>OX336398.1:185751298-187081304 GCA_946902985.2 Meconema thalassinum | reverse complement strand
GGCTAGTGATAGAAAATGGGAGCAAAGATCGGAAGCCGCGGATAAGGAACTCAAAGATAGTTTAGAGGCGGTTAAGGCAGAAATTAACTTAAAGACCGAGCAGCTAGGGCAAACTTGCATAGCGCAGGGCAAGGAGTTGAGGGCCGCAGTGGAGCAACTTACACGGTCCACTACAGAGCAGATCGATAAACTAACACACAAAACGAGGGAAATAGAGCGCAAAGCGGACAAGAATTATCAAGAATTGCTCACAGAAGTAAATAAGGTTGATAATACCGTCAAAGCTATGGATAAGAATTTGGAAGAAATAACGAGCGATATGGAATCCATGGACATTAGAGTAACGAAACAGCTAGAGGAAGTCCAGGGGCAGATTAGCGCCGGAGCTGAACGCGTCATTGCTATGGAAGGCCGAGAACAAAATGTCACCCGACACATTAAGATGATGCAAATTGGGATAAAGGAATTGAAAGAGGAAATCGATGGATTAACAGAGCGAAATGAGGAAGACTTCCACGAGAATAAGAAGGGAATGGAAAAAGAAATGGAGGCCAACCTAGAAAGAGTCCGGAAGTTGGAAATGGAAATGATATCGAGAATTGAACGCCAGGAGGCAAAATTAATTAAAACAGACCTGAGAAGGCAGATTCAGGACGAGGCAATCCTCGAACTGCAAAGAGAAGCTGCACGGACGATGGACGACGCCCGGAGCAATACTAATAATAATAATAACCCCCGGAAGGCAGGATGTCAGACACAGACGACGCCAGAGCCGCCGTTAAATGGATTACTCGGATTTCCAACAAGCATTACACTCGGGACGCCGAAAGCCAGAACTTCGATGCCGAACGACGCCGCGACGCCGACGCAGCTTGTACATGTGATCAGGACCGGAGATGACTGCCCAAAACGATACAACGAAAATAGCGTCATGACCCCTAAACAATTCATTCGCGAACTGGACGCTTACATCTTGGACAACCGCATACCGGAGGAAAGGCACTTGCGCACGGTGGAGAAACTGTTGGAAGATGCCCCCTTACAATGGTTTCAGAGTTTCCGCTATACTTTTCAGTCACTGGCAGAGTTTAAAGAGGCTTTTCTAAAAACTTACTGGAGTCTCGAGCGGCAACAAAATTTGAGACTGGAGTTATATTCCCGTAAGTTCTCAACGCAAAGCCCGACAAAATACGCGGATTATTTCATTGCACAATTCGCCAAGATGAGAGAACTCGATGATCCCCCTTCCGAGCGCTCTCTGGTAGCCACAATAGGTAAACAGCTACCTGTTAAAGTCCAAGAGACGCTTATCGCCGCAAACGCCCAGACGGCAATACAAACGGAGGGAATTTTGAGACAGCTGGACCACACTAGCGCGCATTTACAGCGCATGAGGCCCACTGAACAAATTCATGCGACGGAAGTCCAAAGAAGGCCAGCCACACGGGAGCAGGGGACCACTACAGCGAGCGCGCCCCACGATAACAACTGGAGGAGATATGAGAACCGACCGCCGAGGGGTTATGAACCAAGGTACCAGGCAAGAGGAGAGCGAGGATGGAACAGGCAGTACCATCCTAGAAGATCCCGCGGACGTTGGGACCAAGGACGCCACGACTCAGCGCCATACCAACCGCAAGAGGGAAGGCATGGAAGCTACAGGCCACGGCCGACCCAACAGGGAGACAGGATTTCCAACGAACAGGCGCGGACGGACCTCGAACAAAGATACGTGGAGTCTCAACAATACCTAAAGGAACTTCGTAGTATGAACGGAGATGGACAGGCAAGGACCGAAGCCGACAAATGGAGAGAGGCTATCCAGCATCGCGAGGACCCAGACAGGCACTATCAGGGAGCCCAGAGCTTAGAACTCCAGCGGGAGAGAGAGGAGGCACCGCCCCGGGATAATGGGGCGAGCAACAAAAAAAAATCGCAGTTCTAGATAGGGAAGACAGCCCCAGATTTGACCAAGATGGCGGGCACCAAGAATGGGTGGTAGCGAAAATCGAGAAAATGGGTAGCGCAACCAGAGGACCTCATTGAGGACATGTACAAGGAAGAAAGCCCTACCATTAAGGAGTTACCCGTAATTTATGTACGCGTGGGAGGACTTATGGTCCGAAGTCTGGTCGACACGGGAGCCAGCATTTCGGTAGCGAGTGGTGCGCTAATGAAAGAACTGGAGAGTAAATTTAAAGTACCCGTATTTCCAGTAGCAAATGTCAGAGTGAAAGGCATAATCCCCGACCGTACAGCGGAATGCAAATACCAAGCATATTTGGATTTTGAAATTGGCAATTATACTATATCGCACCCATTCTTAATTATGAATAAAATCAGCTTCAATTTGATCCTCAGAGCGGATTTTATGAGAACCAATGGAGCCATCATAGACATGCGCGCAAACGAGATTAAATTTCGCACGCATGATAAAAGGGAGATTGACCTACGGTTGAATGAAGCGGAACCAAGGGATCAAGGTCAAATTTGGAGCATTGACATACAAGATGACGTCACGAGGAAAACTACGGTATTATTACATACATTAGGGGAGGAGTTCATTGAGGAAGAGGTCCTAAATGTCACTACAGAGTTCGGCGCTATACTTGAAGTGAAGGTGGCTGAGGCGAAAATCAAACCCCATGAAAGAGAGGAGCTGCGGACAATTTTAACAAAACACCAGGAAGCTTTCGATAATAAACCGGGGAAGATTAGAAATTTTAGCTACGCATTCCAAGTAAATGACTGGAGTCCATACAAGAAAAAGGTGTACCCCATAGCAGAGAGGCATCACGAGGAGGTAAAGAAAACTATTAAAGCCATGGAAGAGGCCGGAATAATTACGAAGAAATCTACCCCATTCGTGAATCCCATTGTCATTGTAGAGAAGGCGGACGGAAGCGTGAGATTGTGTCTCGATGCACGCGAAATCAACTCCAGGTTACTGCCCGAATTCGACCAGGCTCCGCCGATTAGGGAAGTGCTGAAGAAGTTCAGAAACAAGAACTATTTCTCGAGCATCGATTTAACGAGTAGTTTTCACCATGTGGAACTAGAGGAGAAATCCCAACTTCTCACAGGATTCATTTTCGACCAGCAGACGTACACCCATTATCGTTTACCGTTCGGGATTCGAACCGCAAGTTGCGCACTTATCCGAGCCCTGGATCGCAACTTGACGGAAGAAGTTAAGGAATGCACAGTCCGCTATGTAGACGACATCTTACTTGCTTCAGAGACGCTACGAGAGCATGTTGAAAATTTAGAAAAACTTCTTTCGAATCTTCAGTCGGCCAACTTCAAAATTAACTTTAACAAGTCCCACTTCTGTCAAAAGGAAATTTTATATCTTGGACACTTTGTCGACGGGGAAGGAATTCGGCCTAATCCCACTAAAATTGCCGCTATTCGAAATTTTCCCACGCCTAGACGGATTAAACACATCCGCATGTTTCTGGGCCTGACTGTTTTTTTCTCAGAACATTGTCCTAACTATACGGAGACGGTCGCGCCACTGCAAGAACTTTTAAAGAAGAATAACCGATGGTTATGGAGTAAGGAGGCCGAGGAAGCGTTCCAGCGAACCAAAGACCTTCTGTTAGAGAGCGTGAAACTGGGATATCCAAATTTCAATTGGAAATTCGTGCTACAATCGGATGCATCGAAAGTAGGGATTGGAGCAATGTTGTAAGAAGAAGACCCCGAAAACCCAGGGAAGAGAATATATTTAGGATTTTTGAGCCGAAAATTCAGGAATCACGAAATGAATTATACTGTCACTGAAATTGAAATGCTCTCTGTACTCCACGCATTGCAGCACTGGCGAAAGATTAAATATGGTTTCCCGATTCTTTTGAGAACAGACCACAAGGCACTCACCTTCATGTTGAAAACCAGCTTAGCTAGCGAGAGAGTAAATCGTTGGGCTCTCTATGCACAACAGTTTGACATGCAGATCGAACATTGCCCCGGTAAACAGAATGTCATCCCAGACATTTTATCCCGGAACCCGGAGGAATATGAAGAAGGGGAAATACATTACGCCACGCTTCAGCAGGAAGACCATGATTTTCTCGCAGACTTACCGCGACTAGGGATGGAACAAGAGGCTGACCCTTGGGCTAAACTGATGAGAGATCATCTCAGAGGATTACTTCCGGAAGATTCACCAGCCAAGGCCGAGATGGAGAAACTCGCGCCAAAATACAATTTCATGAATGGATTTCTACATCAGTTTATCGATGAGGAGCACACAAAGCTTCGCATTTTAGTTCCACCGATATTCCAGCGCCGACTAGTCTGGCATGTTCACCGTGTCTATGGACATGCGGGCTGTGATAAGACATTCGCTGTGATTCGGGAGGCATTCACATGGCCACGTCTCCAAATTACGATCCGAGAGGTATTGAGGACATGCGATACTTGCCAACGCATAAAGCACAATACATTTTTGATGAAGCAGCTGCCTCGACCGATCTTACCATCGAAGCCGAGGGAAATTTACGCCATTGATTTTTATGGGCCCCTCCCAGCCGCCAGACGAGGCATGAGGCACATACTAGTATACCTAGATGTGTTTTCAAAAATTGTGAAACTGTGTGCGGTACAAAAGACAACCTCAAAACAGGTGGTAAATAAAATCAGAAACAAAATTGTACCGGAACTGGGGAAACCAGAATTTATATTAACCGACCATGGGTCATGTTTCACAAGCGGACTCTTCAAGAGAGAGCTAGAAGGAATGGGAATTCGGCATATTCTTAGTTCTATACGCCATCCTGAGAGCAATCCTTCAGAACGCCTGATGCGGGAGATTGCAAAGTTTTGCCGGATATATTGCCCGGACGCGCATTATCGTTGGATAGATGTCCTGGAGACCATAGAGACGTGCATAAACACCACAGTGGCACGAATCTACATCGGAGGTGCCAACGGTAGTCCACTTCGATCAGTATCCCGAGAGACCATGGAACAGGATCATAAGTTGCCCAGTAGACGTGAGGCCTGCGCTACCGCTAAAAAATTGAGCAAACTAAAGCAAGCCTGCGCGAACAAGCCGAGAAGAGACTGAAGCGGGTGAGAGGGAGAAGATACCACCGACCCCTGAGATTAGGAGAGTTTGTTTTAGTGAAGAAACCTGCCGTATCAAACCCTTCAGCGCGATTCTACGCAAAATTTAACGCCATTTACGAGGGACCTTACGAAATTATTCAATGTTTGGGAAACAACGCTTACAAAATTCGAGAATTGGGAGGACAGAACGAGGTCACCCACAACGCGCAAAATTTGAAAGTATACTACCCCAGCAATGTATTAGACGAACCGCCGCCTGCCCAAGTGAATGCCATTACGGACGAAAGAAGCAACACTGAAGAGCGACCCCACAGATGTGAGCTAGGTACGCTGAGGGACGAACTGGGAAGGCTACTCATTGCAGCCTTGAAGACCAACGGGGATTTGCGAAAAGAACAGCGCGAACTATTACAACTTCGAGAACTAGATAGAGAGAACCCCGCTGAGGAGGAAGAGAGAGCGTTGAACTCGGCATTATAATACCAAATGACCATGGTATTAGGATTGAAAAATGGTACTGATTCCGATCGTACAC
Organism: Meconema thalassinum; assembly: GCA_946902985.2. Taxonomy (NCBI): domain Eukaryota; kingdom Metazoa; phylum Arthropoda; class Insecta; order Orthoptera; family Tettigoniidae; genus Meconema; species Meconema thalassinum. The sequence goes on along the minus strand of OX336398.1, from coordinate 187,075,693 downwards.
ATTTTTCAAACTGAGCAGGGGGAAATTGTGACCGATCAGGGGGCTAGGGATCGATAGCATGCCGAGTTATCGGAGACCTCAGGATCGATCGCATACCGAGCACGCATAATTTGCGGTGTTCTCAGTGCCGAAATTGTGGGGGAGCCATACACAAGGAACACGATAGTGTTTGAACCGAAATGAATACGACATCTGAGTTGCCAGTCCAATATGATGTTAAGAACAATAATTACTCTACTGCCCATAGCACTAAGAGAAAACACGGAGGTTTGGAATACGAGCAGGACAACACCGTAGCCTTACTGGGTGAGGCCAGCATTTCCAAGAATCTTGTGGACAAGAGCTCCTTTTGTATAGCCAACACACTTATTGTGCAGCTGAAGTGCTGGATTTACGACACCCTAGCCTTGGTAATCCTCCAGCACTAGAGCCCGCGGAATTAGACAATGTAAAGTAGCGCCGAGATGCTAATTTAAGATCCGCCTATGGAATAATTGTAATAAAATGGCCCAATCAGAGAAGAGGCTGAGAAATGCATTTCAGAATTTTAATCACGGCCCAAGCCCAAAAACTACCAGAGTTACGGGGATATTACTGAGTCAGCCGCGGAGGAATATTCTCCCCCTCCACGACACTCAAGACATGGCGCCAAACGAGGATCTACCCTGTAGCGTCATGATGCAATTTGATTTGAAGAGGTTCCTGCCGATCGATTTCGAATTAAATCCTATGAATATTGCCGTCCTCATCTTGACCTACAAGTTAAACCAAAAATTATTGCGGTGTGACGATTGCCATGGGAGCGGACTTGACAGAGGTGACAAGTCCATTGTCCCAATGTTGATGGTGGATTAGGCACTGAGCGCACACACTAGTCAGTCAGTTTTACAGCCACACCGGGCATAGTCCACGCTGCTCGCGACTTTGATACCGCGTAGCCGAGTGAGAAAACATTTTCTAAGTGATAAACTTTTACCGCCAATCATTCAAACTTGCGGCTAAAGACCCTCAGTGGTCATGATAGTTATCGAAGGCGAACACTATTTATACAAATCTATCCAGATGGAGTTTGCCACCCACGTCCATTAAAAACTTAACGCCACGCCGTGTGGAGCCGAGAGCGCGGAGCACTGACCAGCAGCCCATTCGAGACCCGAGCAGGGAACTTTGTGGAGCTAACGAGTTGCAAGCGAGATCGCTGAACCTATAGGCGTGTACTCATATGTTTCAACGGTCTAGGAAATCGTAGGAAATACCAATCTAGGACTGAACGGGATAGGGGTACGTCGGCCTACTGAGGACCTGCAAGCCCGATTCGCAGTAACGGTACCGCCAGCCAAATATCATAACGATTCGCAGCGAATGAAGCCCGTGGATATAAGTGTAGAAAGTGTCTTATGTGATAGGGTGAGCAAAATAAGTGCATCGATTAGTGTTAACAGTGTATTTATGTGTATGTCATCGCCTTGTAAGATGACCCAGTGGAACGACACCGGATTGATGATGGGCTAAAGGCCTTACGTCCGGGTGTCGAAGTGGTGACCAGCAGCCGTCATGGGCCTGTCTACTCCAGGGACAAGTGATGAGTATTAAACTTTCTATATTTGGGGACGTAATGTAGAAAAGGGGACGAGATATTTGTACAGTAGTATTAGCTTTGTTTTGACTTTTGATGTCAATATTTCGTTTAAGACAGGGGCTATTAGTCTTTTTTTTAGTCAGCATGCCAGTCCTTTTTATTTTGTTTTGTCCGTCAGTCCTTAAAAATAATGCATGTTTGTTGGTGGATGACGGAGGTGTCTGTAATTTTTATTTGCCAAAGGCATCATAAGTTAAATTGCCGTGTGTTTTAGGATGGATTTGTTGTGGCTATATATTCATATAAGACTAGCTGTAAGTTAAGTGTACGACCTGACAAGTAGATAGGGTAAGAATTTGGTTTTTTGTGACATTTAGTAACGCCCAGCTAGGTTAGACTAGTTTTGCCACTTTAGAAAAATAGGTCAGATGGTTAGCGACCCATGACCCACTTTTCTTTTTCCCAGACCGGTTGCGAATTGACCAGTGAATTCCCAGGAGCAGCAAGCAGGACGATGTCTGTCACAGATTTTTTTATGTGTGTGTGCTTTAATTTTTTCCCGGCAAGGAGCCGTGAGGTTGTATTTGTGTGCATACCGGCCGAAATTTGAGCCCATAAGTGTTTCCGGATTGTATTTCCGAGGTAAGTGTTTTTCCGGATTGTATTTCCGATGTAAGTGTTTCCGGATGGTATTCCGAGGTAAGTGTTTCCGGACAGCGTAGTCCGAAGTAATTAGTATGCACACAAAGTACGTTTTGGTTCATCATGTTTGTTTTGTGTACACACACACGCGATGTGTTTTTTTTCACAAGTTGGAGGAGTGCTGACGCCTCTGGTTTTTGTTGCGCAGCCCTGGTCTGATGTAAAATTTATTTAAACCCTGTAAATGTCACAAATCGTAGCATAGCCACTAAGGCGTTTTTAGTAAGAGACCACATTTTAGAATGTGAAGTCATCTGTCCAGCTGGCGTGGAAGCGTGCTCGCTACCCATGGGGAGTGTCACCCCGGCTGGTTGGTCAAGGTCGATTAGTTTATCAACACATGAAAGATTGAAGTTAGATTTTAGACAGGAGAGGGGGTTTGTTTATTTAGTAGTTAGGCATGCTGGCATTTTCTCTGTTTAAGTGAGCCATTGTTGGGCTATTTTCTTTATGTAAATTTCTGGTTCGAACCCAGAATGTTTTGTGTTGCATTTGGTGTAGTTACGCCCCCTGTTAATTTGCGTTATCTCGTTAGCCCCGATATTTTCTATATTATTGTCCACCCGATAGGCTGAACGACCAAATGTCAGATGCCTATCAGAAAGAATACTCTTACACTACGTCCAAGTGTATTTACAGATGTGTGTGCCAGTAAGAGGAATCAGAATATTTTATTTTAGTATTTTAAGGGCAACTGCATTTTGTTTGAGACCCTGAATTTGTCGTAGCAGTTGACATTCACCGTAATAACTTTGCCACCCCTGGCAGTCAGCTGTTAACGTAGTGATGTAATCTTTGTTTGCTCACAGCTTGATCAGAATATTTTATTTCAGTATTTTAAGGGCAACTGCATTTTGTTTGAGACCCTGAATATGTCGTAGCAGTTGACATTCACCGTAATAACTTTGCCACCCCTGGCAGTCAGCTGTTAACGTAGTGATGTAATCTTTGCTTGCTCACAGCTGGATCCAATTAATGTATTTTATTTTCGTTGCTTTTAAGCTGAATTGAGGCCGATGATGAGCTCTGGGAGAGCCGTGTTTTTATTTTACAATTTTTATTTTGTTATTTTAAACTTAATTTGTTTTTTCTCTTCTTATTTTGGTTTAATTTTGTAACGTTATTGTAACTTGTTTTGCTGTTCCATTTATATTTTTTGTTCTTTTGAGTTAATGTAATTTTTCAAACCGGATTTTTGAGTTCAATAAATTAGATTTTACCTGTTAACTAGTGTACGCCATTTCAGTAGTTTAGCGAACCTGTTCCCTGTTGACCTAGGCCATTAGTGATCATTTAACGAACGTACCGCACCCGAGATTATTATTATTATTATTATTATTATTTAATTTTTAGGCCTAGAGATACCCGATCGGGTACAGTATGTATAGTCTTTCTCTCTGTTTAGCAGTCTTAGTTGTCGGCCCATGAGAAAATCTGTGACCGCTTCTGTTTTTGGGTCCCGTTTATCTATGCGGCAGTTTAGGTCTCCTAGTAGCGTGGTAGGCTTGTCGGTGTCTATGTTCTCCAGGGCTCTTCCCAGTTCATCGATGATGACCTCTGGTTCTGTTTTGGGTTGAAAGTAGGCTCCTATAATGTTCATCTTCCCTGTGACTACTGTTAGTGTGTTGGATGTGCGATCAATTAGTCTTATGGGTTGCAGGTGCGGTTTTATGAAGCAGCTCAGCCCCCCTGATGGGCGGCCTTTATCTCCTTTTTTGGCTAGAGAGTGGATGCCGTAGAAGTTGTTGATGTCTATTTCTTCGGTGCTGAGTGTTTCTGTGAGGAGCAGTATGTCGTTGTCTTGGTGGGTGGGTTGGGGATTTATGGCCATTACAGATTTGAGACCTTCCACGTTCCATGTCGTTATTTTGAAGAGTTCCATATTATTACTGTTATTGTTGTGCGGTCTGTGGGTCTGTTGGGTTTTTCCGACGGTCAGAGTAGCTTGGTTCCGGGTGTTAGAATTGAAAGGTGCGAAAAGTGATCCCCGTGGGCCAGAAGTTTTCATGGTCTACTTTATCTTTGTCTTCATCTAGGATTGCTATTTTGAAGGCTTTGTTCCTCCCTCTCGTTCGGAGAGTAAAGCATTCTATAATTCTTTTGATGCCCTGTTCAGTCATGTAGGCTCTGATATCTTCTTCTGTTACGTCCTCGTCTACATGACCTACATACATCCAGTGCAGGCTCTTTGCAGGCTTGAGTCTTCCTTCTGTGTTGTTCCCCCTTCTTCTTTTGGGTGAGGGTGGCGGCGTTTCTTGGCTGCGCCGTAGTTGGTGTTCCCTATTTTTCTCATTTCTAATGTTTCCGTCTGCTACCTGTCTGGTTCGTCGACTTGTTATTGTAGTGAATCCCGCGTTCTCTGCATCCACAGTATCCTCCTCAAGGATGCTTATTGGTTTTTCCACCGGGAGCCATTTTGCCTTCTGTGAGTTTTGGGGCTTGACCATCTGCTGGGTTGCTCCCTTTATCTCCTCTCTAGCCATATCTTGTATGTTTCCCATCATAGCTTCTATCTGTAGGCTGATTTTCCCCATGATTCTTTCCTCTACTTCCTCCCCTGTTATTGCCTCCCCTCTTCGGCTACTAAATAAAGATTCAGTCATTGGATCGACAGGTGCCACTGGCCTATCATCTGCGCAGTGCTTGTGCGCTTCGCTGGTAAATCCTTCTATTGCCATTACCTTATTGGCGGGTGCATCCCTTCTCTCTCTGGGAGGATCTGTTAGCAGCCGAGAAGCGCTATTTTGTGTTGGTATTGCATGGTTCTCTCTTTCTCCTCGGTGAGCTTTCAGTCCAGATATGCTGACAGCCGACGCTGTATTGTTGTCGTCCATCGACATAGACTGTGCGATTCCCATTGCTTCGTGGTTTAGGTCAGCAGATGGCACCATTTGTCTTGCTGTATTGTCGTTTGCTCCCTGATTGATCTCTTTCGAAGTTCGCTTAACCTCTCTGTGTGTATTTGTGTTTCCTTCAATGATCTCTTCAAAGTTGGCTTTCAATATTGCAAAACATTTCCTGATAGAACTCACCGCATCTTGTATCTCCTCCTTTACTTCCTTTTTTAGGTAGCCTCCTACTTTTGCGATATTTGATAATGTTTTTAGTGCAAAATTGATTCGCGCTTCCACATCGTCCGCCATCTTATACAATTGTGAGAATGTCTTGTTGCGATCGCGACAGGTGCTGTGGACTTGACGCTTATGGAGGAATGTCATGCAGCTATAATTCGTACCGTGTGTAGCGCTCGCTGTAAGGTTTTCGGTAAAATGCTTTATTACGAACGCGACAGGTGCTGTAGATTCGTCGCTTACGGAGCAGTGTCATGCAGGTCCAATTTGTAGCGTGTGCGTCGCTTGCTGTAAGGCTTTCGGTAGGGTTTTCTGGATATATGTGTCGTCTGTAAACTGCTGTGATTTGTTCAAATCTAACCTAACTATTTCCCTGACGCCGGTATGCCAACTTTTACTTTTATAAGTACACTTTACCTTTAGTATTTGCGATTTCTTTTTGTTTGCCGTATCAGTGTCACTGCGCTATCACTTTTCGCTTGTTTCTACGTTATTACCTCACTTATCACTATTTATATATCCAAATTATTTCACCGCTTGTTCACGCCGCCCTTCCCGCCATCTTCCCGGATTATGTCATAGATTTATGGCATGTTAAAGAACCTTCCACTGATTACACTTGTGTGATGCTAAATTAGAGGTTATATTTGACTAACGTTCCTAGGGTCCAACATTCGTTGCCAGGAGGTGACTACGGTGGCACCTAGTAAGCAAGTTCATAACTAGTAGACGTTGACGGTGGCGTTTGGCGGCAAAAACAGGAACACTTCAAAATCCATTGTCTGCAGTCCTTACTTGAATTAAAAACAGATAACACACACTAATACCGCCAACACAATTAACACCGGTTATCAGACAGATTGTACACACACGCAATGTACACGGGGCTACATGACCGCGTCATCGCAGCTCCAAAACTGAGGAACCAGCCAACCAACCAAACTACCTTTGTTGGAAAAGTAAAGAATACCAAGAAGACTTGTACCATGGAAATTTGATAGACGGGACTTTACCATTCATGTGTTTGCTGATGCTAGCAAGTTGTCATCTGCTACTTGTATATTCTTACGGACAGAAAATGACTCGATTGTTTCAAGCTAAGGCTAGAGCTGCTTCTTTAGGACCAATAACCATATTCCACCTAGAATTGTTGGCTGCAGTCATAACCACTCGGCTATGTACACAAATAAAAAGGGCGCTAAACCTTCAAGACTGTAAAACATACTTTTGGATTGACTCTACAGTAGTGTTGGCATGGATCAAGACGAAAGGAAACTGGAGTGTGTTCGTAGAAAATCGTTGTAAAGAAATATGCAAGTTTAGAGACCCGATGGATTGGCATCATATTCCAGGGGATTTAAATCCAGCTGACATACTATCCAGAGGGAGGAGTGCAACGTTTTTGGTCGAGACAAATTTGTGGGAAGGTCCCAAATGGCTCGAAAATTAAGATGAACAATGGCCTAAGTTAGATATCGTGGCTCCTGAGGACCAGGTCATTCTCACTTTTACGCACCGTCAAATGTCAATTGGCTGCGCCAGGATTCGATCCTGCAACTTTGGGCATAGCAAGCAAGAACGTTACCGCTAGGCCACGCAGCCAGCCAGGCAAGCTTCACTCACACACAAATACACGGGGCTACATGACCACGATGGTGCTAAGCCCCTAAACCAGCCAACAACAAACGATTGTTATAATTTAACTTTGATATTACAGTTCGTTTGTTTCATGTCCATTGTTGGCAGCCCGTAGGTATGGGAAGTCTGAGTTATTAAATCATATCTCCTGTGTGTATAATTGTAATTACCACTGAGACTGGTTTGTTAGTTGGGAATTAAGAGTTAGATTCGGAAATTGAGACCATACATACAAAGGAACATTGTATAAATAAACTTCAGTGTGAGTGATTGATTGTCTCGCCGAATGAATGTATGGAGTGATTGAGGTGATCAAAGTGCGTGCGAGAGAGAGAGTGAGTGAACCATATTCATATTATAAATATGTAATTAATGCAAATAGTTTTGCAAAAATTTAAATATTGCAAAATCAGATGTAGATGTAAAATGTGCCAGTAAAACATGTAATATGTATTTGGTGCTTGCCTTTTTCCGCAAGGCCTTCCATACTTCTGTTTGATTTATGGTAATTAAATAATAATAAATACGTAAAACCCAAAATTACTCACAAATCAGATCTTAAATTTTAATTAAAAATTAAACATTAAAACACTCATAAAATGTATATTTGCGATGCTACAGTGTATGATTGTATACCACTCACTCACTCGGAGGGCTTCTATGGGACAGGAAGACCCCGCGCCGATCTCACAAAATGTATATTTGCGATGCTACAGTGTATGATTGTATACCACTCACTCACTCACTCGGAAGGCTTCTATGGGACAGGAAGACCCCGCGCCGATCTAACAAAATGTATATTTGCGATGCTACAGTGTATGATTGTATACCTCTTACTCACTCGGAAGGCTTCTATGGGACAGGAGGTCCCCGCGCAGATCTCACAAAATGTATATTTGCGATGCTACAGTGTATGATTGTATACCACTCACTCACTCGGAGGGCTTCTATGGGACAGGAAGACCCCGCGCAGATCTCACAAAATGTATATTTGCGATGCTACAGTGTATGATTGTATACCACTCACTCACTCACTCGGAAGGCTTCTATGGGACAGGAAGACCCCGCGCCGATCTAACAAAATGTATATTTGCGATGCTACAGTGTATGATTGTATACCACTTACTCACTCGGAAGGCTTCTATGGGACAGGAGGTCCCCGCGCAGATCTCACAAAATGTATATTTGCGATGCTACAGTGTATGATTGTACACCACTCACTCACTCAGAAGGCTTCAATGGGACAGGAAGACCCCGCGCAGATCTCACAAAATGTATATTTGCGATGCTACAGTGTATGATTGTACACCACTCACTCACTCAGAAGGCTTCTATGGGACAGGAAGACCCCGCGCAGAGCTCACAAAATGCCTCCACTGAACTCTGTTCTTGCCGGTTGCCCACATTCAGATGTCTACAAAGTTTGGAGATTTCATTTTTCCAGGAACGTCAAGGTCTTCCTACTGGCCTTTTCCTCTTGGTTCTTCTTTAAAGATTTGTAAGACCATCCTATCATCTCCCATCCTTAGTACATGACCAGTCCATTGAAGTCTTCTGGAGTTAATGAAGTTTAGTATTGGTGCTTGCTGTGATAGTGAGTGTATGTCTTTATTTGATCTTTTTATCCAGCTTTGAGATGCGGAGAAAAAAAATGGTCCAAAAATTTTCCTTCTGACACGTTATTTTCGAAAACCTTATCAGAACTGGTGTTCTTCCTGTTTTGTTAAATTCCATGATTCTGCACCATAGGTTAGAACTGGCCTAATGAGGATATTGTATATTTTCAGCTCCGTATTTCTCGTCCAAACTTCGGATCCCAATAAAAACTGCAGAGAGTAGTACACTTTGTTAGCATTCTGTATTATGACTATAATTTCCATTTCCCTATAAATCTGTTCATCAATCATGACTCCTAAGAATTTGAAATGTTCAACCCGCTCAAAACCATGCTTGCCAATAAGAAGAGGTAACCGACTCCCAAACACGTCAATATTCTTCTTCATTCTCATGTACTGAGTTTCTTGGTCATAAATTATTGTGTACCACTTTTAACAAGTTGTTCCGTGAAGATCTATATAGCCTATTTTCATACATCCTACTTATGTTAAATGCCTCTATCAACGAACAAAATTTCAGTTTGATTGCTGTAATAGATTCGTGGATATTGAGGACCATCCAAAAGTTTCGGATGGTTGTTGGATTTTTTAATATATGTAGGACTTAGAGTTATGTAGTATTACATGAAGATTTTTGTGTAGGTGTATTATTCAAACTTTAATTGTATAATTAGGGCACAAGAAAATTAAAACGAGATTTTAAAATTTCACACAGCTGCCATCTTGTGATTATGAAAACAATTCAAATAAAATAGATGCCAGTGGATTAAAATTTGTATAAGCATATGCCGTACCAAGTTTCACTGCGATCAGATGGTTAAATCGTGAGAAACATTCATTTAAATATTTAAATTTCGCGTCGCCGCCATGTTGGTTTTGTGCTCACCAGGTTATTGAAAGTCCCATAGGTGAACCTATGTGTATAGCCTTTATCAACATACATGATTTCAGTTTGATTGCCGTCATAGATGAATAGATATTGAGAACCGTTCAAAAATTTCGCGCCATGTTGGATTTTAATATATGTAGTCCATAGAGTTATATATCAACACCAACAAGACCAAAGAGATGAAGATAAATTCTGACGTCACGACTAGCTTGACAGTCAACGGAAAGGAAATTGAGCGAGTTGAGTCCTTCCTCTACCTTGGGAGTACAGTCACAAATGATGGGGGAGCAGAGGAAGATGTTCGAAGCCGTATCAGGAAGGCAAATGGTGCCTTTGTCCAGCTCTCCCCCATCTGGAGAAATATAAACATTTCCAGGAAGACCAAGCTCCGCCTTTTCAATAGCAACGTAAAGTCGATTCTTCTCTATGGCTGTGAAACATGGAAAGTCACAAAACCGATCAACAACCAGCTACAGGTGTTCATTAACAGATGTCTGCGTCGCATCATGAATGTGAGGTGGCCGGACATAATCTCAAATGAAGATCTTTGGACCATCACCAATCAACAACCGATTAGCATCCAGATCAAGGAGAGGAAATGGCGCTGGATCGGTCACACACTAAGGAAGCCGGACGGAGCTGTTGAGAGGGCGGCGCTAGACTGGAATCCTCAAGGTGCCAGGAAGCGAGGTCGACCTAAGAAGACCTGGAAGAGGACGATCGAAAATGAAATTGCAGAGGTGGACAAGAACTGGAGTCAAGTGAAGAGAATGGCCAGGAACCGTACTGCGTGGAGAAATTTCGCCAAGGCCCTATGCTCCGGAAGGAGCGGCAGGAATTAAGTAAGTATAGAGTTATATACTATTAGATGAAGATTATTTCGCAGGTTCATTATGCAAACCTTGACTTCGATCGCATGATTAGAACACTAGAAATATAAACTTAATATTAACATTTCGCACTGCACCATCTCGACGGTATGTAAACAATTGAACTAAATTAGATGTCAGTGCATTACAATGTATAAAACATTAGCTGCACCAAGTTTCACTGCATTCGGATGGTTAAATCGCGAGAAAAGCCCATTGAAATATTTCAAACTTGCTTAACCACCATGTTCGTTTTGTACCTAGCAAGCTTTTGAAAGTCACATTCGTGAACTTCTAGTAGTAATCTTTATCACCGTGCAAAATTTTAGTGTGATAACTGGAATAGCTTGGGAGATATAGAATGCCGGCGAAAAATTTCGCACAGCCGTCATGTCGGATTGGTGAGACGTAATAAGATATGAAGGAAACGGTCAGGATTGGCCAGAATAGTACTATGATCCTACCGAGATTCATTAAAATCACTCTAGCGATTTAGAAGTTATTAGGGGTCACATACACACACATATACCCACACAAACGGGCAAAAGGTAATCTCATAAGCCGATTCTTCCATACATGAAAACAGGTTAAAACAAGAAGTTCCGTGACGAACTAAAGAGCCTACTTTTCCAGAAATTTAAGATGCATGCCAATGATTAATCTATATGGATCTATCTGGAATAATGACGAAATTAAGTTGGTAATATCGACATTTCTAACTAGTTCGAAATACTGTATAACTGGCATAATGTAGCCTAATAGAGTACTACAGTTGGCAGCCGTGGTGGCTGGATATATTCTTAGTTCCATTTCTTAAGGTTCAGAATACAAAATGCGGTTGAAGTCCAATGGATAGCATGGACGTTACATGCAGTTAAACATTGCATCTAACAGCGCGCGGAAAATCATGTTGGCGACAATGTCATCCGTGTATTGGTCAGAAATAATCTCAAATAATATGATCTACTGTTGTGCCAATTTTGAATGAAATCCATTGGTTAGTATAGAAGTTACATGCATTTTAAAATTGGACCTATCTGCAGCTTAGAATCATGTCGGCAGCACTGACGTACAGTATATTTGTTACTCCAAATTAATCTAGAATGCCAGGTACTATACGTGTGGAAAGATTAGAGCTATTGGCTTGCATACTTCCTGATATATTGATATCAGGGTATCAAAAATAGAGACTGCATTTATTAACAGTTCGCAGCCCTGGTTGCTCGTAGGAATACGCATAGTCATATCTCTTATAGTACACATAGCATATACGAAATTTGGTTGAAATCCAAATGATAGTATAGAAGTTACTTGCATTTAAAGTTGGACCTCTCAGCAGGCTTAGAATCCTGTTGGTAGCACTGACGTATATAAGTTAGCCCAAAATAATATAGAATGTCAGGCACTACACGTGTGCATAGTTTAAAGCTGTCGGCTTGCATACTTTCAGATATAAGTTATTGGTATTTGGAAAAAATAAATTTAGAGAATTTATTAACAGTTTGCAGCCCTGGTGGCTCTGAAGAATACGCTCAGTCATATCTGTTTATGTACACATAGCACATACGAAATTTGGTTGAATTCCAATGGATAGTGAAGAAATTATATACATTTATACATTGGACCTATCAGCAGGCTTATAATCATTTTGGCAACACTGCCATGTATGGCCTCCTGGATATTAAACTGAAATAATATTATCTATACGTGTGCCAATTTTGAAACAGCTCCCATTCATACCTTCCAAGATATCCAACATGGAGCTCAAATTTCAATTGCGGATTTTCAGCAGTTGGTAGCACTGACATCATTTTCAAATACGACATTGAGATATTGAGGTTTATATCTTTATTCCTGCCAAATTGTGATTCGATTGCTGGAGCCGTTTAGGAACTGATAGGGGACACACACACACAGCCAGACAGAAGGACAGACAGACACACATTTGCCCGGATCGATCTCATAAGCCTACTTTTTCCTCATTTTTGCAAAATGTGAAATGTAGGCTAATATGCAGTACAAGTACTGTACCCGATACCTAGTTGAGGCTATCGGCTACGCCAGCAGACATTAAGCCGTAGTTGAGATTTTGGGAAGAGTTATGAAAAGATAGCGCTCAGATCGAGTCAAGAGGAATGTCAAGATGACGTAGAAGGTCTAGGATTAAGAAGGCACTAACAGCAGTCAAGCAGATGGAATTATGGATGGAAATATGAAGCTTTATTAAGATCTATATGGAAAATGGTATTTAAACATCTCAGACGAGAAGATATAACAAGCATTATATATGGTAATAATTTGTAGGAAGTCAGATAACCCTTAAGTTATTTTATAACTTAATAGCCGAGATGATCGGGGTTCGAGATTATATTTGTGACGCAAGACCACAGAGGTGGGGAGAACGTCACGTGACTGCGCCAGGGAGGTTCAGGTCAATGCAGTCTAGAGACAGTCAGTCGAGCTCTGTAAGCAGAGGAGTCAAGTACAGTTAGCACGGCAGTCGAGGTCAGACAGCGAGCTGAGTGGGACATGCACCGAGCGTATGGTAAAGGTCGCGCAGCGAGCAGCATTTGTCACGGAAAGTGAAAGCGACAGTTTTAACTTCACCAAGCAGCGAACGAAAAGTAGGTCAGTGAGCCGGGCGGACACCCGCAGTAGGCAGCGTGAAGACCGGTTACAGAACCAGCTGTACGGGCAAGCAAGCATGAGAAGGCCGGGGTTTTAGAACAGCATTGCGATAGTGGTTGGAGAACTTTATTTCAAGCTGCATATTGGTAACGCAGAAATGCATAGTAGAGCGGCATGGCGAGGCCAGCTTTAGGCGGAGATTGTTCTAGAGCATTGCAGTAGGGACGAGCGGGTTATTTCCAATTTTATACGCAAGCATTATGACAGAAGCTGAACTTCATTACAACATTGAGTTGGAACGTTTATTCAGCATTTGAATTGTACAGGCAGATAGTTACGAGATACTGCAACTGTGAACTTCAGATGAACATAGTTTTTCAATGACATTACGACTATGCATTTCATAACGCATTCCAAGTAACATTAACGATATTATGCAAATGAAATGTTTCAGGCAAATGCACTTATGAACATTAGCACGTGCATTAATGCAATTCTTTCTTATGAAGTGTTATAAATTACCGAGTACGAACACAGCTACAGGGTGTTTCGTAAACTTAGATACTCTCACAAAATAAATTTTATTTTCTGCAAGTGAGATTAAACCGCTGTGGAAATTGAACTTTCAACATTCAAAGCGAACATTGTATGAGACAGTGGCGTAACGTAGATGAGGAATAGGGGGTCCGCTGTTTCTATGAACTTTTTCGTGAGGATTTGGACAGTATCCGCTATGGATAACCAGAAGTTCATCATGTCGGAGTAAACGCAGACAGAGACGCGATGGCACCACAGAGCGATGGATTCGATTCCTGAAGAAGTGGAAGACCAGCTGATTCACATGGGATTTGAAGGCAATCGACATTGCATGGGTGGAATGATATTCACGCCGATCTTTCGAGAAATTCATTACATAAGGAAAATCGACGATCTTTGAAATTTAATAACAGCTGATTATGAGAAGGTACTGTAAGAGTTATAACTTCCTGATATGATTATTTTCATGAATACTGGGCACACATGTATATTTTTCTAATAGGAGTGATACGATTATTTAGACATGGTTTGACTTTATATGCTTCAAATTTTTGCTAGAATATGGCGTGACCATATGATATGGCAGGAATCATTATACGATATTCTCACCATTGGTTGGCTTTATTAAGCAATTGTTTGGTCTTTTAGACATTTTTCCAGCAAGGATAGTTTTCCTAGATAGTTTTTTTGTGTGACGAGTATTTCGAACTCGTGATCTGCAATTGATTATCTAAATTACTTCGTCAGTTCATTGCATACTAGCGAGTGTGTATTATTCATCAGTAGGGATTTTTTTCCATTGGATTGTTTGGAGACATTAAGATGTTATTCACTTTAGTGAATGAATATCGCTTTTATATGACAACTAGAGACATGTTGATTCCTATCTGGTACATTCACTCATTTAGTCTTCGAGATCTGGTTACTCATCTTACTTGCCATTGAGGGACTCATTTTTATCATCCGAGTGTACATGAGATTGTAAGAGGATCAAACAAGGAACTACTAGTCACATATCAGTCGAAATTTTGTTAAATAAAGTAAAGATAAATGTCAGCAGGGTTACATTTGTAATTCTTGTTTGCCAATCCAATATTTTGTTGATATACTCTTTTGACAGTACTTTCAGTTTAACAGCTGGTACTGTGCCCAACTCTAGGAATGGGTATTCCAAGATTCAGACACCTAGACATGAAGGGAAAGGCTGTAGCCGCTTTTGAAAGTTGAGATATTTGAATATCGCGCTACATTGCTTCTCGAAGCAATTGGAAAGAATTTACCGATACTTGGATGTCAAGTGACGTAGCGAGTAATAGCAGAGGTGGAGGCTATTTATTGATTAAATAGTTAACTATGGAGTAGAGACTTGAGACTGGGATCAGATTACTGGCACGGCCAAATGAAAGAGAATGCAATTAGTATCAAGTAAATCGGACCAGGGATTCAAGAGATATGAGGATTTCCAGATTTCAGTTGATGCGGCGTGACCCTGACAGTTTTGAATAAAAGCCAGCTGGTCGAAGCATCGATGGCTCATTCTAACACAAGCAGTTGCCTAGCAAGTTGCTACGACGCTGAGCCAAGGCACATGGTTGCCGGATCTACGCAGAAGTTCTTTTCAAAGTCGTGATAGTCACGAAAAGTGCTGCGCTACGAGTTGGAACTTAGTAAGTTTACGGCGAGGAGAATCACTGAGGTGATTGATTTTTCTACAGACATTGGTGGAAATATTTATATTTCTACATGGACATATGCTAGACTTTGTCTAGAAATAGTACTTTGTCACAGTCCAGTAATAACTTAATACTTGGATAATTAAATCCATTTCAGTCAGTTTTCATTATTTTGTAACTAGTTAACCACTTCGATCTGTCAGTACACTGAAGACTAGTCTATAACGGTGGCGTTCATTAGTCTACGCAAGGGAAACTACAAGTTGCTTAGCGCATGGTAGATGGTGATATAATAAACCATGCCCAGGGAAAGATCTTCAGAACAGCCGTTGATTGGTTAGACTGTCAGTGTTTTTCTTGTACTGATAAGATTACCGTGAGTTATGTTACAACTGACATATCTAAGAAGAGATCACTTAAATCTGACCCTATTTAAACAAACTGTTATGGCTTTGATAGAAGCCCATATTAAAATGGAACCACAGTTTATTCAAACGTCAAAAGATACTACCACTATGTCTAACTAGACGGATTGTGGGTATATGATGGCGGCGGATACAAGGATTATACGTGCTTGTCCGATAGGGCATGTCTATGGATAAATATGGTACAGACCAGGTTTACTTCGCTTCAAGACCATCAAGAAATGAAAGCCACATTTGAATTATATTATGCCTAGCTAATTGGAACAAACTATTTTTCTGCAGATGACCATCACATTTTATTTTTCGTCGTATTTAAAGCTTGCAATGATTTACGCAAGACTTATTAGAGTTATTCTGAGCATTTTCAGCACTCAGATCAGTTTAGGATCGATGACCGAGCATAACGAAGATTTATTTGAATTTTTCATATTTTAAGGAAACCACGGAAAACCGTCGATGTAAAGGTTGAGTTAAATTATTTTTGTTGAGGAATGGATATTTTTTCCATATTCGAAGATTCGAACATGTGGATTCTCACATAATGAGATGATAATTAAACATATTTAAAATGATATAATTAATAATAATAATAATAATCCACTAATAATAATAATAATAATTTTCATAATTTTTCTAAATAATTCTTGGATATTATATTTTATAATAATCATATGTATTGAGAAAGAGCCTATGAAGTAGTTTAATCATTTCTAGATTGGAACAGGAGATTTTCCGAAGGAGAGTGGTTAGCGCAAGCCCGCATTCAACCAACATTTCAGTTCTGGTTGAACAGTTGATATTTGCAATGAGCAAAGTATATTTTTCAGATAACACGGAGAGGCATGAAACGGGAAGCAAATGATATTTGTATCAAATAGGATATTTTTGTATTTATATAAAATCATGACGTAAATACACTCGAAAGTGAAATAAAGATTTTCATATGTATGGTAAATTCACGGGTTGAACTGAATGGTAAAATAAAATAAACTTCTAAGTTTATTAATCTTCCAGTGTTGATAACAAGCAGAGGCTTGATTTATTGTATAAATTTTGGGAAGAATATTTATATGTGTGGAGTAGTTGAAATGCCATTCCCAGGTGCGCATGTTTAAGTCGCAGGAATGAAGAGGTTTTTTCGAGCATCAATCAAATAGCAGGTTCGATGGCTCAGGTTTATAGTAGGAGTATTGGAGCTACACATTTCGTCGGATGAATGACCCGAAGGTTATTTCTTTGAAACCATCAGTTCTTATTTCAACCTTGTTTACGAATTCCATTTAGACTTTGATTTTGCTAGAACCCGGATTTGTCATGAT
This sequence comes from Meconema thalassinum, assembly GCA_946902985.2. Classification (NCBI taxonomy): domain Eukaryota; kingdom Metazoa; phylum Arthropoda; class Insecta; order Orthoptera; family Tettigoniidae; genus Meconema; species Meconema thalassinum. The sequence continues at coordinate 187,058,747 of OX336398.1, read as the reverse complement.
AGTAGTTTATTCTTTTTCAGAGGAAGACCTTTGCCGTTGTTGTTGGAATATTGTGTTCTTACACAAATAATAGAATGGGCCACTACCAATTAAAAATAATTCTTTAACCACGAATAATTCGAAGGATATTTTCAATCCTAGTGCCATGAACTAAATGAATTATTATGAAGCTACAATTCTTATTTCCGCATTCTGTCGAAGAATTGCAAGTTGTAAAAGTTACTAAAAATGGCCATAAATATAAATATTTTTATAATAATGATTCCGAGTGGAAAATCTAATAGTTGAATGGTTCAACAATTTATTGATCAAGTTGATGATTCAGAAATCATGTATTTTGTTAGAAACTTAAAGTTCATAATCGAGTCACTTCTCGAAATGTTTAATGTCAGAAGAACAATTAATTGTTGTTGTGCTTCGCACAGTTCTTCGATGCTATGCTCAAGGTCAAATACTTTTCAGATGTTATTGATATGTGTAAATAATGTGTGTTGATTCAATGATAATAATATTTTCGACGATATATTTTTGAAACTGGAAAAAAGGAAGTGAAAGTTTAAAATTCTATGAACATTTATTCTACGAGTGTTAATATCATGTAAATATTCAAACAGTGATCTACGATATTTCCAGTACAGACAATTAACTTTAGACTGGAATTAAATATTAATAATTTTGGAACACAGTCTACAGGACTATTAATCGGACTTGTGTTTCCAAAAAAAAGATTGTCAAATGTGTTTGGAAAATTTCTGTATATTGTGTAAATAAGAATGTGGATCGCCACACGTGGATGATGCTGCTTTGAGCATCTTTGCAGTCAATTTTAACTTCAAAATAAACTGAGATAATTTTACCAGATGTGTCATACCCAATTAAATCTCCTTCTTTCCTTATTGTTGCATTGAGCCAAAAATCAGTAAAGCATTTTTTTCATTTGATGTCGTTTTTGCGATTAGCTTTAACCCATCTGGCGCCCCGGGATATTTTGATTCTCGTGCTGACTGATTATTGGTAAAATGCATATGTGGTCGTGCGGACTCCTGTCTAAACGGGCACATAAAATAAGATAGAGAGAGAAATGGCTTCGAACGTGGGTCTCGATTTAGACATGGTCAATCGCATGCCGATTTGAAATTGTGATAATTTTTATAGAAATATTTTGGGAGTTGAGATATGTCTGGTTTGGATGAATAAATTAGTAGGAAACCCAATTAGTGGGGAAAATTAAAAATTTAACTGGTTAATAATTAGAATGGGTTTGATTATTTTTGATAATGGCTTAACCATTAGGGCGTCAAGTAAATTCAGTAGTAAACGTTCGATGACTGGACATACACATTATTAGAATCCAGGTGGAGGATATTTGAGAACTTGCATATTTTTCTTGTGATATTGTGGTAAATGTAATTCGTAAAAGTAGAGAATTTTGTTTTTCCATCACGTCGACATTAGGACAAATCTCATTTTATTAGAGTGTTCCAATTAGCTATTCATATTTCTTGTTCTAGTTATAAGCTTGTATTTGCCAATATTGTATACCCCTAAGTTTTGAATAATAATTGAAATTATGGAAGAAATGATGAGGATGATGAGGAGTTTGGAGGAAAGTTCAAAAGAGGCTGGACTGCGTGTAGCAGCCATTATGAAAGAAAATACTGAGGCTTTGGAAAGGAAACTTAAAGAAAATTCTGATTCTTTAGAAAATAAACTTAAAGAAAGTTTAAACGATAAACTTAAAGAAAATCCTGATTCTTTAGAAAATAAACTTAAAGAAAATTTGAATGATAAACTTAAAGAAAATTCTGATTCTTTAGAAAGCAGGTTAAAAGATAACTTGAAAGAAAGTTTAGATGAAAAACTTAAAGAAAATTCTGAGTCTTTAGAAAATAAACTTAAAGAAAGTTCTGATTCTTTAAAAAGTAATTTGAAAGAAGATTTAAACAGTAAATTTAATTCAATGGAAAGTAAATTTAAAGAGAATTCTGAAATTTTGAAAATGTCACTTGAAAGTAAAATGAATAAATTATGCGAAAAAACACATGAGCTCGAAACTTCATTAGCTACTAACGCAAGTTTAATGGACGAAAAATTTCGCGATGCCGATCTTCGATCCCAAAGCTTAGCTGATAGGATAGAACATGGTCTTAGGAAAGTTGGTGAAGACATGATCGACCTGCAAGTCCGAGTGAAGAAGGAGAGTAACGAGATGGGAATTCTAGTTGTTCAACGTTTAACGGAACAATTCAAAGAACTTGTCATGGGAGAAATAAGAGAAGGTGTGATTAATGAGTTGCAAACTGAAATTAAAACCACAGTTGTCAATGAAATTAAAGACACACTCAAGATGGAGAATCAAGAGGGAATCAAGGAGATTAGGGAATCTTTCTCATCCCATATTGAAGTAATTGGCAAAGATATCCAAGCAACTCAGAAGGACATATCAGATATGACAGGGTCATTGAAAAGTCATGAGGCTGTTATGAACCAGATATCCATTGATGTTAAGGACAATTGTAAAGAAACTGAAGCAATTAAGAAAATGGCAGAAGAAAACCAGAAGGAACTTGAGGCTATGAAAACTCAAATCAAGGATGAGAAACAGTCTGATCATCTGTTGAAAATGCCAAATGTAAGGGGAAAAGAACAGATACAGATAAATCTAGGAGGAGCTAGAGACACGGATAGTCAAAGACAGGATGAGGTCAGGACAGTATTTCAATCCAACCCCATAACTGTATTTAAGAATGTAGAAGATAAACCTTCTAAATTTTCAGGGCGAGATTCTGTGACACCCGTGGAATTTTTGAGAGAAGCAGGGGATTACCTGAAAGATTCCAAGATCCCTAAAGAAAGACAGATCCGAGTGATAGGGAAGTTTTTGGAAGGTCCTGAACTTCTTTGGTTTAGAGCTTTTAGATCCGCTCTAACCACTTTCGAGGAGTTTTCTCGTGGGCTATTGAAAAAGTTTTGGTCCCCGGAAACCCAACAGCAAGTCAGAGCAGAGTTATATTCGAAGAGATTCTCGACGTCACAACCTACTCGATACTCTACGTACTTTTCTGGACAGCTGTCTAAACTTCAACATTTAGATCCGCCGATGCCAGGTAACGAATTGATTACTGCATTGATACGTCAGTTTCCAGCAGACGTCCAGAGGACTTTGATCGCTGCTGATATCTATAATATGGAACAATTTGATGAAGTATTACAGAAGATGGATCATACAAACGCTCAATTCTTCCATCAGAAGGGAGTAAAGAATAACAACGCTGTGTATGCTGTTATGGCTGATAGTTATTCTCAAACACCTCGAGAGATTCGAGAGGGGCGAAAAGAGAAAACGCCGAGGGATGATCCAAATAAGAGAGGATGGAACCAGTACAGTAACAGATACAGTTACAAGCCATATGCGAGACCAGATGGTGGAAATCGATACAATACTCGATGGAGAAGGCCACGAGATAGTCAAGGAAGGTACCAGGAAAGAAGATATTATGGTAAAAATAACTACAATAACAGAGGGAATGTGGATACTCGTCAGTCCAATGAAGAGTTCAACAAGGAGACGAGGAAAAATTTGGTAGCAAGACACCAAGATAACTTGCAATTTTTGGAGCAGAGGCCCAATGAACCAGGTCCATCGGGAACACAACAATCCCGGGGGAATGGTAATGAAAAAAAAACTTCGAATTCACAGTAGAAGATAGAATTTTGAACACTTTCACTTCCAGAATTATTAAATGGCAAGCAGAGGATGATGACTTGATTCAACAGAATGACGAACGAAAAGAAATGGGTACCAGAATTAGAATGCCAATCATATCATGCGAAGTATTCGGTATGCCTGTCGATACTTTGATTGATACTGGGGCTATGCTTTGTCTGGTGAGTGAGAAGCTTTATATTCTGTGGAAGCTCAAAGAGAATTTAGAGGAGATTCCAGTATCAGGAATTAAGATTCAAGGAATAATACCCAATAAAATATCTCTGTGTAAAACACAATTATACTTATGTATTACGATTGGAGGACATGATTTCCGACATGTGTTTGTTGTAATGAAGGACATGGCTTTTGACATGATATTGGGAGCAGATTTCATTCAGAAATATCAAGCAGTGATAGACATGAAGACAGAGACGATCAGATTCAAGAATACCGAAGAGATTAACTTCGAGGGAAAAGAAGAAGAAGACATCGAGGGAGATGCTCAATGGTCTCTGATTTTTCATGAAGCTGAAGGAAGAGAAGTCTACACTGAGAAGGAGTCCCCAGAGCTAGGGAAAATTTTGGAAGAGTATCACGATATTTTTGATATTAAACCTGGTGAAATTGAAGATTTTGAATATTGAGGAAGTAAACAATAATGGAAGCTATGAAGTAGCCAATGCACGAACTGGTAACATCGTGGGAACTTATAATGCATCGAATTTGAAGATTTATTATTCAAGAACCAGATGATTTAATGTGTAGATAGGAAAAATAAAAAATTTTCAATTTTTATTTTTTGCTAGGTGTGGGGTGGATGTGCCCAACTCTAGGAATGGGTATTCCAAGATTCAGACACCTAGACATCAAGGGAAAGGCTGAAGCCGCTTTTGAAAGTTGAGATATTTGAATATCGCGCTACATTGCTTCTCGAAGCAATTGGAAAGAATTTACCGATACTTGTATGTCAAGTGACGTAGCGAGTAATAGCAGAGGTGGAGGCTATTTATTGTTTAAATAGTTAAGTATGGAGTAGAGACTTGAGACTGGGATCAGATTACTGGCACGGACAAATGAAAGAGAATGCAATTATTATCAAGTAAATCGGACCAGGGATTCAAGAGATATGAGGATTTCCAGATTTCAGTTGATGCGGCGTGACCCTGACAGTTTTGAATAAAAGCCAGCTGGTCGAAGCATCGATAGCTCATTCTAACACAAGCAGTTGCCTAGCAAGTTGCTACGACGCTGAGCCAAGGCACATGGTTGCCGGATCTACGCAGAAGTTCTTTTCAAAGTCGTGATAGTCACGAAAAGTGCTGCGCTACGAGTTGGAACTTAGTAAGTTTACGGCGAGGAGAATCACTGAGGTGATTGATTTTTCTACAGACATTGGTGGAAATATTTATATTTCTACATGGACATATGCTAGACTTTGTCTAGAAATAGTACTTTGTCACAGTCCAGTAATAACTTAATACTTGGATATTTAAATCCATTTCAGTCAGTTTTCATTATTTTGTAACTAGTTAACCACTTCGATCTGTCAGTACACTGAAGACTAGTCTATAACGGTGGCGTTCATTAGTCTACGCAAGGGAAACTACAAGTTGCTTAGCGCATGGTAGATGGTGATATAATAAACCATGCCCAGGGAACGATCTTCAGAACAGCCGTTGATTGGTTAGACTGTCAGTGTTTTTCTTGTACTGATAAGATTACCGTGAGTTATGTTACAACTGACATATCTAAGAAGAGATCACTTAGATCTGACCCTATTAAAACAAACTGTTATGGCTTTGATAGAAGCCCATATTAAAATGGAACCACAGTTTATTCAAACGTCAAAAGATACTACCACTATGTCTAACTAGACGGATTGTGGGTATATGATGGCGGCGGATACAAGGATTATACGTGCTTGTCCGATAGAGCATGTCTATGGATAAATCTGGTACAGACCAGGTTTACTTCGCTTCAAGACCATCAAGAAATGAAAGCCACATTTGAATTATATTATGCCTAGCTAATTGGAACAAACTATTTTTCTGCAGATGACCAACACATTTTATTTTTCGTCGTATTTAAAGCTTGCAATGATTTACGCAAGACTTATTAGAGTTATTCTGAGCATTTTCAGCACTCAGATCAGTTTAGGATCGATGACCGAGCATAACGAAGATTTATTTGAATTTTTCATATTTTAAGGAAACCACGGAAAACCGTCGATGTAAAGGTTGAGTTAAATTATTTTTGTTGAGGAATGGATATTTTTTCCATATTCGAAGATTCGAACATGTGGATTCTCACATAATGAGGTGATAATTAAACATATTTAAAATGATATATTTAATAATAATAATAATAATAATCCACTAATAATAATAATAAAAATTTTCATAATTTTTCTAAATAATTCTTGGATATTATATTTTATAATAATCATATGTATTGAGAAAGAGCCTATGAAGTAGTTTAATCATTTCTAGTTTGGAACAGGAGATTTTCCGAAGGAGAGTGGTTAGCGCAAGCCCGCATTCAACCAACATTTCAGTTCTGGTTGAACAGTTGATATTTGCAATGAGCAAAGTATATTTTTCAGATAACACGGAGAGGCATGAAACGGGAAGCAAATGATATTTGTATCAAATAGGATATTTTTGTATTTATATAAAATCATGACGTAAATACACTCGAAAGTGAAATAAAGATTTTCATATGTATGGTAAATTCACGGGTTGAACTGAATGGTAAAATAAAATAAACTTCTAAGTTTATTAATCTTCCAGTGTTGATAACAAGCAGAGGCTTGATTTATTGTATAAATTTTGGGAAGAATATTTATATGTGTGGAGTAGTTGAAATGCCATTCCCAGGTGCGCATGTTTAAGTCGCAGGAATGAAGAGGTTTTTTCGAGCATCAATCAAATAGCAGGTTCGATGGCTCAGGTTTATAGTAGGAGTATTGGAGCTACACATTTCGTCGGATGAATGACCCGAAGGTTATTTCTTTGAAACCATCAGTTCTTATTTCAACCTTGTTTACGAATTCCATTTAGACTTTGATTTTGCTAGAACCCGGATTTGTCATGATAGTAGTTTATTCTTTTTCAGAGGAAGACCTTTGCCGTTGTTGTTGGAATATTGTGTTCTTACACAAATAATAGAATGGGCCACTACCAATTAAAAATAATTCTTTAACCACGAATAATTCGAAGGATATTTTCAATCCTAGTGCCATGAACTAAATGAATTATTATGAAGCTACAATTCTTATTTCCGCATTCTGTCGAAGAATTGCAAGTTGTAAAAGTTACTAAAAATGGCCATGAATATAAATATTTTTATAATAATGATTCCGAGTGGAAAATCTAATAGTTGAATGGTTCAACAATGTATTGATCAAGTTGATGATTCAGAAATCATGTATTTTGTTAGAAACTTAAAGTTCATAATCGAGTCACTTCTCGAAATGTTTAATGTCAGAAGAACAATTAATTGTTCTTGTGCTTCGCACAGTTCTTCGATGCTATGCTCAAGGTCATATACTTTTCAGATGTTATTGATATGTGTAAATAATGTGTGTTGATTCAATGATAATAATATTTTCGACGATATATTTTTGAAACTGGAAAAAAGGAAGTGCAAGTTTAAAATTCTATGAACATTTATTCTACGAGTGCTAATATCATGTAAATATTCAAACAGTGATCTACGATATTTCCAGTACAGACAATTAACTTTGAACTGGAATTAAATATTAATAATTTTGGAACACAGTCTACAGGACTATTAATCGGACTTGTGTATCCAAAAAAAGATTGTCAAATGTGTTTGGAAAATTTCTGTATATTGTGTAAATAAGAGTGTGGATCGCCACACGTGGATGATGCTGCTTTGAGCATCTTTGCAGTCAATTTTAACTTCAAAATAAACTGAGATAATTTTACCAGATGTGTCATACCCAATTAAATCTCCTTCTATCCTTATTGTTGCATTGAGCCAAAAATCAGTAAAGCATTTTTTTCATTTGATGTCGTTTTTGCGATTAGCTTTAACCCATCTGGCGCCCCGGGATATTTTGATTCTCGTGCTGACTGATTATTGGTAAAATGCATATGTGGTCGTGCGGATAAATTGATAAATTAAATTTTGGAATAAATCAACGAATTAAATAAATGGATTAATTTAAAGATTGAATAAATAAACTGACTTAAGTAAATTAATAGATGATTGGATAGATGAAGAATAACTGAATTAGAAGGTGATAATTAATTAAAGAAGCTGATGATTAACGATTTTATATGGAATTAAGTAAATTTAATTGAGAGATGACTTAAAGAAATTGCAACTTGAGTTGAGGAATTAAACAATTTATATTGATGATTTAAGATGATTTAATCTGAAGGAGATGATAAAATAAGAGTGTGTGAATAATTAGAAAGTATAATGAAGTGATGATATTAATTTTCATTTAAATGATTTAATGGTGATGAGTTAATGATTCTGACAGGAATATGTTGAATTTTGAGATGAGAATTAATGTGAGAAATATTTAACTTTGATGATGATGATGATCATGACCAATGAGCAGTGGATTTTCTGTAATTCACGAACAAGCAATTATTAATGACAATGTAAATAGTGTCAATTAATTATTCGAGGTTTAGGAGCATTTTACTAACGTATTCAACATTTGAATTATGCCATGCAAGCCATAAATTACGTGATATTTAAAATATGTGATTATAATGTGTATGTTTAGACAGATTAATACTTTTTTCAAATCCACATTCATGATGTTAATTTAAAGAGAAATTAGGTCTCAGGTATCACAAATGTCACTGACGAATGACATAGTGCTACAGTGATCCTGAGAACCCAAGAGAACTTTAGAGCTTTTTCTTGTTCTATGTGGATGAAATACTTTTGATTAGAAAAGAGATGGTTCGATTTTTGGACAATGACAATTTAACGTTGGCATTCGACCATACTCTCAGGTAGGATGAATATTTAAAATGTCTGTCTGACTATCAAAGTGAAATAAATTTGTTTTTATCTTAGTTGTGATCTGATGATGATGTGATTTTCCTTTTTCTTTCCTTGTCTTGATTAAGGCTTAACCGGAAAGGATGTGGTTTGCTAGGAATTCAGTTGATGGCGCCCATTTATATTTGCATTTTTTCTTATTAAACTTAAGCCCGTAACGACCCTAGAGATACTTTGTCACGTGTTTCCCACTGCTTTTTTTTCGATATCTCAGCTGAATTTCCGACACATTCCTTATTTGACTAGAGGTTCATTTAACTCGGCTCTGTCCTGGAACTTCAGGAATGCGATGTAATAGCAGATGGGTCATCGCATCCCCAGGACGAACGGGTACACAGAGAGAGGGAGAATTGGCTATACCCACCTGTGGGGCTTCGATTTTGTTTATTCTATGGAATCACATCAGATTTAGATTACTGAGAGATTGATCTCAAGTTCATTTAATTGTGTTACTAAATTTATTAAACTTAGTCAGACAATATACTTTTGTGCCCATTCCAGTGTTCATGTTAATCGTATTAGTATTGTATCAAGTTAGTTATAAGTCATTTTTTCCTATACCCAAGTGAGTGCAGGAATTGAGACATTGTGATGTGTTGTTGTCTAACGTCTCTGAATAAAACGTCTATTGAAAATATAATTATGTTGCCGGAAGATTTAGCTAAGGTGTTAGGAGAGTTACAGAGTGGTATGTCTGGTATTGCAGAAACTATTTCTAAAATGGAAACGGAAGTTAAAGAACAGATAAATAGTTCAGAAGCTAGGTTAGAAGCTAGATGTAAAGAAAATGTGCAAGCATTACAGACTAGTAATGAAGAAAATTTAAAATTATTACAGTCAACTAGTGAAGAAAGTTTAAAGTCATTAGAGACTAGGTCACAGTCAAATAGTGAAGATAATTTAAAGTCATTGGAGACTAGATTACAGACTAGTACTGAAAGTCATTTGAAAGCTAGTGAAGCTAACTTGAAGGATAGTTTTAAATCATTGGAAGAGAAATTACAAGCTCGTAGTGAAGAAACTAACACTGAATTGGAAAACAAGTTAACTAAGTTAGAGAATAGATTAACTTTAAAGAATAATGAAATGCTTAAGACTTTACAGTTAGATATAATTGCAGTAAATATGAAAGGAGAGGAAAATGTTCAAATATTAAGAAAGAATATTATTGAATTAGAAAGTAGAGGAGATGAAAACATTCTTACTTTAAGAACAGACGTTATGTCTATACAGAAAGCCATTAAATCGGATGTATCGAAGTTGAGATTCGACATGGATGGTTTAGTGGCAGATGTAGGCAAAATTCAAGAGTGGTCTACCGAAGTATCTTTCGAAACTAAAATCAAAGGTCTAGAGATGAATCTAGGTAATGAGATCAAAGATTTGAAGTCAGTAATTGGGACCATTAAAGAGGAAGTCTTAGGAGAGGTTAATTCTAATTTAAAATCATTAGAGAATCAATTGGAGAAATATATTAGGAAAATGGATGATGATATAGAGCAGAAGGTTAATGAAAACTTAGCTTTATTCAAAAATAGAGTCGGTGCAATCGTGGAAGAACGGTATAGTGAGGTCGATGCCGAAGCAAAAGAAAAACGTGCAGGATTAGATGAGAAGTTAATCGCAGGTATGGCGAACTTAGAAGCGAGGTTTACGGAGAATAAGGAAGCGATGAAGATAGATTCAACTCTATTTAGGACAGATGTTGATCTGTTAAAGGAACAAGTCGCGTCAGTAAAGAATACATGCGAAGACAAGATAGACAAGTTGAAAAACGATTTAGAAGAGAGTAACAGAACGCAGAATGTTACGTCGTTAGACGAGTTGAAGACTCAGGTCAAGACCGAAGAGAAACTGGCAGAAGATAGGATGACTAAACTAGAATCTATGATTAATAGTTTCACCAGTCAAAATATTACATCAGGGGAAACATCGATAAATCAGACACCGATAGACCGCAGTACGTGTAATCAAGAGGTTAGCATGGGAGAAGACCGTCAAACGCAACCGAATGTGACATTCGAAAGGGCAAGTTCAACCCCTCAGGATAATCCGAATTCGAATAGGAGTACGTTGGGTACAAGTGAACGATACTCAGGTCTAGTTACCATTATCAGAAATCTGGATGACAAGCCGAGGAAGTTTTCAGGAAACACAGGAGTCACACCAGTCGAATTTCTGCGAGATATTCGCGACTACATGGCGGAACATAGAGTAGCCAAGGAGAGAGAACTAAGGATAGTCGAACGCGCCTTAGACGGGCCTGCGTTAACTTGGTTTAGAGCATTCAGAAGCAATTTTGCGAATATGGAGCAATTTGCAATAGCATTCTTAAGGAGATTTTGGAGTGCAGAGGATCAGCTGAACGTAAGAGCAGAAATGTACTCGAAGCGTTATTCTACGTCACATCCGACGCATTATGCCAATTATTTTACTTCACAATTTGCTAAATTACAGTTTCTGATTCCTCCATTGCCAGAAGAAGAGCTTTTGCAAGCTACAGCGAGACAGTTACCGATTGAGGTACAGCGATCACTCATAGCGTCGGGAGCAAACACACTTGAGCACTATGACGACATTTTACGGCGATTAGACTATACAAGTGCTCAAGTTACGCCTAGAAATGCAAGAAACGACAGTCGAAACACGCAGGAGGTGAATACGGTAGTCGTTGATAACGCAGCTCAGACGGACAGAAGAGATTCCTGGGAAATCAGAAGGAACGAAGGAAATCGAGGAAACATCCGTAACGTTCGTGGAAATGATCGATATAGAGGACCATATGAGAGGCCATACGATCAGGAAGCAGGAGACAGTCGATACAGAAATTATAATCAGAATTCCAGATACCAAAATAGGAATCGATACAACAATAGATATCGTGGTAGAAACAACTGGAGCCAAGGTCAACAGTATAATCGGAACGACAGGCAGGATGGCCGAAGAAACGATCCAAATGAAAGACGAGATAATCGTGAATATGAGAGATCGAGGCAAGAAAGTAGACAGCCTAGTGCACCACCCGAGGAGACAGTCAGAGATGTCAATCGAGCAAGCACGAGTGGCGAAGGAAAAAAAAACGTCAAATTAACTGCAGAGCAAGATGCTAATCATTGGGAATCGATCATCATTGTGGAAACGTATCAGGTCAAGGACGAGGATTTAATTGAAGAGGAAGACGTAGTACTTCGAGGAAATAGACATGAATTGCCAGTTATCAGTGTGGAAGTCATGGGAAAGGAAATAAAGACACTTGTAGACACGGGGGCTATGGTGAGCTTGATATCCATAGGTTGCCTGGATGAGTTGAAATTATCAGGAGAAATTACGATGTTGCCAACTGTTGTTAGCAAGATTCACGGGGTGATCCCAGACAGGAGTATGAAATGTAAAAGTCAGGTACTTTTAGATGTTGGGATTGGAACCAGAAGTTTTGAACAGATGTTCCTAGTAGTGGGTCAACTACATTTCGACATGATCCTAGGAGTGGATTTCTTAAGTGAAAGTGGCCTGATCATAGATATGCAGAGTAGGCGCATGTACTTTCAAGAAGGGGTCATGGAAAATCAGGAATCCGAGATGACATTCTTTAGAGAGAATATATTGGATGAGATAGTATGCAGCATTGAAAGGTCTATAGAAGATAGAACTAGCATGACAAGTAAAATAAATCCAGAAATTAAGGAGCAATTTGATCAAGCGATTTCAGAATATGAGGACATATTCAATGACAAACCAGGTCTCATAGAAAATTTTACCTACAGCATCAAGTTGATGGATGACAAACCATACCATAAAAATGTATATCCCATTCCGGATAAATGGAAGGAAGAAGTTAGTACAATGATAAACGATATGGAGAAAGATGGAATAATCAAGAAGATGCCAACTGCTAATTTGAATCCTTTAGCTGTGGTCAAGAAACCTAATGGTAAGCTGAGGATATGCCTAGATGCTAGAGCCCTTAATGAAAGAGTCTTCCTGAACACGACAGGCCACCTGTTATTCGTGAATTGTTGCGCAGATTCAGAGGAAAGAGTTTCTTTTCTACAATCGATCTGACTAGTTCTTATTATCATGTGGAGCTAGCAGAAGACTGCAAACAATACACAGGGTTCTTGTTTGACCATAAAACATATGTATTCAATAGGTTACCTTTTGGAGTGAAAAATAGTGGTCCGGTGATGATCCGAGCACTAGATGAAAATTTGTCAGATGCAGTTAAGGAGCATGTGGTGAGCTATATTGATGACCTGATTATAGCGTCTGAGACAGCGGAAGAACATATCAGGCACCTTCGAATGCTTTTTGAAGATCTTAGGAGGACGAACTTCAAGGTGAATTTCAACAAATGTCAGTTCTTTCATGAAGAAATTGAATTTCTTGGACATAGAATCGATGGAGATGGTTATAGGCCCAATCCAAAGAAGATCATGGTTATTTCAGAGTTTCCAACCCCACGAAAGATTAAAGAGGTACGGCAGTTTTTAGGCATGTGTCAGTTCTTTTCAACACATTGTCCTGAATATACTGAAACGATGGCACCTCTGCAGGATTTACTAAGAAAGGGAAATCGATGGAAATGGGACGATAGATGCAATCAAGCGTTTTTAGCGGCTAAGAACATGTTGATCCAAAATATCAAGCTTGAGTACCTAGATTTTACAGGAAGATTTTTTGTGGAGACAGACGCATCCAAAATAGGTATCAGTGGGATCCTATATCAGTTGGACGATACCAACAAACACAGGTATTTAGCTTTCACCAGTCGCAAGCTCAGGAATTGTGAGAAGAATTACTATGCAACTGAGTTAGAGACATTAGCAGTGGTTCATGCTCTTAAGACGTGAAAGAAGGTGTTGTTTGGACATGACATAACAGTGATCACAGATCATAAAGCCCTCCAATTTATTATGAAGACAGACTTAGCGAGTGACCGCATCACCAGATGGGCTCTGTTCTTACAACAATTCAACCCAACTGTTGTACATAGACCTGGGAAATTAAATCTGTTAGCAGATGTGTTGAGCAGAAACCCCTGAGAGGAAGTAATTGTCAACCATATAAATTTGATTCAAGAGGATAATGGTACTCTAGAAAAGTTGAAGAAGTTAGCGCAAACTCAGAAGAGATATGCACCTTTGCGAAGAATTTACCGTTTTTTGACACGCAGGATGGACAACGCTGATCCAGATTTTCGAAGAACTGAGATAGAAGCTAGAAAATATCATATTATGGGAGGTATTATATGCCAATATATCGACCAGGATCATACTAAACTTAGAGTAGTGATCCCACCCAAGCTTGTCAAACCAGTTATTTGGATGATACACCGAACTGCAGCTCATGTAGGTGTAGACAAGACTTTGGCTCTCGCTCAAGAAACCTTCGTTTGGAGACAAATGGGACAAACAATTCGCGACGTCATAAAGACCTGTGACAGTTGTCAGCGAAGTAAATATTCATCTAAGCTAATGAACGAAGTTCCTAGATCAATATTACCCAGCAACCCAAGAGAACTTTTCGCTACGGACATTTTCGGTCCGATTCCTCGTTCGACGAAAGGGAACCAGTTTGTTTTGGTAACAGTAGACGTATTTTCTAAATACGTATCTCTATGCCCTATCCAGAAAGCTACATCCAAGTACGTGATCAACAGATTAGAGAAAACAGTTATTCCAAGTATGGGGAAACCTGAAGTTTTGTTGAGTGACCATGGATCACAATTCACCAGTATGGAATTTTCTACTGCTATGGAACGTTTGGGAATAAGGCATGTGTTTAATTCTGTACGGTATCCAGAGGGAAATCCAGCCGAAAGAATTATGCCGGAAATCAGTAAAATGTGTCGCTTATATGTGTCAAGGCAACACCATAGATGGATGGAAGTGATACCCATCATTAGTCAATGCTTGAATTCCACAGTACATGAAAGCACAGGTCAGATTCCGTCCATGCTTCATCATGGATTGAAACCTGATAGACCATGGGACCGAGTCGTGAGGGCACCAGTAGATCCTCAACCCACACAAGAAAGAAGAGTCGAGATGGCAGGAGAGAGACTCAGAAGACAGGCGGAGAAGAGAGCCAGGAGTCAAGCAGGAAGGAGGTTCCACGAGCCATTTCAAGAAAATGATGAGGTGCTGATTAGGAAGCCAGTCACTTCGAATCTTCAACTGAAGATCTACCATAAATTAGCGCCATTGTACGCTGGTCCATTCCGTATTGAAGAAACGTACCGAAATAATAGCTACAAGATTGTCAGAATAGATACTGATGAAGTTGTGGGGACTTTTAATGCAGCTAGCATTAGAAAGTACCATCATGCTGAATGAGAGGATTGTAGAGCTATCGTGTACATGTAGTATATAGAATGCCTGAGAGTGTATTTTTTTCTCAATCCTGATAAAAAAGGAGTTGTACGGGAGAGATGTACCCGATACCTAGTTGAGGCTATCGGCTACGCCAGCAGACATTAAGCCGTAGTTGAGATTTTGGGAAGAGTTATGAAAAAATATCGCTCAGATCGAGTCAAGAGGAATGTCAAGATGACGTAGAAGGTCTAGGATTAAGAAGGCACTAACAGCAGTCAAGCAGATGGAATTATGGATGGAAATATGAAGCTTTATTAAGATCTATATGGAAAATGGTATTTAAACATCTCAGAAGAGAAGATATAACAAGCATTATATATGGTAATAATTTGTAGGAAGTCAGATAACCCTTAAGTTATTTTATAACTTAATAGCCGAGATGATCGGGGTTCGAGATTATATTTGTGACGCAAGACCACAGAGGTGGGGAGAACGTCACGTGACTGCGCCAGGGAGGTTCAGGTCAATGCAGTCTAGAGACAGTCAGTCGAGCTCTGTAAGCAGAGGAGTCAAGTACAGTTAGCACGGCAGTCGAGGTCAGACAGCGAGCTGTGTGGGACATGCGCCGAGCGTATGGTAAAGGTCGCGCAGCGAGCAGCATTTGTCACGGAAAGTGAAAGCGACAGTTTTAACTTCACCAAGCAGCGAACGAAAAGTAGGTCAGTGAGCCGGGCGGACACCCGCAGTAGGCAGCGTGAAGACCGGTTACAGAACCAGCTGTACGGGCAAGCAAGCATGAGAAGGCCGGGGTTTTAGAATAGCATTGCGATAGTGGTTGGAGAACTTTATTTCAAGCTGCATTTTGGTAACGCAGAACAGCATAGTAGAGCGGCATGGCGAGGCCAGCTTTAGGCGGAGATTGTTCTAGAGCATTGCAGTAGGGACGAGCGGGTTATTTCCAATTTTATACGCAAGCATTATGACAGAAGCTGAACTTCATTACAACATTGAGTTGGAACGTTTATTCAGCATTTGAATTGTACAGGCAGATAGTTACGAGATACTGCAACTGTGAACTTCAGATGAACATAGTTTTTCAATGACATTACGACTATGCATTTCATAACGCATTCCAAGTAACATTAACGATTTTATGCAAATGAAATGTTTCAGGCAAATGCACTTATGAACATTAGCACGTGCATTAATGCAATTCTTTCTTATGAAGTGTTATAAATTACCGAGTACGAACACAGCTACAGGGTGTTTCGTAAACTTAGATACTCTCACAAAATAAATTTTATTTTCTGCAAGTGAGATTAAACCGCTGTGGAAATTGAACTTTCAACACTCAAAGCGAACATTGTATGAGACAGTGGCGTAACGTAGAAGAGGAATAGCGGGTCCGCTGTTTCTATGAACTTTTTCGTGAGGATTTGGACAGTATCCGCTATGGATAACCAGAAGTTCATCATGTCGGAGTAAACGCAGACAGAGACGCGATGGCACCACAGAGCGATGGATACGATTCCTGAAGAAGAGGAGGACCAGCTGATTCACTTGGGATTTGAAGGCAATCGTCATTGCGTGGGTGGAATGATATTCACGCCGATCTTTCGAGAAATTCATTACATAAGGAAAATCGACGATCTTTGAAATTTAATAACAGCTGATTATGAGAAGGTACTGTAAGAGTTATAACTTCCTGATATGATTATTTTCATGAATACTGGGCACACAGTGATACGATTATTTAGACATGGTTTGACTTTATATGCTTCAAATTTTTGCTAGAATATGGCGTGACCATATGATATGGCAGGCATCATTATACGATATTCTCACCATTGGTTGGCTTTATTAAGCAGATGTTTCTTCTTTTAGACATTTTTCCAGCAAGGATAGTTTTCCTAGATAGTTTTTTTGTGTGACGAGTATTTCGAACTCGTGATCTGCAATTGATTATCTAAATTACTTCGTCAGTTCATTGCATACTAGCGAGTGTGTATTATTCATCAGTAGGGATTTTTTTCCATTGGATTGTTTGGAGATATTAAGATGTTATTCACTTTAGTGAATGAATATCGCTTTTATATGACAACTAGAGACTTGTTGATTCCTATCTGGTACATTCACTCATTTAGTCTTCGAGATGGGGTCTTTCGTATTTATACGATTGTATGGTGGTTACTCATCTTACCCATCGTTCAGGGCACTATCATGTTAGTCGACGGGGTGAGGTCTTTCGTATTTATACGATTGTACGGTGGTTACTCATCTTACTTGCCATTGAGGGACTCATTTTTATCATCCGAGTGTACATGAGATTGTAAGAGGATCAAACAAGGAACTACTAGTCACATATCAGTCGAAATTTTGTTAAATAAAGTAAAGATAAATGTCAGCAGGGTTACATTTGTAATTCTTGTTTGCCAATCCAATATTTTGTTGCTATACTCTTTTGAGAGTACTTTCAGTTTAACAGCTGGTACAGCTGATGCTTTTGATGATTTTTATGATTGTGTTTGATACCTTTGAGAAGGATTTAAAGTAATTGAATCTTGTAAGATGAATCATTAATGGTCAGATTTATTTTAAGGCAGATCAGTATTGCAGATTTTGATATGAGAGATTATAGCACATTGGTGTTTTTCTGTGATGTGAATTATGAGAATTGTAAGAGAATTTATGCTATTTGAAAGCAGATCTTGAATTACTAAGGTAATATTTTTTTTAATTGTTTAAGAAGTTGTCTAGATGTGATCAGAATAATTACAGTTATTGGAGATTGTGTGCGTTGATAATTTGAAGCCAGTTATATATTTTTTGTAGATCATGCAACATGGTTAAGTGAAGTTTGTGATAGGCATTTTGTGGAAGTTGCCAAGTGATAGTTGCAATGTTGCTAATGTATTTTGAGGCAGACGTGAGGTTGTCGAACCCAGTCTAGCGTAATATTTGAGATTCAGGCTGTGTATGCTGAATGTTTATGGAGTTTTGTAGAATAATTGTGGTATTCAAATGTGATATTTGAAGAAGTGAGGATATATAATGTCGTTGTGGATAGTCAGATTCAACGTGATGTCGTGAAGGCAATAATATTTTTGGCATGATAATTAAATACGAAATGTAACTTGGAAGTGATAAAACTTTAAGACAACGTTCTATTACCCAAATTAAACAATTTGTTAGGAAATGAAACAAATAAATAAAGTTGATAATACAAGATTTTCTGAGAATAATAATTAATGAAATAATAATCTGAAATTTAAGCATATTAATGATCTGACCTAATGAAATAAAAATCAGAACGACTAGATGAAATAATAAAAATCTAAATAACCAGAAGAATAAAATTTAAATAAATTGATAAATTAAATTTTGGAATAAATCCACGAATTAAATAAATGGATGAATTAAAGATTGAATAAATAAACTGACTTAAGTAAATTAATAGATGATTGGATAGATGAAGAATAACTGAATTAGAAGGTGATAATTAATTAAAGAAGCTGATGATTAACGAATTTATATGGAATTAAATAAATTTAATTGAGAGATGACTTAAAGAAATTGCAACTTGAGTTGAGGAATTAAACAATTTATATTGATGATTTAAGATGATTTCATCTGAAGGAGATGATAAAATAAGAGTGTGTGAAAAATTAGAAAGTATAATGAAGTGATGATAATAATTTTCATTTAAATGATTTAATGGTGATGAGTTAATGATTCTGACAGGAATATGTTGAATTTTGAGATGAGAATTAATGTGAGAAATATTTAACTTTGATGATGATGATGATCATGACCAATGAGCAGTGGATTTTCTGTAATTCACGAACAAGCAATTATTAATGACAATGTAAATAGTGTAAATTAATTATTCGAGGTTTAGGAGCATTTTACTAACGTATTCAACATTTGAATTATGCCATGCAAGCCATAAATTACGTGATATTTAAAATATGTGATTATAATTTGTATGTTTAGACAGATTAATAATTTTTTCAAATCAACATTCATGATGTTAATTTAAAGAGAAATTAGGTCTCAGGTATCACAAATATCAGTGACGAAAGACATAGTGCTACAGTGATCCTGAGAACCCAAGAGAACTGTAGAGATTTTTCTTGTTCTATGTGGATGAAATACTTTTGATTAGAAAAGAGATGGTTCGATATTTGGACAATGACAATTTAACGTTGGCATTCGACCATACTCTCAGGTAGGATGAATATTTAAAATGTCTGTCTGACTATCAAAGTGAAATAAATTTGTTTTTATCTTAGTTGTGATCTGATGATGATGTGATTTTCCTTTTTCTTTCCTTGTCTTGATTAAGGCTTAACCGGAAAGGATGTGGTTTGCTAGGAATTCAGTTGATGGCGCCCATTTATATTTGCATTTTTTCTTATTAAACTTAAGCCCGTAACGACCCTAGAGATACTTTGTCTCGTGTTACCCACTGCTTTTTTTTCGATATCTCAGCTGAATTTCCGACACATTCCTTATTTGAGTAGAGGTTCATTTAACTCCGCTCTGTCCTGGAACTCCAGGAATGCGATGTGATAGCAGATGGGTCATCGCATCCCCAGGACGAACGGGTACAGTACATATTATTGATGTGAGCCTGTTTTGCCTTTCAGCATCCTGTCTACAAGCCATTAGCAGTTAGCACTACTTCTGCACCTCTCACTTTGAAATCGTTCAATACTGAATCTCACAATTGCCGCTTAGGTGTACCTCTGCTTCTCTTACCCTCTACAGACAAACACATTAACCTGTTAGGTAATCGCTCCTCCCCCAATGAGCCCATCATCTGAGTCGGCTCAGCTTCATCTAGCGTGTTCATTTCTAACTTAGCCTTCATCTCTTCATTACGAGTACATTGTTCTCATTCGTGCTATCCTGATATCAGTCACTTCTATCAGATATCCTGAATATATCCAGCTCTTACTTCCAAACAGCAAGGTTGGTCCAAATACTGGCTTATGTAGAACGTGTTTCGTCATAAAAAATCAGTATTTATTTTTATATAGAGTGTTAATATATTTTCCGAGATGTTTCTTTTTCCATTACGATACACAGATTTGCAATTAGAAGACCCGCTTTAACAATGAGAACATTGAGATGAATTAAAATATCCCCAAATAATTGACAACAGCAGTTTTCTAGTTGAGAGTGGACAGTGTAAGGAAGAACATCGCTCAAACACTAAGCTAACTTCATATTCAATTCCTCCCCGACCATTCACAACAGCAGTTTTCTAATTCAGAGTGGACAGTGTAAGGAAGAACATCGCTCAAACACTAAGCTAACTTCATATTCAATTCCCCCCGACCATTCACAACAGCAGTTTTCTAATTCAGAGTGGACAGTGCAAGGAAGAACATCGCTCAAACACTAAGCTAACTTCATATTCAATTCCCCCCGACCATTCACAACAGCAGTTTTCTAATTCAGAGTGGACAGTGTAAGGAAGAACATCGCTCAAACACTAAGCTAACTTCATATTCAATTCCCCCCGACCATTCACAACAGCAGTTTTCTAATTCAGAGTGGACAGTGTAAGGAAGAACATCGCTCAAACACTAAGCTAACTTCATATTCAATTCCCCCCGACCATTCACAACAGCAGTTTTCTAGTTCAGAGTGGACAGTGTGAGGAAGAACATCGCCCAAACACTAAGCTAACTTCATATTCAATTCCACCCCGACCATTCACAACAGCAGTTTTCTAGTTCAGAGTGGACAGTGTGAGGGAGAACATATCACACATTGCTCAAACACTAAGCTAACTTCATATTCAATTCCCCCCCGACCATTCACAACAGCAGATTTCTAGTTCAGAGTGGACAGTGTAAGGGAGAACGTATCACACATCGCTCAAACACTAAGCTAACTTCATATTCAATTCACCCCCGACCATTCACAACAGCAGTTTTCTAGTTCAGAGTGGACAGTGAGAGGGAGAACATATCACACATCGCTCAAACACTAAGCTAACTTCATATTCAATTCCTCCCCGACCATTCACAACAGCAGTTTTCTAGTTGAGAGTGGACAGTGTAAGGAAGAACATCGATCAAACACTAAGCTAACTTCATATTCAATTCCTCCCCGACCATTCACAACAGCAGTTTTCTAATTCAGAGTGGACAGTGTAAGGAAGAACATCGCTCAAACACTAAGCTAACTTCATATTCAATTCCCCCCGACCATTCACAACAGCAGTTTTCTAATTCAGAGTGGACAGTGTGAGGGAGAATATATCACACATCGCTCAAACACTAAGCTAACTTCATATTCAATTCCCCCCCGACCATTCACAACAGTAGTTTTCTAGTTCAGAGTGGACAGTGTAAGGGAGAGCATATCACACATCGCTCAAACACTAAGCTAACTTCATATTCAATTCCTCCCCGACCATTCACAACAGCAGTTTTCTAGTTCAGAGTGGACAGTGTAAAGGAGAACGTATCACACATCACTCAAACACTAAGCTAACTTCATATTCAATTCCCCCCCGACCATTCACAACAGCAGTTTTCTAGTTCAGAGTGGACAGTGTAAGGGAGAGCATATCACACATCGCTCAAACACTAAGCTAACTTCATATTCAAATCCTCCCCGACCATTCACAACAGCAGTTTTCTAATTCAGAGTGGACAGTGTAAGGAAGAACATCGCTCAAACACTAAGCTAACTTCATATTCAATTCCTCCCCGACCATTCACAACAGCAGTTTTCTAGTTCAGAGTGGACAGTGTAAGGGAGAGCATATCACACATCGCTCAAACACTAAGCTAACTTCATATTCAATTCCACCCCGACCATTCTCTAACAATACCTTCTCATTTATTTAGTGTATGGCTTTTAGTGCCGGGAGTGTCCCAGGACATGTTCAGCTCGCCAGAGGCTGTGGCTGCTTCAAGCGGACACCCATGGGGTGAGCTACAAGTTCCGTTCAATTTCAAGTAGTTTCAACTTCCGCTACCAGATGTCACTGACACCTTGTGGTGAACGTTGAAACTTTGATAGAGCGTTTCATTGAAATCTAACCTAGAAATTGAGCGTCACACAAGTATAGTTAGTAGAAGGTTCTTTTACATGCCATTAATCTATGACATGGGACTGCCGGCATTACCTCCCTACTGAAGGAAGGATACTGAAGGATTTAAACGCTCTTAAAAATCCAACGACTTCGGCCGGGTTTGAACCGGCGATGTTGGGCACAGCAGTTCAGCATGTTACCAACTACGCCACCAGCTTCTCAAACACTCACACATAACTAGCAAATCTCTACAAGCTGCGCAAGTTTATAGTAACTGATATATCTAAGTAAGTGTATATATTTTAAATAGCATCACCCACATACTTGTAGACATAGATTAATAGCCGAAGTGTAATGGATTTGATGATGATCGCTTGACGATCGAAACTGGTGATCCAAGTGTATTTATTAATCCTATGTTGGTTGGTTTCTTAGTTTAGGGGCTGCGACAACGCGGTCATGTAGCCCCGTGTACTTTGGGGGTGTGTAGAATCTGTCTGATAACCGGTGTTAATTGTGATGACTGTATTAGTGTGTGTTATCTGTTTTTAATTCAAGTAAGGACAGCAGATGATAATTTCAAGTAGTTCCTACTTTCGCTACCAAATGCTACCGTCCACGACACCTAGCTGTGAACTTGGCTACTACTAGATGCCATCGCAACCAGCGCCTGGTGACGAACGTAGGAACTTAAGAGGATTAATCAAACCTAACCCACAAATTTTGCTTCACATAAGTTTAGTTAGTGGAATGTTCCTATTATTGTTTGAATTTCTGCATTTCCGATCTATAGTTTCTCACCACCATTATTCTCTAATGTGCTATAATAGCATCAGAATTGCTATAAGTCTATGACATGGGCCCGCGAGCATTACTTCCCCTCCGAAGGCAGACTGAGATTTTTAACGCTCTTAAAATATCCGCGACCTTGGACATAGAAGCATGCTAACAACTACGCTACCCGAAGACGTTAATCTTATGTTAACATTTTATCAGGTTTATAGAAACAATTGGGTACACTCGTGTAGACAGACTGAAAAGCATTCTCCGTAATATGTCGTAGCTATTAGAGTTCCACCCAGATGTCCCATTGCAGTGCTTTTCGGTTAAAGGAGCTATTGAAACGAATGATATTCAGTCGGCCAACACCATTGTGGGACTTTAGGCCATGCCTAGCATTCATGGAGGTCCGGGTCCTAGTCCCACCTCGCTTCAACTCCAGGCAAATGTCCACTACTGCAGCCATCACAATAACAAAGGTTAGTGGACACACCGGGAGAAGTCAGTAATAATAAGTGTGCCATAGCCTGACGATAGAATACAGGATGAGGAAGTTTCGGGAAGATAAGAAGACCAATGCTAAATAATGGTTCTGCGTGCTCCTTAGACCAGACGTTTTTTCTTGTTTTGTTTAATATTTAACGCCAAATATTCCGTTTCTTTTTAGTTAATTGGAAAATATATTCAATTGTGTACCAATTTTCAAATGTCCCGCTTCAGAATTGTTTGTTTGCTGGTGATACAGGTGCAAGTTTGAAATAGAAAATGAATTCTATGTCTGTGTTAGATGGATGGGTACATGATACAGATTTATTAGGGCAACAACATGAAGGGATATCTTAGTCATTGTGAAGTTAATACTCAGCATTTTGCCCTCCAATGCTTTTACGGAGAGAGTTATTTCTGTCATGAATATCAAATGGAGAGATGATAGAAACAGAAGCTCCATTAGGTTGATAAAACAAGAGATATTAATTATGACGAACATAGTAGTGATGTTTATCAGAAGGTACTTGCAAAGGGTCGTTCAAATGAAAAGCAGTTGTAAGTTGCTGGTGCCATAGGACTATATGATATGTCAGCAATATCTAGTTTTAATTTTGTGTATTTGATTATGTGTTGATTATTTAATGCATATTCATTACAATATTTAACAACCTTGATTTTAAAAAAGCAATGTTTTGGGACGTGTGTTCCGTTTTCCCAATCTTGAAATCTGGCAATCCTGACCTCAGAGGACCAATAAATTGGTGGTTACAGGTCTCCTGAAATGAATTATATGCCTTTTGAAGATTTTGTTGTTGGTGTCAGGGGAGTATGTACAATTCCTTGGGGGAGGGGGAGGGGAGGGGGGGCGGCTGACTATCCTGGAAAATTGTGAGTATTCTCAGGGGATTGTCACCGCAAAATACCCAGAAATATCAACCAATACCTTAGAGCATATACCTTTGTGTAATTATTTTAGATAAAAGTTCATTGAATAATTCTAAGCTTATATAGCCTACACTTACTGGCAATACAAAATAAGTTGTAAAATACAACACACAAATAACATTTTATACTTAATGAATTTTCCATTATGGCCTATGGGGGATGAATATTTGTCAATTTACTAAGCAGAGAGGCAAACAGTTTTTTTTAAACAAATTGATAATATATTTCTCAAAAGTACCGTACTGTGGATTCTCAGTTTTGTCTCACAAGGCTGAGTGTAGCCCATTCCAGCCCTCATTTCAGAACTAAAATTTCTTGGCAGATCCGGGAATCGAATTCGGACCTCGGAGGCGTCAGCCAAAAATGCTAGCCACTACATCACTAGATAGTCTAATTTCAATCTTAATGAAAATGAAAATCCACAGCCTGCTTCCTGTCTCCGACCGGGTCAGGAATGGAATGAATGAAGCCCCCAGTTAGCGGCGAGAATATGAACTGTGCCGGCTGCCGAGGCCTCTGGGGCAATGATTAAATGAACGACAGATGAAATGATAGTGGAGAGTGTTGCTGGAATGAAATGTTGACAGGGAAAACCGGAGTACCCGGAGAAAAACCTGTCTGCCTCCATTTTGTCCAGCACAGATCTCACGTGGGGTGACCGGGACTTGAACCACGGACCCAGCGGTGAGAGGCCGGCGTGCTGCCGCCTAAGCCACGGAGGCTGCTCTTTATTTTATTATTATTTCAATCTTAATATTGTTTATAAATATAATTATTGTGTGTTTTTACCAGAGCAGCACTTTCTTAATTTTATTGGCTTTTCCCGAGGAGGAGGGGGAAGTGAGGGGGGGGGGGGGTGCCCACACATCTCCGCCATATATACGCCTCTGGTTGGTGTTGCTGTTAATTCGTCTAAGGGTTTGTGGCTTCTTAGTCATCAACTCCGTATACTTGGGTGTTCCTATATTTCTATTTTAACTGTAGTAGTGTGTGTAATTATGGAGTAGGTTCCCCGGGACATGAAATAAGGTACTACGCCGGCATTTACCTCGGGGGAGTGTGGAAGAACTCAGTGAAATTCACACTGGGATTAGTCACTATCAGAACCGGGATTGGAATCCCCGGTCTCTGGACTTAGAACAGCTCCCCATCGTGGTCGTGATTTAACACGCACGACTACGCCGGCGCCGTGGGGTATATAACGAACCATGAGGTATAACTCACCTGCTTTGTGGTGTGAAGTGCGCAGGTAAACTAACGCAAGCCACATTAACCTGTCCACTTTATACGATACGCTCTCCGTGTCCTAACCTTGAGTACGTGGTGAAATAGTTTGGAGTGACTAATGACTGGTTGGTTATCTCCCCACTATAAGTTAGGTGGGTATTATTTGTCTTCGAGGCGAAACAGCTTATCAGTACAGGTGATGGGTGGCCATAAATATTCCTACCTATTTTTTATCTTATATTTCTCAATAAAGTTTAACTTAGCACCCTTGAAATTAAAGGTTCATAAATAATAATAATAATAAATATCTTCTTTATTAGGAATATTCTACAATACAGTAGTTTTCCTTCAACCCAAAAATACTCTACTCCTCCTCAAATTTTGATCTTCAACATCTTCCTCGGTTAAGCCTCTGGTAGCCATGCTTCTCTTTACTCCACCCGTCCGTTGTTATCTTGGTTTATCCCGATCAGTTTGCCAATGTGACATTACATTTGGAATTCTATTATTCTGCATCCTTTTCACATGTCCAAACCATTGTTATCTTCTTTCTTCAACCACTTCTAGTACATTTTGTTTTGATTAAAAGTTAAATGATTGATACGCATCAACAACCTGCATAATTTCTCTGATTCTCGTTTCTAATTTTATCCAATCTTGATTTTCTTGCCGCCCTCCTCCAATAATCCATCTCTGTTACTAATAATTTGCTTGGTGTCTGTTTAACGTCCAAGTTTCTGCTCCATATCACAAAATACTTTATACCAATTAACTGTAAAGAAGTTTCTTAGTGCTGTTTAAAATATTTCTGCTCCATAAAACGGAATTTAATGCTCCAATTGTTCTCCTAGCCTCACTTACTCTTTTCTCAATTTCAGATGAATTTGTTCCCCCAACTTCTATTATTGTTTGAATTTCTGCATTTCCGATCTATAGTTTCTCACCACCATTATTCTCTAATGTAATGTATTCCGGTTTTTTGTAATGATATTTAGTCACCACATTTGATATTCCTCATGAAAATTGGAATTATGCTCAGAATGACAACTGCGGCACAGCTCTCGTTGAATGGGTTGAAGAACACAACTTACACCTTGTCTTTGGTGCCAAGGACAAAGGATCATTCAGATCAGGAGCCTGGCAACGAGAATATAATCCAGATCTGTGTTTTGTGACTTGTGACATCAAGGATCGACCGCTTCCAACTCTAGGACGCATATTGGGTGATTTTCCCCGCAGTCAGCACAGACTAGTACTTATAGAGATAGGGTTCCCTATCCCACTCATAACTTCATTCCCTCGCCCTCGATGCAACTTCAATAAAGCTAATTGTTCAAAATTTACTAGTGAAATAGAAATAGACAAATGCATCAGATGGATTCCTGCGAGAAGCATGAGCTACAACAGGTTTGTTGGGTTAGTTACTTCAATAGCCAAGAAATATATTCCGAGAGGGTATAGAAAGGAATACGTTCCGGGTTGGAATGAACAAAGTGATGCTCTTTATAATGAATTTATGAAAACAGGTAATCATGTAGTGGCTGATGAGCTCTTACGTAGTTTGGATGCAACACGCAAGCAAAAATGGACAGAGACTGTTGAGGAGTTGAATTTTCAACACTCAAGCAGAAAAGCCTGGACTCTGCTAAGGAAGCTTGAGGAAATTATATACGTCAAAGAGTGCAACCTTGCATTATGCCTCATAAGATTGCCAGCCACATTGTATCGACTTCTATGGTTGCACAAGATAAAGACCATACTCGAATGCTGAAAGGGAACTTCAAAAAAATAAAAGCATCACTTCCATCAACTTCGTCTTACTCCGAAGTATTCACCCGTGAAGAAGTAAATGTGGCTATAAAAGATATCAAACATGGGAAAGCCCCCGGATTTGATGGCATTCATCCTGAGTTTCTGTTAAATCTGGGCCAAAATGCTCGAAAATGGCTTGCTCAATTTTTCAGTGATATTCTAAACACAGGGATCCTCCCAAATCAGTTCAAGAAAACTAAAATTATAGCTGTTTTGAAACCTGGTAAGCCAAAAGTCGCTCCCCAAAGCTACAGGCCTATAGCATTGCTGAGCTGTTGCTACAAACTTCTTGAAAGACTGATTTATAACAGGATCAGTCCGACTATCTTAGAACACATTCCTGTGGAACAGGCTGGCTTTAAACCTAATCGCAGTTGTTGTGATCAAGTCCTTGCTCTTACATCGCATATCGAGTCTGGTTTTCAACTCCAGCTGAAAACTTCTGTTGTGTTTCTCGATCTGTCTGACGCTTATGATACTGTATGGTGGGAGGGGTTACTCTATAAACTGTCTCGAATAATACCTTGCAAAACTACCGTGCAACTTATTGGTAACATGCTCAGTAACAGACTTTTCCAAGTCATTCTAGGAAAAAGAATGAGCAAACAAAGAAAGCTGAACAACGGGCTCCCACAAGGTTCAGTGCGGGCTCCCTTCTCTTCAATCTGTATCTCTCTGATCTACCAGATACTCAGCCCAGTAAGTTTTGTTATGATGATGATATAGCTTTGGCTATAAGGCACAAGGACATCAGTTTCATGGAGAATGTGCTCAATGATGACGTTGGTAGGCTTGAAAGTTATTTCCACAAATGGAGGCTTCAACCAAGTGCAACAAAAACTGAAGTATCATGTTTCCACTTAAACAACAGAATGGCTGATAGTGCAGTTCATGTATCGCTTCAAGGTTCTGTGCTGAGAAATATTAAACACCCTAAATATTTAGGTGTCACTCTGGATCGCACATCTTGAAAATACAGCCGCCAAAATTAGAAGCCGGAATAATATCCTGCAGAAGCTTTGTGGAACTACTTGGGGAGCTTCTGCTACAACTCTGAGGTGTTCTGCATTAGGTCTTGTCTTCTCCGCTGCTGAATATTGAGCTCCAGTTTGGCTGAACAGCCCCATGTAAAGATAATTAATACCCAACTCAATAACACCATGAGACTGATCAGTGGCATTATTAGATCTACGCCGACTTATTGGCTTCCTGTCCTCAGCAACATCATGCCTCCTGACCTAGGCAGGAAAGCTGCCCTGATCCGAGAGTATAAGAAAATGATGAGTAATCCAGTATTAACAGCAATTATTGCCGTAGCAATATTGGTCTAGCTTGACCACTAAATGAAGATTAAATACACTATTTACAATTATTATAAAAAGTGTTATCGACATTCCTTCAAATAGAAGAATAAATTTCATTAGTAGAATAGCCATGCTTTCCAAATCTATCAGACACTCATCCTAGGTCTGTGTTTCAAATATTATAATTTCCGAATTATTTTACAAGTTATTTCAGAGTCTTATTACTCTTATTACTCATAATGTTGCAACAAATGTGCACCCCTCATTTTCTATTTATACAAAAATTCAAATTTTATGTTTTAATATAATATGACAACTAAGTGTTTCCATTTCTTCCCATTCGATGGTTTGTTTCCAATGTAGTCCATTTGACTAAATGCAAAGTGATTAGACTATCATTTATTTGCTAATATCAATGCTTTATTTACAATCATTTGCCTGTACTTTACGTAGTCATGCTGTTTTGAATGACCTCACACCAATAATCATTATTATAAGTAATACATTTCTTTTTATATTCACCAAGTATTTCATTATTCTACTGTCTTCTATTAGTTAGACACCATGATTAATCCTCAAACCATTTCCTTGAATTGTTCACAGCATATGTGAATTCTCACCTTAAATTATTCCCCCATTTTTTAATATATTTCATTCAAATCTTTATTTCTCCGTTTTTAAATTAAAATTTCGTTTTTTTTAACAACACCAACTTCACCGTTTTAGTGCAGACACATTTATTATTATTTCCCTATAATCATCATCGCTTTCCTTCGACCTCATAATTGCTATGTATAAATTATGATATAATATAGGCCTGTCTCGTAGCAATGTCAAATGTATAAACGTTCAAGCATAATGCCAAAACGTGCTTGAAATAATTTAAATCCCCAAAGCAAAAAGTATGGGAGAAGAAACTATGAAAGTTTAAACTGATAATCATACTTAATCAAATCATAATAACATCCACCAATATCTGAAGTAAAGATCCAAGAATTCAAACCTGAATTCCACTCTAGCTCTCAATATCAAATTAGTTACAGGCATCTATTCCATCGAAAATTCCGTCGAAGAGACTAACATATTTTCGACCAAAAATATAGGAATGTTCCTATTAAGTTCCATCATCCAAAAGTAGCAAAATCCTATCATCAGAAGTTAAGATGAATTTTTAGAATATCCGCAAAAAATATTATTAACTGGTTCGTAGAATAAAGCAATATAGCCCTTCAATGGAAAATACTACATCACATATCTCCTTCGTAGACGTAGAATAAATCGAGCTATTAATAATAATAATCATCATCAATCAATTAATTCACCACTAATTTGCTTAATCTATTTCTTCACAATCTTATCTTGATTCAATTCTACTTATAATTCAGCTTTAGTTCAACATTAGCTCAATGTCAGACCTCTAAACTACAAATTGAAGTAATATTTTCGCTCACCAACTCGTATAAATAAGAAAGAATGGTACAAGCTTAGTAGGCCTATGTTCCTGGAATGAAGAACCTCCGGATCCAGTGAAGAAAACCACATCTTCGTACAGTACCATCTGCTCCCAAATCCCAAGCTGCAGAAATCCATCTTCTTCCGTCTTCTTCCAAATTTCTTGCAGGAACCGCAACCGGGACCTTCCCGTTCCATGGTGGCTGTCTCCTTCAACTTCCTCGATGTGGTCATTATGGTGATCTCATGACTTCATCCTGACATGGATATCACTCATTCTCGTTCCCTTATGTATCGGTTTAGTGCCTCATGCTTCCAGTAAATATTACCATTTCAAAAATTTCCACGGAC
Organism: Meconema thalassinum; assembly: GCA_946902985.2. Classification (NCBI taxonomy): domain Eukaryota; kingdom Metazoa; phylum Arthropoda; class Insecta; order Orthoptera; family Tettigoniidae; genus Meconema; species Meconema thalassinum. Next base: position 187,028,258 of record OX336398.1, on the reverse strand, counting down.
ACTCCTCTAACACAAGTTGGAAAATGTCCTATTTCCATTCTGGAAATTGCGAGTCTCTGCATCATGAACTGTTCCGATTGGAACACATTTCTTTCTATCAAGTATTCTTCACAATCTTTTCAATGGCAGACAGTTAAAGACATTCATGAAGTTCATTGGCATCCTCAAGTCGCAAGTTACATAAACGAATCCTCCTTCGGAAGCGAGTGTTTACTTGTCCCCGAACGTTCCGTTCACACAAGATGTCGTAATATAGCCTGCATGTAAATTAGTTCTTTCATTTTCAAGCCAAAAGCATTTTCAGCCTATTTTCAATTTTGAAAAAATAGGCTTATGAGATCACCTTTTGTCCGTGTGTGTGTGCGTGTGTGTGTGTGTGTGTGTGAGGTGTGTGTGTGTGTCCCCCTAATAAAATCTAAACGGCTGGAGCGATTTCAATGAAACTCGGTAAGTTCATAGCACTATTTTCGGCGACCTCGACCGTGCCCTTCAAATTTTGTTACGTCTCACCAATCCAACATGGCGGCTGTGCGAAATATTTCATTAGCATTCAATATCTCCGAAGCTATTGCCGATATCGCCCTGAAATTGTGTACGGTTATAAATGGCATTACTAGAAGTTCACCTATGAGACTTTCAAAAACCTGGTGACTACAAAACCAACATGGCGGTCAAGCGAAGTTGAGACTTTTAAATAGACTTTTCTCGCGATTTAACTATCCAAACGTAATGAAACTTGGTACAGCAAATGTTTATACACATTGTAATGCACTGGAGTCTAATTTAGTTCAATTGTTTACATAACCTCAAGATGGCGGCTGTGCGAAATTTTAAAATTAAGTTTTTATTTCTTGTGTCGTAATCATGCGATAGAGGTGAATGTTTGAATAATGAACCTAGGCAATAATTGTCCTTGAATGGTACATAACTCTATGGCCTATACATATAACAATCCTAAATGGCGAGCTTCCGAAATATTTAGACAGTTCTCAATATCTATGAATCTTTTACAGCAACCAAACTGATTTTTTTAATGTTCATAGGGACTATGAACATACGTTCACCTAAAGGACTTTCAGTAACCTGGTGATCACAAATCCAACATGGCGGCGACGCGAAGTATGAATATTTAAATGGACGTTTCTCGCGAATTAACTATCCGAGTGCCGTGAAACGTTGCACGTTAATTGCATATACAAATGTTGATCCACTGGCATCTAATTTATTTCAATTGTTTGCATAATCACAAGATGGCTGCTGTGCGTAATTTTAAAATCTCGTTTTTACTTCTTGTGTTCTAATCATGCGATTGAAGTTTGAATACCACACGTACACAATAATCTTAATGTAATAGTACAAAAATAAAAATCCAAGCTGGCGACCATCTGAAATATTTAGACGGTTCTCAATATCTACGAATCTGTTACAGCAATTAAACTGAAATTTTGTATGTTGATAGAGGCAATTAACATTAGCGGGATATATGAAAATAGGCTGTATAGTTCTTCACGGAACTACTTGTTACAATTATGCACACAAACTCGGCCGTCCAATGTTTCAATCGCGCACGGTAAAACCTCGGCGATACGTAATTACATGGTCTTTCATAGACTCCAATACAATTCACTCCCGATACTCGGCGATATTTGGACCTGTGGCGACATAGTATTCACAGTCCTTCTACTTACGACCGGACATAAGATTACTCACGTTTAGCACGACGAAGTACTGTCACGTTCACGCACTCCAAAGCGTGTGTGTGTGCCTGATCGAGCCACAAGTCGCCACTCACGCTGGCCTAAACACGTGGCCGGCCGCAGCGCGCTCCTGTGGCGAAACCAAAGAGTAAAACATCTCATAATTCATCAATCCACATTAAATTCGTCCCACGGTGATGTCCTATCAACTCAAAAATAAATGTGGTTACAGTTCCCCTTATAATGCTCCTCTTGTCTTATCTATAAACTCGAAGATCCATAATACCAGAGTAAAACATATGAGCATTTTAATATTCAGGTAGGCATGACGTCACTCCATCTCGCCGTTTCGCACACAGCGTTGACATGCGGTGCCTTGCAATAGGATTCTCGCAGGGTTGCCAGTCCGTGCCTAAAATAGGATACTATTATATGTTGGGCACAATACCTTATGTTCAACCATGTGTGATGATAAACTGTCAAATCAGGCAATTTTATATATAGACAAGTAGTTCCGTGAAGAACTATACAGCCTATTTTCATATATCCTACTTATGTTAATTGCCACTATCACCATACACAATTTCTGTTTGATTGCTGTAATAGATTAGTAGATATTAAGAACCGACTAAATATTTCGGATGGTCGCCATGTTGGATTTTATATATGTAGGTCCTAGAGTTATGTACTGTTACATGCAGATTATTGTGAACGTGTAGTATTCAAACTTCAATCGCATAATTAGGACACAAGAAAAAACAAGGAGATTTTAAAATTTTTCACAGCTGCCATCTTGAGGTTATGGAAACAACTGAAATAAATTAGATGCCATTGGATTAACATTCGTATAAGGATTTACTGTACCAAGTTTCACTGCACTCAGATGGTTAAATTGCGAGAAACGTCTATGTGAATATTTATAATTCGCGTCACCGCCATGTTGGATTTGTGATCACCAGGTTATTTAAAGTCCTATAGGTGAACTTAAGTTCATAGCCCCTATGAATATTAAAAAATGCAGTTTGATTGCTAAAATAGATTCGTAGATATTCAGTATCGTCTAAATATTTCGGATGGTCGCCATGTTGGATTGTTAAATGTATAGGCCATAGAGTCATGTAGCATTATAGGAAAATTATTGCGTAGGTTCATTATTCAAACTTTCACTTCGATCGCATGACTACATCACAAGAAATAAAAACTTAATTTTAAAATTCGCACTGCCGCCATCTTGAGGTTATGTAAACAATTGAACTAAATTAGATACCAGTGGATTACAATGTGTGTAAATATTTCCTGTACCAGGTTTCAGTGCGCTTGAAACATTAAATCGCGAGAAAGGTCTATTTAAAATTTTCAAATTCGCTTGGCCGCTATGTTCGTTTTGTAGTTAACCAGTTTTTGAAAGTCTTATAGATGGACTTCCAGTAGTGCCCTTTATCTCCGTACAAAATTTTAGGGAGATAGTTTCAGAGATATAGAATACCGGTGAAATATTTCGCACATCCGCCATCTTGTGATTATGTAAACAATTGAACGAAATTAGATGTCGGTGCATTACAATGTATATAAACATATACTGTACCAAGTTTCATTGCGTTTGGTTGGTCAAATCACGAGAAACGTCTATTTAAAAGTCGCAAATTCGCTTGGCCTCCATGTTGGTTTTGTAGTTACCAGGTTTTCAAAAGTCACATAAGTGAACTTATAGTAGTTCCCTCTATCACCATAGAAAATGTCAGGGTAATATCGGTAATAGTTTCGGAGATATTGAATGATGGTGAAATATTTCGCACAGCCGCCATGTTGGATTGGTGAGACGTAACAAAATTTGAAGGGCACGGTCGAGGTCGCCGGGAATAGTGCTATGAACTTTCCGAGTTTCATTGAAATCGCTCCTGTCGTTTAGATTTTATTAGGGGGGGGGGGGACATACACACGAATCACACACACACACACGCACGCACACACACACGGACAAAAGGTGATCTCATAAGCCTATTTTTTCAAAATTGAAAATAGGCTAAAAATAGTATTGACCAGAACATGAGTTATTAAGAATTAATGAAAACAATGCAAGTGATTTAGTTTTAGTTATTTTTCTTAATTTGTTTCAATTTTAAATTAATTTACGATGTAAATGTTGACGGATGCATGATGTGAGCGTTGTCTGCGACTTAGCAGTTGAAATAAATATTTTCAAAAAAAAATCTTTAGACTGGTTTCTCATCCACAATACTACTATACTAATATTTCGGAGTTGTGAGTTCAAATAATGTAAAACATGTATGTTATCTTTAGTCTCTAGGAACATTTTAGTCTCCACAGGGGAGGGGACGCCGCAATGAGATCTCAAACCCCCTGAAAACCTTGCTAAGGCCGTCTCTGCATCTGTCGTCCAAAACCTCCCTCATCACAGGAATGTGCTGTGGTTCAACCTAGAAACGAGCTGAATTCTTTTTCGAAACTCATTGCTTGTATTGTATCCGTGAGTGCATTGACTATACCAAATACAGCAATGCTACAAAGGAAGAATGGAAGAGCGTCACAACTATACAATTCGTCAACAACGTATGTAAAACTGCACTTGAGCGATACTGTGAGTGGGGAAATGAAGTACCGTACCTCATAGACTGAGCGGTAGGCTATAATTGATCTTGTAGCTGCGGGGGGAAAATACCACCGATAATGCTTAAGTACTATCCAAAGAAAATGATCTAAAAACCTGGAGACAGGGGCAAAATAGAAGGGAGCAGGGCTGATGATGGAAGAGATGCTGCATTTGAAAATTTCTGCCACACTGTGGAAAGTAGGCCTAATGATGAATGCCGGTAGTCAATGAAACATATACAAGATATGTTTGCCATTATGCATCCAGCAGTTGAGCCCTATACTCATATTTATCTGCAAAGAGAAATTGTAAATCGTTTTGGAGATTCTGGTTTTGTATCAGATATTAGAGGGAATGATTCAGTAATTTGTTTTAAAGAAACAGCTTCACACATCTTGAATGACGAATGGTACAGAAGCCATTGCATTGGTGGAGAGGAAGAAGAGGCACGAATCTTGAATAATAATAATAATAATAATAATAATAATAATAATAATCATAATAATAATAATAATGTTATTGGTTTTACGTCCCTTTTAACTACACAAGCTTTTAGGGACGCCGGGGTGAAAGAATTTCGCCCCGAAAGGTATCTTTAACCTGCCTGTAAGTCTACTGACACGGCTCAATCGCATTTGCACACCCTCAAATGCCAGCTGACTGCGCCAGGATTCAAACCTGCAGCCTTGGACACAGCAAGCGAGAACGAAGAATCTTGAAAACAGCAGCCAAAATATTCAACAAAACATCGAGGCTCAAGCATATGAATGCTCAGTTTCTCACGCTAATGGCATTGAACAACTCGTTGATGAAGTGATACCTGGGATCACAATGATCTACTGGTCCCCTTGGTTGCCGTAACACAGGGTGAACACAATCTGAAAATGATTATGCCTCGAAAAGGTAAAACCCCATACAAGATTCACGTTATTCGCGGCATTCAATCCCCAATAGGAGATATGAACGGCGTTTTTCTACCACTGCATGCTTTCACCGGCTGTGACACTGATAAGAAATGGGATAAACTACTCTTGGAAAATATTTTAACAAGCGTTAAGCTAACGAAAATCTTCTGGTCTTCAAATAACTCTGTGAATCACTAGACGCCCGTGAAAATGCTGATGAAGCTTTATTTCTATCAACATGTAATGCAAGTGGCTCAGGCGACTTGAACACTGCTCGCCACCTACTGTACCAAACAACCAATCCACACTCAATTCAGGTCGGATGTATTGCCGCCAACGACTGCAGTGGCACAACAACACTCGTTACGAGCTTACCACCAGGTTCAGCAGTGGCTCAACGTTAAAAAGGACCCACACCAGGTTGGCTGGAAGAGAGAAGAAAGAAGTCTCCGTCCAAGCACATCAACCTTGCCTCCATCACCACCAGATTTACACTACATAATTTCCTGTGCTTGTCAAGATAAGTGCAACAAGAACTGTGAGTGCCAGAATAGTTTGACTGAAATGTTCAACATTGTGTAGTTACTGCGCCAGCCACGGTTGTAGGAACAAAGATGCAGAAGATGAAATAGTTGACGAAGAGGAAGTTACTGGGATCAATTAGCTGATATTGAGGAATGTTAGTGTTAAAACACTATTGCTGATTAAGTAGATTCTGTAGAGATTATAGTGCGTACATATGTATGGCTTTTCTGTGTTAACATTAGATGTTTGGTAGTTAATAAATTTTCTTTACACAGTGTTTCTGCGGTTCAATCAACCCCATTCCCACTTTCATCTCATCCCTCCTCCACGTGATGTGTTTCAGAATGCCTAATTTGTGTTGACCTCAGCCATCAACTGCTCTATGCTAGCAATCTCACAACAACAAGAACAAGTAGTTCCGTGACGAACTGAAGAGCCTACTTTTCTTAAAATTTAAGATTTATGCGCATCTATATAGACATATCTAGAGTAATGACGAAATTAACTTGGTATTACTAACATTTCTAAGTACTGCAGTTTGAAATACACCTGAAATAATGTAGCCTCATAGAGTATCTTACTACAGTTCACTGCCATGGTGACTCTGAATATATTCCTAGTTCCATCTCCTAAGGTATAGAATGCTCATATAAATTTGGTTGAAGTCTAATGAACAGTATGGACGGTATATGCTGTTTGATATTGGATTTATCAGTGCGCGTAACATCATGTTGGGAACAATGTAATGTATGTGACGCTCAGAATTAATCTGAAACATTACGTACAATTATAGTGCCAATTTTGGATAAAATCCATTTGTTAGCATATAAGTCACATGCAATTAGTAATTGAAACTATCATAAAGCTTAGAATCATGTTGGCAGCATTGAGGTATATTAGTTACTGCAAGTTAATCTAGAATGTCAGTTGCAATACGTTTGCAAAGTTTAGAGCTGATGGCTTGCACACTTTCTGATATATTCATATTAGGATTACACAAACAGAGAGAGCATTTATTAACAGTTGGCAGTCCTGCTTGTTCTTACAAATTTTCATAGTCAAAACTGTTATGGTACACAAAGCACGTTCTAAATTAGGTTGAAATCCATTTGTTAGTATAGAAGTTACATGCATTTAAAAACTGGACATATCAGCAGACTTAGAATCGTGTTGGCAGCACTGATGTATATAAGTTACACCAAACTAAGGTAGAATGTCAGGTTCTATACGCGTACAAAGTTTAGAGCTGTTGGCTTGCATACTTTCTTATATGATGATATTAGGGCTAAAATATAGTGTGCCCTTATGGGCAGGTACAAGTTTCGAACCCGTGATCCTTTAAGAAAAGAATATAAGATTATTTTATATAAATGAAATACAAACCCAGGCTAAATGCTGGAGAAGGCTTGAGATGTCTTCATATTGAGACACAGCTTATAATCTGATTTATGGTGCAGCTGCATGGTGAGTCAGGGATGACGGCATGGCCTACGTGAGCCGCGATATCAAGCCCATGATTCACAGAGCGCAATGTTGCAAGGAACTATTTTCGATAGCAAGGTCTACAAGCATAGAGGGACTTCCCCCCGTCCGATTGCTGACGATATATTATTTTCTTTATATTAGCAGTGGGAGGAGCCAAAACAGTGTTGCAATTTCTACGTTTTCAAGAAAGATGCAAAATTATAAACATCAAAGAACGCCAGAAGGGCGGATAATTGGAATGAGAATTTTAAGGAGTATTAAATCCTATAATTATCGCACAGAACAGAGCTGCCCAAGCGAAGGAATACGCGGAGGTATTTGAGCAATGAATCCACGCCCACGTGAAGCCAGACCGTTTTGGACTGTACGATTGATTTTTGAATCATAAATCATTTCTCGAACCTAGAGACTCCAAGGAGCATATGGATATCTTTTATAATCCGAGACAAGGATTATTTCAGAAGTTAGTGTCAAAAGGGGTGGTAAGAACTAGTTTCGGTCCAAATTATCTAAATAGCCAGCCTACCGAAGCAACAGCATGCAGTCTGCAGTTGACTTCTAGTGAAGAAGTGCTGCATCAAGAAGTATTCAGTCGACAGCGAACGCAGTGGCGTGTTGCCCTGTCTCAACAAGTATTCTGACTACAAGTGGGTCATCGAGACTACGTTATGCTGATAGTCGCGAATTGGAAGCCCCGGGAGGCAAAGTGAACTTTTGTAAACATATTTAACAGTATTAGCGAAGTACATTCAAACTCGTGTGGAGTTTTCAGAAATAATACCGTCAGAATTGGCCCGTGCTTGGGAAATTCTTGACACTAGGGGCGTTAGTGCAAAGTGTTACAAGTCGGAAGTGTGTAGAAATCTTCAAATCGCTAAAAAGAGGAACTTTAGTGAAGGAACATTGGTGGAGACATATACGTGGAAAGCCACTTATATTCAGAGCGTTAGTTAAGACTATGACTCTAGGGAGGAAGTGTCTAATACACACGGCAAGATACGTTACCGTAGCCGTATACACCGAGAATATCGTGCCCGTATGATAAAGACAGGGCCGATGGGACAGAAAGTAACAATTGAAAGAAGGATTATCAAAGGTGAATAGTGAAGCAACGGGTAAGCATATCAGAGACTTTCACACTTCTCAAGTATATGTTAGGACCAGGATAGGGATCCATGAACACCTACAATTCTTGGAGAAGGCAGCGGAAAGATTATAACGTGTGAGTTGGAAGAGAATCACACATATGTGTAAAGCATTAATTTGTGCCAAGTGTATTGATAAAGTGTGTAAAATTATATTTAAAAAAAGTGTGTCTAAGTGTTTTAAGTGTTTGCAAGTGTATTTTAGTATTTAATATGTTAGAAAACCCTAGGAAAGGGAATTTAGGTAAAAGAAAAATGTGTGTGATTATTGAAATGTGCGTGGGAAGTGCCACGGTAGTAATGTTAGAAGATAAGATACAAGATGGTGGACGAACAGGTCCTTCTCCATTGGTGACAACCACCGAGATAGAAATGTGAGTACAACCTATATATTTTATTATGTAATTTGGGGTCGCACGCCCTTAAAAAGATCGAAATGTCACACACGTATGAGAAATGGAACCGATGGTGGGTGTTGTACAACATAGTTATGTAACTGAACCGATGGTGGGTGTTGTACACCATATTCATGGCATTGACCCAATTGTGGGTGTTGTACACCATAGTTATGTAACTGAACCGATGGTGGGTGTTGTACACCATAGTAAAAATAATAATATCGTATGGCCTCGGGTGCCTGGTGCAAGCTTTGTTAATTGACACCCAGAGGGTAGCTTGCATGTCGAGTTTCGTCGTTCCTTTGAACGCTATGAAATTCAAGGAGGTTAGATATCTAAACTCCTTGACACTACAGCGCTTTCAAGTAGAGAATGGAGGAACTTTGTGTTGGCGGAAAATCCCGAGATTAATTTTGCCATGGAACACGGCCTACTGAATTCAAATGGGTTCTTTAACATGCCAACAACGTATGACATGAGTATCGTGATTTTTTTCGCCTTCAAAAATCACTTACAATGGCCAGGGGCGAACCTGCAATCTTGGGGTTGGTAGTCCGACACTATAACCACTCACCCACCGTGGCAAGCTTACACCATAGTTATGTAACTGAACCGATGGTGGGTGTCGTACACCATATTTATATTGATGTAACTGAACCGATGGTGGGTGTCGTACACCATATTTATATTGATGTAACTGAACCGATGGTGGGTGTTGTACACCATAGTTATGTAACACAACCGATGGTGGTTGTTGTACACCATAGTTATGTAACACAACCAATGGTGGGTGTTGTACACCATAGTTCTGTACACAACCGATGGTGGGTGTTGTATACCATAGTTATGTAACTGAACCGAAGGTTGGTGTTGTACACCATAGTTATATAACACAACCGATGGTGGGTGTTGTACACCATAGTTATGTAACACAACCGATGGTGGTTGTTGTACACCATAGTTATGTAACACAACCAATGGTGGGTGTTGTACACCATAGTTCTGTAACACAACCGATGGTGGGTGTTGTACACCATAGTTATGTAACTGAACCGATGGTGGGTGTTGTACACCATGGTTATGTAACACAACCGATGGTGGGTATTGTACACCATATTTATATTGATGTAACTGAACCGATGGTGGGTGTTGTACACCAGTTATATTGATGTAACTGAACCGATGGAGGGTGTCGTACACCATATTCATGGCATTGACCCAATGGTGGGTGTTGTACACGATATTGTTAAAGTAATACGGATCTGAATCGATTTTGCAAAAGGAAATGCAATTATGTAAAATGTAACTTCCACGCATACATTCTAACAATTTGTGGAAGGAATATGAATTTCTTAAAGTAATGATGTGAAGTTATTGAATAACTGTTCAAATTTAAGGAATGAGATAGGGTGAAGATAAGTCAGCGATGGGAATTGCGGAACGACAATTTTTCTCGGTTTACAGGAAATATTGATTGATACGCTGAAAGAAGCGAATGTAACTTATAGAATCCAATGATTGCTATAAACAATGCTAGGAGGGATTAATGACGGGAGTAGTTGTCTCTGGGTGAGTGGAACGAATATAAAGGTATCGTCAGAAGGGAGCACAAATGTTGTTATAAATGCGCCCAGAGGTCTGAATACAATACCGCTCAGTAGGCAGCAGAAATATGGAGGGTAGAGGTTAAAAGTTCCCACTCCAAAATATGTATCGTCGAATCCTCCGAATATGGGTCAACCATAGGAGTGGATTACACGTGGGCCGTGGGCCACGTCAGGTTGTATGTCCCTCACACCAAGCAATGTGGATCCTCATACATTGACTACCTTACCTGCCTGATATAAGTATCGGCTTATGTGATAGCCGCGTTAATGTAATGCCTAGGGTGTAATTTTTAAAGCTTTTCGGGTTAAGAAACATATGAATGTGGGAAGGCCGCCAGGAGTTGGAATCCCAGTATCACCGAGCCAGAGAGCTTGTCTCGGGTCGAAAATCTTGGTAAGAGCTCCGCACGTTAAGAGTGGGGTCGCCGGCCGAGATATTGCTTGGGCCAAACCAGATGTTCATTTGTCAACACTCCAGTGTTAATGAACTTGTAATACATTTTAGAAGTGGCACGGTGATTTTATCTCGTGATCTAATTATGAGAAGATTTCCTTGCAAATGTTATAAATTCAGAGGCCGTTAAATAGAATATTGTTATCCGAATGTAATTATAAATTCTCGTTTGTGACAACTCGGAGTTGAAAGGTGTTCCGTTGTTTAAACAAATATTAGTAATTCAGGGAGTCTTATTCATTTGACTTTGTCAGTAATTTGTATAATAAAGGACATGGATGAAAGGTGTACTTTACATAAGAGAGAGAAAATTTGATGCGTGCAAAAACCTAGATTGTTATTATTAAATAAAAGTAAATGTTGGTTGCACCAATTTCTAGGAACCCACGGTTAAGAAGGGAAGAAATCCATGTTAAATGATATAATAAAGTGTTTTAATAATTATGGAGTCATTGGAACTCGTAAAAATACATCAAGGTGAGAAGCTATATGGCAGTGAAACTAGGATTGTTACAGGTTCGAGTGGAACCAAAGTAACAATAAGCATTTGTGTTTAGTGTAGATCCCTATTGAAAAGGAATGAGTATTCACGTATTATGGATTAAGAGTGAAATGATATTGATTTTGTGTAATTTATTGGAGTTGTTTATTTGTGTTGGAACGCCATTTAAGCTATAAATAAATATTGTTTTAAGTGAGGTTTTTGAGTTAATTTTTGAAGTGTAGACTTGTTACTTATGATCCTAAATATATGTGTGATATGTGGGAATGGATGTACCACCCCCGAATTGACTGAGCTAATCGAATTATGACCATGTATTAATTCTATGAAAGGGTGCAATAGAGAGACCATTTAATAACAGTTGGCAGCCCTGGTGGCTCTTTAGAATACGCATAGTCATATCTGTTGTAGTACAGATAGTGCATACGAGATTTGGTTGAAATCCAATCCATTGTATAGATTTTACATGCATTTATATAGAATTTGGACCTATCGGCAGCTTAAGAATCATGCTGGCAACACTGGCATGTACGGACTTCTAAAAATGAATCTGGAATGTTATCACCTATATGTGTGCCAAGGTTTGAGTAGTTCGCATGCATAACGTCGGAGATATCCAACATAGATTTCAAATATCAATTACGATTTTTCAGCAGTTGGTTGCACTGACGTCAATTTCAAATATAGCCTTGAGTTATTCAGGTAAAGATCTTTACTCTCACAAAATTTGTTTTCGATAGCTGCAGCCGTTTAGGAGATGATAGGGGCTAGGCACACACACACACACACAGACAGACAGACAGAAGGACAGACAGACACACATTTTCCCGTATCGATCTCATTAGTCTACTTTTTCCTCATTTTTGCAAAATGAGAAAGGTAGGATAAAATATCAAACAATATGAGGTTCACCAATGCTTCCCCATCCTGCCATGTAATCACTTCTGATATGAACAGACAGAAGCAACTTATTGCGCAATATTTAAATGTAATGTAAATAAAAAATAAGTAGCCTTCATCAACGCCTGCAAATTGCTCCAGAAACTACATTAGGTATCCATTTCCTGCACCATGTATGTGACACGCTGTCGAGCTAGAAAATTGCAATAGTGGAAGATGAAGAAAATTGAAATAAGAAAGAGACAAGCGTAAAGAGCCTATCTATTCACACTGAAGGAAAACCTGACGTTCTTCCCTCTTATCCCCTGGCATCAAAACTCTCCTAGAGTATCACTGAACATTGCTAGTGTAATTAGCGCGTTAATAATATCATTGAATTAATTAGATTATCCAGTAGATTAATTAATTGAAGCCAACACGATTGGGCGCCATTTTTATTTGTATCGGGTATACATGGGTATTTTCCTGTCTTATACCCACGTCTGGAAAACCATATAAATAAACCGAAAGAGAGGGGGGCTTCATTGAGTTATAGTCATGTGGACTGCAAAGGAATCCTACCTTGCTTTACTGGAGTTAGGGGACGAAGTCCACCCCGCTAGGATATAAACTATGGCCCTGGGAGAAACAAAACCCACTAGCTACTGTGTGTGCCTCCTGTATTTCCAATCTAAAAGGGTTACGTGGTGATGCCTTGTGTGCCCTTTTCACACCTAATTCCCAGGCTCGGAGAGACTGTTATCAGGGTCATGTACGGTTCTTAAAATGTTAATCTACTTATATGCCTAGGGGGAAATACAGGAGTTACTATTCTATGATTAAGCACACACAGCCTTTTACTAAAAATTAAAATTGACTCAAATATTAAAAACACCCTAATTACATACATCTGATATATACAAGTGAACGTCTGTATGTGGGTATGTGGGTGGGTATATTTGTTTCGTATACAAATCTACACCGTTCCACTAATCTCAACCAAATTTTGCATACACATAGTTCAGGACACAGAATAAACCGCTGGCTACATGCAATTTCGATAGTCTTTCTCATTCTTCTGACTTCGGCCTTTTTGCACTCAAGCAAAGGCTAATAATGTCAGAAAATAAATTGATGAAGTAATGCCAAGGCCGGTCATCTCCATGGCAACAGTAGCTCAAGACGGGACGACCAAGTTTCCATTTACTTGTATCTCGGTAATAGGCCATGAAACACCCACTGCCAGCTAGATCGCATCCCTCCAAGCTGATTTAAACTGCCCGTCCATTCAAATCCAAGATAGGTTGCAGCACCAACCCTCTGTGTTCGCCACGGCATTTCCACTGCCAGCTAGAGCGCATCCCTCCTGGCTGCTTTAATCTGCCTGCCCATTCAACACTCAGACGCGTACAGGATATACTATATATTAACTCACCGCTGGGTAGCAGCGCCAACCCACCGCAGCTTTTTAAGGAGACGTTACCTGAAACGAAGGGATTTTAACTTTGGAGGCGTAATATCGAGATTGAAAAAACGCGGAAACATGGCACTAAGTCAGTTCTTTTGTTATTCAATCAGCACAAAGTATATGATATTAATTCAGACACATACTTACGGGCAAATTTTCAATACAACAGAAAGCGAAAAATACAAAACGAAGGGTTGTTAGGTTTGGAGGCTTAATATCGAGATTGAAAAAACGTGAAAACATGGCACAAAGTTAGTTCCTTTTTATTCAATCAGCATAGAGTATATGATATTAATTTATACACACACTTACGGGCAAATTTTCAATTTAAAGGAAAGCGAAACATACATGGTGGTGGTGGTGATTGTTTTCAAGGGACGAAATGTCTAGCTCATTTGCCCGTATTTGTACGGTACGGATGGTATTAAAAATACAACTACTTCCAACTAATTTAAATCTAACTTACATACTAGACAAGTTGAAAAGAATAAGGGCAATACAAGTCAGGGAATAGAAATGCCTACGGCCGCCTAAGAATAGGATGTTGATTAATTTAGGGGCTGTGCAACATCGTCCTCATGTAGCTCCGTTTACTTGGCTGTGTGTTGAATTTGTCTGATAACCAGTCTTATTGTGATGACTGTATTAGTGAGTGTAGGACTATTTATAAACCAAGTGAATTGTCCGATGGTAACTCATGAAATGAGATTCCTTGAAATTCAAACTTGCACTGTTGTACTTACAAAAGCGCACACAGCAGTACACCAGCATAAAATCCACAACACAACTTCGCCATTAACATCAATACCCAACAAATATCTGTAACAGTGACCTGAAAAAGCGGTGATCAGAGTGGGTTGGTGCTGCTCTTAGCGTCTATATTTGGAAAGGAGGTTGTAAACATAAACCCTTACTGTAATCGTTGAATGGGCAGGCAGTTTAAAGCAGCCAGGAGGGATGCAATCCATCTGGTAGAGGCCACACCATTTATTATCTAAACCACTATAAAAACATAAGAAATCTGAATGCAATAAAAATCTGAAACCGTATCTCTTTTATTAACAGGGGTCGTAGTAGTGAAATGAAATTAAAAAAGAAATACTTTGCAAACCCTGCATTCGACATACTATTGCAGATTGTTCAGTAGGTAATGTAGGCCGAAGCTGGGCCAGGGGTTAATGGGCAAGTTGGCCGCCACGCCCAACTCCTCTGTGTTATTCTTATGGTGGGAGAGTCATTGCTAGGCCAGGGGCTAGTTGACAAGATGGCCGCCACGCCCAGAGACTGTGGATGACGTCACAAGGAGAGTTTGGCTGTGTAACGTTGCTAAATGGAATATTTATTATTATTGTTATTATTATTAGGTAATTATTGATTGATCATGTACAATCAAGACCAGCCTTATATTGTCCACCTCTTGGTGTAGTGGCAAGCATTCTTGGCTGTTACCATTTAGGCCTGGATTTAATTCACCGCTCTGCCAGGAAATTTAATTTCTGGTCTTAGGACTGGAACGGGGTAAACTCAGCCTTGTGAGGCAAATGTGATAAAAGGCGGGTTTGATTCCTACCTCTGTCATTCTGGAAGTGTTATTCTGAGGTTTCCCACTTTTACTCTAGGAAAATCCTATGATGGTTCTCAACATAAGGCCACGGCCACTTCTTTTACAATCCTCATCGGAATTACTAATACACACACTAATACAGCCATCACAATAACACAGGTTATCAGACAACACACACCCCAAGAACAGTATACAGGACTACATGACCATGATACCGCAAAACCCCAAAAAGAATCAACAACAATGACAACAACTCTTTGTTTAGTGGGTAGCCTTCTTGGCTGTTATCACTTAGACCTGGATTTGATTCACCGCTCTGCCAAGAAATTTAATTTATGGTCTCAGGACTGGAACGGGGTACAGTAGACAAATGGGAGAGGAGAGATGTTTTTGGCAAATTTTAATAAAGAGAGAGATGGATTGGTAGGACACAAATTAAACATTCAAGAATAGCAAGCTTACTACCTCAGCCATCCTGGAAGCGTTTTTCTGTGGTTTCCCACTTTTACTCTAGGAAAATGCTGTGATGGTTCTTAACTTACGACCACGGCCACCACTTTTCCAATCCTCATCAGAATTATAAATACACCCACCCTTAGAATGATCACAATAGCACAGGTTATCAGATGAAATTCCACACACCCAACTACACGAGGCTGATAACATATATATCTCTACGTTTCAGCTATACAGAACTAATGAAAGAACACCCATATATATTTCAATCTCACAACACACCATGCGGAAAGGGCTGAGGACTAAAATGTGGTGTTACAGTAGAATGATGAAAATTGCATGGGTAGATAGGGTAAAAAAATGTACAGTAGACAAATGGGAGAGGAGAGATGTTTTTGGCAACTGCTAATAAAGAGAGAGATGGGTTGGTAGGACACAAATTAAACATTCAGGATAGCAAGCTTGGTTTAACAAAAGAAAGGTTTGAGGACAAGAACTGTAGGGGTAAACCAAAGTTAGAATAGGTTAAACAGATTGCCTCGGATGTAGGGTATGGTAGCTATGTAAAGATGAAACGATTATCTCAGGACAGGGAAGCATGGAGAACTGCATCAAACCAATCAAAAGACTAAATACTCAAACAACAATATAGAATTGGTATCACTTACCTCAGGAAAGCATTCCTTTTGTTGATATTCCTCTTTGGTAACACTAATTTGTTTTCATAAAACCAACAATATTAAGATATCTGAGACTTAGGATGTGCTTTTTGACCCACTATGACGTTACGGTACATATAACTATAGATAACAAACGGTAATGACTTATACTGTACATACACTAAAATACATGGTTTCTCTAAATTATCTAAAATTTAATTACATTCATCAAAATCTTGTTAAGATGTTTGCAAATTTCTAACCTCACGCTACTCATGAACGATATGTCGCTATTTATTACTTATTCAACTACAAGGGACGGAAACTTAAGATGATTACAAATTTTATAAACCCAACTCTACGTGCCTGATGACCATGAAGTCGCGAAGTTTTCAACTTATTTTGAACAATACATCCCTACGTTTTAACCACATGGGACTGATGACCAAGGTGTCCCAAGTTCTGTACACACACAAGTACACACTGTTAAATAAAGATGACGTTTCTTTACAAGCTGGTCGCTGCTAATACCGGCTCAAGCAGAGGCCATGCAATGCAACACTCAGCTGAATATGAATCATGCTTGATAAGACACACTCACACATGGAAAATTACAGCTACTGTAGGGCAAAGGATGTAATCTCTTAACTTTCATTATCCATTATTGAGGGCTGGTCTTGGTGTAGTCGCTAGCATTCTTGGCTGTCACCTATGAAGTCAGGGTTTGATTCCTGGCTCACCTAACAAATTTAATTCAGGTCTGAGAGCTGCAACGGGGTACACGCAGCCTTATGAGGCATAACTGGGAAGATGGGGGGTCGATTTTTACCTCAGCCGTTTTAGAAGAGGTATTTTTTTTACTTTTAGAGCATATTTGTTTACTTTTAGACCAGCCAAATGCAGGGATGGTTTGTAACTTATAGCAAAGGCTGCCTCTTTCCCCAATCCTACTATTAATTGACAAATACATACCTTACTACAAACACTACAATAACACAGGTTATGGCAACAATTTTAAATTTAAATGATTTAATCATACATACTTGTATTAGGATCTTGTCTATTATTTTTTACTATAGACCTTTTGTGCTTAACACTCGATTTCTTTAGACCAAAATTGTTTTAATATGAGCCCTAGGGAGTCTTCGAATTTTTATAACTACTTACCCAATTGTCAATTACCAAGCCATGCTAAAGTCTGAATTGTAAAATTTAACTGTTACTACGGTGACCATAAAACACAGGCTATTTGACATGCAATTAAATATCATGTATTCACATGCAAATGTATACAACCCCATAAACAACACTGATTTACACTTAACCTAATCAGGAAATAGTTTTACATGGTATTGACGGCCACTCTAGGCGAAAGCTAGAATGGATTCCAACTTATATCCATGATTGATTTTTAACTTGATTCCATGCCTGGAAAGATTAAAAATTCTAACCATACCCACTTAGGATTGCCTCTGCTTTTGTTACCCTCTATAGCCAGACTCATTAACCTTTTAGGTAATAAACCCTGTAGTTTTTTAATACAGGGTTGCTATTATGTAAGTCAGCTTATACAATTAGCTTTATTTAATACATGCATTTTGAAATGTGGTGTTACAGGAGAATGATAGATTAGATGGGTAGATAAGGTTACAAATTAAGAGGTTAGACGATTGAGAGAGGAAAAATATTTTGACGACTGCTAATAAATAGATAGGTTAGTAGGACAAATACTAACATACCAAGGATTAGCAAACATAGTTAAGGAAGGAAGGAAGGGTCGAGGATAAGAACTGGAGGGTAGACCAAGGTTAGAATATGTTAAAAAGGTTGACTTAGATGTAGGGTGTAGTAGCTATGTATACATGAAACGATTACCTCAGGACAGGAAAGCATGGAAGGCTGCATCAAACCAGTCAAAGACTGAAGACTCAAAAAAAGATTATTGCATTTATTAGTATAAGACTATTATTTATTTAAAAAATCTGGTTGGCAAGCAACAAACTTAGAAAGTGGGCAACTATGTTTTTGAAAGATTTTTCTGTTTTTTGTAGGGAAGTCACTGTTAGTAGTATTGTTGTGGGATTGATAGTGTTTGGTAGAGCTTGTATAGATTGCGATCTGATGATGCTCACTTGACAAGCGAAACATGTCATTTCTTAGTCTACTTAAGGAGAGCGTTAAAACATTTATAGTGAGATGTATTGAAGATAGAGATATGCTCTAGCGGACTTTTTTGTAGAACTTTTCATGACGAACAATTCTTACACTCATAGATATTTTAACTGGCTGCCCAGCGTAAGCTTAAAAAGCGCACGGACGCCAGGCTATTTTTGACTTTTTACTGATATTGATACTGCTTGGCTTTCTTTGATGATAAATAAATTATTTTCTACAGGAACCTTGCATGAGATATCCTTTACAGAATGGAGAATGACGTATCAAAATCCATCCAGTGATTCTTGAGATTACCTGTAACATCCAAAAATCAGGGACTTTGTTTCATACTAAGTAGAGATCACCCCAACCCAGTTGACGACGGGAGTAACATTACAGGAGGCGCACTAATACATCCAAGTATACGGGCTAAATGACCATGATCTCATGACTTGAAATTTTCGGTAATTAATAATTAAAGAAAGTCATATAAGGATTTGTATTAACTTACTTGGAATTACGTTCCCTTTACTACGAATTATTTATTTTTAGATTTAAGGTTTTAAAATTCAGGGTTTTGATTTTAGATTTTACAAAAAGACCTAACCATAATGTCACAACTCAAAATTTTCGGCAACTAATTATTAAAGAAAGACATATAAGGAATTATATTTCTTGGAATTACATTGCCTTTACCATGAATTAGTTATTTTTAGATTTTAGTTTTTGCAGAGACCAAAACCATAATGTCATGACTTGAAATTTTTGGTAATTAATAATTAAAGAAAGACATATAAGGATTTATATTACTTCGAATTACCTTTTTCGACTATACATTCTTAGATTTTAGAATTCAGATTTTATATTTTGCAAAAATACCATAACATAATGTCATGACTGTAAATCTTCGGTAAATATCTTTTAAAGAGAGACATATAAGAATTTGTATTACTTGGAATGACATTTCCTTTACTATGACATATTTTATTTTTTGATTTTAAATGTAAATTTTTAGATTTTTTATTTAGCAAAAAGTCCATATTTAAAGGTTATTGACTTGACACTTTTGGTAACTAATTAAAATACTAGATGCTGATTGACTAGAGATTTTATGAAGTAATACTTAAATTTAATTTATTCCAAACATTGGACCATCGGTTTGAAAACCACAAGCTAGCCCAACTTAACCTGGTAAACCGTGCTGTAAGAATTTAAACAAATACAGTCCGTTTCATGTTTAATTGTTGGGTAGTTTAAAATACAAAGTGTACAAATCAATTTCCCGTAGTCTAGTAGAGCTGGAGAACAATATACGGCAGCAGATATCCCTCACATCAGTACGGAATTACAACGTTTAAATACTAATTTACACGATAAAATTCCTGTCTGTCAGCTGAAGAAGAACATTTTCAGCATCTCCAGCGAAAAGGTAAGTTCTTCAATGATGATTTTCTGGGTGAAATAACTAATTATTTACGTACTATGTTACGGTTTTTACCTGCCGGCAATTTCCGACTCGAGTTCTGTTGGCAGGCGGGAGGCGTGAGCGCCTGACAGCTGACCGCATGCCGCGCTCCAGCAAAAGTGTTTCCCTGTACTACGTTAATATCACTTCTTGCCACCATAAGTTATGTCTTAGAATGTTCACATTTAAGATATGACCTTGGATGAACTACATACGAATGGTTTATCACCTCTGTTGTTCAGGATGTGTGTCTATCAATTAGCATGTGCCTCTTCGAAGATACACTCGGGGAGAACTCGGATTCACTTATGCTACATGAATAAGGGGTCCGGCGCTATGGACTAACATGTGTTTATTCAAACTTCCTCACATAGTAAAGTTGAGTTCACATAACCAACATTAATATGACCGCTCGCCAATATGAAATAACAAGTGTGTCCATAAAAGTCCCCTCAAAATAAACTAAATGAATGAGGCCTTTTAACGCTTCGGATTCGAATGTGTTTTTCTTATGATATTTTACGGTAAACATGCCTTTGCAAAAGCTATGCATTGTCACCGCAATGGACTGGCATGTGATTCTTCAAATTTTCTCTCGAGGTAAATTTGTATTCACATAATCTACAAGTAAATAGCTTCGCACCGCTATGGATGAGCAGGTGTCTCTTCAAATGTGCTTTTCGGGTGAACTTTGATTCACATACGCTACATGAAAAGGGCTTCTGGCCGCTATGGATGAGCATGTGCGACTTCAAACTTCCGCTCTGGGAAAACATGGATTCACATACGTTGCATGAAAAGGGCTTCTCACCGCTATGAACGAGCATGTGTCGCCTCAAAACTCCACTGGTCATAAACTTGTAATCACATACGCTACATAAAAAGCGCTTCTCGCCGCTATGGACGATCATGTGGGTCTTCAAATATCCTCGGTGGGAAAACTTTGATCCACATACGCTACATGGAATGGGCTTCTCGACGCTATGGATGAACATGTGTGCCTTCAAATTTTCTCTAAGTCTAAAAATTGAATCACAAACGATACATAAAAATGGCTTCTCACCGCTATGGACGAGCATGTGTCGCTTCAAATCTCCACTCGTCGAAAACCTGGATTCACATACGCTACAAGGGTATGGCTTCTCGCTGCTATGGACGGCCATGTGTCTCTCTCTCTAAATATTTTTTTCGTGTGAAATTCGATTCCCATTCGCTACATGTATATGGCTTCTCGCTGCTATGGACGAAAATGTGTTGCTTCAAATCTTCTTTCGTCCTAAACTTGGATTCACATACGCTACACCGAAATGGCATCTCGCCGCTATGGAGGAGCATGTGTCTCTTCACACTTCCTCTCTGGGTAAACTTGGATTCACATACGCTACATGGATATACCTCTTTACCGGTATGACTAGCAAGGGTTGACTTCAATTTTTCTTTGGAAGTACGTTTTCCTCTAGTTGCACTGTAAGCATATTGTCTTACACTATTACTACTTCGGTAAATCTTTCTTTCAGCGGGATCCGATGCATCTGGACATATCAGTCTGGAAATAATAAGTACTAACAGTTTAAATTACGATATATTTTCACGGAAGAAGAATAATAAAATTTTAGAGATCGAAGGAGTAACAAGTAGTTCCGGGAAGAACTATACAGCCTATTTTCATATATCCTACTTATGTTAATTGCCTCTATATTGTGCCCGTTTGACGAGTGTTTCGGGGAGCCACAGGCCTTAAATGACCCTTCCGAAACCCTCCTCCGACGAGAAGACAGATAGAACGGGTGGTATGCATTCTTGAACTGGGAATGAACAAGGAAACTGTACTCGGGGGGTGTCGGGTATAATGAGAGATCAAAACTACCAGTCCAGAAGAATACAAACACAAAATAAAATAAAGAGGCCAGGCTTTCATATAAATCGCGCTTGTTTTATTCAAAAGTGGCAGACCCCTAACCTACTTCAGAGAGGTTAAAATACAGCTAATCCGTGCTAATCGGTTCAAATATGAATTTACTGGTCTCCGTGCGAAATATCCTAAACATTAAGCCTCTCGAAGTCCTACTAAAATATGAAGAAATCAACAAGCCAAGCTAATAGAACAACACATAATTCATCCCTACACAATTACTTCGGAGATTGCAATAAAAATTATAATAATAATACAGCATGAATTTACTGCAAAGAAAGGTATTTACATGTTTACAATGCAAGGAATTCGTTACATTTACAGCACAATAAGTATAAAGACTATGCTATGATGGTGTCATCTCTAACATTTAACGTTACAGTAATTTAAGCTAATGCCTATCGTACGTTAAGTGTAGCAACGATGTAAACGAGAAGCGTTTCATCCAAAATGTATTACCAAGCAAAATTTAAGCACATTCTGAACCTAACAGATTAAATGGAAAAAGCTATCCTAGTGTGCAACACAAATTTATTATAAATAACACTTCAAATTTGCGCAATGGGCGCCACTGACCTGCCTACTTGCAGCTTCACTCTTTGTGAAGTTGGGCCATGAATGTATGAGAGAGAAAATTATGTCGGCAACTGCATGAGCAAATTCATGGCTAATGTTGCATTATCAGATTAACTACCGCGTTTAAACACGTAGTTAACTGATCGTCGTCTCATACTAGGAAATGCTATAATTGTATTTAAGATGTCGAAGCATTGGTCATATAGGTTTCATGACGTTTAGTGGGTTTATACACGTTTAAAGATATTTCCTATCACTTCATTTATATTTCAGTTTAGAGAGAAAATCCTATTATTTGGTTATTTTGATATTTATTAAATTCATCTTTAGTCCTACCGATTCCTCTGTATTTGTTTAGTGACCATGTTAAACTCGTAAAGTATGAAAATTGGTGTAAATAAAACCAACATCAGACCAACAATTGGAAGAAAAACCTCTTTCCAAACCGTCATTTGCATCTATAAGTGCTTCTCAATAACACTCGGCCCGTAGGCCGTTTGCTCAGTCAACGAGACAAATATCGTACACGTTACTGGCTCACATAATACCATAAAAGCGTACCTTGCAACTAAGGGTAATCAGATCCTACCTCTGTAGTGCTCATTAAATATAACAATGGTTTTCACTAGCCTTATAGAATATCCAGCCTGTGGACAAGATAAGAATTAGCTGTACAAATCAGCTCTGGATTTTACATGTACTCTTCAACGTACAGAAAATGAGAATGGACTGCGATCGAATCAGAAAATTATGCAGTCGAGAAAAATGTGCTGTAATAAACCTGGGTCTTCCTTACAGTTAAAAAATGACCCATCACATCGAACCCAAGACTGCCTGCTTGACTCATCTCAATCGTTACAGCATCAATTCATAGTCGTCAGATTGTCAAGTGATATTAAATAAACAAAAGAAACACTCCCATGAGTTCGTGCAGTGTAAGAACGAGCTTTTATGCGGTGGCTGACGTTATTAATTGCTTGATGATGATTACGGTACGTGGTAGTTGTGGATTTAGACAAAGATTGTAGATCACGTCCGTACAGACCTAGCCTGTCATAGAAGTGTGTTCACCAAAATGCCGGATGTTCCGATCATGTCACCAGTCAAGGGTGCAACTATTAACATTCTTCCCATATTCTGCGAGGTAATGCTTTTTTTTTATCAACAAAAATCATATAGTTCTCCAGTGCTTCCAATTATGTACAAACATGTTATAATAAATCCAGTCTCCATGAAAAAATATAAAAAGTACCATTGGCGGCGCGGCAACTTGTGGTGCGTCAAATTAGATTCACCCTCAAAGAGAAAGTACTGCTACTTTGGAGTCCTCGGTTCATCCACAGAAGTTATACTCCTCATGAACCATCGATGTCACATTGCAGACGTGAAGTCGGGCTCCGTCGACATTGAGAAACGCTGGTCGCCATGTTGGATTTTTATATAAGTAGCCCACAGAGTTATGTACTATTAGATGACGATTTTTGCGTAGGTACATTATTCAAACCTTCATTTCGATAGCGTGATTAATACACAAGAAATAAAAACATATTTTTAAAATTGCGAACAGCCGCGATCTTGAGGTTATGTGAACAATTGAACTAAATTAGATGCCAGTACATTACAATGTGTATAAACATTTACTGTACCAAATTTCACTGAGCTCACATGGTAAAATCACGAGAAACGTCTATTAAAATGTTTCACATTCGCTTGGCCACCATGTTCATTTTGTATTTTACAGGTATTTGGAAGTCTCATGGCTGAATATCTAGTAGTACCTTTTATCACCGTACAATGGTTCAGGGTGATATCAGTAATAGTTGTGAAGATATAGTATGCCAGTGAATTATTTTGAACAGTTGAACTAAATTAGATGCCAGTGCATTGCAATATGTTTAAACATTTCCTATACCAAGTTTCATTGCGTTTGGATGGTTAAATCGCAGGAAAAGTCTATTTAAAAGTTTCAAGTTCGCTTGGTCGCCATGTTCGTTTTACAGTTAACAAGCTTTTGAAATTTTCATAGGTGAACTTATAGTAGTACCCTTTATCACGGTACAGATATCAGTAATAGTTTAGGAGATATAGAATGCCGGTGAAATATTTCGCACAGCCGCCATGTTGGATTGGAGAGTCGTAATACAATTTGAAGGGCACGGTCGGGGACGGCCAGAATTTTGCTATGACATTACCCTGTTTCATTGAAAAGGCTCTATCTGTTTAGGAATTATTAGGGGGGGGACACACACACATTCATACACACGGACAAAAGGTGACCTAAGCCTATTTTTTTTCATAAAATGAAAGTAGGCTAACAATATAATTGGGAAAACTATTTTTTAATACCATTACCACAAAACTTGTCTTCAAGAAGTACCGGTAACTGACTTCATTTCCACTCATCAATAATATGTTGACCATACAGTCTGAACATTTTAAAATGATACAAGACACACCTGTAGATTATACAAGTATGTCTTGTTGGAGAGTTTGGATTCATAGCTCTGAGAGCTTGAGTGCATTTGGATCGTATCTTACCAACAAAATCTTCCGATACAGTCTTTTAGATTTTTTACATGCAAGGTGCCGTAAAGACAAGATGCACATTCCTCCAAACTTTGCAACACTGCTTGATCTTCGAAAATGTTCTTGAAGATGAGTCTATTCTTAAGATTAATTGGGTGAGATTTCACAGAGTCGGCTAAATCGATGAGTGACAAGGATACAATATCGTTGTTGTTTTTGTTAGAGTTGTCAGTCTTTAGACGCTTTCAATGCACCACTGCATGTCTCCTAATCTTGATGCTATCAATTCATTCCTCTGTACAAAACTACCACACAATACATCCGAAGCAATATACTTAATTTCGCCATCACGCCGAGACATCTTCGTACGGAAGATATTACCTGCAGGTTAGAAGCTTCTATCCGTCATCTACCAGCCTTCAAAGCAGAATAAATTAGAGAAGAGGCCAGTCAGAACATCAAACATGCCAGGCCCGTGGATCAGACCCAGCTTATAAGGCGATCCGAAGGAACCCCAAAAAGAAAATAGAGAAGACGAAGACGCGGCTAACTAGGAGTCATCAATTACAGAAGAGAACTATAAATCCCTAGAACCTCGCTACTCAAAAAATCCGACGTTCTACGGCCTACCTAAAATACACAAGCCCAATGTGCCTCTGAGACCAATATTTAGTGCCAAAGCGTCCCCAACTCACGCTCTTGCAAAATATTTGAATCAGGTCCTGCATCCATTATTCCCTCCGCCACCATCTCACGTCAGAAACTCCCAACACTTTGTAGATATAATAGCGAGTATGAACTTGAGTTACGGCGATCTACTGGCAAGCTTCAATGTGGAGTCCTTATTTACCAAGGTTCCTGTACCTGACGCCACACATATAATCAGGTAAGAGCTTACAGCAGCAGAAGGATCAACGGACTTAGTTGTCTTAGTTGAACACTGCGCAAACTCCACATTCTTCGTTTTCAATGGGCAGATGTTTCATCATATGGAGGGAGCAGTCATGGGATCCCCCTTCTCTCCATTATTGGCCAACATTTTCATGGCAAATCCGAGGTAGAGCCCATTGAAACCTGACTGTTCATTCAGATACGAAAACGAGATTTTTTGGTATGGGAACATGGCCGCAATTCACTTCAGGACTTACTAGACCACATGTGCTCAGGTCATCTGTGCATCAACTTATGAATAGAAGTAGATGGAAATAATCCACTGGCCTTAGCAGCCGTTCTGGTCTATAAACCAACAGACAACATGCTCGGACTCAGGGTCTATAGGAAAGGAACTCATACAGATCGGTACCTAAATGCAAACTCAAGCCATCCGCCGTCACATAAGGAAATGGTAGCTTGGACACTCCTCAGCAGAGCCAACCGCATTTGCGATAAGGATAGAGTAAATGAAGAAAAAGAACGAGTTTGGAATACACTCCTAGCTAATGGAAACAGTGAAGGACAGATAAATAGGATCATATGGAATAAAGAACAAAGCCGAAGAACTGCTGAAAGAACGGAGATCGACCCCACCATAAACCGATTCTGTTTAATATACAGGGGGTGACAAATATAATAGTCAATTTTCTAAGGGAACACAACTTGGCAAAGGTTAAGCAACCACTGATCAAGCTCAGAAGAGGTGCGTAAGTCAGCCGAGATAAAGCAGCCAAAACCAGGACGCAGAAGTTTACAAAGTGCCTTGTTCCTGTGGAGACATATACATAGAGTATACAAAAAGTCGCATTTCCATTAGGATAGCAGAGCACATTCGAGACAAAAAGCAAATGAACTACATTTCTGCAATAGTTGAACATACTGACGAGACACGCCATAGAAATTGATAAGTCCGAAATTGTTTCTAAAATTCCTACATATCAAAACAGGATAATAAAAGAGACATTAGAGACCTTGAAGCATCCCAATAATTTCAATCGTAATGACAGATACAGGCTTAGCAATACATAGAGTTCTCTAAGCGTGTGACTGACTAGTGCTCTGCCAATCAGGGAGCAGCATGATATCAATGCATATCAAACAGTGCCTGACTGTCAACGAACGGTAAAAACTCGAGGTTTATGCAGTGTCTTGTATTTGGTTTCACCCAGGACCACCAAGCTGGCTCATCAGCGGGCTCTTGTTGTTCCACGCCCGGACCCCCGCAGGAGTAGCGAACTGTGTACTACCCCCTTCTTATGAAGCGCACGTGCACCTCTAACTGCTCAAGCAGCCTTTCATCTCCCTATAAAGAGGGTATATTGACTTTCACTGTCAGTGAATTAAAACTTAGCAAATTTTCTAGGTTAATGCCGTGTCTTGTGTGGGGTTTCGTCAAGGAACACCAAGCTGGCTCATCAGCGGGCTCTTTGTGTTTCACGCCCGGACCCCCACAGGCACCTCTCCCTTCTCCAACACTCCCCGGATACTGTCGTCCTTAATGTGACCTTTCTTCTTCCTTCCCAACAGCTACACCTACCGTGCTGATCATCCACATTTCGCAGCTCGAGGAAGTGTGGCTGTTGGACTCCATCGGAATTTTACTGTCTCTCCGCATCACTATAATTTCCCTCACCACTTCTCCGAGTACTTAATTTTAGAAGACTTTGCCCCGTCCAAAACCTATACCTTAGTTACTCTCTATCTCTCGCCTCGTACCCCTCCTCGTATTGACTTTCTCACTTATATTGATCACACCTTCCGCAACTATGTTTTCGTTACCAATATTATTATTAATTCTTATTCTGCTACTGCTAATTAAGATCTTCACACCCTACTTCGCAGCAAACGGCGGAGTGAGTGTCCGCTTCCCCTCCCCAACTCGTCCCATCTCCAACTCTACTCCCGATCTTCTTCTGAAGTCTCCCACGCTTTGTGTTACTCCCATCGTCCCTTTCATTGGCAGTGATCCTGTACCGGCTCTTATCACCATCCCCAATATCTTCCCCCAATCCACTGCCCCACTCCGACCTCCCCCTTCCCGCTGCTTTACCCAAACCTATTGGCCCGCTTACCGCGCTACCATCAGTTCACTTCTCACTCATCCTACCCTCCTATTTCCCTTCCTATCCTTGATGCCCTTATTATTATTATTATTATTATATTCATTGAGCCCCCTATGGAGCACGTGGAACCATTAAATAGCACTGGAATTCATATTTTTGAACTCCTTATTCGCCCAAAATTTCTTCATTCTTTCACTCTGGGCCTGCCGTTTTGGAGTTTCAAGCTTTTCTCGGATGGATTCTTGGGGGCAAATTTGTGAGTGTTGATCTTTTGTCTGTATGTAGTCCTTGTGGTAGTCATTGGATCAATGTCGACTTCAGTAAGGTCCATTTGTGAATCTACTAGCCAGCGAATTTTTATATGTCGATTCCCATTAATAATAAGAAATATTTTCTTAGTCAGACGTGAATCATTCATACGTGTTAAATGTCCATAGAATATCATACGCCATTTGGGTGCGACTGAAGAGAATCGTTCAGTTAATGCATATATTTCTTCCGAGCATTTTTGCATCCATATACCCTCTTGAAACTTGGGATCGAATATCTTCCTTAGTATCTGTCGTTCAATTTACTCGATGTCCTTGATGTGAACTGTGAGTGACGATGTCTCAGTTGCGTAGAGTGCATATGGTAAGACAACTGCGTGGTAGTGTCGGAGTTTGGCTTTTGTGGATAGGGATTTCTCACTGTAGAAGTTCCAGGTGATTGTGTATGCTCTGCGTAATCTTTCTGCGCGCATTTTGTTTGCTGCTTTTTCAGTGCTTGAATGACCAATTATTTCACCCATGTACTGGAATTGTTCGACCAGCAAGATGTTGCCATTGTTGGTCGCAAGTGATGCTTGGTGTGGAACTTGGAGTCCATATATTGCGTTTTGCCGTAGGAGATGTGGAGACCAGTTTTGATGGCAATCTCGTGAAGCTTCTCAATGGCGTGCATGGCTTCCTCGGGAGTTCGGGTAATTATTGCTAGATCGTCAGCAAAGGCAAGGCATTTAAGGTTTATCCGTTTATCTTTCGTTCCCATGTTAACTCCGGTTACTTCTTTCTCCCATGTCTTAATGACCTTATCCAGTACTAGGTTGAACAAAAGACGGGACAACCCATCGCCTTGTCGAACACCATCTTTTATTTCCAAGGGTTCCAGGATTTCACCCTTAACTTAACTTAACTTTCGAGGTTGTATCTGTTGAAGTTTGTTTGATTAACGTGAATGTATGTTATCAACACCGTGTTCTCGAAGGACATGGAACAAGATACCACGGTCTATTGAGTCGTGAGCTTTTTGAAAATCTACGAAAGTGACCACAATGCGGTTTGACTGGCGGTGTTGGGGGATCATCTTAAGGTTCCAGACCTGTTCCACGCACGATCGATGCAGACGGAAGCCCGCCTGGTATTCGCCAATCTCACCTTCCGTCTGTTGTTCCAATGTGGTAAGCAGAGCGCGTGAAATAATTGTGTATGCGATTGGCAGAAGTGAAACGTCTCGGCAGTAGTTAGCCTACTTTTTGCATTTTGTAAAAATGAAGAAAAAGTAGACTTATGAGATCGATTCGGGAAAATGTGTGTCTGTCTGTCTGTCCTTCTCTCTGTCTGTCTGTCATTCTGTCTATGTGTGTGTCCCCCATATCAACTCCTAAACGGCTGTAGCAATCACACCCAAATTTGGTATGAATAAAGATCTCTATCTGAATATCTCAATGACGTATTTGAAAATGATGTCAGTGCTCCCAACTGCTGAAAAATCACAATTGAAAAATCACTTCCATGCTGTATATCTTGGAAGCTATGCATGGGAGCAATACCAAAATTGGCACACATATAGATAATAATATGTCAGTTTAAATTCAAGGAGGGCATACATGACAGTGTTGCCAAAATGATTCTAAGCCTGCTGATAGGTCGAACTATCAATTGGATTTCAACCACATTTCGTATGAACTATATTTAGATAGACCGGGCTGCCAACTGTTAATAAACACACCCTCTATTGTTTTTATCCAAATACCAATATATCAGAAAGTATGCAAGCCGACCACTATCAACTATGCACACGTATAGTACCTGACATTCTAGACTAACTTGGAGTAACTAATGGACCTCAGTACTACCAACATTATTCTAAGCCTGCTGATAGGACCAACTGTAAATACTTCTATACTATCAATTGGATTTAAACCAAATTTTGTATGTACTATGTGTACTATAACAGATATGACTATGCGTATTCTTAAGAGCAACCAGGCTGCCAACTGTTAATAAATTTTGCCTCTATTTTTTACCCTAATATCAATATATCAGAAAGTATTCAAGCCAACAGCTCTAAACTTTGCTCACGTATAGTACCTTACATTCTAGTTTAATTTGGAGTAACTAATATACGTGAGTGCTTCCAACATGATTCTAAGCCTGCTGATTGGTCAAATTTTACAATATATATAACTTCTATACAAATAAATGGATTTCATCCAAAATTGGCACAACAATAGATCATAATAGTATACATTATTTATGACCAACACATGCATGAGATTGTTGCCAACATGATTTTACGCGCGCTGATAGGTCCAATGTCTAACTACATGCAACGTCCATTTTACCCATTGGACTTCAACCAAAGTTTGCATTCTGTACCTTAAGATATGGAACTAAGAATATATTCAGTCACCAGGGCTGCCAACGGTAGTGCTCTATTAGGCTACATTATGCCAGTTATATTTCGAACTAATTTGAAATGTTGATATTACCAACTCAATTTCGTCATTATTCTAATTAGGTCCATATAGATTAATCATTGGAATGAATCTTACATTTCGAGAAAAGTGGCTCTTTAGTTCGTCACGGAACTTCTTGTTTGGACTCATCTTATCGCCTTCCTTAAGCAGCGGATGGATCAGGGCAGGTTTCCAATCTGCAGGTATGACTCCACTTTCCCATTTATCTGCAATAATACCTTGAAATTAGTTGATCATTTGTTCACCCCCAATCTTGAGCATCTCGGCGATTACCGGTACACCATCTTCCCCTGGTGCTTTATTGTTTTTTTGATGTAATATAATGCTCCTTATCTCCTCGTGAGTCGGTGGAAGTGAATCTGGGATTGGAATGGTTACATGAAATTGGAATTGCTCAGTTGGTAGATTACAATTTTGAAACTTTTCGAAGTGCTGTTTCAGGATGTCACAGTTAACATTTGTGTTCGTCTCAAGAGTTCAACCAGGGCGCTGAAAACAAAGAGTGGGTGGCTTGTAGCCGGTGAGTTCTTCACTGAAGGGTTTGTAGAAATTTCAGGTGTTATTCCGTTTAAAGTCATTATAGATCTCCTCTAATCTTTTGTAATGGTAAGCGCGTTTAATTCATCTGAGTATTTTAGACGATTGTTTCTAAGTTTTTGAAAAGTTCTACCAATTCTCTGGTGTTTGATGACTGTACCAATTCTGCCAGGCTTGCATGCGTGTTTCAAGTGCTCTGTCACAATCCGAAGACCACCATCTGTGTTTCCATTTACGAGGTGGTTGGCCAAGTGTTTTAGATGATTCTTGGATAGTCACAAGAAGTGCACTCCACGTTTTCGCATTTGTCTGTAATGACTGTGTAAATTCCTGTGCATGTTCTTTCAGGTAAGCTGGGTCAATGGGTGGGATCGCAGGTTTTTGGTACTTTCTACGATTGGGTCTGAAGCGGATTTTTATTTGTGAAAGGTGGTGATCTGACTCTGCATAACCCTTGCGTACCCTGACATTCATAATTTCTGGGGCAAGCATTCTGGTGATAGCTACATGGTCGATCTGGTAATCACCTAGGTGACTGTTTGTTGATTTCCATGTGGTGATCTTTCGTGGAGGTTTCTTTAAGTGTGTGGACATTATTTGGAGATTCGCCATTCCACATACATTGATTAAACGATGCCCATTTGCGCTAGTCTTCTTGTGCGCTGAGAAACTGCCAGTGATATGCTTATGTTCCTTTTTCTTTGCCAATTTGCGCATTCAAATCTCCAAGGGGGATTTTCATATGATACTGACGGATCATGGCAAGTGTCCGTTCGAGTTATGACCAAAATTTCTCAACCTTGTTCTTATCAGGTTCACTGTTGATAGGAGCATGTGCATTAATTAGTGTATAGGCTTATTGGCGCATTTAACTGTGAGTAAGGAGAGGCGTTTCGAAGGTGACGTGAACTCTATCACAGAGTTCTGGATACTGTTATGTACTAAAAATCCTGTTCCCAACACTTATAGATTGCTATTAGGCCCTTTTGTTGCCGGCTTTCCCTTGTAGAAACGATAACCACCGGAGTCGAAATGATCGGAGTCACGGAATCGTGTTTCTGTATTGCACGCATAAGGATCCGAAATCTGTTACAAGTATCCGTCCCTGACTTGAGTTTACAGTAGGGTAGTAAGGCCGATTCTAAGCCACAGATTTTATTTGAACCCGACTGTACATGTTAAAATAATGAATATCTCTCGAACGCATGGTCCAATTTTGACAAATGAGGCGTCGTTGGACTTGAGCTGACGTCGTCTTTCCTATGGACCATTCGTTATATTTTTGAAAAAATTTTGAATTTTTTGTTTTCGAAAATAGGCGATAGTTTGAAAACCAAACAGGATAGAACGTTGTGCTATGGCTCAAACGAATGGTCTTTATGACCTTTATTTTCTATAATAAAACTTCTTTACTTTTTATGTTTTGTTGAAAACACTCGAATTTTGAAAATCCTATATTTTAGAAACTAGGAACTCTACAAAAAAATTGTTTGACGTAAATCAATGGTCCCTACCCCCTCTACCCCCAAAATAAATTTCAAGCCGCTAGAATGAAAACCTGTAGTAGTGGGGTAATATGGGTTCTGCTTAAAAAAGCAAGTGGTGAGTCCCTGCGACCTTGGAATGGAAGGAGTCATGCTAGGAGGGCGTGCTTGGATTCGTTTTTTTCGTCTCGTTGCGCTCTTTACGGGAATGTCGGTGCCGAAAAGGTGAAATGCTGGAAACATGGGTTTTTCGGGGCAAAAACGTGATTTTAGACTTTTTGCTATATCTCGCGAACCAATCATGCTAGAGGCGTGTACGAGGAGTCCAAGGACTCGGGCTGATGTTGTCTTTGCTATGGACCATGTATGATTTTTTTTTTGAAAATGTTTGTTTTTGAACGTAGGCGATGGTTTGAAAACGAAACCTGATAGAACGTTGTGCCATAGTTGAAACGAATGGCCTTTATTTTCTTTATATTTTTATAATAAAAAATTATCTTTTTCCATTTTTTTGAAAACACTGAAATTTTGAAAATCCTATATTTTGGAAACTAGGAATTATACGAAAAAGTTTGTTTGACATTAATGATAGGTCCCTACCCCCTCTACCAAGAAAATAGATTTCAAGTCTCTAGGGCAAAAAAAACAAGGCATGTTATTTTTTTTTATAAAGAGTGTAGACAGAGAGCCGGTAGCGCTTGGCGTGTGTTTCAACGAGGCTATGACTGACCATGGTGAATACAGGAAATGGCTATTTCGAGGGGGCGATGTATGGCCAAACGAGGGGTCACTTTTCGATATTTTCTTATGACGAACCAATGAAGGTGAATATTTCGAAAAACCATTATGGTGATCTTTAAAATAGGTTAGTAAACACTGACCAGTAACCAAATAAAATTCATAATGCTATGAGACGAATGAGACTAGCAGCCAGAATGAAAGAAAACAGAATATCTGCTCGAGAGGCCTGCCAGAAGCTTGGCTTGCTGGGTGACAGGATGTGACATGTTATCGCGTTTCAGGAATGTGGCCAGAGCAGACAACAGGCCAATGGAAAAGTACAGTGACGTAGAGGTGAGTTGAAGGTCGAACAATATCACAACGACGTCAGAGAAATAATGCAGTAAGCGAGTATGACTCCTCCCCCTACCATTGCCATAGCCAATTGCAAGGCAAGAGCAATGTTAACAGCTATGGTAAGAGGGACACAGGGCGAGGGGCTGGGCGAGGTGAGGAGGAGAGGTGGTATTAGAGTGTTGATCATGTTATGACACACAATCAGTCATTACTGTTCTAAGCTTTGCAGTGTAAACATAGGCTGCGTCGTCTGCGTATAAAAGTGATTGCATTCGTGTGCTCAACCGCAGTTGGTGACTATATTGGATACATTATATATTTGAGGTAAGTGCGAGATTAACACTGTGTAGTTTATTTTAAGGCTAATGAATGTTTAAATGATTATTGGTTTACCATTTGATTTATGGACTGTTTTTTATCTTGTTTGTTTTAGATAACCTATATGCCTGTTGTTGTGGACAAGAGAGAGACAGAGAGAGGCAAACCATTTCACAGAAACCTACAAGACAAGGCAGAAAAAACAAGTTTTTTACAAAACCCACGTAAGATTTTTTAAATTATATATATAACCTGTTTGATTTGATTTTATTTATTTTTGTTTATGATAAATGCTATTTGGAAAGGATATACTCATGGTGGTTTATTTTATTTCTTTTTAGTGTGTGTTAGAAAACGCTTGACCACAGCTGAAAAAACCGACAACGTGTGTGTTTGGAGCTATTGCCTACCAGGCAGTCTACGGCTGAAAACTCAGGTGAGAGTGTTCTTTCAAAATAATGTCTTTTACTGCTGCGGATACGTTAACATGGGAGCCCCTTGAGTCTTGTTTCAAATCACGTGTGTGCTCTGGCCGCGTAGTGAATGTTTGAAAAAGTTTGATTCCCAAAGAATTTTTACAATCATGTTTTGAAATTTTTAAAATTGAAATTTGTACAGCGCAAAGGTTGCATACGGCTTTAAAGGTGAATACAGAAATGGTGTGCGATTTCATATATAAAAAGAAGGACGTAGAGCATAAAGAGACATTTTATATTTGCAGTAAAATGCAAGAGCTATTCATAGCCCATAATTTGGAACAGTGGTATGAAACCCACGTGGTGAATGCCTTGCTATCAAAATTTGATAAACTGCAACAAGGACCGAGTGGTCTAGCCTTAGACAAAATTCATCATTTACAAATCAACATTTGACAATTCAACCCGTTGAATGCTGGGTCTAGCTATATTAAAACACCACCAACAATAGCTTCGAAAAATGCTGTGGTCAATATAAAGAATCGTGACAATGATTGATTTCTGTGGTCTGTGGCTACGCATTTGCAGCCAGCACAACATAATGGTTGTCGACCAGGAATGTACAAGGCCAAGTTTGTCGAATTGAAACATACTTTAAATTTAACTCGAGTATCGTTCCCTATGGACTTAATCGAGATCCATAGGTTTGAACAAGATAACCAGGACTTTTCGTTCATGGTCTATGGCCTTAATGGTGATGAGATTGCGGGTCCTCTTTATGCCACAAAAGAACCGAAACGACACCACATTCATCTTTTATATTTATCTGTAGGAGAGGTGAATCACTATTGCCTGATTAAAAGCTTAAGTAGATTGCTAAGCAGTCAAGCATCCAAAGATCAACATAAACATATTTGTGACCGTTGCTTGCAATATTTTAAAAACCCCCATGCTCTTAGAACGTCATAGGGTAGATTGTGTTTCTCAGGAAGCGGTGAGACTGATATTGCCACAAGGGGACAAGGCTGTGTTAAAGTTTAAGGACATTCATTAGAGTGACACTGTTCCCTATGTGGTATATGCAGATTTCGAAGCACTCACCACACCCATGGCGGGATGTGAACCAGATCCCACCATTAGCTCAAACACCCATTCAAAAACATGAACCCTTTGCCATAGGATTTAATGTGGTGTGTGCCTATGACCCCACACAATCCGTTTACAAATACCGCAAGGGGCCAGATTGTGCCAAATAGTTCTTGGATGAACTTGTCAAGTTGGCTCATGATGTACAGGAATTACTGGACCACCCAGTACCCATGAGTCTATCTCCAGAACAGCAGCAGCAGTATGAGCATGCCACGACATGCCATATTTGCGAAAAGCCTATTTTAAGTGGAGAGGAAAAAGTCAGAGACCACTCGCACTTTACAGGGGAGTTTCGTGGAGCTGCGCACAGCAAATGCAACTAGAACTTTCCAGCTCCTCGTTTCATCAGTGTCTTTTTCCACAATCTGGCGAATTATGACATTCAGTTTTTGATTCGTGAATTGGGCCATGTCAACAAGGGCTCGTTTACCATTATTCCCCAAAACCATGAGCGTTTTACAGCCCTGACATGGAGGTTGGGCGACTTTAGCATTCGATTTTTGGATTCCTTTAAGTTTATGGCATCCTCGCTAGACAGCCTTGTGAATGGCTTGAAAGAGGAGGAATTAAAAAATACTAGAATGCATTTTAATGATCCTGAGCAATTTCAATTGTGCATTCGGAAAGGTATATTCCCGTATGATTTCTGCAATAGCTGGGACGTGTTAAAGCAAAGAAAACTCCCACCACAAGAGAAATTTTACTCGAAACTAACACGCAGTACCGTTTCCGATGAAGACTAAGCACATGCATGTCAAGTTTGGCGAGTGTTTGGCATGAGGACGCTAAGTGAATATGCTTTGCATTACCTAAAACTGGATGTATTGCTGCTCACTGATGTGTTTGAAAAATTCCGTAACTTGTGTCAACACATTTACGGTCTTGACCCGGCTCACTATTATACGAGTCCTGGGCTCTCGTTCGATGCCGCTTTGAAATACACTCAAGTGGAATTGGATTTACTCACTGATGTAGACATGGTTCTATTTTTTGAAAAGGGCATTCGTGGCGGCTTTGTGTCGCTTAACCAACGCCATGCCGAAGCGAACAATGTCTACATGCCTGATTATTCACCAGACAAACCAGAATTGTACTTAATGTACTATGACGTGAATAATTTGTACGGTTACGCCATGAGTCAGCCTTTGCCCTATGGAAAATTTGCTTGGCTGACAGACAAACAAGTGTCAGAATTTGATGTGAACATGGCTAGCCAAGAAACAGGCCGTGGATATGTGCTAGAAGTGGATATTGAATATCCCTCATCCTTGTATGATGAACATGCCGATTTCCCATTCTGCCTTGAGCAAATGGTCCCCCCTGACAGTAAAGTGAAAATTGAAAAACTCATGGGCACACTTTACAACAAAAATCGGTATGTGCTACATATCCAAATGTTGGTGCAATGCCTCGCCCAAGGCTTGGTGTTGAAGAAAATCCACAGGGGTTTTTCTTTTGCTCAAAAAGCATGGCTTGAGCCATACATGAGACTCAACACAGAGCACCGACAAATGGCAACACAGCAGTTTGAAATTAATTTTTTAAAATTAATGAACAACTGCATCTATGGCAAGTCTATGGAGAATGTCCGCAAATACCGTGACATTAAATTGGTGAATGTCTGGGAGGGGCGGTGGGGTGCCCGGCGGTACATTGCCAAGCCAAATTTCAAATCGATCAAAATTATCGATGAGGATTTGGCTACTATTGAAATGAGTAAGACCAGTGTGACCATGGATAAACCCACTTACTTGGGTCAAGTCATTTTAGACTTTTTTAAATCGGTCATGTATCGATTTCACTATGAGTTTGCGAAACGCCATTTTGAGGACGTCTCTCTTTTGTATATGGACACGGACTCATTCATTTACCACCTTCGCCACTGCAACCCCTATGACGTCATGAGGCAACATTGTGACTGGTTCGACACCTCTTGCTATAGCGCTGACAACGTGTTTCAGCTGCCCATAAAAAACAAGAAGGAAATGGGCGTTTTAAAAGATGAATGCGGTGATTCCATTTTTACGGAATTCGTAGGTTTGGCTTCGAAAATGTATGCTTACCGCACACTTGACTATAAGGAAGCCAAAAGAGCAAAAGGTGTAGGTAGGGCAGTGGTAAAATCGCTACGTGTTGATGACTATCTAGCTGATTTACGCAGTGGCAAAGCTATGTCTCATACACAGTGGAGGATACAATCCAGCAACCATCATTTGTATCTTGTGGAACAGAGAAAACGCACCCTCGCCTCCATGGATAACAAACGTGTGTGGGCTGATGATCTGCTCACCAGCCTGCCCTGGGGTTATGATCGCAAGGAGGAGGAATTGTGATTTCACTGTTTAATCGTTTATGGGACATAGCTTTATGTAACTTGTAGATTTAGTATTTTGTAAATATTGGTTTCTGCCATTGTAAATAGTAGATTTTGTAAATAGCGGTAATCCACTTGGACCTTTTGCTCTTAAAAAGTTCTATGGAACCTTATTTTTTAATTTTTTTTGATTGGTAAATAGTGTGATTCTTTTAACGCTGTACAAAGTTGAGTTTTTTTTTCTAAATATGAAATAAGTAAGATTTTTAGTAGCTTTAATAACTAGTATTTCATTATTTTTCGTAATGTAAATGATAAACTAAAAAGTTCTTTTGGGATGAGTGTGCATGTCGAGAATGTGCTTTTGGGAATAAATAAAGTGGTTGTGTATGTTCCCAAAGACAGGTGTGAATGTATGAGTGGAGAGAGAAAGCTGATGTGTATGGTTGACCAGAGCAAACACGGTGAGGTAGGGAGGGTGGGTGGGGAGGGGGTAAATGGTCACTTATATACTCATTTTGTTTTCAATAGTTTTGTTTTCTTTG
Organism: Meconema thalassinum; assembly: GCA_946902985.2. Taxonomy (NCBI): domain Eukaryota; kingdom Metazoa; phylum Arthropoda; class Insecta; order Orthoptera; family Tettigoniidae; genus Meconema; species Meconema thalassinum. Next base: position 186,989,694 of record OX336398.1, on the reverse strand, counting down.
AAATGTGGCAGACAATAGACATTATTTTTGTAAAAACAGTCTTACCTGCAGTAGTCGTAGACCTCGGCGTTTCTCCAAACACCCATAAACACATTGCAGTATTATCAAGGTCAAGCACTTGCATCAACATCATTGTCAAATCTCAACTTTCGACATACGCTAAATGGAAAAATGTGAAAACAGCAAAATGGAAAATCCATGTTTCCATATCACCAAAAAAAAAAAGAAAAACTTAAAACGGACATTTTTAAAAACTGGAAATGGCCATGTGTGAAATTTGAAAATTCAAAAACTTCAAACGGACATAGTTTAAAATGTGTCATCAACAAACTGGAAAAATCCATATCATCAAAAACGCAAAACTTGAAACGAACTTTTTTAAAATCTGTAAATTGCAAAATGACAAATGGCAGTGTGTGAATTCATCATGTTTGAAATGTGTAAAATGAAACATAAGCCATCAACATCACGATTTCTTAAAATTAAAAATAACAAATCATTGTGTTCTGGTAAACCTTTGTTTTTATTTCATAGTCATAGTGAATTGACAAAAGAAAAATAGAATACAAACAAATCCCAATTCCTCACTCCTCAATGTTTATGTCCATGCATCATCAACTTTCCTTTCATAGCACTCATGACAATCAGGGCTGCCATCCTTTCACCCACTGAAGCATCACTGGATGTGAAACGTTGTTTAGCTTTCTTCAATAACAATTTATCGGCCACATGTCTTAAACCAGGATGACTATGGCGATAAGAAAGGTCATGTTCTTTGCATGCTTGATCCAAAAGATTAATGGGTACATCACCACGCTGCAAACGTTTTTCAAGACGAGTTCCAGGGCCACAAAAACGATAACCTGGAAGATGGATTTCGAAAGGTAAGTATTGAATCACTTTGTCAATGACGCCATTGCCAGTACAGGTCTGGCATATCCTTTTCCATCGATGGTAATAAGGTTTGGTCTTCCTCCTCCTCTGTGGACGATGTTTGTGTTTGTTGTTGTTTTTGCTTTTTCTCGCCATGACACCCTTGGAATGATTCAACAAAGTCTTTACATGGACTTTTATGACCGTGATACAGTTTCACTAGCTGGCAAGTCGCACACTGACGCATAGACGGTATTTTTGCCATGTCCACTTGCTTATGGTGATCGTAAACCGTACAGGGTTGCAATTCACTCAACACAGGGTCTTGAGTCCATGATTTTGGTACATGTTGCCAGATTTCTTTCACTGCGTTGGCGGCTACATAATAAATGAACGACTTGGGGAGCGCCAAGAGTTCCTCTTTGGTAAAACTGTCTAGTTTCTGTTTGCACACAAAGAACTTGCCGATGGCTTTGTCCGTAGCATTGCCTTTCTCCATGGTATCACGTGCTGTAGATGTTTACACGTCGCTTGTAGAAAACTCACTGGCGTCATTCACAGGTAAATCTTGAGTTATAATTTTGTTCAACAACTCCCAGCAGGCATGGGTGGTTAACCAATGAAAGAGATGCCACGCATGCGATAGGGCTGTCTGGGTAATGTTGCCACAGGAACAAGTATCCATGAGCGTTTGCAGGGAAGGGCAGCCCAACTCCATGAGGTCGATACATTGGCAGTAAGACGCCAAAAATGGTTGCAACCATTGACGATTTTCATTACCTTTCACAAATACCACATTGGCCGAGGACAAATGTGCTTTCATGACCACGTCCAAATATTTATAGGAAATGGTTCCCTGATTCCAGTCTAGTTGCCTATGATTTTCAATCCACTGGGTTTTTTACGGTCTTTTTCACACAACAAATCAAAAGCATGGGGTGGTTTAAATAGCAAATGCGTAGCTTGCGATATCCAAAACGTGGTACAATCGATCATGGCCACTTGTTTAAATATAAATTTGTTGTCACCAATTTTAAACCCTTGGCAATCCACAATGAGTGTGTGCAACATGATGACGCTTGCCTGAACCAAGTTCAACTGACGACTGACTGACGATCTGGTGTGATCATGGCATGGGCTTACCTGCCATGCTAGTTTCAAATTGAGGTTAGGGTAGGACAGGGGGACATGCAAAAATAAGAATTTAAGAATTATATCATTTTATTATCATAACACGTCTTACAGGGTTTTGTCATTTTGGGATAAGGACGATTCCAACTGATACAACAATATAGTCTCTTGTGTTTGTAACGTCCATAACACCGATGATGTCCCAATGTCTCTAAACTAGGCGTTTTTGATGGTGAGCTGCTCACCGAAGCACCATGGACACCATACGGTCCACACGTATCGTAACTTGTTTTTTTTTTCATCACCCAGAGACACAAGTGAGGGATAGCTTGAATGACAGGGTATATTTCCCACTTCCATTCTACACAGGTAGGGGCAGGTGGGTGACCAGCGCTGATGTTCCTGCATGGGTTCATCGCCCTCCTGCCATTGGTCTATGATGATGGGACAAAAGGCACATTTCACTTCATCTCTTGTTTTTAAATAGTAGAATCCAGCGGCCGCCAAGGCTTGAAGGTTTATGAAAGGCACCGGCCACGAGGCAAAAGTCTTGAAACGTTGTTCTTCAGAGTTTAAATTCATGGATGTAACGTCTCTTGAGGCTTTAAAGCAAGACATGACTGAGCGGCTTGACGTGGGTTGAGCTGTTATTTATACACTCGTCACTTGGTTGGATAGTGGATAATAGTTGACTTGTTTGTGATGAATAATCAAACAGTAGGCCGTCGTATTGGCTGGTACATTGACATGCGTTTCAAAATCTAGTCGAATGTCGATATTGGATGGCTTGACAGACTCTTCCAGGTATGAACAGTCAAAGACAATCAGTGGCGCTCTTGCCTTAAACGCTTGGGGTAGTAGCATGGGGCCGTTCTCTTTTTGATAATACGACCATCGAAATTTAGAAAACAAGTCGTACAGGGGACCAAACTTATTTTTTGAAAAATCCAAATCCAGTCCTTCATAGGGAAACACAGCTCTGTTGAGGAAAAGACGTGCATTTCTCAATTGCAGGTGATCAAATTGCGTGGCATCTTTGGTTTGTTGATACATGCGATTCGTTTGAAAACCCACGATCAGGTAGAGAGGTCTCTCTGTATAGCGAGCTGTTTTTACAGACCAACTGTGTGTGTTGGTGGTGGGCAATAGCGGATACTCATGGAGTGCCCAGCTTCTAAATTCCATGGGTAGAGGCATATCTCTCTTTACCATTTTGAGTATGTCCAGTTTTTTGCTATCTTCAAGGGTCACATGGGGCACTTTCCATAGCAAGCGTTGTAGTTGAATTTTTGAATCGATGGGGGCATTGTCGGCTCCCTTGAGTGCATTATAATCACTCCTGTCTCTCACTAGGTAAAGCACTTGCCTTGCGTTGACCACAATGCGTTGGTGATCTTCGGCAAAGCCTAAAATCAGTTTAAGAGGTAAATGTCCAGTAAAGGTCCCATCGGTGTGTACCAACCAGTCATTGGTCGAGTCAGGACACCAACCTGCCATGCAAAGTGTTTTACCTTCTTCCTCACTATAAGAGGGGTATAGTTTCATGACTCTGGAAATGCCCACATTTCGAGTGATATCCACCACGATATCGTTAATGACATACCGCACTTCAGAAAACAGAAAGGCCAAACCATGGTAGGCCAACTTGGATGTGGTGGGTGTAAAGCCATCGGCTTTGGTGAGCCGACCTTCAATCTGAATGACACTTTCATGCGGTAGGGTGTAAATATTTGGTTGTTGATAACAAATTGAATTTCATCATTGTTATTGAGTCCAGGTGTTTGAGCTTGATAGGAATGGAGATCAATTCTTACCACTCCTGGTTGCTCCTCGATGCGGTTCGCTATCTCTAGGATAGAATTCATTATGAGGGTTGACGTGGTAACCCAAATGCCGTAAAATCTGCTTTTCTTGAGATGTTAACGTGTATTCACGTGGCAAACAACTAACACCATTCCTAGACGGTGTTGTTGCTTTATACACAAATTTCATAATGGCTTTAGCACCAACTTGTAAGTCACTGGTGCGGTGGAATCTAGATCAATGAGTTGCTGATCTCTATTGATCAGTCTTAATGTTATATTACTAATACTATCGACAGCCACAGAATGAAAAAGCACCACTGGAGGGTTTTCACGAATAATATACCCATTGGGCGATGTCACAATAAAGTCATAAAGCGAATGCGATGGTTCTTGATTGGTGTACACTTGGCTAATAATATTAAACGTCACCGACCCATGATGGTCCTCAATGAATTTCAATTCATGGTCCGAAACATGTTTTTTGTTGGGCTCCAACACACGTAGTTTAAATCCTAGTAATGGGCCAATGGAATCGGGGCGTGTTTTAAAGTCAATGTTAAAGGTAGAGAAAATACTGCAGCGATGAGTGTTGGTATTGCCTACAAGTTCAAACTTGCGCGTTCCATCGAGAAATGACTTTAAACCATATAGATTGATCAACACCACATAAATGTGTTCATAAATGTCATCGATCGTGTATCCACCAGAGTTCAAAGTGAGCACAGAATCATCATAGTAAAACTTGTTGTTCACATTTTCACGTATGTTGTATATTCGATTGTACGTTTCAAGAGAAACAAGTCCTAAACCATAGGGTTTTTCACTCAATTCGATAGGCGGGTAAAAGTCTAGGCTGACTTCAGGTCCACGTCCATGCAGTGTAAACGTTTTACTTTCTGCCGACATACTGGTGGCGTTTTTGCTGATGCTGCGTCTTATGTAAAAAAAATTAAACACAAACGTCCACACTGTTGGCTGTTAAACGTTTGCTCTCGTTTCACATTATAATATATCTTGATCCTGTTTCCAAAATAGTTCACTAGTTCCATGGGCGGAGGCAAATTCCCAAAACTGTCAAAGTACCATACGATGGATCCCTCTTGGACATAAGCTACATAATGCGTTCCTGGTCCTCGGTGATCATGCAAATTGACAACAGCACTTTCCTGTTTCCAGGGTCGTGGGGGTAATTGGTTTCGCATAAACACACCTCGAAAATGAGAAAGCTTTATTTGTTTAGCATAGGTTTCCACTTGTTGATGCGTCAGGGCATGTCTTGCTATGCCTGAGGTTATTTTTTTTTTAATATTTCGAAATGGTGAAATCCCAAATCCTTGTTGATAAAAGGCTGGATTTAAATTGGCATTTCTAGCCCCCATGGCAATCGCTTCCATTGTTTCATTGTGTCGCTGACTTTCTTTGAGTTGTTGCTTGCCCTGCTGCGCGGCTTTAATGGTTTTCGCCACTGCACTGGCACCACCCAAAAGTGAACCCAGAGCAGCCAAACCGGCAAATAAGCAGGTAAAAATCCCGCTCGTTTGGGGACGGGAATCACTCGCCCTTGGTTTGAAACCTGCCGCCGACGTTTTGGAATAACATGTCTCTGTGCTGCTCGAAAGGCTTTCCTTATGGTCAATACATTATTTTTTCTTTTTTTCTTTCGCAAGGGCTTGTCCACGAATGTCGTAAGCCCAGGCTTTGCCAAGGACAAAGTTCTTTTTTTAGTCTTTCTCACCGCATACCCTTGTTTCACCATGATGATAATGACCAACAACCTTTCACAAGAAAGTTTAAATCACAACTAACGTCAGATGGTTATTTCATGGCTGTATATTCCAATTCCACATAAAGTGGGAAATCGTTTATGGTTTTTCCCCGCTTGCTTTTCATCCCATGTCAACATGAGATGAAAGGATAATTCGTCACATGCATTGACCATTTCATGGTTATGGACCAACATCCTATGACCATTTATCTTTATTTGTAAATGGTTCTCATCAGGTATGGCATATTTGATGTGAATGGTTCCATCATAGTGTAATCGATAGTGGCTTAATCCTGAAGCAAGCACATAGGTCAAGTGCTGATCATGGACTAGCGGTATATGGTTTCTTTCATTCAAAGGTTTTTCATTTGTCAGATACACTAAAAATACAGATGGGATAAATTTATAAAGCCTTTTCATTTCATAGGTCATGTAACGCTTGGTACAAACATCGTCTTCGTCTTGTGGGTCTTCCACGTGAATAATCCGATGGTGATTAGCGCTATAGCCATTCACCGTAAGCTGGGGCACTTTGTCATAAAACTCATACACTTTGTTATCCACATACTTTTTCGTAGTAACGTCTGTAGACACTTGAGGATGTTTTACATGGGTTATCCGCTTTCCCTTAAAGTCATAATCTCCCTGTTTAGTGCGTGGCACTACTGACCTATCCACATAGTGTTTATTAGCAGGATCTGTTTCTTGTTTAGGATCATGTATGGGGAGAGACCTAGCTTTGGCCATCAACGCACGTCCAAAGACATCCACCGTCAACCTGTAGTACCAGTCTACTGTTTCTATGACAAGGTTCGGTGTCCTGTATATAGACAGCCTGCTAGCCTGTCTAAGCCTTAGTTGAAATTAAGATTATTAAGCAGCAAGAGTCATTCCCCGTGGGGGACATAGTTTCCCATCTCTGTCCCACATCACGTGAACAACGCCATGGTTCACTGTTTCCATCTTCCATTCGCTGCATCATTGTGGGGCCTTCCGGCTGTGGAAAGACTAATCTTTTGCTAACGCTCATCACAGCACCCAATGGTCTGCGTTTTCAAAATATTTATATTTTTGCAAAATCTCTCTACCAACCCCTCTACGTGTTTCTGGATCAAGTCATGTCTGGATTACAAAAAGAGAATACGGGTTATTTTACATTTTCCATGCAAGAAAATGTGATTTCACCGGATGAGGTAAAGCCTGATTCACTCATGATTTTCAATGATGTATCCACTGAACATCAAGGTATCATTCGAAGCTATTTCAGCATGGGTCGACACAAACATATCGATTGCTTCTATCTTGGACAAACGTATTCTAAAATGTCCAAACAGTTGATTCGTGACAATGCCAATGCCATTGTTTTATTTCGTCAGGACGAGAGGAACAGTCGTCACATTTATAATGAACATGTGAATCCGGATATGACCTTTCAAATGTTTACAGAATTGTGTGCCAAGTGCTGGAACACTCAACGTCATGCCTGTTAAGTGATTGACAAACAAAGTGAACTCAACCAAGGACGGTATCGCTTAGGGTTTGATCATTTTATTGCTATTTTAGACCCTGTCTCATTCCCTAGCAAGTCATTTGTCAAGACGCCATGGCGTTAGCAGAGAGTCAATTGAAAAAGCATATTATTAGAGCAAAAAATACTATTCGCCAAAAGTTTCGTCAATTGAAACAATCACGTGCAAATCATGCTTTGTTTATTCAGCAACATTTAGCACCTCCGCTAAAAGCCATGTTGAAACCCTCTTTCAAGCCATCTGAAACGCTACCCACCGTTTCACAAGCCACGCAGACGCTGCACGAGGACCCTGAGGAAGAGGAAGAGGAACAGGAAGATTTGACTAGTGTTAGCGAGGTTGAGGATGAGGAGGAACAAGTGTTTACGCCTCAAAAAAAGGCCGCACCCCTTGCAGAGTTTTTGAGAAAAAAGAAATCCTTGGCCATGGTCGAAACACCTTGCCCTTCCAGAGCGGCCACCCCTCAACATAAAGCTCAACTGAAAACCATTTTAATAAAATATTATGGATCAACATTGGAACCCTATTTCACCGATCTATTTATTGGAAACACAGATACCACGTATGGTGTTCGCTATGAGGTTGATAGTTTTAAAATTGGCGATTCATCCATTAAATTTGCTCGTACTAAAGCTGTCATTAAAACATCAACTATAAATTAACGCCAGGACTGTTAAACCTGCTCTTTTCTCGGACCCCCTCTTTCCATGATTATACACCAGAGGATCTTAACAAATATAAATCCATTTTATTAGACACCCATGCCCACAAAAGACAGTATTATCCCGCTCAACAAGTGAATGCCAATATATCTCAAAAATATAAAACCATCATTGCAAAAATGTTTCCCACCAGTCAAAGTACTCGTCGTAAAGCGTCCGCTTCGGGAGTGACATTTAAGCCATTAAAACCCCTTGTGGATGTTACCTACTGGCACAATCCCAAAAAGCTCGTCCAGCGGCTACAGTTGTTGCATGCCTCACGTCAAGCTGGCCACACCGGTCACGATTGGGAAATTCAAGAAATTGAACAAGAACTTCGTAATGCCAAAATTATTGTTTAAGCCCTCACCCATTAAAATGGGTAATGCTCACGAGTTGCATCGCCCACCTAGGCGTCACTATCCGCGACTCAAGGTGATTTCACGAGGTGTGGATGAACTTTGGCAGGCTGACTTGGTTGAAATGATACCCTATGCTAGCGTTAACGACGGTGTACGCTATATGTTGACCGTCATTGATGTCTATTCCAAAATGGCCTTTGTTGAACCTGTGCGTCGCAAGTCTGGTCCACTAGTTACCAAGGCCTTTCAACATATTATTCAACACTCCAAACGTCAACCTCAGCTGCTACAAACTGACCAGGGGAAAGCATTTTTCAACAAGGATTTCTCCAGTTTTCTCAAATCTAAGGATATTCACCATTACACTACGTACAGCAACCTCAAAGCCAGTGTGGTCGAGCGGTTCAATCGAATATTGAAAACCCATATGTGGAAAGCGTTTACCGCTCAGGGCACGTATCGCTGGTTGGACATGTTACCTGAACTAGTATCACGTTACAATGACACCAAACATAGAACGATTGGGACCAAGCCACGCCTCGTGACCAAAAATATTCAGCGATTGGATAAACTGTTTAACCTCATAAAAACAGCCAATCCTAAACGTCACCGACTGAAAATTGGGGATTTTGTTCATGTGAGCAAATTTAAGTCTGCCTTCAATAAGGGCTACACGCCTCAGTGGGGGACTGAACTATTTCGAATTTGTCAAGTCAACTTGGACACTCCAGTCACCTATTTACTCGAGGACCTCAACCACCAACCCGTAAAAGGTAGATTTTATCTCCATGAACTTCAGAAAACAGCATTTCCTCAGCATTATCTTGTGGAAAAAGTGTTGAAACAAAAAGGAAATAAACTCTACGTCAAATGGTTAGGATTTAACTCTACGTTTAATTCTTGGATCAATAAATTACATGTTGTATGAACCTGTGCACTTTTTTATTTATGTATTTATTTTATTGAATCGTGTGTACGAGAGCTCTGTGTACGGCGCTCCACGCTTCGTGCATGTCAACATATGTTTCTCTTTCTCTCTCCACACCCGCCTCTCACTCTTTTACTCTATGTTGACATACAACTCGTTCAGCTATTAGCTGTCATGGGTTCTCCCCTCCACCCCTTACCTCTCCCCCGGCTCTCTGGCCCCGCCCCCTCACCACTCTGCAGTGGTCACGAGATTTCCTGTTGTGTAGAGGTTTCTCTCCTTTCCCCTCACCCACTCCGTGGGGACCTGCCCACCGCTGTCTGCTAATCTGGCTGGCCGTTATCACTTTTTACAGAGCTGTCAGATGGTTGCAACCTGTTATCATCTTACAGCAATGTTGTCAGCTCTGACCACATTCCTGGATCGCGATAACATGTCACATCCTGTCACCCAGCCAGCCAAGCTTCTGGCAGGCCTCTCGAGCAGATATTCTGTTTTCTTTCATTCTGGCTGCTAGTCTCATTCGTCTCATAGCATTATGAATTTTATTTGGTTACTGGTCAGTGTTTACTAACCTATTTTAAAGATCACCATAATGGTTTTTCGAAATATTCACCTTCATTGGTTCGTCATAAGAAAATATCGAAAAGCGACCCCTCGTTTGGCCATACATCGCCCCCTCGAAATAGCCATTTCCTGTATTCACCATGGTCAGTCATAGCCTCGTTGAAACACACGCCAAGCGCTACCGGCTCTCTGTCTACACTCTTTATAAAAAAAAATTAACATGCCTAGTTTTTTGCCCTAGAGACTTGAAATCTATTTTCTTGGTAGAGGGGGTAGGGACCTATCATTAATGTCAAACAAACTTTTTTGTATAATTCCTAGTTTCCAAGATATAGGATTTTCAAAATTCAGTGTTTTCAAAAAAATGTAAAAACATATTTTTTTTATTATAAAAATATAAAGTAAATAAAGGCCATTCGTTTCAACTATGGCACAACGTTCTATCAGGTTTCGTTTTCAAACCATCGCCTACGTTCAAAAACAAACATTTTCAAAAAAAAATATCATACAGGGTCCATAGCAAAGAGGACGTCATCCCGAGTCCTTGGACCCCTCGTACACGCCTCTAGCGTGATTGGTTCGCGAGATATAGCAAAAAGTCTAAAATCACGTTTTTGCCCCGAAGAACCCAAGTTTCCAGCATTTCACCTTTTCGGCACCGACATTCCCGTAAAGAGCGCAACGAGACGAAAAAAACGAATCCAAGCACGCCCTCCTAGCATGACTCCTTTCATTCCAAGGTCGCAGGGGCTCACCACTTGCTTTTTTAAGCAGAACCCCTTTACCCCACTACTACAGGTTTTCATTCTAGAGGCTTGAAATTTATTTTGGGGGTAGAGGGGGTAGGGACCATTGATTTACGTCAAACAATTTTTTTTGTAGAGTTCCTAGTTTCCAAATTATAGGATTATCAAAATTCGAGTGTTTTCAAAAAACATAAAAAGTAAAAAAGTTTTACTATAGAAAATAAAGGTCATAAAGACCATTCGTTTGAGCCATGGCACAACGTTCTATCCTGGTTGGATTTCAAACTATCGCCTATTTTCGAAAAAAAATTCAAAAATATAACGAATGGTCCATAGGAAAGAGGACGTCAGCTCAAGTCCAACGACACCTCATTTGTCAAAATCGGACCATGCGTTCGAGAGATATTCATTATTTTAACATGTACAATCGGGTACAAATAAAATGGGTGGCTTAGAATCGGACTTACTACCCTACTGTGTACCTATTCTGGTCTGCGTCTGTACGTTAAGTTCACCAATAAATTTGTTTTCCTTACGTTTGAGGAGTTTTTGGAAGCTCCGACCAGGTTCGCCTGCGCTGTTATCAGCACGGGCCTGAGGTAGTTGCTTTTTTGCTGTTGTTTCCATCATGCTACATTCAAGGTTGATTTTAGCTGGGGGGGGGGGGCGTTAGCCCTGGACGAGTGAATCACGGATATTTGATTCACTCTCATCGTAAGGGTTGTTAGTCCGTACGGGTAGCTGGTGTTCTTCTGTGACCGATAAGGTCATACAACAGAGATTGTTAGCCCCAGAGAGGCTTGATGTCTTGGCATTTGGTTTTACGGCGGAATATTCTTCCTTATGCCAACCCGCCTCCTTTTTCCGGGCTTGGGACCAGCATCAGTACTGTAAGGCTACTCAATCCACCCAAAAGTGCTGCAGGCCCTTATACCTGAAACGAAAACTGCTGTTCTCACCGCTGATCGTCTCTATATCCCTCGTCGCTCATTCCATCCTACCAAACCTCCTATCCCACCAAAAATCCTTTGTCTCCTCCACCTGGCTCATGATTAATATCGCTCTTACGTTCACACCCGTGATCCCAATTCTCTTCGCCAAAATCGTCTCCACCTCCACCATGCAAAATCTTTCATCAAAGCCATTCAACAGTCCTATTGGAACAATGCCTGTACCAAACTCTCCCAAACTCCTGATCCATCCCAGTTTTAGCCTGTCTTTTTATTTGTAAATGATTATTAATATCGCGATCATGAGCCATGGGAGGGATACACTGTTTGGGACAATGTGTTTGCAGTTGTTTGGTCACCCCCAGGTGTGCTGGATTGGATTAGTAGGCCAATTGAGTGTATACATTGGTGATGGTTAATGATAACTCTTCTAACAGCTTCACAGAATTGTAAAGGAGTACCATAATCATGTTTGATAACCAGTGTGATTGTGATGGCTGAACTAATGTATTTGTGATTGGGGAAAAGATTTGGGTGGCAGGTGGCCATGACTGGAATTAAGGTACCATCCCAGCAATTGCTTAAAGAAGAAGTTGGTAAACAACGGAAAACCACTTTTAGGATGGCTGGAGTAGGGAACGAAGGCATTTCTTCTTAGTTCTGCTACACAAGGTTCTGTATACTGTATTATTAATGTGATTCTATACTATGCTGAGTAATACTTTTAATGGTATGAATGCTTTTGTATTGCAACAAGCACATTTCAATTCTTTGACTGTATATAGCAGATTTATGGTATTTTTTTATTTAATATATTTATATATTTCACACCTTAGCTTACTTTCACTGTACATTTGCGGAAAATCCATTAATATATCCCAGGTATTATGATCATTATCAATAAATGGATTATGTTTTGCAGCGTAATTCCCAGATTTGTTCATTAAAACGAAAAGACGATGGGAAACCTGCTGTTCGGGACATCCCGCACAATCAGCGAGAAATGATGGAGTCATGTGGTACATAGCTTTGTTTCCAGAACTAGAACACTAATTGACTTGGGGTCTCGTTTAGATGTAACTTTTGACTTTCGTTTTGACAAATGTTCTTACATGGATAGTTGTTTGTGGTTTGCTCAAGCGTCGAAATGCCTCCTGATTTATTTATGTACGAACCAGACGGAAAAACAAAATACACTTGAGTAAGCAAAATTACAACAGAAACACTTTCTTTGATAGGCAATACAATGCACGGCGGCAACAACTAGTAGGTCATCTTCTCAATAACATTCATACTGGAATACTTCCAACAGTTGATACTCTGCATGAGAACGGTTCGTTCTTGAGCTGCCAACTAAAAAGTGAATATCAATATCCACTTAAGACAGACAAATACAAAAACGTTCAACGAAAAAATATGAGAATAACTCATTTTGCCAACAAAACATCTTCACATCCAACAGTTTCAGTTTGCATACATACAATACTTTTCCTTGTTATGTTGTCCACTTACTCATTTATATGATTTCCACTTGCATCACTCTCTTCATCATGGGCTTCTTCTTTTATATCCTAGCAACAAGAATGAATCATTAATTTATTTGATATCATATTTCGCTTCAACACAATCAAAAATAATGTAACTTTACAGCACAGCTCAACTTACTGAAATTAGTTTCTTATTCTCGATCACATCTTTCTGCATTATGCAAATCTGATCTATATTGAAACTTAACAACGACATTCCTCCTTTAGAGGTCAATTAAATCAGAATTTGACAGAGCACTAGAAGACTTAAGCAGAAACAAATCACCAGGCATAGATGATATAGCGATTGAATTGCCACGCATTATAGGTGATGAAGGTCTGATCAGGGTATTTCACTTGGTGTGTAGGATTTATGATACAAGAGCGTTACCTTTTGATTTCGAGAAAAATGTCATCATCCCTATACCAAAGAAAACAGGAGCTGACAGATGTGAAGAAAAATGTACAATCAGCTTGATCAGTCATGCTTCAAGGAACCTGACGAGAATAATTTACAAGATGAAGGAAAGACAGATAGAAACAGAAATGCGTCAAGACCGGTTTGGATTCAGGAGAAACATAGGAACAAGGGAAGATGTACTAAGTCTTATGCTGATTTTGGGAGGAAGATTAAGCAAAAGATATTATAACGTTCATGGCATTTCCAGTCTTAGAAAAGGGATTATATAATGTTGATTGGAGTAAGTTGTTTGGCATTTTGAAAACGATTGGAATAAAGTACAGGCATGTGATGATGCTATACAATCCATACAGAAACCAGACATCAGTTATTCAGAATTTGACAGAGCATTAGAAGATTTAGGCAGAAACAAATCACCAGCCAAAGATGGTATACCGATTGAATTGCCACGCAACATAGGTGATGAAGGTCTGATAAGGTTATTTCAGTGTGTAGGATTTATGAGACAGGTGAGGTACCCTCTGCTTTCAAGAAGAGTGTTATCATCCCCATGCCAAAGAAAGTAGAAGCTGACAGATGTGAAGACAACCAAACATTCAGCTTGATTACTCATGCTTCAAAGATCCTGTCTAGAATAATTTACAAGAGGATGAAAGGCCAGATAGAAACTGAGTTGGGTGAAGACCAGTTTGGTTTCAGGAGAAATGCAGGAACAAGGGAAGCTGTACTAAGTCTTAGTCTGATTTTGGAAGGTAGAATAAGGAAAGATAAAAGAACGTTCATGGCCATTGTAGACTAAGAAAGGCTTTTGATAACGTTGATTGTGCTAAATTGTTTGACATTTTTAAAACGATTGGAATAAAGTACTGGGATAGGATGGTGCTATACAATCTATACAGATACCAGACAGCAGTTACTCAAGCCGGAGGACATGAGAAAGAAACTGGTATTCAGAAAGGTGCAATGCAAGGCTGCAACTAATCACCAATAATTTTCAATGTGTACATTGAACCAGTAATGAAGAAAATCTGTAAAAATTCGAAGTAGGAGTAAAGATTCAAAGAGAAATAATTCCAACTCTCAGATTTATTATTAGCCCACACACCAGAGCATTTGAATGAGTTGTAAATGGTAAGCATTGTATCTTGAGGGAAGAATTCATGATGAAAATTAATACATTTAAAACAAAAATATTTGAATTCAGCCGAAAGAAATCAGAAACCCCTATGGACGTCAATACGACAGGTGAAAATCTAAAGGAAGTAGGAGACATCTGATACTTAGAAAGCAATATAACCAGTGTACGAAACCAAAGTAGTTTGGCAAGGAATGCATGTTTGAAAAAAATAATCTGTTGACATCGCATATAGACTTAAGTATAAAGACGAGTGTGAGAATAGAGAAGTTTTTGGCAACTGCTAATGAAGAGAAAAGATAGGTTGGTGGGATTCAATCTAAAATACCGAGGAATAGCAAAGTTAGTTATGGAAAGTAGGTCCGAGGACATGAAAGGTAGGAATAGACCAAGGTTAGAATATGTTAAACAGATTGCCTCGGATGTAGGGTGTTGTAGCTATGTAGAGATGAAACCCAAACATCAACAACAAATTAAAGTGTGATAGAAAATGTGGAGAACAGTACTTAAAAGGAAGTAATAATTTGGAAATTTCTAGCAGCAAGACTGTAAAATACTTTTCTCTTGCTGGTCATCCTTTGGTCCATTTCAGTCACAGCACATAATACATGCACATGTCACTTACACGTGACTTGGTCCTTAATAGTTGCACCAGCACAGCTTTTAAGAATGAATGTATAAATCACTCATATGTCATATAATACATATTCTACATGAACATCTAAGCAAAAAAATGAAAAATTTGTGATTAGGGCAGGCACATTGTCAAGAAACTTCCAGTGAGCCAATTACAGTGAGCGCCTCTAGAGAGAGTGATTTGTAGACTATTAACACAAATGTTGCCACTACATAATGCTCCTAAACGCAAGCAGTAGGATAACTGTATTCACATTAGATATCAACAGCAGCTATTAGAGTTACTGCAGTAGAGGTAAATATGATTTATATTCTAAAAATAATAATAATTACCTTCCCGTTTGTCCGGGCTGCCAGGAAAGATGAAATATCATCAAGTATAAGGCGACAAGCCAACATGCATAATGGGATCATTCGGTAAACTTCTACTCCACGACCACGATGGAATTTCCAAAAGGCAAACTGGCCTGCATTTTCTGAGAACCTTGACAAATGTCTGGGTTGGATTCCACCTGTAAGTGAAAGTTACGAGAGATTTTCGGGCGCAGTGATCAGTAAAGAAGTTTATTCCTAGAGGGTGCAGGAAGGAGTATATTCCTGGATGGAATGAAGTTAGCGAAAAGTTGTATGAAGAGTTCCTCACAACTGGTGACCATGAAATATCAAATGAACTACTGCACAGCCTTGATGCCTCAAGAAGACAGAAATGGACTGAAACCGTCGAGAACATCGACTTCAAACACTCAAGCAGGGAAGCTTGGTCCCTTCTTCGAAAACTGGCAGGAGGAAACAAAATAGTACGTGATAACAGCACCATCAGTCCAGATACTATAGCCTCACACATGGTGTCAACATCAAAAGCACCCAAGCAAAGAGATCACACCAACAAGATTAAACGAGAGCTTTAAGTCTTAAAAGCAAAGGGTTTAGAAGATAATGAATTATCTTGTCCATTCACATCAGAGGACATTTCAAAGGCACTAAAAGATGTCAAACCAGGTAAAGCTCCAGGCTTTGATTGTATCCACCCAGAATTCCTGCTCCATTGTGGGAAATATGCAAAAGTATGGCTAGCACGCTTCTTCTCTGATATCCTGCAAACTGGGAACATACCTCCCGCACTTAAAAGAACAAAGGTTATCGCCATATTGAAACCAGGCAAACCAAATGATTTACCTCAAAGCTACAGGCCAATTGCACTACTCAGCGCAGTGTACAAGCTACTAGAAATACTTCTTTACAACAGGATAAGCTCTTTAATCCTTGAACAAGTGCCTATGGAACAAGCTGGATTTCGACCAAATCGCAGTTGTGTCGATCAAGTACTATCACTGACCACCCACATAGAAGCCGGATTCCAGAAACGGCTTAAGACATCAGTTGCATTCATTGATCTGACATCTGCTTATGACACTGTGTGGAGACATGGCATGATCTACAAACTCCTACGCACAATACCTTGCGGAAGAATAGCCAGACTAGTGGATAACATGTTAATGAATCGCAGATTTCAAGTAATTCTGGGAAACACCATCAGTAAGGAGAAGAAACTTGACAATGGATTGCCTCAAGGTTCCGTCTTGGCCCCACTTCTCTTCAGCCTCTACATCTCAGATATGCCTGCAACCAGTTCAAGAAAGTTTGGATACGCCGATGATTGGGCAATTGCTACCCAGGAGAGACAAATCGCAATACAGAACATACTCTAACTATTGATCTACGCATTCTTGATGAATACTTCCGAAAATGGAGGCTGAAGCCGAACCCAAGCAAAACTACAGTGACATGTTTCCACTTATGCAATAAGCTAGCTAATCGTGAACTAGAAGTGTACCTATGTAAAAATCGCTTGACCCACACCAATGAATCCAATTACCTGGGGGTCATCTTAGACAGAACTCTCTCCTTCAAGAAACACCTGAAGAAAACGGCAGAAAAACTGAAGTCTAGAAACAACATACTTCAAAAACTATGTGGCACTACATGGGGTTCGTCAGCCGACACTTTACGCACCACTGCCCTCAGTCTGGTCTTCTCAACAGCTGAGTATTGTTCTCCAGTGTGGCTAAATAGCAGTTATACCAAACTTGTCGATGCCCAATTGAATCAGGCAATGAGAATGATATCTGGCACAGTAAAATCAACACCAACATTTTGGTTAACAGCACTGAGTCATATTCCACCAGCGGAACTCAGACGCAAACATGCCTTACTCCGGAAGTATAAGAAGATAAATGCCAACGACCAGCTACCAATACACCAGGACATCACTGCTGCTGAAGTGAGACGTCTACGCTCGCGAAACCCCTCCATCCGGACAGCGAGACACCTGGTGAACCAAAACTTCAACCTGCTGCAAAACTGGAAAGAAGAATTGGTGGAAAACATTCCAAGTCAGCTGCAAGATATCACAAACTCCACAACACCACCAAGTGGCTTCCATCTACCCCGGAAAACATGGTCAACGCTAAACAGGATAAGAACAAACCATGGTAGATGTGCAGATCTTCTCTACAAATGGGGATATCTATCTTCACCAAAATGCAGTTGTGGTGATCCCAGGCAGACCATACGGCATATAGTGAATGACTGCCCGACGCATTCCTACAGTGGCAACTTCAGTGACTTTGTGGAAGCAGGCCCAGCTGTGATAGACTTTATTAACAACTTGAAAGTGAAACTGTAAATAATGTAAATATACATCTATTTTGACTAATGTTGACATGTACAGCCAAACGCTAAATAAATAAATTGGTAAACTTATACCATGAAAATATTGTAATTCCTTCACAACAGGCAACTAATACAACGTGATTGTGCTAAGGATATGGTGGCTTCACAGCGTGTACCATTCACCTCTGAGGATTAAAATATAGCCTCCTCTAGCTCAGTGAATAGAACAACTGCATACATAAAGTGAGGTCCATGGTTTGAGTCCAGCACAAGTCGGATAAATGTAATTCTTACGTCTTGTACTTTCCGTACTTTTCACAACCTAATAGCAGACAGGTTCCATTTGTCATCAGCACGGTCTTAATACACAATTCTGGAATCCCTAAATAGCATTGGTGAGAAGAAGATGGCGATCAGATCATGTCCTATATAAGGTGCAAGAAGTAGTAACCCTATTAGGTACTTACCTCTTTGAAATCTCCACCACTCGCTAAAGATGGAGTTTCTGTTTCGATGCTTGGAACAATATCTGGTATGGAGGATTCTTCTATCTTAATATCCTCAGTGAGATTAGTATCATCCTGCAGAGAAATTAAATGTCTCACATACATGTTCCCTTACATAGGTGGAATTAAATCTTATACAGATTTCCACTACTTTTAATTCCTTCCCAACATAATTCGACATACAGTACAAAACCTAGATAAGAAATTTTGTACAGAATGGTAGTTCTGTTTTCAGAGTTAACATCCCAGACTTGAGAAACTTCATCATCGGATCTCAATACTACGCGCAAAACAGAATTTGTCGAACACCGGAGAGGGTGGATAGAGAGATGCAAGCATCGAACCCAAGGGTAGTCTACAGCGCATAGAATTGAGTATAAGTTGTGAAATAGCGGGCGGATTATTTCTTAATGAGTGTGGGGAATTGTAGTGCATTTATTGAATTTTGTGAACTGTGGAGTTTGCGCGATGGTTTCAGCACATTTCATTTAACACAGAACGCGACGCAACAAGTCCTCATAACCAGTCCGAAACGCCACGGGAGCATGACAGACTCACATCCACGAAAATTCGAAATCTCAACTAATTCCCAGACCATGAAACGATAATTCAATTAAAATAGCACGTTTTAAATTAATCGAAATGCTACAGGGAGAGAGAAAATAGGGGTAAGCTTAATTTATCAAAATAAAATCCATAAGATTTGAAATAAAATTTATAAACATAAACCGCAGACTTTACATCGAAAGTGGAGTGACCACGACTGTTAATTTACTAAGGCTATGGAGCCAAGCTCTGGGTTCAGGAGACCAATAAGAAATGACCACTTTTATTTTTCCTGCAGGCATTTCAAACACACCTTCCGTGAACATTCAAGACAAATAGGATTGTTACATTTCACACACCTGTACTGGTTTGTTGATGTTTCTTGTAAGAGCACAATGAGCAGTACTTCCTCCTTTTATCACTTATTTTCATATATAGGTAAAATAATAATAGCAAGAAGAAGAAAAAATGTGAGTTAGCAGGAAAAATTAAAGTATTTACGGTCAAGAAACACACATCTACACGTAACTGCAGTTTGTCACCATCCCGTGATTACACGCGAGTACACCAGACTCATATTATTTAATAGCCCGTTGCGACACGTCAGCCTGTGAGGCTCCTAAGGTTTTAGAAATATTTCCCTTACATTCTACGGCTGCTATCAACCGCACCGTCATATGCCACAGCTGAACGAAATCCGGCTGTAGCGAATTTACATAGTTTTTTCTAACCGCTTAGTGGCACAGAGCAGACAATACTTCGGTAGACATGAAATAAATCGTATGAGTCTGATAGACTCACGTGTTGCGTTGTGGGTTAAACTGGAAAGTTCTACACCGACACGTGGGAGCTAAAATAATCTTCAGAATTATTTATTACAGTGCGAAAATTAATTGTAGGAGGCTTTAAAAGCACCATTACTCCGATAAAATCAGATATAAGTAACAGTGATTTAAACATAAAGTTGAGCACGTGGTGGAAGTGCACAAGAAAAATTTGAATATTAGAATCAGTGCTAAATCTGAAAGCAATCTACAATTGAAACAAGTAAAGAAGCTGTGTTACAATTATCATGAAATGTCACAGTATAAAGAAGATAATTACAACCAACATTATGAGCAACTAAATTTAACTACATTCACCTGGAAGGTGAGTTGAACCAAAATTCGAAAAAACGGCTTCAGGAAATGGAAATGCTAAATTGAGATGTAACAGATGTCGAGTATAATCCAGGAGGCGGTGCTCCAATGACCGTGAAAACGTGTTTGAGGTGCAGGTGTTAAGAGTTTTTTGATACTGTTATGAAATGCAACCATGTAAAGGCTAGGGAGAGCCGATAAGACAGTTAAATGGTTTGAATATATTTCTTCCTAACTATTTAGACTATGTTAGTTTACGTCTATTCTTAAAGGAAACATGTATTAAAGTGGCAATTAATTGCAGATAAAGGAGCATTATAATATTACTTGGAATTAACTTACTGTAAAATAAATTTCATATTTCCGCAATAAACTGTAGGCTAAGGATCTTTGATGTATAAATTATTTGAGGATCTGAAATGGTTGGTGATTTGCAGAACATTAGAACTTTCACTTTCATTAATTTACTTGTATTTCGAGCTAACTCCCGCCAATTCTTACCTGATGCCCTGAGAGTAACATTCTCATGTTGTGGCTAGCTCAAGGCTATGTCTGTGGTGGTATGTGTTTGTTTGTGATGGGATTTCACGAGGCTTGATTTTGGCCTTGTGCCCTGTGGTATCTCGGAGAAAAACGGACACAATATCAATAATTCTCCTATAAGAATAAACCCAGAAGGCAGAATGAAAAGGGAAATGAGAGAAAGAGTTTTATGGTCAATGGAAATGGACAAAATCAACACATTGAGGGAAAATGAAAAAGACGACCTTTGCCTCAATGCAGCACAACTGCACAGAGAATGCACCGAAATTAATATATTGAGCATGATTACGAAGTTACTCGGAATAAGTAGAAATAATGAGGCTATTTTCATATATCCCACTGATATTTTCCATTGAAAGCTCTCCTGTCCACAAAAGGGATATTCCATGTCATGTACAAAATAGCATTTGGTTAACGACCTGCCTCCACCAATAGCATTAATTTGAGAAATAATGTGCTGTATATATTACTTTCAGTATAGGTGATTAAGACTCATCCAATGACATGGCGTCTTTCTGTATTGGAAACTCATTTTCAGAAAGTCTAATGCACGTGCCCATAATTTAGTGTCACTGGATAATGGTTACATAATATCCCATCAATCTCGTCCATGATAAAACTGTAACTTCATACAAAAATACAAACTTCACAACAGACAACTAATACAACGTGATTGGCTATATATAATGTACCCTTCACCTATGAGAATTAAGATATCCTCCATTACATCAGTGAATAGACCAAATGCATTCACATAGGGAGGTCATTGGTTTGAGTCCAGCACTAGTCGGATAATATAATGCTTTACCATCAATCTAGACATCTTGTACTCTGCGTACCTTACACACCCTAACAGCAGACAGCTTCCATTCGTCATCACTACGGTCTGAATACACAATTCTGTAATCCCTAAATAGGATTGGTGAGACGAAGGCGATCAGGACATGTCCTTTATAAGATGCAACAAGTAGTAACCCAATAATGGGTTGTTTTCTGGAGTGTTATCGGGCGAGGATCGGACTGTGGTATGCGAAGGGTAGTCGGGATTTCCGGTCTTTGTGTGTGCGTGCGGGACCTAGCAACTTGTGGTTCATAGCCCTAGTGATAGATGCATTGCTAGTTATTGGTGGAGTGGAAGTGAATCCAGGGCCTGTTACTCCAAATGTGAATCAGGCAAATGATCCAGTGGCAGCTTTAAAGTGTTCGACGTGCAGTAAAACATTGAAGAATGGTGTTGAGTGTGGACTATGTGAGAAATTGTTTCACTTCGGCTGTATTAAGGTCAAGAAGGAGGATTGTGATGTCGGAAATTGGTTTTGTAAAGTATGTGATACGCCGGACTGTTTGAGGGTGCAAATCAAAGCAAGGGATCAAATAATACGGGAACTTAGAGCAAAGCTTCGGGAATCAGAAGAAACGGTGAAGGATGTGACTGAACGGCTTTCTACTGGGATCAGTGTGGAAGAGGGCGTGCAGGAGCAAACTGAGGATGACGTTATCATAATGGGTGATTCAATGATACGATGGAGTGCGAATATCTCGAGGAAATCAGGTGCGAAAGTGCGGTGTTATCCGGGGATTAAAATTGACCAGCTTGCCCAACAAGTGGAAGAATCAAATGTAGAGGACTGTGACAAAGTTAAAGTGTTGTTGCTACATGTTGGGACGAACGATTTGAAGAAGAGGGCTACAGCTGATTACATCATGGGGGAGCTCTACGAACTAGGCAGAAAAGCTAAAAGCAAGTTTAGAAATGCAAAAATTATAATGAGTGGCATTGTTCGGCGGGGAGATGTTCCGTTAAGGCGAGTTAAGACTGTAAATGACCGCATGGACTGGGTATGTGCACAACTGGGATTAGTGTACGTAGAAGCTGACTGCTGGATTGGTGGCCGTGACTTCGCCCGAGACGGGCTGCATCTAAATCGACGGGGCGCTTACAACCTAGGGAGCCTACATGACAGGGTCATCGGTTCGTGCCGGCTTTTGTGAGGAGGAGCAGGTCCAGAGGTTGCCAGCCGATGGGAACAGAAGGAGCTACTTCAAGATATTTGCTGCGGAGGTAAGACTCTAAGATTACTGCAGGTTAATTGTCAGAGTTTAGGAAATAAATTAATTGAATTTTGGAATCTTGTAGAGACGTATTCTCCGGACATTGTCATTGCAACTGAATCTTGGTTATATGAGGACATAAATAGTAGCGAAATAATTCAAGGGACCTACGAAATGTACAGAAGGGATCGGGGGAAGCGAGGTGGTGGGCTATTTATTTGTGTGCGCAAAAATATAGCTAGTTTCTTAAAGTGGGCTGATATGGATCATGAAATGTTATGTGTTCAAATTTCGGATAAAGGAAATAAATTCCCTCTTCAGGTGATAGGGGCGTATAGAGCACCGAAAGATAACTTTTCTCTCCTCGAAACACTGTATGATAAAACTTGTACGGGTAATGCTATGAAAAAGAGCATAATAATTGCTGGAGATTTAAACCTCCCCAAAGTAGACTGGTCTGGTGAGTCAACTAGCTGTGGTCAAGCTCAGAGCGCTGCAAATAAATTCTTAAGGGAGGGGGGATTTTCCCAAGTAGTTGACTTCCCAACTAGAGACAATAATACCTTAGATGTTTATCTCGTAAGGCCTGTAGAGCTGTATATTAACTGTCTGAAAGTACCAGGAATTAGTGATCATTCTGGGGTTGAATTAAATATTAGATATGGTGACGTTACAAAATTAGACTCTGATGTAGCAAAAAAGATCATATTCCAGTATCGCAGGGCGGATCAGGGCAAGTTTCAGGGGTATTTGAATGAGCTATTTGTAGGATGGGCATCGGAAGGAAATCACATTAATATCCTGTGGACTAACTTTTTGAAAATTTTAAATAGCGCTGTTGATAAATTTGTCCCATTTAAATTGCTGAAACAAAACCCAGATCCTGAGTATTACACACGAGAAATTAGGAGTCTAAAACGGAAAATTAGGAAATTATACAATAAAAGACATGATAGTGCCAAGTATATCTTGAAATTTAAGTCCTTATCAAGAGAGCTCGTCTTAAAAAAAGAGGGCTGCTCATGACAGTTATATGCAAGGTTTACTTGGTTCGGGAGGTGATGGGTGGAAAAAAAATTACAGTTATGTTAGGAGAAGAAAGGGAATTTCAAATAATTTGTCGATGATAATGTCCGGTGACGGTAAATTAATTACTGAGAAACAGGCCATTGCTAATGAATTAAATGTCTTTTACGGTAGTGTGTTCAATAAATCCAATAGCTGTGTGTTGGAACTTAACGACGAATCAGGTGCTCCCCTGTTCCAAATAAACCAGTCAGCAATTGTAAAGCTAATACAAAAACTACGTTTCAATGTATCAAAGGGTCCTGATAATATTGTTAGTGAAGTACTTAAACTAGGAGGTAGGGCCGTGGCACGATACTTGGAGGTGATGTTTAATGTGTCCATTAACAATGCGCAAATCCCAGATGACTGGAAAAGAGCTACGGTAGTCCCAATATTTAAGGGAGGGAGCAGACTTGAATTGGGCAACTACAGGCCAGTTAGCCTTACGTCCATCGTTTGCAAACAGATGGAGCATCTCATTTGCGACTACTTGATGGAACAGTGGGAAACATTATCATGGTTTAATGATAGGCAACATGGATTTCGGAAAGGTTACTCATGCGAGAGTCAGATGCTATCACTTTTTCAAGACATTAGCGAATCGTTAGACCATGGAGTTTCAGTCGACGCCGTGGTTATAGATTTTGCGAAGGCATTTGATGTCGTGCCGCATGACATGCTACTCCATAAATTAGCTTCGACGAAGATTGATAGAAGAGTAATTTTATGGATCCAAGAATTTTTGACGGGTCGTTCACAGAAAGTGAAAGTCGAAGGCATATTCTCGGATGATATTACCGTAACGTCGGGTATCCCTCAGGGCAGCGTAATCGGAACTTTGTTATTTTTGGCGTTTATAAATGACTTACCAAATGGGATTCGCAGTGACTGTCGATTGTTTGCAGATGATTGTGTAATATATCGAAAGATACATGACTCACAAGACAATGCAGTGCTTCAAGAGGACCTGAACCTGGTCTATAAGTGGGCGATTGAAAATAAAATGAAAATAAACACAAGAAAATGTAGTCTCTTAAAAATATGGAAAGTGGGAAGGCAGAATTTTCAATATAACATTGGCTCGGAAATACTTGTAGAAGAAGATTCTTGCAAATATTTGGGCATTCGCGTAAGGAATGATATGAAATGGAGTAGTCATGTAGGATGTGTAGTTTCAAAAGCTTACAAATCCCTGCACTTTGTAATGAGGGTATTAAAAGGAAGTAGTACCTCTGCTAAAGAATTAGGCTATTTGTCACTTGTAAGACCTATTCTGGAATATGCCTCGGCGGTTTGGGATCCATATCAAGTAGGGCTCATCAATGAGTTGGAAATGGTACAAAGAAAGGCCGCTAGATTTGTGCTCAGTGACTTTAATCCCAGGAGCAGTGTGAGCCGTATGTTAAAGGAACTTGGGTGGGAATCACTAGGGGCTAGGAGGATGAAATCTAGACTCTGCGCTATGTACAACACGTATACAAATCAACCAGCATGGGGTGAGCTTAGCAAACGATTGGGAAAGCCCACTTACATGGGTAGGAGCGATCATCCTTTCAAAGTTAAGGGCCGACCACAGCGAACATATTATGGTAAATATTCTTTTGTAAACCGTGCCATTGATAACTGGAACTCTCTACCTGCCGCAGTCTTAGAGCCTTTTCCCAAACATATAGGTGTGTTTAAGACAAGACTGACTATTTGTGTAAATACGCCAGTTTAATTGTTGTATAATTGTTATTGAATTGTTATGTATAATTATTTATTTGTTATGTATATCCAATTTGCCACCGGGGGACACACCCCCCATTGCAAATAAATGAATGAATGAATGAATGTTCTTACCTCTTTGAAATCTCCACCACTCGCTAAAGATGGAGTTTCTGTTTTGATGCATGGAACAAACTCGGGTATGAGGAGTTCTTCTATCTTAATATCCTCAGTGAGATCAGCATCATCCTGCAGAGAAATTACTTGTTTCACAAACATGTTCCTTTGCATAGGTGGAATTAAATCTTACACAGGTTTCTATTACTTTGAATACCTTTAATACATAATGCGCATATAAGACCTACATTAGATGAAAATTTTTAAACAGAATTGTAGTTTTGTTTTCAGTGTTAACATTCCAGATTCGGGTAACTCCACCTGTTGATCTCCATACATTTATTTATTGTCGGCGTTCACGTGTTCATGAACCGCGCCAAGATCTGAATTTCATGCCAGACCACGTGACAACTCTGAGTCATTATCCGAGATTGTAAGCTGAGTACAATTATGAAGACAGGGCACGGAGAAAGATACTTGTGAAAGCTGTGAAAGGATCTACCGAGCCATGTAATTCATTGGAAACAAAATACCAAAATGAATATTATTAAGATTGAAGAAACGGACAATACAATATATTGAGTTAATTTACGTACATTCTATGAAAATACTTCGAACAACCTGGAAGAAAATAGGAAGAGGAAGAAGCTGATTAGTTACAGAGCGGAGGAGCCGGAAATGCTACTCTACGCACAAACCAGAACTTGCCGAACGCCAGAGTGGGTGGATACGAGCATCGAACCCCATGGTAATCTACGGTGTATAGAACTGAGTATTAGTGAAATATAGCGCAAATATTTCTTATTGAGTGTGGAATACACTTAAAATACGCGATCGAAGATTTAATACAAAGATTTGTGTATTTATTGAATTTTGCAAACAGTGATAGTTTGAGTACATGTCATAAAACTGGATAGTGCTACATCGACAAGATGGAGCTCAATTATTGTTCGGATTTATTAGCTGCACTCCGTAAATTAATTATAGGAAGCTTTGAAAGCACGATTACTCAAATAAAATGTGATATAAGTGACAGAGAATTAAACATGAAACTGGACAGGTGAGAGAAGTGAACGAGAGAAATTATTCTAAGTGCTGCAATGCTAGAATATATGATAAATCTGAAAGCAGAGCATTTATTTACTACAAGTGTAGAAGATGTAATACAATTATTATGAAATTTCACACCATACAGAAGACGATTCCAACCAACACCATGAGCCACTCAATTCAACATGAGAGGAAGGAGGTCATTATGGCAAATCAAATTCGAGCCTGGAAGGTGAATTCAACCATAATGCGAAGGGCCAGCTTCTGGAGATGGAAATACTGAATTGAGATATAACAGATGTTGAGTATAATCCAGGAGGCGGTGCTCCAGTGACAAAACTCGTTTGAGGTGCAGGTGTTAAAAGAGTGTTTTATACTGTTTTGTTTTGTATTGCTAGAGAGAGGAAGTCTGAATGAAGACTATCTAGGTTATTTTAAGTCAGTTTTAAATGAAACATGTATTGTGGTGCAGTTATTTGCAGATAAATATATTTTCATCCTCATTATTAACTTAAAATACATTCAGTGTAGGATAGCGTTCTTTGATGAATACATTATCCGATGACACGCCTTTAACTGAAATGGTTGGTGATTTCCAGTACATTAGAACTTACCTTTTCATTAATTAACGTATATTTTAAGCTAATATCATAACTCCGTCCAATCCTTACCTGATGCCCAGAGAGCTCTAGCTGAAGGCTATTTCTGTGGTGTTATGTGTTTGTGATGGGATTTCACGAGGGTTGCTTTTTGCCTTTGGATCTGTAGCATATTGGAGAAATACGTGGAAAATAATTCTCCTATGAGAATAAACCCTGAAAACTGAATGAAAATAGAAATGAGAGGGATAATTTTATGGTCAATGGAATTGTACAAAATCAGCACATTGTGGAAGAACTGCTCAGAGAATGCACGGAATTATATATTGAGCAAGATTACGAAGGCAACTCTGAACATGTAGAAATAATTAGCCTATTTTCAAATTTCCCACTGGTCTTTTCCGATGGAAGGACGACTATCCACGAGCCAATTTTTATGACACGAGTAAGAAGCACGCAAATCTAAAGCACGTGATCGTCGGCAAACAATAAGAAAATTGAATTTACAGTAATTGTGAAAGCTTCTCATTTCTAATTACTGGGCATTATGGAAGAATTTTTACCAGTATGATAGAAAATTGTTCTACAGGCTTATCCATGTATTTATTTAACGAGATAGAAGACTCGTTAAAGCAAAATATGGATAGTTAGAGTATGCCGCCTAATTTTCGCGCGAGTTTTTTCTGTTGACGCCAAATTTGAGTCGAAGGTGGTGGATTGCAGAGATGATTCGAGGCTCATTAATTTTGAGACATCAAGGTGTTAATCCGCGGTCTAAACAGTGCGATGGGAATAATATAATTGATATCGGAAAGTGAGGCAACACATCGGACGAGGTGAATGCCTGTGTTCGTGCTCGTGTGAGTGATTTTATATGAGGACTTATTATATTTACAACTAGCAACAATAGAGAAAGACTTAGTAAAATTTAGAGAAGTAGTCAGGAATTAGGATTTTTGGTTTATCAGGATTTTTATATTTTCGATTTTGAGGTAGAATAAATTTAGATTTTAGGTCTCAGACCTTATTTTCGACGTTTTCAGATTTTTAATTAGCATTGTGGAGATTTTTGTACGTTTTTGATTTTTAATTAGAATTTTAGGCTGATGATCGTTACTTTGATCGATTTTCTTATGGAAAGTCGACAGATTTACAAGGCTGATGAAGGACATTTCACGTAGAAATGTGATATATCTGAATAATATCCTGAAAGAATATTGAAAAACATTTAAGTGATGTGGTAAATCTCATTGACAGTTAGGAAAGATTTCTACAAACACTAAGGCTGCGTAAAGCATTGTAATAAAAATTATTTTTTGGAATAATGCCATATGGACATGTTGTATTGTTGCCAGCCAACAATTTGTGGGAAGGATTGGTGACGAAGTAGAGCTATTTATATATTAAACAAGTATTGCATTACCAGATATTTTTGTGAGGTGTTTGAACCAGTAACTAAAGTAGGAGTTGTTAAAATATTTGCAAGCATTTATAGCTTCGAACATGAAGTATCTAGTGTCAGATATAGTTCAAAGATTAAAGAAAGTAACACATACAAGAATAATTAAGGTTTATAAACGAAGGCTACGTGGATATGTGTTATGTAAACAGGTTGAGAAAGTATTCCCATATATTGGAGGTAAGATTTGCTTAGTTACGCGATAGTGACAATGTGTTCTTTGAATTGTTTCACTGAAGATCAAAATATTTTGATATCTGCGAGGACAGATAGTCTGTGAGAATAGGAATGCATATTAAGAAGGAATACAGGTTGTATAAAGATGTTATTGTTTTTATGAAGTCAGTTCGAGAGATATGAGTAGTATTTTATGGCAAATATGTGAGACACGATGCAGCAGTAGTGAAGAGCTGATCGGAGCGAAAGCGGAAGTTACTGTAGGATTATTTGGTACAATATTAACGAAGAGCCTTGAATACTGGTAATAATTTGAAGCTAGGTGAGTTGAAGTTTTATTATCATTCATTATTATGAGAGAGATCTGAGAGGTGTTAGATGTACTAATCCTGGATTCTGATATTTGAAGAATATTACTGAGTTCGAACTAAGTTACTGAGGACGTTGTGAACATTTTGAAGAAAAGTAAGAGAGGCGTGTAATATATGTATATCGATTATTTCATTTTCATTTAGAGTAGGGATGGATTAGGAATAAGGAGTCTTTCTGTATAGATTCAAGGTTAGTTATTGTGATAGCGTTGATGATCGTTAGTAGTAGTTTTGTTTTCGTGTTTCAGGTGATTTTAAGATTTTCTTTGATTACTCCTTAACCTTAGGGCACAGCACGTTTGATGCCAGAAGTGAGTTTTATTCTATTGAATCTAGCTTATTTAGCCAGGAACGTTTAGGAGATTCGTTTTCATTTCGCCTAATTGGACTGGTGAAACGTGTTAAAATTTAAAAGGCAGGTTCCAAGTCGGACGAGGTAGTAGTATATTATAACCGAGATTAATATGATGAAAATAAGATAAAAATGTCTTCTAACTTTTGACACGATGAACATAAATAAGAAAAAACTTCAAAGAATCCCCTTAATCATCGAAGAATAAGGAAGTTACAAGGGAGGAGTTGAGCCAGACATGGAGCAGCCTTGTGCCTTCTCATATCCTCCCCAACCAACTGCACTTCTTCAACCATTCCCTCAGCAGTCTATCTGCAGGCCTAAAGCGCTACAAAACATACTGGGGAATGTGCCTGCCGAGTGTACTTGATACAAGAGGATATGAGAACAAGGGAACCCTTCCCCCTCTCACGTGCACATTTAAGTATGACACATATCGTCCTCCACACAGGCCTAAGTGCATTTAGAAATAAACAGCATCTCAGATGTATTGCTTCGGTTCCAATCTATACTTGTACACCACCACCCATTTTTGTTACCTTTCAGGAAAAATGGAAATCTGAATATTTTACACTAGCAGTAGTACCCGGCTTCGCCCGGTGGATTTATTCATTTGATTTATGGATAACTAGCAGAAGTACCCGTTCTTCGAACGGTGTTCGTTGTTAACACCAGACATTATCAATTGAGCTACTGTTGCAATGGTTAGCGGTTTATCATTCCTTCAAGTTTATCAGAACGAAGTTAGTTTTCTGGGAATATCACACACACAGTTAATTTAAGGTCCTTAAAATGTAGTTTTCGGAGACCCTTTATAGATTACCGAATTTTGTGTCTCACATTGAGAAGCGCAACATATGCTTCGGTCGTCCTTCTAGGATAATTTTTATATTTCGCCTATTTTAGCATGTACTGAGAAGTTTTTCTCTATATCCACCCTTCTACTGTATGAAAAGTGCGGTGAAGAGTTTTATAAATGATTGGTGTATTGACTCTCATGGTTACCATACCTAATTTTACGATGCTCCAAGCATCCGGACACGAGTTATAGGCGTAGGCTACATAAAGATACAAAGAAAGACAGACAGACAATTCCATTGTCTATAACATATTACCGAGATATCCAAATATGGGTATATCTATCACACAGTATCAAACAAAATCATCCTTACGATGAACCCGTTTGTCGACCCAAAAAAGAAAAAGTTAAAATGTGCTCTCAGACTAAATTTACCTAACGTGTACTTCCTGACGTGAAATAGAATTGAAAGCCTTGTAGACGAAACGCAATACACGTCACAAAAAACTGACCCTCTACGTTGTGCTAGGTGTCCATACACAGGAAGACCCCTTTCATAAATTATAAAGGCTTGTGGTGCATGAAAATTAAGGTTCTTTTGCCTCAAATTGCCCAAATTCCTAAAAGCCGCAAAAAAATGCCGGTTCAATTAAAGAATTTTTGAAAATAATGTATCTGTTTGGAGATATAATAGACCTTCTGTACCATGGTGTAACTACAATGGTGAGGCGGATCGCTCCCTCTCTCTCGTGCGGATGACGTCACAACGGGAGCATTGCGTTCGGTGACACAGCACTCTGTATTTTACGCGGCTCTGGTCATAATAATATAACTTAAAGGCATTAATAAAAGCATTTATTATAACACTGTACATACTTTGTATTGTAAACACTGATAATAATGTTGGTAATGATGAATACGGCGTACCTCTAAACGATAGTAATGGACCTTTAACGAGATCCACTATTTATAGCCTACTTTCGATTTTTGCAAGAAATGAGAGTAGACTTATGAGATCACTACAGGGCGAAAAAAAGTGAGTCTGTCTGTGTGTGTGTATGTGTGTGTGTGAGTCTGTGTGTGTGTGTTTGTGTGTGTGTGAGTGTGTGTGTGAGTGTGTGTACTCTGAATGTGTGTCCTCCCTATCAATTCGAACACGGTGAGCGCAAATTGAACGAAATTTGGTACAAAGGTAGCACTAGCAAAGGACACCTCAGTGTCATGTTTATATCGCCGCCATTTTGACGGAAACGTAATGGCGGCCACACAAATATTCAAAGCTTAAATCAAATTATGACTAACCTAATCATCTGATCTCTACCAAATTTTGCAACAACATACCTTTATAGGGGCAGCATCATTTGACCAAACTAATAGGTCATCAGCCTAATAGTTTGCGGATGGCGGCCATCTTTGTGTGAAAATCGATTGCCCCTATTAATTCGAACACGGTGAAACCGAATGGAACGAAATTTGGTACAGAGGTAGTACAAGCAAAGGGCACCCCAGTGTCATGTTTTATATCGCCGCCATCTTGACGGAAACGTAATGGCGGCCACCCAAATGTTCAAAGCTTAAATCAAATTACGACTAACCTAATCATCCGATCTCTTTATGAAGGGAGCATCCTGTGACAAATCTAATAGGTCATTAGCCTAATAGTTTGCGGATGGCGGCCATCTTTGTGTCAAAATCGATTACCCCTATTAATTCGAACACGGTGAAACCGAATGGAATGAAATTTGGTACAGAGGTAGCACTAGAAAAGGGCACTCCAGTGTCATGTTTTATATCGCCGCCATCTTGACGGAAACGTAATGGCGGCCACCCAAATGTTCAAAGCTTAAATCAAATTACGACTAACCTAATCATCCAATCTCTACCAAATTTTGCAACAACATGCCTTTATGAAGGGAGCATCCTTTGACAAATCTAATAGGTCATTAACCTAATAGTTTGCGGATGGCGGCCATCTTTCTGTCAAAATCGATTACCCCTATTAATTCGAACACGGTGAAACCGAATGGAATGAAATTTGGTACAGAGGTAGCACTAGCAAAGGGCACCCCACTGTCATGTTTTATATCGCCACCATCTTGACGGAAACGTAATGGTGGCCACCCAAATGTTCAAAGCTTAAATCAAATTACGACTAACCTAATCATTCGAGGGCCGATAACCTAGATGTTAGGCCCCTTAAAACAATAATTATCATCATATTATTTTAATCATTCGATCTCTACCAAATTTTGCAACAACATACCTTTATGAAGGGAGCATCCTTTGACAAATCTAATAGGTCATTAGCCTAATAGTTTGCGGATGGCGGCCATCTTTGTGTCAAAATCGATTACCCCTATTAATTCGAACACGGTGAAACCGAATGGAATGAAATTTGGTACAGAGGTAGCACTAGCAAAGGGCACCTCAGTGTCATGTTTTATATCACCGCCATCTTGACGGAAACGTAATGGCGGCTACACAAATGTTCAAAGCTTAAATCAAATTACGACTAACCTAATCATCCGAACTCTACCAAATTTTGCAACAACATACCTTTATGGAGGAAGTATCCTTTGACAAATCTAATAGGTCATTAGCCTCATAGTTTGCGGATGGCGGCCATCTTTGTGTCAAAATCGATTACCCCTATTAATTCGAACACGGTGAAACCGAATGGAATGAAATGTGGTACAGAGGTAGCAGTAGCAAAGGGCACCTCAGTGTCATGTTTTATATCGCCGCCATCTTGACGGAAACGTAATGGCGGCCACACAAATATTCAAAGCTTAAATCAAATTACGACTAACCTAATCATCCGATCTCTACCAAATTTTGCATCAACATACCATTATGGAGGGAGCATCCTTTGACCAAACTAACAGGTCATTAGCCTAATATATTGCGGATGGCGGCCATCTTTGTGTGAAAATAGATTCCCCCTATTAATTCGAACACGGTGAAACCGAATGGAACGAAATTTGGTACAGAGGTAGCACTAGAAAAGGCCACCTCAGTGTCATGTTTTATATCACCGCCATCTTGACGGAAACGTAATCGCGGCCACCCAAATGTTAAAGGCTAACATGTAATTACGACCAACCTAATAATCTAGTCTCTACCAAATTTTGCAAGAGCAAATCTTTATGTGGGAAGCATATTTTGACCAAACTGCTAGATCATCAGCCCAATAGTTTGCAGATGGTGGCCAAGTATGTTTGGAAATCGATTCCCCCCTATCAATTCAAACACGGTGAAACCGAATTGAACGAAATTTGGTACAGAGGTAGCACTAGCAAAAGGCACCTCAGTGTCATGTTTTATATCGCCGCCATCTTGACGGAAACGGAATGACGGCCACCCTAATGTTAAAAGCTTAAATTAAATTTCGACCATCCTAATAATTTGATCTCTACCGGATTTTGCAACAACATGCCTTTTTGTGGAAAGCATCTTATGACTGACTACAAGGTCATCAGCCCAATAGTTTGCAAATAGCGGCCTTGTATGTGTGCAAATCCATTCCCCAGATCAATTCAAACACGGTGAAACCGAATTTAATGAATTTTTTTACAGAGGTAGCACTAGCAAAGGTCACCTCATATTCATGTTTAATATCCCTATAGCACGTTGTATTTCAACAAGCTACTACAACCAACATTCAGTTATACTCCTTGAAAAGGACAAAGAGTTATAACAATACCCATGCATTTAGGAGAAAGTAAGCTATATGTTCTTTACTGAACATCTTGTTTCACATTGGTGAATTTACACATTTTGCGATTCAATTTTCTCTGTGAATTGCCGAAACTTATGTTTCTGTTTAAGTCACGCAACCTAATATATGTTCGGGTTCGAGCTAAACAGTGAATAACCTCATATGCAATATTAATATGAGCCAATTTTCTCAAGGTCCTGCTGGTTAATTCATTGAATATAAACTTATCATTTGATAGCGAATTGCCATGACATTTATGAAACTCAGCGTCCATTGTCTTTGCAACTTCCATAAGTTCATTAGAGGGATACAAAAGATTTCCCCTTGAAATAAACTGGATCCAATCTGGGCCTTCCTTACTGGGTTCAAGTTCTTGAGATAATGTTCCCAAGTTTTTGTACTTATCCCTGAATCTGTGTGCTACATATCCTGTAATGTATTTTAAACCTTCGTGGTTCA
Organism: Meconema thalassinum; assembly: GCA_946902985.2. Taxonomy (NCBI): domain Eukaryota; kingdom Metazoa; phylum Arthropoda; class Insecta; order Orthoptera; family Tettigoniidae; genus Meconema; species Meconema thalassinum. The sequence continues at coordinate 186,955,284 of OX336398.1, read as the reverse complement.
TTTCATCTTTAAAATATGAGAGATCAAATTCATCGAACAATTCATTCTGATGATCAGTCATTTCAAACAAACTCATGTTCATTTCCACAGATCCGTAATTTGATTCAACAAATAAACTAAAAACTAGTTTTTCTTCGTCAGGAGTATCCACGACATCAGGAATACGTTTGGTAACATTCACTAACGCAGTCTGCGAGAAACAGGTGTCAGTTTCTGTTTCCATTGGTTTAATCAGACACTTTTCGTCAATAACCTCCTCTGTATTTCTATTTACAGTAAAACCTGAAGCAGAGTGCTTGCCCAAAATGTACATTTCAATCTATATTTAATGTCCAGAGGAGATTGGTGATCATTGGAGCCTCCTATTCCTCTAATATACCAGAAAAGGTTCTCCAAAATAGCTTGATTTAGACGATAAGTTATTATGTACTCGACTTGGTACATCGGCTTCAAATATTTAAAAAGGTTAACTAGAGACGTGTTGCTTAGTAGAATTCCTTTTTGAAATGGGAGTAAGGCTTTATGTCGGCCAACTCTCATGGACGTTATCAACTCATTAACATTATTTAGCAAACTGATTTGCTTGTCTAAATCAGTACCAAAAGCATTTCTTTCAGAATGACTCCCAAATTTGTTCTTAGCATTAAATAAGTCAAACCAGTCATTTATTAATTTTATACATCTATCCGCTTCTTTCCAGTCCATGTTTGTCATCAAATCATTCCCTCCACACCATTCAAGAGCCTTTGATACCTGGTTTGAAAGTACTTGAGCTGCAAGCCGAACTTTTTGTCTCTCTGATCCCTTTAAATCTAAATGATATCTGCTAATTTTGTGCGCAATAGTGAGTTCAGAAGACGACATAGAAATTAGTAGTTCCAAACATTCCTTGTTCACTTTTTTCCCATTGAGCAGCACAAATCCCTGATCTAACAAATGATGATGATGATGATGAAATGGCGTGAAATGAAAGGATGAAGATAAAAACAGCTCACTGCTATGGATGAAACGAAAATGGTTTAGATAAAATAGACAGTGAGGCCCAACAATTATGCCGTATGTAGCAGGAGAAATACTTACAAAAAGGAACTCAGATTGAAACTACTCACCAAATGGAGAGCGGTAACATGTACATAAGGGAATTTTGAACGAAAATACTCACAAAAGGAATAGATTGAATAAAAACGCACAAAATGTAGGTTAAGTCCGAAATACGTACAAAATGCAACGTGCAGTCGAAATACTTACAAAATGCAAGTGAAATCAAAATACTTACAAAATGCAAATGAGATTGACAATACGCACAAAATGTAATTTAGATTCAAAATACCCACAAAATGCAATTGAGAATTAACTACTTGAACAAAGCGGGGTAGGTTGAAAATACAAAATGCAATTGAAATTCAAAAATACTCACAAAAAAAAACCTATATTGAAAGACTTACTAAAAAGCAATTTTGATTGGCAATCCTTACAAAATGCAAGTGAGGTTGAAAAACCCTCACAAAATGCAATTTAGATCGAAACAACTTACAAAATGCAACGAAGATTAAGAATACCTACAAAAAGGTGCGGGAATCTTAAAGAGAAAAGGAAATATAATGAAAGGCGGAGAGGAGAGGAGAGGGGAGGGGAGAGAGGAGAGGGTCCGCCCCAAAGGTAAGGGACAAAAGGGGAAAACGGACCCAGCTCAGGAATCCCTCGGGGTCGCCAACTCCCGAACTCACCAGCCGTGAGTCCCTGAGGGTGTAGCATTATCTAGGGTGCACCAGAAGGGTTGGGGCTACATACTACACCCGGCCTCCTTAAGGGCCTTGAGCACAAGGCAGGAGGTAAAAGGAAAAGAAAAAGAAGGCTGATCCCTCGCAGAAGGAGGGTATCAGAAAAGATGAGACAGGGGCCAATTAAGGCGGGAAAGGAAGAGACTCCCTAGGCCTCGGATACCCTAATACCGTCGGGGTCGGAAAAGAACAAGAGCTGACCAAGGGAGGTCGACAGGAAAGAAGACAGAGAGGAGCCCGGCACAAGTAAGTGGAAGCAATGCCGGACTCAGCTGGGATCCCGTGGTCGCCAACCCTCATCCCACTAGATGTGAGCCCCTGGGGGACGAGTGGATTTTGGTATATTTTCAGTCGGAATGGCATCTAATTTTAAAGTTCTACTGTGCACTGGAGTATAGCTCAACAATTGCTGTCGAAGTGGAATAGCAAAACTGACTTTAGTGAAATGAAGAGAACAAACTCGAGCTGAAATAATAATAATAATAATAGTAGTAGACCCTAATAATCTCCACTCGTAATTGTTATTTGGTTTGCCTATTCATTTCTATAATATTCTTTAATATCTCAGTTTGAAAATGCGTCCACAGCTATTGCAATGTTTTAATTTTAGAGAAAAATAATTTAAAGAATGATTTACTGTTTTGCTCACAACAGACAGATTAGTTTTAGAAATCATAACTTACATGCTTTAAATTAAACATGTCCTCCCTCCTGCAAGCTGTGACCCATGAGCTCGCTACATCACTGTCTTGTGGAAATACAAAGTATTTTTTATATTAGACCCTTTTGTTTTCCTGGAGTAGTTGTTGCAACAATACATAGCACAATTTGGCATTGCATCCCACTTTACCATGCTGAGTTTCTATGCCCAAGATAGCGGGTTCAAACCCGGCCGAAACCGTCGGATTTTTAAGAGCGTTAAAAATCCCTCAGTATGCCTTCCTTCGGAGGGGAAGTAAAGCCGGCGGTCCCATGTCATAGATTTATGGCATTTTAAAGAATTTTCCACTAATTACACCTGTGTGAAACTAAACTGTATAGGTTAAGAATGTAAACAACGCTCTTAGGTTTCTATGTTCGTTGCCAAGAGCCGACTGCGGTGACGTCTAGTAGCTGGGTTCTGAACTAAGCCTAGTAGTCGTTGACAGTGGCGTTTGGCGGCAAAAGTAGGAACTATTTGAAAAATTCTAAGTTGCAGACTGCATTTAAATTAAAAAACAGATACACACACTAATACAGCCATCACAATTAACACCAGTTATCAGACAGATTCTACACACACCCAAAGTACACGGGGCTACATGACCGCGTTGTCGCAGCCCCTAAACTTAAGAACCAACCTACCATCCCACTTTCCGTCGACAGTGATTAAGAAATACAATACTTTCACTAGCAACGCACACACTTGTCAACATTAGCATGTTTCAATCGACTGCTGATCACACGCTTGACTCTCGCCTATAGCCACAACTCGCAGATGCCCCCGTTGTGACGTCATCCGCATGAGAGAGAGGGAGCGATCCGCCTCACCATTGTAGTTACACCATGTTCTGTACTATATGTCGAACGTGAAAATTGCATGAAAAAATTCTAGGTTACCCCTTGACCCCCTTAATTGCATTGATGAATTGTACAGTCTACGTTAGTTCCGTGATAACCTTATAGCCATTTGCAAACTTTCACAGAAATGTAATAAATGAAGTGACATTGCTTCTTACAGAAATAGAAGGAAAGTTGTAAGCCACCCCTTGATATAATGTTCTCATTGTTACCGATTTGCATTACTTCATTAGTTTGTTAAATTAAATTAAATTAATTTGCTGGGAATAATTCATAAACTGTTGGATTTAGAGCCTTATTATTTATTTATTTACATAGTTTACGCCCACATTGGAGCACTTAAATCAATCCATATACACTACAGTCTTTACAATATTAGAGTTGTAATGGCTTCTCAACTTCCTCTTCTCCCAGAGCTTCTTTAATCTCTCCGACCTGGCCGCCCTCTCTTCATTTGTAATGGTGTACTGTTTTCGTTTGACTGTTTTTAATTTCAATCTTGTATCCCTAGAGCCTTATAATGTACGGTAGTTTTCGAGGACCCTTTAGGGCCCCCGAGGTTTGTTTCTGGCACCGAGGGGATTTGTCTCGTCGTTGTACGCCATAATATAATACTACTAATAATATAATATAGGGAGAAATTATAACACCTATTTTTAGCCTATTTTTAATTTTGAAAAAATAGGCTTATGAGATCACCTTTTGTCCGTGTGTGTGTGTGTGTGTGTGTCCCCCTAAAAAAAATCTAAACGGCTGGAGCGATTTCAGTGAAACTCGGTAAGTTCATAGCACTATTCCCGGCGACCTCGTCCGTGCCCTTCATTTTGTTACGTCTCACCAATCCAACATGACGGCTGTGCGAAATACTTCACTAGCATTCAATATCTCCGAAACTATTACCGATATCGCCCTGAAATTGTGTACGGTGATAAAGGCCACTACTAGAAATTTACCTGTGAGACTTTCAAAAACCTGGTGACTACAAAACCAACATGGCGGCCAAGCGAAGTTGAGACTTTTAAATAGACTTTTCTCGCGATTTAACAATCCAAACGTAATGAAACTTGGTACAGCAAATGTTTATACTCATTGCAATGCACTGGAGTCTAATTTAGTTCAATTGTTTACATAACCTCAAAATGGCGGATGTGCGAAATATTTCACTGACATTCTATATCTCCGAAACTATTACAGATATCACCCTGCAATTTTACACGGTGATAAAGGGTACAGATACAAGTTTATCTATGTATATTACATAAACCTGTAAAGAACAAAACGAACATGGCGACCAAGCGAATTTGAAATATTTTAATAGACTTTTCTGGTGAGCTAACTGTCTGAGCGCAGTGAAATGTGGTACAGTAAATGATTTTGCAGATTGTAATGCACTGCCATCTAATTTAATTCAATTGTTTACATAACCTCAAGATGGCGGCTGTGCGAAATTTTAAAATTAAGTTTTTATTTCTTGTGTCGTAATCATGCGATCGAAGTGAAAGTTTGAATAATGAACATAGGCAATAATTGTCCTTGAATGGAGCATAACTCTATGGCCTATACATATAACAATCCTAAATGGCGAGCTTCCGAAATATTTAGACGGTTCTCAATATCTATGAATCTCTTACAGCAACCAAAGTGATTTTTTTTATGTTCATAGAGACTATGAACATATGTTCACCTATAGGACTTTCAGTAACCTGGTGAGAACAAATCCAAAATGGCGGCGACGCGAAGTATAAATATTTAAAAGGATGTTTCTCGCGAATTAACTATCCGAGTGCCGTGAAACGTTGCACGTTAAATGCTTATACAAATGTTGATCCACTGGCATCTAATTTATTTCAATTGTTTGCATAATCACAAGATGGCTGCTGTGCGTAATTTTAAAATCTCATTTTTACTTCTTGTGTTCTAATCATGCGATTGAAATTTGAATACCACACTTACACAATAATCTTAATGTAATAGTACAAAAATAAAAAACCAACCTGGCGACCATCTGAAATATTTAGACGGTTCTCAATATCTACGAATCTGTTAGAGCAATTAAACTGAAATTTTGTATGTTGATAGAGGCAATTAGCATGAGCAGGATATATGAAAATAGGCTGTATAGTTCTTCACGGAACTACTTGTTTAAATTATTGATGCAGCCAATGGCCATGTACTTTTCTTTTCAGGACGGGTCAGGGAAGGGATATTATCAGAGAAAGAAGCATTCAATCACGCATGAGCAAAATGGAAATGGCCTACCATTTAACTAAGGACATCTATAAGAAAAGGTCAATATCCTTCAACGCAAAACTAAAACATTACTGCAGTGTCATCCGTCCGGTGGTCTTGCATGCTTATGAATGGCCCACGATGAACAAAAAAGGCTTGGTCGAGAAACTGGAGGCCAAAGAAAGAAAAATTTTGAGAAAGATATTGGGTTCACTCAAAGACAATGGGGAATACAGAAGACGGCATAACCATGAACTATATACCCATGTGGAGAAGATAAGTAACGTCATCCGGAGGAGAAGGATACCATTTTTTGGGCATGTGAAACGAATGAGTCCAGCGAGACTGACAAACCGCAACATAACTTACTTTCAGGAGAGGAAAACAAAATGGGCCTGGTTCATAGAACTGGATAAAGATCTGAAAGAAGTGGGGATTACACCAACAGACATTCAGGAGCGCGCCCCACTCAAAAGGAAACTTCAAGCTTGCAAAGTTTTCCAAGAAAAACCTAAGCTGAAAACGGGAAAGATTTGGACCCAGGAACGGAAGGAAGTCCACCGAGAACGAATGCGGGCGTACTGGGCAAACATCAAAGCCAGTATGAGACAGTGGGAATGACGCAGTCCATAGATGGCCTATACGAAATGAATGAATGAATGAATGAATAATATGGGGATAGGAATATAATATACCTGCCGTACCACACCCGCAGGTGTAAATCGCGTGAAAAAAATCTAGAGTACCCCTTGATCCCCTTAAGCACGTTAAACGTATTGATGAATTTTACGGCTTAATTTGGTTCCGTGATAACCTTCTAGCCGTTTGCAAACTTTCACACTAATGTAATTAATGGAATTGCATTGCGTCTTACAGCAATAGATGGACCTCTGAGAATCTGTTGCCATGGTTACTGGCTTGCATTTGTTCATTAGTTTATTAAATGAAATTAGTTTTCTGGGAATATCTCAAAAATGGTTGGTCTTAGGGCCTTAAAATGTGGTTTTCGGGTACCCGAGTTTTGTCTCTCACATTGAGGGGCTGAAAATGAGCTTTGTCTCGTCCTTCTACGCCTCTTTCAGCATGTATTTTAAGGGGGTAGGCCCCCTTTTATGAGGGGTACGGAGAAGAGTTATATCAATGATAAGTGTCGTGCCTCTGATGGATATCTGTACCAAATTTTCCGTTGATACACCCAGCCGTTCTCGAGTTATAAGGGAACAAAGTTGTCCACAGACGAACAATCAAACAGACAGACAGACAGATGAAAAAAAAAATCACGCGCATCCCTCAAAAACAGTCTGAAACGCGTAAACAAATCAATATTTCGTAGAAATTCAGAGAAAAACAGACAAACTTTCATTTTTATATATAGAGAGATAAACTGCACCGGTCGGTGTTGCCCGTGTTTTATTGCACAAATTTAGGTTTCACTTGCTAACCGTTGGAGATATACGAAAAGTGATAAGGACCTTTCGGATAGAAAATTAAATGTTAAAGCTCATGTATGCCATCAAAAGTTTGCTACTTCTTAGCGTTCTCTTTTTATTTGAAATGGAATTATGAAATTTTGAAACCAAAGGGTGTAGTGACGTCACAAATGTTGGTTTTACTCGCTAACCGTTGGAGATACACAAAAAGTGATAAGGACCTTTTGGATAGGACATTAAATTTCAAAGCTCGTACGTGCCATCAAAAGTTTGCTATTTCCTACCGTTCTCTTTTTATTGGACATGGAATTATGAAATTTTGAAACCAAAGGGTGTAGTGACGTCAATAAAATGGTCGCCATTTTTTAATAGTGCAAAATTTCGAAATCAAAAGTATCCTATTTGTAAACCTGGTAAATCAGCTACATCCATGCAAAATTTCATTGAAATCCGACCAGTGGTTCTTGCGTTATTGAGTAACACACAGACAGACAGACAGAAAGACAGACACACCCATCTCATTTTTATATATTAGTATGATGATAATGAATACTACTACGGAACATTCACATGATACTTACAAACTAATAGAAAGAAATATTTTTAAAATATGACTTTTGGTGGTGGTGGAGGAGGAGGTGATAAGCAGTACAGTATAATGGACGTAACATCCAGGCCATTTACCCCTTATGATAATGATAATAATAATGAACAGGGAGACGGCTATTTACTAACTATACTACTGACAATTATAATTTACTAACGAATTGAAAAAAAATAGAGAGAGGGGTAAATGAAATAAAAGACGCTGCCTAGGGCTTATATCTCATTGGCTAATAAAGAAGTAGTGAGCAATGTCGTCTATTGCCGCATAGGGCGGCAGGAAAATAATCGGAGCACTTCGGAAAACTTCGGCTGTTTCGAGCTTCTGAAGGAGCAATAGTGACAATTATCGCCACATAGCGACGCAGGAAAATAAACGGAGTACATCAAAGAAAATTTGATAGCACCAACACTTATTGCAGGTGATTATTTCTGTGTACTGCGCCTACACCAACGCACTTATACGGAGGTCTAATATTTTCATGACGACAAATGTTTTAAGGGGCCTAAGAAATTTTTGCACAAATTTCTCTCCGTGATTGCAATTTGTAAGCTGCGCAAGATGTAACTATTTTCGCAATTCTGCACCAGAACACGGGAAGCGGCAGCATGATGCAGCTCGCATTGTCAGCCAACAATACACTCACTTAAATACTCCAACAGTTGCACCTCACTTCCCATCAATTCTGGACCCCTACTACAACACCGGAATACTTCCGGCACGGTTGGTTCTTGGCTCATAAAACGTGGTTTTCGGGTCCCTTTGTCTCTTTGTTATTTATACAAATCTGCACCGGTTTAGTGACCTGCCCAAATGTTATGCCCATAATTTTATTTCTTGCATTGGGAGGCTTAAAATGAGCTTAGATTAGTCCTTCTACGACAAATTCGATATTTCGCCCATGTGCCGAACGGACTAAGGCTAGGGAAAAAGAGGGCTGTAACACGCAGTATTCCAAACGGTAAGTACATACAAATTGGTTCACATCGGTGAAACGATGTAGATTTGTATAAATAACAGAGGCCAACAGTTGTGGCCTACAGCCCCTGTCATTAGGGGCTTGAATATTTTTGTCACCAATTACTCCCCGTGACTGTAAATAGTAACCAGCGCAAGAAAATGACAGTATTTTCGCATTTTATTTACCAGAACACTGGTAGGTGCGGAATTATGCAACTCGCTTATGTAATAGGCATAAATAAATAGACCATTCTTACAGTTACACCACTTGGGATATTATTGGTCTTAGGGCCTTAAAACCTCGTTTTCATGTCCCTTTGTCTGTTATTTATAGTCGTCGGGTTCCAAAAAGTAAGTACCTAAAATTTGGTTCATATCGGTGAAACCGTGTAGATTTGTGCCAGTTGGCCTAAATGCAAAAAAAAAAAAAAGGACAGGTCTGACCGAAGTTTCAAGTAGACAGTGTTACTCGCAGGGTTCCAAAGTGTAAGGATATAAAATATGGTTCAGTTCGGTGAAACGGTGCAGATTTGTGCCAATGGGCCTAAATGCAGGTAATGGAGAGATCTGTCCGAAAATTCAAATGCACAGTGTTAATCGTAGGGCTCCAAGGGGTTAGTATATAATATTTGGTTCAGATCGCTGAAACGGTGTAGATTTGTATGAATAACAGACAAACATTTAACTTTATATAGGCCTAAATAGATTCCAAGCAGTTATGCTGTGTAATTACACCATTATATCATGGGGAGAAGGAAGAGGTCTGACCCTGTAAAAGAGTTTAAGAGCAAGTTATCAGATAGTAAGGAAAACAGTCAATTAGAGTGAGAAAAGGGATGATTACGTGCAACTATCGGAATAAGAATTAAGGAAGAGTTGACCAGGGGTAGTAAAATGAAAAGATGGACAAGTAACCCGAAGCAGGCCATGTGGGTCTCCAGCAACTTCCAATTACTGTACTTGTGGCAAGTTAATATTTCGATTCTGTGTATTCACTTAAGCTACCTAAAACATGTGTTTATACAAATATTTCCAGAGAGCGTGTCACTTTACATCAAGAGTTGACAAATGAGCTACCACAGGCAAAGACCATTAGTTGGGTAATTGATTAGCACAACTCTTTCCTTAACCAGAACCAGCACCAAACCAGAACCCGGTAGATTATTGAAAATATATGATTCACAAACCTTTCATAAGGAATTATATATCACTGCTGGACTGGAAATATTTATAATATTGCATAAATAAAGGTTTTTATTTCTTACTTGTTCAACGACACCCGCCATGTTTGTGGTCGACACATTGACGTCATATTACGTTTCATCACTGTTGCCAACATGTCCGATACAAAATTCACTACTCGACACATGTTACATTGTAATTATGTGCAAAAAGAAATTATTGGCCAAACCATTGTCCTTGATAAAGATTATTGATGCATGAAAAAAACAGGTGTTTAAATTGGCTATCGTGGCCGCAGATCGGCGTACTTTTACATTAACATGACGGCACTCTTTCGTTTTACGATACCGGATGCGAAATAGTACCGAAAGCGTGGGTTTGGCAATACTGTACATGTTGGTAAAACTGGCGGAGTCAGCTGGAGTTTCATCTATATAAGTCGTGATCGATTTAGGGGTGGTCGGGTCGGTTACAGACAGCGGAGGAGTAAACATCTATGACTATAACATCTCCTATATTACTATATCCCTACCATTACTACAGGTATTTTGGCTAATTTCTGTAGTTTAAGAATTTGTTACTTTGATTATGGTCAAAGGAAGTGTTAGCAAGTATTCTGTTTGTTCCATTGGTGGTCAAGGATTCAACAAATAGAAAAAGAAAGATATGGTGATGATTATTCGTTAGAAATATGATTGCTGAAGCCCAAATTAAAATCTTAACATTGTTTTATGCCAGTAACAAGCTTTCTCTGTGGTAGTCTAGCCTACAAGCAATGGGATACAACAACAGCAGCGCATTCACTTAAGGGTAATCATATTTCTAATGCTTTATTTGATTGAGTTTAAACATCGTATGTTGTGCAGACTTCACCTGTAATAGGATCCAGGGTGCCAGCAGAGTGGAACTGCAGTACCAATAGGATCTGCTATTGTTAGGTGTTCTCATAGAAAACAAGACCTAAGTAATCCATTCTTTCAAATAATATTTATTGTATAAATCATTGGTATTATTATAAGAGATGTAATGTAGAACATATAATTACCTGAAGTTCATGTTCCTCCTTAACTGCTATCCTTTCGTTGTCAAATATATCGCCAGCCTCATCCTGCAGGTTATCAGAGGGCACCTGATCATTTGGATCCTGTGAAGTATTACCCTATGTTAAATACCTAAGGCACACTATGAGTACTAAGTTATGTGTATAACAAAGAGGATAAGTTACGGTAACAGATCCTGGTTAGAGTACCATTTACTACTAAGTAGCCTACTGTATTTTGTCACTAAACCGTGCTTGTCATGCACATCACTAAGATATCAATGTTTCACCATGTACTAATTAAAAAGCAACTTACAATGACAGGAAATACATGAGCCAAACATTCTGGCTCACTCTTGATGAGTAGCTGTTTCTCCATTATGATCAGGAAACTAGAACAGAGGAGCAATTAATTCCGGGTATTAACTCTGCCAGTGCGCAAAATCAGTCTCTCATTTAATAAATGAAATTAGGTATTTTCTGACCCTTCGAAGTGCACACTGATAACAAGCGGTTATATATTTGTCAACAACAGTAAAACATATACAACCATGACGCACAATATTTACTCTAAGTCATATGTTTGCAAGTTGACCGTCATGGTCAAAAAAGACGTCACTATTTATCATTGTAATTGAATAGACGTAGCTCATGGTACCCGCTTGTAGAGCAGGGAAATAAAGAATCCTACATTCGATTTCTCTATTCCTATGTACACAAATATTAGATTTTGGGAAGCAACCTATTAACACGATTAATTAGGTTACGTGAAAATAGATCTAGTTGCCTGCTATCGACACTAATTGCTTACAGGTATTGACTGAATCACGAAATAAAACGTCCTACTCTCGTTACAAAACACCCAGTTCAAACTAGACCCTTCATCATCTCTATAGCTAACACGTGTTAAATTTGTATGTCATCATAAAGCTATTCCTAGTTACACAAGGTAGACAATACCGGGTAAACTGGGGTGAATAGGGACATAATTTTGAATTAATTTAGAAATAAATCCAAGGCCAAGGAATGTTACTCACTTTAGCTCTTTGAAGTGAAAGGTTGTATTTCACCCTCTCTTTTGAACCAAATATCAGCAATGGAGCTTTTGAGAATATTGAGTTATTTATTAATAAAAAGTGTCCCTTTCGCCCCGGGGATGGGGTCAACAGGGACAGTCATAAAGAAAAATACACAACCCTATCCCAGGGGCACCTGAGGTTATTGAGGGACACAGAACTATGTTACAAAATACAGAATGCAAAAAATAAAAATTGAAAATACAAAATAGGGAAAACATACACCATGGACTATATTATAGTGACGGGAACAAATGGTAAGGTTACAGTATGAACACAAACTTCACTTAAAACTATGTCTGCCTCTCCTAACAGTGGGTTCTGTCATTATTTGAACTATTTGCTCCTGGTCGAATTCAGACACATCTTCCACATTTGGAAAAATAAAGATTTTTGTCCTTGGAAGTCTCTCTCTCCTTCAGTATGCCTTCCTTCGGAGGGGAAGTAAAGCCGGCGGTCCCATGTCATAGATTTATGGCATGTAAAAGATCCTTTCACAGACTAAACTTGTGTAAAGCAAAATTTGTTAGGTTAGATTTCGTCAGAACGCTCTATCAAAGTTCCAACGTTCACCACTAGGTATCATTGATATCTGATGGCGAAAGTTGGAACTACTTGAAATTGAACGGAACTTGTAGCTCGCCCTTTAGGGTGTCCGCTGGAAGCAGCTACAGACTCAGGCGAGCCGAACATGTCCTCGGACACTCCCGGCACTAAAAGCCATACGATAAATAAATAAATAAATAAATAAATAAATCTCTCAAAATGATGCCTCGTAAGTCACCCCAACACGCACAACATTCATGATTTTCCCAATTAAACATTTTCCATCTCCCTTAAGGCTGTCAAATTTCACTTTCACCCACTGACCAACATGTAATGCTTGATGAACAGACTGGGCTCCAACTTCTTCAGACCGTAATTCAGAATAGGGGTCAGGGACCCTTGATGTGCTTGCTTCTCCACAGTCTGCATTGTAGTCACTATCACTGTCAACATTGCTATTTTGTTCTTCCACTTCTTTCTGTGACCCTAAGTCATGTGCATGGACACTTCTGCCAGGTGGTACATAATGCTTTCTTTTTCTGCCAGGTTTGTGAATGCTGCCATTACCACCCCACTTTTGATTTTTCAGGAATTCAGTTAGGCTGTCATTGATAGACTTATCTTCTCCATCATGTTCATTCGGCAACATATCGAGAACTCTGTTCATATTTAAAGGATGAATTCCAGTTTTCTTAAAACCTGAGCATATTTCTGTTTCCATGACTGGAGATAACAGGTGAAGGGTTTCTTTCAACAGTCGAGGAAAATACTTCTTGTCAATTCCTGATCATTTGTTGTTACCAGCAGTTCTACTTTTCCAATTCTCCAAGACTTTCCGCCACGCCCTTTTCAGGGGTCGAAACAGTGCGACATCGAGAGGTTGTGTAAGGTGTGTTGAGTTCGGTGGTAGAAAGACGAACTCAATTTGATTCTTTTCACATAAAGCTATGACAGCTGGAGAAAGATGGGAGCTCAGGTTGTCACCAATGATAACTTTCCTGCCCTCAAAACAACGGAAGTACCGTATGGTATCACTATCACCTTAAACCAGTCTAGGAAACATTGGCCATCCATCCATCCTGATTTTGTCCTATTGTACCTGGTCCCAGCAGGACCTCCTTCACTCCATAGATCATAAAGGTGTTTAGCCTTATATATGACATAAGGTGGCAACATCAGCAGTAGCAGCAAACATCACACTAACATTCGATTTTGAATGATTCATAATCCTGTCAGGATACTTGCAGCCCCTCTTGAACAGAAGCTTTCGTCGACCTGGGTCGTCAGCCAAATTTGTTTCATCATAATTTATGATTTGTTCCGGGGGAACATCATCAATGGTGAGTTTTAGCTCTTCAAAATAACATTTAATATCTTGCGGTATAATTTTAGCCTTGTTTTGCGATATATTTTGGCATAATCGTGGAGTAAGTATAACCTTATGTCTATTTACGAATGTCTGAGCCCAATCTGGACCTGGAAGATTATCCTTGAATCGTTTTATTACTTTGTCTTCCCTGTCAAAATGGTACTTCACAAAACACCGTAAATGAAAGGTACTTAATGGATATCCGCATTTTGAACATGCAACAATACTTTGCACTATTTTCATTTCACATTGTTCGCTAAGAGCTGTTTGACCACCTTTGTTTCTTCTGTGTTGAAGCTCTGCTGGACCAATTCTCCTAGGCCTATATCTTTGCAAAGCCGATTTCGAAATGTGGAACTTCTCTGCAGCAGCTCGGAGCGACATTCCTTTTCTCATAGCCTCTAGAGCCTTCTCCAGGTCCTCCTGTGCAGTAGATTTGTGTCGATGAGCTTTACTCTTGTACTTCCTAACCAGGTTGTCCCTATTCACCCCTGAAAGGCAAAATAAATTGCATCATACAATACAATAACCGATCATTTGTTTCGAAACCACTATTTTACTATGGATATATGTTAATATATCTCAGAAATAATAATAGCAATTACATGACAACTTTTTCAAATTTTATGGCAATGTATCTCGGACGCACAAAAGAAGTTTTAGCGCGAATTCAATCTCATAAAAACAGCAGGTAAACATTTGCAGGTGTACCAACTGCTAAAATAATTCCAAAGAGTATTAAACCCAAGCAGTTGATTAAAAGCAACTCACCAGGAGTTTACTACAGCAGATGCCACTAGCATAGCTCAGTAATCTTAGTAATAATATCAAGTGGGACTTTTTCTTGAACCGTTGTCCCTATTCACCCCTGCGTCCCTATTCACCCCAGTTTACGGTACATATTTGAATTTGAGTGTCATTGGCAAAACATGGACTTGTTACTTTTGTGTATTAAGAAGTTATTCCACTTACAAATCGCAAAAATGTATACGGTATCAGATTTATACTAATTCCAGTGTCGCATCCCTATGTGGTACCTGTCAACTACCGTTAATATAGGAACGTCTCCCTATGAATACCGTAGATTGACTTATCATTACGTTGCTACCAGGCACGACCTAGAGTAGGCAACATGAAAACAAGCATTGAACTCCAGCATTCAAAACAGGGACAATTTTAAGTACGGTATCCTTAAAATAAATAGTAAAATAATCCGATATTATTCCATAAATTATTTAATTTTGCGGTATGATGAAAATTGGAAAAGCCATCTTGCCTAGCATAGTAGCAATTTCTTTATTCTACCGAACAAACGGTGTGATTTTCCCCCTCCACCGCTTCCTGTCGAGGCACCAACTGAGCCAAGAGTCGCGGCACTTTGAACTTTGTCCTCTACCACGACGATCCGAGAAGGTGCATTTTCGAACTAATAGAATATTTATGAGCCCCGGTTCTAAACTGAGGTAAGATACTGTGACACACAACATCTGCCGGTAAACAACAGCGCGTGTGTCTTTGTTTTTTCACGGGTCTTAGGGACACCCTGCGGTTGCGCCCTGCGTTGCGCCGACCCTGTTCGAAAAGCAGAGATGCACGTGACGTCAGAAGCTTGGCATTTCATGCTATGCTTGTGGCGTGTTAATATAAATCGATGGAGCTCCAGCAGTATATCATTTTATGTTTTGTGTTCATATTCGTATTGTATTTTAATTGGAAATCTTATCTATATAAAAATGAATTGCTGTTCGTTAGTCTCGCTAAAACTCGAGAACGGCTGGACCGATTTGGCTAATTTTGGTCTTGAATTATTTGTGGAAGTCCAGAGAAGGTTTAAAAGGTGAATAAATATGAAAGTTGTAGCGCACGTGTAGATCCAAAAATGAGTGAATGTACGCGAATCGCTTAAAAAAAGTCCCGTATGCGTTCATAAACCATTCATCCGTTTGCTATGAAACTTTGGTTGTATTGTTGTGCACACTCAAGGAAAGGTCCTGACTTAGTAAATCCTTTTTACAATATGTAGCGCACGAGTAGATTCAACAAATGAGCGACGACGGACGAAGCGTTTCAACAAAGTCCTTGAAGCGTTCACATACCATTCGTCCGATAGCTATAAAACTTGGGTTAGAGGTTGTGTATACTACAGGCAAGGTTTCTGGCTTAGTAAATTCATGTTATAATAGGTAGCGCACGAGTAAATTCAACAAATGAGCGACGACGAGCGAAGCGTTTCAAATAAGTCCTGTATGCGTCCATATACATGTACTATTCGTCTGATAGTGATGAAACTTGGGTGAGATGTTGTGTGAACTTCATGGAAGGTTTCTGGCTTAGTCCACTTAACAATAGGTAGCGCACGAGTAGATTCAACAAATGTGCGACGACGGGCGAAGCGTTTCAAAAAGTCCTGTATGCGTTCACATACAATTCGTCCGATTGCGATGAAACTTGGGTGAGAGGTTGTGTACACTACAGGCAAGGTGTCTGGAAGTAAATCAATGTTATAACAGGTAGCGCACGAGCAGATTCAACAAATGAGCGACGACGAGGGAAGCGTTTCAACAAAGTCACGTATGCCTTCATATACTATTCGTCTGATAGTGATGAAACTTGGGTGAGATGTTGTGCACACTTCATGGAAGGTTTCTGGCTTTGTAAATCCAGTTAACAACAGGTAGCGCACGAGTAGATTCAACAAATGTGCGACGACGGGCGAAGCCTTTCAACAAAGTCCTGTATGCGTTCACATACCATTCGTCCGATAGTGATGAAACTTGGGTGAGAGGTTGTGTTCACTATGGGCAAGGTTTCTCTCTTAGTAAATCCATATTATAATTGGTAGCGCACGAGTAGATTCAACAAATGTGCGACGACGAGCGAAGCGTTTTTACAAAGTCCCGTATGCGTTCATATACTATTAGTCTGATAGTGATGAAACTTCGGTGAGATGTTGCATACACTTCAGGGAAGGTGTCTGGCTTAGTAAATCCACTTAACAATAGGTAGCGCACGAGTAGATTCAACAAATGAGTGACGACGGACGAAGCGTTTCAACACAGTCCTGTATGCGTTCACATACCATTCGTCCGATAGCGATGAAACTTCGGTGAGAGGTCGTGTACACTACAGGTAAGGTTTCTGTCTTAGTAAATCCATGTCATGATAGGTAACGCACGAGTAGAATCAACAAATTAGCGACGATGCACGAAGCGTTTCAACAAAGTCCCGTTTGCGTTCATATACTATTCGTCTGATAGCGATGAAACTTGGGTGAGATGTTGTGTACACTTCAGGGAAGGTTTCTGGGTTAGTAAATTCACTTTAAAATAGGTATCGCACAAGTAGATTAAACAAACGAGCGATGACGCGTGAAGTGTTTCAACATAGTCCCGTTTGCGTTCATATACCATTCGTCTGATAGCGACTAAACTTGGGTGAGTTGTTGTGTACACTCCAGGGAAAGTTTCAGGGTTAGTTAATCCATTTTACAATAGGTAGCACTCAAGAAGATTCAACATATGAGCGAAGGCACGCGAAGATTTCAACAAAGTCCCGTATGCGTTCATATACAATTTGTCCGAAAGCGATGAAACTTGGGTGAGATGTTGTGTACACTTCAGGGAAGGTTTCTGGCTTAGTACATCCACTTTACAATAGGTATCGCACAAGTACATTCAACAAATGAGTGTCGTCGCGCGAATCGTTTAAGCAAAAACCCGTATGCGTTCATATGCCATTCATCCGATTGCGATGAAACTTTAATGAGTTGTTGTGTACACGCCAGGAAAGGTTTTCACTTAGTAAATCCTTTTTACCATAGGTAGCGTACGAGTATATTCAACAAATGTGTGACGGCGCTCGAATCGTTTCAACAAAGTCCCGTATGCGTTCGTATACCATTCATTTCATTGCGATGAAAATTTGGTGAGTTGTTGAGAACGCAACCATGATTATTTTGAGATAGTAAATCAATTTTACAATAGTTTAAAGGTGGTTAACGGAAATAGAAAAGTAATATTGGGAATCCGAAAGCACTTTAACATACAAAGTTACAATGCCAGCACTTTCATTGATTGGAATTGCAACGCATGCCGGGTACAGCTAGTATATATATAAATGAATGTTCGTTTGTTCGTCTTTTATGCGTTCATAAACCATTCATCCGATTGCGATCAAATTTTGGTGAATTGTTGTAAACACATCCGGGATGGTTATAGGCATAGTTAATCTAATTTACAGTAGAGAGCGCGCGAGTAGTTTAAGCAAATGGGTGTTGGTGAAGCGTTCATATAGCCCACAATTCATCCGATTGCGACCAAATTTTGGTGGGTTGTTTAGCACACTTCCGGGATGGTTATTGCGACACCTGGAATCCGGGGCCCTACTTACCTTTGTTTGAGAGGTCCGGGTCGCTTCCACAACAAATCACCTCCAGATGATGTGTCCCAACAGAAGAGCTCCAAAGGAGTGGAAGGAAGATGGAGAAGGGGACAACACACACAGGCTATCGTACAGACACCCCCCAATAACCGACAGAACTGCTGTCGGCGAAATAATGCCACAACAATAGATTAAAATTTTATAAATAAAAGGTTTAATATTAAAAATTTAAAGGAGCACCTTCACCAGAAACAGAACATGCATCAACCAGCACAAATTTACAAGGAGGGCCAGAGACCGCCTAACATGCTTGCTTGCAAAGCCAAGAAAAGAAAAGACTTAAATTAAAATAAAAATGTTAAAGTCCAAAGGTTAAAATAAAAATTACATGCATAACACAATGAAAAAGGGCTTGATAATTTGCAAGGGAATGCAATAGCGATCCGGCATGCGTAGATCCCGGCCACGATGAAACGAGAAATAAAAATTAAATTAACCAAATTAAATTGTATCAGAAAACAATTCATTAATTTGCATGATGGAGATAAACACAGGAACAATTACGAAAAACACAATGTTAAACCGACAAGGTTAAATAAAAAAAACATCTTAAGTTAACACAACACGTTTGAGTTTCGCGGTGGATGCCAAGAGACTGACCTCGAGACCAGAATGCATCTCTTCATAACATGGCCACAAAAACACAAGGAAACCGCATGCCTGATCGAAATTACGGCAAACAATTAATAAAATTAAATTTAAACATTAGCAGAAGGAAACGAACGGCGGAAAACAATTATGTCTAAATACTATTACAACAGTGAAAGGCAACGGATCAGACAAAAAAAACGACCGACTAATGAACCAATTTAGGCCTAGTGTAAATAGACTCGTCTGGCCAGTACCATAATATTATAAGACGAAACTGCCTTAGCTAGATGCCAAATAATAAGTTAAGAAGAAAAACAGTAGTGTTCCCCGGACAAAAAAAAATAGTTTAACAAACTTTTACATTTTCATAGGTGACATATCTATTCCAAGGTCAACCTTTCAGAACTAAAACAAACACACATCACACAATGCAAAATAAGGAGCTCCAATAATTCAAATTAAATAAGGTTTCAAGACATACCTTAATAAGGCCCTTGGGGAGACACTGATGATAAAACAAACACAACACTAATAAATAATTTAAAAAAATGAAAACTGCCCAGATGGCTGTTGCTGGCACATGCGACCATTGACACCAAACATCTTCAAGTTTTCTCCATTCCGGCGAAATTAAGGTAGACCATGCTTCAGGGGAGACGATCCCACTTCCTACCCACTGCGGTACACGTTTTTTGTAATGTAATTTCATTTCTTGGTGAGGCGAGGGCCACAGGCCCCCACCTCAATAGACAATCAAATTCACGATCACTCAGTTCAATCCAGACTGTTCAGTTACCGATGACAACACATCATGGCGCCGACAAGGAAGCCAGGCGCGCTGCATGCATCATATTTGGAAATGTCCAATCACAGATTGACACATCAAACAACAATGTCATAATTTAGTAAATAATTTTGGCGGTATCATGAATACACCGGCATTTGTTTCATGACGAAGAATATAATTGTCTTTCAATTATGTCATACATATAAAGAGTTTTATAAGGCGCAGCACACACTATCTATCGGAGAAATAGGAACTACTTGGAGTCTTTCCAAAGTCCGACAGCAGCTACCATCTCGTGGTCACAGGCGGAACTGAGCGACGAAGCGGACGTTTCAAAATGTCAAGAATTGCATCAGGGGAAATTACATGTTTGAAACGTTGGGACGGGCTCTTGCACGTAACAGTTATAATCATAGTTAATCCAATTTACAGTAGATAGCGCGCGAGTAGTTTAAACAAATGAGTGTTGGCTATGCGTTTATATACAATTCAACCGAATGCGATCAAATTTTGGTGAGTTGTTGTTCACACTCCCGGGAATGTTATAGGCATAGTAGATCCAATTTAGGATAAATAGCGCGCGAGTAGCTACAACAAAATGGCGTGCGATTCGTTTCAACAAAGACCACATGCGTTCAAATACCAATAATCCCATTGCGATTAAACTAGGGTGAGATGTTGTATGCACTCCAGGGAGGGTTTCTGGCTTAGTAAATCCATTTTACAATAGTTAGCGCACGAGTAGATTCAACAAATGTACGAGGCCACGTGAAACGTTTAAACAAAGTCCAGTATACGTTCATATACCATTCGTCCGATAGCGATAAAACTAGGGTGAGATGTTGTGTACACCTCAGGGAATGTTTCTGATTTAGTAAATCCATTTTACAATAGGCGGCGAACGAGTAGATTCAACAAATGAGCGACGAAGTGCGAAGTGTTTCAACAAAATGCCGTATGCGTTCATATACCATTCGTCCGATAGCGATGAAATTTGGGTGAGATGTTGTGTATATATAAGGGAAGGTTTCGGGCTGAGATCATCCACTTTTCAATAGGTAGCGCACGAGTAGATTCAACAAATGGGTGACAACCCGCAAAGCGTTTCAAAAACTCCAATATGCATTCATATACCATTAGTGCGAAAGCGATGAAACTTGGGTGAATTTTTGTGTACACTCCAGGGAAGATTTCTGATTTAGTAAATCAATTTTACTATGGGTAGCGCACGAGTAGATTCAACTAATGGGCGACAGCGCGTGAATCGTCTCAACCATGTCCCGTATGCGTTCATAACCATTCATCCGATTGTGATAAAACTTTGGTTAGGTGAGTACAGTCCTGCGAAGGTGTATGGATTAGTAAATCCGTTTTTCAATGGGTGACGTACAAGTAGATTCAACAAATGATCGACGGCGCGCGAATCGTTTAAACAAAATCCCGTGTGCATTCATATGCCATTCATCCGATTGCGATGAAACTTGGATGAGTGGTTGTGTACACGCCAGGGAAGGTTTTCGACTTAGTAAATCCATTTTACAATAGGTAGCGCACAAGTAGATTCAACAAATGATCGAAGACGCGCGACGCGTTTCAGCAAGATCCCTTAAGCGTTGATATACCATTCGTCCGATAGCGTTGAAACTTGGGTGAGATGTTGTGTACACTTCAGGGAAGATTTCTGGCTTGCTTAATGCACTTTACGATAATTAAGGCACAAGTAGATTCAACAATTGAGCGATGGCATGCGAATCGTTTTAACAAAGTCCCGTATGCGTTCATATAGGCTACATACCATTCATTCGATTGCTTTGAAACTTTGGTAAATTGTTGTGCACACTCCAGGAAAGGTTTCTGACTTAGTAAATTCTTTTTCCAATAGGTAGCGCACTAGTAGATTCAACAAATGAATAACGGCGCGTGTATCGTTTAAAACAAGAAGTTCCGTTAAGAACTATACAGCCTACTTTTCATGCCAATGATTATTCTACAGAATATGAACCTATCTAGAATAATGACGAAATTAAGTTGCTAATATCGAAATTTCCAATTAGTTCGAAATACTGTATACCTGGCATAAGGTATCCTAATAGAGCACTACAGTTGGCAGCCCTGATGACTGAATATATTCTTAGTTCCATCTCTTAAGGTAAAAAATACAAAATTTGGTTGAAGTCCAATGAATCGCATGGACGTTACATGCAGTTAAACATTGGATCTAACAGCGCGCGTAAAATCATGTTGGCAACAATGTCATGCATGTATTGGTCAGAAATAATCTGAAATAATATGATCTATTGTTGTGCCAATTTTGAATGAATTCCATTAGTTAGTATAGAAGTTACATGCATTTTAAAATTGGACCTATCAGCAGGCTTAGAATCATGTTGGCAGCACTGACGTATATTAGTTACTCCAAATTCGTCTAGAATGCCAGGTACTATACGTGTGCAAATTTTAGAGCTATTGGCTTGCATACTTTCTGATATATCGATATTAGGGTAACAAAAATAGGGACAGCACATATTAACAGTTGGCAGCCCTGGTTGCTCCTTAGAATACGCATAGTCATATCTGTTATGGTACACATAACACATACGAAATTTGGTTGAAATCCAAATGATAGTATGGAAGTTGCATGTATTTAAAGTTGGACCTGTCAGCAGGCTTAGAATCATGTTGGTAGCACTGACGTATATAAGTTACTCCAAATTAATATAGAATGTCAGGTACTATACGTGTGCATAGTTTAAAGCTGTCGGCTTGCATACTTTCTGATATATTGGTATTTGGATAAAATAAATTAGGAGCATTTATTAACAGTTGGCAGCCCTGGTAGGTCTTAGGAATACGCTCAGTCATATCTGGTTATGTACACATACAACATACGAAATTTGGTTGAATTCCAATTGATAGTGTAGAAGTTATGTGCATTTAAAAATTGGACCTATCAGGAGGCTTATAATCATTTTGGCAACACTGCCATGTTTGGCCTCCTGGAAATTTAACTGAAATATTATGGTCTGTACGTGTGCCAATTTTGAAATAGCTCCCATTCATACTTTCCAAGATATCCAACATGGAGCTCAAATTTCAATTGCGATTTTTTAGCAGTTGGTAGCACTGACATCATTTTCAAATATGGCCGTGAGATATTCAGGTGTAGATCTTTACTCCTACCAAATTTTGTTTCGATTGCTGCAGCCGTTTAGGAGTTGATAGGGGGGGACACACACACAGCTAGACAGACAGACAGAAGGACAGACAGACAGACAGACAGACAGACACACGTTTGCCCGATCTCATAAGTCTACTTTTTCCTCATTTTTGCAAAATGTGAAAAGTAGGCTAAACATCCGTATGCGTTCATATACCATTCATGCGATTGCAATGAAATTTGGTGAAATGTTGTTTCCACTCCGGCGAAGATTTCTGATTTAGTAAATCAATTTTACAATTGGTAGCTAATGAGCGACAGCGCGTGAATTGTCTCAACCAAGTCCCGTATGCGTTCATATAGCCTACAATTCATTGTGGTTGGGTACACGCCAGGGAAGGTTTTCGAATTAGTAAATCCATTTTACAATACGTAGCGTACGAGTATATTCAACAAATGGGTGACGGCGCCCGGATCGTTTCAACAAAGTCCCGTATGCGTTCATATGCCATTCATTTCATTGCGATGAAACTTTGTTGAGTTGTTGAGCACGATCCCATGATTTTTTTTTTGAGATAGTAAATCAATTTTACAATAGTTTAGAGGTGGTTAACGGAAAAAGAAAATATATTGGGAATCCAAAAGCACTTCAACAAACAAAGTTACATCGATAACACTTTCTTTGATTGGTACTGCAACGCATGCCGGGCATAGCTAGTAATGAATAAAAATCATCATATTTGTATAGGTATAGGGTCAGGCCTACATTACCGTGTTATTTCAAGCTTTAAAGTTTTAACCTAAATAAAATTCCCTGGTAGGTAGGCAATTGCCGTTAAAAATTCGCTCCCCCCCCCCCCCCCCCCCCTTGCCACCTCCACCGCCCTCCTTTAGCCTCCCCACTCCCTCCTCCGGCTGGTGCGGTCGTTGTTTTGTTCACTTTTCGGTAATTCAGACTAATAGGATCGATAATTAGTGCATACAAATAAGCCTACCTAATGGTTTGCAAGGTGTCTAAGCATCGTATATGTTTCAGTCTGATGATTTTGGAGTGTTTAGGTAATTTACTCGATATGGAATGTGCACTGCAGTCATGCAAAGACAGAGTTTGTAAAGTAGTTGTATTAACGGAAAACAGAGTACAGAAAATAATTGAATACAGTGGAATCAAGCAGGACGGGGTTAAAGAAAAGTTCGCCAACCTTGCTGATACTGAAGTCCATGTTGATTACACCCAGGGGCGGCACTTGGGCGCTGCGAACGGTGCAACCGCATCAGGCGCTGTCATATTAGGGGGCCAGATAAGGCAACGATAGATTTTCTGCGCAAAGAATGAAACCCATTCACCTTAATACTACCGTATTCAACACTACTAGCCAAAATTAATTCTATATATCAGTGAGTTGGGGAGTGCGCATTTCAGAGACATAAAAACGAGTTGAAACCAACACCTATACATCTGTCCACCGCCGTGCCCCTTTTCTGGACCACCGGCGGTTGTTGGACAGTTGTTCGCGAACTTGTGCTTATGTTAGCGCCAATGTCGTGCTCGGCATGCTGCAATTCACAGTGCACCTGCCGCCACACGGCATAAGTGAGTCTCCGTTCTATTTTTTCAATTTATTGTGTTTTATGTTATGTTTTTCAATTTATTAAACAAAATTGTTCGCAGGGTAAATTCTTGAATGTGAGGACAAAACTTTGAATTTTGCTAACCATAACGGTAACTGTCGGTAAAGGGAACTAAGTTTCAGTAAATTTAAACTTATTTACGTTCAACCATGTGTCAGGATAGACTGTCAAATCTGGCAAATTTATCTATAGAAAATAGTACTGCCCAGGACTTGAATTATTAAGAATTAATAAAAATGCAAGCGATTTAGTTTTAGTTATTTTTTCTCAATTTTTTTCAATTTTAAATAAATTTACGATGTAAATTTTGACGTATGCATGATGTGAGCGTTATCAGCGACAAAGCAGTTGAAATAAAACTTTTCAAAAAATATTTCTTTGTACTGTTATTGTTTTTCACCCACACTACTACTATACTAATCTTTCGGAGGTGTGAGTTACAAATAATGTAAAAAAATTATGTTATTTTTAGTCTCTAGGAACATTTTAGTCTCCACAGGGGAGGGGGTGCCGCAATGAGATCTCGCACCACCTGAAAACCTTGCTAGGGCCGTCCCTGCATCTGTCGTCCTTAACCTCCCTCAACACAGGAATGTGCTGTGGTTCAACCAAGAAAACGAGCTGAATTCTCGTTCGAAACTCATTGTTTGTATTGTGCCCGTGAGTGCATTGACTACACCAAATGCAGCAATGCTACAAAGGAAGAATGGAAGAGCGTCACAACTATACAATTCATCAACAATGTATGTAAAACTGCACTTGAGCGAAACTATGAGTGGGGAAATGAAGTAACGTGCTTCATAGACTGAGTGGTAGGCTATAATTGATCTTGTATCTGCGGGGGAAAATACCACCGATATTACTTAAGTACTTTCCAAAGAAAAGGATCTAAAAATCTGGAGAAGGGGGCAAGAGAGGAGGGAGTAGGGCTGATGATGGAAGTGATGCTGCATTTGAAAATGTCTGCCACACTATGGAAAGTAGGCCTAATGATGAGTGCCAGTACTCAATCAAACAAATACAAGATATGTTTGCCATTTTGCATTCAACAGTTAAGCCCTATACTCATATTTATCTGAAACGAGAAATTGTAAATCATTTTCGAGATTCTGGTTTTGTTTAAGATATTTCGAGGAAAGATTCAGTAATTTATTTTAAGGAAACAGCTTCAAACATCTTGGATGATGAATGGTACAGAAGCCGATGCTTTGACGGAGAGGAAGAAGAGGTAAGAATCTTGGATAATAATAATAATAATGTTATTGGATTTACGTCCCTTTTAATTACTGAGGCTTTTAGAGACGCCGGGGTGCCAGAATATTGCCCCGAAGGGGATCTTTAACGGGCCAGTAAATATACTGACACGGCTCTCGCACTTGCGCACCCTCAAATGCCAGCTGACTTTCGAGGATTCGAACCTGCTACCTTGGGCTCAGAAAGAGAGAACGAAGAATCTTGAAAACAGCAGCCAAATCATTAAACAAAACATCGAGGTTCAAGCATATGATGCTCACTGTTTCCCACGCTAATGGCAATGAACAACTCGTTGATGAAGTGATACCTGGGATCACACTGATCTACTGGTCCTCTTGGTTGCCGTTGCACAGGGTGAACTCAATCTGAAAATGAGTATGCCTCGAAAAGGTAAAACTCCACACAAGATTCACAAAATTCGTGGCATTCAATCCCCAATAGGAGAGATGAACGGTGTTTTTACCACTGCATGCTTTCACCGGATGTGACACTGATATGAAATGGGAAAAAGTACAGCTGAAAAAATGTTGCAACAAGCATTAAGCTAAAGAGAAGTCTTCTGGCCTTCAATCAACTCCCTGAATCACTAGACGTCCTTGAAAATGCAATGCTCGGCGACAGCGTTGATGGCCCATGGGTCTCGGATGCGCAATAGCGCGGTCACGTCTCAGCCAATCAGCGGCAGTTGCACTCAGTCGTTCATAGCTGTAAGAACTTTCAAACGAGTAGCAGACGCAGGGACTCCATTGAGCGATGTTGCATCAGCGCAGGTGCGCACAGCGCTTGGCTGTGGTGATATAGGTCTACGGACTGTGAAAAGAATTGTTCGTGAAGCGAAGTCATCACTACAGGCAAGTGGACAGCTCAATGTGGGATCTGTGCTGGACAAAGCGGACGGTGGACAGTACTCCGGCATTATTATTCCATATTTGCACCTTTATCAGGCTTGTCATTTCATACCTCAAAACCTCTGCACAGGGGGGAGGGGCCATCCTTGAAACAATATGCCACAGCGAACTAAATAAACTGTTATGAGTTATGTTGTTAATATTCATATTATGTGCTTGAGACATCTTGGTCATCAGGCCCGTGTACTTGTCTGGTATAACTTGAGTTTCTGTGATAGTTGTAGTAGTGTAGCTGTATCAAGGACAGGGTGCCCCTGGCCTTGAACTAAAATACTATTCCAGCATTTGCCTGGAAGGAGTGTGGGGAAGCGCGGGGAAACCACAATAATGATAGCCACGGGATTCAAACCTCCGATCTCCAGACTCGCTTCAGTGCCCCATTGCAGCCGTGGCGCAATTTAATACCACGGCTACGCCGCAGGGTATATGAATAAGCATCTCACCCCGGCCAAGGGGACGGAACAAGGGATCAGGAGATTCTAACATCATGTTCGTTAACTGGCCATAAAATGCGAACCAGTCAGCGTAGAAATGTATTTTTTGTTTCTAGATATTCAGAATTTTTATTTCTTCATCCTAACTGCTTGAAAATCCCCCTACCGC
The DNA here is from genome assembly GCA_946902985.2 of Meconema thalassinum. NCBI lineage: Eukaryota > Metazoa > Arthropoda > Insecta > Orthoptera > Tettigoniidae > Meconema > Meconema thalassinum. The sequence goes on along the minus strand of OX336398.1, from coordinate 186,928,136 downwards.
GAAAACTTTGTCCAAGCTCACGAGATATTTGATGTTGTGGTGACAACTTCTGCCCGTATGAGGCAACGCTGTATTTCGAATCATCGCTCTCTCTCGGCGCGGCCAGGGGCATCAACGCTGTAAAGTAAAGTGGAGCTTTATTTCTAGCAAAGTACAATGCATACAACATACATACAATACAACGCTCTTGTGATATTCAGGGTTTCGCTAAACCACCAAGCTTACGAGATACATGTAAAAAATTGAAAAAAATACAAGATGTTCATTAAAGAACATATAGCCTACTTTCTCCTAAATGCATGGGTATTGTTATAACTCTTTGTCCTTTTCAAGGAGTATAATTGAATGGATAGGTTGAGGTTGGAGTTGGTTGGGATTAGTGAAATGCGCTGGCAGGAAGAACAGGAGTTTTGGTCAGGAGACTATAGGGTCATTAGCACTAAATCAAACAATGGCCAAGCAGGGGTTGGCCTCATATTGAGTAGGAAACTTGGACAGCGGGTGGAATATTATGAGCAATATAGTGAACGGATTATTGTAGCAAAAATCAATACTAAACCTACGTGCACCACAGTGGTACAAGTCTATATGCCTACCAGTCAAGCTGATGATGAGGATGTTGAAAAGGTCTACGAAGAAATAGACGAAATTCTGAGGTATATCAAGGGTGATGAAAATGTTATAGTAATGGGAGATTGGAATGCTGTGGTAGGAAAAGGGAGAGAAGGGAAGATAGTAGGAGATTTCGGATTAGGTGAAAGGAATGATCGAGGAAGCAGGCTGGTTGAATTCTGCACCGAACATGAGTTGGTCATAGCTAACACCTTATTCAATAACCACAATAGAAGAATATACACATGGATGCGACCAGGAGATACAGGGCGTTACCAAATCCACTTCATTATGGTCAAGCAGAGGTTTCGAAACCAGATTTTGGATTGTAAAACATATCCTGGTGCTGACATAAACTCTGATCACAATCTGGTTGTAATGAAATGCAGATTAAAGTTGAAGAAACTGAAGAAAAGTCAAAAGCCAAAAAGGTGGGCAATAGACAGACTGAAAGAGAAGGATGTAAACGAAAGATTCAAGAAGAGTATAAAGGAAGGGCTAATGAAAAACCCTAAACAAACTTCAATTGCAGACGAATGGGCACTTTTGAAGAATGAAATAACAAAATCCGCAGAAGAAAACATTCGTAGGAAAGAAGGAATAGGTAGAAAACCGTGGATCACTCAGGATATACTAGAATTGATGGATGAAAGGCGGAAACACAAGAATCTAAGAGATGAAAAGGGGAAAGCAGAATACAGACGTCTGAGAAATGAGGTTAACAAGAAATGCAAGGAAGCAAAAGAAGAATGGTTGAAAGAGAAATGTGCAGGTATAGAAAATTGTCTGAAATTAGGAAAAGTAGACACAGCTTATCGAAGGATTAAGAATACATTTGGGGAAAAGAAGACTAAGTGCTGTAATATTAAGGACACAAATGGAAAGCCTCTAACAGATAGGGAAGAAAAGGTTGAGAGATGGAAAGCTTACATAGAGAGTTTGTATAAGGGAAAGGAGATTGAGAATCATGTAATGGAAAGGGAGGAGGAAATTGATGAGGATGCGAAAGGAGATTTAATATTGAGATCAGAATTTGATAGAGCTTTGGAAGACTTGAGCAGGAACAAAGCACCAGGCATAGACGATATACCGATTGAGTTGCTACGCTGCATAGGAGATGAAGGTCTGATCAGGTTATTTCACTTGGTGTGTAGGATTTATGAGACAGGTGAGGTACCCCCTGATTTCAAGAAGAATGTAATCATCCCTATACCAAAGAAGGTGGGAGCTGACAGATGTGAAGATTACCGTACAATCAGCTTGATTACTCATGCTTCAAAGATCCTGTCTAGAATAATTTAAAGAGGATTGAAAGCCAGATAGAAACGGAGTTGGGTGAAGACCAGTTTGGTTTCAGGAGAAATGTAGGAACAAGGGAAGCTGTACTAAGTCTTAGGCTGATTTTGGAAGGTAGAATAAGGAAAGATAAGAGAACGTTCATGGCTTTTGTAGATTTAGGAAAGGCTTTTGATAACGTTGATTGGACTAAATTGTTTGACATTTTGAAATCGATTGGAATAAAGTACAGGGATAGGAGGGTGATATACAATCTGTACAGAAACCAGACAGCAGTCATTCGAGTTGAAGGACATGAGAGAGAAGCTGGTATTCAGAAAGGTGTAAGGCAAGGCTGCAACTTATCACCCATACTTTTCAATCTTTACATTGAACAAGCAATGAAGGAAATTAGAGAAAATTTTAAAGTGGGAGTGAAGATTCAAGGAGAAATAATTTCAACTCTGAGATTTGCTGATGACATCGTCATCTTGGCCGACAAGCCTGAGGATTTGAATGAGTTTTTGAATGGTATGGACTCCGTCTTACGGAAAGAATTCATGATGAAAATAAATAAATGTAAAACAAAAATACTGGAATGCAGCCGAAATAAATCAGAAACCTCTATGGAGATCAAATTGGCAGGTGAAAAGCTGAAGGAAGTAGGAGACTTCTGTTACTTAGGAAGCAGAATAACCAGTGATGGACGAAGCAAAGAGGATATTAAAAGTAGGTTGGCTCAGGCAAAGAAAGCATTTATACAAAAAAGGAATCTGCTGACATCGAATATAGATTTAGGTATTAGGAAGTCATTTTTGAAAGCCTTTGTCTGGAGCGTGGCGCTCTATGGAAGTGAATCTTGGACTATTGGTGCAGCAGAAAAGAGGAGAATTGAAGCATTTGAAATGTGGTGTTACAGGAGAATGATGAAGATCAGATGGGTAGATAGGGTTACAAACAAAGAGGTATTAAGACGAGTGGGAGAGGAGAGATGCTTCTGGCGACTGCTAATGAAGAGAAGAGATAGGTTGGTAGGACACTAAGACACCCAGGAATAGCAAGCTTAGTTATGGAAGGAAGGGTCGAGGACAAAAACTGTAGGGGTAGACCAAGGTTAGAATATGTTAAACAGATTGCCTCGGATGTAGGGTGTCGGAGCTATGTAGAGATGAAACGATTAGCTCAGGACAGGGAGGCATGGAGGGCTGCATCAAACCAGTCAAAAGACTGAAGACTCAAACACAATTTAATGTTGGATGTAGTAGCTTGTTGAAATACAACGTGCTATACGGATATTAAACATGAATATGAGGTGCCCTTTGCTAGTGCTACTTCTGTACAAAAGTTCATTCAATTCGGTTTCAACGTGTTTGAATTGATATGTGGAATCGATTTGCACACATACATGGCCGCTATCTGCAAACTATTGGGCTGATTATCTTGTAGTTCAGTCAAACGGTGCTTCCCACAAAAAGGTATGTTGTTGCAAAATTTGGTAGAGATCAGATGATTAAGTTGGTCGTAATTTGATTTAAGCTTTTTACAATTGGGTAGCCACCATCACGATTCCGTCAAGATGGCGGTGATATAAAACATGACACGGAGGTGCCCTTTGCTAGTACTACCTCTGTACCAAATTTCGTTCAATTTGGTTTCACCGTGTTTGAAAAGATAGGGGGAATCGATTTGCACACATACATGGCCGCTATCCGCACATTATAGGGCTGATGACCTAGTAGTTTGGTCAAAAGATTCTCTATACATTAAGGTATGTTGTTGCATAATTTGGTAGAGATCAGATGATTAATTTGGTCGTCATTTGATTCAAGCTTTTAACATTTGGGTGGCCGTCATTACGTTTTCGTCAAGATGGCTGCGATATAAGATATGACACTGGAGTGCCCTTTGATAGTGCTACCTCTGTACCAAAGTTCGTTTAATTCGGTTTCACCATGTCTCAATTGATAGGGAGAATCGATTTGCACACAGGCATGGCCGCCATCCACAAATTGTTGGGCTGATGACCTTTTAGTTTGGTCAAACGATTCATTATACATACTGGTATAATGCTGCAAAATTTGGTATAGATCAGATGATTTGGTTGGTCGTAATTTGATTAAGTATTGAACATTTGGGTGGCCGCCATTACATTTCCGTCGAGATGGCGGCGATAAAAAAGACACTGAGGTGCCCTTGGCTAGTTCTACCTCTGTACCAAATTTCGTTCAATTCCGATTTACCGTGTTCGAATTGATAGGGGGGAGGGAACAGACATCCAGAGTACCCACAGACTCACACACAGACAGATACACAACTTTTGGCCCTGTGTAGATCTCATAAGTCTACTTTCATTCTTTGCAAAAATCGAAAGTAGGCTAATAGTTATAACCCCCATCCAACCCCTCTCTCTCCATACCCATCTGACTAAATCGTGGAATTTTCTAGGAAGTGTTGTATAGCATCTGAACTACCATTTAAACGCATGCGCACTTTGATTTTTTGAATGTTTGGATATGGCTACTATTTGGTCTCTTAGTACTGTCCTAGAGTTCGTTTACTGTAACTTTGCACATAGTTCTCGCAGGAACAAACAGTCCTACTGGGCAGATCAATCCGCCGTTGCCACGTGCATTTCAGCCAATGAGCCATCACCCACATGACAGCCAGCAATGGCCACGTGTACTACGTCCAGAGGTGAACAGCTGTTATGAGTTGCCTAAACCTAGGCCTACATTCATCTCGCAATATCAATTCATTGCCCTTTTTAAAAGAAAACTTGCATTTCTTTGTGTCGGTTATCAAATAATCGTTCTAACAGAACACCTGAAACCCACTGCTCAAGCTATATGTTGTGCCCTTTTCACGCCTAATTCCCAGGCTCCTAGAACTGTTGTCAGGGTCATGTACGGTTCCTAAAATGTTATACTACTTATATTCGTAGGGGAAAATACAGAAGTTACTATTCTTTGAGTAAGAACACACAACCATTTACAAAAAAATTAAATTTACAACAAAAAAAACTAATTACGCACATAGCTAATATAAACCCAAGAAACTACTAATAATCACAATAACATTAATAATGATAATAAACAGACAATATCGAAGAAAACAAGTAGTTCCGTAAAGAACTGGACAGCCTGTATATATTGAGAGCCGACTAAATATTTCGGATGGTCGCCATGTTGGATTTTATATAAGTAGGTCCTAGAGTTATATACTGTTACATGAAGATTATTTTATACGTGTAGCATTCAAACTTCAATCATATGATTAGGACACAAGAAGTAACAAGGAGATTTTAAAATTTCGCACAGCTGCCATCTTGTGGTTAAGGCAACAATTGAAATAAATTAGATGCCACTATATTAACATTCGAATAAGAATTTACTGTACCAAGTTTCACTGCACTCAGATGGTTAAATTGCGAGAAACGGCCATGTGAATATTTATACTTCGCGTCGACGCCATGTTGGATTTGTGATCACCAAGTTATTGAAAGTCCTATAGGTGAACTTAAGTTCAAAGCCCCTATGAATGTAAAAAAAATTCAGTTTGATTGCTATAATACATTCGTAGATATTCAGAACCGTCTAAATATTTCGGATGGTCGCCATGTTGGATTGTTGAATGTATAGGTCATAGAGTCATATACCATTAAAGGAAAAATATTGCGTCGGTTCATTATTCAAACTTTCAATTCGATAGCATGATTACGACACAAGAAATAAAAACGTAATCTTAAAATTCGCACAGTCGCCATCTTGAGTTTATGTAAACAATTGAACTAAATTAGATACCAGTGCATTACAATGTGAATAAACATTTCCTGTGCCAGATTTCATTGCATTTGGAACATTAAATCGCGAGAAAGTTCTATTTAAAATTTTCAAATTCGCTTTGCCGCCATTTTCGTTTTGTAGTTAACCGGTTTTTGAAAGTCTTATAGATGAACTTCCAGTACTGCTCATTATCTCCGTACAAAATTTCAGGGTGATACCGCTAATAGATTCAGAGATATAGAATGCCGGTGAAATATTTCGCACATCCGCCATCTTGTGGTTATGTAAACAATTGAACGAAGTTAGATGTTTATTGCGTTTGGTTGGTTAAATCGCGAGAAACGTCTATTTAAAAGTTGCAAATTCGCGTGGCTGCCATGTTGGTTTTGTAGTTACCAGTTGTTCAAAAGTCAGATAGGTGAACTTCTAGTAGTTCCCTTTATCACCGTAAAAATACCAGGGTGATTTCGGGAATAGTTTCGGAGATATTGAATGCTGGTGAAATATTTCGCACAGCCGCCATGTTGGATTGGTGAGACATAACAAAATTTGTAGGGCAAGGTCGGGGTCGTCCGGAATAGTGCTATGAACTTACCGAGTTTCATTGAAATCGCACCAGCCGTTTAGAAGGTATTAGGGGGACACCCACACTTCTCTCTCTCTCTCTCACACACACACACACACGTACACACCCACGGACAAAAGGTGATCTCATAAGCCTTTTTTTTATTTCAAAATAGAAAATAGGCTAAAAATGAAATTATAATAATAATAAAAAACCGATAATAACAAAATAAAAACGGAAACCTATATAAACCTTCCAGGAGGTAAAAAAAAATGTTAACATAACAGGGCAAACAGCTGTTCTAATGCTAAAGGTCCGTAAGAGAGTCTGTGAGGTCCATCAGGTGTGCCCAGATCCACAGATCTCACAAGATACGGCAAGAACAACTAACGTCTCCTGGACGCTTGAAGAAAACCAGATTTTAAAAAATCTATTCCTTACAGGAATAACCATAAACCATCTTCCATTTCAAATGAGCATGGGTTTATTAAATTTAAGTTAATTAATTAACTCCTTTGCATGATTGATAATAATAATAAAAACGTCCTCCCTTAACATGTTTTAGCTCAACAAGGTAACCTTAAAACATAGGCCCTGGGCAATGGCTACCTCTCAAAAAGCACCCTTATCTGATAAGGTGAAACCTACACCTGTCCACAAACTATATTCCTTGACATGAATAGCCCCTCCTGAGGTACGCCGTGAGGTCATAGCACAAACGGAACGAAGAAAGTCTGCAGAGGACCATGCTAACCCTCTCTTTGGTCACCAGCCTCCAAGAAGGCGGCTAAAATCAAGAAAGAGTTTTCTGCAAATAACATCGATGTCTACTACAAAACCTGAGGTAGCCAGGATACAGCTAGGGCAATCCACCATACCACCAGATTGGATGAAGGCCAAGGAAAGGCTTCCAGCAGGCCACAACAACAACTGGGAAACTTGGCGCTTACTCAACAGACTTCGGACTGTGTTGGGAGATGCTAAGTTAATCTCCACAAATGGGGATACCTACAGGAATCAGAACTCTGTGAGTGTGGGGAGGGACAGACCATGATACACCTGTTTTCCTGTGAACTGTGTCCGTGCTCTTGCTCAACGCAGGAGTTAATGCAAGGCCATGAAAGGGGTGTGACAGTAGCCCATTTCTGGGCGAAGAAAATTTAATTCGAGACATTGCTGTATGTATTATTCCATTTTAATATTGTGTATCATCCCTCTTGTGTATGTTGTACTGCTTTTGACTCGAATATATAAATAATCTGATAAGGACACCAGATAACAATAAAATACACATCAACCAATTACAAAGATAAGAAAAAACTCTTGCAGAAAAATTTAGTGTTATGATCTATACGCAACATCTTAAACACTGGTTGTCATCTAATCTGTTCGCATTAACAGATAAGATTAGGGATTGGTTAAATAGCTAAACACACTCCCACGTGAATATACCATACGCTTTTTCAGCTCGATATGCCTGATAAAGTGGGCACAAAGTATTGGGTTTGACACTTCACAAAGAATCTCGTGGCATTAAAAAGCAAATATATTTGTATCACTTGGCAACGGAGGATGGCGTCCAGATCCGAAAAGCTTGCAACCACTCATCCCAAACGCAGTGACGCTCTCGATGTGAATCCAAAAATGACAAAACACAATCAAAAGCTCAAAAACTGATAAACCAGGAATGAGCGGGCAAAAATAATACATTGTATTCACTCATTGGAAACATGGCCGCTCATTGCCTCGCCCGTGCCGAGATGGAGGAGGGGGAGTTGATGACAGCCAAGGCTAGAGGGTCATAAACCTCCGTGCTGCACAATGCAACATAAAGGACATCGCTTGAGAACAGCAACTAGCCTTACAAAACATTTCAAAGTAAAGATAATGCCCCCTAAGCCACAGGCAAGAATGAAGCAGAGTTGCAGCAGTTCTATAAAGAAATTGAGCAAGTATTGAGTACCACAAAATCTAGAGACATCACAATCATCATGGGCGATTACAACGCAAAAATTGGCAAGGGAAGTGAAGGTGACTTAATAGGAGTTTCTGGTCTGGGATCACGAAATGAACGGGGAGAAATCCTGGCACAGTATTGTGAGGACAATGAGTTAGTTGTTACAAACACGTTCTATAAGCTACCAGAAAGAAGATTGTACACCTGGTAAGCACCTGGAGATAACGTTAACAACATTATCCGGAATAAAATTGATTACATCCTAATCAATAAACTTTATAGGAATGCCATCAAGGCAGTGAAAGCTTATCCGGGAGCAGATGTGTCATCAGACCACAATCCACTTGTGGCTAGATTCAAAATAAAGCATAAAGCTTAAGAAAATATTACAGAAAACAAAATATGGCTGTACTATGCATCTCACAACTTAAATATCCTATAGTGAGAGAACAAATTACAGAACGAATCAATGAAGAGCTCTGTAAAGAAGAGAGAAAAATCTTCAGTGATGTTAATGACAAATGGAAATCCTTCAAGGGACAACTCCAGCATACAAGTCAAGACATGCTGAAAGATACTAAAATAGTGCAGAACAATACTTGGATGACTGATGAAATAATACAATTGATGGAAAAGAAGGAGGCTCTGTAAAAACCTAGATGAAGATTTTTACAGGGGTACACATGCAGAAATAAGAAGGAAGATACGGTTAGCAAAGGAGATATGGTGCACAGAAAGATGAACAGAGATTGAAGACTTCATTTCAAAAAACGACTATTTCAATATCCATAAGAAAGTCAAAGAACTGGCATCAATAAGATACGGAAAGGGAGTATATTTCTTGACAAAAATGGTGACATCATTATTGGTAATAAAGAAAAACTTGAGAGATGGAAGGAATATATAGAAGAACTGTTTGAAAGTGATAGGAAAGAACCTTATGCTAGTGGAGATATACTGTAGATGTCGAAAATGGACCAGATATAACAAAAGAAGAAGTAGTACATGCTATAAAGTTGTCAAAAATACTAAAGCCCCTGGTCCTGATATCATAACAGCTGACATATTGAAACTCATTAATGAAGAACATTTAGATGTCTTTGTAGACTTGTATAATTCAATCTACAACACAGGAGTCATTCCTCATGAATGGCTACAGTCTATATTTGTTACATTGCCGAAAAAGGCAAACGCCCGTCAATGCAGTGATCATAGAACAATAAGTCTCATGAGTCATACCCTAAAAATATTTCCAAAAATTATCCATCGAATGATCTTCAAAAAATTGGAACAGGATATCAGTGAAACAAAATTTGGTTTCAGAAATGCACTAGGAACAAGAGAAGCCCTGTTTACCTTCAATGTGCTGACACAGAGATGTTTAGATGTCAATCAATCGATGTATGTCTGCTTTTTGGATTATAATAAAGCTTTCGACAAAGTTCGTCATGATTGCCTCATCCAAATGCTCCAGAAGAAGAACTTGATGTGAAGGACATTAGAATCATCAGCAATATTTATTACAAACAGACTGCGGTCATAAAGGAAGGTAGGGAGCTATTTGAAGAGGTGGAAATAAAACGTGGTTTTGGACAAGGTTGTGTCTAGTCTCCTATGGTGTTTAATCAATACTCAGAAGAAATATTACAAGCAGCTTAAGAGAAAGAAACAGCAGGAATTAAAGTTAATGGAAAAATAATAAACAACTTAAGATTTGCAGATGACACGTTGTTATTTGCAGAAAGTCTACAGGATTTACTAACTGACTAACAAAGTCGTGGAGGCAAGTGAACAATGGGAATTAACACCTAACGTCAGTAAGACACGTTTTATGTTAGTATCACGAACACAACTTCAAGAGAGCTTGATCATCAATGGGAAGACAGTACAGCAAGTGACAAAGTACAAGTATTCAGGAACAAATGTGAACTGCTACATTGACTGTACTGTATTGAGGAGATAAAGTCCAGGATCGGTCAAGCCAGAAATGCATTCTATAAAATGAGGAGATTGTTCTGTAGCGGAGACCTTAATTTACATCTAAAAATTAGATTTTCGATAAGTTATGTCTTCTCCACCTTGTTCTATGGAGTTGAGACCTGGACCATAAAGAAAAGAGAAGTGGACAGATTGGAGGCATTGGAGCTATGGACGTACAGAAGAATACTGAGGCTGAGTTAGAAAGATAAGGTCACCAACGATGACGTAATGAGGCGGATGGGAAAGAGAAAGGAAATAGTAAATACTGTCGAAATTAGAAAACAGCAGTATCAGGGTCATGTGATGAGAGGAGAGAAATATCATCTGCTGCAGCTGGTCATTCAATGAAAGTAACAAGGCAAAAGAAGACCAGGAAGAAGACGCATTTCATGGATCGATAATCTGAATATTTGGTTCAATTTCTCCACTATTGAGCTGTTTCGTGCTGCATCATCTAAAGCAATAGTCTCTATGATTGTTGCCAACCTCCTGAGAGGAGATGGCACATAAAGAAGAAGCCACAGATATCACGCAAAAAGTCAGCAGAAAGCGGGGTCTCTTTCTTCTTCTCGGTCAAACTGCCTGCATCTTTGTGTACGCTCTAAATCACATACCACTGCACAAAAAAACAATGACGGGTCTGACATCGGCCGAGTCACGAACCCAGTCCCTCGCCGGAAAACTCTGAAAAACATAGGTGGCATTCATGACATCTCGTCATGCCCACAATACTGAAAGAACCCACATCATACCTTGGCGATACACAATAATTATTCTTCAGGACACCCCAACTTCGACACAAATTAGGCTACTCAGCTGACGGAAGAAATTTGACAGGGGAATAAAAACATGCACTCAAAATCGCATCTCACCTCAGCCAATGATCAAAAATCAACCTATTTTAAAAATCAGTGGCTAATTTACCCTGGATGAAATTATCTTTACCGGATGTAATTATCCGCCGACCATTTACTTGTAAAATAAGATAATACTAGTTGAAACCCGTCAAAAATGACGGTCAATAGAAAAATATTTACTGAAGAATTTTCTTATGTAGGCCTACTGTATATTCTTTGTACGATTATTTTTTGGCTCTATTGAAACTATAAGGGCGTCAAAAGATTGCACTCTCAACATTGCAAAATACTGCTGGCCATGACTGAAAAATTGATGAGGCAAATTGAGACCTATACGTTCCAGAGTTTTCCCTTGAGCTTCATTGATTGTGACAGAGTATGCCAAATAAATTGGAAAATATTGCCTCTTAAAACAAAATGATAGTGTTTTATCGGATGCTGTTAAATCAAGTAGAAGGATTAGACCTCTCTGCCTAATTTTAACTGCACTTATTATTTCCAAATCCAAGCAATATAGTTGCATTTAGGAGCCCTTGGGAAACGTTCAGATTTCTAAGCAGCATAACGGTTCAAGCGTTTGGAATATGTGGAGGCAAGTCATTTAGTTCCAAGGAATTCAAGAACTCTGAAGAGTCTAATAAAACTGGCCGCAAACCGTCACATATAATTTTGGAATATAACGAAGAAATGCGATGATGAGCACCTCCATACATCTTAAAACAATGTGGACCGTATGGGTGTGGCACAGTAACATTGGCACCAAATGAAACGAAGGACATAGCATTGTACTGCCGATTAGTCTCTCTGAAATTCCTTGAGATATCATCTCCAGTGAAAAATAATTGTTGCAGCATGTCAAATATTTTATATTTAGTCAGATTAATTTTACTATTACAACAGCAAAGGTCAAAGTAACCAAGTGTAGATTTCTCTCAAGAGAAATACAGTGCAGAACAATGTTTACATTTGTTCGTCAAGGACCCTACACTGTAACGGTATAGTATCTGGAATTGTATCTCAGCCTCCACCCTTGTCCAGTCTTCTCCTCTCTTCTTCACGATTTCTTCCTCCCCCTTCAGCCACCTGTCTCTCGGTCTCCCTCTTGGTCTCTTTCCTTCCCACTTCGTCTCGTGTATCCTGCTGGGTATCCTCTTCTCCTCCATTCGTTTTACATGTCCATACCATCTAAGTCTAGATTTCTCTATACCAGTCTGTAATGGTTCATCCTTCATTAATTCTCCGGTCCTCTCATTTCTTATTCTGTCCATCTTTGTAGCTCCAATACTGCTTCTCAAGAACCTCATCTCACTGGCCTGTATTTTGCTCTTCTCCCTTCCTTTCATAACCCAGGTCTCCGAGGCATACGTCAGGATAGGGACATTGTACGTCCGATATATGATCTTTTTGCTGTTCTGAGGGACATTCTTGCTCCATAACATGCTTCTCACACTCCTCCGGAATGCTTCTGCCTGTCTCCCCCGCTCATTTATTTCTCTATCGTTTCTTCCATTCTCTTGTATCAGGCTTCCCAGATACTTGAAACTCTCCAATTCCTTCGGCTGTTCCCCACCAATTGTTATTTCCGTTGTGGTTCTTTCCTTCTTCCTTGTGTGATCACCATCTCACTCTTATTTATGCTAAATTTCATCCCATAACCTTGTATTATTCCTTCCCACACGTCCAACTGTTCCTGTACCTCCTCCTCCTTGTTTCCCCAAATCATCAAATCATCTGCAAGCACCATTGCTTTCATCTTTCCTTCCCCAATTACTTGTGCCACTCGGGTCATTATGTCATCCATCACCACAATGAAAAGTAACGGTGACAGTGCACTTCCTTGTTTCAGGCCGTTTCTCTGTTCCAACCAGTCCGATCTCTCTCCTCCCACTTTCACACAGCTCACGCTTCCCTTGTACATCTCCTTTATCTTCCTTATAGTCCATTTTTATATTCCTCTATCCTCCAGGGACTTCCATACTTTGTTTCTGCATACACTGTCATATGCTTTCTCAATGTCCAGAAAGGTCATCAGTAGATCTGTTCCATACTCATAGTGCTGTTCTTGTAACTGCCTTACAGCAAAAATCAAATCCACTGTGGACCTTCCTGATCTGAAGCCATGTTGTTCTTCCCTCATCCCTCCTTCTATCCTTGTCCTAATTCTCCTTTCCAAAACTTTCTCAAACAACTTTGCACAATGACTCATCAGTGTTATTCCCCGATAGTTTCTGCATTCTGTTCTACTACCTTTCTTGAAGATCGGGACAATTATTCCCTTTTTCCAGTCCTCTGGGGTCTTCCTTTCCTTCCATGCTGTCTTCATCACTCGGTACAACCATTGTATCCCCACCTCTCCTGCTGCTCTCACCATCTCCACACTCAACTCATCCACACCCGGTGCCTTCCCTCCTTTCATCTTCCTCACTGCATCTTCCACTTCTTTCCATGTTAAGTCCTTTTCTATTTGCAGTTCATCTACTGTACCTCTTCCCCGATTTCTTCCTCCTCGCCGTGGTTTCCATTTGGGTTCAGGAGTTCTTCAAAATATTATTTCCACATTTTCTTCAGTTCTTCCCTATTTTCTATCTCTTGTCCCCTTTTGTTCACAATTCTAACATAATCCGTAGGATCCTTCCGCCTCTTATCTTTACCATCCCAAACAGGACCTTTTTTGCACCTTCACTATCCTGCTGGTCATGACTGAAAACGTGATGAGGTAAATAGCCCAATACGTTCAAGAGTTTCTCCTTGAGCTTGATTGATTTTGATAAAGTAGGCCGAGCGAATAGGAAATTGTTGCCTATTAAAAGAAAATGTACTGTAGGCTACCTGTAAGTGTTTTATCGTAAGGTGTTAAATCAAGTCGTAGGATTTGAGCTCTCTGCCTATTATTACTGCACCTATTATATCCGAATCCAAGCGATTTCTTACAATTAATATATTACCATATATGAGTCCATGGGAAACGTTCAGATTTCTAAGAAGCATATCTACGGCTTAAACGTTCGAAGTATGTGGAGGCGAATCTCTTAATTCCAAGGAATTGAAAAATTCAATAATAGGGAAATGAAGTAGCTGGCTTTCATCTTCAGTATCCAATCTGTTAACGCTGATGTATGTGTTTGAACTGCTGGATATAAGTTCAATGACTTTTAAATTAATATCATTACATTGTTGCAGCTTGGCAAATATTTTATATTCCAGTAGATCAATTTTACCCTCACAACAGTAAAGACCAAAATAACCACGCATAGATTTTACGCAAGAGAAATACAATGTAGAAAAATGTTTACATTTGATCGTCAAGGACCTTACAGTAAACTGTATTGCATAATATCTGGAATTGTTTCTGAAATGGCCTATTTATATTGGATTTTAAATGTGGCTTCGTATTATTCGATAACACTATAGTGTCCTGCAATAACGGAGCCGCTAAATATTAAATGGCAAATAATACTTCCATTGCCGAAATCAACTACGTAGTTAGACTCCGTACTCTAAACAAATAATCATTAAACAATTGTCTTATACAATGAAGTTCAACATGACCGTCCAGAGACTTTCTAACTCAAGTTGGTTGGTGAGGAGAATGCGATGAGACTGATCGCTTAAAATAAATTCCTTATAATTGTTCCTGCCAGCGAAATTTTTTGCGATAGCTTGAAAACGCAGCTCAGAATGACGTTCTTCATTTTGTTATAAACAGTACGAAACTGCTCTAAATAAGCAATTTCCATCACCTGTTATAGGTTATGGCAGTACATTTTGCAGGGGAACATAGAATCACTTCACCAACTACTGGAATGACCATAGGCCTATACTCAATACTCACTTCGATAGTCACCCTAATGGAGGCAGTTTTTGAATTCTATGTCCCGTGCATGTCAAAAATCGTATTAACACATGGAGGCCCACCTATTCTTGTCTATCGCCCCGGAGACCCGGGTTACATTTCCTGCTCTGCCAAGAAATTTAATTCTGGTCTCAGGGCAAAATCGGGGTACATTCAGTCTCTTGAGGTATAACTAAGAAGAGGAAGGTTTAATTCCCACCTCGACAATCTTGGATGTGGTTTTCCGTGGTTTCCCACTTCCACTTAAGGCAAATACCGGGATGGTTCCTAACTTTAGGCCTTGGCCGTCTCCTTGCCATTTACCACCTCAATTACAAATACACACAGTAATGCAGCCATCACAATAACACAGGTTATCAGAAGAAAGTTTCACACATGCACACCCAAGTACACGGGGCTGAGTGACCAAGATGTCGGAGTCCTTCAAACGAATTATATTTGCCAAGTGTCTCTCATGGCGAAAGCAATTGTGGAGACGCGCGTGTGCCTGGAAAACTACTTTTTTCTTTAATATCGACGATGCATAATTATAACTTTTAGTCTAGGACGCTAATAACTTGACCACCGAAGCATTGGGAAGAAATTGCAATATTAAGGTACATAAACAACCTAGCCTACACATTCAACTGTCAGTTAATGTTCCTCAACATTTCCCTTCTTAAATATTCCCCTCCTTTATAATTTTCCATCACGTGAAAACATGCCATGTCTTGTGTTTTAAATATATCGATGCAATGGTGTTGCCATCTGCTGTCAGTTAATGGAACTATATGGGCGAATTACTGCCATCTGTTGTCAGTTATAGGAACTGATTGCAGATATTTAAACGGCGTACTGCGGACAACAGTTTGCTCTTTTGATTACATGCTGCAATGCAATGGTAAAACGAAAATAAAACGTATTTAGAGGGAATGTAGAAATAAGTATCTTTAACAGACATAAAACCTTACTGTTACTCCTTGATTAAACAATATTTCAGTGGTAAAAAAAAAAAAAAACTGGCGAGGGCTAGGATCGAACCGGCGCTTCATGGAACCACAGTCAGTCGCCTTAACCACATGGCTACTCACGCACTCATGTATATTGCAGACGCAGCCATTCATTATATTCAAAAGCCGCTGTTTGAAGGAAATAATCAATTTCATTATCCAAATAAATCAATGTTGCACATTCGTATACGTTCATACTGTTATTATACTTTATTGTCAGAACTTGGTTAATGTATGTTTTCAATTACATGGAAGCTTATTAAATAACTTACATTTTAATGGAATTCTCACCGCCATTTTGTCATGACCTCAGGCGGATTGTGCGCATGCGTGAGGGCCAAGAATTCTGCTATTTTCTATATTAATTCAAAAATATACCGAGAGGGAATGTAGAAATATGTATCTTTAACAGACATAAAACCTTACTAATACTCCTTGATTAAACAATATTTCAGTGGTAAAAAAAAAAAATATATATATATCGGCGAGGGCTGGGATCGAACCGGTGAACCTTGGAACCACAGTCTGTCGCCTTAACCACATAGCTACACGCGCACTCTTGGTCACCAGCAGACGCAGCCGTTCTTTATCATTAAAAGCCGCTGTCTGAAGAAAATAATCCATTTCATTATCCAAATAAATCAATGTTGCACATTCGTATACGTTCATACTGTTATTATATTTTACTGTCAGAACTTGGTTAATGTATGTTTTCAATTACATGCAAGCTTATTAAATAACTTACATTTTAATGGACTTCTCACCGCCATTTTGTCATGACCCCCAGGCGGATTGTGCGCATGCGTGAGGGCCTAGAATTCTGCTATTTTCTATATTAATTTAAAAATATACCGTAATATATTTGTTTATTTTAGAGACACTCTGCAAATCTGCATGCCAAGAGCTTTCGTTAGAATGTCTTACGAAGCCAATCGGTTAAGTCGTTTTCACAATCTCGTGTGTACAAAAAACAGCTTAGTGTTTTAAATATATAGATTACACGCTTCCCTCAACCTGATTCACAACTCCCTAATATAACTCACCTAACCAGCCACTTTACACACACAAAAACTAACTTCTTGATATTACTTTACTCTCGGCCATCCTCAAAAACCTGCCTCACAAAGCCAAACCCATGCATTCTAATGAGGATGGCGACTCCAAAAACCAAAGATGCCCACAGGCACATAACACAGATTAAACAAAGGGGAGGTTACTGCTTCATTCAACATGCACACACACAGAAATTAACACATACTCTTTCACAAAACGCGCGAGCTATGACACAAGATGAGACACATTTTATGACTTGAACAAACCGATCACCAACAGAAAAGTGGGATAAATAATTTACTGATTTAAATTTACAGTTACCTTGGTGTCAAACACATTATGCCTATCCCCTCAGTATGGGGCTGAGTATTTAGCTAAAAACCCCTGCATGGCGGCCTTAGGTCCACAATTTGACGTACACCATCCTGGGCTCAGGCCAATCACACCCATTGTCGTATGCATTTTAAATGCACTATGATAAAACATGTAGTTCCGTGAATAACTATACAGCCTATTTTCATATATCATACTTATATATTTATTGCCACAACAGTGCAGTGCCCCAATTACAGTAGCAAACAATTGTTTACACCCAGATAATACATGGAAATACATTAAAATACAAAATAAAAATTCATTAGAACGCAATAAAAAATTGAAAATTGAAATTAAAAATTATAATTATAAATTTTAAAAGATAACGATGGTTAACAAGTAATATACAAAGGTTCTAGTCGTAATAATAGTAAATGAAGCATGATTTTTAACAGTTGGTCACATAAAGTAAAACTAGATTCATATTTTTAGGTACTAATACAATAGCAATGAATGATGTAAGGATTAGGATTGGTTATTAGTAATAAAGTGAAACCTAAAACTAAGAGCAGCCAAAATTAATATCTTTGTAATAGTGAATCATTTGACAGCTAAAACTAAGTGTAATGTTCTTCTATAATTTAGCAAGGACATTCCGAAATCCAAATTGTTGTCAGCTGAGAGCCAGTCGTAAGTACAGCACATACGGTATTCAATATAGGTGAATTTTTATCGAAATTTGTATTATATTTTTTAACTATTAGGAGTTCTTGTTTTCTGAGTTATTTTTTTTCTTACGTTTATTTGCCCTAAAGTTTCACTCGTGTCTGAGATACCATTGATAATTTTATACAGATATATCTGCTGAGCAATAATCCTGCGTGTTGAATGTTTAGTCATTTGGAGTTCTATCAACAAGTAGGAGTCCACGCCGCACGACCTGCTTTGGATGAGACGGTGAGGCTACATAGCGGCGAGCAACAGGGGTAATAATCTCAAACAACAACTTCGTTGTCGGCAAGGCCTGCGTCCTTGCATTTCGGACCTTCGGCCCCATTGCGTGGAAATGTAGGAAAATTATAAAATGTTATTCTAGGCAATGCTGATACCATCACGTGGTTATGAAAGCCGGACGTCCTCGGAATTGAAAAATATCTTACAGCTTTAAATACATTATTTATCTTATTGAAAGAAGCCTCCGTGGCTTAGGCGGCAGCACGCCGGCCTCTCACCACTGGGTCCGTGGTTCAAATCCCGGTCACTCCATGTGAGATCTGTGCTGGACAAAACGGAGGCAGACAGGTTTTTCTCCGGGTACTCCGCTTTTCCCTGTCAACATTTCACTCCAGCAACACTCTCCACTATCATTTCATTTCATCCGTCGTTCATTTAATCATTTCCCCAGAGGAGTGCGTCAGGCCTCGGCAGCCGGCATAGTTCATATCCTCGCCGCTAGATAGGGGCTTCATTCATTCCATTCCTGACCCGGTCGGAAACTGGAAGCAGGCTGTGGATTTTCATTTTCATTTACCTTATTGAAAAGGTGGAAACGGATTTTTATAGAGAATTTTCCGTAGAATTCAATTAACCCATCAGTTGAATTTTTACAGATTATTGTATACATTTGAGACCCCATTTTTTTTTCAAAAACCAAAAACATTTTATAAAATCAAAACGGTGTAAGATATCATAATATGATGAGAGGCAGAAAAGTTGCTTATCACTGAGATCTTACACCAGTAGATTTAACTTTTTCGATAGGACCGACGGGTTCCGAGATGTAACGATTCAAAAAAAAAAGGATTTAATTCAGCCCCCCCCCCCCAAAAAAAATAATGGTGAGAGATATCAAAAAATCATGAGGGTTAAAAAAGTTGCTAATCACTGAGATCTTACAGCTGTAGCTTTAACTTTGTTTGATACGACCAACCGTTTCCCAGATATAACGATTTAAAAAAACAGAATGAAATTCAGGGCCCCAGAAAATGAAAACGGTAGGAGATATCGAAAAATCTTTAAGACTAAAAAAGATGCTAATCACTGATATCTTACACATGCAGCTTTAACTTCTTCGATAGGACCGACCGAGTCGGAGATATAACTATTCCTAAAAGAAGGATAAAATTCAGGGCCCCCCAAAAAGTCCGGCCCTGCACCGATTTTTACGCCTGAACAAACGAAACTTCACAGGCCCTAACTCTTTCCCCGTACCAAATTTCAGCTCGATATCTTGAAAATTGCGACCTGTGCTTTTGCTAAACGAAAAAACGTCACGCACATACGTACACCTTCAGGGCCGCAAAAAAGAAAACGATGAGAGATATCAAAAAATAGTTATGAGTAAAAAAGTTGGTTAAAAAGGTTGCTAATCACTGAGGTTTTACACCTGTATATTTAACTTTGTTCGATACGACAAACCGTTTCCCAGATATAACGATTCAAAAAATAGGAAGAAATTAAGGACCCCAGAAATTGAAAACGGTGAGAGATATCAAAAAATCATAAGGGGTTAAAAAGATTATAATCACTGCGATCTTACTGCTGTAAACTTAACTTGTTTCTATACTACGTTTCCCAGATATATAGATTCCAAAAAAATGAATACAATTCAGGGCCACAAAAAAGAAAATGGTGAGAGATATAAAAAAATCTTCGGGGTAAAAAAAGTTGCTAATCACTGAGGTTTTACACCTGTAGGTTTTACACCTGTACTTTTATCTTTGTTCGATATGTCCAACCGTTTCCTAGATATAACGATTCAAAAAAAGAATGAATTTCAGAGCCCCAGAAAATGAAAACGGTGAGAGATATCAAAAAATCATAAGAGTTAAAAAAGTTGCTAATCACTGAGATCTTACTTCTGTAAATTTAACTTCTTTCGTTGCAACCAACCGTTTCCGAGAAATGTCGATTCAAAAAAAAAGGGGTACAATTCAGGGCCCCAAAAACAAAAAATGGTGAGAGATATCAAAAATTCATAAAGGTTGAAAAAGTTGCTAATCACTGAGATCTTACACTTGTAGCTGTAACTTTGTTCGATACAACCGTTTCCCCGATATAACGATTCGAAAAAGGAAGAAATTCAGGGCCCCAGAAAACGAAAACTGTGAGAGATCTCAAAAAATCATAAGAGTTAAAAAATTGCTAATCACTGAGATCTAACACCTGTAGATTTAACTCTTTTCGATAGAACCAACCGTTTCCGAGATAATACGAGTCTGAAAAAAAGGATGAACTTCAGGGCCCCCAAAAAAGGTCCGGCCCTGCACCGATTTTAACGCCCAACAATAGGGTTCCTCACAGGCCGCAGCCCTTTCGTCGTACCAAATTTTAGCTCGATATCTTAAGAATTGCGATCTGTACTTTGTTAAACGCAAAACGTCACGCACGAACCTACGTACATACAGACATGCTTTTTTGATTTTTTTTTGACTCCGATTCGATTGGTATAGGTTTGAACCCTGGGCGACGCTTAGTTCCCAAGATCTCGAAAAAACCTACCATGGCTATATGAAAGCCGGATCGGCTTTCATAACAAGTTCGAGTAATGAATTCTACATCGGATGGCTGATGCTGTCTACTTCTTGTAATATACTCCTATTACTTCAGCACAAAAAGGCTTATCCAAATTCTTTTCATTTAGCATATAACGCCCCCATGGCAACGGGACTTCCGATAAGCTTCATTCTTTACATGCTTTCTATAGGAGGTTTCTAGATACTAGTATCCAGGCAACATTCTATTCATATCTGTCCATATCATCCTTTCCATCCAGGCAAACCATTTCGATCACGTTATTTAGTTTCTTGGCAACTATATAACCACAATATTTCTTACCAATTCATAACAACTTCATCACACCTATTTCTAACGTTCTCTCCACAATGTAAGTCAATCCACCGCTTCTTGGGCCATCCTTGTGGTCGCTTGCCTACTACATCTAGTTGTAGTGCTATGTTTGCCACTGTGTCATCGCAACACCTTGTCCGTACCAACGCAGGCGAGCTTCCAGCATCTTGTCAGGGATCGGTGCGACACCTAGGGTTTTAGACGAGTGAAAAATCATAATGGAAGCCTGGAGGTGAGTTACTACAGTACCTGTGTTGTTGTCACCTGCCCCATGTGGTCAGATGACGGACAATACTATCTCCACAACTGCTGAAGTACAGGCATTGGCAAAAGTAATGGCGTTCTGTTCGTAACTATGTAACGTGTACTTCCTCAACACATTACTTCAACGTGGACTTGACTGTTCTTCACGGTGGAGTCTTCACGTACCCATGTCTGGAATTCCATTACAAAAGACCAGCGGTGACGACTGTGAAGAGGGCGGCAGAGCGACTGTGTGCAGGCTCACCCTCAAGTTTCAAGGTCAAGGGCAATCTTCTAAAACAAACGTCCAGCGTGTACATGGTAATTGGTGACATGATCTAGTCTTGTTAGGCCAATGGACCAGCACAGCATCCTCATCTTCATGGAGTGCAACACTTGCTCACATCTGTTGGTTACTGGCCAACACTCAGTTCCATACAATGCTACAGGTCTGATCACAGTGCGGTATACTTTTGATTTGAGCTGTACAGGAAACTTGACTAATTCGCGTTGCTCCTCTCGGAGCATAGGGCTTCCGTGAAACACTTCCATCGGGTCCTGTTATTGGCCTTATCCAGGTATTCTTCCTTGTTCGTCCTCTTCTAGGTCTTCGTCGGACGACGTCATTTTCGGGACCCTTGTGGGTTCCAATCGAAGGCAGTCTTCTGAATGGCTCCAGCAGGCTTCCTTAGGGTGTGACCTATCCATCGCCACTTTCTCTCCTTTATTTTTATTTCCATTTTCTGCTGGTTGGTTTTCTACCGTAGATCTTCATTTGATATGACATCCGGCCATCTTCGATGGATGATACGTCTCAAGCAACGATTCGGGAAGACTTGCAGTTGGTCGTACAGGAATCTTACGATCACAAAAAACTAATGTCACCTGTTGCCATTTAGGCCAAGCTGTATTTGATCACATTCGTACTTCTCTCATTGTGTCTCCATCTGATGTTATGTAAGAGCCCGAATATCGGAATCCAGTGATCTTGTCGAGTTGTTTTCCAACAATAGATGTAGAGCCATCGGATAGCTCTCCACACTCCATGTATTCAGGTTTGGAAATGTTTAATTTCTGTCCGTATGGATTAAGGTGATCATTCCAAATCTGTGTTTGCTGCTCTAGGCCTTTGCGTGCGCGCTTCCCAAAACAGACATGATCGGCATACAGAAGATTCCAGGGATGTTGACAAACTCACATACCGAATTTATTCCATACTACGCATACTGTTATATGTACTTTTTCAAATGTCTTTTGGATACCATGACCCTTAAGAATTAACATTAGATGAGACGTTTGCAATGAACTAATAGGGTGAGTTTTGTTGCATTTCTAATTTTAGTATGTATATTAAGTCACTGTCGGAGGTTCGCCAGTATTAACCAATTCCGTACTTATTATTTATCCTCTTCATTGAGAGATATTTCTGCTAGGATTCAGGGCGAGGTGGAGATGGAGAAAAGTACACGTACACAAGAGACTGGATCTTGATAGTTTAAGCGGAGTATAAGAGAAGGACTAGTGATGAATCCTGAACAAACTTCAAATGCAGAAAAACGGGTACTTTTGAAGAAGAAAAAATCCTCAGGCGTAAACATTGGCCGATAAAACAACTATAGCTGTGGATCACTCAGTATACACTAGAATTATTGGATGGAACGAGGAAGAACAAGATTGCAGAAGATTAAACAACGTTATTGGTTTTACTTCCATTTTAACTACTGCGGTTTGTGGAGACGCCGGCCTGCCAGAATTTTGCCCCGAAAGGGATCATTAACGTGCCAGTAATTCTAGTGACACGGCACTCTCGCATTTGCGCACCCTCTAATGCCAGCCGAATGCGCCAGGATGCGATCCTGCAACATTGGGCGCTTGCAGGAGATGAAAAGTGGAAGGCAAAATACAGAAGTCTGAAAAATCAGGTAAACAAGTGCAGGAAACGAAATAAGACAATTGCAAAAATAAATATGTCGTTATCAAAAATTTTCTAAAAAATCGAAGAGTATTTACAGCTTGCTGATTGGAGTACTTGTGGGCAAATGAAGACCAAGTGCTGTAATATTAAGGTTTCAGATGGAAAACCTGTAACAAAAAGAGAAGAAAGGCAGAGAGACATAAAACCAAAATAGAGCGTTTGCATAAAGGTATTAAACAGAGATTCATGTGATGGAAAGGGACGAGTAAATTGGTGACGATGAGGGAGGATATTTATTATTGATAACTGAATTCGATAGAGCACTGGGGTTTATGGGACAGGTGAAGTACCCTCTTATTTTTAGATCAATGCTGTAATCACTATACGAAAGAAAACAGGAGTTGACATATGGGAAGATTGTCGCACTATCAGCTTGATGACTCAAGCTTCAAGGATCCTCACTAGAATGACTTACAAGAGCATCGAAAGACAGATAGAAACGGAGTTGGGTGAAGACCGATTTGGTTTCAGGAGAAATGTGACAACAAGAGATGCTCTACTCAAGTAACAGGGTGATCCTGGAAGGCAAAATACGGAAAAATAAAAGAACACTCGTAGTATTTGTAAACTTCGTATGTGCTTTGTATAACGTTGGTTAGAGTAAGTTGTTTGACATACCTTCAAAAAGATTGGAATAAAGTACGGGAATGACAGGCAGATCAGCAATATATACTAAAGAAGGTATAAGGCAAGGCTGCAAATTATCACCCCTAGTTTTCAATTTATTCATTGAACAAGCAATGAAGACAATTAGAGTAAAATCTCAAGTAGAAGTTAATATTCAAAGAGAAGTAATCTCAACTCCGAGACGTTGTCATCATAGCCGATTCAGCAGATGTTCTGAATGAGTAAATGGTAGGCACTTCGTATTAAGAACGTAATTCATGATGAAAGAGAATAAATGTAACATCAATCACGGAATGCAGCCGAAAGAAATCAGAAATCCATATTGACGTTCAATTGTCAAGTGAAAAGGCACATTAAGTAGGAGACTATTTCTACTGGGGACCAAAATAACCAGTGATGAACGAAGCGAGAGGATATTAAAATTATGTTGCCTGAGGCAAGGACGTCATTTCTGCAATATAAAATTTTGTTGACACCAAATATAAGAAAGTCACTTTTGAATGTTTTCCTGGGGCGTGGCACGCCAAGGAAGTAAAACTTGGACTCTTGAAGCAGGATAAAAACGGAGAATAGAAAATCCTGAAATGCGTTGTTACAGGAGAATATTGAAGATGAAATGGGAAGTGAACAACACATTGAAAGGTATTTAAATATGTAGTCGAGAGGAGATATTTCTGGTGACTACCAATGAAGACATGAGATAAGTTGCCAGGACACATTCTATGACACCCAGGAATAACTAACGTAGTTTAGGAAGGAAGTTTTGAGATTAAAAACTAATGGGATACACGAAAGTTAGAATATGTTTAAAAGATTGTCATGGTTGTAGGATGTAGAAATGAAACGGTTGACGGAAAACAAAAAGGTGCGGAGGGCTGTATCACACCTGAAGACTCCAACAACAACAACAACTACAAATCAAAAGTATGAACTTGCCACAATGAATTAAAATGTGATTATTTAAATGTCCTCTCTTAGCTAATGGAGCTTCACAATTGCTACAGTAAGATGGTTTCTAGACTCTATAGATTCGATCGTATGTCCTCAAATATCTCCTTAGATCTGAGTTGCTTTCGCATATACAGTGAGATTATGTGGATGAAGTGGGGCCGGCGGACAGCTACCAGGCGCACGAATGCCTTTCGGCAGCCAACCGAACTCGGCCTTCAGATTGCGCGCAGGTAAAAACCATAACATGGTACATTAATTAACGGTAAATTTACCAGCAACTGATGATTAAAGAACTTACCTTTTCACAGAAGATGTTAAAAATGTTCTCCTACAGCCGACAGACAGGTGTTGTATCGTGTAAATAAATTAGCGTTTACACGTTGTAATTTTCCTTCCGTAATGAGGGATATCTGCTGCCTTATATTGTTCTCCAGCTCCTCTTGCGTACGAGAGGTAGACCAATACACTTTGTCTTTTGAGCGTCCCCACCAATAAAAATCACACAGTTTTAAATCCGGACTTCGAGGTGGTCACAATCCAGCACTAATCACCCTGTCACCAAAGACAGCACTTATTGCGTCCAATGAACTATGCGCAGTATGCGGTATGCTGAAAAGAAAACATATAATCTTTCCCTGTCTGTTAACCGGACAATCAGAATAATCTGAATGTATCGAGCAGAATTAATAGTTTCACGGAAAAGAAATTGGGCCTATAATTTTTTCTGTGGTTACAGCGCACCACACACCGATCTCTGGGTCATGCAGGGGGATTTGGTGGATCAGACTTGGGTTCGCAGGTGACCAGTTTCGATTGTTTTGTGAGTTCACACGTCCATGTAAATTAAACCACGCATCGTCACTGAAAAACACTATGGATCTAAAATTCCTTCGTGCAAGGACTCGAAAAACCAATTACAGTACTTGTATCTTGCCACTGGGTCTCTTGGGCTTAAGGTTTGAACCTGCGTAAGTTTGTACGATCGATAAATAGTTATGCATCCTTCTGAGCCGTTGAATATGACACGTTGGCTTATTTTACCTACGATACCCTTGCTGACCATAATAATCGAGCAGTAATATTCTCTAATTTCCTTTCTGTCCAAACGTGACGTCTTCGTTTAATATTTTTATTTAAAACTGACGCCGTAGACTTGAACTTCATCACAACCTTCGAAACTGCAGTTTTCGAAGGCACCTTACAACCAGAAATTCCTGTAGAAATGCTCTGCGAGTAACACTGGCAGACTCGTTCTTAATAAAAGTACAGCAAATGAAAATTCTTTTTAGTTCGGTGAACCTCGCAGCTACACTTGTTTGCGACTAGATAAAAACTAACCCTTCCCAACTGTTCGTAGCTGTTGCAGCAAGCACACTTACCGGTCTGTATCTGTCGTCGCCTGTACTTAAAAGATTGGCCTGCCAGTCCAGGCAGCCAGAATAATTGCGTGGGCTCAGACGAAATGCACAAAATATAGATACGGCCTAGATTCCCAGCTGACGAATGACAATGGCCAACATTCCTCAACAATTTGTTTTAAAATCTTTCGAATTTTGCAGCGTTACATTATGTAGCTACTTCTATATCACCCGGCATGTTAACTGTAATTATTCAAAGCACGGACCTTAGGATGTTTCGTGTTTAATTGTGGGGTATTTTTAATTACAAAGTGTACAAATCAATTACCCGCACTCTAGTGGAGCTGGAGAACAATTTACGGCAGCAGATATCCCTCACATCGAAAGGGAATTAGAACATGTAAACGCTAATTTATTTACACGGTACTACGCCTGTCTGTCAGCTGAAGAAGAACATTTTCAGCATCTCCTGCGAAAAGGTAAGTTCTTTAACACTCTAGTGGTCACGCGGATAACTATTTTTCTCCATACTTTCTTTGTGATTTGAGGCTATTGTATGCTATTTATTCTATGAATATGATTATGATCTGTGAAAAGAACTATATTTCTGTACAATATAAGAAAATATCCATGCATTTATAAAAGATATACCTGAAATATTACAGGACAGTGTGATTTGTCTGATATTTGTATAATATATTCTTTCCTTAATGCTTTTTGGAGGTTTATTTTATTGTATGTCTATATATATTCCGAAGTGATCTTTTATACGGAGAATATGCAGCAAGAGGTATGATCACTGTTTTGCATTTAATATAAAAATATAATGATACAAGAAATTCAGAGGAAATGTTACACTTCACTCGCAGTCGGTGTTTAGGGAATTTCTTACAATAAATTATTTGTATCACAGCAAGTCTCACATACAGGTCGCTGGTGATCAGGACACACCCAGTTGGTGCATACATGGCAGGTTTTCCTGATAGTCTTGTTTCGGTGTCGTCCGAAACTGTGGCAGCGGCCCATCTTGCTTGCTTTAGCAGGAGGTGGGACAGGATCTTCTTCAATTTTCAAAAGGAACTTTCCACGACACTTAATTTCTGTTGGAATCATTTCCAGGTTGTTTCTCCATTGAATTTCAGGTTTCATCAAATCCAAAGCAACAGTTCGCAGGAAATTTTGGTGATACACTACTTCATAATGAATATTTGCAGAAAATAGTATTCGAGCATTGATGCCGCCAATATTCAGTCAGTCGAAGAAGATAGAGTCCATCTCCGAGAATTTCTCGAAACATCAAATTGTCAACACATCTTATCCAACATATCAACACCATAATTTGTTTCATTGCATAACGTGAAAATCTCTGGTTTTCTGACAACGCCTGTAGATTCGTCTATACGATTATTATGATGCATTGAAGACACTGCTAGGACTGCTTAATTATCTTTGGGAGCGTAAGATACTTGAGTACATTGTTTATGAAAGTCAAACAATGAACTTTTGACCTCTCGGGTTTTGTTGGGCAAGAATTCCTTTGGCAATTCCCGTTCATATTTTCTTAGCCTTCCCTTGTATGTTAGTTTCTTGTCCTCTACGATCTCAAGCATCAAAGGAATTGATGTAAACCACTTATCGGCCGTGATATTTCTATTCGAACCGGTTCCACAATACGTTTCAGTACTTCATTTGGCGCATTGCTCCGCTTGAAAGGTCCATCAGGTTGAACACCTACATATATTTCAAGGTTGTGAGAGTCTATGTTGTTACAGTTAACGAGTGCAATTAATATAATTCCGTGCTTTGCTGGTTTGCTAGGTATGTACTGGCGAAATGCGCAGCGCCCACGAAATGATACCAACTGCTCATCAACGGTGAGGTATTCACTTGCAGAATAATTCCGCCTACAGTTCAGTACGAAGTTCTGAAATAATTCTTTCAAGGCTGCAAGCTTGTCCACCTCCCTGCGTTCAAGTCTAGTACGAATGTTATTAAACCGAGGCAACGCATGAGAAATTTAAATCTTTGTGCACTCATAGTTACAAAAAAGCCTGCACTCCTGTTTCAGAACTATTATCTCACCTATCTAACATATTTCATCTTCCAGACTTCAATACACCGGCAAGATACAAAATACCTATAAGTAATCTAATTTCACACTCATCTATAATTCTTGAGTCCCTTTCACGCTGAAAATTAGACCTGACTTTTTCCATGTATGTATTTTTACTGTATATTCAACTAGTTTGTGTGTCATGATGTCCAAAAATAGTTCAAAACACTACAAATGTGTGCTAGCATTTTTGGCTCTGTTCGTAGGATCGGCAAATGATCAATAATGTTCTGAGAACGTGTGCGCGATGTTGGCGCAATAACTGACGTCCTCCACTTTGTTCAGTCTTTTCCAGTGTAATAATTAGAGGGCACACAATCATCAACGGGATCTTCATCACTACTAGAAATACTGTCATCACCACTATCAACATCATTGTCCACATCTGGAAGCACTTCTACAGGGTCCTCTTCAACCGAGGCCTCATCCTCAACACTGTACCCGATACCTAGTTTAGGCTATCGGCTACGCCAGCAGACATTAAGCTGTAGTTGAGGTTTTGAGAAGAAATAGGAAAAGATAGCGCACCGATCGCGTCAAGAAGAATGTCAAGATGACGTAGGAGGTCTAGAATCAAGGAGGCACTGACGTCTGTAAGAAGATGGAATTATGGATAGAGATGTGAAGCTTTATTGAGAGATATATGGAATTATAGCAATTAAACATCTTAGAAGAGGATATATAACATGCATTATATGTGGAAATAATTTTATGGAAGTAAGTTATTTTATAACAGAACAGCCGAGATGATCTGGGTTCGAGACTATGATCATGACGTGAGAGCACAGTGGTGGGGGAATACGCCACGTGCCTGCGCCGAGCACATAAGCCAGAAGACAGTGCAAGCAAAGTTCAGTTGGGCTCAGTTAGACGAGCAGGTAAGAGCAGCTCTATAGCGCAGCGAGACGGACAGTGAAGGTCACGTATCATACAGAAACTGTCAGTGGCAGAGTGTAGGCGACAGTTCCTGCTTCGCCGAGCAGCGAAGGCCGAGCGGGTCATTGATCCAGGCGGGCTGGCCGAGGAAGCAATTACAGACGGCCGGGATATGTCAGAACCGCACTGCAAGTAGTTGAAGACTTTATTTCAAGCTACATTTCGACGCAGTTCGAACACAGGCTTTTATGAATAACTTCACGACTATGCTTTTATATAACGCATTCGAAGCCACTTTAACTATTTCAAGTAAACGGAATGTTGTTAGCATAGGCACTGATGAACATTAAATCGTGCATTAATAAGATTTATTTCTTATGCCGTTTTCATGAATTACCAATTACAGACAGATACAGGGTGTTTCGTAAACTTGAACACTCTCAAGTAAAATTTTATTTTACGGAAGTAAGACTTAGTAGTCATTTGAGATTGAACTTGCAATACTCAAACTGAACATTTAACGGAACAGTGGCGTAACTTAGAAGAGGAGTAGGGGGTCCGCTGTTTCCATGAACTTTTCGAGAAGGAGTTGGACAATATCCGCTATGGGTAATCCGGAGTTCAACATGTCCGAGTAGACGCGAATAGAGACAAGATGGCACCGCAGAGCGATGGATTCGATTCCTGACGAGAGGAGTCCACCAGC
Source organism: Meconema thalassinum (assembly GCA_946902985.2). NCBI lineage: Eukaryota > Metazoa > Arthropoda > Insecta > Orthoptera > Tettigoniidae > Meconema > Meconema thalassinum. The sequence continues at coordinate 186,898,200 of OX336398.1, read as the reverse complement.
TGATTCACTTGGGATTTCGAATGCAATCGTCATTTCATGGATGGAATGCTATGCACGCCGATCTATCGAGAAATTCTTTATGTAGGGAAAATCGACGATCTTGGAAATTTAATTACAGCTGATTATGAAAGGTACTGTAAGAGTCATAACTACCTGATACGATTATTTTCATGAATACTGGGCACACATGTATATTTTTCTAATAGGAGTGATTTGATTATTAAGACATGGTTTGAATTTATATACTTCGAATTTGCTAGAATATGGAGTGACCATATGATATGGCAGGCATCATTATACGAAATTCTCACCGTTGTTTGGCTTTATTAAGCAGATGTTTGGTCTTTTAGACATTTTTCCAGCTAGGATATTTTTCATGAATAGTTTTTTTTGTGTAACGAGTATTTCGAACTCGTGATCTGCAATTGATTATCAAAAATTACTTCGTCAGTTCATTGCATACTAGCGAGTGTGTATTATTCATCAGTAGGGATTTTTTCCATTGGATTGTTTGGAGATATTAAGAAGTTATTCACTTTAGTGAATGAACATCGCTTTTATATGACAACTAGAAACTTGTTGATTCCTATCTGGTACATTCACTCATATAGACTACGAGATAGGGTCCTTCGTATTTATACGATTGTATGGTGGCTACTCATCTTACCCATCGTTCAGGGAACTATCATCCAAGTCGACGGGGCGAGGTCTTTCGTATTTATACGACTGTACGGTGGTTACACATCTTACTCGCCATTGAGGGACTCATTTTTATCATCCGAGTGTACACGAGATGTAAGTGAATCAAACAAGGAACTACTAGTCACATATCAGTCGAAATTTTGTTAAATAAAGTAACGATAAATGTCAACAGGATTGCATTTAGTAATTCTTGTTTGCCAATCCAATATTTTGTTGCTATACTCTTTTGAGAGTAATTTCAGTTTAACAGCTGTTACAGCTGATGCTTTTGATGATTTTTATAATTGTGTTTGATACCTTTGGGAAGGATTTAAAGTAATTGAATCCTGTAATATTAATCATTAATGGTCATAATTATTTTAAGGCAGATCAGTATTGCAGATTTTGATATGAGAGATTATAGCACATTGGTGTTTTTCTGCGATTTGAATTATGAAATTTGTAAGAGAATTTATGCTATTTGAAAGCAGATCATAAATTACTGAAGTAATATTTTTCCAATTGTTTAAGAAGTTGTCTTGATGTGATCAGAGTAATTACAGTTATTGGAGATTGTGTGCGTTGATAATTTGAAGCCATTTATATATTTCTTGTAGATCATGCAACATGGTTAAGTGAAGTTTGTGATAGGCATTTTGTGGAAGTTGCCATGTGATGGTTGCAACGTTAATAATGTATTTTGAGGCAGACATGAGGTCGTCGTACCCAGTCTAGCGTAATTGTTGAGATTCATGCTGTATGTGCTGAATATTTGTGGAGTTTTATGGAGTAATTCTTATATTCAAATGTGATATTTGAAGTATTGAAGAAATGTAATGTCGTTGTGGATAGTTTGATCCAACGTGATGTCGTGGAGGCAATAATATTTTTTGGCATGATAAATTAAATACGAGATATAACTTGGAAGTAATAAAACTGTAAGACAACGTTCTATAAACCATATTAAACAATTTGTTAGGAAATTAAACAAATAAATGAAGTTGATAATACAAGATTTTCTGAAAATAATAATTAACGAAATAATAATCTGAAAATTAAGCACATTAACGATCTGACCTAATGAAATAAAAATCAGAATGACTAGATGAAATAATATAAAAACTAAATAACCAGATGATTGAAATTTAAATAAGTTGATAAATTAAAATTTTGAATAAATCGACGAATTAAATAGATGGATGAATTAAAGATTGAGTAAATTAAACTGATTGAAATAAATTAATAGACGATTGTAATGATGATGAATAACTGAATTAGAAGGTGATAATTAATTAAAGAAGCTGATGATTAATGAATTTATATGGAATTAAATAAATTTAATTGAGAGATAATGTGAAGGAATTGCAACTTGAGTTGAGAATTTAAATGATGTAATGGTGATGAATTAACGATTCTGACAGGAATATGTAAAATTTTGAAGTGAGAATTAATGTGAGAAATATTTAATTTTTGATGATGACGATGATGAAGACCAATGAGAATTTGAATTTTCTGTAATTCACAGATAAGTGATTGTGAATGACGATGTAAATAGTGTAAATTAATTATTCAATGTTTAGGAACATTTGATTAACATGTTCAACATTCAAATTATGCCATGCAAACCATAATTTACGTGATATTTAATATGTGTGATTATTATATGTGTATGTTTAGACAGATTAATAACATTTTTAAATCCACCTTGATGTTAAATTAAAGAGAAATTAGGTCTCAGCTTTCACAAATGTCAGTGACGAAAGACATAGTGCTACAGTGATCCTGAGAACCCAAGAGAACTTTATAAAAATTTTCTTGTTATGTGGATAAAAATAATTTTGGAATAGAAAAGAGATGGTTCGATTTTTGGACAATGACAATTTAACTTTGGCATTCGACCATACTCTTAGGTAGGAATTATATTTAAAATGTCTGTCTGACTATCAAAGTAAAATAAATTTGTTTTTATCTTAGTTGTGATCTGATGATGGTGTGATGTTCCTTTTTATTTCCTTGTCTTGAGTAAGGCTTATCCGGAAAGGAAGTGGTTTGCTAGGAATTCAGTTGATGGCGCCCATTTATATTTGAATTATTTTTTATTAACTTAAGCCCGTAACGACCCTAGAGATACTTTGTCTCGTGATACCCACTGCTTTTTCAAGAACTCAGCTGAATTTCCGACACATTCCTTATTTGACTAGAGGTTCATTTAACTCCGCTCTGTCCTGGAACTCCAGGAATGCGATGTTATAGCAGATGGGTCATCGCATCCCCAGGACGAACGGGAACAACACCAAGTACTTCACCTTCCTCACTGCCCGGTTCATTCAGCCATCGATTTGTATTCTCATAGTCATCCCTTTTGCACTTATAAACCAATAATTAATATAAACTCATGTAACGGAGTTGATATATGCACATGAACTGAGATAAAACGAACGAAGTCAGAAAAAAGTCACGGCAGTGGTCGCACGGATCACAGTTGTGATCCACAACAATAAATTGATTTGCAAAGCGACAACCATCAGCCAAGGATAGCTGGCTACTGCATGTCAGACAGGGGATGGGCACCAGGAAGGTACAAAGATACTCAAGGTCAACGGTCAAACAAATAGACTGGCGCGGCAAATCTCAAACTGCTGGATCACTATTGTGATCCGCGCTACCATTGGAGTGTTAATCATGATTATGCACTATAGTTACGGTTTATAGACGCGCGCAATTTGCGACCCGAGTTTGGTTGGCTGGCGAAAGGCATGCGCACCTGGTAGCTGGCCGAAAGCCACACTCCAGCAAAAGAATCTCCCTGTACTACATTAATATCGCTTCTTGCCACCATAAGTTATATCATAAAATGTTCACATTTTAGGTAATATGACCTTGGGTTTACTACATACGAATGGTTTCTTACCTCTGTTTAGGAATTGTGTCTCCTAATTAGCACGTACATCTTCAAAGATACAATCTGTGAGAACTCGGATTCACCTATGCTATATAACTTTTCGCCGCTATGGACTAGCATTTGTTCAAACAAATTTTCTCAAAAAGTAAACTTGGATTCACATACCTTTCATGAATACGGCCACTTGCCACTATGGATTAACATGTGTGTCTTTAAATGTCCTCTCTGGACAAACTTGGATTCGCCGTTATTGATTCACATGTATTCCACTAAGGATTTCCTTACGGTAAATTTGGCTTTGTATACGATATGCCTTCTCGCCAATATGGACTGGCATGTGTTTCATCAAACTTCTTGTCGTGGTAAACTTGGAATCAAATACACTACAAGAAAATGGCTTCTCGCCGCTATGGTTGAGCATGTGTTTCTTCAAATGTTGTTTACGGTTAAACTTGCAATCACATACGCTGCAAGAAAATGGCTTCTCGCCGCTATGGACGAGCATATCCTGCATGGACAAACAAGTGTCTTTTCAAACTTTCATTCCGAGTATGGATCAGTTACGCTACAAGAAAATGGCTTCTCGCCGCTATGGACGAATATGTCTATCTTCAAACTAGATCTAGTGACAAACTTGGATTCACATACCATACATAAAAAAGGGCTCCTCGCCGCTATGGATGAGCTTATGCATTTTGAAATGCCCTATCTGAGTAAACTTGGATTCTCATAAGGTATATGTTCCGTTAAGAATGTTTCTGTGGTTTGATGTAATCATAGCCACAGAAACATTCTTAACGGAACATATAAGCCTGCCACACATATATAGCAAGCATGCCCTGGCTATCCCAAAAGAGAAAGGGAGACCGGAAGGAGGAGTAAGCATCTTATATAAAGACTGCATAGGAAAGGTGAAGGAATCACTCATGGAAGAGAACATGGTAACTGTTCGAACAGACAAATTAACGATCATAGGTCTCTACATCAGCCCCATCAAGAAAATAGATGACGCAGTGGAACACATTGCGAGAGCCATTACAATAGCGAGAGAAGACAGAAACGTAATTCTTGGGGGCGACCTCAACTGTCGAATTGACAAACCTGACAACAAAACAAGTCTAATTCTAGAACTCCTACATGACGAGGGATACACTCTGCTAAACAGACCAGAAGAGGTAACTTATGTAGCTCCCAACGGGAAAAGCACCATAGATTTAATCTTCGTAAAAGGGGACTGCCTATCACCATACAAGCAAGAAGTCTTATATTCGGACTCAGCTGCTGCTCTCAGGAAACACATACCTGTCCTTTCAAGAATTGTTACAGAAGAAAGGTCGCTGCCCAAAAATAAGAGTGAGTGGATTACTACAAGAAAGCTATGGACTGACACCATCGAAAGGAGAAATGACGAGCTACAAAATATATCTCAGATGCTTGAAGAAGGTCATCTAGATTCAGCACTTAACTCAACGCTGAACATTATCAAAGATTCGCAAATAAGGAAGCCACCAAGAATCGCCAAGTTCTGGTTTGACTCAGAATGTTACAAACTTAGACAAGAGACCCTGGATCTCCTCCATAAGGCGCGACAATCAAACGACCACCCCACGCTTACAGAGTACGCACTGAAGAGGAAAGCGTACAAAAAACTGCTACAGCAAAAGAAAGCAAAGCACATTGAAGAGCGGGCACAAACCCAAGCCCAAGAAGCCCTCAGCGACCCATTCATCGCACTTAAGACGCGAAAAACATGCTCCACCCCAGACCTACCGATAACTTCATGGGAAAATCACTTCTCAAAAATCCTAAACACGCAAAATATTAAAACTGCTCTTCCACTACGGAGAAATACTGACACTATAACTGACCCGATAGAACCGCAGGAAGTCAAAACTGCTATTTTCGCCACCAAAGACAAGAAAGCAGTGGGGCCTGACGGGATATTTAACGAAAACTTGAAAGACACCTGTGACACACTGCTTGACACATGGACCACCTTATTCAACAAGTGTTACGCAACAGGAGAATTCCCAGATGGATGGAGGCACTCTATTATAAAGATGCTGTACAAAGGTAAAGGAGATAGAAACGACCCAGACGCATACAGGGGCATAGCCCTTGAAAACAACATCTACAAGGTCTTTGCAAAAATACTGGAGAACAGACTCGTCGCAGCGGCTGGAACAATGATCCCGGAGATACAGTTTGGATTCATGAAAGGAAGAGGAACTTTAAATGCAGTAAGAAATCTCATTGATAATATACAGGAAAACATTAGACATCCAAAGGGAAAATTCTATGCAATCTTCATAGACTTCAGGAAGGCATTTGATCTGCTGAATAGAGATATGCTCCTTTGTAAAGTAGCCGGCATGATAGGAAAAGACAACCCACTGATTATAGCAATCAACAACATCCTGGCATACAACCGAGTGTCAATACAAGACGGCAAGACATCTTCAGCAAGCATAGTACAGAGTAATGGAGTTCTCCGAGGGGATCCGTTAAGCCCCATACTATTCAACATCGCCTTGGCAGACATCGAAAAGATCACTCACGGAACCTCCGTGGCAATCTATGTATATGCGGACGACATGGTTATAGAGTCGAACAACAGGGAAGAATTACAAAACGTAATGGACAAACTCGAAGATTACGCCATTAAAAACAGCTTGGAAATTAACAAAAACAAGACAGTCCAGATGGTATTCAGAAAAGGGGGAAGAATCGCAAACAAGGACAGGTTACAGTGCAGAATGGAGGACCTGGAGGTCGTGAGCTCATTCAAGTATCTGGGTATCACACTTCAACCTTCAGCTAATTCTTTCAAATGCCACGTAAGAGAGAGAACCGTGGCAGCCATAAGAAGCATTTATGATATCTCGGATCCCACGAGACTATCTTTAAGCACGGCTATGAGTCTATTTTACGCTAAGGTACTCCCAGTTCTAACTTACGGGCTAGAACTTACTCGTGGACACCTAACAGTAACCGATCTCCGAGCCATTGAAACCGTAAAAGCTAGATTTTAAAAAAAACATTGGGGATTTCCAAGATGTCACCCTCAAGACTGGCGTACATACTAGCCTCGGAGACATTCCTAATAGAAGATCTACGAACCAGAATGCAGCTTCCATCTACCAAACAAGAACAAGAGCTTCTACAAATTAGGCAGAAGAAAAGAGAAGACATCAACCTGGAGTTTTACTCGACTGATGCCATGCTCAATCGTAGCTGGTCTGGACCAAATAATGATATGCGGAGCGCTCTAACTAGGTTGGCAATACATGGTTTTCACCACAAGCTATGTACTCGACAGGGCTATCATGAACCGTCTGAGCAGTGCGTTTGTAAGTTGTGTGAAGGTCATTGCGAGCGATATCATTTCAACAAATGCACCAAACGAGGACAATCCCTTATGGACTATTGTAAAATGTAATCTATAGTTAACAGTGTGATACATCTCAATGTATATCTTATATATGGCCATTTGGCTGCAATAAAGTTATTATTATTATAAGGTACATGTAAACGGCCTCTCTCCGCTATGGATAAGCATGTGTATCTTCAAATATGATTTGTTTGAAAACTTGGATTCACATTCGTTGCATGAAAAGGGCTCTTTGCCGCTTTGGATGAGCTTATGTATTTTCAAGTGTCCTATCTGGTTAAACTAGGATTCACTTAAGTTACATGAGAATGGCCTATCGCTGCTATGTACAAGTTTGTGTGTCTTCAAATTTCCTTTCCGAGTAAACTTGGATTCAGATACGTTGCATGGATTAGCGTTTCTACCAGTATGTCTAGCAGTGGTTGACTTAAAAGTTTGTTTGGTAGTACATATTCCACTAGATGCACTGTTAGCACGTTTTCTTACATTATAACTCAATCGGTACATGTTTCCAACAGCATTATCCGATGTATGTGGACGTATCAGCCTGAAATAATAAGTACTAAGAGTTTAAAGTCCACTATATTATCACGGAAGAAGAACAATGGAATTTTAGAGATCTAAGAAGAAACAAGATGTTCAGCAAAGAACATATAGCCTACTTTCTCCTAAATGTATGGGTATCTTTATGACTCTTTGTCCTCATCCCTAAAACAATCACCCCAACCACAATGTATTGTTTGTTTTCTTTTATATTGATAATAAGCCAGTAAGTGTCAAGATCAATATTATATACTTTATGATGATTGAATAACAAAACTACTAACTTATTGTAATGCATTCACGTCCGTTAATCTCTATATTAAGCCAGCCTGCAAAATTAAGAATCTTCCGCCCCAATCACAGTAGGTGGTGCTGCGACCTATCAGTGAATTAATCTTTATCTTGAACGCCTATGCACTGCCATCGTAATGTACTACGATGGCAGTGTTCTATGGGTGTTGAATGAGTAGGCAGTTTAAAGTAGCCAAGAGGGAGGCGATCCAGCTGGCAGTGTTTAAAGGTATTCGGAGCGCGATCGTGGCTAATAGTTGAACTACCAGTATTACAAAATTGACATACTTCAGGAGGCCAGCTCAGGCATTTACACAGCGTTATGTTTGGAACAATATTACCCACATAACCCACAAGAGGACAGCACCGTACAGAGGCATTAAGAAGGCTGTGGTTAATGACAACGTGTATCTAGTTCTTCTATTCTCCTTTTTCTAATGTCTTCTGTTTATGTGCGATGCTGGGACTGTGATTTTATTAATATACTAGTGTATACTTTATCCTCTCCTTTGAGCTAAATGACATTTTATTCAGTATCTGTGGAAGAAGCTCGTGCACATCATTTGTAAAAGAATTCAAGAAAAAAATCCTAACTGTAGCAGTACTCGATCCCCAGTCAACTGCGTGTCAGACTAACATGCTAGCCCAGAGCTAACCGTATCCATGACGTCAGGTGTTCTTAACTGATATATTAGATACAAACTGTTGGCAAATAATGACTTTAAATAAACGATTTCTTCACTGCAGTACATCTTCATTAAAGATCATTTCATACAAAGTTTATATTATTGTATCAGTACGGTATATCACATACAACATACTAAAACTACTGAAATATAAGACAGGCACATGAGGACAGCTGCCATCTTGTAGTGTGACACAAACGGCTCAGCTCTTTTAAGCCACTCATACTGTATAATATTATAATATTAAATTATAATAAATAACGGATCACGACCTTCAGGATAGCTTAAACCCCCCTAGGCTTGATAATCGGAATTGGTGGGTCTTAAGCTATTTATTAAAATGGTTCCATAATTCACACGGCCGCCATCCTGAAATGGCATGGCCGATGACCTTGAATTTTGGGTGAAAGACGCGTCCTATATACAGGTATGTTGTCACCAAATTTGGTAGAGATCGGATGATTTGTTTAGCCGTAATTTGATTTTACGTTTTGAACATTTGAGTGGCCGCCATTCTGTTTTGGTAAAGATGGCGGCGGTATAAAACATGACACTGAGGTGTCCGTTGCTAGTGCTACCTTTGTACCAAATTTCGTTCAATTCGCATTCACCGTGTTCGAATTGATAGGGGGGGACAGACATTCAGAGTACACACACTCACACACACACAGACACACACACACACAGAGACTCACACACACACATACACATACACACACAGACTCACACACACACATACACACACACAGACAGACACACTTTTTTTTCGCCCTGTGTTGATCTCATAAGTCTACTTTCATTTTTTGCAAAAATCGAAAGTAGGCTAAAAATATAAATGGGACAACTCTCTTTAATACCATTACCAGAAAACTTGTCTTCAAGAAGTACCGGTAACTGACTTCGATTCCACTCGTCAATAATATATTGAGCATACAGTCTGAACATTTTACAGTTATACAAGACACACCTATAGATTATTCAGGTGTGTCTTGTCGGAGATTTTTGATTCATTGCTCTTTCCTCCACTCTTTGCAACACTGCTAGACCTTCGCCAATGTTCATGAAAATGAGTCTATTCTTAAGAATAATTTGGTGAGGTTTCACAGAAGCGGCTAAATTGATGAGTGACAAGGATACAAAATCGTTGTTTTTTTTTAAGTTATCAGTCTTTAGACGCTTTCAATGCAGCACTTCATGTCTCCTAATCTTGTTGCTATCAATTCATTCCTCTGTACTAAACTACGACACCCTACATCAGAAGCAATGTACTTAATATCGCCATCACGCAGAGACGGCTTCCTACGGAAGATATTACCTGCGGGCTAGAAGGTGCGATCCGTCATCTACCAGCCTTCGAAGCAGAATAAATTACAACAGAAGCGTCTCAGATCATCAAACATGCCAAGCCCGTTGATCAGACCCAGATTATAAGGCGATCCCAAGGAACCCCATAAACAAAATAGAGAGAACAAAGATGCGGCTAATTAACGAGTCATCAATTACAGAAGAGAACTAGAAATTTCTAGAACCTCACTACTCAAAAACTCCAACTTTGTACAGCCTACCTAAAATACACAAGACCGAAGTGCCTCTGAGACCGATATTTAGCGCACCATAGCGTCCCCAAACCACGCTCCATGCATCTGAGCATCAACCTAACAATGGAAGTAGATGAAAATAATCAACTGGCCTCAGTAGACGTTCTGGTCTATAAACGAACAGACAACACGCTCGGACACGGTCAATAGGAAAGCCACTCATAAAGATCGGTACCTACATGCAAACTCTAGCCATCCACCGTTGCAGAGGGACATGGTAGCTAGGAAACTGATAGCATAAATGAAGAGAAAGAGCGAGTTGGGAATACGCTCCTAGCTAATGGATTCAGCATAGGACAGATAAATAGGGTCATACGGAATAAAGAACAAAGCCGAAGAACTCCTGAAAGAACGAAGATCGACCCCACAACAAATCCTTTCTGCCATATATATAGGGGGTGACGAATAGAATCTTCAAGTTGCTAAGGGAACACAACGTGGCAACGGTTAGGCTACCACTGAACAAGCTGACGGAAGAGGTGCGTAAGTAAGCCGAGATAAAGGAGCCAAAACCAGGACGCAGAAGTTTACAAAACGCCTTGTTCCTGTGGAGAGATATACATAGAGCATACAAAATGTCGCATTTCCATTAGGATAGCAGAGCACATTCTGGACAAAATACAAATAAACTACAGATCTGGAATAGTTGAACATATTGACATCACGAAACACGCCATAGAATTTGATATGTCCGAAACTGTTTCTAAAATTCCTAGATATCAAAACAGGATAATAAAAGAGACTTCTAGACCTTGAAGCATCCTAATAATTTCAATCGCGAATACAGATTCAGGCTTAGCAATACATAAAGAGTTTTGTAAGCGCATGACTGGCAAGGTCTCTGGCCGATCGGGGAGTAGCATGAGGTCAATGCCTATCAAGCGGTGCTTGACAGACAACCAACGTTTCAACTCAGCAATTGTTCTAGGTTTTTGCTGTGTTTTGTGTGGTGTTTCGCCCAGGAACAATAGGCTGGCTCATCAGTGGGCTCATGATGTTCCACGCACAGAACTCCAGAGTAGCGAACTCTGCACTACCTCCCTTCTTATGAAGCGCACGTCCACCGCCAACTGCGAGAGATAAAAGCTCAAGGAGACTTTCACCTCCCTATGAAGGCTTCCAAAAAGATGGTATATTGGCTTTCACGGCCCGTGAATTAAAACCCATCAATTTTTCTAGGTTTCGCCCAAAAACACCAATCTGGCTCATCAGCGGGCTCTTGGTGTACCGCACCCGGACCCCCAATGGGACGTCTCCATTCTCCAACACTCCCCAGATGCTGTCGTCCTTAATGAGACCTATCTTATTCCTTCCCAGCAGCTACACCTACCTACCTAGACTGCCTACCACATTTCGCAGCTCGAGGAGGTGTGGCTGATGGACTCCATCCGAATCTTACTGACACTCAGCATCACTATAATTTTCCTCACCACTTCTCCAAGTATTTGATTTTAGAAGTCATTGCCCCGTCCAAAACCTTTTCCATTGTTACTCTCCATCTCCCGCCTCGTACCCCTCCCCTTTATGATTTTCTCACATATATTGATCACAAATACTCGTCACCGATATTAATATTAATTTTAATTCTTCTGCTGATATTCAAGCTTTTCACACCCTTCTTCGCAGCATCCGCGGGGTGAGTGTCCCCTTCCTCACCCCTACTCGCCCAATCTCCAAATCTACTCCCGATCTTCTTCTGATGTCTCCCACGCCTTGTGTTACTCCCATCGTCCTTTCAATGGCCGTGATCATGTATCGGCCCTTATCACCATCCCCGATATATACCCCCTTTCCACTGCCCCACCCCGACTTCACCTTCCCGCTTCTTTACCCAAACCGATTGGCCCACTTAAAGCTCTACCATCACCTCACTTCTCACTCATCCTACCCCTCCTATTTCCCTTCCTAACCATCATGCCTTTGTTACTGAAACTGAAACTGCTAATCCCACCGCTGATCATCACCATATCTCTCGTCGCTCATTCCATCCTACCAAACCTCCAATCCTACCAAAAGTCCTTCGTCTCCTCCACCTCACTCATGATTACTATCGCTCCTATGTTCGCAACCGTGATCCCGATTATATTCGCCAACATCGTCTCCACCATCACCATGAAAAATCTTTCATCAAAGCCATTAAACTGTCCTAAGAGCAATGCCTGTACCAAACTGTCCCATACTCCTGACCCTTCCTAATTTTCGCCCACCTTTCGTGGTCTCTCTAAAACCCAACCTCAACGTCCCACCTACCTCATCCGTATTCCCACTGTCGTCCGTACCACTGATCTTGCAAATCCGACCTCGTTGCCGCTCATTTTAGCCTATTTTCAATTTTGAAAAAATAGGCTTATGAGATCACCTTTGGGCCGTGTGTGTGCGTGTGTGTGTGAGTGAGGTGTGTGTGTGTGTCCCCTAATAACTTCTAAACGGCTGGAGCGATTTCAATGAAACTCGGCAAGTTCATAGCACTATTCCAGGCGACATCGACCGTGCCCTTCAAATTTTGTTACGTCTCACCAATCCAACAAGGCGGCTGTGCGAAATATTTCACCAGCATTTAATATCTCAGAAACTATTATCGATATCACCCTGGAATTTATTACGGTGATAAACGGAACTACTAGAAGTTCACCTATTTGACGATTGAAAAACTGGTAACTACAAAACCAACATGGCGGCCACGCGAATTTTCGACTTTTAAATAGACGTTTCTCGCGATTTAACCAACCAAACGCAATAAAACTTGGTACAGTATATGTTTATACAATTTTTATTGAACCGACATCTAACTTAGTTCAATTGTTTATATAACCACAAGATGGCGGATGTGCGGAGTATTTTACCGGCATTCTATATCTCTGAAACTATTAGCGGTATAATCCTGAAACACTGTACAGAGATAAAGGGCACTACTGGAAGTTCACCTATAAGACTTTCAAAACCGGTTAACTACAAAACGAACATGGCGGCCAAGCGAATTTGAAAATTTAAATAGACCTTTCTCGCGATTTAATGTTCCAAACGCAATGAAATCTGGTACAAGAAATGTTTATACACATTGTAATGCACTGGTATCTAATTTAGTTCAATTGTTTACATAACCTCAAGATGGCGGCTGTGCGAATTTTAAAATTACGTTTTTATTTCTTGTGTCGTAATCATGCGATCGAAGTGAAAGTTTGAATAATGAACATACGCAATAATTTTCCTTTAATAGTGCATGGCTCTATGGCCTTTACATTTAACAATCCAACATGGCGACCATCCGAAATATTTAGACGGCTCGGAATATCTACGAATCTATTATAGCAATTAAACTGATTTTTTATGTTCATAAGGGCTATGAACTTAAGTTCACCTATAGGACTTTAAATAACCTGGTGATCACAAATCCAACATATCGGCGACGCGAAGTATAAATATTCACATGGACGTTCCTCGTAATTTGACCATCCGATGGCAGTGAAACTGGGTACAGTAAATCCTTATACGAATATTAATCCACTGGCATCTAATTTATATCAATTGTTTCCATAACCACAAGATGGCAGCTGTGAGAAATTTTAAAATCTCCTTGTTTCTACTTGTGTCCTAATCATGCGATTGAAGTTTGAATGCTACACGTACACAATAATCTTCATGTAACAGTACATAACTCTAAGACCTACATAAATAAAATCCAACATGGCGACCATCTGAAATATTTAGTCGGTTCTCAATATCTACGAATCTATTACAACAATCAAACTGAAATTTTGTCTGTTCATAATGACAGTTAACATAAGTAGGATATATGAAAATAGGCTGTATAGTTCTACACCGAACTACTTGTTATAGCGTGTTCTCCCCCGTCCCCAACCGTAAATTCATTAACCCCGACTCCCCTCTTCTCTACCACCTTAATGACCCCACCTACAGCCCTTCCCTCCTTCCTTCTTGCGCTGACACCATAACCTATCGCCACATCCAGAAAGCCCCGCCAGTCCTCCTCCATGCCCTTAGTTCAATTTATACTACCATACTCTACCCTTCCCATTGGTGCTATGCCTCTATCTTACTTTTCCTCAATCCTAAGAACCCAACCCCCCTCCTCCAACCTTCCTTCCTATCGCCTAATCAGCCTCCTTCCGGTCCTATTCAAAATACTTGAACTCATTCTCGCCAAACGTATCCGCTCTTACTTAGAATCTCGCCCCCTCCTCCCTGAATCCCAAGCTGGTTTTCACGCCCACCACCGCTCTTCTTTGCTTAGATGTAAAGAAAGCCTTTGACACCGTTTACCAACCCGTCCTCAGGTATAAACTCCGTCATCTCCCTCTACCCCCTTCCCTTATACGTCTTATTTACCAATTCCTCCACCATCGTTCTGCTTCTGTCGGAATTCGCATCCCCCCCCCCTTTTCCCTCCGCGCTGGTGTCTCTCAGGGGTCACCTCTATCCCCCCTCCTATATCTCCTCTTTACCAGCGATATTCCCCATCCCCCACCCCCTCTCCTTCTGTACCAATTCGTGGATGATCTCGCAATTCTCGCCCTAGCCCGTTCTGCGCCTTCCCTTACCCGTCACATCCAAACCTATATTTTTACCGTGGAATCTTGGCTCCTCTCCTCCCACATTACTGTTAATGCCCGCAAGATCCAACTTGTCGTCTTCAACTCTAAATCCTGTATCTGCAGTCCTCGTAACAAAGTTCATCATTCCCTTCACGATGTTCCTATTTCTGAATTCACCACTGCCGTCTATCTTGGCATTAGCTTTCAGAATGACCTTCACTGGCAACACCACCTCAACACCCAATACCGTCGAGTCTATCATCGTCTAACTGTTCTCCGTACCCTCACCGGCTACACCTGGGGCCTTATTCCCTCCAAATCACCAACCTCTATAACTTTCTTACCCGTTCCATCCTTCTCTATGCCTCTCTTGCCTGGATTACCGCCATACCTCCCCTCAATTTCAAGCTGCCCATCATCGACCGCCATGCCATTCGCAGCGCCTATGACCTTAAACTTGACACCCCTTTAGCCCGTTTCACAACCTAATACACCATCCCAACTATTCTCAGACACATTTACTCCCTTCATTTGAAATACCTCACCCGCGCCCAACGTACTTCCCTTCCATTCTTCACAGAAGCTCCTCCTCTTTCCCAGGGTATCCTTCATGACCGCCGCATCCTCCCCTCACCCCCCCCCCCCCCCAATCTTGCCCCCATTCCTGCCTCCAACTTATTCCCTCCTTCCTTCTAATTATTTGCTACGCATGGTGCTCCCGGGGGTGTCTGCCCCTAATTTTAGGCGCATAGCGTGCTCCAATCTCGACATTGTACATCAGCCTAACTACTGCTCCGTATCCCCAAGATCACAGAGTCTACGAATACAAGTGCTCCCCAGTGCATCCATTACCGTCACAGTGCCCCTTATACCTCAACCCATCGTTCTCGAACTGAACATTATAAAATCTTTGTTGACAGTTCTCTTCTCTCTGTGCTTGACTTTCGCAATTGTATTGTCCATTTCTTTATCCCTTTTGTGTTTTGTTCTCTTCCCTGTTTTTGTTGGTGTGAATATCTTTCCACTCGGTTGCTGGATATTTTTGTGGGAGTGATTTTGAAAAATGGGACAGAAGTGTATCGGACGGAAGTGGATCGGACTCATTTTAACAGAATCCATATGAAATTGTGTGTTGGTCTGTGAATCTAAACGTCCGGGAACTGGGCAAGCCTTTCATGATCTACTGCTGTGCACATTGCATTTACTCGCAAGTTGGCCTATTTATAAGGAATTTAAAGTTATGAGCGGTGTCGCGTCTATTAATCTAGCTTATCCATATCGTATTCTTTATTTAGGCTAGTACTGGTGGAAGCTACAAAGCCTCTAATAAAATGAGTTCCGTTTTATAAACTACAATATCTGTAGAACACTCCCTTTTACAATAGATTAATATTTGTGCCAATACTAGTATAAAATACCGGTGTATCAACAATTTCACGTGAGGTTTCTTCTATGTCAGATGTTACACATCATATGCGACAACTGAGGCTCGTAATGTTTTTCTTTTTTTTGCTCAGGCGTTTATTTGATATTGCTACATTCCAGATATGAACATTTTAAGGACACTCCTGAACAACTCTTTCCGAGCTAAGATTTTGCACCCTTGCTGTATTATTTATTTTGTTGTATTCTGCCCACAAATGTCTTTATGTATGTACCTTTAATAATCATTTAACGGGGCCTTTTTGGGGGGTTCCTCCCTGGTGGGGTGTGGTGAGAGGCTTTTCCCTGAGGGGCTTCCTGGGTCGCGGTGACCTCTGCGCCATTTACTTTCCTTTACATCCCCTCTTTTTACATGTGCTTTAGCATAATCTCCCCTCTCCCTTTCTTATTCTTTCTCTTACAATTCTTTTAACCTACATGTTTAGCCGACGGTCCACCCTAACCCCGCTTGCCGGGAATGAAATACCTTAAGTTACGATACACAGTTCGCTACTCATGTGGGGGTCCGGGCGCGAATCATTAAGAGCCCGCTGATGAGCCAGCTTGGTGTTCATGTGCTAAACCTCACACAACACACGGCATAAACCTAGAAAAATTGCTGAGTATTAATGCACAGGCCGTGAAAGTCAATATACCAACCAGCGGTTAGTTTGAGTACAGACACGAACTCCTATCCATGATAAAGGCTGCTGCAATGACAGTCGAAACGTCGGGAAACATTCACCGATACACGACGCGGCTCCATCCAGGCAACCTAGGTAATAAACTAGGCACCGGCCACAAAAACCCACGGTCTAAACATTTCAATAATCCCAACCTAATCCAATGTCAACCTAACCATTACCATTTCAATGTTTTAAATCTCTGCCAATCACAATTCTAACAGCCACGTTCTGCCTCAAGATCACAGTGTTTACGAAATGCTCCCCAGTGCCCCTTGTCCGGCGTGAATACCCCTATAGAAGCTTGCAGATCTCTTCTATGTGTTGACACAAATAATGTGTGAAGCGCATCATCCTCTTCATTACAATAATGACACAAAGGACTATTAGCCACGCCTATGTGATGCAGAAATCTCCGAAAAATATCCATGACCTGTTAGGAACTGTGTCAAATAATAATTGACCTCTCCGTGGTATTCGTATTATTATAAGAGACGTAATGTAGACGTAATGAACCTGAGGTTCATGTTCCTCCTTAACTGCTATCCTTTCGTTGTCAAATATATCGCCAGCCTCGTCCTGCAGGTTATCAGACGGCAACTGATCATTTGGATCCTGTGAAGTATTACTGTATGTTAAATACCTAAGACACACTATGAGTACTAAGTTATCTGTATCATAAAAGGTTAAGGCTGATTGAGCTTTTAGTTCTCGCAGACAAGTGGTGCAGTTGCACCTATTATAAAGGAGGTGGTGCGCAGTTCGTCACTCCTGTGGGGGTCTGGGAGGGGACACCAAGAGACCGCCGATGAGCCAGCTTGTTGTCCTAGGCGAAACCCCACACAAGACACGGCACAAACCTAGAATAATTGCTGATTTTTAATTCACTGGCCGTGAAAGCCAATATACCATCTTTTTAAAACACTATTGGTGATTAATTAGCATCTGTAGAGGTTATAGAGCGTTCATATGTATGTCTTATCTGTGTTAACATTAGATGATAGCTAGATAACACATTCTGTGTTAACATTAGATGTTAGGTAGATAATAAATTCTCATTTACACAGTGTTTCTGAGGTTCAATCAACTTCCTTCCCTCTTTCATCTCATCCCTCCTCCCCTCCCCTCCTCCACATGCTGTGTTTTTAAAATGCCTAATTTGTGTTGACCACAGCCATCAACTGCTCTATGCTAGCCATCTCACAATACACACACAAGAAGGAAGATATAAAACAGTATGGGTTTCGCCAATGCTTTCCCAGCCTACCATGCACATGTAAACATGCAATGACACGAACAGACAGATGCAACTTATGGTGCAATATTTAAATGTAATGCAAATATGTAGCCTTCATCAATGGCTGCGCATTGCACCAGATACTATATTAGGTATCCATTTCCAACACCGTGTATGGGACACGCTGTGAAGCTAGAAAATTGCTAGAGTGGAAGATGAAGAAAAATACAATAAGGGAGAGACAAGCGGAAAGAGCCTTACCGTTCACACTGATGAAAATTCTGACGTTCAACTACAAGAACAAAACACCAAGATAGCAAACATGCCAGTAGTTATTATGCTGGCGACGTGAGGTAAAATTAGGTAGCTCTATCTCATTCCTACCCCCTAGTCACTAACCTTAAATTACTCTAAAATTCGTTAAAATTTGCTTACAATAAGTCCCTCAAAATAAGTCACCAAAAATAAGCCACCAAAATAAGCCACCAAAAATAAGCCACCGAAATAAGCCAGCAACATAAGCCATCACAATAAGCCGACATAAAACGCCAACACTACATCATTCCTTCTCCAAAACTGTTCTGACCTTGCAGTATGCAAATGAATTTCATAAGTCAGTTGCTACTATTAAACAAACTATAACCAACAAAGCGGTAAAATGTGAATGGAATAACATTTCCATGATGTTCAAAACAAAAGTCCTGAGGTCCTGGGTGCCAATCCCAACTATGGTTCTCAGCCAATCTGTTACAATACAGGAAACTTTTATTTTGTGTTGCTTCATAATTTGACCATCTTGCGGTGTAGAGGCCAGTATAGTTGGTGGTTACCCCTGAGGTCATGGGTGAGGTTAGGTGATGTTAGGTTAAATGAAGTTATGATAGGTTACGTTAGGTTAGGTTAGGCGAAGTTAGGTCAAGTAAGGTTGGGTTAGTTGAAGTAAGGTTAGGTTAGGTTAAGTTAGTTTATTACTATGTTTGTTATTGCTAGTTGTTTTAGTAAAACACCACTTTTTCTCTCATATTTGCTTCCATATTTATTTGCACTTAAAACTACCTTGAATTGTGTATTCACTTTTGCTGCCGTATTTGTTGCCATATTTGCTCCCACTTTTTTGCTCCCACTTTTAGCTCCCACTTTTGCTCCCTCCTTTTGCCCCCACTTTTTGCTCCCACATTTGCGCCCACATTGCTCCCACTTTTTGCTACCACTTTTGCTCCCACTCTTTGCTCCCACTTTTGCTCCCACTTTTGCTCCCAATTTTTGTTCCCATATTTGCTCCCACTTTTTGCTCTCTCAATTGCTACCACATTTTGCTCCCACTTTTGCTCCCATATTTGCTCCCACTTTTTGCCCCCACTTTTCCTCCCACTTTTGCTCCCATATATTGCTCCGATATTTGCTCGCTCTTTTGAACCCACATTTTGCTCCCATATTAGCTCCTACTTTTTGCTCCTACATTTGCTCCAACTTTTTGCTCCCACTTTTGCTCCGTCCTTTTGCTCCCACTTTTTGCTCCCACATTTGCACCCACATTGCTCCCACTTTTTGCTCCCACTTTTGCTACCACTTTTTGCACCCACTTTTGCTCCCAATTTTTGTTCCCATATTTGCTCCCTCTTTTTGCTCCCACATTTGCTACCACATTTTGCTCCCATATTTGCTCCCACTTTTTGCTCCCACTTTTCCTCCCACTTTTACTCCCACTTTTTGCTCCCTTATTTGCTCCCATGTTTGTTCTCAGTATTGCTCCCACTTTTTGCTCCCACATTTGCTCCCACTTTTGCTCCCACATTTGCACCCATAAATGCTCCCACATTAAACTATTGTTCTTATTACCAAGTTGTCTTTACTAGAGCTTAGTCTATGCTTGACAGTTGATATGGAAGTATCAGTGACTAAATATGGTAAGCCTTATGCATATTATAAAGGATAATCATATATTGTGAAACGAACCAATAAAGATGGAACTGTTATTTGGCGTGTTCAAACAACGTTCAAAACAATTTCGCGGTGACCTAAAAAGTAAGAATAGTGAGGTTTTAAGTGTCAGTGATCATCAATGTAGTGTACTGCATGAAACTGTAGCTGTCAACAGAAAATCATGAAAATGCTAAAAAGCGAGTGCAAGAAAATGATATTGCTGCTCAAGATAGTTCAACGTTCAAGAAACCCTCAACACTATCAAAAGCAACCCAGACTCTACAAAAGGCTCCTGTGGAAAAGGATCAAGAGCAATTGGATAGTTTTAGTAATGTTGAGGCTGATGTTGAGGATGATTTTTTTATTACGAGGGACTGTGGAAAATCTTCAAAATACACATGTGAAGGGTCCACACTCCACAGTAGTGTTGGATTCTTACCCACTAAAACCACCTCCCTTTTCCCACGATGTGTTCATCACCCCGGAACCGCTCTCGCATTACTTCAGGGTGATATCGTGCTTATTTAGCCTTTCAGACTTCTTCTTTCTTCATTATTTCTTATGGATGTTCGAACGCATCCATTTCCCTCTTCTTCTGGCGCAGGACACCTTCTATGTAAATAGCTATCTGATTCCATGTTTGGTCATTTCTGAGCATCATCTGTAGGATGTTGTCCGGCGTGATTACCCCTATATAGGCTTGCAGATCTCTTCTATGTGTTGACCAGCGTTCACACACAAAGAATGTGTGGAGCGCATCATCCTCTTCATTACAATAATGACACAAAGGACTATTAGCGACGCCTATGTGATGCAGAAATCTCCGAAAAATATCCATGGCCTGTTAGGAACTGTGTCAAATAATAGTTGACCTCTCCGTGGTTTCGATCAACCCAGTCAGCCAGACGCGGAATAAGCTTCTTCGTCCATCGACCTCGCGTCTCATCATCCCACTTCTGTTGCCATCGTCCCATACAATGGTTGTGTGCAGACGTCTTTGCCTGGTGTATGCCCACTTCTTCTTTGGTGCGCCAAACTTCCTGACGCTCTAAGGCAAGTAAATCAATTGGTGCTACTCCCGCTACCGCTAGAACAGCAGGCTCTGAAACAGTGCGATATGCACATGAGATCCTCAGTGCTCCTCTCCGTTGTACTGCTGCTATCCTTTAACGATACTTCTCGAACCGTAAGGACTCAGCCCAGATCTCAGCTCCATAGAGTAATATGGACTGGACTGTTGTCATCAGGAGACGTCGTTTGCTAGGCTTCGGACCTTTAATATTACCCATTAATCGGCTCAAAGCGGTCAAGATATTTGCTGCTTTATCCGTCACTCTTTGAATATGGGCCCAGAATGTGAGCTTCGTATCTAGCGTCACACCCAAGTACTTCGTACACCTTGATGAATTAATCGTCGTCTCTCCCACTCGCATTGGTACAAGAGTGTTGATTCTCCTTCTCGTCAGCACAACAATCTCCGTTTTATGGTCTGCTAATGACAGCTTATGTTCCGTCATCCAATCTGTGACACGTCGCATTACTTGATTGAGTTTTAGTTGCGCCAGCTCTTTATCACGAGCCACAATCAGAGCAGCAACATCATCAGCATATCCTACCAATATTATATCTTCGGACATCTTCAGCCGAAGCAGGACATCGTATGCAATATTCCAGAGATCTGGCCCAAGAATAGATCCTTGAGCTGCCCAGCGGTTAATCTTTTTGTCCTATGTCCTTCCTCGGTATCGTACTGCAAAATACGGTCCATTAGATAATCCCTCATTATCCGCATGAGGTATCTCGGTAGTCTAAATTTATCTTGAAGTGCCACGAAAATGTCACTCCAGTGGGCAGAGTTAGAGGCATTCTTCACATCTAGAGTCAAATGTAACGTAACTTTACGTGAGTAATGGTTACCCATCTGAGCTCTGTTTGCAGTCTCTACAACTACCGTCACAGCATCAATGATGTGAGGATGATAATGGTGATTATAATCATAGTGATAAAGATCATGATAATGCTGATTATGATAATAATTGTGATAATGATGAAAAACAAGAGAATGGCGTTTTCTCATCTATAAAACCATTGCGGCTTTCCCAGTAATCGAAAACAACAGTAAATGGACATTGTTATAAATAGATCTACAACAAGCCTTGTGTTTAAAAACTATAATAGACTATCGTAAAGCAAGAACGTTGTATTCAGTGAGCATCTATTGTCATAATCATGTTGCGTATTCTAACTTTGTATCAAATAAAACAGCATTCTAACATCGATTACATTTATTTACAAACTATATATATTTATATATATTTTGATTCATCATAATATTTTTAAAGACAATACTAAAAACTATACACATATTTTCTTTTCTTTTCAGTCTGTTGTGTTCACTTATATTTTCATTATTATTTGACATACACCTATTGTTTTTAAAACCTTCATAAATTAGGTGTACAGGGTGTATAGCATTATTCACATCAAAAACACTCCCCTACATATCATTAAACCGTGTAGGCAGAAATGTCTCAAAATACTCAATTACACAAATTAAATGATCACCATATGCTGTTTGCAATTTCCGAAACTTCATAATGTGGAATGGAATATGCGTTGGCAATTCGCTGAGCTCATTTGTCTCTTAGCCACATGCTTGCCCCACAGCATTCATAACATTCACTGAACAGTAGTAGTCTATACACAAAAGAAAAGCATACCTATTACACTCTAGAACAGCTTGTAGTAATAATGTGGATATAGGCATTTTGCATCATGCATTGTTAATAAATTATTCTATTTATGCGAGAAATGTCCTAACTGTAGCAGATACTACTTTTCTGCATATAACACAAGTGTTAAATGCAAATGCACACTTGACACATCCTATCAAGTGTCCGCAAGGCAAAAATACAACACTTAGTTCTTCTTGATAACAAATTTTACACAATTGTTGGCCATATTTTTGTATCTGTTGGTGAGACACTTCTTTTTCTTACCCTCCTGTATTTGTACCGCGTGATCTAACTCTAAAGGCACTTTTATGTCTTGTGCTACAATTACGTTTCCTTCACGAATAGTGTTCACAAATTCCTGACCTTTAAGCAACACAACGTATCTACAGTTAGGTAACCACAAAAGGATCATCTGTTATCTGCCAATCCTTTAAACCAAATTCACAATGAAAACATATGTTTGTCCCCTTCACTAGTATTAAAAATCCAGATTCACATAGCTGTTATGTAATGTGTTTTAATATTAATGGCCAAACATGTTTATGAGATTCTAAACGTCTTTCAACAGATCAGTACTCCGGGTGGGCTAGCGCTTTAGTCTTGCGAACATCCAATTTTTCAAAAGCATATGCAAATTCAACACTGTATAATGCAAATGGACCACATATATCAACACTACTGTTGGCTGGTAATACATCATTATTATTTATTTGTGATTGAGCAAAGTAAGTAGTAGCGAATGGACTTGTGGTTCGGTAAAATGGATACACTGGTATGTTACCCACTTTCTTTCTAAGCATATAAGGACAATGAGGAGACCATCGCAAATGGTCTCGAAAGGGATCGTCCGAGTGCGAAAGTTCAAAACCACAACCCACACATCGCACAACATCTTCTCGGTTCAAATAATAGAAACCCGCTGCAGCAAGATTATGTGCAGACAGAGAGCGTACAGATCAAGATTCAAATGCCAGTCAACGATCGTTTTCCGAGTTTAAATTTAACCCCGGTGGTAAACCGACTTGCTCACTACTTGTATTTGGTATTAAAGCCATGTGTTATAATAAAAAAAGGTATTGTAAGTTACTAACGTTGCACAAGGGCACACAGTACTGTAATGTACTGTACGATTGTGGCGCATTAACACACCTAAAGCAAACAAAATAACCATTCAATCAATCAATCAATAGTTGTAAATAAAACATTAGCGTTAATTAGCTTTAAAACATCAAAACACCATTCAAAAATGAACTGTATGTTGTAACTAACAGAAACCCATCTATTTAAATTTTTAATAATGCTGCAGTCAGTCACATCCCCCTTTGACCAATATATAAACAAAAAAGAATGTCATGTCGTTTTGGTTCTTTCGTAGCATAAAGTGGATATATAATTTCATCACTGTTAAGGGTCATAAACCAAAAAGAAAAGTCCAGATTATCTTGTTCAATCCTGTGGATATTAGTTAAGTTCATAGGGAACAACACGTAATTGAATTTAAATTTTTGTTTAAAAAAAATCGAACAAGGCATTGTACTTTCCCGGCCAACAACCATTATGGTCTTGTGCCGGTTGCCAATACACAGTCATTAACCAAGAAGGCAGTCTTCGTCCCAGTCATGTACAGGTAATGAGTTTTGTCGAGGGGTTTCAACAGTGGTAAAATGAGATAGCATTTAAAGTTAGTCTTACCTGAGTTTTAAATAGTTCACAGTTTGGCAATTGTTCCACTGTAGAGCGTCTCGTGGTTTCGGTGGCTGCTACAGCGGTAATGATTTTCTTTCCAACTTTCTAAAAATAAATAAAATAAACCGCCATGAATATATAAATTCAGATTAACCTTCGGGCGGGCACGCACGCGGCAAATTGGCCGGGTTTTTAAAAAAAGACGCGCTACATTGTTATAATCCCTTGAAGGACAAGCACGCCCCGAAGTATTCTCTAACTACTATCTAAGACGTCAGCTGGCAGCCCAACCCCACCTCAGACTTGTAGAGGGATTGCGCAATTCATTACTCAAGTTACCTATGTCACGGTAGGAGGTTCGACCGGCCACATTGCCGTCGCGCGCCTAACAGTGCTAAACGTTTACCGTCCACCACACACAATGTAAGTATTTATTTCTTTACCTTTCACTTGATTTATAATATTATATGATGACTTGCTCAAATATCATATATTTCAGTGTGATCTATTTTTCAAATATTTATGCTTTACACCTCTACTTCACTGTCCTTCATCTCACTCGTTCCCTCGGTTTTACTCTCTTGGATTTTATGAATACCTATGATTTACCCAATCTTTACTTTGGGGTTTCAGGGAAAATTACCTCAGACCTGAGGATATTTCTACAATTCTTCAAGAGTTGGGGGAAGACGAACGAATGGACCAGCTAGAAGATCTGACGGAAGACGAAGAGAACGATCCAGATTTCGAGACTGAAGAAATACATGTGGACGACCACGACAGTGAGTCTGAAGTGGAAATTGATAATTAAGGTGAAGAAGACGCTGAAAATAGCGAGAGCCTACGTTTTTTATCAGTAAGGATGGAGAAACTTTGTGGGCGAATCAACCTGTCGCAAATATTGCCCTCATGGAAGAAAATCTAGAATACCGGGCCACAATAACTACTCTTCCTCGAGAACTACGTTGTTTTCTAGAAAAGTGTAAGGAAGAACCCGATCAGGTTGAAGTAACACCTTCCACAAAAAGACAAATTTGTTTTTATTGTGGAAGATCTAAGAACAATCGGACTCGGATGTCCTGCAAGAAATGTGCAAAATATGTATTTAAAAAACATTCAGTCCAAGAAATCACATGCAACTCATGTGAACAGCATGAAGTAGAGGATGAAGACGTATAGTTCCAAACGGAAGTGTGATAACACTGTAACCTTGATGTGATAACATCTTTACACAAGTGATATATTTGGAATATTATTCTTTTACAGTACTATTTTCATTGAGATGTTTGTAGAGTTATTCCTTTTCAGTTTGCAGATGTGATAAAATTCGTTCTAAAATAAAATTTATTTGCTCACGTAATGCGTCTTTAGTGTAACAATTGAAATACCAATGAAATTCATGTAAACAAACACTTCTGGCTTTGAGAAGTGAACGAGAATGAGAGCGGCCAAAATGCCGGAGCACGCCAAATGGTGTGATTGCAAAAGGCGCGCCCGCCCGAAGGTTAATATATGATTTCATAAAAAATATAACATCAAATAGGTTATTTAAAAATCTCACCTTGACTTGTAATGTCTTGCTGTTTCCTTCTCAAGGTCTCAAAAATGCAATGGTCTCTCTCTCCGACATGACAGGTATACCGGTTATCTGCAAACAAATAAATTTAAAAAATCATTAATTACCTTATCAATAACTACAAATTTACGGTTAATTAGCATTACATCATTAAAATAATCATTAATATGTACTTACCGAAAACAAAAGGATTTTATTCCGTAGCTCAGTTCAGTTCACAATCCAGAGCTACAGTATATGTCTGTTTGCTAAAACAGTAAGTGCATTATTAACACAGTCTTTATCAGTCAGCTTAGCAACATAGGGAGTGTGCATTTTCTCATTGTTTGACCTTGAACTGTTATCTGAGTCTCTCACGTGTTTACACGCCTCCGCACATTCCTGAGATAGCGTTATCAGGTCGTGGCAGAGACTGACGAGCTAGCAGAGCAGGTTTGTTCTTCTCTTGTTTGGTTGCTTGCTACAGTGGCAGTCTGCTCCTCAATCCAACCACAACACACACACATACATACAAGTTCCGTTGCCCTATATAGAGCCAGCTTCGTTTGCATCATAAAATTATAATTTGTCATGTCACTCATCACCGTTTACACGTTAAAGATCCCCTTCAGGGGTAAAAAAATCTTAGCACGCTTCACACATTTTGGAACATCACAATCCATCCGCCCTAAAGAAGTATCGGAAAGCGAACCATCGCCCCACCACCCCATCGAAATAGCGATTGTTCTATTGAGCACGGCCACCGTGGTCGGCGATAGGCTCGTTAAAACTCACTCCCAGTGGTACCGTCTCTCTGTGTATGACCACTTTTAATTTAAAATTTAAAACTGGAAAAAAAGGTTTTAAAAATCTGTTTTGTCAACATGTATGGCGTTAGGCTCTTTGTGATTTCTTTGGAAAAATAAATACCACATTCGAAAGGGAACGTCACCCCATGTGCTAGGACACCTCATTTGTTAAAATCCAACCATGGGTTTGCCAGATATAACAATAAGTCTAAAATCACGTGTTTACCCCAAAATAGGTTTTCCCTCCTACTCGGCACAGGCATCCTCGTCAAGAGGGCAACGTGGCGAACAAAATGATATGTCAATCTTTGTTCTAACTTTATTGGTTCGTGAGATATCAGCAAAAATGTCAAAAACACGTGTTTTCCCCCAAACCCGTTTCCAATAATCCACCGATTTAAAAAAATAACCTCACATTCAGATAGAGCGGAAAAAATACTTTTCATAAGTTACGAAGCCGGCCCCTGTACGAATATTCCTCCCTCAAATTCATTATTCCATCCTTCACAAGGCTGCCAGTGTCTCACAACTTCCTAAGTGCAGGAGAACTCACAACCCAACACTACTGTTAGTTTTTTACCCTAGAGACTTGAAACTTGGTTTGTGGGTGGAGGGGGTTAAAGAACAATCATTTACGCCAAACAAAAGTTTTTGTAAAATTCTTAGTTTCCAAAATATATGAATTAAAAAAATTGGACTTAATGGGAAAAAGAGAAGCAAAATAAAAAGTGTTGTTCAAAAAATAAAGGGTATAGGGACCTTTCGTTTTACCCTATATATGACATTTTAGAATGATTAGTATTAAAAATATCGCCTACTTTCAAAACAAAAATTTTCGATTTTTTTTTTTAATTATAACGACTGATTCATAGGAAAAAGGCTTCGAGTCCAACAACACCTTATTTGTTAAAATCCGACCATGGGTTCGCGAGATATCGACAAAATCCACGAGAATGTAGGCTGTGCGTCAAAACTCTTACTATCTCCCTACTACCGTGATTGCATTCATCGACTTCAGAAAAGCATACGACTCTGTTGAATGCGACACCCTCTTTAAAATGGAAGAATTTGGGATCGATCGTAAGACACGCAGAATCATAGAACTGACACTTACAGGAACAATATCCAAAGTGAAATTCATGGGCGAAATATCAGAGCCCTTTGAAATCAAGACTGGAGTCCGACAGGGGAATGGACTATCCCCAATCCTCTTCAATATTGTTCTGGAGAGGATAATTAGGGAATGGGTACTTCTTGTAAAGGGCATTTAAATCGGTATTAAAAAAGAGAACCCAACTAAAGTCAAATGTCTCGCTTTCGCGGACGATATTGCAATTGTCGCATACAACAGATCGGAAGCAACTTACGCGGTGGAAAAGCTCCATGAGATTGCACTAAAGACCGGATTACATATCTCTTACGACAAGACCAAATTTATGGAGAGAAGGCCAGAAAATAAATCCCCTTCAAACACCAAATACGGTAAAATCGCTTAGGTCTGCGCTTTTAAATACCTTGGCGAAATTATACAGCCCTCAGGACTTAATCGAATCGCCAATGAAGACAGATTCACTAAGCTCCAGAATGCCTACAGACTAACGTGGGCCCATTACATCAAGAAATGTATTTCCACGAACGCCAAATTACGACATTTTAAAACAGTTATTCTTCCAGAAGAAACAAATGCAGCTAAAACAATACTAATCGATGGCCATTCCAAGATCAGGGAACTGGAAATGCAATAACGAAAAATTCTCCTGAAGATCTACGGAGCAATCAACAGAAACGGCATTTTGATTAAGAGACCTAGTAGACCTACTGGACTCTATCAAAAGACCATTACGATAACAGGCGAAATTAGAAAAACGCAGAGCCAAATTTTACACTCACATCCACAGGATGGCCAGCTCCAGATTGCCAAAAAACTACTCGGTATCATAACACAGAGCATATGCGGCACAGAATGGCTTAAAGTGGTACAGAGAGATTTACACGTAATCAGTATACAATTTTCGAAGATCGAACTGAGTGCCAGAAGAAAATCGCGAATGTTAAGTTCGAACCAAGATCATTACTGACACACTGGTAGTTAATAAGAGCTAACTAATTTAAAAAGAAAAAGAAAGACCCCAAAAATACCAGCGAAGAAAGTGGAAGGTGTTGAACAAAACCATTTACCCAGGCAGTAAAATACGAGAGAATAACTAAGCCTATGATACAAGAACACATAGGTCACTTTTGATATATATAAATATATATATTGTGCCCTTTCAACAAGAAATATGCAAATCACAGTATGCCAGCAATGCTCATATCGGGATTTTCGGGGTTATGGTATGTTCTCCCACTCTGTGACTTACACATTTTGGATTAAATAGAGGATACACTTCCAAAAATAAAATAAAATCAACTCCTATTATAAAACAATTAACCAAATATATGGCGCTACAAACAAATTAAACAAATAAACTACTGACCAATCCTTCTAACTTGTTCAGAGTGAACAAGGAATACATAAAATCAAACAAATGTTATATTAAAATACATGGTTTCCTTCAAACCAACAAACTTATAATTCTTTTCACTTCCATAAAGTATCCCTTTTAAAGTTCAATACAACCACGAGCTCCAATGGCTCGATACTTTCCAATATAAACTGTGTTATTCTTTACACATATCAATATCTATTTTGTGAGTTTCTTATAATCAAAACAATATATAATCTTATTTAAAGTAAATGTTACTCCTTTACTTATTTTTTTTGGGCATTTCACAATGTTCTCATGTTACCACCTCTCTCAAGTTAACAAATTCACTACAGTGACTGGGAAAAATACTTGTGTACTCCCAAGTTATAGAAGACTACTTGAACAAAGTAAAAAATTATGATCACTCCCGAAATCTAATTGTCTTCACTGAACTCGTGAAATCCTACATTAATATACCATTACATTAGGGATTTATATTCATTATTATTTGTCTTAAAAGACCATCATCTCATAAGAAAGCAAACGATCTGAACTTGCAAGCGGTAACTTTCATCTTCAAGAACCTCGGTTCGAATCCCGGGTCATTAACAAACTCTAAACACTCATGGTGTATTATTACTTCCCACAGATGGTTCACCTGACCTACCACACTTTCAATAGCGAGGGGTTGGACCGTAACACTCAGCTTGATTTATTGCCCAGGAGGGAGACCCTAAGTCTCGCCCACACGGGACGGCTACACTCATGCTTTAAAACAGCTATTTCTTATACACAGTTCTCTGAACAGACCTGGCGTTTCTTTCATTCATTTTAACAACATTATTTAGGTTCATAGACCACTTTCGTAACCTTGGCATTTATTAATTATGAAGTGTCATCATTGATGGGTAAGAATACTTCAATACAACAACAATATTTAGGGGCTTCAACAACTAGACGAGTCTGGGTTCGACTCTCTCAACTGCCTCGGGAACCAATCCCATACTGGAGGACTTATATAAATGCGACTTAGGGCGGCCTCGGCCTTATAACCTGCGCTCATAATACAATAAATTTGCACCCTATTATATCACAACATAACACACATGGCTTCGTGATCCACATCACTACATAGAGGACTTACTATAGCTCAATTACCGCAATCAACTGTCCCTCACAATTAATTTACCAAGTATATTTAGATTCAACGCCTTCCTAGCGTGACAATTTACTTTAATGCGCTACACTGCGCTATACATTACTTTAAGGCCTAGCGTCTTCCAAAGAACTGATAAAATCAAAATCAACATTTGATCTACATCTCAATTTTTATATTACTCCTCTCCCGTGACAATAATCGCTATACTTTAAGAACATGTATTCACACCATTTCTTTATTCCTTTACAAAAGCTCAAAAGCTATTACTTTCATATAATTCAACTTAATTTTCATTTATATAATTTTTATTATTATTATTATTATTCCGCTTGCTTTCATAACATTTATCAAATACACTGATATTTTATTTCATACATTTCCTCTAAGGGATTTATTCATTTCACATAATTATTTTATAATTTCTCAATTTTTATTTGTTCAGATCGCGCTCTTATTCTGTTATTAGTTTTTCAAAAACATCCCTACATCTTATTCTCAGGTGGATTTTACACAAATATCTCCCAACACATAACATAATGAAAATGGTTACTTACATGCTCTGACGGTCCCCCGACCGTACTTTCCAGCGATGTTTCATTTCGCCCACTATTTGTGATTAAACCATCTTGCTCAAATTCTTTTCATACACTGACATATCTTGACACACATATAACTTATATACTTAAAACACTGGTAACATTTTAAAATACACTTCTGTATTCTTCTATTACACACAATAAAATCACTGAAATATTACTATCTAACACAAATTTTATATATTTACACTACACTGATTCTAATCACTGAGGCTTTGATTAGGCCTTGCACACGTGAATTTTGCTTCCCCGTCTCCAAGGGTGAAACTAGTAGATGTCGGCTTCCTATCTGACCAGAATATGAAAGTCTCGAACACTCTAACCCTCCCTGGAATGGTACTTCTTCAAATCCGGTTTGCTGACGATCGGCTATTATTATTATTAGCTCGAAACTGCTTCCTTATAGACCCTATTAGTTGTCTAGCGAAAGTCTGTCTTGTTCACGGTCTCCCAAATACTCAATCGCTGACCTATAATTTCTAGCATCTAATGCCCCTCGTAACTTAGTGCTTTTTATAGTTCGTTTGTTTCCTTGAAACAATGTCTTGAATTCAATTCTCCCTTCTGATTATTCCGTTCTATAATTCCTATCTTTTCAGAATACTATGCGGACCTTATTTTGTCCGACCCTGATCGGGTTCTTTAACGTTGATTGTTTGTTTCGCTGTTATGGTACGTCAAAACGTTACGATATTCTTGGTAGTTTAAATGAACTGTTATTTGAAGACCTATCGCCTGTTCTTTAAGTTCGCAGCCTACTTTGACCGTAATCCAGAACTTTTCACTATGAGACTGATACTGGCGGAACTAAATCCTGTATTAGGATTTTCCTAAGTCTTCACACGGCGATACTATAATGATACTGCTCGGCCACTCCTTACGGGTGCACGTTGGTGATTGATACAGAGTATCACGACCTCTCGAGGTCTAGTAAGTTCTGCATGATTGGCTTGGCTCTGCCAGGACTTTTATACTCTTTGGCGACAAAAAGATAAAATCCTTGCCTTTTCCAGAACCAACTTTTGAAGTAATGGTCGCACACTATTAAAAATTATATCTCTGGAAAGCTCGATTTCTAAACGTAAACTGACTTCTTTGCACTTGAAAATCGATCGTGCAATTCTGAGTCTCGGGGAACTCCCAAGGACGTATGGCCACGTCGGCACTTGTTTCCTGGGCATTTATTATAACATCTTTCTCCACACAAAAATCTCTATTCCGAAATGATTCACAATTCTGTATTTCTTTAGTTAATTTTACTCTTGCAAATGGGTTAAATCTAATTATTCTTCTTCTGGCACAGCTGCGCGGTTGCCATTTTCCTGCAACGTAAGGGCAATTTCCGAAACACGCTCTCAGTCACTCGCTCGGAAAATTCCACTCGTTCTATTAATATTCGTGACCGGTTCCTTATCTATGCGTCATGCATGATCTCATTTCCTGGCCACCTGGGCTCCAGTTTATTACACAACGTTATGCTCGCACACTTGTATAAAATCTTTCTATGTTCCTCTGAAGACTGTATATTTCCTTCCTTCTTTTTACCAAAATACATGGATTCGACCCCTTGAACCGATGGTACATGGGTTCATCTCTCCCCTCCTTAGGTAAATAAATTTTCGAAAAATTTTGAGGAAATTTATTTCAATAATCTACATAAAAATCTTATTTTTCTTCATTGTCGAAGCCATCATAACGTTTATCCGTACCTTCTGATTTTTATTCCTTTAAAATCCCACGATAATTAGGGTTTTCCACCTTTTAAGTCATATCCGGTAATAGTGTAGGTTGGGTACGCTCTGTCCCCACCCTTTCTTTCTTTCTTATTTATCTGGACTACAAGTTTCCAGAACATAATTCTTCGTTACGGGTGTGGTCTATCCCTACCACTTCCTTTATTTCATCATTCTCTCTTCTTAAATTGAAATTTTCCTTTTCAACAAAATCAATTATTTCTCTTATCTCACAATACAGTTTCTCTAATTCGCATTCGCAATCGAATGGTTGAGCTCTGTTTCCTTGTTCTATCTTACTCTTGTTTCTATCAAAAGTGGATCCATCATCTCTAAATTGTTCCATAACCAGGGCGTGTTCATTTGCTTCATCGAAGTCTTCGGGAGGGTAATATACTTTTAAATTCGCTGAGTTCATGGTCACTTCGTGATTCGTTTCACAGTGCCGAATTCTATAGGCATTATTTCTTAAATCTCTTATTATTTGATACGGTCCGTGGTACATTTTCTGGAACTTCTTGTACACGCGGATCCCTGGATCCGAAATGGCTGGTCTTTTCACTAACACCATTTCTCCTGCTAATAGTGGTCGATGATACCTCTTGTGCCTGTTTCTTCTTTGCCTTCTATCAGCTTGAGCTTTTAGATGCTCAAAGGCTCTCCTAATCCGTACATCTCTTCCAGGCTGAGCGTCAGCTGGACTAGGAATGACCAGACTCCAAGGTCTCTCTGGTTGCTCATTCCTATGTATCGTTATTGGTATCTCTCCCGTAGATTCATGGATTGTGTTGTTTATACAAAATTCGATAATATCCAGGATATCTATCCATTTCCAATTTTCTTCGGCACAGTATATCCTACAATACTTGGCCGTCTCCCTCATCTTTCTTTCCACAGGATTTGCCTCAGGATGCCGGATACTTGACAAAATCTGACGTATTCCAAGTCTCTCTAATTCCTGTCTGAACTCTACACTTGTAAATCAACTACCGTGATCCTACAACAAATTCTCGGGTTTACCCAGAATAGGTATCACTTTTTCTTTTGAGTCGTTTTAACACTTGTTTGGTACTAGTCTTCTGTATGGGAGCAAGGACAACCATTTTTGTGAAAACATCCATAGCCACCATTATGTGTCTATTTTCTCGCCTAGCCTTTGGCAAAGGTCCCAAATTGTCAATAGAAATAATTTGACCTGGCCTCTCGGGCAACAATGGTATTGGCTTTTGTCTCATCAAAAACGCATTTGGTTTAATCCTTTGACATAGATCACATGTCTTGAGCGTATCCCTTACAGTTTCTCTCAGTCTCGGCCATACAAATGCTTCTTTCAGCATCGAGACTGTTTTGTCGACTCCCATATGTCCGAAGGATCTATGGGCTAACCATACCATTTTCCTCTGCAAAATAGCAGGTACAACGATCCTCAATCGTTTATGGTCAGAGTCCACAAACTTATACAACAATCCATTAAAGAACGTGTAATCTTCAGCTATCTTATTCGCTTCAGTATACGCCGGTATTCCCCTTATCAAACTCCCTTCCAAGAAAGATATGAGCATGTTCATCCATGGATCCTCACGTTGTCGTTGACTAATGCTTCTTAATTCATCCAGAGTACGCTGATCCCTGTCTTCCAAATCAATAGCCATTACTTCCTCTTCTGTGGACTCTGGCTGTCTACTTAAATAATCTGGAACTACATTTTCTTTCCCTGGGCAATACTCTATATTTACGTCGAACTGTTGAATGTATAAAGCCCAACGCATCAACCTTTGACTGGATAAATCCGTCTTCATCAAAAAGGTTAAGGCTTTATGATCTGTCCTTAATGTGACTTGAAACCCTTATACGATCTTTCGCCAATATTGCAACGCGTGCAATATCGCTAACAGCTCGATCTCGCTGATTGTATAATTTTTCTCGTGTGGTTTCAGTCTCCGACTTGTGAAAGCTAGATAAGTTTTCTTCTCAGGGTTATCCGGGTTTTCCTGATATAGCATTGCCCCTATTCCAATCTGGGATGCATCTGTTTGTATTACAAATCTCTGATTAAAATCAGGATATCCTAGCTTCACATAGTTTAAGAGCATTTCCTTGGCCTCTATAAATGCATTTTCCGTTTCCTCCGTCCATTTCCACTTGCCCCCTTTCTTCAGAAGGTCCTGTAGTGGTGCAAGTGTTTTGGTATATGACGGACAATATCCTGAGAAAAATCCAATCAATCCCAAAAACTGGCGAACGTTTTTCACCTTCAAAGGCCTGAGAAAATCTCTTATCGATTCTAATTTGCATGGATTTGGTTTAACACCATCCTTATCAATCACATGCCCCAAAAATGTAAATTATCTCTGACAAAAATTTGATTTCTTCAAATTAATCTTAAAGTTAGCCTTTCTTAAATCTTCCAATAATTTCTTTAACTTTTCCAAATGTTCCTCAATGTTTTCTGAGGTAAGCAATATAACATCCACATAACGAATAGTGCAATCTTTCACTTCCTCTGACAGGTTACGATCAAGCGCTCTTATTAAGGCAGATCCCTCGGTCTTCAAGCCAAACGGACATCTCCTGAAGCAATATGTTTGTTGGTCGAACTGAAATCCAGTGAAGAGACTGGTTTTCTCTTCAAGTTCGAGATGATGATATGAAGAAGTCATGTCAATATTTGTGAAAATCTTCTTGCCTTTAAATTGCCTCAGTATTTCCTTTATGGGTGGTGCCGAATCATTCTCTGGTATGATTTTCGCGTTCAAATTGCTGGCATCCAAACACACCCTTACTGAGCCATCCGGTTTACTCACAATTACTAATGGATTCACATATGGTGTCGCCATCTTTTCTATAACACCTGCATCACTCATCTCCTGCAGTGTTTTCTTCGTTTGTGGGTAATATTTTTCTGCAACCGGGTATGGTTTTTGTCTGAACGGTGCCCAATCATTTACTTGAAAAGCGTATTTAAAATTTTCAATCTTCCCTGGCTTGGAATCAAATACGTCCCTGTAATTTAATAGTAATTCCTTTAATTTTTCCTTGTTTTCGAGGTTAACTTTAGCTTCCTCTATTTTTCCTGACAGGTTGGTTTCGAACTCAGTTTCCAAACTATCTTCAAGTTCTATGTTTAGGACTTCAAATATCTTTTCTATGTCCTTACAACCTTCCTCAGTTACTTCTTCCACATGCCATATCTGTTCTCCTATTTTTGCATCCTGTTCCTCTAAATTAATGTTTTGTTCGTCCACATCCTCTCTTTGAATCCTAATGCAATTTTGCGCTAGGTCTATAATGACCTTGTTCTCACGGATAAAATCAATACCTAATATGACATTATATGGCAATTGATTTACCAGCAAAAAGCATTGCAAAATTTTAGCGTTACCCAGGATCAAATCAATGTATACCTGAAATTTACATGTCAAAGATTTTTCAGGAATAATTCCCTTAATCTTCACACTTGAGGTGGGAATTTTCAATACGCGATCTCTTGTTTCCAATTCATTTAGGAGGGTTTGCGTAATTAAACTTATGGTTGATCCAGTATCAATTAATGCCCTGACCAGTAATCCTTCTATCCTTAGCATGATGATAGGTAGTTCTCTTCTAATAGGTGGGATTCCTTCCTCTTCCTCTTTAATTAGCTCATCTGGTCTTGCTATCCAATTCACAATCTCTACCTCCTCCCAGCTCCTGGTATGTTTCCACTTTTGATGATTTAATTTTGAAGTTTTTTTATCCTGAGGGCTTCCATTCCCATCATTCTTCAATTGAGCTTATAACTCCAAGCTTTGAGCTCCTTCTAGTCGGTCGGGTGATTTTCGGTTCTTTATTGCCTCACTCCAACGGACTCTTTGCGTTTCAGGTTCGTCTGTTCGTTCATTCATGTAACGAAGACTTTCCTGATATCTTTCTTCTATTTCGGCCCGATATTCATCATTTCTGTCTTCCGGCCTCACGTTCCTTCTGGGATAATTTTCCCATCTCTTTCTGTTATCCTGCCTCTGATTATTATTGTTATAGGGTCGGTTTTCTTGTTGCCTATAACCCGTATTTCTAGGATTCGTTCCTCGATATCCTCCTCTATAGTATGGCTGTATTCCCCTAGGCTCTTGATGTCCATATTCTCGACCCAGTCCCTGAGTATCAGTACTAGTGGACTGATTTCTGGTCGATGGATTCTCTCTGTTTTCTTGACTGCTGGCCATATGTACCTGTTCAGTCTGTCTTGGATGCCTGGGAGTAACGTGTGAAGTCGTCATATCTAATTGCCGTAAGACGCTCTCCACTTCCACAGCACTTCTGGCTTTAGATGAGATTAACAACCTCTGGATCTCATATGGAAGTTGTCTTGCAATGGCGGCACACAGGTCGTTCTCAGCAGGAGCAATATCAAGTTCCCGGAATTTACACAGCAGAGCGGTGAAAATTTCTGAATATTTAGTTGGGGCATTTGTACTATACTTCCTAGACTACAGATCTAGCCTCAGATTCTCTTGGACATCTGCTGCCCAATATCGTTTCAGAAAAGCTTCTCTAAAACCTTCCACCGTGTCAAATGTATACCTGAAACTCCTGAACCAGGTGAGACAATCACCTGCCAACAGCTTCGCAATTGCTCTCAGTCTCCGATCCTGAGGAACTTTCATTTCATTCAAGTACTCTGCGACCTCCTTCAACCAGTATTTAGGAGTAATTGACATATTGTTTCCCGTAAACTTCACCGGTCTGTCTTCATTTGACTTGATGATATTTATTATTTGACCATTTGTTTGGTTCATATAAGGGGTAGATATCGCCATCGGATATCCTGGGTTCTTATAAGGGCTCTCCCCTCCTAAGTCTCTATCTTGATTTGTGCCTCGTTCATGGGGATCTACCCATCCTGTCTTTTGAAATTCATCCTGACTTTCAAATTCTAATTTCCTTTCTCTTCGGGCACTTTCCTCATTAGCCATGAGTTGAATTTCCATTTGACTGTTCTTGTGTTCAGTCCCTTCCAACCGGGATCCTAATTCATTCTGAAATCTTTCTTGATTCTTTTTACTGTTTTCCACTGCTTGTTCGAGTTGGAATTTCTCTTCCCTGAAACTATCCCTCATTTCAGCAAAATGTTCTTCTACCTCTTTCTTGATGACCATGACCTGTTGTGCTATAATTTCTGGCTTAACGTCACCTTTGGTATCTAAGTCTTCTCGTATCTCCTTTATCTTTTTCTCCATCTCTTTTTGTCCTTTGACCATATCTCCCTTAATTCCTTCCAGCTTTTCCTCAGTTTTCCCTTGATTTTTATACAATTCCGTTAAGTCATCTTTGACAAGCTTTACTTCAGAATTAGTTTTTTCTACTTGTACCTTTAATGTTTCCATGGTACCCTGAACCTCATTGATACCCTTACTTATTTCATCTATCTTCTGGGTATTTTCCTTACTTTCTTTATCTCGTTGTTTTCTTTCTCTCTGGAGATGCTCTTCGTATGTACCTAATTTTTTATTTATTCCCTCCTCGTGCTTCCTTAAGTTCTCATCTACATGCCCGGTAAAATGATCAATCTGCTCTTTCATACCCTGTACATCTTTGTGATTCCGACTTTCCATATCATTTACATTGGCCTGAACTTCATCGACTTTTCCCTCGAGGTCTCCTATTTTGTTCTCCACCCCTTTAAATCTGCCTTCTAGCTTATCAAGACTATCTTTTATCTCATCCCGGGACTTTTCACAAATATTGCTGTTAGATTCTATCTGAGCTTCTAACTTTGCCTGCACACCTTGGATCTGGGTTACAAGTTCATCTTTACATCCATCTACATTCTCTTTACAAGTTTTTTCCATGTTACATGTGATTTCCTCTTTTAACTCAGTTAACTTAATCTCCAACCCCGTATCAAAACCTTGAAATTTGGTATTTATTGTCCCTTCTATACTCTCTCGGAGTTCATTTGACCCCTTTTTTATTCCCTCAATTTCAGCCTTCAATTCACTGCTCATTCTCACACAGTCGGCCTCGATAGCTTCTAATTTAATTCCAATGTTATCACTATTAGTTTTTAAAGATCCTAAATTGTGATTTATGGATTCGAACTCTTCTTTATTTGTACTCTGTTGGCTGTCCAATTTATTGTTTATAGCCTCCAACTTTTCATTACTATCAGCTTTTAAAGCGTCCAAAAGTCCCTGCCTCTCTTCCCTATTCTCTGCTTGCATATTCGCCTTCAAGACGTCCGCAAGCCTCTGCATTTCCTCACTCAATGCCATCTTATTAAAATACAGTGGGCTACTATGCCACATCGCTGGTTCATGCATGAGAGATGGTATTTTGAACTATTGTGTCCCAATTTCCAAAATTTACCTTAGTACGGGTGTTTACTAAAACGTACCCTTTTGATTATACTCATTCAATGTCAAAACCTTTATGGAAGTATTTAAAAATCCAAAATTTCGAAAAACCATGTTTTCCAAAAAAATGAAATTTTTGATTTTTCGAGAAAACTCGGGTTTTCCCTAGGAAAACTCAGCCCTACGTGCTGGGCGCCATGTATGTGTTTATGGGGGGGGTATTTATATTTAGGGCTGCTCGGTGTGAGTTTCCAGGGACCCATGCGGTCAGTTAACATTATATGTTGTAGCTATTCCTATTATTACTTGACTTTTACATGATATGACCGTCTTAAGTGTTCCTCTAATTATTAATCCAAGCACAGTATTTCTATGACCCCCTGTGCCCTTTCAACAAGAAATATGCAAATCACAGTATGCCATCAATGCTCATATCGGGATTTTCGGGGTTATGGTATGTTCTCCCACTCTGTGACTTACACATTTTGGATTAAATAGAGGATACACTTTCAAAAATAAAATAAAAATCAACTCCTATTATAAAACATTTAATTAACCAAATATATGGCGCTAAAAACAAATTAAACAAATAAACTACTGACCAATCCTTCTAACTTGTTCAGAGTGAACAAGGAATACATAAAATCAAACAAATGTTATATTAAAATACATGGTTTCCTTCAAACCAACAAACTTATAATTCTTTTCACTTCCATAAAGTATCCCTTTTAAAGTTCAATACAACCACGAGCTCCAATGGCTCGATACTTTCCAATATAAACTGTGTTATTCTTTACACATCTCAATATCTATTTTGTGAGTTTCTTATAATCAAAACAATATATAATCTTATTTAAAGTAAATGTTACTCCTTTACTTCATTTTTTTTGGCATTTCACAATGTTCTCATGTTACCACCTCTCTCAAGTTAACAAATTCACTACAGTGACTGGGAAAAATACTTGTGTACTCCCGAATTATAGAAGACTACTTGAACAAAGTAAAAAATTATGATCACTCCCGAAATCTAATTGTCTTCACTGAACTCGTGAAATCCTACATTAATATACCATTACATTAGGGATTTATATTCATTATTATTTGTCTTAAAAGACCATCATCTCATAAGAAAGCAAACGATCTGAACTTGCAAGCGGTAACATTCATCTACAAGAACCTCGGTTCGAATCCCGGGTCATTAACAAACTCGAAACACTCATGGTGTATTATTACTTCCCACAGATGGTTCCCCTGACCTACCACACTTTCAATAGCAAGGGGTCGGACCGTAACACTCAGCTTGATTTATTGCCCAGGAGGGAGACCCTAAGTCTCGCCCACACGGGACGGCTACACTCATGCTTTAAAACAGCTATTTCTTATACACAGTTCTCTGAACAGACCTGGCGTTTCTTTCATTCATTTTAACAACATTATTTAGGTTCATAGACCACTTTCGTAACCTTGGCATTTATTAATTATGAAGTGTCATCATTGATGGGTAAGAATACTTCAATACAACAACAATATGTAGGGGCTTCAACAACTAGACGAGTCTGGGTTCGACTCTCTCAACTGCCTCGGGAACCAATCCCATACTGGAGGACTTATATAAATGCGACGTAGGGCGGCCTCGGCCTTATAACCTGCGCTCATAATACAATAAATTTGCACCCTATTATAACACAACATAACACACATGGCCTCGTGATCCACATCACTACATAGCTCAATTACCGCAATCAACTGTCCCTCACAATTAATTTACCAAGTATATTTAGATTCAACGCCTTCCTTGCGTGACAATTTACTTTAATGCGCTACACTGCGCTATACATTACTTTAAGGCCTAGCGTCTTCCAAAGAACTGATAAATTCAAAATCAACATTTGATCTACATCTCAATTTTTATATTACTCCTCTCCCGTGACAATAATCGCTATACTTTAAGAACATGTATTCACACCATGTCTTTATTCCTTTACAAAAGCTCAAAAGCTATTACTTTCATATAATTCAACTTAATCTTCATTTATATAATTTTTATTATTATTATTATTCCGCTTTCTTTCATAACATTTATCAAATACACTGATATTTTATTTCATACATTTCCTCTAAGGGATTTATTCATTTCACATAATTATTTTATAATTTCTCAATTTTTATTTGTTCAGATCGCGCTCTTATTCTGTTATTAGTTTTTCAAAAACATCCCTACATCTTATTCTCAGGTGGATTTTACACAAATATCTCCCAACACATAACATAATGAAAATGGCTACTTACATGCTCTGACGGTCCCCCGACCGTACTTTCCAACGATGTTTCATTTCGCCCACTATTTGTGATTAAACCATCTTGCTCAAATTCATTTCATACACTGACATATCTTGACACACATATAACTTATATACTTTAAACACTGGTAACATTTTAAAATACACTTCTGTATTCTTCTATTACACACAATAAAATCACTGAAAAATTACTATCTAACACAAGTTTTATATATTTACACTACACTGATTCTAAGCACTGAGGCTTTGATTAGGCCTTGCACACGTGATTTTTGCTTCCCCGTCTCCAAGGGAGAAACTAGTAGATGTCGGCTTCCTATCTGACCAGAATTTGAAAGTCTCGAACACTCTACCCCTCCCTGGAATGGTACTTCTTCAAATCCGGTTTCCTGACGATCGGCTATTATTATTATTAGCTCGAAACTGCTTCTTTATAGACCCTATTAGTTGTCTAGCGAAAGTCTGTCTTGTTCACGGTCTCCCAAATACTCAATCGCTGACCTATTATTTCTAGCATCTAATGCTCCTCGTAACTTAGTGCTTTTTATAGTTCGTTTGTTTCCTTGAAACAATGTCTTGAATTCAATTCTCCCTTCTGATTATTCCGTTCTATAATTCCTATCTTTTCAGAATACTATGCGGACCTTATTTTGTCCGACCCTGATCGGGTTCTTTAACGTTGATAGAATGTTTGTTTCGCTGTTATGGTACTTCAAAACGTTACGATATTGTTGGTCGTTTAAATGAACTTTTATTTGAAGACCTATCGCCTGTTCTTTAAGTTCGCAGCCTACTTTGACTGTAATCCTTAACTTTTCACTATAAGACTGATACTGGCGGAACTAAATCCTGTATTAGGATTTTCCTAAGTCTTCACACGGCGATACTATAATGATACTTCCCGGCCACTCCTTACGGGAGCACGTTGGTGATTGATACAGAGTATCACGACCTCTCGAGGTCTAGTAAGTACTGCATGATTGGCTTGGCTCTGCCAGGACTTTTATACTCTTTGGCGAGAAAAAGATAAAATCCTTGTCTTTTCCAGAACCAACTTTAGAAGTAATGGTCGCACACTATTAAAAATTATATCTCTGGAAAGCTCGTTTTCTAAACGTAAACTGACTTCTTTGCACTTGAAAATCGATCGTGGATTTCTGAGATATTAAATAAAATTTGGTCTTCAGCTGTGTGGGTGTTGCGTTTGATTTTTAATTCCCCCCTCCTCGGGTCTCGGGGAACTCCCAATGACGTATGGCCACGTCGGCACTTCTTTCCTGGACATTTATTATAACATCTTTCTCCACACAAAAATCTCTATTCCGAAATGATTCACAATGCTGTATTTCTTTAGTTAATTTTACTCTTGCAAATGGGTTAAATCTAATTATTCTTCTTCTGGCACAGCTGCGCGGTTGCCATTTTCCTGAAACGTAAGGGCAATTTCCAAAACCCGCTCTCAGTCACTCGCTCGGAAAATTCCACTCGTTCTATTAATATTCGTGACCAGTTCCTTATCTATGCGTCATGCATGATCTCATTTCCTGGCCACCTGGGCTCCAGTTTATTACACAACGTTATGCTCGCACTCTTGTATAAAATCTTTCTTTGTTCCTCTGAAGACTGTATATTTCCTTCCTTCCTTTTACCAAAATACATGGATTCGACCCCTTGAACCAATGGTACATGGGTTCAATATATAATTGAACACCAAAAAAACATTACATGCATTTACAAGAAGGAAATAATATTTGAAAAGAAATTAATTCTTAGTATAAACAGTTAAGAAATAATAAGCAAGGAATCCCATCGATTGAGGAGGAAAAGGGTTGAATTAATCATAATAATTGGTTAAATGAGTCAAAGACCAACAGAAAATTATCCCACGTTAATTAAAACAGATCAATTACCTTTAAACCATACACAAGGTATGAACCGAAACTAGCTTAGGTTCAAATCTGGTCTCAACTCAATGCAATTACAGTAATTAAGTTTGTCTTTATAACAGGAGCAAATTCTAGGTACGTGTGATCGCAATGAAATCCTAAACATGTCTCATTAATCGACACGAAAAAACAAAAACATCTTGTTTTAACTGACAAGGAAGAAACGTTTACAATAGCTAGGTTGTCACCAAGCAACACATTTACTGAGAACAAAATATGTGCCATAATCCTCGACACAAGTTACAGTAACTATATGAGGTATACTACGTAGAGACAAGGAGAAAAAGAAAATTTACATAAACAATAATTGGTATTAAGGTTATGAAAGTCCTTGCTCTAGACAAAGATGAATACAGGATTCTACGTGGATCGTAGATCAGATAAAAAAAGAAATATCCACATTCCCCCAAAAGATATATAGTATAGATATAGATAATTGGAAACTATTTTAAATATATCGACAAATACATTACCGTTACTCCGACCACAAGGCTAGGCCAAAACACGAGTTTGAACTAACAGACCGCCAACATAAAATAACACAAGATTAAGAAATTACAATACGTCCAAGACAATAAAACATAAAACGACAGTAATGAAATAGTTTCCAAATAATGTTACAGTTTTTACAAACCTTTTCTAAACTATACTGGTTGAGTTGCCAGAAAAATATTATTACACTAAGTAAGTCAAAATATCTCTCATGAGATGTCGGAAGTACTTCAGAATCAAGTTGGAGATAATTATATTCCGGGAAGGAGGTCAGTTTAGCCTTTCAGGGCTAAAAGCCCGGTAT
Organism: Meconema thalassinum; assembly: GCA_946902985.2. Taxonomy (NCBI): domain Eukaryota; kingdom Metazoa; phylum Arthropoda; class Insecta; order Orthoptera; family Tettigoniidae; genus Meconema; species Meconema thalassinum. The sequence continues at coordinate 186,854,172 of OX336398.1, read as the reverse complement.
GATCATTGAGCTGCAAATTTTTTACATCTTGCTAGTAAGGATTCCAATAGAGAACACATTCTTCTTTATTATAGCTGTATCCTAGGTAACCAGTTTTTGTTAAACTTCAGTCGACATCGGAGGAAATCGTGACCCAGAAGGCAAAGCGCTACTTGACGAGCATCCGGCAGAAGTAGTACTAGCTTTCTTCGCCAGATGGGAGCATCGTACGGGCGACAGGCAAATACCACTCGTGTCCAAATACCACAGAACAGTTTTCACGTAAATCGCACGGCTGCAGGCAAGTACAACTCGTGCACAACAGGAGGAATAACAGATCGGTTTCAAGTAGTAATAGATAAGGTTCTCATTAAGGAAATTAAAATGCGTCAATTACGACAACCTGGGAAAAAGTGGACGGATGAGAGGAAGAGGCAGCTTTCCGTGCGAATGAAGTGATTTTGGGAGGAGCGGAGGAGAGTTTAATCGCTCTCCTGTTGGGGAATTTTCATTTAAATAAATAAATAATAATAATAACCAGAAAATATCGAACTAAAATGAACTAATAATAATAATAATAAAACACGTTTATAACAAAATAAAGAGGAAGCCTATATAAACCTTCCAGGAGTTTAAAAAAAGTTAACGTAACAGGGCAAACATCTGTTCTAAAACTAAAAGTCCGCAAGAGAGTCTGTAAGGTCCATCAGCTGTGCCCAGATCCACAGATCTCACAAAATAGGCAAGAATAAAGAAATAATAATAAACTGAAACTATCGAACAAAAATGAAATTAATAATAACATCTCCTGGATGCTTAAAGAAAACAAGATTTAAAAAATCTATTACTCACAGAAAGAACCATAAACCATCTTCCACTTCAAATGAGCTCTAGAATTGTAAATTTCAATTAATAAATTAACTTATTTACATGATTGATAGTAATAATAATAAGAACAAGAACGTCCTCACTTGACTTGTTTGAGCTCAACAAGGTAATCTTAAACATAGGCCCTGGACAATGGATACCTCTCAAGAAATCATACTAATCTGATAAGTACAACCTGATAAAAATAAAGTACACAAAAACGACCCATTACGAAAAAGAAACCTCTTGCATATAAATTTAGTGAAATGATCCATAAGCAACATATTATACATCTGGTCTTATCTGGTTGTCATCTGATCTGATCGCTTTATCAGACATGATTAGGGGTTGGTTACATAGCTAAACACACCCCCAGGTGGATAATCCATACGCTTTTAAGCTCGATAAACCCGGTAAAGTGGGCGCAATGTATTTGGTTTAACGCTTCACAAAGAAAACTCGTGGCATTTAAAAACAAAAACACTTGAATTGCTCGGCAACGAAGGATGGGTTCCAGATCCGAAGAGCTTACAACAACTCATCCCAACCGCACTGGCGCTCTCGACATGAATCAAAAAATGACAAAAGACCTCCAAAAGCACACAAAAAATTATAAACAAATGAACCAGCGGACAAGAATATTACATTGTATTCACTCATTGGGAACATGGCCGCTTATTACCTCGCCAGAGCCGAGATGGGGCGAGTTGATGACGGCCAAGGCTAGAGGATCATAAACCTTCCCCGCTGCACAATGCATCCTTACAGGCGCGCGGTTGTCAACTACCCGGCTTTGAAACATAAAGGACATCGCTTGCAAACAGTAACTAGCCTTACAAAATATTTAAAAGTAAAGACAATCCCTCATTGGCCACAGATATCACTCAACAGGTCAGCTTAGTAACGTAAGCGGGGCTCTTTCTTCTTCTCGTTCAAATTGTCTGCATCTTGGTGTACGCTCGAAATCGAATAATGTTGACAAAAACAATGACGGTTCCAACATCGGCCGAGACTCGAACCCAGTCCCTTGCCGGAAAACTCTGAAAAACATAGGTGGCAATCATCACATCTCGTCATGCTCACAATACTGAAACAAACCTCATCTTACCTAGGGCGATACAAAATTATTCTTCACGACACCCCAACTTCGGCACAGATTATTCCACTGACGGAAGACAATTGACAGGTGGAATAAAACATGCACTCAACTTGCATCTGACCTCAGACAATGCTCAAATATCAAACCTGTTCAAAAATCAGTGGCTTAATTACAGTGAATGAAATTATCTTTACCGGCTACAATAATCCGCCGACTGTTTACTTTTATAATTAAATAATATAATACGCTTCCCTCAACCTGATTCACAACTCCCTAATATAATTCACCTAACCAGCCACTTCACACACACAAAACACTAACTTCTCGATATTACTTTACTCTCGACCATCCTCAAAAACCTGCCACACAAAGCCAATACCATGCATTCTAATGTGGATGACGACTCCAAGACCCAAAGATGCTCACTAATTAAACAAAGGGGGGAAAATGCTGGTTCCTTCAATATGCACACACACAGAAAATTACACATTTTCATCACAAAACGCGCGAGCCACGACACAAGAAAAGACACATTTTATGACTTGACCAAACTGGTCACCAACAGAAAAAAGGTAATTGGGTTAAATAATATACAATTAAGTAGGTGTCAAACCCATTACTCTCACCCCCTCAGTATGGGGCTGAGTATTTAGCTAGAAACCCCTACATGGCGGACTTAGGTCCACAATTTGACTTACCCCATCCTGGGCTCTAGCCAATCACACCCATTGTCGTATCCATTTTAAATGCACTCAACATATGATAATAAAACTGCAAGCTCATCTCATCCCCGAGCTTGGCCTTGCTCTGCACAACACTTATAACACAAAGGTATGGTACATTATTAACGCACACATCACAAATAATTTTGAACACCTCCTCTTTAATTATGTCACACAGGAGTCCACAATTTAATTATATACAAGAAGACGGGCGATCAAGCTGCGCTAGAAAAAATCGCGCACGGTTACGTCTTTTAGCAATTAGGCATTAAATTCCTAGCCCATAGACTCACTGTTCTTTCTAATCTTTCTGACTATACCTAACGACTTCACTGAGCGCTTCATAAAATCTGGCACAAGGCCACGTGGAGTTAGCATCCTAGCGGCTGACTCAGGACAGCCTAGTGGCTGGCCAAGGCAAGTTTTATAGTCCGAGCCCGTACACGCAATGGGTTCTTTTCCAGGATTATTCCGCTTCTTGAAGCGATGCTTATTGGGGGCTCTCTTAGATACTCAGAGATACATAAAAATACAAGGATCGCCTTGGCATCTTCCGTCCCTGGTTCGATCGTCCGTTCTCTTCTTGATTCAAAAGCGTCCTAGATGCTCAAAACCTAGATCCTCGGCGTGGGGTACACATGTTGGAGGTGGTGAACTGCAGAGATTGACATTCAAATACTTGTAGTGATTTCAAGGATGGTTTTTATTAACCCAGATATCCCTGACGTCCTTCCAGAAAGACGAACGAATAGTTCACTCTCGGTGTGCTCTAGCGGTAAAAACAAATAGCTATCTGCGCACATGCGAGTATTTACAGCCCTGCCAATAACTTGTCATCAGTTTGTGACTGAATGCACATCAGTGCAGACTGTTCGTTAGCAACAATAGCGTTAAAGATTAACTGATGTTTATTTGATGGACGAATTGACTGACATCATGGTAAAAGGGTAAGTATTATGACCACAGATATGCCTAGATGATTAAAAAATATCTTCGGCTGACGACACCCGTCCTTCCCTGAAGCGCTTGTGCCACGCCTTGACCCTTGCAAGGGACATGCAGTGTTTTCCGTACTCCTTCCCCTTTCGGAATCCGAACACCTCTTTGCTCTTCGATTGACGCCTCCATGTCACTGTTTGCAATGCGACTGAGAGCGTTGGACGATTGATGCATGCTGCTGCTCACTTTGTATCGCCACATGACGTGCACGCGTGCCCTCTAGCGACGGGCTGTGACCTTCCACGCTCTGGTCGGAACTACACCTCGTTACACCCACGATTAGCCGATGTCGTCACCGGTTTGCGTATTCCAGCCTCCAGCTCGTTACTTTTCGAACGCACCTTATAATATAATATAGATGAATTTATAAAAGAAATACCTGAAAAATTACAGGACAATGTGGTTTGTCTATTACATTCCCTCCATAAAGCTTTTTGGAGGTACAGTTTATTGTTTGTCTTTATTGATATATTCCGAAAGGATCATTTATAAGAAGAATATGCAACAAAAGGTATGATTACTGTATTGCAATTAATATACAAATATAATGGTACAAGAAATTCAGAAGAAATGTTACAATTCACTCGCAGTCGGTGTTCAGGGAAGTTCTTACAATACATTATCTGTGTCACGGCAAGTGTCAAATACAGGTCGCTGGTGGTCAGGATACACCCAGTTGGTGCATACATGGCCGGTTTTCCTGGTTGTCTTGCTTCGTCATGGTGCATGGAATACACTGCTAGGACTGCTTTATTCTTTTAGGGAGCGAAAGCTACTAGAGTACATTGTTTATGAAAGCCTCTCGGGGTTTGTTGGGCAAGAATTCCTTTGCCATTTCCCGTTTATTTTTTCTTAGTCTTCCCTTGTATGTAAGTTTCTTGTCCTCTAATATCTCCATCACTAAAGGAATTGATGCAAACCAGTTATCGGCCGTGATATTCCTACTGAAACACACTACTGGTTCCACAATACGTTTCACTACTTCATTTCACGCATTGCTCTGCTTGAAAGGTTCATCAGGTTGAACACCTATATATACTTCAAGGTTGTGAGTGTATATGTTTTTACAGTCAAAGAGTGCAAATAATTTAATCCCGTACTTTGCCGGTTTGCTACGCATGTACTGGCGAAATGCGCAGCGCCCACGAAAAGATACCAATTGTTCATCAACGGTGAGGTATTCACTAGCATAATAATTCCGCCTACAGTTCAGTACGAAGTTCTGAAATAATTCTCTGAAGGCTGCAAGCTTGTCCACCTCCCTGCGTTGAAGTCTAGTACCAATGTTATCAAACCGGACGCAACGCATGAGAAATTTAAATCTTTGTGTACTCATAGTTACAAAAATAACCTGCACTCCTGCTTCTTAACTATTATCCCATATATCTTACATATTCCATCTTCCAGACTTCAATACACCGGCAAGATACAGAATACCTATATGTGATATAATTTAACACATATCTGTAGTTCTTGCGTCGCTTTCACGCTCAAAATTAGACCTGATTTTTTCCATGTATATATTTGTATATTAAACAATTTTTTTGTATCATGATGTCGTCCAAAAATAGTTCAAAACACTGCAAATGTGTTCTAGCATTTTTGGCTCTGTTCTTTGGACCCGGCAAATGAACAATAATGTTCTGAGAACGTGTGTGCGATGTTGGCGCAAGCACTGACTTTCTCCACTTTGTTCCATATTTTCCAGTATAATAATTACAAGGCACGCAATCATAAACTGGATCTTCGCCAACATTAGAAACACTGTCATTATCACTATCAGCATCACTGTCCACATCTGGATGCACTTCTACACGATCTTCAACCTCGTCGTCATCCTCAACACCAAGCAATTCATCTTCCTGAATGACTGGTTCATTCAGCCATCGATTCATCTTCTCATAGTCATCCATTTTGCACTTTTAAAACAATAATTAGTATAAACGCATAAAACGGAGTGGATATATCCACATGAACTGAGATAAGACACTGCAATAAAAACAATACAAAAAAAGTCACGCCAGTGGTCGCACGGATCACAGCTGTGATCTACAAGAATACATTGCTTTACAACGCGACAACCATCAGCCAAGGTCAGCTGACTACTGCATATCGGACAGGGGAAGGGCGCCAGAAAGGTACACAGATGCTCAAGGTCAACAGTCATAGCCATAGACTGGCGCGACAAAAACTAAACTGCTGGATCTGTATTGTGATCCTCGCTACCACTGGAGCGTAAATCATGATTTGCGGGGTGAAATTGCCATTATGTACTATGTTACGGTTTATACCTACGCGCTATTTGCGACCCGAGTGCGGTTGGCTGGCGGAGGCGTTCTCCCCTGGTAGCTGTCCGAATGCCACACCCCAGCAAAAGAATCTCCGTGTACTACATTAAAATAGCTTCTTGCTACATTTAAGGTAATATGACCTTAGGTATAATACATAAAAATGGTATCTCGACTCGGTGGATTTGGAAATTATTAATTAGTATGTGCCTTTTCAAATATACACTCGGGAAGAACTCGGATTTACTTATGCTACATGAATACAGCTTTTTTCCACTACGGACTAGCATTTGTTTATTCGCATTTCCTCTCATAGGAAACTCGGATTCATATACCCTACATGAATATAGCTACTCGCTACTATGAATTAACGAATGCGGCTTTACATATCCTCACCGGATAAAATTGGTTTCAAATACACAACATGAATATGGCCTTTTACCGCTATGGCTTGGCATGTGTTCCACTTATGATTTTCTTACGGTAAATTTGGCTGTGCGTTGCTATGCCTTCTCGCCGCTATGGACTGCCATGTGTTTGTTCAAATTTACTCTCGTGGTAAACTTGGATTTACATGAGCTACAAGAAAAAGGCTTCTCGCCGCTATGGACGAGCATGTGTATCATCAAATTTCCTTTCAGGCCAAACTTGGATTCACATACGCTGCATGAAAAAGGCTTCTCGCCGCTATGGACGAGCATGTGTTTCTTCAAATTTCCGCTTTGGGCAAATTTGGATTCACAAGTGCTGCATGAAAAGGGCTTCTCGCCGCTATGGACGACCATGTGTTTCTTCAAGTTTCCCCTCGTGGTAAACTTGGATTCACATACACTGCATAAAAAGGGCTTGTCGCCAGTATGGACGAGCATGTGTGTTTTCAAACTTCGTCTCACGGTAAAATTGCTTCCACATACACTGCATGAAAAGGGTTTCTCGCCGTTGTGGAAGAGCAAGTGTGTTTTCAAAGTTCCTCTGTGCGTAAACTTGGATTCACATACACTGCATGGAAAGGGCTTCTCGCCGCTATGGAGGAGCATGTGTGTTTTCAAATTACCACTGTGGTTAAACTTGGATTCACATACACTGCATTGAAAGGGCTTCTCACCGCTATGGAGGCGCAAGTGTTTCTTCAAATTTCCGCTTAGGGCAAACTTGGATTCACAAGCGCTGCATGAAAAGGGCTTCTCGCCGCTATGGACGAGCATGTGTTGATTCAAAGTTCCTCTCCTGGTAAACTTGGATTCACATACACTGCATGAAAATGGCTTCTCACCTGAATGGACGAGCATGTGTGTTTTCAAAGATCCTCTGTGGGTAAACTTGGACTCACATACACTGCATGGAAAGGGCTTCTCGCCGCTATGGATGAGCATGTGTCTCTTCAGATGTCCACTTTTAGAAAACTTCAATGCACATACACTGCATGAAAAGGTCTCCTCGCCACTATGGACGAGCAGGTGTGTGCTCAAAATGTCTTTCCGAGTAAACTCGGATTCACATACATTACATGGATAAGCCGTTTTACCGGTATGACTAGCAATAGTTGACTCAAAACTTTGTTTGGTAGTACATATTCCACTAGATGAACTGTTAGCATATTTCCTTACACTATTACCAATTCGGTAAATCCTCCTAACAGCATTATCCAATGTATCTGGACAGATCAACCTGAAATCATTAGACATTAACAGTTTAAAGTCCGCTACAATATCACGGAAGAATAATAATAATACTAGAATTTTAGAGATCTAAGAAGTAAAAATATAATTGGGAGAACTTTCTTTAATACCATTACCGTTGCTCACGTCCGCAGGATCTTACCTATTGATTGCCCTGCACGTATTCCCTGGGTGGTGCTAAACGAGCAACAGCGACATAAGGTGATACAAGTGAATGACATAATGTCTCAAACTTTTGATATTATCCATTCTTTTCAGAACCAATCAACAATAGACATTGGACCTTCAGTCCGTATTTTACAACTAAATATTGAACGCATAAGTCGTGCCAAGTGTGAATTTCTCAGAAATCAGCTCAACAACGCCGATATTGGTATCGTCAATATTCAGGAGACGCACACCACAGATGAACAAGACGTTGATAGAAGAGGGCGAATTTTGGGCTATACCCTTGTCGATGCTATCAACCATCAACATTATGGGATTGCCACCTATGTCAAATCCAGTCTTACAGGAGTTCAAGTTATTGAGTCAAGTGTCAAGGATCTCATCTTCTCTATAGTTATACAGGTTAATAACCTAACAGTTGTTAACGTGTATATACCTCCTAGCATTAGTTGGCCTTCTAGTATTTTGCCAACTTTCAGCCATCCCTGCATTTACACTGGAGATTTTAACAGCCATCATACTAGCCATCCCTGCATTTACACTGGAGATTTTAACAGCCATCATACTAACTGACATTAAGACCCAGTTGATGACGATGGTCAGGCTTTATCTCATTGGGTTGAAATATCCGATCTGCACCTAGTTTTTGATGCGATAGACAAGGGCACATTCCATTATGCTCGCTGGAGAAGAGACTACAACCCTGACCTAACATTTGTGTCCAAGGATTGCTTTGATCAGCCTCTCAGTATCACACGTTCACCATTGTCGAGTTTCCTAAACAGACAGCATCGACCAGTTCTGTAGGAAGCGGGTATAAAGATACCCGTGGTGACCTCAGTACCTGTACCCAGATGGAATTTTAATCGTGCAAACTGGGATAAATTCTCTAAAGATCTTGACCAGAAGCTGTCTGTTATATATCTTAATCCAACTACCAGCAACTATGATAAATTCGTCAGCTTGGTCATTTGAACTGCCAAATCAAATGTTTCGAGAGGTTTCAGAAAACATTATGTGCCTCGTTGGAATCCAGAAAGGGGGACTCTGTATGAAGAATATCAAACAACAGGTAGTCATGAAGTAGGTTCACAGTTTCTGCAGTCATTAGGCAAGAATAGGAGAGAAAAGAGGGAAGCAACAGTGAAAGACATGGACTTTGCAAAATCGAGCAGGAAAGCTTGGAGAGTCTTGAATCGACTTACTGGAAAACATTATTCTAAAAAGCAGTGCAATAACAAGACTCGAGATGCCATAGCAAATAGACTGGTTAAAGTCACCCGAACCAAGAGAGATAAATGCCATATGAAAAATTTGAAGCGTAAGCTCACTGAGCTCAAACATGGATTACAGAAGAATGAGGATCTGTCTAGGCCATATTCAATTCAGGAAGTTGAAGCTGCTATCAAAATGCTGAAGACCGGTAAGGCTGCTGGCCCAGATAATATCTACAACAAATTCCTTCGATATATGTATCCATATAGTATAAAGTGGATCACTTCTCTTTTTTCTTACATCCTTCAGACTAACAAACTGCCAAAGCAGTTTAATCGATCAAAAGTGATAGCCATTCTGAAACCTGGAAATTCGGAGCGGAGACCTGAAAACTACCGTCCAATAGAACTTCTTAGTTGCATTTTAAACTCTTGGAACGAGTCCTCCTTATTAGGATTGCACCATGCATGGAAGATGTAATCCCTCCAGAACAAGCTGGTTTCAGGAGAAACCGTAGCTGTACTGATCAAGTTTTGGCTCCTACCACTCACATCGAGGCAGGCTTCCAAAATAAGTTAAAATCAACAGCTGTCTTTATTGACCTGGTAAGTGCATATGATACTGTCTGGCGACATGGACTAATTCTTAAAGTGCTGGAAGTAATTCCCTGCTTGGAAATTACAAACCTTATTTACAACATTCTCTGTGAGAGAGAGTTTGTAGTATTGCTAGGTGATTCTAAAAGTCGTAAAAGAAAATTATATAACGGTTTGCCACAGGGATCAGAATTGGCCCCAGATCTCTTCAAACTCTACATCCATGACTTGCCATCAACCTCAGCTACTAGGTTTATCTATGCAGATGACATTGCACTGGTAGCTCAAAGAAGACATTTTGATGATGGAGTATGCATTCTTTCAGCAGACTTGGACAGAATGGCTACAATCTTCAAGTCTTGGCGATTGATCCCAAGCGCTTCTAAAACTGAGGTTTCATGTTTTCATCTTAGCAACCAACTCGCAAACTACGAGCCATCCGTTTTATTCCTTGGTGATAAACTTAAGTACAACCCTTTCCCGAAATATCTAAGAGCCACCCTGGACAGAACTTTTAAGCTACAAAGAACAACTCACCAAGCTCTCTCACAAAATCACTACAAGGAATAACATCCTACACTAGCTTTGTGGTAGTTCATGGGGAGCCTAGGCTGACTGCTTACGATTAACAGGTATTAGTCTTGCCTACTCTGCAGAGGAATACTGTGCCCCTGTATGGTTGGAAAGTGCACACGTGCATAAAATAGATACTAAGTTGAATGAAACCATGCGCTGCATAACTGGTACTGTCAAATCCACACCTTGCCACTGGTTACCCGTTCTTAGCCATATCCCACCACCACACCTGAGGAGAAAGGAAGCTCTGCTGAGAGAAGCAAAGAAGATCCGGTCATCTCCCTCATTACCAGTTCACCAGAAATTTTGTTACCCATCGCCACAACGACTTCGATCTAGGAGACCAGCAACTGTATTGGACGGCCGACTCTTGAGGGACAATTTTAACCTAAACCGGAGCTGGCAGGAAGAATGGTCAAATTCAACACCTGGTACTAATGCTCATGTGATAAATCCAACTCGGAAAATGAATGGATTTGACCTCCCAAGATAACTATGGTGTCTCCTCAATGGACTGAAAACTGGGAATGGGCGCTGTAATTTCTTGCGCCATAAGTGTGGCTGGATGGATTTTCCAATGTGTGAATGCCGTGAAGAGAAGCAGACCATGGACCATGTCATCCTGCGTTGCCCTCTTCATGCCTACTCCGGAAGCCCCAGCGACCTGTTTCATCTATCAGAAAGTGCTGCTGTGTGGTTGAAGAACTTGGACATGGTCTTATGATTTCCTTGTTGTACTCACCATATGATTAAATAATAACCAGAAAACTTGTCTTCAAGAAGTACCGGTCACTGACTTCGTTTCTACTCATCAATAATATGTTGAACAAACAGTCTGAACATTTTACAGCTATACAAGGAGGTGTGTCTTATCGAAGATTGTGTATTCATGAGTGTATTTGGATCGTATCTTAGCCACCAAAATCTCCCGATAAAAGTCGTTTAATATTCTAAATGCCGGGTGCTGCAAAGGACAAGGTGCCCATTCCTCCACCCTTTGCAACACTGCTTAACCTTCGCCAGTGTCCATGAAAATGAGTCTATTCTTAGGAATAATTGGGTGAGATTTCACAGAGGCGGCTAAATTGATGAGTGACACGGATACAACATCGTTGTTGTTTATGTTTGAGTTATTAGTCTTTAGACGCTTTCAATGCAGCTCTTCATGTCTCCTAATCTTGATGTTATCAATTCGTTCCACTGTACAAAACTACTACACCCTACATCCGAAGCGATGTACTTAATTTCGCCACCACGCCGAGACTTCTCCCTGCGGGCTAGAAGCTTCTATCCGTTCTCTACCAGCCTTCGAAAGCAGAATAAATTAGAAAAGAGGCCTCTCAGAAATCAAACACGCCAGGCCCGTAGATCAGATCCAGCTTATAAGGTGATACCAAGGAACCCCATAGACAAAATAGAGTGGACGAAGACGCAGCAAATCAAGGATTCATCAATTACAGAAGAGAATTAGAAATCCCTAGAACCTCGCTACTCAAGGACTCCGACATTCTACGGCCTACCTATAATACACAAGACCGGTATGCCTCTGAGACCAATATTTAGCGCCATAGCGTCCCCAACTCACGCTCTTGCTAAATATCCGAATCAGGTTCCGGATCCATTATACCCTCCGCCACCCTCTCACGTCAGAAATTCCCAACGCTTCGTTGTTATCATAGCGAGTATAAACTTGAGTTACGGCGATCTACTGGCAAGCCTCAATGTGGAGTCCCTATTTACCAAGGTTCCTGAACCTGACGCCACTCAGATAATCAGGTAATAACTTACAGCGGCAGGAGGTTCAACGGTCTTGGTTGACTTAGTTGAACACTGCGTTAACTCCACATTCTTCGTCAATAGGCTAATGTTTCAACATATGGAGGGAGCAGCCATGGGAACCCCCTTTTCTCCATTATTACCCAACGTTTTCAAGGCAAATTCGAGGAAGAAGCTGTAAAGGAGAGCCCATTGGAACTTGAGTGTTGGTTCAGATACGAGATTTTTTTATTTGGGAACATGGACGCAACTCACTTCATAATTTCCTAGACTTCATGTGCTCCAGACATCTGAGCATCAACTTACTAATGGAAGTAGATGAAAATAATCCACTGGCCTTAGTAGACGTTCTGGTCTATAAACGAACAGACAACACGCTCGGACACAGGGTCTATAGGATAGGCACTCGTACAGATCGGTACCTACATGCAAACTCAAGCAATGCACCGTCGCAGAAGGAAATGGTAGCTAGGACACTCCTCACCTGAGCCAACCACATTTGCGATAAGGATAGCGTAAAGGAACAGAAGAAACGAGTTGGGAATAAGCTCCTAGCTAAAGGATACAGCAAAGGACAGATAAATAGTGTCATACAGAATAAAGAACATAGCCGAAGAACTGCTGAAAGAACGAAGATCGACCCCACCATAAATCCTTTCTGCCTAATATATAGGGGGTGACAAATAGAATCGTCAAGTTGCTAAGGAAATACAACGTGACAACGGTTAAGCAACCACTGAACGAGCTGACACAAGAGGTACGTAAGTCAGCCGAGATAAAGGAGCCAAAACCAGGACGCAGAAGTTTACAAAGCGCGTTCCTGTGGAGAGATATACATAGGGTATACAAATAGTCGCATTTCCATTACGATATCAGAGCACATTCGAGCCAAAATCAAATAAACTACAGATCTGCAATAGTTCAACATACTGACTTCACGAGACACGCCATAGAGTTTGATAAGACCGAACTTGTTTCCAAAATTCCTAGATACCAAAACAGGATAATGAAAGAGACATTAGAGACCTTGAAGCATCCCAATAATTTCAATCGCGATGACAGATTCAGGCTTAGCAATACACAGCGCTTCACTGGATAAGAGCTCTGGGCAATCAAAGAGCAGCATGAGGGCAATGTCTATCAAACAGTGCCTGACTGACAACCAACGGTTAAAACTCAGCAATTTTTCTAGATTTATGCCGTGCCTTGTGTGTGGTTTCACCCAGGAACGCCAAGCTGGCTCATCAGCGGGCTCTTGATATACCACGCCCGTTCACCCACAGGAGTAGTAAACTCTGCACTACCCCCCCCCCCCTTCTTATGAAGCGCACGTGCACCATTAACTGCGAGAGGTAAGAGCTCAAGCAGCCTATCACCTCCCTATAAAGGCTTCCAAAAAGATGGTACACTGGCATTCACAGTCCGTGAATCAAAACTCAGCAATTTTTCTAGGTTTACGCCGTATCTTGTGCGGGGTTTCACTCAAGAACACCAAGTTGGCTCGTCAGCAGGCTCTTGGTGTTCCGTGCCCTGACCCCCATAGGGACCTCTCCCTTCTCCAACACTCCCCGGATGCTGCCGTCCTTAATGAGACCTTTCTTCTTCCTTCCCAAAAGCTACACCTACCTCCGTACACTGCCAACCGTGCTGATCATCCATATTTCGTAGCTCGAGGAGGTGTGGCTGTTGGACTCCATCGGAATCTCACTGTCACTCAGCATTACAATAATTTCTCTCACCACTTCTCCGAGTATTTGATTTTAGAAATCTTTGCCCCGTCCAAACCCTTTGCCATAGGTACTCTCTACCTCCCGCCTCGTATCCCTCCTCTTAATGACTTTCTCACTTATATTGATCACACCTTCTCGTCACTGATATTAATATTAATTCTTATTCTGTTACTGATAATCAAGCTTTCCACTCCATTCTTCGCAGCATCCGCGGAGTGAGTGACCCCTTACCCTCCCCAAATCGCCCCATCTCCAACTCCCCAAAAGTTTCGTCAATTGAAACGATCACGTGCGGATCATGCTTTGTTTATTCAACAACATTTAGCACCTCCGCTAAAAGCCATGCTTACACCCTCTTACAAGCCATGTGAAACGCTACCGACCGTTCCTCCCGATCTTCTTCTTATGTCTCCCACCCTTTGTGTAACTCCCATCGTCCCTTTCATTGGCAGTGATCATGTACCGGCCCTTATCACCATCCCCAATATCTTCCATCATTCCGCTGCCCCACCCTTACCTCCCTCTTCCTGCTGCTTCACCCAAACCGACTGGCCCGCTTACCGCGCTACCATCACCTCACTTCTCACTCATCCTACCCCTCCAATTTCCCTTTCGAACCATCACGCCCTTGTTACTGAAACTGCTATTCTCACCGCTATCGTCCCCATATCCCTCGCCGCTCGTTTCATCCTACAAACCTCTTATCCCACCAAAAGCCCTTCGTCTCCACCACCTCGCTCATGATTACTATCGCTCCTATGTTCGCTCCCGTGATCCCGATTATCTTCGCCAACATCGTCTCCACCTCCACGGTGCAAAATCTTTCATCAAAGCCTTTAAACGGTTTTATTGGAACAATGCACGTACCAAACTCTCCCAAACTCCTGATCCTTCTCAATTTTGGCCAACCTTTTGTCGTCTCACCAAACCCCCCATCCCCCGTCCCACCTACCCCATCTACACTCCCACTGTCGTCTCTACCACTGATCTTGCAAATCCGACCTCTTTGCCGCTCATTTTTATACCGTGTTCTCCCCCGTCCCCAACACTAAATTCATTCGCCCCACTACCCTCTTATCACTTTGCTCATATCGATTTCAACCACCCTCTCAATCGCCCTATCACGCCCGAAGAAATCTCTTCAGTCCTCCGTCGTCGCAATTCCACCTCCCCGGGCGCTGACACCAAAACCTATCGCTACATCCAGGAATTCCCACCAGTCCTTCTCTATACCCTCAGTTCTATTTATACTAACATTCACTACCCTTCCCATTGGTGTCACGCCTCTATCTTACATTTCCTCATTCTTAAGAAACCCCCCTCCAACCTTCACACTTATCGCCCAATTGGCCTTCTTCCGGTCCTATCCAAAATACTTGAACTCATTCTCGCCAAACGTAGCAGCTCCTACTAAATAAAATCTCCCCCTCCTCCCCGAATCCCAAGCTGGTTTTCACGCCCATCGCACAACTCATGATCACCTCTTCTCTTCATGCATTTGGGAAACCTCGCCATACCACCGCCCTTCTTTGCTTAGATGTAGAGAAAGCCTTTGACACCGTTTACCATCCCGTCCTCAGGTATAAACTCCATCATCTCCCTCTACCCTCTTCCCTTATTCGTCTTATTTACCAATTCCTCCACCATCGTACTGCTTCTGTCCGCATTCACACCGCCTCCTCTTACACCTTTTCCCTCCGCGCTGGTGTCCCTCAGGGATCGCCTCTTTCCCCCCTCCTATATCTCCTATTTACCTACGATATTCCCCATTCCCCACCGCATCTCAGGTCTGTACCAATTCACGGACGATCTCGCAATTCTCGCCCTAGTCCCTTTTGTTCCTTTCCTTACCCGTCACATCCAAACCTATATTTTTACCCTGAAATCTTGGCTCCTCTCCTCCCACACTACTGTTAATGCCCGCAAGACACAACTTGTCGTCTTCCGCTCTAAATCCCGTATCTGTCGTCCTCGTAACAAAGTTCATCTTACCCTTCACGATGTTCCTATTCACTACCGCCGTCTATCTTGGCATTACCTTTCAGAATGACCTTCGCTTGCAACACCACCTCAACGTTCAATACCAAAGTGCCTATCATCGTCTAACTGTTCTCCGTACCCTCACCGGTCATACCTGGGGCCTTAAGCCCCCCAAATCATCAACCTCTACAAAACTTTTATCTGGCCCATCCTTCTCTATGCCTCTCTTACGTGGATTACCACCAAACCTCACATCTATTTCAAGCTGTCCATCCCCGACGGCCATGCCATTTGCATCGCCTATCGACTTAAACTTGACACCCCTTTAGCCCGTTTCACACCCTACTATTCTCAGCCACATTCATTCCCTTCGTTGGAAATACCTCACTCGCGCCCAACGTATATCCCTTCCATTCATCACAGAAGCTCTTCCTTTTTCCCCTCTCACGACCGTCGCGCACCCACTCACATCTCTTCCCCCCCTCCCCCCTAATCTTGCCCCCCCCCCCACCGCCTACAGTTTACTCCCTCCTTCCTTCTAATTCTTTGCTACGCATGGTGCTCCCGGGGGTGTCTGCCCCTAGTTTTATGCGCATAGCCTGCTCCAATCTCTACATTGCACATCACCCTAACTACTGCTCCGTATCCCCAAGATCACAATGTCTACGAATACAAGTGCTCCCCAGTGCATCCATTACCGTCACCGTGCCCCTTATCCCTCAACCCATCGTTCACGAAATGAATATTATACAAACTTTGTCGACAGTTCTCTTTTCTCTGTGCTTGACTTTCGCACTTGTATTGTCTATTTCTTTATCCATTTTTGTGATTTGTTCTTTTCCCTGTTTTCTTGCTCAAGTGTTTATTTATTATTGCTACGTTCCAGATATGAACATTCTAAGGACACTTTTGAACTAGTCTTTCCGAGCTAGGATTTTGCACACTTGCTGCATTATTTGGTTTTGTTGCATTCTGCCCACAAATGTATGTACCTTTAATAATCAATTAACGGGGCCCTTTCGGGGGGTTCCTCCCTGGCAGGGTGTAGTGGGGGGATTTTCCCTGGGGGGCTTCCTGGGTCGCGGTGACCTCTGCGACATTTACTTTCTTTTAAATCCCCTCTTTTTTACGTGCGCTTTAGCATACTCCCCCCTCTCCCCTTGTTTTTCTTCTTACAATTCTTTTACCCTACGGCCAAACGGCTACATGTTTATCCGACGCTTACTGGGGTGCGGGAATGAAATAGCTCAAGACACGATAGGATATACAGTTTTCTACTCCCGAGGGGGTTCGGGCGCGAAACGTCACGAGCCCGCTTGTTGTTCATGGGTGAAACACCACTCATGACAGGGCATAAACCTAGAAAAATTGCTGAGTATTAATTCATGGACCGTGAAAGCCAATATACCAAACAACGGTTAGTTTGAGTACAGACACAAACTCGTATCCATGATAAAGGCTGCTGCAATGACAGCCGAAACGTCGGGAAACAATCACCGATACACGACTCAGCTCCATTCAGTAAGCCTAGATAATGAACTAGACGCCGGCCTCAAAAGCCTACGATCTAAACACTTCAATAATCCCAACCAAATCCCACGTCAATCTAACCGTTACCCATTCAATGTTTTTAAACCTGCCTCTGTCAATCACAATTCTAACAGCCACGTTCTGCCCAGTAGAATGTCAGATGTTACCTTTGTAAACTTTGTGATGTTAACACACTCTCGAGTAGTTCTCGGCCGGAGATCCGAAAGCGGGACTAACATACAGTAGAATTTGAATTTTACTGGAGAGGACGGTAATACCACAAGTAATAATACATAGGCCCGTTCTTACAATCTCCAGTGATATGGCAATAAACTCTAACTGACAGTTGATTTTACGGTCGGAGTAAAGTCCCGGTAACATTCGATCATTCTTAAAATGTCCGGTTAATGTTAACGGTAGGTTAGCAGATCTGCGCATAATTTTCAACAGTTGGTATATATTTCTGGTTCGATTTGCAGATTACTTGATACATCTCAAGAGTTGGCATGAGTGAATCTACGTCAGGGAGTAAATAATCAATATACATTTTATATTCCTTAATATATATTTTTGGCACAATCTGTTTGTTTTCATTATAATAATATTATTTTATAATATCGTATGCCCTCGGGTGCCTGATGCAAGCTTTGTTAACTGACACCCAGAGGGAAGCTTGCATGTCGAATTTCGTCGTTCCTTTGAACGCTATGAAAGTCAAGGAGGTTAGATATCTAAACTCCTTGACACTACAGCGCTTTCAAGTAGAGAATGGAGGAACTTTTGTGTTGGCGGAAAATCCAGAGATTAATTTGGCCATTGAACACGGCCTACTGAATTCAAATGGGTTCTTTAACATGCCAACAACATATGACATGAGTGTCGTGATTTTTGTCGCCTTTCAAAAATCACTTACTGGTGTATTCTTGAAATACACGGTAAGATAGAGTATATTTTTAATGCTCTTTTCTTGTTCATCCCTTCCTTTTTCTCAAACACCAACAGTGATCTCCTATGTTCTCTTTGCTGTTTAGGGTTCTCATGTTACTTGTGAGTCTGTTCTAGATATATATCTTCCATGACCCACCTAGCGTCATCTAGCAGCGAATCTCTGAAGTTCCTCAATTCTTCCCGGTGCAAGAGGACTTCCTTATCAATCTGGCCACCAGATCTCGTCGCCATCGCCAGCTATCATCTCCGTGATCAAGAGAACTTCGTCTACATTTTCACCCACCAGTGTGCGATAGTGTCGCCTACTATCAACTCTTTGAAGACCATCTCATCAAGAGAAATCAACTTTTCAATGTTGGTTATGTTTATATGTTTTCCTTTTGTCTCCTACCCCCACTCTTTTCCCTTTCCTGGTCCCTCTGCGCTTCGCTGAGTGTGTCTCACTTGTACGTCGGCTGTCGACTTAGTCAGTCAAGGCTCAACTAGAGCTAGCCCCCTCATACAAAGAGGCATTCTTTCAATTCCACGCCATGTTGGAACTTTAATGTAAACCGTCAAAGGGAACTTCACCATCGCCATGAAGCAAAAGATAAGTACCGACTTCAGGTTTTAACCTCATTCTCATCGTTTTAATATCTACATGCTTTTAACGACCATTTTATAGGCAGTGTGAGATTATTATATTTGGGGCAATAATCATCCTTCGCGGGATTTTCCATGTTGAGCTTTTGTCTGTCTAAACCAATTTTAATAGAAAGCAGCATTTCTTATGAGAAATCTTCTCACAACGTGGGAATTACCCACTGTCTATAAACTACTCAGCTCGTTCCACCGCTGGAATAACTTAGGCCCTATTCTTCAGTTAGGATTGTTCTGGAACCTTCCAGATTCTGCACTCTATCTACCAGTCGCGCCGTCATGTATTTTCCACTCACATGTGGGAATACTATTTTAAATAAGGAATCTTCCTAATGAATTACTGCAATAGCTAATTTTTCTTCCACCGTTGGGATTTTCTCTGGCGCATTTCATTGTAATCTACAACTTTCTCAAGCAATAGACTTTCGCCTACCTAGTGCAACTAGTTATTTTCCATCATTGCAATAACTTTCTTTGCCATAAACTTTCGTGCTACTACGGTGAACTTTTCATCCATTTTAACAGACTATAGTGAAAACCAGTGCTTGTTCGACATTTCTACCGCGTAGCGATCATCCGATTATTATAAAAACGGCCATGAACACTCATCGTCAATCCCAGTTGATCTTTCCCAAACCCTTTACTAACAAACCAAAATAATAAACTTGTTATCTTAGGTCTTTTTCAATGAGGTGTCACTCTAAAGACGTGCCCTCCCCCTTTGCTTATATCTCATTAAGTAATTTCTGCATAACTACGTGTTTGGTACACGTTTCAAACTTACATTGTTTCTCCCTTCTAATTAGGGAATACAATTCTTTCAACTCATAAGTGAGTTATTTCTAGGTTTCACGAAAGGGAAACTTGCCCCATTTGGCTCGTGATTCCTACTTAAACATAGGATGTCTAGAAACTTCCTTTCGACTTTCTCTTCAGGTTTCACATTAAGTGACCTGCCCTATTTGTATAACCACAAAAAAGTAATTCAGCCTAAATATAAGAAGTTATAGGAACTTCTATTTTATTCTTCCTGTTTTTGTTATTGTTATTTCCGAAGTTGTTACTCTTTCTAGAATATTTTCTTAGAAATTTCTTAAAGTACACACCTTGTGCTCGATTTATTGTCTAACTTTAATCACTTTAATTGTGTTTACATTTTGTATTTTATCTTCGCCATTTCAAAATCTTGCGAAGATTTTAAAACATATAAAGGTTTGAAACCAAAAGAATTGTTAATTGCCCGGCGCAAACTTTAGATGTTTTTTAGGAGGTCTGTGACCCCATCTGTTATAAAGTTTAAATTATATATTTGTCAACAAACTACTACCTATTTGTTAAATTCATTACGCTCTTTTGCATTGTTAAATGAATTCAAGTTCCTTCTTTGACTCATCACTTCTCTAACACAACGGTTAGGCAAGATCCTGTCTTCCCTGACTCTTCCTAGATTCATGCCCCCGTTAATGCAAATAAATCTCTTGATAGGGTTTTCACCACTTGTTGCATTTGAGCAAGAACTCTTAGTTGACAACTCGGTAAAGTCTCTCTTAGCTTTAATAGCTAATTCTAACTGGCCAGTAAGGCAAGCATAGCTCGCTACGTCAGCTTCCTGCTTGTGGAGATTCTCTCCAACTCTAATGGTTGGTTTTTCAAAATTTAAGTGTTTCTCCTTGCCTAAACTTTTAGTCGGCTCCTTGCTGGGTAAAAGCTTAGCCATTTCCAAATGCAACTATTGGTGCATTTACCAAAATTATTCCCAAAAGTATAATTGTTTTATTCCTATCCTTCTTGGAAGCATTTGGTCGCTCTTTAGGAATTCTACAATTTCGAAAACAAAATATATCGAAACCAATTCAAATTATTGGCATTCTTCAAATTACTTTTAACAGATACATAATAAATTTGTTACTCTTTGTCTTGCCAGACCATCACCCTTCCCCATAGTAGGCATATGTATGCTTGAGAGGGAATACTCTAAAGCCACTCTCTTGCAAACCGCCCAAGTTCCAGCTGCGTCTCTCTTTAGCTTTGCCCAGGTCCCTACTCACTTTAGGTATCTGAGAGCTGATTTGCAGTGGCAGTCACCTTTTAGGACATTTAAAGTTAAACTTATAACTTTTGTGGGACTCTCCTCCTATTTCGCCATCCTTTTTTAGCCTATTTCCAATTTTGAAAAAAATAGGCTTATGAGATCACCTTTTGTCCGTGTGTGTGTGCGTGTGTGTGTGTGTGTGTGTGTGAGGTGTGTGTGTCCCCCTAATAAAATCTAAACGGCCGGAGCGATTTCAATGAAACTCAGTGAGTTCATAGCGGCATTCCCGGCGACCTCGACCGGGCCCTTCAAATTTTGTTACGTCTCACCAATCCAACATGGCGGCTGTGCGAAATATTTCACTAGCATTCAATATCTCCGAAACAATTACCGATATCGCCCTGAAATTGTGCGCGGAGACAAAAGGCTCTACTAGAAGTTCACCTATGAGACTTTCAAAATCCTGGTGACTACAAAACCAACATGGCGGCCAAGCGAAGTTGAGACTTTTAAATAGACTTTTCTCACGATTTAACAATCCAAACGAAATGAAATTTGGTACAGCAATTGTTCATACACACTGTAATGCACTGGAGTAAAATTTAGTTCAATTGTTTACATAACCTCAAAATGGCGGCTGTGCGAAATATTTCACTGACATTCTATATCTCCGAAATTATTACAGATAACACCCTGCCATTTTGTACGGTGATTAAGGGTACTGATACAAGTTTACCTATGTATATTTCATAAACCTGTAAAGTACAAAACGAACATGGCGACCAAGCGAATTTTAAATATTTTAATAGACTTTTCTCGTGATTTAACTCTCTGAGCGCAGTGAAATGTGGTACAGTAAATAATTTTGCAGATTGTAATGCACTGCCATCTAATTTAATTCAATTGTTTACATATCCTCAAGATGGCGGCTGTGCGAAATTTTAAAATTAAGTTTTTATTTCATGTGTCGTAATTATGCGATCGAAGTGAAATTTTGAATAATGATCCTAGGCAATAATTGTCCTTGAATGGTACATAACTCTATGGCCTATGCCTATAACAATCCAAAATGGCGAGCTTCCGAAATATTTAGACGGTTCTCAATATCTATGAATCTTTTACAGCAACCAAACTGTTTATTTTATGTTCATAGAGACTATGAACATATGTTCACCTATAGGACTTTCAGTAACCTGGTGAGCACAAATCCAACATGGCGGCGACGCGAAGTATAAATATTTAAATGGACGTTTCTCGCGAATTAACTATCCGAGTGCCGTGAAACGTTGCACATTAAATGCTTATACAAATATTGATCCACTGGCATCTCATTTATTTCAATTGTATGCATAATCACAAGATGGCTGCTGTGCTTAATTTTAAAATCTCGTTTTTACTTCTTGTGTTCTAATCATGCGATTGAAGTTTGAATACCACACGTACACAATGATCTTAATGTAATAGTACAAAAATAAAAATCCAACCTGGCGACCATCTGAAATATTTAGACGGTTCTCAATATCTACGAATCTGTTACAGCAATTTAACTGAAATTTTGTATGTTGATAGAGGCAATTAACATGAGCAGGATATATGAAAATAGGCTGTATAGTTCTTCACGGAACTACTTGTTTTCCAGTCCGAAACCCACTCCCTTTTCTTTATCATCTTCCCTTGGTGGTTAGGTTATTTCCCAGTCAATAATGTACCCACTTACCATGGTCAGGATCGAACCTGCAATCTTGGGGTTGGTAGTCCGACACTATAACCATTCACCCACCGTGACAAACTTTATATTCCTTGATCTGTGTTCTTGGCTCAATCTGTTTGTTTTCACTATTTACGTTACGATAATCTATATATATATATATATATATATATATATATATATATATAAATGAATGCTGTTCGTTAGTCTCGCTAAAACTCGAGACCGGCTGGACCGATTTGGCTAATTTTGGTCTTGAATTATTTGTGGACGTCCAGGGAAGGTTTAAAAGGTGAATAAATATGAAAGTTGTAGCGCACGAGTAGATTCAACAAATGAGCGACGACGGGCGAAGCGTTTCTACAAAGTGCTGTATGCGTTCACATACCATTCAGCCGATAGCGATGAATCTTGGATGAGAGGTTGTGGAAACTTCAGGCAAGGTTCCTGGCTTAGTAAATCCACTTTACGATAGGTAGGGCACGAGTAGATTCAACAAATGAGCGACGACGCGCGAAGCGTTTCAACAAAGTCCCGTATGCGTTCATATACTATTCGTCTGATAGCGATGAAACTTGGGTAAGATGTTAAGTACACTTCAGGGAAGCTTTCTGGGTTAGTGTATGCACTTTAAATACGTATCGCACAAGTAGATTAAACAAATGAGCGACGACGCGCGAAGTGTTTCAACATAGTCCCACATGCGTTCATATACCATTCGTCCGATAGTGACTAAACTTGGGCGAGTTGTTGTGTACACTTCAGAGAAGGTTTCTGGCTTAGTAAATCCACTTAACAATAGGTAGCGTAGCAGTAGATTCAACAAATGAGCGACGATGGGCGAAGCGTTTCAACAAAGTCCTGTATGCGTTCACATACCATTCGTCCGATAGCGATGAAACTTGGGTGAGAGGTTGTGTACACTTCAGGCAAGGTTTCTGGCTCAGCAAATCTACTTTAAGATAGGT
Source organism: Meconema thalassinum (assembly GCA_946902985.2). NCBI lineage: Eukaryota > Metazoa > Arthropoda > Insecta > Orthoptera > Tettigoniidae > Meconema > Meconema thalassinum. The sequence continues at coordinate 186,830,673 of OX336398.1, read as the reverse complement.
AGGGCACGAGTAGGTTTAACAAATGAGCGACGATGCGCGAAGCGTTTCAACAAAGTCCTGTATGCGTTCATATACTATTCGTCTGATAGCGATGAAACTTGGGTGAAATGTTGTGTACACTTCAGGGAAGGTTTCTGGGTTAGTAAATCCACTCTAAAATAGGTATCGCACAAGTAGATTAAACAAATGAGCGACGATGTGCGAAGTGTTTCAACGTAGTCTCGTATGCGTTCATATACCATTCGTCCGATAGCGACTAAACTTGGTTGAGTTGTTGTGTACACTCCAGGGAAAGTTTCAGGCTTAGTAAATACATTTTACAATAGATAGCGCACAAGTAGATTCAACAAATGGGCGAAGACGCGCGAAGCGTTTCAACAAAGTCCCTTATGCGTTCGTATACAATTCGTCCGATAGCGATGAAATTTGGGTGATATGTTGTGTACACTTCAGTGAAGGTTTCTGGCTTAGTACTGTACATCCACTTTACAATAGGTATCGCACAAGTAGATTCAACAAATGATCGACAGCACGCGAATCACTTAAACTAGTCCCGTAGCGTTTAAATACCATTCATCCGATTGCTATGAATCTTTGGTTGAATTGTTGTGCACACTCTAGGAAAGGTTTCTGACTTAGTAAATCTTTTTTACAATAGGTAGTGCGCGAGTAGATTCAACAAATGGGTAAAGGCACGCGTATCGTTTAAAAAAAATTCGTATGCGTTCATATACCATTCATGCGATTGCAATGAAATTTAGAGAAATGTTGTTTCCACTCCCACAAAGATTTCTGATTTAGTAAATCCATTTTACAATTGGTAGCGCACGAGTAGATTCAACTAATGAGCGACAGCGCGTGAATCGTTTCAACCAAGTCCCGTATGCGTTCATATACCATTCATCCGATTGTGATAAAACGTTGGTGAGTTGAGTACAGTCCTGCGAAGGTGTATGAATTAGTAAATACGTTTTTCAATTGGTGGCGCACAAGAAAATTCAACAAATGAGTGAAGGCGCGTGAATCGTTTAAACAAAATCCCGTATGCGTTCATATGCCATTCATCCGATTGCGATGAAACGTTCATGAGTTGTTGTGTACACGCCAGGGAAGGTTTTCAACTTAGTAAATCTATTTTACAATAGGTAGCGTACGAGTATATTCAACAAACGGGTGGCGGCGCTCGAATCGTTTCAACAAAGTCCCGTATGCGTTCATATACCATTCATTTCATTGCGATGAAACTTTGGTGAGTTGTTGAGCACGCTCCCATGATTTTGTTTTGAGATAGTAAATTAATTTTACAAAAGTTTAGATGTGGTTAATGGAAATAAATAAATATTGGGAATCCAAAAGCACTTCAACAAACAAAGTTACAACGCCAACACTTTTTTTTGTTTGGCATTGCAGCGCATGCCGGGTACAGCTAGTAAAGATATAAATTTGAAATGGAAGAACTGTTATCTCCAAATGAGGTGAATAAATGCCTGAAGAGGAAAAGACACACCAATTTCTCTTCGTTAGAAGAGGAAGTCTTCATCAATGTGGTGGAAGAAAAGAGATCTGTAATTGAAAATAAGAAGTCCGATGCCGTTCCATGGGAACAGAAGTATAAGCCATGGGAAGTAGCCTAAACATTTGAGGCATTGACAGGTTGAAAAAGACCTGTCAAATATTTACGGAATAAGTATGAAATCATGAAGAAGGAAGCGAAGAAAGAGCTAACTGAAGAAAAAAAAAACAGGTTTTGCTGACGGGTAGAGGAAGATAAACTACCACAAGGAAAACTGCCCATGTGGAAAAACTTATATATTTAATGGGAACATCTGCTGAGGGACAGTGCAATCCGTTTGATACGGTTATTAATTTAATGTACTCTAGCAATTTAAAATGTTTAAGTTAGCTTGTAAAAGTACTTTTCACATTTTACTTAACAAATATAAGGCTGTAGATTTATTTTTCAGATTGACATTGAAGATATTGATGCAAATTTCATTGAGCTGACAGAGCAGCCTGAAACCATACACGTAATGTTTGGATAGCCTTCATGACATATATGATGATGATGATGATAATTGTTGTTTTAAGGGGCGGAACAGCGAGATCATCTCTCCCATTTATGCCATACACAATATATGTTTTAATACTTTATTGAATAGCATTCTTGATTATGTTGAATAGAATGATTCCTTTACTTAATGCCTTAGAATACGCTCTGTGGCTAATCCAGCAGTCTCAGTAAGTAATTGATAGGCCCCATAAGGTGACTTTATGGTTATAAATACAGCATAGCGATAGACTTACGTGGGATATTAGTAAAATATATAGATTGTATTCTTAAATGCTAGGTAGTGGATTAGGCCTTGAGTGTATTAGGAGATGTAAGAACAGTGATATTATGATTATTACAGTATATTACAGTATATTATGTTTCTTGTTATATACATTTTGTTGTTCATAGCTGAACTCATCAGGGGAAGCGCCAACTTCATGGTCCAGTTGCTCGCCAGCGCTGCTACGAGCAAACTCTTATGTTCACATCACGATGGACAATCGGATAAAAACAGGATCAGGCCAAGAAAGTCGAGGAGTGTACTTCACAGAAGAACAGAAGAGAACATAGTAGAGACACGAGAAGTCCAACTGGGAACGGGAAGAGCACACTTTGAAAATGAAAGTGCTTCAAATTAAATTTGATAATATCTTATCCATTGATACCACTGTAATTAGATACTACACGTAATTTATGTTACAACTATCTATAATAATAATTTATATAAAACAAACTGCATTTACAGAGTTTGTTTCATTGTCCTGAATAAGATTTTTCAGACTGGGGAGCTCAAGATGTGAGAATTATTCCTGAATCGAAGTGTCTCATACTAGAGTGTGCGTATGTTGATCTTGAAGGGATGGTAATTCTACATAGCATTCATCAACAATTGGTCTCTCAAGGGGAGGTTTCTATTGAGCAACGTTAAGAAGTACCGTACAAGCAACAATAACGGCTATTGTGTCGACTTTAGTTCTGAGTCCCCGCGATAAGACAGGAAATCTCCTTTCCAATCTCCAAAACAACGCTCTACAACATTTCGTGTACGGATGTGTGATTCATTGTAAAGATCTTCAGTCCTGTTTGAGGGGTTATCAAGTGGTGTCAATAAGTAGCTTCTGAGGGCATAAGCGCAGTCTCCAAGAACTGCGGAGTCTTTAAAATCTCCTCTTTCCAATCGAATCCTTGACCTGCTCTTTATAAAGATATTGCTATCATGCGATGAGCCAGCCCAGCAATGCCATTAATGCAGAGATTCATGTCTGCCATAACCTGCACATTCATGCAAAGGTATCCTGTCCTATTTTTATAAATTTCAGCATCTTTTCCATCGGGTGACTGAATTTGTACATGCGTGCACTCCAGAGCTCACAGAACTTTAGGGAACCTCACTACCTGATTAAAAAAAACAAGTTTTCTTTCTTGTAATTTTCCTTCTGTCTCCGGAAGTCGGATGTATTCTTCCGCAAGCCTTGCGATTGCCACACCCACTCTCTTCACTAGCTCAGAAGTTGCTGCTGTACTAACTCGAATAAAATCCCCAAGTGCATTCATCATACTTCCTGATGCATTAAAATCGAAGAGTATAAGTAGCAGTTGGTCTATTGATAACACCGCATTATTTATGGAGGAGGAAGGTAATAGTTTGCGACTGGTAAATTGTTTAATATTAGATACAAAACACAAGCGTACCGGAAACTAGAAACTATGTTATACTAGCTGTACCCGGCATGCGTTGCAATGCCAATCAAAGAAAGAGTTGGCGCTGTGACTTTGTTTGTTGAACTGCTTTTGGATTCCCAATTTTTTTTCTTTTTACGTTAACCACCTCTAAACTATTATAAAATTGATTTACTATCTCAGAAACATTCATGGAAGCGTGCTCAACAACACACCAAAGTTTCATCGCAATGAAATGAATGGTAGATGAACTCATACGGGTCTGTTTTGAAACGATTCGAGCGCCGTCACCCATTTGTTGAATATACTCGTACGCTACCTATTGTAAAATGGATTTACAAAGTCGAATACCTTCCCCAGGCGTGTACACAACACTCATCAAAATTTCATCGCAATCGGTAGATGGCCTATGAACGCATTACATACGGGAATTTATTTAAACTTTTGTTGAATCTACTTGTGCGCCACCCATTGAAAAATGGATTTTGCTAATTCATAAACCTTCGCAGGACTGTACTAAATTCACCAAAGTTTTATCACAATCGGATGAATGATATATGAACGCATACGGGACTTTGTAGAAACGATTTGTGTGCCAACGCTCATTTGTTGAATCCTCTCGTGCGCTATCTATTGTAAAGTGGATTTACTAAGCCACAAACCTTCCCGGATTTGTACACAACATTTCACCCAAGTTTCATCGCTATCGTACGAATGTTATTTGAACGCATACGGGACATTGTTGAAACGCTTCGCCTGACTTCGTCCATTTGTTGAATCTACCCATGCGCTACCTATGGTAAAATGGATTTACTAAGTCAGTAACCTTTCCTGGAGTGTACACAACAATTCACGAAAATTTCATCGCAATCGGATGAAGGGTATATGAACGCATACGGGAATTTGGAGGTATGATTCGCGTGCCGTCGCACATTTGTTGAATCTACTCGTGCGCTACCTATTTTAAAGTGGATTTACTACGCCAGAAACCGTCCCGGATGTGTACACAACATCTCACCCAAGTTTCATCGCTATCGGACGAAAAGTATATGAACGCATACGGGACTTTTTTGAAACGGATCGCGCGGCGTCTCTCATTTGTTGAATACACTCGTGCGCTACCTATTGTTAAGTGGATTTACTACGCTAGAAACCTTTCTTGAAGCGTACCCAACATATAACCCAAGTTTCGTCGCAATGGGATGAATGGTATATGAACGCATGAGGGACTTCGTTGAAACAAACAAACAAACGCCATTTAGTTGAAACAACTCGCGCGCCATCTATTGTAAATTGGATTTGCTATGTCTATGACGTTCCCGGGAGTTTGCACAACAACTCACCAAAATTTGATCGCAATCGGATGAATTGTATATGAACGCATCGCTAAAACTCATTTGTTTAAACTACTCATGCGCTATCTATTGTAAATTGGTTTAACTATGCGTATTACCATCCCGGAAGTGTGATCAACAACTCACCAAAATTTGATCGCAATCGGATGAACGGTTTATGAACGCATATAAGACGAACAAACGAACATCCTTGTTTATATATATACACGCTGTACCCGGCATGCGTTGCAATGCCAATCAAATAAAGTTTCGGCGTTGTAATTTTGTTTCTTGAAGTGCTTTTTGATACACAATATTTTTTTTCAATTTCCGTAAACTACCTCTAAGCTATCATAAAATAGATTTACTAATTTAGAAACATTCGTGGGAGCGTGCAAAACAACTCACCCAAGTTTCATCGCAATCTGATGAATGGCATATGAACGCATACAAGATTGTGTAAACGATTCGTGTGCCGTCACTCATTTGTTAAATCTACTCGTGTGCTATCTATTGAGAAATGGGTTTACTAAGTCGAAAACCTTTCCAGGCGTGTACATAATATCTCATTAAAGTATCATCGCAATCGGATGAATGCCATATGAACGTATACGGTATTTTGTTTAAACGATTCGCTCCCCGTCACTCATTTGTTGAATCTACACGTGTCCTACCTATTGTAAAATGGATTTACTAAGTCAGATAGCTTTCCTGGAGTGTACACAACAAAACACCAAAATTTCATCACTATCGCACGAAAGGTCTATGAACGCATACAGGATTTTGTTGAAATGCTTCGCACATCGTCGCCCATTTGTTGAATATACTCGTGCGCTACCTACTGAATGATGGATTTACTAAGCCAGAAACCTTCCCTGGAGTGTACACAACGTCTTACCCAAGTTTCATCGCTCTCGGACTAATGGTATATGAAGACATACGGTACTTTTTTGAAACGCTACGCGCGTCGTCGCTCATTTGTTAAATCTACTCGTGCGCTGCATATTGTATAATGGATGTACTAAGCGAGAAACCTTCCTTGAAGTGCACAAAACATTTCACCCAAGTTTCATCGCTATCGGACGAATGGTATATGTACGCTTATGGGACTTTGTTGAAACGCTTTGCACGTTGTCCCTGATTAGTTGAATATACTCGTGCGTGCCTATTGTAAAGTAGATTTACTAAGAAAGAAACATTCCCTGAAGTGTACACAACATCTCACCCTAGTTTTTATTGAATCGGACGAATGGTATATGAATGCATACGGGACTTTGTTGAAACGCTTCGCGTATCGTTGCTCATTTGTTGACTCTACTCGTGCGCTACCTACTGTGAAATTTATTTACTAAGTTAGAAACCTGCACGTTAGTGTCCACAACATCTCACCCATGTTTCATTGCTATCAGACGAATGGTATATGAACTAATACGGGACTTGGTGAAACGCTTCGCACGTCGTTGCTCATTTGTTGAATCTACTCGTGCGCCACCTATTGTAAAGTGGATTTACAAAGCCAAAAAGCTTCCCTGAAGTGTACATAACATCTCACCCAAGTTTCTTTGCTATCGGACGAACGGTATATGCATGCATACGTGTCTTTGTTGAAACTCTTCGCGTGTCGTCGCTCATTTGTTGAATCTACTCGTGCGCTACCTACTGTGAAATGTATTTACTAAATTAGAAACCTTCACATTAGTGTCCACAACATCTCACCCAAGTTGCATTGCTATGGGACGAATGGTATATGATCTTATAGGGGACTTTAGTGAAACGCTCGCGTCGTTGCTCGATTGTTGAATCTACTCGTGCGCTGCCTATTGTAAAGTGGATTTACTAAGCAAAAAACCTTCCCTGTAGTGTACACAACATCTCACCCAAGTTCCAGAGCTATCATACGAATGGTATATGAATGCATACGGGACTTTGTTGAAACACTTCCCGTGTCGTCGCTCATTTGTTGAATCCACTCGTGCGCTACCTATTGTAATATGGGTTTACTAAGCCAGAAACCTTCCCTGGAGTGTACACAATATCTCGGATGAATGGTGTACGAACGAATACGGGACTTTGTCGAATAGCTTCGCGCGTACACAACATCTGATCAAAGTTTCATCGCGTCCCTTGAATGGTATATGAACGCATAGGAGACATACCCACACACCCACAGACAGACAGGCAAACTATCACATAACATTGATTTTTTAAATATATAGATAAATAAATTTGGCCTACAGAAACATTGAACTTACCTTTCGGTCCTACAACGAATCTCTGCATTTATACAACCAAGACTAGTCGAGCTTGCTCAAACGAAATCGTCTAAAAACATTGTTGTCCTCATACTAATCAGTTTTCACGTCCTTCATTAAGCATCGTCAGCATTTAGGAAACCCATAAAAAAACGGATAATAATTATTGCTGGCATATTGACGATGTTTATAATCTGCTGGCGTTAAGATCATAATAGGAAATCTGGCAGTTATGCAGTTTACGCTCCGGTAAAGTTCACTGCCTGTTATGGCTTATTTTACAGTCAGTTTGACGCTAACCGGGCATCGTATGAATCAGGTTCCAGTAAACTTGCCGTAAAAATGTCATTAAGAATTTAACCGGAGATTGTAAGAACGGGCCTATAGAGGAGTGCATATCTTTGAGAAGAACGTTAAGGGCTGTAGTTTCCCGTTGATTTCAGCCGTGTAGCAGTGCACAGATTAGATATTATTTTACTAATAGCAGTAGTGCCCGGCTTCGCCCGGTAGATTAATTTGTTTTATGGATGATAATGAATACTACTACAGAACTGGCACATAATACTTAAACCAACAGAAAAAATATTTTTAAAAATATAACTTTTTGTGGTGGTGGTGGTGGTAGTGTGGGTGATACGTAGTACAGTATAATGGACGCAACATTCAGGTCATTTTCCCGTAATGATAATGAAAATAAAGAATAGAGAAACGGCTATTTACTAACTACAGTACAGACACATTAATTTACAATCGAATTGAAAAATATGATTAGAGAGAGGATTATGTGACATAAATGACACTGCCTAGGGCCTATATCTCATTGGCTGTTAGAAAAGTAGAGATCAATAGTGTCGTCTTTTGTCGCATAGTGCCGTATGCAAATAATCGGAGCACTTCGGAAAACTTCGGCTGTCCCGAGCTCCAGAGGTAGCAATGTGTCACCTCTATGAACAGCACCAAAACCATCGCACTTATACAGGGGCATAATATTTTCATGATGATAATTGTTTTAAGCGGCCTAAGAAATCTTCTTGCAATAATTACTGCCCGTGACTCCAATTTATAAGCAGCGCAAGATGTAACTATTTTCGCAGCTCTGGTAAGGGCGACGTGATGCAGCCAGCATTGCCAGCCAACAATAGAATTATTAAAATATTCTTACAGTTACACTACTACGGACATGAATGGTTCTAGGACCTTAAAACGTGGTATTCAAGTTCATTTTGTGTGTTGTTCTAAATGTAGGGAATGGAAAGAGTTGTCCAAAACACAGTTGGTTCAGATCGGTGAAACGCTGTAGAATTGCATAAACAATAATAATACTTTTATTGCAGCCAAATGGCCATACATTTTAAATTATTCAAGTAATTTCAAGTTTATGTTCCGGTGCCATGGTTTGCATATTCTGTAATTGATGTGTTTTTTTTTTGTTTCTTTTGCACAATTCTATGTGGAAGCGTTCACATGTTTGTCCGCATAAGTTGCACTCACACGTCTCATCTGGCTCGTGGTATGATGTGTGCACACAGATGAGATGATGGAATCCGTGTATCGCTATTCCAGTAAACACCTGCCTCATCTCAAAGCTGGATGTGGTCCATGTCCGATCTACCATGGCCCCCGCCCCATAATACTCTGGGGGTACTTCTTCTCTTCTTGCTTTTAATGTTGATAAAAGATTTTCCGAGGCTCGAGTGCTGGGAAGAGTCAAAAGTGTCCTTAGGTCGTCGATAAGGAATGTTTGTCTTGCGAGGAGGTAGACGTGTCTGGAACGTGTAGTCTTTGACACTCCTAGTGCTCTTTTGATGTATAATGCTTTTACCCGTTCTAATACGGATAGGTTATTTTCGGTGAGATGCGACTATATGACTTCTATCCCATACGTTAGTATGGACATTATTTTAACTCTGAAGAGCATCATTGCTGTTTCTGAGTTGAGGGATTTAATGTAGCCGATCTCGTGCATCGCCCTTGCTGCTTGCGTTGTTTTCTCAGTTATATACTTCGTGAAACATTTATCGCTTGTTTGCAGCGTGATGCCTAGATATTAAAAATCTTTTACGATGTTTATTGTCGTCTTTTTGATGCTGATATTCCCCAATGCTGGAGCCTTTCCTCCTGGTCTAAGACCATCATTTCTGTCTTAGATATGTTGATCTCGAACTCATGCTTGGTGCACCATTTCTCTTTATCATTTGTAGTGTCCTGAAGTTCAATGATGTCAGCTGATCCAACCACTATATCGTCGGCGTACGAGTATGCTCCTATGTTCTCTCTTTGGGTTATTCACATTAGATCTTCTGCTGCTAGAATGAATAGTAGAGGGCTTAGTGGATCTCCCTGCAGTACTCCGTTTGTTTGGAGTATCGGCTCTGAGACTGGAAGATTGTCCGAGACTCTTACTTTGTTCCATTGGAGTATGGAGCTTGTACTTCTCATCCATATATTGTTCTTGCCTAGAGTCCCTTCTAGTTTCTTTATCACCAAATTCCTGTTTACTAAATCAAAAGCATTAGTGAAATCTATGAAAATGGCGTAAAACTTTTCCTTTCTGTTAAGGGCTTCCCAGCTGTCATTTAACAGCAGTTCTATTGCAGTTAGAGTCGAGCCACCTTTTCTAAACCCGAATTGGTTTTCTCGAAGATGGTCGTTGATTGTTTCTTTTATTCTCTCAGTTATTATTTTTGAAAATATTTAAAGGGGATATTCTCCAACGCAATGCCTCTGTATTTATTGGGGTCTTTGGGATCTCCTTTTCCTTTATACAGCATCTTGATTATGATTCTCTCCACCTTTCTGGTATTGATGCTGTCTCTACGCATTTATTATATAGTTTCGTCCAAATACGTACTAGTAGATGGAAAGTGTCCTTTATATATTCACTATATAGCCCGTCTGGTCCTGCAGCTTTTCTGTTCTTTGTTCCTGCGATGATGAATTTGATCTCACTATCAATCAGTGGGGTCTATTCAGTAGGTAATTGCAGGCCGTTCTCCTGTGTGGGTTTTGGTGTATCTTTTATTCCTTCTATGTTAAGAATGCTACTGAAAAGAGACTTCCATTCTTCTATGTTTATATAGTGCGTCTGCGCTTGCTTCCTTGGACGTAGTGCAATAAATGGATCTCCTGTAGCTTCTTCCTCTTCTATTCGCTTGCCTTCTTATTTCCAATACATCATCTTTTTCCCTCTTTGTAGCTCCTTGTAACAACTTCTCTTCTTATTGTACTCTTGGGTGAGTGTATGATTCGCAATGTTCAATCTTAGCTGGTGTAGGCTGTCCAGTACCTCTTTCCTTGACAGATAGCATTCCTGGTCGAACATATGTTTTGCTTTTCTCTTCATTTTAGGTCTTGCGGCTAATGATAGAAGTTCTTCTATAGCTTGCACCGCTTCCTCCAATCTTGATTCTTCTATTAATGATCCCATTTGTTCTATCTGTTCTGATCGTTCTTCTACTATTCGGACGTCTATTTTCCTAGAGGGTTGATGTTTTACTTCGATCTGTATTTCTTTCCATTCTCCTTGATGCTTAATTTCTATTGGTATATGTTTCCGTAATGGGGTGTGATGTTCTGTCCATACAGGGGGTTATTTCCCCTTTAATTTGGCCTCTTATCAATGCGATATCTATTGTACTTTTGCCATTGTGGTAAATATATGTTGGTACAGTGCTATTGATTAATAGGCAGATGCCTTCTTCATGCAACTGTTCCATGACTAGTTTAGTTTTGCAGTTTTCTTTATCAAGCTTGCAATTTAGGTCTCCTGCGATGATTAGAGGTTTATCCTGCTTACTTTCAATGATTAAAAAAAGGAAGACTGTAGTTTTACGTGACCGTGAATCTTGTGATTATGAGCCACGGGACCTCCTTTTTACGTGGAATCCGAACCACAGGACATGGCATTTCACTTCGAAAATCTCACATGCATTGACCGGGAATCGAACCCGGACCGCCTTGGTGAGAGGCATACAGCTAGACCGCTGAGCCACACTTTCAATGATAAGTTGGCCTAACTCGTCTATTATATCCATAGCAGTTGTATTCGGTTGAAAGTAAGCCGAAATAATTGTAATATATTTCGTCTCAATTAGCATGGTGATCTTGCTTGAAGGTCAAGATTATTGGAGTGAGCCACGGCTTGAGGAGAATGGTCTACCTCTTCCTCCTTGCTTCGCATGCAGATGTACTGTATACTATAGCATTTCGCATGCTGTCATTGATCCATGAGGAAAGTTTCCGTAAGTATTGTTATGTCGAATCCTTCTAGGCAGTCTTCTGGTGCCATACTCGTTGCATTTTTTAAAACTTCTATATTCCATAGATTATCTTGATACTGTTCGTCTTTCTTTCTCTCTGTAATTCGTGTTCTTGTTCTCTGACTGACTCGTACCTGTCTTATTCGAGCGATACCCCGGAGTCGCTCCGAATGAACCGAAAGCAGCTGATGGTTGTTCCTGCTGGCCAGAAATTTGAATTATTTACTATTTCTAGGTACTTTAGAGGTATTCCTACCTTGAAAAATTTCGTGTTATATCTCGATACCTTTCCCTCGCAATTAACGATTCCTTCGATTTCCTTCTTGGCACGGAATATCCATATTGCCTCTATTGTGGTTTCCTACGAACAGCCAAGTCATTTTGTCTACAGCTTGTAAATCCTCGTCTCCTGATCCAGTGCCGGCCACAGTAGCTTGTTGCCGCGCCGGCCATCGTTTCCTTCTCTGGGATACCAGCCTCCATTGCTCTTCAGTTGTTGTATCCGTTGACCTTGCCTGTTCTTGATTTTGGATCGATCCGCATGTTTGCAATGGAGAGTAAACTTCCTTTGTGGTGTAGTTCTCAATTCTTTCACCCTCCCCCCATGATGGCGTTGGGTCGCTTACAAAAATTGGCGTAAGACGGACGCTTCTCAGTGAGGTTGGCAGTATGCAGTTTCGTATTTCCTTGTTGTAGATTTGAGTTCTGTTGCTTTGTGATTGCAATTTCCTCTTTAATCATCTTCCTGATATTTTGTGTGAAGTTTTCCATCATTACTTTCAGAAGTTGGGTTACGTTTTCCATTATTTTGTCTTCCAGTACCTCGCATGTCTCAGCGTTCTGGTCGTTCGGCAGTATCCCGACAGATGTCGGTATATGGTGGCAGCCGCTTGTTGCTATAAATAACAGACAGTCAGACAGACGAACAAACCAACATTGAACTTTATATATAGGTATAGGCTATACAGTTGACTACACCGCTCGGCGTTGACCGTGTTTTATAGCACAAATTTGGGATTTACACGCTAACCGTTGGAGATACACGAAAGGACCTTTCGGATAGAAAATTAAATTTTAAACCTCGTATATGCCATCAAAAGTTTGCTAATTCTTAGCGTTATCTTTTTACTTGAAATGGAATTCAGAAATTTTGAAACCAATGGGTGTAGTGACGTCACTAAACTGGTCGCCATCTTTAAATAGTGCAAAATATCGAAATCAAAAGTAGTCTATATATTAACCAGGTACATCCATACAAAATGCCATGTAAATCGGACCAGTGGTTCTTGCGTGATTGAGTAATATACAGACACACAGACACACACCATCTCATTTTTATATATTAGTATGATTGTTGTAAATGTCTCTACCATCTGAGGGAAAAGTGAAGCATGGCTAATATTCTGTACTGTTACTCCCCTTCAGAAAGAAATATTAAAATCTAACCAATTACGTATCATATCAAAGTTCGACCATTAGCACCCATAATTCACCACCTACGTAAGTAAACATATATTACGATCAAACTTACATCACTAATCAAATAAAAAATGTGCCACATATAACTGGCACGACAGCCCTCTGTCTGAAGAAGTTTTCCCCATTCTTTCCTGTTAAGTGCTGAGCTCCTCCAATTCTTGATCCCGATTATCTTTACATCCTCTCTCACTCCATCTTCCCACCATAGCTTTGGTCATCCGACTTTCCTGGTTCCTTCTAGAATTGTATTCAATATCCTCTTTATAATTCTGTCATTAGCACGCGTCACATGTCCTGCCCACTCCAACCTTCTGATCTTTATACATTTTACAAAATCTGGTTCATTATATAAATCACTAGCTGAAGTACCCGTGCTTCGTAACGCGTCATAAATAAATTAAAATGTGAAGGTGACAGTTAAAACAGGGGATAGGCGAGGTGCTGCGCAGAGGGAGATTAAGGATGGAACATTTTGTCCAACTACACCGTTCGGCGTTGACCGTGTTTTATAGCACAATTTTAGCTCTTTCTCGCTAACCGTTGGAGATACCTTTCAGATAGAAATTGTAATTTTAAACCTCGTATATGCCATCAAAAGTTTGCTATTTCTTAGCGTTCACTTTTTATTTGAAATAGAAATATGAAAGTTTGAAACCAAAGGGTGTAGTGACGTCACTAAAATGGTCGCCATCTTTAAATAGTGCAAAGTATTGAAATCAAAAGTAGCCCATATGTTAACCAGGTAAATCAGCTACTTCCATGTAAAATTCATGTAAGACGGACCAGTGGTTCTTGCGTGATTGGGTAATACACAGACACACACCATCTCATTTTTAGCCTCGCTTCGCTCGCGTCATAGTCGTGTCATATTGTTATTCAATGACATGCAGGTTTAACCCCGTTAACACCCCTTTAGAACCAGAATATCCAAAAATCCCTCCTTAGTAGACTTTTTCGACACACAACAAACATATCCCCTTCTTCTAACTTTAATAGTTCTGATTGGTCGATGAGAGTGAACATCCAAAAATCCTTCCTCAGTGGACGTTTTTCTTCCTGATTTTCACCCCTCCCCATAGGCCCCTTAAATTGGATTCATGAAAAAAAAACGGTCGAACACCTACTTATTTTAATTATTTATTCATTTATTTATTTATTTATTTTTAAGCTGATTGAAACTCGGAGAAAATCAAACTCCTCGCCTATGTCGTTTAAGAGATACACGCTCCGTTATGAATCTTTCAACCCCCACTTTTCATCCCTTTCACCTCATAATATACACCACATCGAGAAACCATTAGACATGTGTCAGCTTATTTTTAATGATTAGTATATATGCCAAGTATCAGATCCCCAAATGAAACCACTCATGAGATATTGTTATTCAATGAAATGCACGTTTACCCCCTTAACACCTCTTTAGAACCTGAATATCCAAAACTCTTTCCTTAGTGGACGTTTTCGACATACAACGATCTTATCCCCAAAATTTCTGTTTCAAACTTCAATAATTTTGGCTGGGCGATGATGAGTGAGAGAGTCAGTCAGGACATTTTCTTTCATTTATTTTTGAGAATTTCACCCCTCCCCATGAGTTCCTTAAATTGGATTTATGAAAAAAAAACGGTCGAACACCTATTTACTTATTTAAAGCTGTTTTCCCCCTGAGTTTGATGAGTGAGTAAGTGAGTCAATCAGTTAGGACACTTTCTTTCCTGTTTTTTCCCCCCGAATTTCACTCCTCCCCATGGGCCCCTTACATTGGATTTATGAAGAAATGGTCGTACACTTATTTACTTATTTTCAAGCTGCTTTTCCGCTGAATTTCAAACTTATCGCCTATGTTGAATAAGAGATACAGTACACGCTGCGTTAAGAATCTTTCAACCCCCAATTTTCTCCCCTTTCACCTCATTATATACACCATATCGATAAACCCTTTGACATATGTCTGCTTATTTTGAATGCTTAGTTTATATGCCGAATATCACATCCCCAAATGAAACAACTCGTGAGATATTGTTATTCAATGAAATGCAAGTTTAACCTCTTAACACCCCTTCAGAACATGAATATCCAAAAATCCATCCTTAGTGGACTTTTTCGACATACAACGAACATATCCCCAAAATTTCAAGTTTCAAACTGCGATTGGATTGCAGGGGGATGATGAGTGAATATCCAAAAAACCTTCCTTAGTGGACTCCTTTCCCCAGAATTTCATCCCTCCCCATGAGCCCCTTAAATTGGATTTATGAAAAAACAATCGAACACCTATTTACTACTTTTTCAATCTGATTTTTCTCCCTGAGATTCTTACATTTTGCCTCTGTCTTTTAAGAGATACTTGCTCCGTTAAGAATCCTTCAACACTCACTTTTCACACATACACCTCATAATATACACCACATCGAAAAACCCTCAGACATGTGTCTTCTTATTCTAAATGATGAGTTTGTATGCCTAGTATCCCATCCCAAAGGAAACCAATCGGGAGATATTGATATTCAATTAAATGCAAGTCTACCCCTTACCACCCCTTTAGAACCTCAATATCCAAAATTCCTTCCTTAGTGGAAGTTTTCGACATACAACGAACATAGCCCCTTAATATCATGTTTCCAACTTCAATAATTTTGACTGAGGGATGATGAGTGAGTAAGTCAGGACATTTTCTTCCAATTATTTTTCAGAATTTCACCCCTCTCATGAACCCCTTAAATTGGATTTATGAAAAAAAAACGGTCGAACACCTATTTACTTATTTTTGAGCTGCTCTTCCCCCCTGAGTTTGATGAGTGAGTGAGTTAGGACACTTTCTTTCCTGTTTTCCCCCCAGAATTTCACCCCTCTCCAAGGGCCCCTTAAATTGGATTTATGAAAAAACGGTCGAACACCTATTTACTTGTATTTTAAGCTGTTTTTTCCCGCCGAATTTCAAACTTCTCGCCTCTGTCGTTTAAGAGATACACGCTCCGTTAAGAATCCCTCAACCCCCAATTTTTAACCCTTTCACCTCATAATATACACCACATCGATAAACCCTTAGACATATGTCTGATTATTTTAATGATTAGCTTATATACCGAATATCACATCCCCAAAGAAACAACTCATGAGATATCGTTATTCAGTGAAATGCACGTTTACCCCCTTAACGCCTCTTCAAAACCCGAATAACAAAAATCATTCATTAGATGACGTATTCGACATACAGCGAACATATTCCCAAAATTTCATGTTTCTAACTTTAGTAGTTTTCGCTAGGCGTGATGAGTGAGTGAGTCAGACAGGACATGTTCTTTCAATTATTTTTACCAGAATCTCACCCCTCCCCATTGGCCCCTTAAATTGGATTGATGAAAAAACGCTTGAACACCTATTAAATTACTTTTTAAGCTGTCTTTTTCCCCTGAGTTTGATGACAGTGAGTTAGTCAGTCAGTTAGGACACTTTCTCTCCTTTTTCCCCCCAGAATTTCACCCCACCCCATTGGCTCCTTAAATTAATTTATGAAAAAACGGTGGAACACCGATTTACTCATTTTTAAGCTGATTTTTTTTTTCGCTGAGTTTCAAATTTCTCGCCTATGTCGTTTAGGAGATAGGCCAACACGCTTCATTAGGAATCCTTCAACCCCCAATTTTCACCCCTTTCACCTCATAATATTACACCACATCGAAAAACCCTTAGACACATGTCTGCTTATTTTAAATGATTAGTTTATATGTCGAGTATCACATCCACAAATGAAACCACTCGTGAGATATTGTTATTCAATGAAATGCAGGTTTAACCCCCTTAAGACCCCTTTAGAACCCAAATATTCAAAAATCCTCCCTTA
Source organism: Meconema thalassinum (assembly GCA_946902985.2). Classification (NCBI taxonomy): domain Eukaryota; kingdom Metazoa; phylum Arthropoda; class Insecta; order Orthoptera; family Tettigoniidae; genus Meconema; species Meconema thalassinum. The sequence continues at coordinate 186,813,772 of OX336398.1, read as the reverse complement.
GTGTATGGTTTTGACATACAACGAACATATCCCGAAAATGACATGTTTCCAACTTCAATATTTTTGGCTGGGCGATGATGAGTGAGTGAGTGAGTCAGGACATTTTCTTTCAATTTTTTTCCTCAGAATTTCACCCCTCCCGATGAACCCGTTAAATTTGATTTATCAAAAAACTGTCGAACACATATATACTTATTTTTAAGCAGTTTTCCCCCCTGAGTTTGAAGAGCGAGTGAGTCAATCGGTTAGGACACTTTCATTCCTGTTTTTACCCAGAATTTCACCCCTCCCCATAAGCCCCTTAAATTGGATTTATAAAAAAACGGTCAAACACCTATTTAATTATTTATTTATGCTGATTTTCTTCCGCTGAGTTTCAAACTCCTCGCCTATGTCGTTTAAGAGTTACAGGCTCCGTTAGGAATCTTTCAACCCCCACTTTTCACCCCTTTCACCTCATAATATACACCACATCGAAAAATCCTCAGACACATGTCTTCTTATTAGCCTATTTTTAATTTTGAAAAAATAGGCTTATGAGATCACCTTTTGTCCGTGTGTGTGTGCGTGTGTGTGTGTGTGTGAGGTGTGTGTGTGTGTGTGTCCCCTAATAAAATCTAAACGGCTGGAGCGATTTCAGTGAAACTCGGTAAGTTTATAGCACTATTCCCGGCGACCTCGACCGTGCCCTTCAAATTTTGTTACGTCTCACCAATCCAACATGGCGGCTGTGCGAAATACTTCACTAGCATCCAATATCTCCGAAACTATTACAGATATCGCCCTGAAATTGTGTACGGTGATAAAGGGCACTACTAGAAATTCACCAATGAGACTTTCAAAAACCTGGTGACTACAAAACCAACATGGCGGCCATGCGAAGTTGAGACTTTTAAATAGACTTTTCTCGCGATTTAACAATCCAAACGTAATGAAACTTGGTACAGCAAATGTTTATACTCATTGCAATGCACTGGAGTCTAATTTAGTTCAATTGTTTACATAACCTCAAAATGGCGGCTGTGCGAAATATTTCACTGACATTCTATATCTCCGAAACTATTACAGATATCACCCTGCAATTTTGCACGGTGATAAAGGGTACAGATACAAGTTTATCTATGTATATTTCATAAACCTGTAAAGTACAAAACGAACATGGCGACCAAGCGAATTTGAAATATTTTAATAGACTTTTCTCGTGAGTTAACTCTCTGAGCGCAGTGAAATGTGGTACAGTAAATGATTTTGCAGATTGTAATGCACTGCCATCTAATTTAATTCAATTGTTTACATAACCTCAAGATGGCGGCTGTGCGAAATTTTAAAATTAAGTTTCTATTTCTTGTGTCGTAATCATGCGATCGAAGTGAAAGTTTGAATAATGAACCTAGGCAATAATTGTCCTTGAATGGTACATAACTCTATGGCCTATACATATAACAATCCTAAATGGCGAGCTTCCGAAATATTTAGACGGTTCTCAATATCTATGAATCTCTTACAGCAACCAAAGTGATTTTTTTATGTTCATAGAGACTATGAACATATGTTCACCTATAGGACATTCAGTAACCTGGTGAGCACAAATCCAAAATGGCGGCGACGCGAAGTATAAATATTTAAAAGGACGTTTCTCGCGAATTAACTATCCGAGTGCCGTGAAACGTTGCACGTTAAATGCTTATACGAATGTTGATCCACTGGCATCTAATTTATTTCAATTGTTTGCATAATCACAAGATGGCTGCTGTGCGTAATTTTAAAATCTCATTTTTACTTCTTGTGTTCTAATCATGCGATTGAAGTTTGAATACCACACTTACACAATAATCTTAATGTAATAGTACAAAAATAAAAAACCAACCTGGCGACCATCTGAAATATTTAGACGGTTCTCAATATCTACGAATCTGTTACAGCAATTAAACTGAAATTGTGTATGTTGATAGAGGCAATTAACATGAGCAGGATATATGAAAATAGGCTGTATAGTTCTTCACGTAACTACTTGTTTTTAATGATGAGTTTATATGCCGAGTATCACATCCCCCAATGAAACCAATCGGGAGATATTGCTATTCAATGAAATGCAGGTCTACCCCTTAACACCCCTTTACAACCTGAATATCCAAAAATCCTTTCTTATTGGGCGTTTGTGGCCCTTGAGGAAGCTGCATACCAAATTTCATTCCAATCCGTTGGGTGGTTTCTGAGATTTCGTGATGAATGTGTGAGTGAGTGAGTGAGTGAGTGAGTGAGTGAGTGAGTGGTATTTGACAAATATCTAGTAGATAGTGTCAAGTCTTTGTTATGCTATACTCGGTTGACAGTGCTGTGTGAGCAGTTCAGTAACTAACGGGATTTCAAGTAAAGATCCTCATTTTATATACCGGTAGTGCAGAGTGCAACTCGGATCCATTCGGCCGTGTCTCGACTTGAGCTATGTTGCCATGGAAACTATCTGCCTTGCCATTCCTTCGTGAGTATATTTTATGATTTGATTAGCCTGTGCTTGAGTGCAAAAGGGCCGAAATCTGAAGAATGAAAAAGACTATCGAACATTCATGTAGCCTGCGGTTCCTTCTGGGTCCTAAACTATGTGTATTCAAAATTTGGTTGAGATTGGTGAAACGGTGTAGATTTGTATACGGAACCAACCCACCCACGCACATACCCACCCATATACATACATACAGACTTTCACTTTTATATATAAGAAGATAGAGTTCATGTTATATCTTCTTCTCCATTCACCGTTTTCCTCTACTGGCCCAAAAATTTACCTCAAAATCTTTCTTTCAAAATTACCAAGTTGTCTTTCATTAGATTTTGAGAGTGTCCAGGTCTCAGTACCATATGTTTATACAGGCTTTACTAAACCTTTATACACTTGGACTTTAGATTTCCTGAACAACAGCTTGGACTTCAGATGCTTTCTGAGGCCATGATAACACTTGTTAGCAGACAGTATACGCTTCTGGATTTCAGAGCTAGCATTGTTCTTGGAATTAACTTCTGATCCAAGATAGGTAAAGCTACGCACAACTTCAAACTTATACGAATCAATTGCTATGCATGTGGAGCCAGTAGGGTATTCTTTCTTGGTTACGGACATATACTTAGTTTTCTCTTTATTTATCAGTAGATTCATCTTTCTTGCTGCTTAAAACTTTATTAAGCATCTGTAAATCTTCTAAAAATAGTTTTAAGATACTGACATACGATGGTGAATCCTCCATTTTTAGCCTACATCGATTTTTGTAAAAATATGAAACTAGACTCATGAGATCTACACGGGCCAAAGTTTGTCAGTCTGTCTGTGTGTGTGAGTGTGTATATCAGTTCCCCCTATCAATTAAAATATGAAGAAACTGAATTGAACCAAATGTGGTACGTGGGTAGCACTAGCAAAGGACATCTAAATGTCATGTTTTATATCGACACCACCTTGACGGAAACGGAATGGCAGCCACTCAAATGTTCAAAGCTTAAATCAAATTACGACTAATCTAATCATCTGATCTCTACCAAAGTTTGCAACAATGTAGAAAGAGTCTTTTGCCTACACTAGAAGGTCATCATAAAAAAAGTTTGAAGATGGCGGTCGTATATGTGTGCAAACCTATACGCGATATCAATATTGATATCCTTTTAGGAATGTACTGAACAAAATAATACAAATTAAGAATCAAATGGTTTATAAAAATGTCAGAAAATGCTAATGAAATCGTTCTTTTTAAAACAAAATATGCTATACAGTTACACTAAAACAGTTGTTAACGTAATACTAGTATCAGCCATGCACCAGGTTAGCGTCTTTAACTCTAAACCTGGTGGTTCGTGGATGAAAACCAAACGGGTTCATCTTTTTACTTCATTCTTCTTGGTATTTGTTGATTTATCACTACTCATACGTTGTAATGTTAAGCATATATAGTTTGTATTTGCAATGGAAAATATAATGTATACTTATAACACCACATATTTCAACACTCGTACACAGCGATTAAAATTCGTCGTCCTTGATCCACGGTACAGACTGTTGTTGTTGTTGTTGTTGATTCATTAACGGATTTGCGGCATCATGGTCACGAAGCCTCGTGTACTAGGGTGTGTGAGTGGAAGTAGTCTGATAACTTGTGTCACTGTGATGTCTGTACTAGTGTGTGTGCTTGTAAATGAGGAATGATTTGGGTTGGAAGCTGTTGTTGTTGTTATTTCATTTGAGAGGCTGAGATATCAAGGTCATTACGCCCGTGTACTTGGGTGAGTGTTGAATTTTGTCTGATAACCTGTGTTATTGTGATGGATGTATTGGTGTGTGTATTTATAATTTCGGTGAGGGTTCAATCAAAGTGTAATATAGTACGTTATATTACAACAAGCTACTACAACCAACATTCAATTATACTCCTTGAAAAGGACAAAGAGTTATAATTATACCCAAGCATTTAGCAGAAAGTAGGCTATATGTTCCTTACTGAACATCTTGTTATTTTTACTTCCGGCCAATGACCACTTCAATCCGTCTGTATCACCACTTGAGAGAGCGCGGTGGGCCTTTTACCTACGGGTGGACGGCATTTGCAGTAGTTGCTAACGGAAGGAGGTACGCACGAGGAGAATCTTCGCAGAAGTTTTTAAGAGATGATGTAGCGCCTTCGAGAAAGTCCCACAAAATCAAACTTAAGTCTCGTAACGTCTGGAATTGCCACTCCATCTCAAGGGATCGAGACTGTATTTCCAAACGTATAAGAGATGCCACGTAGTTCAGTGGCATGTGTTTAACAGTGCAGTCAGTCAACCAAGTGGGCCGCAATGAATCAGTAAGTCAGTCGAGTGTGACTTAGCAGTTGTATGTTTATTGGTATGCAGGATAAATAAATAGTCAGTGTATAGGAGTATTCAGTTAATTGCTGAACGATGCCCTAGTTTCAGCGGGGTTAAGGCAAGAAGACACGAGAGGCAATCAGAGCGGGATTGCGTGTCCCTGGTAGTATATTATGTGACAGAGCGGTAATCCGTGCAGTTAGGAGTTTTGATGGATTGTTAGGAGATCCAGTGCACAGTTTGTGTGCTAGGATGACAGGTGTACATAGTTGCTGTAAAATAAACTTAGATTATTAGTATGAGTGTTTCCTTTTCTGTGACATGATTTCTCTTTAGGCAGGAAATATGTGTCCCTGAGTGATTGAAAACCAGGTTTTGAGAGCCATTTTTCAACCTCCCAGGAAACCCGCATCTGCGTTCCTCCAGCTCTGATAGCGTATGTAGTTGCGTTCTATCAGGTCTGCGGGCGACAAGCAACTGCTCAGTCTAGAGTCGGGGGCGGCAGTCTTACGGACTACCGGACCCATCACTAGGCAAACCTGCGCGCCAGAAGCTCTGATAGCGTATGTAGTTGCGTACTATCAGGTCTGCGGGTGACGAGCAACTGCTCAGTCTAGAGTCGGGGGCGGCAGGCTTACGGACTACTGGACCCATCACTAGGCAAACTTGCGCGCCACAAACTCGCAGTCGAGTCCGCACTGGCACAAACCAGGTTATTGTCCACGACCTCTGTTGTGCGGTTTGTGCCTCGTCTTTATATTGTACCCAGGGAACGCAGCTGCCTCTTCGCGCAGCCGCAACACAAGTTATTGTCCACGACCTCTGTTGTGCGGTTTGTACCTCGCCTTTATATTGTACCCACGAAACGCAGCCGCCTCTTCGCGCAGCCGCTACACAGGTTTTGGTCCAGGACCTGAGCCAGCACCTCCAGCACAACCACAGGCTTCCATTTAACTTGCTGGACACACCACCCTCTGATCCTGGATTCATGAACCCGCAGATACCTCAACCCAAGTGATAGGGTTTCCCACCCATTAGAAACTGTTCCCATCACAAATAACTTATAAGTTCAGAATTCATCTCCTCAAAAACATTCATACCAGATACCATATTGTTACGGCTGTGAGTTTGTGTCATCGCTCGCCGCTTGAGTCACAACTGCCCCAGGGGCTGGGCTGTGGCCTGCCTCCTGTATTGCGCGCGCCTTATGCAACAGGGCTACTACAGACAAAGGGATAGTCCAGAAGATTCGTGACTGGACCAGCGATGGAAACCTCGAGAAGCCGTGGACCCTGGATGGATCTAGAACCATTTATTGAGTCACCGGCCTGCTATATAAGAGTGACCCGTGAAGCAGTTGTGGTTGTTGTGTTTTACGAGCTAGTGTGAGCGTTTATTCTGAGCGACAGAAGTGTGGTGACTTGCGAAACCCCTAGTGTAGCGGCGAAGTGAGGAACATACAGGGGACTGCCGTGTTCTGAGTGAGTGTGCTTTCACTGTGTGTCAGATATTGTGGTGTCGAAATCCAGTGACACTGTTTCTCCCAGCTGGTGAACAGCGCGCAGCAAGTGCTCGTAAGTACTGTGGTAGGCGCACATTAGGAAGAAGTTGCATGTAGTTCTGTCAAGGCCACTAGGCTCATTAGCGGCAGGATTAACTTCTGTGGTTTGTTGACAAGTGAAAGGGGCAAGAGCTCTCCACAAGCAAGAGACTTGAGGAAACTGGAATAAGGTTCCTATTGTCTGTAATTGCTGATGAGTAGTGTAATTTTCTGGCCGCAATAAAGTTAATTACTTCTTTAAGCAGTAATTGGTGTTGTGCTTCCTACCCACCGTAATCCAGTTAACAAAAGTGCCACTAGGGGGGTGGCATGTAACAACTGGTGTCAGAAGCCGGATTACGAACTCAAGCACAACACCTGACGGTCCTGGTTTCAAAACCCGAGCAGGTCACTTTCTCTAATTTTCCTGTGAGTGCATGCCCTTTACAAGACAAACAACTAAAATGGAGGAGAAATTGGCAGCATTACTAGAGAAGTTAAATGGCATGGAAACCAAGATGGAGGACGGCCAGAAGAATTTAACCAAGGAGCTAACAGCCAAATTAGAAGACGGCCAGAAGAAGCTAGAAGACGGCCAGAAGAAGATGGAGGATGGCCAGAAGAAGATGGAGGACGGCCAGAAGAAGTTAGCCGAGGACCTAACTGCCAAACTAGAAGACGGCCAGAAGAAGATGGAAGACGGCCAAAATAAGCTAGCGGAGGACCTGAAGAGGATAGAGGACGGCCAGAAGAAGATGGAAGACGGTCAGAATAAGTTGACACAGGACCTGAAGAAATTAGAACTGGGTCTGCGAGAGGAAGTCACGGCAGTGGAAAAGAAGTTCGACGCCTTACAAGTGGAAGTTGCCGAGCTGCGCCAACGCCCGCTGATGGGGGTGGAGGAGAAATTCAACGTCTTACAAAAGGAAGTTGCCGAACTGCGCCAACGCCCACTGACGGGGGTGGAGGAGAAATTCCACGCCTTGCAAGTGGAAGTTGCCGAGCTGTGCCAACGACCGCTGATGGGGGTGGAGGAGAAATTCAACGCCTTACAAGTGGAAGTTGCCGAGCTGTGCCAACGCCCGCTGATGGGGGAGGAGGAGAAATTCAACGCCTTACAAAAGGAGGTTGCCGAGCTGCGCCAACGCCCACTGACGGGAGTGGAGGAGAAATTCAACGCTCTACGAGAGGAATTTGCCGAGCTGCGCCAACGCCCGCCCACCGTTACACCGGGAATATCAGGAACGGGACATAGCAGAGTGACGCCCCCAACCTTCGACGGAAAGGTCCCGTGGAGCACCTACTTACGTCAGTTCGAGGCGGCCTGTTCCATAAATAACTGGAACAACACAGAAAAGGCTACAGCTCTCATTGTAGCGCTGAGAGGTGACGCCCTTAACGTCCTTCAGGCCATTCCGACTGGATCCCAGGACTACACTTCCCTGATCGCACATATGGAGTCCCGATATGGAGATAGCCATCTTCAGCAGGCCTATCAGATGCAGCTCCGGGCCCGGGTACAGAAGAACGCGGAAACCCTGCAGGAGTTCGAGATGGACATCGCACGCCTCGTAAGGCTCGCCTACCCAACAGCGCCGGCCGACTTTCTGGAGCAGATAGCGACGCAGACTTTCACCGACGGGCTACGGGACTCGGACACTCAACAGGCGCTGCGACTCGCGCGCAATAAGACCCTGGAAGATGCGCTGAGCCACGCACTTGAGTTCGAGACGGCAAAGCAGGTATCTAGAATGCGCGCGCGGGTGCGTCAAGTGGACGTCGACGAACCAGTAAAAACCAACGAGACCAAGCCCCTGGCCGACGAGTTGATGGAGGCGCTAAGCCGTTTCTTCAAGAATCGCAGTACCACCAACAAAAACGTAGCCGAAGGACATCCGGAGAGGCGGCCTGGAAGAGGACTACCGACCTGCTGGACCTGCCGTAAGAGAGGCCACCTGAGCAAGGACTGCGGTGATCGCCGCCGCCAAGGGTTTCCGTCGGGACAGTCAGTCGTAGAGAAACCGCGCGGCCCAGGAAAGCAAGTATCAGCCAGCCTAGGGGGGCAAAGGTTGGCTTGTGACAGTCGTCAAGCCCCGGCAGTCCAAGTTCGTGTGACGAAGTTACGGAGGGACAATAGCAGCCTGATGGTCGACGGAGTCGTCAACGGAGAGAGCTGGCCCCTGCTGATCGACACGGGAGCGTCGAGGACCATCGTCAATCCCACCGTGATCCCGAAGTGGAGAGTGCAACCCACACAAAGGAACCTCCAGCTAATAACCGCGACCGGAGAGACCGCACCAGTACATTCATTCATTCATTCATTTATTTGCAATGGGGGGTGTGTCCCCCGGTGGCAAATTGGATATACATAACAAATACCTAATTATACATAACAATACATAATTATACATAACAATTCAATAACAATTATACAACAATTAAACTGGAGTATTTACACAAATAGTCAGTCTTTTCTTAAACACACCTATATGTTTGGGAAAAGGCTCTAAGACTGCGGCAGGTGGAGAGTTCCAGTTATCAATGGCACGGTTTACAAAAGAATATTTACCATAATTTGTTCGCTGTGGTCGGCCCTTAACTTTGAAAGGATGATCGCTCCTACCCATGTAAGTGGGCTTTCCCAATCGTTTGCTAAGCTCACCCCATGCTGGTTGATTTGTATACGTGTTGTACATAGCGCAGAGTCTAGATTTCATCCTCCTAGCCTCCAGTGATTCCCACCCAAGTTTCTTAACATACGGCTCTCACTACTCCTGGGATTAAAGTCACTGAGCACAAATCTAGCGGCCTTTCTTTGTACCATTTCCAACTCATTGATGAGCCCTACTTGATATGGATCCCAAACCGCCGAGGCATATTCCAGAATAGGTCTTACAAGTGACAAATAGCCTAATTCTTTAGCAGAGGTACTTCTTCCCTTTAATACCCTCATGGCGAAGCATCACTGGAGATCGTCATTGGTCGACGGGCGATAAAGCATCCAGTGCTTGTGGCTGACGTATCAAATGAAGTGATCAACGGACTTGACTTCCTGGACCAGAACATCATCATCTTGGACTTCAGTACCAACACTCTGCACTTCGGAGGTGAGGAACTTGCTTTGCAACCAGCACACAAGGCCGTCACCGCACGACGAGTAAGGCTGAGAGAGGACGTCATCGTTCCTGCCAGGACGGAGGTCAGCGCCGCCGTAATTGTCGACGGAACTGCTGAGGGAGTGGCGGCTGTCATCGAGCCAAAATATGAGGACATCCAGACAAAAGGATTGCTAGTTGCCAAGACCCTCATCAACACGACGCCTCGGCCGTACGTCCGCCTGTCCAACCTGAACGACTACGATATTACGGTTCACCGGGACACCAACCTAGGAGTCTGCGAGCCCGTTACCTGGATTGCCCGCATCACAGAAACGACGGACGGACACCTGCAGACGGACAACCGAAGAAGACGCGCCCTGCCAGAAGAACTACAGAAGCTGTACCAAGGATCCCAGGACCATTTAGACGAAGAGCAATCACGCCAACTTCAGGACCTGCTACGCGAATTCCAGGATGTCTTCTCCGTGGGGAGCAAAGACTTCGGCAGGACAAGCTTGGTCCAGCACAGAATCGACGTTGGGGACAGCGCACCGATTAGGGCCCCATTCCGACGTGTCCCGCTCACCAAGCAAGCCGAAGTCGACCGGATGGTAGAAGAGATGAAGGAGCAAGGGGTGATCGAGCCATCACATAGTCCTTGGAGTTCTCCGGTCGTGCCTGTGAAGAAGAAGGACGGTTCCACCAGGTTCTGCGTGGACTACAGGTGGGTGAACGACGTCACGAAGAAGGACAGCTACCCTCTACCCCGGATCGACGACACGCTGGACACCATATCAGGGTCAAGATGGTTCTCCACCTTGGATTTGAAGAGTGGCTACTGGCAGGTGGAGGTCCACCCTAAGGACCGCGAGAAAACGGCGTTCTCTGTGGGCAGCGGGCTCTGGCAGTTCACCGTCATGCCATTCGGTCTCTGCAACGCCCCTGCGACCTTCGAAAGGCTAATGGAGTCCATTCTGAGGGAACTACACTGGAAGACCTGCCTGGTATACCTAGACGACGTCATCGTTCTGGGAAGGAGCTTCGAGGAGCACTACAGCAATCTGAAGGAGATCTTGTTGAAGCTACGGGCTGCCCAGCTGAAGTTGAGCCCCAAGAAGTGTCAGCTCTTCCAGAAGCGGGTCCAGTACCTTGGGCATATCGTCTCCGAGGAAGGGGTGCGCACCGACCCAGAGAAGACCGCAGCTGTGAGGGAGTGACCAGTTCCGAAGGACAAGTCCCAACTACGAAGCTTCCTGGGACTCTGCACTTATTACCGTCGCTTCGTGAGAGGATTCGCCGACATCGCCAAACCTTTACATCGACTGACTGAGAAGGACCAACTCTTCGCGTGGACAGCAGAATGCCACAGTGCCTTCGAACAACTCAAGCAGGCTCTGTGCACCGCGCCTATTCTGGCCTACCCCAGACCTGGAACAAGGTTCATCGTCGATACCGATGCCAGCGACTTTGGCATAGGGGGGATCCTGTCGCAAGTAGTGGACGGCGAGGAAAGAGTAGTGGCCTACTTCAGCAAGGCCTTGTCAAAGCCAGAAAGGAACTACTGCGTCACCAGGAAGGAGCTGCTCGCCATCGTGAAGACCATTGAACACTTCCACAAGTACCTGTACGGGCAAGAATTTCTCATCAGGACCGACCATGCATCCCTGCGGTGGCTCCTGAACTTCAAGCAGCCCGAGGGTTAACTCGCGCGGTGGTTAGAGAGGCTAGAGGTGAGATTCAGCACAGGAAAGGCCAGCTGCATTCTAACGCCGACGCCCTGTCACGAAGACCGTGCCCCGAGGACTGCACCTTCTGTACTAGGAGGGAGGAGAACACCGGGATACAGTGCCGAAGGACTACCGTGGAACTTCAAGGGAGCTGGAGCCGCGAATCTTTCACGCGGGCACAAGCAGAAGATGATGACCTGGGACTGATAGCCGAATGGAAGAGGGCCTGTGTCCCCAGACCCGGGTGGAACATTGTGAGTGACTGCAGCCCAAAGTTTAAGTCCTACTGGGCCCAGTGGGACTCGCTGATTGTAAGGGATGGCCTCATCTGCCGTACCTGGGAGAGCACCGACGGGAAGACATCTCGGGAACAAGTCGTCGTTCCAAAGGCGATGACGGGGGAAGTCCTGAAGGAAGTTCATGGAGGATCATCTGGTGGACACCTAGGGATAAAGAAGACCCTGGAGAAGCTGAGAGAGCGGTTCTACTGGATCGGATGCCGAACAGACGTGGAGAATCACTGAGCGAGGTGCCACGATTGCGCAGCCAGCAAGGGCCCAGGACGAAGACGACGGGGTCCACTGAAGACCTACAACGTGGGCGGCCCCATGGAGAGAGTGGCCATCGATGTTGCTGGGCCATTCCCGTTAAGCGAGGCAGGGAACCGCTACATATTAGTCGTCAGCGACTACTTTACCAAATGGCCGGAGGCGTATGCGCTCCCTAACCAAGAAGCCGCGACGATTGCAGAGACCCTGGTGAAGGAATTCGTCAGCCGGTACGGAGTACCCCTGGAGCTGCACTCCGACCAAGGGAGGAACTTCGAGTCGCAGGTGTTCCAGAACCTATGCCAGCTGCTGGGAATCCGGAAGACGAGGACGACGCCACTACACCCTCAGTCCGACGGGATGGTAGAGCGATTCAATCGCACCATCGAGAACCATCTCCGAATAGTCGTCAGCGAGCACCAGAGGGATTGGGACAAACATCTTCCACTATTTCTCCTGGCCTACCGCGCCGCCGTGAATGAAGCCACCGGGTGCACACCAGCCCGGGCCATGTTTGGGAGGGAGCTCCGTCTACCTGTCGATCTTGCCTTCGGCCGACCTGGGAATGATCCGATCCCGGTAAGCCAGTATTGTCAAGAACTGGTCGACCAACTGGAGGACGTGCACGCGTTCGCGAGGAGGAAACTGCGAATCGAGACCGACCGAATGAAGACCCGATACGACCAGCAGACGGATGCCGGCGGATTCCACGAGGACGACCTGGTCTGGCTCTTCAACCCATTACGGAAGAAAGGCCTCTCACCCAAACTTCAGAAGTCCTGGGAGGGCCCGTACCGAGTCGTGAAACGGATCAACGATGTCGTCTACAGGATCCAGCGGAACCCGAGGGCGAAGATGAAGATCGTGCATCGAGATCGCCTGGCAGCCTACGGAGGGACACAGACGGACCAATGATTGATCGGGACGATCAGCCTTTTTAGGAAGGGGGTGGTGTTACGGCTGTGTGTTTGTGTCATCGCTCGCCGCTTGAGTCACAACTGCCCCAGGGGCTGGGCTGTGGCCTGCCTCCTGTATTGCGCGCGCCTTATGCAACAGGGCTACTACAGACAAAGGGATAGTCCAGAAGATTCGTGACTGGACCAGCGATGGAAACCTCGAGAAGCCGTGGACCCTGGATGGATCTAGAACCATTTATTGAGTCACCGGCCTGCTATATAAGAGTGACCCCTGAAGCAGTTGTGGTTGTTGTGTTTTACGAGCTAGTGTGAGCGTTTATTCTGAGCGACAGAAGTGTGGTGACTTGCGAAACCCCTAGTGTAGCGGCGAAGTGAGGAACATACAGGGGACTGCCGTGTTCTGAGTGAGTGTGCTTTCACTGTGTGTCAGATATTGTGGTGTCGAAATCCAGTGACACTGTTTCTCCCAGCTGGTGAACAGCGCGCAGCAAGTGCTCGTAAGTACTGTGGTAGGCGCACATTAGGAAGAAGTTGCATGTAGTTCTGTCAAGGCCACTAGGCTCATTAGCGTCAGGATTAACTTCTGTGGTTTGTTGACAAGTGAAAGGGGCAAGAGCTCTCCACAAGCAAGAGACTTGAGGAAACTGGAATAAGGTTCCTATTGTCTGTAATTGCTGATGAGTAGTGTAATTTTCTGAGCGCAATAAAGTTAATTACTTCTTTAAGCAGTAATTGGTGTTGTGCTTCCTACCCACCGTAATCCAGTTAACAAAAGTGCCACTAGGGGGGTGGCATGTAACAACTGGTGTCAGAAGCCGGATTACGAACTCAAGCACAACACCTGACGGTCCTGGTTTCAAAACCCGAGCAGGTCACTTTCTCTAATTTTCCTGTGAGTGCATGTCCTTTACAAGACAAACAACTAAAATGGAGGAGAAATTGGCAGCATTACTAGAGAAGTTAAATGGCATGGAAACCAAGATGGAGGACGGCCAGAAGAATTTAACCAAGGAGCTAACAGCCAAATTAGAAGACGGCCAGAAGAAGCTAGAAGACGGCCAGAAGAAGATGGAGGATGGCCAGAAGAAGATGGAGGACGGCCAGAAGAAGTTAGCCGAGGACCTAACTGCCAAACTAGAAGACGGCCAGAAGAAGATGGAAGACGGCCAAAATAAGCTAGCGGAGGACCTGAAGAGGATAGAGGACGGCCAGAAGAAGATGGAAGACGGTCAGAATAAGTTGACACAGGACCTGAAGAAATTAGAACTGGGTCTGCGAGAGGAAGTCACGGCAGTGGAAAAGAAGTTCGACGCCTTACAAGTGGAAGTTGCCGAGCTGCGCCAACGCCCGCTGATGGGGGTGGAGGAGAAATTCAACGTCTTACAAAAGGAAGTTGCCGAACTGCGCCAACGCCCACCGACGGGGGTGGAGGAGAAATTCCACGCCTTGCAAGTGGAAGTTGCCGAGCTGTGCCAACGACCGCTGATGGGGGTGGAGGAGAAATTCAACGCCTTACAAGTGGAAGTTGCCGAGCTGTGCCAACGCCCGCTGATGGGGGAGGAGGAGAAATTCAACGCCTTACAAAAGGAGGTTGCCGAGCTGCGCCAACGCCCACTGACGGGAGTGGAGGAGAAATTCAACGCTCTACGAGAGGAATTTGCCGAGCTGCGCCAACGCCCGCCCACCGTTACACCGGGAATATCAGGAACGGGACATAGCAGAGTGACGCCCCCAACCTTCGACGGAAAGGTCCCGTGGAGCACCTACTTACGTCAGTTCGAGGCGGCCTGTTCCATAAATAACTGGAACAACACAGAAAAGGCTACAGCTCTCATTGTAGCGCTGAGAGGTGACGCCCTTAACGTCCTTCAGGCCATTCCGACTGGATCCCAGGACTACACTTCCCTGATCGCACATATGGAGTCCCGATATGGAGATAGCCATCTTCAGCAGGCCTATCAGATGCAGCTCCGGACCCGGGTACAGAAGAACGCGGAAACCCTGCAGGAGTTCGAGATGGACATCGCACGCCTCGTAAGGCTCGCCTACCCAACAGCGCCGGCCGACTTTCTGGAGCAGATAGCGACGCAGACTTTCACCGACGGGCTACGGGACTCGGACACTCAACAGGCGCTGCGACTCGCGCGCAATAAGACCCTGGAAGATGCGCTGAGCCACGCACTTGAGTTCGAGACGGCAAAGCAGGTATCTAGAATGCGCGCGCGGGTGCGTCAAGTGGACGTCGACGAACCAGTAAAAACCAACGAGACCAAGCCCCTGGCCGACGAGTTGATGGAGGCGCTAAGCCGTTTCTTCAAGAATCGCAGTACCACCAACAAAAACGTAGCCGAAGGACATCCGGAGAGGCGGCCTGGAAGAGGACTACCGACCTGCTGGACCTGCCGTAAGAGAGGCCACCTGAGCAAGGACTGCGGTGATCGCCGCCACCAAGGGTTTCCGTCGGGACAGTCAGTCGTAGAGAAACCGCGCGGCCCAGGAAAGCAAGTATCAGCCAGCCTAGGGGGGCAAAGGTTGGCTTGTGACAGTCGTCAAGCCCCGGCAGTCCAAGTTCGTGTGACGAAGTTACGGAGGGACAATAGCAGCCTGATGGTCGACGGAGTCGTCAACGGAGAGAGGTGGCCCCTGCTGATCGACACGGGAGCGTCGAGGACCATCGTCAATCCCACCGTGATCCCGAAGTGGAGAGTGCAACCCACACAAAGGAACCTCCAGCTAATAACCGCGACCGGAGAGACCGCACCAGTACATTCATTCATTCATTCATTCATTTATTTGCAATGGGGGGTGTGTCCCCCGGTGGCAAATTGGATATACATAACAAATACCTAATTATACATAACAATACATAATTATACATAACAATTCAATAACAATTATACAACAATTAAACTGGAGTATTTACACAAATAGTCAGTCTTTTCTTAAACACACCTATATGTTTGGGAAAAGGCTCTAAGACTGCGGCAGGTGGAGAGTTCCAGTTATCAATGGCACGGTTTACAAAAGAATATTTACCATAATTTGTTCGCTGTGGTCGGCCCTTAACTTTGAAAGGATGATCGCTCCTACCCATGTAAGTGGGCTTTCCCAATCGTTTGCTAAGCTCACCCCATGCTGGTTGATTTGTATACGTGTTGTACATAGCGCAGAGTCTAGATTTCATCCTCCTAGCCTCCAGTGATTCCCACCCAAGTTTCTTAACATACGGCTCTCACTACTCCTGGGATTAAAGTCACTGAGCACAAATCTAGCGGCCTTTCTTTGTACCATTTCCAACTCATTGATGAGCCCTACTTGATATGGATCCCAAACCGCCGAGGCATATTCCAGAATAGGTCTTACAAGTGACAAATAGCCTAATTCTTTAGCAGAGGTACTTCTTCCCTTTAATACCCTCATGGCGAAGCATCACTGGAGATCGTCATTGGTCGACGGGCGATAAAGCATCCAGTGCTTGTGGCTGACGTATCAAATGAAGTGATCAACGGACTGGACTTCCTGGACCAGAACATCATCATCTTGGACTTGAGTACCAACACTCTGCACTTCGGAGGTGAGGAACTTGCTTTGCAACCAGCACACAAGGCCGTCACCGCACGACGAGTAAGGCTGAGAGAGGACGTCATCGTTCCTGCCAGGACGGAGGTCAGCGCCGCCGTAATTGTCGACGGAACTGCTGAGGGAGTGGCGGCTGTCATCGAGCCAAAATATGAGGACATCCAGACAAAAGGATTGCTAGTTGCCAAGACCCTCATCAACACGACGCCTCGGCCGTACGTCCGCCTGTCCAACCTGAACGACTACGATATTACGGTTCACCGGGACACCAACCTAGGAGTCTGCGAGCCCGTTACCTGGATTGCCCGCATCACAGAAACGACGGACGGACACCTGCAGACGGACAACCGAAGAAGACGCGCCCTGCCAGAAGAACTACAGAAGCTGTACCAAGGATCCCAGGACCATTTAGACGAAGAGCAATCACGCCAACTTCAGGACCTGCTACGCGAATTCCAGGATGTCTTCTCCGTGGGGAGCAAAGACTTCGGCAGGACAAGCTTGGTCCAGCACAGAATCGACGTTGGGGACAGCGCACCGATTAGGGCCCCATTCCGACGTGTCCCGCTCACCAAGCAAGCCGAAGTCGACCGGATGGTAGAAGAGATGAAGGAGCAAGGGGTGATCGAGCCATCACATAGTCCTTGGAGTTCTCCGGTCGTGCCTGTGAAGAAGAAGGACGGTTCCACCAGGTTCTGCGTGGACTACAGGTGGGTGAACGACGTCACGAAGAAGGACAGCTACCCTCTACCCCGGATCGACGACACGCTGGACACCATATCAGGGTCAAGATGGTTCTCCACCTTGGATTTGAAGAGTGGCTACTGGCAGGTGGAGGTCCACCCTAAGGACCGCGAGAAAACGGCGTTCTCTGTGGGCAGCGGGCTCTGGCAGTTCACCGTCATGCCATTCGGTCTCTGCAACGCCCCTGCGACCTTCGAAAGGCTAATGGAGTCCATTCTGAGGGAACTACACTGGAAGACCTGCCTGGTATACCTAGACGACGTCATCGTTCTGGGAAGGAGCTTCGAGGAGCACTACAGCAATCTGAAGGAGATCTTGTTGAAGCTACGGGCTGCCCAGCTGAAGTTGAGCCCCAAGAAGTGTCAGCTCTTCCAGAAGCGGGTCCAGTACCTTGGGCATATCGTCTCCGAGGAAGGGGTGCGCACCGACCCAGAGAAGACCGCAGCTGTGAGGGAGTGACCAGTTCCGAAGGACAAGTCCCAACTACGAAGCTTCCTGGGACTCTGCACTTATTACCGTCGCTTCGTGAGAGGATTCGCCGACATCGCCAAACCTTTACATCGACTGACTGAGAAGGACCAACTCTTCGCGTGGACAGCAGAATGCCACAGTGCCTTCGAACAACTCAAGCAGGCTCTGTGCACCGCGCCTATTCTGGCCTACCCCAGACCTGGAACAAGGTTCATCGTCGATACCGATGCCAGCGACTTTGGCATAGGGGGGATCCTGTCGCAAGTAGTGGACGGCGAGGAAAGAGTAGTGGCCTACTTCAGCAAGGCCTTGTCAAAGCCAGAAAGGAACTACTGCGTCACCAGGAAGGAGCTGCTCGCCATCGTGAAGACCATTGAACACTTCCACAAGTACCTGTACGGGCAAGAATTTCTCATCAGGACCGACCATGCATCCCTGCGGTGGCTCCTGAACTTCAAGCAGCCCGAGGGTTAACTCGCGCGGTGGTTAGAGAGGCTAGAGGTGAGATTCAGCACAGGAAAGGCCAGCTGCATTCTAACGCCGACGCCCTGTCACGAAGACCGTGCCCCGAGGACTGCACCTTCTGTACTAGGAGGGAGGAGAACACCGGGATACAGTGCCGAAGGACTACCGTGGAACTTCAAGGGAGCTGGAGCCGCGAATCTTTCACGCGGGCACAAGCAGAAGATGATGACCTGGGACTGATAGCCGAATGGAAGAGGGCCTGTGTCCCCAGACCCGGGTGGAACATTGTGAGTGACTGCAGCCCAAAGTTTAAGTCCTACTGGGCCCAGTGGGACTCGCTGATTGTAAGGGATGGCCTCATCTGCCGTACCTGGGAGAGCACCGACGGGAAGACATCTCGGGAACAAGTCGTCGTTCCAAAGGCGATGACGGGGGAAGTCCTGAAGGAAGTTCATGGAGGATCATCTGGTGGACACCTAGGGATAAAGAAGACCCTGGAGAAGCTGAGAGAGCGGTTCTACTGGATCGGATGCCGAACAGACGTGGAGAATCACTGAGCGAGGTGCCACGATTGCGCAGCCAGCAAGGGCCCAGGACGAAGACGACGGGGTCCACTGAAGACCTACAACGTGGGCGGCCCCATGGAGAGAGTGGCCATCGATGTTGCTGGGCCATTCCCGTTAAGCGAGGCAGGGAACCGCTACATATTAGTCGTCAGCGACTACTTTACCAAATGGCCGGAGGCGTATGCGCTCCCTAACCAAGAAGCCGCGACGATTGCAGAGACCCTGGTGAAGGAATTCGTCAGCCGGTACGGAGTACCCCTGGAGCTGCACTCCGACCAAGGGAGGAACTTCGAGTCGCAGGTGTTCCAGAACCTATGCCAGCTGCTGGGAATCCGGAAGACGAGGACGACGCCACTACACCCTCAGTCCGACGGGATGGTAGAGCGATTCAATCGCACCATCGAGAACCATCTCCGAATAGTCGTCAGCGAGCACCAGAGGGATTGGGACAAACATCTTCCACTATTTCTCCTGGCCTACCGCGCCGCCGTGAATGAAGCCACCGGGTGCACACCAGCCCGGGCCATGTTTGGGAGGGAGCTCCGTCTACCTGTCGATCTTGCCTTCGGCCGACCTGGGAATGATCCGATCCCGGTAAGCCAGTATTGTCAAGAACTGGTCGACCAACTGGAGGACGTGCACGCGTTCGCGAGGAGGAAACTGCGAATCGAGACCGACCGAATGAAGACCCGATACGACCAGCAGACGGATGCCGGCGGATTCCACGAGGACGACCTGGTCTGGCTCTTCAACCCATTACGGAAGAAAGGCCTCTCACCCAAACTTCAGAAGTCCTGGGAGGGCCCGTACCGAGTCGTGAAACGGATCAACGATGTCGTCTACAGGATCCAGCGGAACCCGAGGGCGAAGATGAAGATCGTGCATCGAGATCGCCTGGCAGCCTACGGAGGGACACAGACGGACCAATGATTGATCGGGACGATCAGCCTTTTTAGGAAGGGGGTGGTGTTACGGCTGTGTGTTTGTGTCATCGCTCGCCGCTTGAGTCACAACTGCCCCAGGGGCTGGGCTGTGGCCTGCCTCCTGTATTGCGCGCGCCTTATGCAACAGGGCTACTACAGACAAAGGGATAGTCCAGAAGATTCGTGACTGGACCAGCGATGGAAACCTCGAGAAGCCGTGGACCCTGGATGGATCTAGAACCATTTATTGAGTCACCGGCCTGCTATATAAGAGTGACCCCTGAAGCAGTTGTGGTTGTTGTGTTTTACGAGCTAGTGTGAGCGTTTATTCTGAGCGACAGAAGTGTGGTGACTTGCGAAACCCCTAGTGTAGCGGCGAAGTGAGGAACATACAGGGGACTGCCGTGTTCTGAGTGAGTGTGCTTTCACTGTGTGTCAGATATTGTGGTGTCGAAATCCAGTGACACTGTTTCTCCCAGCTGGTGAACAGCGCGCAGCAAGTGCTCGTAAGTACTGTGGTAGGCGCACATTAGGAAGAAGTTGCATGTAGTTCTGTCAAGGCCACTAGGCTCATTAGCGTCAGGATTAACTTCTGTGGTTTGTTGACAAGTGAAAGGGGCAAGAGCTCTCCACAAGCAAGAGACTTGAGGAAACTGGAATAAGGTTCCTATTGTCTGTAATTGCTGATGAGTAGTGTAATTTTCTGAGCGCAATAAAGTTAATTACTTCTTTAAGCAGTAATTGGTGTTGTGCTTCCTACCCACCGTAATCCAGTTAACAAAAGTGCCACTAGGGGGGTGGCATGTAACAACTGGTGTCAGAAGCCGGATTACGAACTCAAGCACAACACCTGACGGTCCTGGTTTCAAAACCCGAGCAGGTCACTTTCTCTAATTTTCCTGTGAGTGCATGTCCTTTACAAGACAAACAACTAAAATGGAGGAGAAATTGGCAGCATTACTAGAGAAGTTAAATGGCATGGAAACCAAGATGGAGGACGGCCAGAAGAATTTAACCAAGGAGCTAACAGCCAAATTAGAAGACGGCCAGAAGAAGCTAGAAGACGGCCAGAAGAAGATGGAGGATGGCCAGAAGAAGATGGAGGACGGCCAGAAGAAGTTAGCCGAGGACCTAACTGCCAAACTAGAAGACGGCCAGAAGAAGATGGAAGACGGCCAAAATAAGCTAGCGGAGGACCTGAAGAGGATAGAGGACGGCCAGAAGAAGATGGAAGACGGTCAGAATAAGTTGACACAGGACCTGAAGAAATTAGAACTGGGTCTGCGAGAGGAAGTCACGGCAGTGGAAAAGAAGTTCGACGCCTTACAAGTGGAAGTTGCCGAGCTGCGCCAACGCCCGCTGATGGGGGTGGAGGAGAAATTCAACGTCTTACAAAAGGAAGTTGCCGAACTGCGCCAACGCCCACCGACGGGGGTGGAGGAGAAATTCCACGCCTTGCAAGTGGAAGTTGCCGAGCTGTGCCAACGACCGCTGATGGGGGTGGAGGAGAAATTCAACGCCTTACAAGTGGAAGTTGCCGAGCTGTGCCAACGCCCGCTGATGGGGGAGGAGGAGAAATTCAACGCCTTACAAAAGGAGGTTGCCGAGCTGCGCCAACGCCCACTGACGGGAGTGGAGGAGAAATTCAACGCTCTACGAGAGGAATTTGCCGAGCTGCGCCAACGCCCGCCCACCGTTACACCGGGAATATCAGGAACGGGACATAGCAGAGTGACGCCCCCAACCTTCGACGGAAAGGTCCCGTGGAGCACCTACTTACGTCAGTTCGAGGCGGCCTGTTCCATAAATAACTGGAACAACACAGAAAAGGCTACAGCTCTCATTGTAGCGCTGAGAGGTGACGCCCTTAACGTCCTTCAGGCCATTCCGACTGGATCCCAGGACTACACTTCCCTGATCGCACATATGGAGTCCCGATATGGAGATAGCCATCTTCAGCAGGCCTATCAGATGCAGCTCCGGACCCGGGTACAGAAGAACGCGGAAACCCTGCAGGAGTTCGAGATGGACATCGCACGCCTCGTAAGGCTCGCCTACCCAACAGCGCCGGCCGACTTTCTGGAGCAGATAGCGACGCAGACTTTCACCGACGGGCTACGGGACTCGGACACTCAACAGGCGCTGCGACTCGCGCGCAATAAGACCCTGGAAGATGCGCTGAGCCACGCACTTGAGTTCGAGACGGCAAAGCAGGTATCTAGAATGCGCGCGCGGGTGCGTCAAGTGGACGTCGACGAACCAGTAAAAACCAACGAGACCAAGCCCCTGGCCGACGAGTTGATGGAGGCGCTAAGCCGTTTCTTCAAGAATCGCAGTACCACCAACAAAAACGTAGCCGAAGGACATCCGGAGAGGCGGCCTGGAAGAGGACTACCGACCTGCTGGACCTGCCGTAAGAGAGGCCACCTGAGCAAGGACTGCGGTGATCGCCGCCACCAAGGGTTTCCGTCGGGACAGTCAGTCGTAGAGAAACCGCGCGGCCCAGGAAAGCAAGTATCAGCCAGCCTAGGGGGGCAAAGGTTGGCTTGTGACAGTCGTCAAGCCCCGGCAGTCCAAGTTCGTGTGACGAAGTTACGGAGGGACAATAGCAGCCTGATGGTCGACGGAGTCGTCAACGGAGAGAGGTGGCCCCTGCTGATCGACACGGGAGCGTCGAGGACCATCGTCAATCCCACCGTGATCCCGAAGTGGAGAGTGCAACCCACACAAAGGAACCTCCAGCTAATAACCGCGACCGGAGAGACCGCACCAGTACATTCATTCATTCATTCATTCATTTATTTGCAATGGGGGGTGTGTCCCCCGGTGGCAAATTGGATATACATAACAAATACCTAATTATACATAACAATACATAATTATACATAACAATTCAATAACAATTATACAACAATTAAACTGGAGTATTTACACAAATAGTCAGTCTTTTCTTAAACACACCTATATGTTTGGGAAAAGGCTCTAAGACTGCGGCAGGTGGAGAGTTCCAGTTATCAATGGCACGGTTTACAAAAGAATATTTACCATAATTTGTTCGCTGTGGTCGGCCCTTAACTTTGAAAGGATGATCGCTCCTACCCATGTAAGTGGGCTTTCCCAATCGTTTGCTAAGCTCACCCCATGCTGGTTGATTTGTATACGTGTTGTACATAGCGCAGAGTCTAGATTTCATCCTCCTAGCCTCCAGTGATTCCCACCCAAGTTTCTTAACATACGGCTCTCACTACTCCTGGGATTAAAGTCACTGAGCACAAATCTAGCGGCCTTTCTTTGTACCATTTCCAACTCATTGATGAGCCCTACTTGATATGGATCCCAAACCGCCGAGGCATATTCCAGAATAGGTCTTACAAGTGACAAATAGCCTAATTCTTTAGCAGAGGTACTTCTTCCCTTTAATACCCTCATGGCGAAGCATCACTGGAGATCGTCATTGGTCGACGGGCGATAAAGCATCCAGTGCTTGTGGCTGACGTATCAAATGAAGTGATCAACGGACTGGACTTCCTGGACCAGAACATCATCATCTTGGACTTGAGTACCAACACTCTGCACTTCGGAGGTGAGGAACTTGCTTTGCAACCAGCACACAAGGCCGTCACCGCACGACGAGTAAGGCTGAGAGAGGACGTCATCGTTCCTGCCAGGACGGAGGTCAGCGCCGCCGTAATTGTCGACGGAACTGCTGAGGGAGTGGCGGCTGTCATCGAGCCAAAATATGAGGACATCCAGACAAAAGGATTGCTAGTTGCCAAGACCCTCATCAACACGACGCCTCGGCCGTACGTCCGCCTGTCCAACCTGAACGACTACGATATTACGGTTCACCGGGACACCAACCTAGGAGTCTGCGAGCCCGTTACCTGGATTGCCCGCATCACAGAAACGACGGACGGACACCTGCAGACGGACAACCGAAGAAGACGCGCCCTGCCAGAAGAACTACAGAAGCTGTACCAAGGATCCCAGGACCATTTAGACGAAGAGCAATCACTCCAACTTCAGGACCGGCTACGCGAATTCCAGGATGTCTTCTCCGTGGGGAGCAAAGACTTCGGCAGGACAAGCTTGGTCCAGCACAGAATCGACGTTGGGGACAGCGCACCGATTAGGGCCCCATTCCGACGTGTCCCGCTCGCCAAGCAAGCCGAAGTCGACCGGATGGTAGAAGAGATGAAGGAGCAAGGGGTGATCGAGCCATCACATAGTCCTTGGAGTTCTCCGGTCGTGCCTGTGAAGAAGAAGGACGGTTCCACCAGGTTCTGCGTGGACTACAGGTGGGTGAACGACGTCACGAAGAAGGACAGCTACCCTCTACCCCGGATCGACGACACGCTGGACACCATATCAGGGTCAAGATGGTTCTCCACCTAGGATTTGAAGAGTGGCTACTGGCAGGTGGAGGTCCACCCTAAGGACCGCGAGAAAACGGCGTTCTCTGTGGGCAGCGGGCTCTGGCAGTTCACCGTCATGCCATTCGGTCTCTGCAACGCCCCTGCGACCTTCGAAAGGCTAATGGAGTCCATTCTGAGGGAACTACACTGGAAGACCTGCCTGGTATACCTAGACGACGTCATCGTTCTGGGAAGGAGCTTCGAGGAGCACTACAGCAATCTGAAGGAGATCTTGTTGAAGCTACGGGCTGCCCAGCTGAAGTTGAGCCCCAAGAAGTGTCAGCTCTTCCAGAAGCGGGTCCAGTACCTTGGGCATATCGTCTCCGAGGAAGGGGTGCGCACCGACCCAGAGAAGACCGCAGCTGTGAGGGAGTGACCAGTTCCGAAGGACAAGTCCCAACTACGAAGCTTCCTGGGACTCTGCACTTATTACCGTCGCTTCGTGAGAGGATTCGCCGACATCGCCAAACCTTTACATCGACTGACTGAGAAGGACCAACTCTTCGCGTGGACAGCAGAATGCCACAGTGCCTTCGAACAACTCAAGCAGGCTCTGTGCACCGCGCCTATTCTGGCCTACCCCAGACCTGGAACAAGGTTCATCGTCGATACCGATGCCAGCGACTTTGGCATAGGGGGGATCCTGTCGCAAGTAGTGGACGGCGAGGAAAGAGTAGTGGCCTACTTCAGCAAGGCCTTGTCAAAGCCAGAAAGGAACTACTGCGTCACCAGGAAGGAGCTGCTCGCCATCGTGAAGACCATTGAACACTTCCACAAGTACCTGTACGGGCAAGAATTTCTCATCAGGACCGACCATGCATCCCTGCGGTGGCTCCTGAACTTCAAGCAGCCCGAGGGTTAACTCGCGCGGTGGTTAGAGAGGCTAGAGGTGAGATTCAGCACAGGAAAGGCCAGCTGCATTCTAACGCCGACGCCCTGTCACGAAGACCGTGCCCCGAGGACTGCACCTTCTGTACTAGGAGGGAGGAGAACACCGGGATACAGTGCCGAAGGACTACCGTGGAACTTCAAGGGAGCTGGAGCCGCAAATCTTTCACGCGGGCACAAGCAGAAGATGATGACCTGGGACTGATAGCCGAATGGAAGAGGGCCTGTGTCCCCAGACCCGGGTGGAACATTGTGAGTGACTGCAGCCCAAAGTTTAAGTCCTACTGGGCCCAGTGGGACTCGCTGATTGTAAGGGATGGCCTCATCTGCCGTACCTGGGAGAGCACCGACGGGAAGACATCTCGGGAACAAGTCGTCGTTCCAAAGGCGATGACGGGGGAAGTCCTGAAGGAAGTTCTTGGAGGATCATCTGGTGGACACCTAGGGATAAAGAAGACCCTGGAGAAGCTGAGAGAGCGGTTCTACTGGATCGGATGCCGAACAGACGTGGAGAATCACTGAGCGAGGTGCCACGATTGCGCAGCCAGCAAGGGCCCAGGACGAAGACGACGGGGTCCACTGAAGACCTACAACGTGGGCGGCCCCATGGAGAGAGTGGCCATCGATGTTGCTGGGCCATTCCCGTTAAGCGAGGCAGGGAACCGCTACATATTAGTCGTCAGCGACTACTTTACCAAATGGCCGGAGGCGTATGCGCTCCCTAACCAAGAAGCCGCGACGATTGCAGAGACCCTGGTGAAGGAATTCGTCAGCCGGTACGGAGTACCCCTGGAGCTGCACTCCGACCAAGGGAGGAACTTCGAGTCGCAGGTGTTCCAGAACCTATGCCAGCTGCTGGGAATCCGGAAGACGAGGACGACGCCACTACACCCTCAGTCCGACGGGATGGTAGAGCGATTCAATCGCACCATCGAGAACCATCTCCGAATAGTCGTCAGCGAGCACCAGAGGGATTGGGACAAACATCTTCCACTATTTCTCCTGGCCTACCGCGCCGCCGTGAATGAAGCCACCGGGTGCACACCAGCCCGGGCCATGTTTGGGAGGGAGCTCCGTCTACCTGTCGATCTTGCCTTCGGCCGACCTGGGAATGATCCGATCCCGGTAAGCCAGTATTGTCAAGAACTGGTCGACCAACTGGAGGACGTGCACGCGTTCGCGAGGAGGAAACTGCGAATCGAGACCGACCGAATGAAGACCCGATACGACCAGCAGACGGATGCCGGCGGATTCCACGAGGACGACCTGGTCTGGCTCTTCAACCCATTACGGAAGAAAGGCCTCTCACCCAAACTTCAGAAGTCCTGGGAGGGCCCGTACCGAGTCGTGAAACGGATCAACGATGTCGTCTACAGGATCCAGCGGAACCCGAGGGAGAAGATGAAGATCGTGCATCGAGATCGCCTGGCAGCCTACGGAGGGACACAGACGGACCAATGATTGATCGGGACGATCAGCCTTTTTAGGAAGGGGGTGGTGTTACGGCTGTGTGTTTGTGTCATCGCTCGCCGCTTGAGTCACAACTGCCCCAGGGGCTGGGCTGTGGCCTGCCTCCTGTATTGCGCGCGCCTTATGCAACAGGGCTACTACAGACAAAGGGATAGTCCAGAAGATTCGTGACTGGACCAGCGATGGAAACCTCGAGAAGCCGTGGACCCTGGATGGATCTAGAACCATTTATTGAGTCACCGGCCTGCTATATAAGAGTGACCCCTGAAGCAGTTGTGGTTGTTGTGTTTTACGAGCTAGTGTGAGCGTTTATTCTGAGCGACAGAAGTGTGGTGACTTGCGAAACCCCTAGTGTAGCGGCGAAGTGAGGAACATACAGGGGACTGCCGTGTTCTGAGTGAGTGTGCTTTCACTGTGTGTCAGATATTGTGGTGTCGAAATCCAGTGACACTGTTTCTCCCAGCTGGTGAACAGCGCGCAGCAAGTGCTCGTAAGTACTGTGGTAGGCGCACATTAGGAAGAAGTTGCATGTAGTTCTGTCAAGGCCACTAGGCTCATTAGCGGCAGGATTAACTTCTGTGGTTTGTTGACAAGTGAAAGGGGCAAGAGCCCTCCACAAGCAAGAGACTTGAGGAAACTGGAATAAGGTTCCTATTGTCTGTAATTGCTGATGAGTAGTGTAATTTTCTGGCCGCAATAAAGTTAATTACTTCTTTAAGCAGTAATTGGTGTTGTGCTTCCTACCCACCGTAATCCAGTTAACAAAAGTGCCACTAGGGGGGTGGCATGTAACAATATATATACTGAAATTCATTCAACAGTGAAAACTCTGAATGAGAATGGTTAGTTTTTGGGCTGCTAAATAAAAACTTAACATCAGTTTCCACTTATGTCAGACAATAACACAAATGTTCAATGACAAATATAAAAAGAGGGTAGCTTATTATATGCCAACAATTTTAGTTTGCATTCACAAAATAACAATATTTCTCCTCATTCTGTTGTCTACTTACTCATTTGGATGATTTCCATTTGCATCCCTCTCGTCGTCATGGGTTTCTTCTTTTATAACCTAGCGACAAAAGGGAATCATTATTTTCTGAGGAATTATCTAACCTTTCTAAAAAATTAATAACATATAATGTAACTTTACAGCACAGCTCAACTTGAAGTGAGGATACATTAGCTATTTCATTGATTGAAATTACTTTCTTTCTTTAGTTATTAAGTTATTGAGGCTTTAAGTGGCGGAACACCGACGTCATCTGCCCCTACTTTCTTATTCTCAAGCGTATCTTACTGCATTATAAAAGTCTTATGCTAAAAAGCCATCCTTCCGTGACAGGTATAATAAATCTAAGTGTGATAGAAAATCTGGTGAAAAGTGCAATAAAGGAAGTAATAGGTTTAAGGGCTGGAAAAGCAATTTGTAGCAGTAAGACTATATGGGGGTGACCCAACCTCTTATCCCACTTACAAGTGTCTTGGCCCTCTACAGTTCTACCTGAGAGCTTTTAAGAATAAATCACACGCTTTATCATACTAATATATAAAAATGAGATGGTGTGTGTGTCTGTCTTTCTGTCTGTCTGTCTGTCTGTTACTCAATAACGCAAGAACCACTGGTCCGATTTAAATGAAATTTTGCTTGGATGTAGCTGATTTACCATGTTTACATATAGGATACATTTAATTTCGATATTATGCACCATTAAAAATGGCGACCATTTTAGTGACGTCACTATACCCTTTGGTTTCAAAATTTCATATTTCCATATAAAATAAAAAGAGAACGCTAAGAAATAGCAAACTTTTGATGGCACATACGAACTTCAAAATTTAATTTCCTATCCGAAAGGCCCTTATCACTTTTCGTGTATCTCCAACGGTTAGTGAGTAAAACCCACATATGTGACGTCACTACACCCTTTGGTTTCCAAATTTCATATTTCCATTTCAAATAAAAAGAGAACGCTAAGAAATAGCAAACTTATGACGCATACACAATCTTTAACATTTAATTTTCTATCCAAAAGGTCCTTATCACTTTTCGTGTATCTCCATTGGTTAGCGAGTAAAATCTAAATTTGTGCAATAAAACACGGTCAACACCGAGCGGTGCAGTACATAAAAATTAAAGTTTGTATGTTTTTTTCGCAATTTCTACGGAAATTTCAGTCATTTACGCGTTTAGGACTGTTTTTTATGGATGCGCTCGAAAATAATTTTTTGGTCTGTCTGTCTGTTTGTTTGTTTGTCTGTGGACAAATTTGTTCCCTTATAACTCGAGAACAGCTGGGTGTATCAACGTAAAATTTGGTGCATATATCCATCAGAGGCACGACACTAATCATTGATGTAACCCTTCGCTGTACCTCTCATAAAAGAGGGCCTACCCCCTTAAAATACATGCCGAAATAGGAGTAGAAGGACGAGACAAAGATCATTTTCAGCCCCTCAATGTGAGAGACAAAACTCGGGGGCCCTAAAGGGTCCCCGAAATCCGCATTTTAAGGCCCTAAAGCCAACCGTTTTTGAGATATTCCCAGAAAACTAATTTCATTTAATAAACTAATGAACGAATACAAGCCGGTAACCATGGCAACAGATTCTCAGGTCCATCTATTGCTGTAAGACGCAATGCAATTCCATTAATTACATTGGTGTGAAAGTTTGCAAACGGCTAGAAGGTTACCACGGAACCAAATTAAGCTGTATAATTCATCAATACGTATAATGCGCTTAAGGGGGTCAAGGGGTACACTAGATTTTTTCACGCGATTTACACCTGCGAGTGTGGTACGACAGGTCTATTATATTCCTATCCCTATATTATATTATTATTAGTATTATATTATGACGTACAACGAGGAGACAATGCCCCTCGGTGCCAGAAACAAAACTTGGAGGCCCTAAAGGGTCCTCGAAAACTACATTATAAGGCTCTAAAACCAACAGTATATGAAATATTCCCAGAAAACTAATTTAATTTAATTTAACAAACTAATGAAGGAATGGAAATCGGTAACCATGACAACATTATCTCAAGGGGTGGCATCCAACTTTCCATCTATTTCTGTAAGAAGCAATGTCACTCCATTTATACCTTGCCACGGTGGGTGAGTGGATAGCGTGTTGGTCTATTAACCCCAAGATTGCAGGTTCACTCCTAGCCGTGGTAAGTAATTTTTGAAAGGCGGCAAAAATACGACTCGCATGTCATACGATGTTGGCATGTCAAAGAACCCATTTGAATTCAGTAGGCCGTGTTCATAATGGCTAAATTAATCTCAGGAGTTTCCGCCAACACAAAGTTCCTCATTTCTCTACTAGAAAGCGATATAGTGTTTAAGGAGCTTAGATATCTACCCTCCTTGACTTTCATAGTGATTCAAGGAACAACGAAATTTCGACATGCAAGCTACCCTCTGGGTGTCAAATTACGAAGCTTGCACTCGGCACCCGAGGCCATACGATATTATTATTAGAATACTCCATTTATTACATTTCTGTGAAAGTTTGCAAATGGCTATAAGGTTATCACGGAACCAACGTAGACTGTATAATTCATCAATGCAATTAGGGGGGTCAAGGGGTACCTAGAATGTTTTCATGCAATTTCACATGCGACATATAGTACAGAAAGTCTATTATATCCCCAAACAGCAACATTATTTTCAAAAATTCCTGAATTGAATCAGCATTTTTTGCGGTTTTTAGGAATTTGGGCCATATGAGGCTAAAGAACCTGAATTTTCATACAGTAGAAGGGTGGATATAGGGAAGAACTTCTCAAAATACATGTTAAAATAGGCGAAATATAAAAATTATCCTAGAAGAACGATCAAAGCATATGTTGCGCTTCTCAATGTGACACACAAAATTCGCGAGTCAATAAGGGGTCTCCGAAAACCAAATTTTAAGGCCCTTAAATTAACAGTGTGTGTGATATTCCCAGAAAACTAACCTCGTTGTGATAAACTTATGAAGGAATGACAAACTGCTAACCATTGGAACAGTAGCTCAATTGATATTGTCTGGTGCTAATATATCACACCGTTCGAAGAACGGGTACTTCTGCTAGTGTCATATATTCTACTTGAATATTCTAACAAAACACAGCAGAATTTATGATTATGGCTGTTAAATTTGTAAAAACTTCGAGCAAGCCAATTGCAGTAAGCGCAACTGGATAGTGTGTTGTGTAGACTATTTAACATACATTTTGCCACTCCATAACGCTTCTAACTGCAAGCAGTAGGCCTATTTTATTTACATTATATATCAACATCAGTTATTAAGAGTTACTGCGGTACTGCAAAACACCAATAATTTTCTAGAAATAAACTTTCCGTTTGACCGGGCGGCCAACAAATTCGAAATTTAATGCGATAAGCCATCATGTGTTTTCTTCTTATGGCTGATCGAGGTGGATTCTAAACCTCCTGGTTGCATTTATTAGGAAACCTTTCTTGATCATGCAGGCAAATATATCCAGCCACCTTGAACAGCAATATATGATGTGACACCGACTTGTTCTTGGCCGTTATAATCTTTCTTCTGACAACAATGCAGGGCATGGTTTTATGGTACCGGGATTTCATCGTTGCAAAATTGGAAAAGATTCAAGGACATGGACGAGTGTTTCTGTCTCGCTGAGGAATCACCGGTAGAGTTCACCAGACAAAATAATATCTGGAGCAGATCTGACTGCAGTGACGTTGACTTACATTTCAATAGCTTCGCTCCAACTCATTGCCTATTTCAAAAGCATTCATAAATGCAGTCGGTATGATAAACAAGTAGTTCCGTGAAGAACTGAATAGCCTATTTTCATATTTCCTACGAACATCAATTGCCTCTATCAACATACAAATTGTCAGGTTGATTGCTGTAATAGATTCGTAGATAATGAGAACCGTCTAAATATTTTGGATGGTCACCAAGCTGGATTTTTATATTATAGGCCTTAGATTTATGTACTATTACATGAAGATTATTGCGTAGGTGTTTTATTCAAACTTCAATCGCATGATTAGGACATAAAAAATAAAAGCGGGATTTTAAAATTTCACTCAGCCGCCATCTTGTGGTTATGAAAATAATTTAAATTAATTAGATGACAGTAGATTAAAATTTGTATAAGCATATACCGTATCAAGTTTCGCTGCGCTCGGATGGTTAAAACGCAAGAAACGTCCATTTGAATATTTTAATTTCGCGTCGCCACCTTGTTGGATTTGTGCTCAACAGGTTATTGATCGTCCCATAGGTGAACGTATGCTTATAGCCTCTATACACTTACAAAATTCCAGTTTGATTTCTGTAGTAGATTAATAGAT
This sequence comes from Meconema thalassinum, assembly GCA_946902985.2. Classification (NCBI taxonomy): domain Eukaryota; kingdom Metazoa; phylum Arthropoda; class Insecta; order Orthoptera; family Tettigoniidae; genus Meconema; species Meconema thalassinum. The sequence continues at coordinate 186,782,246 of OX336398.1, read as the reverse complement.
ATTGAGAACCGTCTAAATATTTCGGATGGTCGCCATGTTGGATTTTGATATATGTAGGCCATAGAGTTATGTACTATTAGATGATGGTTATTGTGTACGTTCATTATGCAAATGTTGATTTCGATCGCATAATTAAAACACAAGAAATAAAAACTTAATTTCCGAAATTCGCACCGCCGCCATCATGAGGTTATATAAACAATTGAACTTAATTAGATACCAATGCATTACAATGTGTATAAACATTTGCTGTACCATGTTTCAGTGCGTTTGGTTGGTAAAACCGTGAGAAACGTCTATTTAAAAGTCGCAACTTCGCTTGGCCCCCATGTTGGTTTTGCAGTTACAGTACCAGATTTTCAAAAGTCACAATGGTGAACTTTTTGTAGTTCCCTTTATCACCGCACAAAACTCTGGGGTGATATCGGTAATAGTTTCGGAGATATTGAATGATGGTGAAATATTTCGCACAGTCGCCATGTTGGATTAGTGAGACGTAACAAAATTTAGAGGGCACGGTCGGGTTTGCCTGGAATAGTGCTATGAACTTACTGAGTTTCATTCAAATCGCTTCAGCCGTTTAGAAATTATTAGGGGGTGGGACAAACAAATATCCGTCACACACACCATCACACACACACGCACACATAGACAGACACACGGACAAAAGGAGATCTCATAAGTCTATTTTTTCATAAATGAAAATAGGCTAAAAATGGCTTGAGGAAAGGAGCTGAGCTTATTTAAAATTTCACAAAACTTCGAGATCCAGGCCATGTGGTCAGGGTACTGCCCCCGGAAATTGAATTATATTGAGACCACGATGGCTGTATTGGCAAATGTGAGTAAAGTTATGAATGTCATAGTTGTGACGTGGATATTCATGACGTAGGCACGGATGACGCAGATTTCATGCAAGTAGGCTGATTGAGCTGAGATTCTTGGTGACGTCATGATTTTGTTCGAGAAAGATCCGAGATTTACGACGCAGTCGCAGGAAACAAGGTATTGTGCTAAGGAAGAAGTTACGCTATTGGAGGAGAGACTCGAACCAATGAACGATAGTTTGGAAGGAAGACGGAGATTGCTGAAACTACGATATTTGATTACTTTTGGCATGAAGATTTGTGGAAATCTATTTTCAGTTATGGCATTGATTTGGAATTTTGAAGAAATTAATTTTGAGTTTTTGAAATTTGAAAATCCGTCAAGTATAGCCAAAGTTAAAACTTCTAGCAATGACGCAGCAACAGGCTATGGAAGGGATGGATACGCCCCTTAAGAAGTTGATAAAAGGTCGTGCACAGAAGAGAGGAGCCTCATATCTCTCATACCGCTGATACCGTATATATATTTCTGGTGATATATAGTTATTTTCAAGTGATTCAGTGAAGTAAGTTGTCTTTAGCGTGGTTAAAGCCCGGCGCATCGAACGAACTCGGAGCAGTTCCATTTTACGCTGCTCGAAACTAGGTGAAGTTGAAACGCTCACATTAACGTTTCCACCAGTTAAGATATCAAGCGTTAACTTCAGCCTGTATTATAATTCTATTGGGCAGTACAACATTGAGCTGTGTAGAAGATTTGAACAATTTCACAGTTATACTTCGAAAGATATTGGCACTTTAAGGCTGCCAACAAAAGTGATTTTCTCGCCACATGAGAAACACTTTTAAAATTCCACATTATACACTACGGCTGACACGTGGAATGCAACAGTGATATTGGAGAGAACGTTTGGTATTACAACGATACAGTCTACTATGGAACATTATAATCTTGCAGTGCTTTCAATGATTATAACAGTAGTTGAGATGGAAGGCTAAGGCTTTAATGCAATTGGGACATATATCGCTTGGAGTAAAGTAACAGCATGGAACTTCGTTAATCGTCTTTCTACAAAAGCGAGCATGTAGTGAACATCCAACTACACTCATGCATCGTGAATCCATCGCTGAATTATACCAGATAACAGTGGAAATATGTTCATACTCCACAACTATGAATATTTCTGCGGAAATAACTACAATAAACTTCATGGCGAATTCCTGCAAGAACTTCAGGGAACTTTCAAGAGAGGTCAGGGTTGTCCCGGCGCACAAAGAAGAGTTTTGCCAGAAGGATGTTTTTCGTATCCACGGAGCAGTGCAATTTCGGAGGAGGAAGCAGTTCGATTCTCCGAGGACGCTGATTCCAGGTTCGAGGACGGAGCACATCTTCACGCTGGTGAAATGGAACCACCAGCAGTTTTCTTTGAAAACTTTCCTCTAGAACTTCAATCAACAGATAAGGTAGTCGTGAACGTTTCTTGTATTATTTGAGTCTTGTAGCGATATCTGAGCAACCATTCTTCCCATATTTTCTGTCCTATCTTTTGCCCCATTTTCTTGATTGATATTTCTGTACTCAGTATACTTCGATGATTTATGCCTTTTTCTTCGATTTGTTGAGACATTGTTATGTCATTGGCATACTTAAATAATTTTGGATCAGTTGAGACTGATGATTTAGATTCTTTCAGTAATTTGCATATTTTTGTAGTCACGATTTGACTGTAAAGTTATCGATTTGCTATGGCAGATTTGAATTCAGACAGCGTGTCATTTTATTAAAGTAATTCTATTCAGTTAATTACTTTGACCAATTTTCTGTCATCCACAAGAAAGAAGAATAATTAAATGATTTTAGAGCGTTAAAATCTATTACGATATCGACGATCTTTGAAATACTAGTCGTCTTATGAACATGATTGGACACATAGACATTTATCATTGCATTATAGACAATTTCATGAAATATGAACGTTGATTACAATTTATTGAATACACTATAGTAATGAACATTTGATAGGAGTTTTTCTGAATTATAGATTGGAACAATAATGTTTGCATTCCACAATCTAATTGTATTCTATTCGACTATTCATGCACTTTAGATGAACTTTGTTTGAAGATAGTATTTTTATACTGCGTTACTTTGAAGATATTAATCTCAATTTTGATAGACCAGGCAGGAGTGTCTAATCGTATTTGCTATTAAATTTATTTGTGATTGGCAAATTTTTACTTCATATCGATTCATGAATGAAACCCACGAAGGTTAAATAATAACAGTCGTTATTACAATTGATGAATATAAGAATTTTTAAAGAGGAACAATGGATGTATAATCGTTAGTTCAGTGGACGTGTAAAAGTCGCTGTTGAATAATGCCCTTGAATAATGAAGGAGGTTCCCACAATAATGGATGAAGTTGATGAATTTATAAGTGGAGGATTTTTGTATGTAGTTTGGAATATTTTTATGCCATATATATGAAGATATATGATGAATTTTGGGCCAATTTTTGTGCAATTTTGTGCGTTATAAGTGAAGTATTTTCCCGCTGAATGTATTGTTCTTGTTCTTTGAAAGATTATTCATATGAAGATACTGTTAAAATTAACAAGAGTGTTAAATAATTTGAGAGGAAGATTTTGAATGGAGGTTACCGTCACAAATATTAATAATTATTATTAAACCTTATTAAACCTGAATTTGACAGTTAAATATAACTAACCTTCATTGGTCGATTATATCATCACGATTTGAGTAATTATCAACCGGATAAACGTGTGGTTTAATGTATTTCTTGTATAAATAATATAAACAATATAATATTGTAAAATAATTTTGTAAATATCTTTGATAATAATTTGAAAAGATAGTGATTAATAGAGGCGTGTATAAAATTTTCAATTGTCATTTGACATTGTTATAAACAATTTATTATTGTTATAAATAATTAATGAACTTTTGTTATTAACATTTAGAGTTTTGTTTTTTTATACTCTAAACAACGCTAATTAAACAAGTGGTTTGAACAATTAAACATGATTTGGGATTTTTGGATTAATCCACTGGTGTTTGAATGAAGCATGTAAGACATTTGCGTGATAACATTTCAGTTGAGATGTGAACATTTACGTGTTTGAAAAGGAGAGCCAAGCTCTGAGGTAACACGCTTATGCTAGGGTTGAACGAACGGGAGTCCGCTTTGACGATGCAGGTGCATTGCAGCTGGCCCGGACAACTGTATTACAGAGGCCAAGGACGTTCCATAATAGCCTTGTGGCTATAAATAAAATGTGAAGTAAATAAACACGCAAAACAATTGATATATGTGTCTCATCTCAAATCCCGTTTCCATTCCCAGTGCATTATTATTTTTACGTTGCTATGAGCTTGAGAAAGCTGAAACATTGTTTAAAGAGAATACAAGTCCTACAGGAGGACATGGTTATGTGGTCGATGGCTTCTGATTGCTACGTTGATTTTGTTGTTTTTTGTTAATATCATTCTTTATGTGAAATAAATTATTGTACAGTTTAAGGTTTCTCGTCTTCGCTTTGGTTCATTTTAAATATCATGGTGGAGGTTATTCTGTGGGCATACTTTAAGTGATCCAGTTGACAACCCAGTCCCCGAGATAAATTTAAGAGGTAAGTAAAGGTAAGTATGAACCCCCGTATATTTTGGTGTGTTCCACAACAATTTCTTGTTAACTATTGTGCTCTAATCTCGATAGTATCTGTCAGTGCCATTTTCATTTATGTAGCTGTGCCGGTGCGTTTGATTATTGGCAATCCGATTGAGGGGGCGGATATCTGACAGCCTACTATCCGGATATCGGGTACAGTAGGATTGGCGACCCTAAAACGTGGGGCTTGTTCTACAAAACTGGATTACCAAGTAGGATTGGCGCCGCAATTCCGTGGGGAACGATCAGCAAAACATTGGATTACCAAGTTATTGCAGTAGAATTGACACCGCAATTTTTGTGGAGTGTTCGAATAACATTGGATTACCAAGTTATCGATGTCAAAGGGATTGTGAAGACTCAAATAAAGAGGTTGATTCTTTGTTGGATGTCTTAGCCAATTGTAGAATTTGAGAGTGTGATTATATAGGGATAAATGTTGTGTTGTATTAGGAAAATTACACTCAGAAAAGATCAGATCTTATACAACTTGGGAGAGGTTAAATAGGCTGGAAACTTAGAAAAATCGCCTATGATCTGGAATCTTATTTTATTTGACCGGCTTATGACATGTTAGTCATATTAAAGATAAAATTAAACTATTTGGATTATAAATGTAAATTATTTGTGTTAGGATATTTTAAAATGAACCAAAGAAACTTGAACATGTGCTTGAGTTTATTTCAACATGAAGTGTCTACGAAGGTTAATTGTAAGGTAATTATAAGTTAGATTTAAGACAGAAAATTGCTCAAATTTATATATGGTGAAAAATGTTGCTCAGATGTTGTTATTTTTCTCTGTTTGATGTATGTCCCTAAAGCAGTTTATTATTGAAATTGTATTGAAATGGCAGATGAGAGTATGAGGATGATGTTAGAAGAGTTGAAAGCTAGCATGAAGAATAGAAGTATTAGCTTTAATGATGGGTACATGATCACAGAAGAGATCGAAGAACAGGACGTGAAAAACAGTCTGGAGATAGACCTGAGGGAAGAAATTTTAAATACCATTATTAACGACGTTGAGAATATAACAGAAATACCCAGTAGAAAAACTGAAGGATTTGAAGAAATTCAGGGGGAATTTGAGGATTTGATAAAGGAATTCCAAGATATTTTTGATGAAAAGCCTGGATTGATTAAAGACTATAAGTATAAGATAAGGCTGACCGATGAAACCCCTTACCAAAAGAGAATATACCCCATACCTGAGAAATACTATCAAGAAGTACGAGAGTTGATCAGAAAAATGGAGGTAGACGGGATTATTAAAAAACAGGCGTCGTCTTACATAAACCCCATCACTGTAGTGAAGAAAAGTAATGGTCAGATACGTCTTTGTCTCGATGCTCGGACCATCAACTTGAAAATTCTTCCAGAAAATGACCGACCACCTAAGATCAGAGATCTGCTTAGAAAGTTCAAAGGGAGAGCATGTTTCAGTGTTCTTGACTTGATATCTTCGTTTTACCAAGTTCAACTGGAGGAAGAAAGTATGCAGTACACTGGATTCCTATTTGACCATACGTCATTGGTCTTTGTGAGAATGCCTTTTGGAATGGTCAACAGTGGACCAGCACTTATTCGAGCACTTGATAGCAAGCTCACTGACGAAGTAAAGGAGAATGTAATCTGCTGCATTGACGATTTAATTGTATCTTCACCCAACGCCGCAGAACATTTAGTGCACTTGAGAAAGTTGTTTGAAAATTTAAGGGAGGCCAATATCAAGGTCAATTTTGGAAAATGTCAATTCTTGAAGAAGGAGATCAATTACTTGGGGCATACCATTGATAAAGATGGATATCATCCAAACAGGCAGAAAGTAGATGCGATCACAAGATTCCCAAAGCCAACTAAGGTGAAACAAGTCAGAGAATTTGTAGGCGCATGCCAATTCATTAGCAGCCACTGTCCGAGATACTCTGAAATTATGGCTCCTCTGTATGATTTACTCAAGAAAAATAATAGATGGAAATGGAGTACCGCAGCAGACGAGGCTTTTGAGAAAGCAAAGGAGATGCTCAGAAACAACGTCAAACTGGAGTACCCAGACTTTGAGAAGGTGTTCTATATAGAGTCTGATGCATCAAGAATAGGCATTAGTGCAGTCTTATACCAAAAAGACGAGGCAGGCAACAAGCACTACATTGCGTTCACTAGTCGGAAGTTAAAGAAACACGAGGAAAATTACTTTACGACAGAACTAGAAGCGTTAGCTTTTGTAACAGCTTTGCAAGCTTGGAAAAAAATGTTGCTGGGACATAAGGTTATCATTATTACAGATCACAAAGCACTTCAGTTTATGCTGCAAACTGACATGTCTAGTGATAGATTGACACGTTGGGCTTTGTTCACCCAACAGTTTAACGCCACTATCGTCCATCAGCCTGGGAAAGATAACTTACTGGCTGATGCTTTATCACGTAACCCTATCAAAAATGTGCAGATACACCATGTACAATTGGAGCAGCAAGATCAAGAGACCGTTAGGAGGTTAGCCCGAATCGGTGTGTCACAGAAGAGACACGCTCCAATCAGGAAAATGTACAGGTTCCTTAAGGGTTACATGGACAATACTGATGTTGACTATGTAGCTACACAGAGAGATTCACGACACTTTCTCTTGAGTGGAGACATCGTATGTAAGTATGCTGACTCTGCGCATACAAAGCTTCGAATAGTCGTGCCACCTAAACTTGTTGTCAATTTAGTGTGGGTAGCTCATCACGCAACTGGACATGCGGGTTTAGATAAAACTCTTGATACTCTTAAAGAGAGGTTTATTTGGACTAACATGCGTTCCAGCATTGCTAATGTCATTCGTTCATGTGATAAATGTCAAAGAGCAAAGTATGCTTCCGCTCTATTAAAAGGAAAACCTAAGGCGATGATTCCCTCTAAACCGAATGAACTCATGGCGACAGACATATTTGGTCCTTGTCCGAAGGGATATCAGGGTAATCAGTATCTGTTGGTTACCGTGGATGTCTTCTCAAAATTTGTAACAATGAGTCCCTTGCAAAAAGCTAACACGAGGAACGTTGTAAGCAGACTGGAACATGCTGTATTTCCAAAAGCTGGTAAACCAGAATATTTACTTTCGGATCATGGAGCTCAGTTTACATCCTTAGAATTTGCTGCAGATATGGAAAGGCTTGGTATTAAGCACATATTTTCAAGCGTGCGATATCCGGAATCGAATTCTTCGGAAAGATATATGGCTGAATTTTCGAAATTCTGTCGAATTTTCTGTCCAAATGATCATTCTGGTTGGGTGAGATTTGTACCCCTTATTGAGGAATGTTTAAATTCTACAGTGCAGGAGAGCACAGGAGAGGTGCCAATGAGACTTCATCTAGGAAGAAACCCAGAAAGGCCGTGGGATAATCTTTTTAACCACGTTCCTAGAGATCCCGACCTATGAAGGCAGCAGAGAATAGACAGAGCGACGGAACAACTCCAGAAAGCAGCACAAAAACGACTGAAAAGAGTAGCTGGAAAACGTTTTGGTGCTCCCTTAGAAATTGGAAATCTGGTATTATTACGCAGACCTGTCAAGGCTGACGTGGGTAAGAAAATCTATCCCAAGTTTGGAATAGTGTTCATGGGTCCGTTCAGAATTACGAATGCTTATGGAAACAACTGTTATGAACTCTACGATGATGAGAATAATGTCGTTTATGGCAAGTTCAATGCTGGGAACTTGAAGAAATATTATCCAAGAGTTAGCCAATAATAATTCAATTTCGTGTTCAAGTGAATTGAGATATTTATAACACAGAGTTTAAAAACAATTTGCAACTGTTTTTAAAACGTGGTGAAGGGAGAATGCCCCCGGAAATTGAATTATATTGAGACCACGATGGCTGTATTGGCAAATGTGAGTAAAGTTATGAATGTCATAGTTGTGACGTGGATATTCATGACGTAGGCACGGATGACGCAGATTTCATGCAAGTAGGCTGATTGAGCTGAGATTCTTGGTGACGTCATGATTTTGTTCGAGAAAGATCCGAGATTTACGACGCAGTCGCAGGAAACAAGGTATTGTGCTAAGGAAGAAGTTACGCTATTGGAGGAGAGACTCGAACCAATGAACGATAGTTTGGAAGGAAGACGGAGATTGCTGAAACTACGATATTTGATTACTTTTGGCATGCAGATTTGTGGAAATCTATTTTCAGTTATGGCATTGATTTGGAATTTTGAAGAAATTAATTTTGAGTTTTTGAAATTTGAAAATCCGTCAAGTATAGCCAAAGTTAAAACTTCTAGCAATGACGCAGCAACAGGCTATGGAAGGGATGGATACGCCCCTTAAGAAGTTGATAAAAGGTCGTGCACAGAAGAGAGGAGCCTCATATCTCTCATACCGCTGATACCGTATATATATTTCTGGTGATATATAGTTATTTTCAAGTGATTCAGTGAAGTAAGTTGTCTTTAGCGTGGTTAAAGCCCGGCGCATCGAACGAACTCGGAGCAGTTCCATTTTACGCTGCTCGAAACTAGGTGAAGTTGAAACACTCACATTAACGTTTCCACCAGTTAAGATATCAAGCGTTAACTTCAGCCTGTATTATAATTCTATTGGGCAGTACAACATTGAGCTGTGTAGAAGATTTGAACAATTTCACAGTTATACTTCGAAAGATATTGGCACTTTAAGGCTGCCAACAAAAGTGATTTTCTCGCCACATGAGAAACACTTTTAAAATTCCACATTATACACTACGGCTGACACGTGGAATGCAACAGTGATATTGGAGAGAACGTTTGGTATTACAACGATACAGTCTACTATGGAACATTATAATCTTGCAGTGCTTTCAATGATTATAACAGTAGTTGAGATGGAAGGCTAAGGCTTTAATGCAATTGGGACATATATCGCTTGGAGTAAAGTAACAGCATGGAACTTCGTTAATCGTCTTTCTACAAAAGCGAGCATGTAGTGAACATCCAACTACACTCATGCATCGTGAATCCATCGCTGAATTATACCAGATAACAGTGGAAATATATTCATACTCCACAACTATGAATATTTCTGCGGAAATAACTACAATAAACTTCATGGCGAATTCCTGCAAGAACTTCAGGGAACTTTCAAGAGAGGCCAGGGTTGTCCCGGCGCACAAAGAAGAGTTTTGCCAGAAGGATGTTTTTCGTATCCACGGAGCAGTGCAATTTCGGAGGAGGAAGCAGTTCGATTCTCCGAGGACGCTGATTCCAGGTTCGAGGACGGAGCACATCTTCACGCTGGTGAAATGGAACCAACAGCAGTTTTCTTTGAAAACTTTCCTCTAGAACTTCAATCAACAGATAAGGTAGTCGTGAACGTTTCTTGTATTATTTGAGTCTTGTAGCGATATCTGAGCAAGCATTCTTCCCATATTTTCTGTCCTATCTTTTGCCCCATTTTCTTGATTGATATTTCTGTACTCAGTATACTTCGATGATTTATGCCTTTTTCTTCGATTTGTTGAGACATTGTTATGTCATTGGCATACTTAAATAATTTTGGATCAGTTGAGACTGATGATTTAGATTCTTTCAGTAATTTGCATATTTTTGTAGTCACGATTTGACTGTAAAGTTATCGATTTGCTATGGCAGATTTGAATTCAGACAGCGTGTCAATTTATTAAAGTAATTCTATTCAGTTAATTACTTTGACCAATTTTCTGTCATCCTCAAGAAAGAAGAATAATTAAATGATTTTAGAGCGTTAAAATCTATTACGATATCGACGATCTTTGAAATACTAGTCGTCTTATGAACATGATTGCAACATAGACATTTATCATTGCATTATAGACAATTTCATGAAATATGAACGTTGATTACAATTTATTGAATACACTATATTAATGAAGATTTGATAGGAGTTTTTCTCAATTATAGATTGGAACAATAATGTTTGCATTCCACAATCTAATTGTATTCTATTCGACTATTCATGCAGTTTAGATGAACTTTGTTTGAAGATAGTATTTGTATACTGCGTTACTTTGAAGATATTAATCTCAATTTTCATAGACCAGGCAGGAGTGTCTAATCGTATTTGCTATTAAATTTATTTGTGATTGGCAAATTTTTACTTCATATCGATTCATGAATGAAACCCACGAAGGTTAAATAATAACAGTCATTATTACAATTGATGAATATAAGAATTTTTAAAGAGGAACAATGGATGTATAATCTTTAGTTCAGTGGACGTGTAAAAGTCGCTGTTGAATAATGCCCTTGAATAATGAAGGAGGTTCCCACAATAATGGATGAAGTTGATGAATTTATAAGTGGAGGATTTTTGTATGTAGTTTGGAATATTTTTATGCCATATATATGAAGATATATGATGAATTTTGGGCCAATTTTTGTGCAATTTTGTGCGTTATAAGCGAAGTATTTTCCCGCTGAATGTATTGTTCTTGTTCTTTGAAAGATTATTCATATGAAGATACTGTTAAAATTAACATGAGTGTTAAATAATTTGAGAGGAAGATTTTGAATGGAGGTTACCGTCACAAATATTAATAATTATTATTAAATCTTATTAAACCTGAATTTGACAGTTAAATATAACTAACCTTCATTGGTCGATTATATCATCACGATTTGAGTAATTATCAACCGGATAAACGTGTGGTTTAATGTATTTCTTGTATAAATAATATAAACAATATAATATTGTAAAATAATTTTGTAAATATCTTTGATAATAATTTGAAAAGATAGTGATTAATAGAGGCGTGTATAAAATTTTCAATTGTCATTTGACATTGTTATAAACAATTTATTATTGTTATAAATAATTAATGAACTTTTGTTATTAACATTTAGAGTTTTGTTTTTTTATACTCTAAACAACGCTAATTAAACAAGTGGTTTGAACAATTAAACATGATTTGGGATTTTTGGATTAATCCACTGGTGTTCGAATGAAGCATGTAAGACATTTGCGTGATAACATTTCAGTTGAGATGTGAACATTTACGTGTTTGAAAAGGAGAGCCAAGCTCTGAGGTAACACGCTTATGCTAGGGTTGAACGAACGGGAGTCCGCTTTGACGATGCAGGTGCATTGCAGCTGGCCCGGACAACTGTATTACAGAGGCCAAGGACGTTCCATAATAGCCTTGTGGCTATAAATAAAATGTGAAGTAAATAAACACGCAAAACAATTGATATATGTGTCTCATCTCAAATCCCGTTTCCATTCCCAGTGCATTATTATTTTTACGTTGCTATGAGCTTGAGAAAGCTGAAACATTGTTTAAAGAGAATACAAGTCCTACAGGAGGACATGGTTATGTGGTCGATGGCTTCTGATTGCTACGTTGATTTTGTTGTTTTTTTTGTTAATATCATTCTTTATGTGAAATAAATTATTGTGCAGTTTAAGGTCTCTCGTCTTCGCTTTGGTTCATTTTAAATATCATGGTGGAGGTTATTGTGTGGGCATACTTTAAGTGATCCAGTTGACAACCCAGTCCCCGAGATAAATTTAAGAGGTAAGTAAAGGTAAGTATGAACCCCCGTATATTTTGGTGTGTTCCACAATAATTTCTTGTTAACTATTGTGCTCTAATCTCGATAGTATCTGTCAGTGCCATTTTCATTTATGTAGCTGTGCCGGTGCGTTTGATTATTGGCAATCCGATTGAGGGGGCGGATATCTGACAGCCTACTATCCGGATATCGGGTACAGTAGGATTGGCGACCCTAAAACGTGGGGCTTGTTCTACAAAACTGGATTACCAAGTAGGATTGGCGCCGCAATTCCGTGGGGAACGATCAGCAAAACATTGGATTACCAAGTTATTGCAGTAGAATTGACACCGCAATTTTTGTGGAGTGTTCGAATAACATTGGATTACCAAGTTATCGATGTCAAAGGGATTGTGAAGACTCAAATAAAGAGGTTGATTCTTTGTTGGATGTCTTAGCCAATTGTAGAATTTGAGAGTGTGATTATATAGGGATAAATGTTGTGTTGTATTAGGAAAATTACACTCAGAAAAGATCAGATCTTATACAACTTGGGAGAGGTTAAATAGGCTGGAAACTTAGAAAAATCGCCTATGATCTGGAATCTTATTTTATTTGACCGGCTTATGACATGTTAGTCATATTAAAGATAAAATTAAACTATTTGGATTATAAATGTAAATTATTTGTGTTAGGATATTTTAAAATGAACCAAAGAAACTTGAACATGTGCTTGAGTTTATTTCAACATGAAGTGTCTACGAAGGTTAATTGTAAGGTAATTATAAGTTAGATTTAAGACAGAAAATTGCTCAAATTTATATATGGTGAAAAATGTTGCTCAGATGTTGTTATTTTGCTCTGTTTGATGTATGTCCCTAAAGCAGTTTATTATTGAAATAGTATTGAAATGGCAGATGAGAGTATGAGGATGATGTTAGAAGAGTTGAAAGCTAGAATGAAGAATAGAAGTATTAGCTTTAATGATGGGTACATGATCACAGAAGAGATCGAAGAACAGGACGTGAAAAACAGTCTGGAGATAGACCTGAGGGAAGAAATTTTAAATACCATTATTAACGACGTTGAGAATATAACAGAAATACCCAGTAGAAAAACTGAAGGATTTGAAGAAATTCAGGGGGAATTTGAGGATTTGATAAAGGAATTCCAAGATATTTTTGATGAAAAGCCTGGATTGATTAAAGACTATAAGTATAAGATAAGGCTGACCGATGAAACCCCTTACCAAAAGAGAATATACCCCATACCTGAGAAATACTATCAAGAAGTACGAGGGTTGATCAGAAAAATGGAGGTAGACGGGATTATTAAAAAACAGGCGTCGTCTTACATAAACCCCATCACTGTAGTGAAGAAAAGTAATGGTCAGATACGTCTTTGTCTCGATGCTCGGACCATCAACTTGAAAATTCTTCCAGAAAATGACCGACCACCTAAGATCAGAGATCTGCTTAGAAAGTTCAAAGGGAGAGCATGTTTCAGTGTTCTTGACTTGATATCTTCGTTTTACCAAGTTCAACTGGAGGAAGAAAGTATGCAGTACACTGGATTCCTATTTGACCAGACGTCATGGGTCTTTGTGAGAATGCCTTTTGGAATGGTCAACAGTGGACCAGCACTTATTCGAGCACTTGATAGCAAGCTCACTGACGAAGTAAAGGAGAATGTAATCTGCTACATTGACGATTTAATTGTATCTTCACCCAACGCCGCAGAACATTTAGTGCACTTGAGAAAGTTGTTTGAAAATTTAAGGGAGGCCAATATCAAGGTCAATTTTGGAAAATGTCAATTCTTGAAGAAGGAGATCAATTACTTGGGGCATACCATTGATAAAGATGGATATCATCCAAACAGGCAGAAAGTAGATGCGATCACAAGATTCCCAAAGCCAACTAAGGTGAAACAAGTCAGAGAATTTGTAGGCGCATGCCAATTCATTAGCAGCCACTGTCCGAGATACTCTGAAATTATGGCTCCTCTGTATGATTTACTCAAGAAAAATAATAGATGGAAATGGAGTACCGCAGCAGACGAGGCTTTTGAGAAAGCAAAGGAGATGCTCAGAAACAACGTCAAACTGGAGTACCCAGACTTTGAGAAGGTGTTCTATATAGAGTCTGATGCATCAAGAATAGGCATTAGTGCAGTCTTATACCAAAAAGACGAGGCAGGCAACAAGCACTACATTGCGTTCACTAGTCGGAAGTTAAAGAAACACGAGGAAAATTACTTTACGACAGAACTAGAAGCGTTAGCTTTTGTAACAGCTTTGCAAGCTTGGAAAAAAATGTTGCTGGGACATAAGGTTATCATTATTACAGATCACAAAGCACTTCAGTTTATGCTGCAAACTGACATGTCTAGTGATAGATTGACACGTTGGGCTTTGTTCACCCAACAGTTTAACGCCACTATCGTCCATCAGCCTGGGAAAGATAACTTACTGGCTGATGCTTTATCACGTAACCCTATCAAAAATGTGCAGATACACCATGTACAATTGGAGCAGCAAGATCAAGAGACCGTTAGGAGGTTAGCCCGAATCGGTGTGTCACAGAAGAGACACGCTCCAATCAGGAAAATGTACAGGTTCCTTAAGGGTTACATGGACAAAACTGATGTTGACTATGTAGCTACACAGAGAGATTCACGACACTTTCTCTTGAGTGGAGACATCGTATGTAAGTAAGCTGACTCTGCGCATACAAAGCTTCGAATAGTCGTGCCACCTAAACTTGTTGTCAATTTAGTGTGGGTAGCTCATCACGCAACTGGACATGCGGGTTTAGATAAAACTCTTGATACTCTTAAAGAGAGGTTTATTTGGACTAACATGCGTTCCAGCATTGCTAATGTCATTCGTTCATGTGATAAATGTCAAAGAGCAAAGTATGCTTCCGCTCTATTAAAAGGAAAACCTAAGGCGATGATTCCCTATAAACCGAATGAACTCATGGCGACAGACATATTTGGTCCTTGTCCGAAGGGATATCAGGGTAATCAGTATCTGTTGGTTACCGTGGATGTCTTCTCAAAATTTGTAACAATGAGTCCCTTGCAAAAAGCTAACACGAGGAACGTTGTAAGCAGACTGGAACATGCTGTATTTCCAAAAGCTGGTAAACCAGAATATCTACTTTCGGATCATGGAGCTCAGTTTACATCCTTAGAATTTGCTGCAGATATGGAAAGGCTTGGTATTAAGCACATATTTTCAAGCGTGCGATATCCGGAATCGAATTCTTCGGAAAGATATATGGCTGAATTTTCGAAATTCTGTCGAATTTTCTGTCCAAATGATCATTCTGGTTGGGTGAGATTTGTACCCCTTATTGAGGAATGTTTAAATTCTACAGTGCAGGAGAGCACAGGAGAGGTGCCAATGAGACTTCATCTAGGAAGAAACCCAGAAAGGCCGTGGGATAATCTTTTTAACCACGTTCCTAGAGATCCCGACCTAGGAAGGCAGCAGAGAATAGACAGAGCGAAGGAACAACTCCAGAAAGCAGCACAAAAACGACTGAAAAGAGTAGCTGGAAAACGTTTTGGTGCTCCCTTAGAAATTGGAAATCTGGTATTATTACGCAGACCTGTCAAGGCTGACGTGGGTAAGAAAATCTATCCCAAGTTTGGAATAGTGTTCATGGGTCCGTTCAGAATTACGAATGCTTATGGAAACAACTGTTATGAACTCTACGATGATGAGAATAATGTCGTTTATGGCAAGTTCAATGCTGGGAACTTGAAGAAATATTATCCAAGAGTTAGCCAATAATAATTCAATTTCGTGTTCAAGTGAATTGAGATATTTATAACACAGAGTTTAAAAACAATTTGCAACTGTTTTTAAAACGTGGTGAAGGGAGAATGCCCCCGGAAATTGAATTATATTGAGACCACGATGGCTGTATTGGCAAATGTGAGTAAAGTTATGAATGTCATAGTTGTGACGTGGATATTCATGACGTAGGCACGGATGACGCAGATATCATGCAAGTAGGCTGATTGAGCTGAGATTCTTGGTGACGTCATGATTTTGTTCGAGAAAGATCCGAGATTTACGACGCAGTCGCAGGAAACAAGGTATTGTGCTAAGGAAGAAGTTACGCTATTGGAGGAGAGACTCGAACCAATGAACGATAGTTTGGAAGGAAGACGGAGATTGCTGAAACTACGATATTTGATTACTTTTGGCATGCAGATTTGTGGAAATCTATTTTCAGTTATGGCATTGATTTGGAATTTTGAAGAAATTAATTTTGAGTTTTTGAAATTTGAAAATCCGTCAAGTATAGCAAAAGTTAAAACTTCTAGCAATGACGCAGCAACAGGCTATGGAAGGGATGGATACGCCCCTTAAGAAGTTGATAAAAGGTCGTGCACAGAAGAGAGGAGCCTCATATCTCTCATACCGCTGATACCGTATATATATTTCTGGTGATATATAGTTATTTTCAAGTGATTCAGTGAAGTAAGTTGTCCTTAGCGTGGTTAAAGCCCGGCGCATCGAACGAACTCGGAGCAGTTCCATTTTACGCTGCTCGAAACTAGGTGAAGTTGAAACACTCACATTAACGTTTCCACCAGTTAAGATATCAAGCGTTAACTTCAGCCTGTATTATAATTCTATTGGGCAGTATAACATTGAGCTGTGTAGAAGATTTGAACAATTTCACAGTTATACTTCGAAAGATATTGGCACTTTAAGGCTGCCAACAAAAGTGATTTTCTCGCCACATGAGAAACACTTTTAAAATTCCACATTATACACTACGGCTGACACGTGGAATGCAACAGTGATATTGGAGAGAACGTTTGGTATTACAACGATACAGTCTACTATGGAACATTATAATCTTGCAGTGCTTTCAATGATTATAACAGTAGTTGAGATGGAAGGCTAAGGCTTTAATGCAATTGGGACATATATCGCTTGGAGTAAAGTAACAGCATGGAACTTCGTTAATCGTCTTTCTACAAAAGCGAGCATGTAGTGAACATCCAACTACACTCATGCATCGTGAATCCATCGCTGAATTATACCAGATAACAGTGGAAATATTTTCATACTCCACAACTATGAATATTTCTGCGGAAATAACTACAATAAACTTCATGGCGAATTCCTGCAAGAACTTCAGGGAACTTTCAAGAGAGGCCAGGGTTGTCCCGGCGCACAAAGAAGAGTTTTGCCAGAAGGATGTTTTTCGTATCCACGGAGCAGTGCAATTTCGGAGGAGGAAGCAGTTCGATTCTCCGAGGACGCTGATTCCAGGTTCGAGGACGGAGCACATCTTCACGCTGGTGAAATGGAACCAACAGCAGTTTTCTTTGAAAACTTTCCTCTAGAACTTCAATCAACAGATAAGGTAGTCGTGAACGTTTCTTGTATTATTTGAGTCTTGTAGCGATATCTGAGCAAGCATTCTTCCCATATTTTCTGTCCTATCTTTTGCCCCATTTTCTTGATTGATATTTCTGTACTCAGTATACTTCGATGATTTATGCCTTTTTCTTCGATTTGTTGAGACATTGTTATGTCATTGGCATACTTAAATAATTTTGGATCAGTTGAGACTGATGATTTAGATTCTTTCAGTAATTTGCATATTTTTGTAGTCACGATTTGACTGTAAAGTTATCGATTTGCTATGGCAGATTTGAATTCAGACAGCGTGTCAATTTATTAAAGTAATTCTATTCAGTTAATTACTTTGACCAATTTTCTGTCATCCTCAAGAAAGAAGAATAATTAAATGATTTTAGAGCGTTAAAATCTATTACGATATCGACGATCTTTGAAATACTAGTCGTCTTATGAACATGATTGCAACATAGACATTTATCATTGCATTATAGACAATTTCATGAAATATGAACGTTGATTACAATTTATTGAATACACTATATTAATGAAGATTTGATAGGAGTTTTTCTCAATTATAGATTGGAACAATAATGTTTGCATTCCACAATCTAATTGTATTCTATTCGACTATTCATGCAGTTTAGATGAACTTTGTTTGAAGATAGTATTTGTATACTGCGTTACTTTGAAGATATTAATCTCAATTTTCATAGACCAGGCAGGAGTGTCTAATCGTATTTGCTATTAAATTTATTTGTGATTGGCAAATTTTTACTTCATATCGATTCATGAATGAAACCCACGAAGGTTAAATAATAACAGTCATTATTACAATTGATGAATATAAGAATTTTTAAAGAGGAACAATGGATGTATAATCGTTAGTTCAGTGGACGTGTAAAAGTCGCTGTTGAATAATGCCCTTGAATAATGAAGGAGGTTCCCACAATAATGGATGAAGTTGATGAATTTATAAGTGGAGGATTTTTGTATGTAGTTTGGAATATTTTTATGCCATATATATGAAGATATATGATGAATTTTGGGCCAATTTTTGTGCAATTTTGTGCGTTATAAGCGAAGTATTTTCCCGCTGAATGTATTGTTCTTGTTCTTTGAAAGATTATTCATATGAAGATACTGTTAAAATTAACAAGAGTGTTAAATAATTTGAGAGGAAGATTTTGAATGGAGGTTACCGTCACAAATATTAATAATTATTATTAAACCTTATTAAACCTGAATTTGACAGTTAAATATAACTAACCTTCATTGGTCGATTATATCATCACGATTTGAGTAATTATCAACCGGATAAACGTGTGGTTTAATGTATTTCTTGTATAAATAATATAAACAATATAATATTGTAAAATAATTTTGTAAATATCTTTGATAATAATTTGAAAAGATAGTGATTAATAGAGGCGTGTATAAAATTTTCAATTGTCATTTGACATTGTTATAAACAATTTATTATTGTTATAAATAATTAATGAACTTTTGTTATTAACATTTAGAGTTTTGTTTTTTTTATACTCTAAACAACGCTAATTAAACAAGTGGTTTGAACAATTAAACATGATTTGGGATTTTTGGATTAATCCACTGGTGTTTGAATGAAGCATGTAAGACATTTGCGTGATAACATTTCAGTTGAGATGTGAACATTTACGTGTTTGAAAAGGAGAGCCAAGCTCTGAGGTAACACGCTTATGCTAGGGTTGAACGAACGGGATTCCGCTTTGACGATGCAGGTGCATTGCAGCTGGCCCGGACAACTGTATTACAGAGGCCAAGGACGTTCCATAATAGCCTTCTGGCTATAAATAAAATGTGAAGTATATAAACACGCAAAACAATTGATATATGTGTCTCATCCCAAATCCCGTTTCCATTCCCAGTGCATTATTATTTTTACGTTGCTATGAGCTTGAGTAAGCTGAAACATTGTTTAAAGAGAATACAAGTCCTACAGGAGGACATGGTTATGTGGTCGATGGCTTCTGATTGCCACGTTGATTTTGTTGTTTTTTTGTTAATATCATTCTTTATGTGAAATAAATTATTGTGCAGTTTAAGGTTTCTCGTCTTCGCTTTGGTTCATTTTCAATATCATGGTGGAGGTTATTGTGTGGGCATACTTTAAGTGATCCAGTTGACAACCCAGTCCCCGAGATAAATTTAAGAGGTAAGTAAAGGTAAGTATGAACCCCCGTATATTTTGGTGTGTTCCACAATAATTTCTTGTTAACTATTGTGCTCTAATCTCGATAGTATCTGTCAGTGCCATTTTCATTGATGTAGCTGTGCCGGTGCGTTTGATTATTGGCAATCCGATTGAGGGGGCGGATATCTGACAGCCTACTATCCGGATATCGGGTACAGGGTACTTCCCCGCTCTGAAGACAACTGGGTTTGAAACCCACCGTCGGGTTTCTATGAAATGGTTTTGTAGTTTTTCTCACTTGTCATTTCAGGCAAATGCTGGATTGTGCGTCTTAATAGGCCGTGAAAGAGTATACACCAACAAACACAAACATGTTAACGTTTGCTGGGAGCGTCACTTCTACACAAGAATTTTGTTCTCATAAACTCCGGCTGTAGGAAAGAACCGTTGCCCCATAGGAACTCGCTCAATCTCCTTCCCAACGCTGTAGAAACGGGAATAATAAGGGTAGAAATACTTACACACATCTTAATCAGTCATAACAAATGTCAAATATAGTAATAAAGATTTTTGTGTGTTAACACAGAAATAAAAGTGAACCTGATATATATCGACGGTGAACATGAAAGGCCTTGTACGCTACCTTTCTGAACCTATCCGTTGTCTTCCATGTATTTGGGGCATAGCTCCCAGCTTGAAGTGGATATACATTCCCTTTGAACTACATATTTAAAAATCAATGTGAGTAGGGGGGTAGTGGTGATTCTGCCCCCCCCCCCCCCTACAACTACTCCCAATGCGAGCCGATAACTCCCGAACCCGTTGTCGGAGATTCACGAATGAAGTGTCGTTGGACTCGGGATGACGGGGGCTTTGCAATGGACCACTCATTATATTTAAGAAAAAATAATTGATATTTTTCGTTTTCGAAAATAGGCGATAGTTTGAAAACCAAACATGATAGAACGTTGTGCTATGGCCCAAACGAATGGTCTTTATGACCTTTATTTTTTTGTAATAAAACTTTTTTATTTTTTATGTTTTTTTTACTCGAATTTTGAAAATCCCATATTTTGGAAACTAGGAATTATACAAAAAAGTTTGTTTGACATAAATGAAAGGTCCTTATGCCCCCTACCCCCAAAATAAATTTCAAGTCTCTAGAGCAAACATTTGTGTTTTGTAAGTAGTGGGATGATGAGAGAGCTGCCTCACTTCTTTTTGAACCCTCCTCGTATCGGCCCCAAACCTGATATCTCGCTAACCAATGGCCGGATTTGAACATACAGGGTGTCCTAGCACTCGTAGTGATGCCCCCTACTTTCCTATAGGCTCTTTATTTAATTAAAAGACCAAAACTAAAAGGTAATCCGCTTTTAATATATCGCGAACCAATCATTATAGAGGCGTGTACGAGGGGTCCAAGGACTCGGAGTGACGTCCTCTTTGCTATGAACCACTCGTTATGTAAAAAAAAATTGGAAACTCGATGTTGGGGTAAACACGTGTTTTTTGTGATTTTTGCTGATATCTCACGAACCAATAAAGCTAGAGACGTGTACGATGTGTCCTAGCACTCGGGCTAACGCCCCTTTCAAATGTGGTAGATATTTTTTCCAAAAGAAATTCACAAAGGGCCTAACGCCATACATGTTGAAAAAACTATTTTTTTCTTTACCTGTTTATGTTTATGAAGCGTGGTGGTTGAGAGAGACGATACTGCTGGGTGTGTGTTTCAACGAACCTGTCGCTAACCACAAGGACCATGCTTAATAGAAGAATCGCTATTTCGGTGGGTCGGTGTATGACAGAGCGAGCGTGCGTTTTTTCACACATTTTACCTTTAACGTGTAAACGGTGATGAGAACTTGGTTCTGTGTTGGTCGAAGCGAGTACAGAAAACAAACTTGCAGACGAGCAGGAGGTGAATGTCATTTGAGCTTATTGGAAGGCGTTGATCTGACTTGACAACAGGTGCAATGGAAAAATGACAATGACGCTTGAAGTTGAAATAATCTGACCATTGTGGTGGCAGGGAAGAGCGAAAGGCATGTGAACACATGTGAAACCACATGAGGGCTAAACCAGTTACATCCTGTTTGCTTCGCACGTGACAAAATGCAAGTTCATGTGAAATTTGATCTACCTCAGGTGTTCACCTTGGACGTTAGCTGTCCACGTGCACGATAACTGTTAACAAGTTACATCCTGTTTTGCTTCGTACGTGACAAAATGCAAGTTGACGTGAAATTTGATCTGCCACAGGTGTTCACCTTGGACGTTAGCTGTCCACGTGCCTGATAACAGAATGTTCAAAGCGTGGGAAAAAAAAGATTATACATGCAACGTAACATATATAAAGACATGTCGTTATCATGTCCACTCTCACTTAGGTGACTACCTTTGAACACACTGCGTTGCATGAAACCCCTGGTCTTGTTTAACAGTTTTGGTGTTGGTGGAAAATACTTAACCTTGTTGTGGGGTAGGTATATATTTATTTATTTATATATATTTTTTGATTTTTATATAAATACATTCAATTATTTATTGATTAGGTAATTAATGATTTTATTTATTTATTTGTTTGCAGATAACGTGTATAGCCTACCTGTCGTGTGTCTGTGGGAAATATATTAAAGAAAGAGAAAGACAGACAGCTAGAAAAGAAAACCATTTCCACACAAGCCCACGAGACGGGAATATAGCAAAGCATTACACGTCAAGGTGAGATTTGTTTTTTATATATATAACCTGTTTGATTTTGTTTTGTTTATGAAATGCATAAACTATATGGAATGGATATACTTATGGTGGTTTATTTTATTTCTTTTTAGAGTGTTGGAAAACGCTTGACCCCTGTTGATAACCAGGGACGAGTGTGTTTGGGGCCATTGTCCAGTAGTCTACAGCTGAAAACTCAGGTGAGAGTGTTCTTTCAAAATAATGTCTTTTACTGCTGCGGATACGTTAACTTGGGAGCCCCTTGAGTCTTGTTTCAAATCGCGTGTCTGCTCTGGTCGTGTGGTCAATGTTAGAAAAAGTTTAATTCCCAAAGAATTTATAGAATCTTGTTTTGAAATTTTTAACATTGAAATTTGCACAGCGCAAAGATTGCATACGGCTTTAAAGGTGAATACAGAACTAGTGTGCGATTTCATATATAAAAAGAAGGACGTAGAGCATAAAGAGACATTCTATATTTGCAGTAAAATGCAAGAGCTTTTGATAGCCCATAATTTGGAACAGTGGTATCAAAGCCATGTGGTGAATGCCTTGCTATCAAAATTTGATAAACTTCAACAAGGACCCAGTGGATTAGCGTTAGACAAAGTTCATCATCTACAAATCAACGTTTGTCATTTCAACCCGTTGAATGCTGGGTCTAGCTATATTAAAACACCACCAGCAATAGCTTCGAAAAAGGCTGTGGTGAATATTGAAAATTTTGATGATGAATGTTTTCTGTGGGCTGTGGCTGCGTATTTGCAGCCAGCTCAAGATCGTCATGTTAACAGACCAGCAAAGTACAAGGCCAAGTTTGATGAATTAAAACAAACTTTAAATTTAACTCGAGTGTCGTTCCCTATGGACTTAACCGAGATCCATAGGTTTGAACAAGATAACCAGGACTTTTCGTTCATGGTGTATGGCCTTGATGGTGATGAGATTGTGGGTCATCTTTATGCTACAAAAGAACCGAAACGTCACCACATTGATCTTTTATATCTATCTGAGAGGGAGGTGAATCACTATTGCCTCATTAAAAGCTTGAGTAGATTGCTAAGCAGACAAGTGTCTAAGCACGCTGGTGTAAAACATATTTGTGATCGATGCTTGCAATATTTTAAAACCCCTACGTTTTTGGAACGTCATAGGGTAGATTGTGTTTCTCAGGAAGCGGTGAGACTGATATTGCCACAAGAGGACAAGGCTGTGTTAAAATTTAAGGACATTCACAAGCGTGACACTGTTCCCTATGTGGTATACGCAGATTTTGAAGCTCTCACTACACCCATGGCGGGATGTGAACCAGATCCCTCCATGAGCTCAACCACACCCATTCAAAAACATGAACCCTTTGCCATAGGATTTAATGTGGTGTGTGCCTATGACCCCACACAATCCGTTTACAAATACCGTGAGGGGCCAGATTGTGCCAAATGGTTCTTGGATGAACTTGTCAAGTTGGCTCAAGATGTACAGGAAATACTGGACCACCCAGTACCCATGAGCCCATCTCCAGAATAACAGCAGCAGTATGAGCATGCCACAACATGCCATATTTGCGAAAAGCCACTGATCAGTGCTGAATACACCGTTTCGTGATCACTCAAACTTTACGGGGGAGTTTCGTGGAGCTGCGCATAGTAAATGCAACTTGAACTTTCCAGCTCCTCGTTTCATCAGTGTCTTTTTCCACAATCTGGCAAATTATGACATTCAGTTTTTGATTAGTGAATTGGGTCATGTCAACAAGGACTCGTTTACCATTATTCCTCAAAACCATGACCGTTTTACAGCCCTGACATGGAGGTTGGGCGACTTAAGCATTCGATTTTTGGATTCCTTTAAATTGATGGCATCCTCGCTAGACAGCCTTGTGAATGGCTTGAATGAGGAGGAATTAAAAAACACTAGAATGCATTTTAATGATCCTGAGCAATTTCAATTGTGCATTCGGAAAGGTATATCCCCGTATGATTTCTGCAACAGCTGGGACTTGTTAAAGCAAAGAAAACTCCCACCACAAGATAAATTTTACTCAAAACTAACACGCAGTACCGTTTCCGATGAAGACTATGCACATGCATGTCAAGTTTGGCGAGTGTTTGGCATTAAGACGCTAAGTGAATATGCTTTGCATTACCTAAAACTGGATGTATTGCTGCTTACTGATGTGTCTCAAAAATTTCTTAACTTGTGTCAACACATTTACGGTCTTGACCCGGCTCACTATTATACGAGTCCTGGGCTCTCGTTCGATGCCGCTTTGAAATACACTCAAGTGGAATTGGATTTACTCATTGACGTAGACATGGTTCTATTTTTTGAAAAGGGCATTCGTGGCGGATTTGGGTCACTTAACCAGCGCCATGCCGAAGCGAACAATGTCTACATGCCTGATTATTCACCAGACAAACCAGAATCGTACTTAATGTACTATGACGTGAATAATTTGTACGGTTACGCCGTGAGTCAGCCTTTGCCCTATGGGAAGTTTGCTTGGCTGACAGACAAACAAGTGTCAGAATTTGATGTGAACATGGCTAGCCAAGAAACAGGCCGTGGATATGTGCTAGAAGTGGATATTGAATATCCCTCATCCTTGTATGATGAACATGCCGATTTCCCATTCTGCCTTGAGCAAATGGTCCCCCCTGACAGTAAAGTGAAAATTGAAAAACTCATGGGCACACTTTACAACAAAAATTGGTATGTGCTTCATATCCAAATGTTGGTGCAATGCCTCGCCCAAGGCTTGGTGTTGAAGAAAATCCACAGGGGTATTTCTTTTGCTCAAAAAGCATGGCTTGAGCCATACATGAGACTCAACACAGAGCACCGACAAATGGCAACACAGCAGTTTGAAATTATTATTTTTAAATTAATGAACAACTGCATCTATGGCAAGTCTATGGAGAATGTTCGCAAATACCGTGACATTAAATTGTTGAATGTCTGGGAGGGGCGGTGGGGTGCCCGGCGGTACATTGCCAAGCCAAATTTCAAATCGATCAAAATTATCGATGAGGATTTGGCTACTATTGAAATGAGTAAGACCAGCGTGACCATGGATAAACCCATTTACTTGGGTCAAGTCATTTTAGACTTTTCTAAATCGGTCATGTATCGATTCCACTATGAGTTTGCCAAACGCCATTTTTAGAACGTCTCTCTTTTGTATATGGATACGGACTCATTCATTTACCACATTCGCCACTGCAACCCCTATGTCGTCATGAGGCAACATAGTGACTGGTTCGACACCTCTTGCTATAGTGCTGACAACGTGCTTCAGCTGCCCATAAAAACAAGAAGGAAATGGGTGTTTTAAAAGATGAATGCGGTGATTCCATTATGACGGAATTCGTAGGTTTGGCTTCAAAAATGTATGCTTATCGCACACTCGGCTGTAAGGAAGCCAAAAGAGCAAACGGTGTAGGTAGGGAAGTGGTAAAATCGCTACGTGTAGACGATTACTTAGCGGTTTTACGCACTGGCAAAGCTATGTCTCATACACAGTGCAGGATACAATCCAGCAACCATCATTTGTATCTTGTGGAACAGAGAAAACGCACCCTCGCCTCCATGGATAACAAGCGTGTGTGGGCTAATGACCTGCTCACCAGCCTGCCCTGGGGTTATGATCGCAAGGAGGAGGAGGTGTGATTTCACTGTTTAATCGTTTATGGGACATAGCTTTATGTAACTTGTAGATTTAGTATTTTGTAAATATTGGTTTCTGCCATTGTAAATAGTAGATTTTGTAAAATAGTGGCAACCCACTTGGACTTTTTGCTCTTTGAAAAGTTCTATGTAACCTTTATTTTTATTTTTTGATTGGTGAATAGTTCGATTCTTTTAAGCTGTACAAAGTTGTTTTTATTGTAAATATGAAATAAGTAAGATTTTTAGTAACTTTAATGACTAGTATTTAATTATTTTTCGTAATGTAAATGATAAACTAAAAAAGTTTTTTTTGGGATGAGTGTGCATGTCGAGAATCTGCTTTTGGGAATAAATAAAGTGGTTGTGTTTGTTCCCAAAGACAGGTGTGAATGTATGAGTGGAGAGAGAAAGCTGGCGTGTATGGTTGACCAGAGCACACGCGGTGAGGTAGGGTGGGTGTGTGGGAAATTGTCACTTTTACACTCATTTTGTTATGTCATTAGTTTTGTTTTTCATTGAAATGTGGCAGACAATAGACATTATTTTTGTAAAAACAGTCTTACCTGCAGTAGTTGTAGACCTCGACGTTTCTCCAAACACGCATCAACACATTGCAGTATTATCAAGGTCAAGGAAAAATGTCAAAACAGAAAAATGGAAAATCTATGTTTCCATATCACCAAAAACGCAAAACTTAAAACGGACATTTTTAAAAATCTGGAAATGGCCATATGTGAAATATGAAAATTCAAAAACTTCAAACGGTCATAGTATAAAAAGTGTCATCAGCAAAATGGAAAAATCCATATCATCAAAAACTATAAACTTGAAACGAACGTTTTCAAAAACTGTAAATTGCAAATTGGCAAAATGGCAATGTGTGAAATGTGAAAATGAGAAATCAGCCATCAACATCATGATTTTTTAAAATAATAAAAACACAAAACATCGTGCTATGGCAACCCTTTGTTTTATTTCATAACCATAAGGGGACTGACAAATGAAAAATAGATTACAAACACATCCCAATTTTTCACTCCTCAATGTTTATGTCCATGCATCATCAACTTTCCTTTCATAGCACTCATGACAATTAGGGCTGTCATCCTTTCACCCACTGAGATATCACTGGATGTGAAACGTTGTTTAGCTTTCTTCAATAACAATTTATCTGCCACATGTCTTAAACCAGGATAACTATGGCATGCTTGATACAAAAGATTAATGGGTACATCACCAAGTTGTAAACGTTTTTCGAGACGAGTTCCAGGGCCGCAAAAACGATAGCCTGGAAGATGGATTTCGAAAGGTAAGTATTGAATCACTTTGTCAATGACGCCTTTGCCACTACAGGTCTGGCATATCCTTTTCCATCGATGGTAAAAAGGTTTGGTCTTCCTCCTCCTCTGTGGACGATGTTTGTGTTTGTTGTTGCTTTTTCTCGTCATGACACCCGTGGAATGATTCAACAAAGTCTTTACACTGACTTTTATGAACTTGATACAGTTTCACTAGCTGGCAAGTCGCACACTGACGCATAGACGGTATTTTTGCCATGTCCACTTGCTTATGGTGATCGTAATCCGTACAGGTTGCAATTCACTCAACACAGGGTCTTGAGTCCATGATTTTGGTACATGTTGCCAGATTTCTTTGACCGCGTTGGCGGCCTCATAATAAATGAACGACTTGGGCAGCGCCAAGAGTTCCTCTTTGGTAAAACTGTCTAGTTTCTTTTTGCACACAAAGAACTTGCCGATGGCTTTGTCCATAGCATTGCCTTTCTCCATGGTATCACGTGCTGTAGATGTTTACACGTCGCTTGTAGAAATCTCACTGGCGTCATTCACAGGTAAATCTTGAGTTATAATTTTGTTCAACAACTCCCAGCAGGCATGGGTGGTTAACCAATGAAAGAGATGCCACGCATGCGATAGGGCTGTATGGGTAATATTGCCACAGGAACAAGTATCCATGAGCGTTTGCAGGGAGGGGCAGCCCAACTCCATGAGGTCGATACATTGGCAGTAAGACGCCAAAAATGGTTGCAACCATTGACGTTTTTCATTACCTTTCACAAATACCACATTGGCCGAGGACAAGTGTGCTTTCATGACCACGTCCAAATATTTATAGGAAATGGTTCCCTGATTCCAGTCTAGTTGCCTATGATTTTCAATCCACTGGGTTTGTTTACGGTCTTTTTCACACAACAAATCAAAAGCATGGGGTGGTTTAAATAGCAAATGCATAGCTTGCGATATCCAAAACGAGGTACAATCGATAATGGCCACTTGTTTAAATATAAATTTGTAGTCACCAATTTTAAACCCTTGGCAATCCACAATGAGCGTGCGCAACATGTTGACGCTTGCCTGGACCAAGTTCAACTGACGACTGACTGACGATCGACCACTAAAGTGTGATCATGACATGGACTTACCTACCATGCTAGTTTCAAATTGAGGTTAGGGTAGGACAGGGGGACATGCAAAAAATTAGAATTTAAGAATTACATCATTTTATTATTATAACACGTCTTACAGGCTTTTGTCATTTTGGGATATGGACGATACCAACTGATACAACAATATAGTCTCTTGTGTTTGTAACGTCCATAACACCGATGATGTCCCAATGTCTCTAAACTAGGCGTTTTTGATGGTGAGCTGCTCACCAAAGCACCATGGATACCATACGGTCCACAGGTATCGTAACTTGTTTTTTTTTTCATTACCCAGGGACACAAGTGAGGGATAGCTAGAATGACAGGGTATATTTCCCACTTCCATTCTGCACAGGTAGGGGCAGGTGGGTGACCAGCGCTGATGTTCCTGCATGGGTTCATCGCCCTCCTGCCATTGGTCTATGATGATGGGACAAAAGGCACATTTCACTTCATCTCTTGTTTTTAAATAGTAGAATCCAGCGGCCGCCAAGGCTTGAGGGTTTATGAAAGGCATCGGCCACGTGGCAAAATTCTTGAAACGTTGTTCCTCAGAGTTTAAATTCATGGATGTAACGTCTCTTGAGGCTTTAAAGCAAGACATGACTGAGCGGCTTGACATGGGTTGAGCTGTTATTTATACACTCGTCACTCGGTTGGACAGTGGATAATAGTTGACTTGTTTGTGATGAATAATCAAACAGTAGGCCGTGGTATTGGCTGGTACATTGTCATGCGTTTCAAAATCCAGTGGAATGTCAATATTGGATGGCTTGACAGACTCTTCCAGGTAAGAACAGTCAAAGACAATCAGTGGCGCTCTTGCCTTAAACGCTTGGGGTAGTAGCATGGGGCCGTTCTCTTTTTGATAATACGACCATCGAAATTTAGAAAACAAGTCGTACAGGGGGACAAACTTATTTTTTGAAAAATCCAAATCCAGTCCTTCATAGGGAAACACAGCTCCGTTGAGGAAAAGACGTGCATTTCTCAACTGCAGGTGATCAAATTGCGTGGCATCTTTGGTTTGTTGATACTTGCGATTCGTTTGAAAACCCACGATCAGGTAGAGAGGTCTCTCTGTATAGCGAGCTGTTTTTACTGAACAACTGTGTGTGTTGGTGGTGGGCAATAGCGGATACTCATGGAGTGCCAAGCTTCTAAATTCCATGGGTAGAGGCATATCTCTCTTTACCATTTAGAGTATGTCCAGTTTTTTGCTATCTTCAAGGGTCACATGAGGCACTTTCCATAGCAAGCGTTGTAGTTGAATTTTTGAATCGATGGGGGCATTGTCGGCTCCCTTGAGTGCATTATTATCACTCCTTTCTCTCACTAGGTAAAGCACTTGCCTTGCGTTGACCACAATGCGTTGGTGATCTTCGGCAAAGCCTAAAATCAGATTAAGAGGTAAATATCCAGTAAAGGTCCCATCGGTGTGTACCATCCAGTCATTGGTCGAGTCAGGACACCAACCTGCCATGCAAAGTGTTTTACCTTCTTCCTCACTATAAGAGGGGTATAGTTTCATGACACTGGAAATGCCCACATTTCGAGTGCTATCCACCACGATATCGTTAATGACATACCGCACTTCAAAAAACAGAAAGGCCAAACCATGGTTGGCCAACTTGGATGTGGTGGGTGTAGAGCCATCGGCTTTGGTGAGCCGACCTTCAATCTGAATGACACTTTCATGCGGTAGGGTGTAAATATCTTGGTTGTTGATAACACATTGAATATCATCATTGTTATTGAGACCAGGTGTTTGAGCTTGATAGGAATGGAGATCAATTCTTACCACTCCTGGTTGCTCCTCGATGCGGTTCGCTATCTCTAGGATAGAATTCATTATGAGGGTTGACGTAGTAACCCAAATGCTGTAAAATCTACTTGTCTTGAGATGTTGACGTGTATTCACGTGGCAAACAACTAACACCATTCCTAGACGGTGTTGTTGCTTTATACACAAACTTCATTGTGGCTTTAGCACCAACTTGTATGTCACTGGTGTGGTAGAATCTAGATCAATGAGTTGTTGATCTCTATTGATCAGTCTTAATGTTATATTACTAATACTATCGACAGCCACAGAATGGAAAAG
The DNA here is from genome assembly GCA_946902985.2 of Meconema thalassinum. Lineage (NCBI taxonomy): Eukaryota > Metazoa > Arthropoda > Insecta > Orthoptera > Tettigoniidae > Meconema > Meconema thalassinum. The sequence goes on along the minus strand of OX336398.1, from coordinate 186,751,718 downwards.
CACCACTGGAGGGTTTTCACGAATAATATACCCATTGGGTGATGTCACAATAAAGTCATAAAGCGAATGCGATGGTTCTTGATTGGTGTACACTTGGCTAATAATATTACATGTCACCGACACATGATGGTCCTCAATGAACTTCACTTCATGGTCCGAATCATGTTTTTTGTTGGGCTCCAACACACGTGGTTTAAATCCTAGTAATGAGCCAATGGAATCGGGGTGAGCTTTAAAGTCAATGTTAAAGGTAGAGAAAATACGGCAGCGATGAGTGTTGGTATTTCCTACAAGTTCAAACTTGCGCGTTCCATCGAGAAATGACTTTAAACCACATTGATTGATCAACACCACATAAATGTGTTCATAAATATCATCGATCGTGTATCCACCAGAGTTCAGGGTGAGCACAGAATCATCATAGTAAAACTTGTTGTTCACATTTTCTCGTATGTTGTATATTCGATTGTACGTTTCATGAGAAACAAGTCCTAAACCATAGGGTTTTTCACTCAATTCGATAAGCGGGTAAAAGTCTAGGCTGACTTCAGGTCCACGTCCATGCAGTGTAAACGTTTTACTTTCTGCCGACATACTGGTGGCGTTTTTGCTTATGCTGCGTCTTATATAAAAAAATTAAACACAAACGTCCACACTGTTGGCTGTTAAAAGTTTGCTCTCGTTTCACATTATAATATATCTTGATCCTGTTTCCAAAATAGGTCACTAGTTCCATGGGCGGAGGCAAATTCCCAAAACTGTCAAAGTACCATACGATGGATCCCTCTTTGACATAAGCTACATAATGAGTTCCTGGTCCTCGGTGATCATCCAAATTGACAACAGCACATTCCTGTTTCCAGGGTCGTGGGGGGTAATTGGTTTCGCATAAACACACCTCGAAAATGAGAAAGCTTTAGTTGTTTAGCATAGCTTTCCACTTGTTGATGCCTCAGGGCATGTCTCGCTATGGCTGAGGTTATTTTTTTTAAATATTTCGAAATGGTGAAATCCCAAATCCTTGTTGATAAAAGGCTGGCTTTAAATTGGCATTTCTAGCCCCCATGGCAATCGCTTCCATCGTTTCATTGTGTCGCTGACTTTCTTTGAGTTGTTGCTTGCCCAGCTGCGCGGCTTTAATGGTTTTAGCCACTGCACTGGCACCGCCCAAAAGTGAACCTAGAGCAGCCAAATCGGCATATAATGCAGGAAAAAATACCGCTCGTTTGGGGACGGGAATCACTCGCCCTTGGTTTGAAACCTGTCGCCGACGTTTTGGAATAACATATCTCTGTGCTGCTCGAAAGGCTTTCCTTATGGTAAATACATTATTTTTTCTTTTTTTCTTTCGCAAGGGCTTGTCCACGAATGTCTTAAGCCCAGGCTTTGCCAAGGACAAAGTCAGTTTTTTAGTCTTTCTCCCCGCATTCCTTTGTTTCACCATGATGATAATGACCAACAACCTTTCACAAGAAAGTTTAAATCACAACTAACGTCAGATGGTTATTTCATGGCTGTATATTCCAATTCCACATAAAGTGGGAAATCGTTTATGGTTTTTCCTGCTTGCTTTTCATCCCATGTCAACATGAGATGAAATGATAATTCGTCACCTGCATTGACCATTTCATGGTTATGGACCAACATCCTATGACCACTTATCTTTATTTGTAAATGGTTCTCATCAGGCATGGCATATTTGATGTGAATGGTTCCATCATAGTGTAATCGATAGTGCTTAATCCTGAAGCAAGCACATAGGTCAAGTGTTGATCATGGACTAGCGGTACATGGTTTCTCTCATTCAAAGGTTTTTCATTTGTTAGATACACTAAAAATACAGATGGGATAAATTTATAAAGCCTTTTCATTTCATAGGTCATGTAACGCTTGGTACAAACATCGTCTTCGTCTTGTGGGTCTTCCACGTGAATAATCTGATGGTGATTAGCACTATAGCCATTCACCGTAAGCTGGGGCACTTTGTGATAAAACTCATACACTTTGTTATCCACATACTTTTTCGTAGTAACGTCTGTAGACACTTGAGGATGTTTTACATGGGTTAACCGCTTTCCCTTAAAGTCATAATCTCCCTGTTTTGTGCGTGGCACTACTGACCTATCCACATAGTGTTTATTAGCAGGATCTGTTTCTTGTTTAGGATCATGTATGGGGACAGGCCTAGCATTGGCCATCAACGAACGTCCAAAGACATCCATCGTCAACCTGTAGTACCAGTCTACTGTTTCTATGACAAGGTTCGGTGTCCTGTATATAGACAGCCTGCTAGCCTGTCTAAGCCTTAGTTGAAATGAAGATTATTAAGCAGCAAGAGTCATTCTCCGTGGGGGACATGGTTTCCCATCTCTGTCCCACATCACGTGAACAACGCCATGGTTCACTGTTTCCACCTTCCATTCGCTGCATCATTGTGGGGCCCTCCGGCTGTGGAAAGACTAATCTTTTGTTAACGCTCATCACAGCGCCCAATGGTCTGCGTTTTCAAAATATTTATATTTTTGCAAAATCTCTCTACCAACTCCTCTACGTGTTTCTGGATCAAGTCATGTCTGGATTACAAAAAGAGAATATGGGTTATTTTACATTTTCCATGCAATAAAATGTGATTTCACCGGATGAGGTAAAGCCTGATTCACTCATGATTTTCGATGATGTATCCACTGAACGTCAAGGTATCATTCAAAGCTATTTCAGCATGGGTCGACACAAACATATCGATTGCTTCTATCTTGGGCAAACGTATTCAAAACTGTCCAAACAGTTGATTCGTGACAATGCCAATGTCATTGTTTTATTTCGCCAGGACGAAAGGAACAGTCGTCACATTTAGCATGAACATGTGAATCCAGATATGACCTTTCAAATGTTTACAGAATTGTGTGACAAGTGCTGGAACACTCAACGTCATGCCTGTTTAGTGATTGACAAACAAAGTGAACTCAACCAAGGACGGTATCGCTTAGGGTTTGATCATTTTATTGCTATTTAAGGCCCTATCTCATTCCCCGTCAAGTCATTTGTCAAGACACCATGGCGTTAGCAGAGAGTCAATTGAAAAAGCATATTATTAGAGCAAAAAATACTATTCGCCAAAAGTTTCGTCAATTGAAACGATCGCGTGCCGATCATGCTTTGTTTATTCAACAACATTTAGCACCTCCGCTAAAAGCCATGTTGAAACCCTCTTTCAAGCCATCTGAAACGCTACCCACCATTTCACAAGCCACGCAGACGCTACACGAGAACCTTGAGGAAGAGGAAGAGGAACAGGAAGATTTGACTAGTGTTAGCGAAGTTGAGGATGAGGAGGAACAAGTGTTTACGCCTCAAAAAAAGGCCGCACCCCTTGCAGAGTTTTTGAGAAAAAAGAAATCCTTGGCCATGGTCGAAACACCTTGCCCTTCCAGAGCGTCTCCGTTTTCACAACTCTTGGCCACCCCTCAACATAAAGCTCGACTGAAAACCATTTTAATAAAATATTATGGATCAACATTGGAACCCTATTTCACCGATCTATTTATTGGAAACACAGATACCACGTATGGTGTTCGCTATGAGGATGATATTTTTAAAATTGGCGATTCATCCATTAAATTTGCTCGTACTAAAGCTGTCATTAAAAACATCAACTATAAATTACCTCCAGGACTGTTAAAGCTGCTCTTTTCTCGGACCCCCTCTTTCCATGATTATACACCAGAGGATCTTGAAAAATATAAATCCCTTTTTTTTGGATACCCATGCCCACAAAAGACAGTATGATCCAGCTCAACAAGTGAATGCCAATATATCTCAAAAATATAAAACCATCATTGCAAAAATGTTTCCCACCAGTCAAAGTACTCGTCGTAAAGCGTCCGCTTCGGGAGTGACATTTAAACCATTAAAACCCCTTGTGGATATTACCTACTGGCACAATCCCAATAAGCTCGTCCAGCGGCTACAGTTGTTGCATGCTTCACGTCAAGCTGGCCATACCTTTCACGATTGGGAAATTCAAGAAATTGAACAAGAACTTCGAAATGCCAAAATTATTGTTTAAGCCCTCACCCATTAAAATGGGTATTGCTCATGAGTTGCATCGCCCAGCTAGGCGTCACTATCCGCGACTCAAGGTGATTTCACGAGGTGTGGATGAACTTTGGCAGGCTGACTTGATTGAAATGATACCCTATGCTGACGTTAACGACGGTGTAGGCTATATGTTGACCGTCATTGATGTCTATTCCAAAATGGCCTTTGTTGAACCTGTGCGTCGCAAGTCTGGTCCACTAGTTACCAAGGCCTTTCAACATATTATTCAACACTCCAAACGTCAACCTCAGTTGCTACAAATCGACCAGGGGAAAGAATTTTTCAACAAGGACTTCTCCAGTTTTCTCAAATCTAAGGATATTCACCATTACACCACGTACAGCAATCTCAAAGCCAGTGTGGTCGAGCGGTTTAACCGAACATTGAAAACCCATATGTGGAAAGCGTTTACCGCTCAGGGCACGTATCGCTGGTTGGACATGTTGCCAGAGCTAGTGTCACGATATAATGACACCAAACATAGAACGATTGGGACCAAGCCACGCCTCATGACTAAAAATATTCAGCGATTGGATAAACTGTTTAACCCCATAAAAACAGCCGAACCTAAACGTCACCGACTGAAAATTGGGGATTTTGTTCGTGTGAGCAAATTTAAGTCTTCTTTCAATAAGGGGCTACACGCCACAGTGGGGGACTGAACTATTTCGAATTCGTCGAATCAACTTGGACACTCCAGTCACCTATTTACTCGAGGACCTCAACCGTCAACCCATAAAAGGTAGATTTTATCTCCATGAACTTCAGAAAACAGCATTTCCTAAGCATTATCTTGTGGAAAAAGTGTTGAAACAAAAAGGAAATAAACTCTATGTCAAATGGTTAGGGTTTAACTCTACGTTTAATTCTTGGATCAATAAATTACATGTTGTGTGGACCTGTGCAATTTTTAATTTATTTATTCACACATTTTGTACACCACCTATAGCTCTGTGTGTACAGTCCTCAGCTCCACATATTTCTTTCTCTTTCCTCCTGTGTTCTCTCTTACATTACCCCCTCCCCCTCTCCCTCCCTTCACCACCCACCACTGCTGTTCGCAGCTCTTGCCTATCTATTGGTTGTGACATCATTCCCACAAGCTGCATCATACTTTTTACTGATTCAGCGATTCGCACGCTTTGAACATTCTGTTATCAGGCACGTGGACAGCTAACGTCCAAGGTGAACACCTGTGGCAGATCAAATATCACGTCAACTTGCATTTTGTCACGTACGAAGCAAAACAGGATGTAACTTGTTAACAGTTATCGTGCACGTGGACAGCTAACGTCCAAGGTGAACACCTGAGGTAGATCAAATTTCACATGAACTTGCATTTTGTCACGTACGAAGCAAACAGGATGTAACCGGTTTAGCCCTCATGTGGTTTCACATGTGTTCACATGCCTTTCGCTCTTCCCTGCCACCACAATGGTCAGATTATTTCACCTTCAAGCGTCATTGTCATTTTTCCATTGCACCTGTTGTCAAGTCAGATCAACGCCTTCCAATAAGCTCAAATGACATTCACCTCCTGCTCGTCTGCAAGTTTGTTTTCTGTACTCGCTTCGACCAACACAGAACCAAGTTCTCATCACCGTTTACACGTTAAAGGTAAAATGTGTGAAAAAACGCACGCTCGCTCTGTCATACACCGACCCGCCGAAATAGCGATTGTTCTATTAAGCATGGTCCTTGTGGTTAGCGACAGGTTCGTTGAAACACACACCCAGCAGTATCTTCTCTCTCAACCACCACGTTTCATAAACATTATAAACAGGTAAAGAAAAAAATAGTTTCTTCAACATGCATGGCGTTAGGCCCTTTGTGAATTTCTTTTGGAAAAAATATCTACCACATTTGAAAGGGGGCGTTAGCCCGAGTGCTAGGACACCTCGTACACGTCTCTAGCGTTTTTGGTTCGTGAGATACCAGCAAAAATCACAAAAAACACGTGTTTACCCCAAAATCGAGTTTCCAATTTTTTTTTAAATATAACGAGTGGTTCATAGCAAAGAGGACGTCACTCCGAGTCCTTGGACCCCTCGAACACGCCTCTATCATGATTGGTTCGCGAGATATTAATAGCGGATGACCTTTTAGTTTTGGTCTTTTAATTAAATAAAGAGCCTATAGGAAAGTAGGGGGCATCACTACGAATGCTAGGACACCCTGTATGTTCAAATCCGACCATTGGTTAGCGAGATATCAGGTTTGGGGCCGATACGAGGAGGGTTCAAAAAGAAGTGAGGCAGCTCTCTCATCATCCCACTACTTACAAAACACAATTTTTTTCTCTAGAGACTTGAAATTTATTTTGGGGGTAGGGGGCATAGGGACCTTTCATTTATGACAAACAAACGTTTTTGTATATTTCCTAGTTTCCAAAATATGGGATTTTCAAAATTCGAGTTAAAAAAAACATAAAAAATAAAAAAGTATTATTAAAAAAAATAAAGGTCATAAAGACCATTCGTTTGGGCCATAGCACAACGTTCTATCATGTTTGGTTTTCAAACTATCGCCTATTTTCGAAAACCAAAAATTTCATTTTTTTTTTCTAAAATATAACGAGTGGTCCATAGCAAAGCCCCCGACATCCCGAGTCCAACGACACTTCATTCGTGAATCTCCGACAACGGGTTCGCGAGTTATCGGCTCGCATTGGGAGTAGTGGTGGGGGGGGGCAGAAGCACCACTACCCCCCTACTAATGTGCTCTGCTTAACCATAGTTATTTCGGTAATTGGCAGGACCCTATTATGTCCCTTAGTCTAAGTCTTAAGACCTAGGCCACATAATTGAGAAAATTATAAAGTTTAAAGTTGGCAACATTTTAATCAAGATTATGCTCGACAACAAATTAAATGAAGAAGTTTTAATTACAAGAAAACCATGGTGCCCTTCATAGAACAGCGAAGACACGCCAAATCAGATCGCGAATGAGAGAAATATAATGATTCTATGGAAAATATGGTACTCGAAAGAAACTATAACAAGTAGTTCCGTGAAGAACTATACAGCCTATTTTCATATATCCCACTTATTGCAACTATCAACATACACAATTTCAGTTTGATTGCTGTAATAGATTCGTAGATATTGAGAACCGACTATATAATTCGGATGGTCGCCATGTTGGATTTTATATATGTAGGTCCTAGAGTTATGTACTGTTACATGCAGATTATTGTGTACGTGTAGTATTCAAACTTCAATCGCATAATTAGGACACTAGAAGTTACAAGGAGATTTTAAAATTTCGCACAGCTGCCATCTTTAGGTTATGGAAACAATTGAAATAAATTAGAAGCTAGTGGACTACCATTCGTATAAGGATTTACTTTACCAAGTTTCACTGCACTCGGATGGTTAAATTGCGATAAACGTCCATGTGAATATTTATATTTCGCGACGCCGCCATGTTGGATTTGTGATCACCAGGTTATTTAAAGTCCTATAAGTGAACTTGAGTTCATAGCCCCTATGAACAATAAAAAATTCAGTTTGATTGCTACAATAGATTCGTAGATATTGAGAGTCGTCTAAATATTTAGGATGGTCGCCATGTTGGATTGTTAAATGTATAGGCCATAGAGTCATCTACTGTAGCCGATATCCGGATAGTAGGCTGTCAGATATCCGCCCCCTCAATCGGATTGCCAATAATCAAACGCACCGGCACAGCTACATCAATGAAAATGGCACTGACAGATACTATCGAGATTAGAGCACAATAGTTAACAAGAAATTATTGTGGAACACACCAAAATATACGGGGGTTCATACTTACCTTTACTAACCTCTTAAATTTATCTCGGGGACTGGGTTGTCAACTGGATCACTTAAAGTATGCCCAAACAATAACCTCCATCATGATATTTAAATTGAACCAGAACGAAGACGAGAAACTTTAAACTGCACAATAATTTATTTCACATAAAGAATGATTTTAACAAAAATAAGACAACAAAATCCACGTGGCAATCAGAAGCCATCGATCACATAATCATGTCCTCCTGTAGGACCTGTATTCTCTTCATACAATGTTTCAGCTTTCTCAAGCTCATAGCAACGTAAAAATAATAATGCACTGGGAATGGAAACGGGATTTGGGATGAGACACATATATCAATTGTTTTGCGTGTTTATATACTTCACATTTTATTTATAGCCACAAGGCTATTATGGAAACGTCCTTGGCCTCTGTAACACAGTTGTCCGGGCCAGCTGCAATGCACCTGCATCGTCAAAGCGGACTCCCGTTCGTTCAACCCTAGCATAAGCGTGTTACCTCAGAGCTTGGCTCTCCTTTTCAAAACACGTAAATGTTCACATCTCAACTGAAATATTATCACGCAAATGTCTTAAATGCTTCATTCAAACACCAGTGGATTACTCCAATAATCCCAAATCATGATTAATTGTTCAAACCACTTGCTTAATTAGCGTTGTTTAGAGTATAAAAACAAAACTCCAAATGTTAATAACAAAAGATCATTAATTATTTATAACAATAATAAATTGTTTATAACAATGTCAAATGACAATTGAAAATTTTATACACGCCTCTATTAATCACTATCATTTCAAATTATTTAACAAAGATATTTACAAAATTATTTTACAATATTATATTGTTAATATTATTTATACAAGAAATACATTAAACCACACGTTTATCCGGTTGATAATTACTTAAATCGTGATGATATAATCGACCAATGAAGGTTAGTTATATTTAACTGTCAAATTCAGGATTAATAAGGTTTAATAATAATTATTAAAATTTGTGACGGTAACCTCCATTCAAAATCTTTATCTCAAATTATTTAACACTCTTGTTAATTTTAACAGTATCTTCATATGAATAATCTTTCAAAGAACAAGAACAATACAATCAGCGGAAAAATACTTCGCTCAAGACGCACAAAATTACACAAAAATTGGCCCAAAATTAATCATATATCTTCATATATATGGCATAAAAATCCTTCAAACTACACACAAAAATCCTCCACTTATAAATTCATCAACTTCATTAATTATTCTGGGAACCTCCTTCATTATTCAAGGGCATTACTCAACAGCGACTTTTACACGTCCACTGAACTAACGATTATACATCCATTGTTCCTCTTTAAAAATTCTTATGTTCATCAATTGTATTAATGACTGTTATTATTTAACCTTCGTGGGTTTCATTCATGAATCGATATGAAGTAAAAATTTGCCAATCACAAATAAATTTAATAGCAAATACGATTAGACACTCCTGCCTGGTCTATCAAAATTGAGATTAATATCTTCAAAGTAACGCAGTATAAAAATACTATCTTCAATCAAAATTCATCTAAACTGCATGAATAGTCGAATAGAATACAATTAGACTGTGGAATGCAAACATTATTGTTCCAATCTATAATTGAGAAAAACTCCTATCAAATCTTCATTACTATAGTGTATTCAATAAATTGTAATCAACGTTCATATTTCATAAAATTGTCTATAATGCAATGATAAATGTCTATGTTGCAATCATGTTCATAAGACGACTAGTATTTCAAAGATCGTCGATATCGTAATAGATTTTAACGCTCTAAAATCATTTAATTATTCTTCTTTCTTGAGGATGACAGAAAATTGGTCAAAGTAATTAACTGAATAGAATTATTTTAATAAAATGACACGCTGTCTGAATTCAAATCTGCCATAGCAAATCGTTAACTTTACAGTCAAATCGTGACTACCAAAATATGCAAATTACTGAAATAATCTAATTTATCAGTCTCAACTGATCCAAAATTATTAAGAATGCCAATGACATAACAATGTCTCAACAAATCGAAGAAAAAGGCATAAACCATCGAAGTGTACTGAGTACAGAAATATCAATCAAGAAAATGGGGCAAAAGATAGGACAGAAAAATATGGGAAAATGGTTGCTCAGATATCGCTACAAGACTCAAATAATACAAGAAACGTTCACGACTACCTTATCTGTTGATTGAAGTTCTAGAGGAAAGTTTTCAAAGAAAACTGCAGTTGGTTCCAATTTCACCAGCGTAAAGATGTGCTCCGTCCTCGAACCTGGAATCAGCGTCCTCGGAGAATCGAACTGCTTCCTCCTCCGAAATTGCACTGCTCCATGGATACGAAAAACATCCTTCTGGCAAAACTCTTCTTTGTGCGCCGGGACAACCCTGGCCTCTCTTGAAAGTTCCCTGAAGTTCTTGCAGGAATTCGCCATGAAGTTTATTGTAGTTATTTCCGCAGAAATATTCATAGTTGTGGAGTATGAAAATATTTCCACTGCTATCTGGTATAATTCAGCGATGGATTCACGATGCATGAGTGTAGTTGGATGTTCACTACATGCTCGCTTTTGTAGAAAGACGATTAACGAAGTTCCATGCTGTTATTTCACTCAATCGATACATGTCCCAATTGCTTTGAAGCCTTAGCCTTCCATCTCAACTACTGTTATAATCATCGAAAGCACTGCAAGATTATAATGTTCCATAGTCGAATGTATCGTTGTAATACCAAACGTATTCTCCAATATCACTGTTGCACTCCACGTGTCAGCCGTAGTGTATAATGTGGAATTTTAAAAGTGTTTCTCATGTGGCGAGAAAATCACTTTTGTTGGCAGCCTTAAAGTTCCAATATCTTTCGAAGTATAACTGTGAAATTGTTCAAATCTTCTACACACCTCAATGTTGTACTGCCCAATAGAATTATAACAAAGGCTGAAGTTAACGCTTGATATCTTAACTGGTGGAAACGTTAATGTGAGCGCTTCAACTTCACCTAGTTTCGAGCAGCGTAAAATGGAACTGCTCCGAGTTCGTTCGATGCGCCGGGCTTTAACCACGCTAAAGACAACTTACTTCACTGAATCACTTGAAAATAACTATATATCACCAGAAATATATATACGGTATCAGCGGTATGAGAGATATGAGAGCTCCTCTATCCTGTGCACGACCTTTTATCAACTTCTTAAGGGGCGTATCCATCCCTTCCATAGCCTGTTGCTGCGTCATCGCTAGAAGTTTTAACTTTGGCTATATTTGAAGGATTTTCAAATTTCAAAAACTCAAAATTAATTTCTTCAAAATTCCAAATCAATGCCATAACTGAAAATAGATTTCCACAAATCTGCATGCCAAAAGTAATTAAATATCGTAGTTTCAGCAATCTCCGTCTTCCTTCCAAACTATCGTTCATTGGTTCGAGTCTCTCCTCCAATAGCGTAACTTCTTCCTTAGCACAATACCTTGTTTCCTGCGACTGCGTCGTAAATCTAAGATCTTTCTCGAACTCATGACGTCACCATGAATCTCAGCTCAATCAGCCTACTTGCATGAAATCTGCGTCATCCGTGCCTACGTCATGAATATCCACGTCATAACTATGACATTCATAACTTTACTCCAAGCGATATTTGCCAATACAGCCATCGTGGTCTCAATATAATTCAATTTACGGGGGCATTCCTTCACCACGTTTTAAAAACAGTTGCAAATTGTTTTTAAACTCTGTGTTATAAATATCTCAATTCACTTGAACACGAAATTGAATTATTATTGGCTTACTCTTGGATAATATCTCTTCAAGTTCCCAGCATTGAACTTGCCATAAACGACATTATTCTCATCATCGTAGAGTTCATAACAGTTGTTTCCATAGGCATTCGTAATTCTGAACGGACCCATGAATACTATTCCAAACTTGGGATAGATTTTCTTACCCACGTCAGCCTTGACAGGTCTGCGTAATAATACCAGATTTCCAATTTCTAAGGGGGCACCAAAACGTTTTCCAGCTACTCTTTTCAGTCGTTTTTGTGCTGCTTTCTGGAGTTGTTCTTTCGCTCTGTCTATTCTCTGCTGCCTTCCTAAGTCGGGATCGCTAGGAACGTGGTTAAAAAGATTATCCCACGGCCTTTCTGGGTTTCTTCCTAGATGAAGTCTCATTGGCACCTCTCCTGTGCTCTCCTGCACTGTAGAATTTAAACATTCCTCAATAAGGGGTACAAATCTCACCCAACCAGAATGAGCATTCGGACAGAAAATTCGACAGAATTTCGAAAATTCAGCCATATATCTTTCCGAAGAATTCGATTCCGGATATCGCACGCTTGAAAATATGTGCTTAATACCCTGCCTTTCCATATCTGCAGCAAATTCTAAGGACGTAAACTGAGCTCCAATGTCCGAAAGTAGATATTCTGGTTTACCAGCTTTGGGAAATACAGCATGTTCCAGTCTGCTTACAGCGTTCCTCGTGTTAGCTTTTTGCATGGGACTCATTGTATCAAATTTTGAGAAGACATCCACGGTAACCAACAGATACTGATTACCCTGATATCCCTTCGGACAAGGACCAAATATGTCTGTCGCCATGAGTTCATTCGGTTTAGAGGGAATCATCGCCTTAGGTTTTCCTTTTAATAGAGCGGAAGCATACTTTGCTCTTTGACATTTATCACATGAACGAATGACATTAGCAATGCTGGAACGCATGTTAGTCCAAATAAACCTCTCTTTAAGAGTATCAAGAGTTTTATCTAAACCCGCATGTCCAGTTGCATGATGAGCTACCCACACTAAATTGACAACAAGTTTAGGTGGCACGACTATTCGAAGCTTTGTATGCGCAGAGTCAGCATACTTACATACGATGTCTCCACTCAAGACAAAGTGTCGTGAATCTCTCTGTGTAGCTGCATAGTCAACATCAGTATTGTCCATGTAACCCTTAAGGAACCTGTACATTTTCCTGATTGGAGCGTGTCTCTTCTGTGACACACCGATTCGGGCTAACCTCCTAACGGTCTCTTGATCTTGCTGCTCCAATTGTACATGGTGTATCTGCACATTTTTGATAGGGTTACGTGATAAAGCATCAGCCAGTAAGTTATCTTTCCCAGGCTGATGGATGATAGTGGCGTTAAACTGTTGGGTGAACAAAGCCCAACGTGTCAATCTATCACTAGACATGTCCGTTTGCAGCATAAACTGAAGTGCTTTGTGATCTGTAATAATGATAACCTTATGTCCCAGCAACATTTTTTTCCAAGCTTGCAAAGCTGTTACAAAAGCTAACGCTTCTAGTTCTGTCGTAAAGTAATTTTCCTCGTGTTTCTTTAACTTCCGACTAGTGAACGCAATGTAGTGCTTGTTGCCTGCCTCGTCTTTTTGGTATAAGACTGCACTAATGCCTATTCTTGATGCATCAGACTCTATATAGAATACCTTCTCAAAGTCTGGGTACTCCAGTTTGACGTTGTTTCTGAGCATCTCCTTTGCTTTCTCAAAAGCCTCGTCTGCTGCGGTACTCCATTTCCATCTATTATTTTTCTTGAGTAAATCATACAGAGGAGCCATAATTTCAGAGTATCTCGGACAGTGGCTGCTAATGAATTGGCAAGCGCCTACAAATTCTCTGACTTGTTTCACCTTAGTTGGCTTTGGGAATCTAGTGATCGCATCTACTTTCTGCATGTTTGGATGATATCCATCTTTATCAATGGTATGCCCCAAGTAATTGATCTCCTTCTTCAAGAATTGACATTTTCCAAAATTGACCTTGATATTGGCCTCCCTTAAATTTTCAAACAACTTTCTCAAGTGCACTAAATGTTCTGCGGCGTTGGGTGAAGATACAATTAAATCGTCAATGTAGCAGATTACATTCTCCTTTACTTCGTCAGTGAGCTTGCTATCAAGTGCTCGAATAAGTGCTGGTCCACTGTTGACCATTCCAAAAGGCATTCTCACAAAGACCCATGACGTCTGGTCAAATAGGAATCCAGTGTACTGCATACTTTCTTCCTCCAGTTAACTTGGTAAAACGCAGATGTCAAGTCAAGACCACTGAAACATGCTCTCCCTTTGAACTTTCTAAGCAGATCTCTGATCTTAGGTGGTCGGTCATTTTCTGGAAGAATCTTCAAGTTGATGGTCCGAGCATCGAGACAAAGACGTATCTGACCATTACTTTTCTTCACTACAGTAATGGGGTTTATGTAAGACGACGCCTGTTTTTTAATAATCCCGTCTACCTCCATTTTTCTGATCAACCCTCGTACTTCTTGATAGTATTTCTCAGGTATGGGGTATATTCTCTTTTGGTAAGGGGTTTCATCGGTCAGCCTTATCTTATACTTATAGTCTTTAATCAATCCAGGTTTTTCATCGAAAATATCTTGGAATTCCTTTATCAAATCCTCAAATTCCCCCTGAATTTCTTCAAATCCTTCAGTTTTTCTACTGGGTATTTCTGTTATATTCTCTACGTCGTTAATAATGGTATTTAAAATTTCTTCCCTAAGGTCTATCTCCAGACTGTTTTTCACGTCCTGTTCTTCGGTCTCTTCTGTGATCCTGTACCCATCATTAAAGCTAATACTCCTATTCTTCATATCAATAATGGCTCCAACCTTCGATATAAAATCGATTCCTAGCACAATATCGAAATGGATCTTGTTAACCACAATGAAGATCTGTTCATAATTCCTTCCATTAATTTCAAAGTTCAACAGCACTTGGATCTTGCATTTCACTGCCTTGTCTTGGAAAATTCCTCTCACTTTGACGGTAGAAACTGGTAAAACTGTCATGTTTTCTCCTTTTAACAGACTTTGATAGCATTCGTCAGAGATGATAGAAATAATTGCGCCAGTATCCATAAGAGCTTTATACTGTTGGCCATCTATCAGTACAGAAATAATAGGTAATGCACATGGTCTTTCCTCTTTAACGATTCCCCTCTCTTCTAATAAATCCTCATCAGTTACTTCGTAAATTTCGTTAATGGTAATCAGGTGTGGTGTGGCAATATATTCATGGTTTCTCACTGTCGTTGAGAAATCGGCGTTTTTTTTTTGTGTTACCAATCTCAAAGTTCCCCTGCTGACTTGTAGAAGGACCAGGATCGATCACTACATCCTGTCTTTTCTTTTGATTTTCAGCTTCCTTTTCTCGTAATTCCTTCAGATACTGCTGACTTTCTTTCTCTCTTTCTTGATACTTGTCGGATGTCATAACCTGACCTTGAGAATTCTGATTCTGATTCTGGTACTGGTTATTTCTGTTATAATTTCTATTATAACCATTGTTGTAGTATCTACCTCTTCCGTTGTTGTAATTCCCTCTATTATTATTCCAGCCTCGTCTTTGCTGATATGGACGGTAACCTTGCGATCTGTGGTTGCGGAAATAATTATTCCTGTGAGGACCTATATTTTCAGTTTTTCCTTCCTCAGGCTTATCAGTTTGCTGCACTTGATCCATGTAGACCGTATTAACGTCTTTGAATTCGTGCCTCTGACCTTTTTGTACCAAATTTGGCATTGGACTCGTGTAGTCAAGCCTTCTCAACAATTCGTCCATACTTGTCAAATCTCTGATATTTGACGATATGATCAGTCTTCTTACCTCCACAGGCAGCATACGTGAGATCGCATCTATCAACTGCTCTGTTGACAATGGGGGTTGCAAAAATCTCAAGCGTGATAGTTGGCTCGTGAAGAAATCAGCGTACCGTGTTGGAAGAGTACCTGAATACTTCCTCGAGTATACCTCAGCTCTTAGTGAATTCTGAGCTTCTATTGACCAGAATCGATTAATCAGTGCCTCTGCAAATTCGTCAAAATTGCTGAAAGTGTACCGAAATGCTCTAAACCATTCGAGGGGTCCTCCAGCTAGAAATCTTTCTACGATTCTCATCTCTCTCTCTCTAGGAATGTGGGCTTCTGTGAAATAGTCTTTAAGATTCCTGATTTATTCGATCGGTGTGAGACTATCAGTGTTGCTAAATTTTTGAGGTTTGTCTTCAAAATTCCGGATGACTGTCACATTTCTCGGATATGAATCCATATAATTCCTCCCACTATCACGATACTTCCATTCGGGTTCAATATTCCGATCCTCTTCTTCTTCCCTGAATCTGGATATACGTTCCTCAGGACTAATATCTCTCTCTTCTGTAGTAAGGTTACCTCTTCTCACGTAATTTCTCTCCTCTTCACCAGTCAATCCTTCGGTATCCTTGTCTGTGATTTCCGTGATGACTTTCCTAATCAACTCTTCCTTATAGGTTTCCATCATGCTGGCTTCTCCTAGTTTTAAATTCTGCAGCTTGCTCGTAGTTTCATTAACATCAGAGACAACCTTATGAATCTGTTCCTCTAACGCATTTTTTAATGCTTGCACGTCCTGACCTATTTGAGTTCTATCCTCTACCTGCTTTTCGGATAGCGAATCCGTCCTTACATTCAAGTCATTCCTAATCAGAACCACTTCGTTATTAATGTCTACTTGTGTACTGGCAAGTTTACTTTCAATTCGTTCCTGAATCTGATCTACATGTTCCCCACATGACCTGTTCCATTCATCTTTCCACACCGTTACATTTGCAGTTAACATTTCCGCAATATCTACTTCGATGTCCTCCTTAAGTAAACGATTATGATCTAATACTTGGGTTCTCATGACCTCTACATCGTACTTTAAACCAGCTAAAGAAGCTGTTGTCCTAACACACTCGTCAACTAACCGAGTTGTTAATGCACTAATGTTACGAGTACAAAGCATTTTTGAAGTTTCAATTTCCTCCCTAACTTTGTTAACATCAGTCTGAACTTTAGCAATGTCTACAAAAACAGTATTGACTTCTACTTGTATTTTATTGATATCGCTTTGCATATCGTTAACATCTGAATGAATATTATTGATGTCTACTTGAACATTTGACACATCAGTTCGAACATTACTAACCTCTCTTTGAACTTCTTCTACTTTGTCTTGTACAGTAGCAACATCATTCCTTACAATAATTACTTCAGCTCTAGCACATGAAATATCACTCCGGACATTAGCAACATCAAGATTCAACATAGTAAGATCTTTCTGTACCTTAGACACATCATTTTTAACATCAGACACATCTTTATGCACATTAGATAAATCTTTATGGACATTGGACACGTCTGTGCGCATGTCAGTTACAGCATTCTCGATTCCCTGGGTACTGATCTGAAAACGCGACATATCATTTTCTAAGTTTGCAGAACGGGTCTGAATAACTTTCAAATTTTCATCCATCCTAGTAGACAAATTACTAGCATTCTCCTTCATCATCTCCTGCATTCTAATACACAAATTAGCAGACAAGTTACTAGCATTCTCCTCCATTCGACTAGTATTCCTAGCTTCCATCTCCCTCACACTTTCGTTCATGCTAGCTTTCAAGTTAGCAGACAAACTGTTGGACATCTCCTGTAACATCTTCCTCAGACTTTCATCTGCCATTTCAATAATATTTCAATAATAAACTGCTTTAGGGACACACATCAAACAGAGCAAAATAACAACATCTGAGCAACATTTTTCACCATATATAAATTTGAGCAACTTTCTGCCTTAAATCTAACTTATAATTACCTTATAATTAACCTTCGTAGACACTTCATGTTGAAATAAACTCAAGCACATGTTCAAGTTTCTTTGGTTCATTTTAAAATATCCTAACACAAATAATTTACATTTATAATCCAAATAGTTTAATTTTATCTTTAATATGACTAAACCTGTCATAAGCCGGTCAAATAAAGTAAGATTCCAGATCATAGGCGATTTTTCTAAGTTTCCAGCCTATTTAACCTCTCTCAAGTTGTATAAGATCTGATCTTTTCTGAGTGTAATTTTCCTAATACAACACAACATTTTATTCCTATATAATCACACTCTCAAATTCTACAATTGGCCAAGACATCTAACAAAGAATCAACCTCTTTATTTGAGTCTTCACAATCCCTTTGACATCGATAACTTGGTAATCCAATGTTATTCGAACACTCCACAAAAATTGCGGTGTCAATTCTACTGCAATAACTTGGTAATCCAATGTTATTCAGTCGAACGTGCCAATCGATCCCCACGAAATTGCGGCGCCAATCCTACTTGGTTATCCAGTTTTGTAGAACAATCCCCACGTTTTAGGGTCGCCAATCCTACTGTACCCGATATCCGGATAGTAGGCTGTCAGATATCCGCCCCCTCAATCGGATTGCCAATAATCAAACGCACCGGCACAGCTACATCAATGAAAATGGCACTGACAGATACTATCGAGATTAGAGCACAATAGTTAACAAGTAATTATTGTGGAACACACCAAAATATACGGGGGTTCATACTTACCTTTACTTACCTCTTAAATGTATCTCGGGGACTGGGTTGTCAACTGGATCACTTAAAGTATGCCCACACAATAACCTCCACCATGATATTTAAAATGAACCAGAACGAAGACGAGAAACTTTAAACTGCACAATAATTTATTTCACATAAAGAATGATTTTAACAAAAATAAGACAACAAAATCCACGTGGCAATCAGAAGCCATCGATCACATAATCATGTCCTCCTGTAGGACCTGTATTCTCTTCATACAATGTTTCAGCTTTCTCAAGCTCATAGCAACGTAAAAATAATAATGCACTGGGAATGGAAACGGGATTTGGGATGAGACACATATATCAAGTGTTTTGCGTGTTTATATACTTCACATTTTATTTATAGCCACAAGGCTATTATGGAAACGTCCTTGGCCTCTGTAACACAGTTGTCCGCGCCAGCTGCAATGCACCTGCATCGTCAAAGCGGACTCCCGTTCGTTCAACCCTAGCATAAGCGTGTTACCTCAGAGCTTGGCTCTCCTTTTCAAAACACGTAAATGTTCACATCTCAACTGAAATATTATCACGCAAATGTCTTAAATGCTTCATTCAAACACCAGTGGATTACTCCAATAATCCCAAATCATGATTAATTGTTCAAACCACTTGCTTAATTAGCGTTGTTTAGAGTATAAAAACAAAACTCCAAATGTTAATAACAAAAGTTCATTAATTATTTATAACAATAATAAATTGTTTATAACAATGTCAAATGACAATTGAAAATTTTATACACGCCTCTATTAATCACTATCATTTCAAATTATTTAACAAAGATATTTACAATATTATTTTACAATATTATATTGTTAATATTATTTATACAAGAAATACATTAAACCACACGTTTATCCGGTTGATAATTACTTAAATCGTGATGATATAATCGACCAATGATGGTTAGTTATATTTAACTGTCAAATTCAGGTTTAATAAGGTTTAATAATAATTATTAATATTTGTGACGGTAACCTCCATTCAAAATCTTTATCTCAAATTATTTAACACTCTTGTTAATTTTAACAGTATCTTCATATGAATAATCTTTCAAAGAACAAGAACAATACAATCAGCGGGAAAATACTTCGCTCAAGACGCACAAAATTACACAACAATTGGCCCAAAATTCATCATATATCTTCATATATATGGCATAAAAATCCTTCAAACTACACACAAAAATCCTCCACTTATAAATTCATCAACTTCATTAATTATTGTGGGAACCTCCTTCATTATTCAAGGGCATTACTCAACAGCGACTTTTACACGTCCACTGAACTAACGATTATACATCCATTGTTCCTCTTTAAAAATTCTTATATTCATCAATTGTATTAATGACTGTTATTATTTAACCTTCGTGGGTTTCATTCATGAATCGATATGAAGTAAAAATTTGCCAATCACAAATAAATTTAATAGCAAATACGATTAGACACTCCTGCCTGGTCTATCAAAATTGAGATTAATATCTTCAAAGTAACGCAGTATAAAAATACTATCTTCAATCAAAATTCATCTAAACTGCATGAATAGTCGAATAGAATACAATTAGACTGTGGAATGCAAACATTATTGTTCCAATCTATAATTGAGAAAAACTCCTATCAAATCTTCATTACTATAGTGTATTCAATAAATTGTAATCAACGTTCATATTTCATAAAATTGTCTATAATGCAATGATAAATGTCTATGTTGCAATCATGTTCATAAGACGACTAGTATTTCAAAGATCGTCGATATCGTAATAGATTTTAACGCTCTAAAATCATTTAATTATTCTTCTTTCTTGAGGATGACAGAAAATTGGTCAAAGTAATTAACTGAATAGAATTACTTTAATAAAATGACACGCTGTCTGAATTCAAATCTGCCATAGCAAATCGTTAACTTTACAGTCAAATCGTGACTACCAAAATATGCAAATTACTGAAATAATCTAATTTATCAGTCTCAACTGATCCAAAATTATTAAGAATGCCAATGACATAACAATGTCTCAACAAATCGAAGAAAAAGGCATAAACCATCGAAGTGTACTGAGTACAGAAATATCAATCAAGAAAATGGGGCAAAAGATAGGACAGAAAAATATGGGAAAATGGTTGCTCAGATATCGCTACAAGACTCAAATAATACAAGAAACGTTCACGACTACCTTATCTGTTGATTGAAGTTCTAGAGGAAAGTTTTCAAAGAAAACTGCAGTTGGTTCCAATTTCACCAGCGTAAAGATGTGCTCCGTCCTCGAACCTGGAATCAGCGTCCTCGGAGAATCGAACTGCTTCCTCCTCCGAAATTGCACTGCTCCGTGGATACGAAAAACATCCTTCTGGCAAAACTCTTCTTTGTGCGCCGGGACAACCCTGGCCTCTCTTGAAAGTTCCCTGAAGTTCTTGCAGGAATTCGCCATGAAGTTTATTGTAGTTATTTCCGCAGAAATATTCATAGTTGTGGAGTATGAAAATATTTCCACTGCTATCTGGTATAATTCAGCGATGGATTCACGATGCATGAGTGTAGTTGGATGTTCACTACATGCTCGCTTTTGTAGAAAGACGATTAACGAAGTTCCATGCTGTTATTTCACTCAATCGATATATGTCCCAATTGCATTGAAGCCTTAGCCTTCCATCTCAACTACTGTTATAATCATCGAAAGCACTGCAAGATTATAATGTTCCATAGTCGAATGTATCGTTGTAATACCAAACGTATTCTCCAATATCACTGTTGCACTCCACGTGTCAGCCGTAGTGTATAATGTGGAATTTTAAAAGTGTTTCTCATGTGGCGAGAAAATCACTTTTGTTGGCAGCCTTAAAGTTCCAATATCTTTCGAAGTATAAATGTGAAATTGTTCAAATCTTCTACACACCTCAATGTTGTACTGCCCAATAGAATTATAACAAAGGCTGAAGTTAACGCTTGATATCTTAACTGGTGGAAACGTTAATGTGAGCGTTTCAACTTCACCTAGTTTCGAGCAGCGTAAAATGGAACTGCTCCGAGTTCGTTCCATGCGCCGGGCTTTAACCACGCTAAAGACAACTTACTTCACTGAATCACTTGAAAATAACTATATATCACCAGAAATATATATACGGTATCAGCGGTATGAGAGATATGAGAGCTCCTCTATCCTGTGCACGACCTTTTATCAACTTCTTAAGGGGCGTATCCATCCCTTCCATAGCCTGTTGCTGCGTCATCGCTAGAAGTTTTAACTTTGGCTATACTTGACGGATTTTCAAATTTCAAAAACTCAAAATTAATTTCTTCAAAATTCCAAATCAATGCCATAACTGAAAATAGATTTCCACAAATCTTCATGCCAAAAGTAATTAAATATCGTAGTTTCAGAAATCTCCGTCTTCCTTCCAAACTATCGTTCATTGGTTCGAGTCTCTCCTCCAATAGCGTAACTTCTTCCTTAACACAATACCTTGTTTCCTGCGACTGCGTCGTAAATCTAAGATCTTTCTCGAACAAACTCATGACGTCACCAAGAATCTCAGCCCAATCAGCCTACTTGCATGAAATCTGCGTCATCCGTGCCTACGTCATGAATATCCACGTCATAAATATGACATTCATAACTTTACTCCAAGCGATATTTGCCAATACAGCCATCGTGGTCTCAATATAATTCAATTTACGGGGGCAGTACCATTATAGGGAAATTATTGGGTTGGTTCATTATTCAACCTTCACTTCGATCGCATGACTACATCACAAGACATAAAAACTTAATTTTAAAATTCGCACAGCCGCCATCTTGAGGTTATGTAAACAATTGAACTAAATTAGATACCAGTGCATTACAATGTCTATAAATATTTCCTGTACCTGATTTCAGTGCGTTTGGAGCATTAAATCGCGAGAAAGGTCTATTTCAAATTTTCTAATTCGCTTGGCCGCCATGTTTGTTTTGTATATAACCGTTTTTTTTAAGTCGTATAAATGGACTTCCAGTAGTGCCTTTTATCTCCGTACAAAACTTCAGGGAGATACCGCTAATAGTTTCAGAGATACAGAATGCCGGTGAAATATTTCGCACATCCGCCATCTTGTGGTTATGTAAATATATGAACGAAGTTAGTTGTCGGTGCATTACAATGTATATAAACATATACTGTACCAAGTTGCATTGCGTTTGGTTGGATAAATCGCGAGAAACGTCTATTTAAAAGTCGCAACTTCGCTTGGCCGCCATGTTGGTTTTGTAGTTACCAGGTTTCCAAAGATCACATAAGTTAACTTATAGTAGTTCCCTTTATCACCATACATGATGTCAGGGTAATATCGGTAATCGTTTCGGAGATATTGAATGCTGGTGAAATATTTCGCACAGCCGCCATGTTGGATTGGTGAGTCGTAACAAAATTTGAAGGGCACGGTCGAGGTCGCCCGGAATAGTGCTATGAACTTACCGAGTTTCATTGAAATCGCTCCAGCCGTTTAGATTTTATTAGGGGGGACACACACACGAATCACACACACACACACGCACACACACACGGACAAAAGGTGATCTCATAAGCCTATTTTTTCAAAATTGAAAATAGGCTAAAAATACAGGCAAGAATTGCGAAGTCATTTGTTCGTGTAAAACACCATGTAACCACAATATTGTATGTAGAAAATAGACACAATATCAATGCGCGAGGAGAACAAACGACATTGGAGAATCCAGTCACGTGACCGGAATCGCTAGGGAGTGTATAAATGGTGGAGCCCACAAATTGTGTATCAAATTAATTGGGACACAATAAAAAATATTACTGTGAAATAAATTGTAATAAGTACAAAACATTTATGTGAGCAAGATAAAGGACATCATTGATATAAGTGCCTACTTTATAACTATGAGTTAGTCGTTAAGGAAGGGGCCATCCGTGGCCCGTCGCCATAAACTACGGAGGGGGAAGAAAACATGATAAGTTATCCGTTCTGGCCATATTTCTCTGTCATTTCCTTTTTATGGAAATGGATTTGTGAATCTAAATATAACATAGTCCAGTTAGGATACTTTTTGTCCTTAATTTTGATATTTGTGATAGGCTAAAGTAGCGATTTGGAGGTGTCTTGTTCAGTAAAAATAGCATATCACGAATAGGCAGATGTAAGGCAAGTTACCCTTTAGATTATAGTTTATTTATTTATTTGTGGTCACCTGTTCATTAGATGAAGTGTATGATGAAACATAACCATGTATATTGAGTGTTAATTCACGAATAGACGTCAGGATGGAGTGAGAATATATGATTTCATGACCAGTGATAGAATATTATTAGTAATGTTAAGACTCCCGGGTCATTCATCCCGACAAAGCCTTTGAATTTACAAGCAGGCGATTGATCAGCGAGATTAATCACGTGTTATTATTTGAGGTTGAATATTAGTGATTCGAAAGGTAAGGTTTATAATGTGTGAGTAATTCGCATGTAATATATGTGTAATATGAATAATGTGCCACTTTAAGTTAAGCCATGTGATACGTGTAGCCTATGTCGACGAGTGGTGACATCTGTAGCCACTTATCGCCCATAGTTTGTGATAATCAGCGAGGCATACTGATGTTCTTCGAGGCAGGTAAACCTATAATATGTGAATATTCGACAAAGGTCAGTGAGAGACTCTATCTCCGAAGCCGTGGAAGCTAAATTGTTTTTGTTGAGGTTCGAGTGAATTGGGTTTTCACTTAGATATACAAATGATATGCATAAAGACATACAATGCCATTTTGATTGTTCAACGGAGATACATGTGATCTTGGAGCCTCAGCGAGAAATGAATCACACTTATCATCCTGAAGAGAACAGATGTGTTGGTGATAGATATAGAGATTGATATTTGAGGCTTACTGAGGCGTTAGTAAGCCCCATGGAGGAAAGAATAAGAGGAGATGCCCTGAGCTCGTATGAGTGAAGCCAAGCGCTGCAACCAAAGTGGGCGTAACCTTAACTCGTATTCGGTGTTCTTGACTTGCATGAGGCATTGTGCATGGCTAAACTTTATTTTGGTCCTGGTTTTTATCGCGCTCCGGTTATGCAACTTTGGAAACGTAATAACAGTAGTGATAAGTTATTTAAAAAGGCTCTTCAATTCTAATCTCAGCATGTGTAGGCCTACCCTATATAGGCCTACCAAAAAAATAAGAAGTAGTTCCGTGAAGAACTATACAGCCTATTTTCATATATCCTACATATGTTAACTGCCACAATCAACATACAAAATTTCAGTTTAATTGCTGTAACAAATTCGTAGATATTGAGAACCGTCTAAATATTTCAGATGGTCGCCAGGTTGGATTTTTATTTTTGTACTATTACATTAAGATTATTGTGTACGTGTGGTATTCAAACTTCAATCGCATGATTAGACAACAAGAAGTAAAAACGAGATTTTAAAATTACGCACAGCAGCCATCTTGTGATAATGCAAACCATTGAAATAAATTAGATGCCAGTGGATCAACATTTGTATAAGCATTTAACGTGCAACGTTTCACGGCACTCGGATAGTTAATTCGCGAGAAACGTCCATTTAAATATTTATATTTCGCGTCGCCGCCATGTTAAATTTGTGCTCACCAGGTTCCTGAAAGTCCTATAGGTGAACATATGTTCATAGTCTCTATGAACATTAAAAAATTCAGTTTGGTTG
The DNA here is from genome assembly GCA_946902985.2 of Meconema thalassinum. Taxonomy (NCBI): domain Eukaryota; kingdom Metazoa; phylum Arthropoda; class Insecta; order Orthoptera; family Tettigoniidae; genus Meconema; species Meconema thalassinum. The sequence goes on along the minus strand of OX336398.1, from coordinate 186,726,692 downwards.
CTGTAAAAGATTCATAGATATTGAGAACCGTCTAAATATTTCGGGAGCTCACCATTTAGGAGTGTTATGTGTATAGGCCATAGAGTTATGTACCATTCAAGGACAATTATTGCCTAGCTTCATTATTCAAACTTTCACTTCGATCGCATGATTACGACACAAGAAATTAAAACTTAATTTTAAAATTTCGCACAGCCGCCATCTTGAGGTTATGTAAGCAATTGAATTAAATTAGATGGCATTGCATTACAATCTGCAAAATCAATTACTGTACCACATTTCACTGCGCTCAGAGAGTTAAATCACGAGAAAAGTCTATTAAAATATTTTAATTTCGCTTGGTCGCCATGTTCGTTTCGTACTTTACAGGTTTATGAAATATACATAGGTATACCTGTATCAGTACCCTTTATCACCGTACAAAATTGCAGGGTGATATCTGTAATAGTTTCGGAGATATAGAATGTCAGTGAAATATTTCGCACAGCCGCCATTTTGAGGTTATGTAAACAATTGAACTAAATTAGACTCCAGTGCATTACAATGTGTATAAACATTTGCTGTACCAAGTTTCATTACATTTAGATAGTTAAATCGCGAGAAAAGTCTATTTAAATATCTCAACTTCGCTTGGCCGCCATGTTGGTTTTGTAGTCACCAGGTTTTTGAAAGTCTCATAGGTGAACTTCTAGTAGTGCCCTTTATCACCGTACACAATTTCAGGGCGATATCGGTAATAGTTTCGGAGATATTGAATGCTAGTGAAATATTTCGCACAGCCGCCATGTTGGATTGGAGAGACGTAACAAAATTTGAAGGGCACGGTCGAGGTCGCCGGGAATAGCGCTACGAACTTCCCGAGTTTCATTGAGATCGCTCCCGCCGTTTCGATTTTATTAGGGGGGGACACACACACGAATCACACACACACGCACACACACACACACACACACACACACACACACACACACGCACACACACACGGACAAAAGGTGATCTCATAAGCCTATTTTTTCAAAATTGAAAATAGGCTAAAAATCATTCCTCTGGAAATCCCAAATTATCAAACGGCTGTCGGTCAATAATTATGGTAGGCCTACGTAATTAATCAATTCGAGGCTAATCGTCAAGTTTCTACCCCCACAAAGATAATACCGTACGGCACCGAAACGTATAGGCTATACCGTATTTTTGTGCAAATATGCGTCCTTTTTTAATTGTTCTGTTTATTAATTTAGAGGTTCGTATTCTTGAATATCAAAATGTGTACGACCAATGAGTGAAAGTGGCTGTGCTCGAAATTACGTCTAAAAACTGATGAATGCCTCAACACCAATAAGAACATAAAACTCAATTTGGTGTAAATACCGTAATTAGTTCCCCATAATTAATTCCCAAGATGTTCCTTCTTTGGTATAACTCGCATCTTCAGACACCTGTATTCAATTTAATCAGTGTTTCAGCGTATTATTAAGTTTTGCCGCGTCTTCCTTACAAAATTAGCCTCGCAAAAGTACTCTCATATTTATATTTAAATTGGCTTTTAAAACAATGACACAGCTTATTTGTGCCAAGTACCGTGATGTACAGAGTGCATTCTGCCTATAAAAGAAAAAATCTTGACTTGCCATTGCAGTTTTATGTCACTAAAATCCATTACTAGTTGGAGTGGTTTACGGCTTTAGGCATAGGGACAGCCATTTTCTTGCAAACAAAGTGGGCGAGCCATTTGGCTTCAGCAGCTTGCGCTAGGCAACGCAGCGAAGGCATCTCCTTCCTTTCTTTCCTCCATGGAAAGCCCAACATTTGAGTTGTCATTAACATCGGATCAGCTGATTGTTAGCAAGGGAAGTTCATTCCCCTATGTGTTTCCAGTTCAGATTAGATTTGGAAGTTTCGATTTTTATTGTTCAGTATCGTTCACTGAAAGGAAACGTTGTTTGAAAACGAATTTAGAATTGGTGAATTTATTTATTTCGGGTTAGATTTTTCTGTTTTATGTCTTATATTCGAAGGGAACGTTATTGTAAAACCCATTTATAGATTAGCAGATCCTGATTCATCGGTCTATCCACACATGTAGATTCCACCATTGCAAAGTGAAGGGTCACAGGTTCGAGTCGAGGCTCATGTAAATAATCAGAACACTCAAGTATTTCAAGTAAGATTCTCCACGAGTTTGATTATGTGCCATGCCTTTCACTGCAGGTTTGTCGACGCAATATTTTGATGAGCGTTTGTATAATTGTTTTGATTGATCTGATATTCAGTCATCGGATATTTTTGTTCTGGTAGACTCGTCTCCCGGTATTTGTACTAATACAAAGTGTATAAGGTGGTTAATCGTCAGAATTTGATATTTCAGATAAATTTACGGTAAATGATATTATGTGTTTGCCATTCTCCCACTCATAACTAAATGGCAGTTGTCACCGTTCATTTCCCATGTATTGTAGTAGTGAGGAGAGAATCTGAAGGAATATTCATCACATTTACACTCCATATCATTTTAAGTACAATTTGGCGGAAGCAAATTCCATGTGCCCTAATTATTATTGTCACTGTCTTTATTATTAAGCCGGCAGAAGGCAAACTTCTACACGTCTTGTACGTTCCGTACCAAAACCAACCGAATAGCAAAACGCTTCCATTTGTAATCAGTATGGTCTGAATACACAATTTTGTGTTCATTTAATTGCGATGGTGAGAAGAAGATGGCGATCAGGTGATGTCTCTTGTAAGATGCAACACGTAGTAAACCAAAATGTACTTACCTCTTTCAAATCTCCTTCACTCACTAAAGCAGGACATTCTTTTTCTTCCTTTCTTGGAACAAGCTCTGGTATAGAAAATTCTTCTATTTTGATATCCTCAGATAAGTATCATCCTGCGGAGAAATTACTTGTTTTACGAACACGTTCTTTTACATTGGTGGAGATAAATCATACACAGTGTTCCATCATTTTGAATACCTTCCAAACACAATGTGACATACAAGACCTAGATAAGAAATATGAGACTTCACTGATTGTGAGACGACTTTCTGAATGGACAGATGAGCTGTCAACAATACGACAACCCAGTCGAGCTCATGTTTATTCTTTTACATATTTTCTTGTATGTCATTTGCTTCTTGTACAGCTTAGGAATGAGTTTCAGTTGCGACGTTTTGTAGGACACTTTGTACAGGAATTGTCTAGTTTGATTTAATTTAATTAATTTAAATGGTGGATGTGGATCCATCGTAACTTATTATTCATATTCTGGTTTCTTTGTCAGATGTTACTGATCGTTGTGGAACGACAGGGGATTAGGCATCTAAAGAGAGGAGTAATGTAATTAGAACTGATGAATAATTGACATTTGTATTTGCGTTGGAACAATTTTTGTACCATTTCGTAGCTTGTATTTAGATGACGTTTCGGAATATAGGACTTTTCGAGGTGATATTCAGACAGTAATGTAAGATGAAATTTATTTTCAGGAGTGTTTATTTTCTAGTTAGCTTGTGAACTAACCACCAGATCCCCAATAAAGAGTAAGCTAGGGATCTTTGGTGAATAAATCACACGAGGACACGAGTTTTATCTTTAAATGTGTGGTTATTTGTAGTAGACTTTGAAACTTCTGCGTATTAATTAGCATGTGCTTGGACTAGTTTCTTAACCCCACCCCAAACCTGAGAGTAACGGTCTCGTGTAAGGACCAACACAAATCTATGTGTGTTTGCTGGTGAAAGGATCTCACGAGGGTTGATTTGCCCTTCGGCTCAGAGGTATCTCGGATCAATACGGGCACAACATATTCACCCCGTTAACTTACATTAAGCGCGCCTATATCTGAATTCTACGTAGGACCACGTAACATCAAATTGTGCGCAGAGATTGCGAGCTGAGCTATTACATGGAGAAAGATGCATGTGAGGGCTGTGGAAGGATCGAGTGAGCTGTGAACTTCAACAGACTCAAGAGATAGAACCAAATATTTAAATAACAGTAGATACAAACAACACAATAAACTGAGTTGGATATATACTGCATGATATTAGACATTTTTCTATGTGGGAATAATACACATGGTTATGATAATTGTTGCTTTAAGGGGCCTAACATCTTGGTTATCAGCGCCAGTAACAAATATTTGGAATGATGTAGAAGGACATGGTGAAGGAGCAACCTGACTGGTCACAGAGGGAAGAAGCCGGAAACGCTTATTGATTACTGTACAGTACTTGTCGAACGCTAAAGAGCGTGAGTGCGGAGATTTGTGCGTTTGACCACATGGTACTGAAAGTTGTAAACAGTTATTGAAATCATTTATAATACGGTGGAGAACATTTATTTGCCAGTGCGGAATTCGCAAGTAACGCGTCGAATATTTCACACATTTTTGGTAAATTAATGAAACACTTGCTAATTGTAGCCTACACCGCAGTGTCAGTCGTCGTGCTGCAAATTGCAAAGATTAATATCGGAGCTAAAGAGGAGAAATGCTATTCTATAAAACTGTGTGCAGTGTAACTTCGTTATTGAAGGCCATGGCGGCCATATTGCAGCAAATAAATCATCTAATAGTTGACCGGGAGGAAGCGGCTGTGTCGTGTAAGAATATTTACAAGTGCAATAGGGAAGAAATCAGTATCAGATTCATAGCATTGCAAATATTCAACACATTAAAAGAAGTGCAGAAGCAGTGCATCATGAGAAAATGTTCGTGATATCACTGGTTCTAAATCACGTCGTAGCCAACTAAAACCATTCACGTTGGGGGAAAACGTGTCTTAATGATCACCGCCCTTTAAGTTAATTTTTATGACAGTGGAATATGTCTGAATACCTTATATTCCAGGCAGTTGTGCTAAACAATTACACCATTATACCAAGAAGGTTAGAAAGAGGTCTGATACCTAATGAAATTATAGATATTTATCAGGGACTAAGGAGAACTGTGAATTAAGGTGAGGAAAATTATGATTATCAGAATTGAGGGAGAGCTAAACTAGCGGTGATCAAAGGAAGAACAATGGAAAAGTGGATTCCGACACAAGTAAACAGAAACAATAACGGTCTCTACTCAGGTCATGTGGGTCTCAAATAGCTTCCTATTAATGTAGTCGTAGTAAGTTGATACTCAGTTTATTGTATGCACTTTAGCTGTTAGTAAGTTAGTTATGGAGGATTCAAGGGGCATCATCTGCCCCCCCCCCCTTTAACTGTCTAAACTAGAATTGATACAAATTATTCTAGAGAACATGGCACTCTACAAACTGGTCCTGTGCATCAAGAGTTGACAAATGAACTACCAGATGCAAAGTACATTAGTCGAGTAATTGCTTAGCATAATTGCCTGAATGTAACATTTTCTGTTTGTTCCGTTGATGGTCACATTTTCAAGAAAATTAAGAAAAAAGATGAGGTGAAGATTATTCATTAAAACTGAACGAAAGTAGAACGCGACTTATACATTTGCATCAAACATGAATGTGACTTTTATATATCTTGTGTCCTTGTTTAATCTTCTGGGCGATTTATGTATTAAAATTATGAACCCTGGTCACTACTGCATATCATATAAGTGCTGAAGTACGTAAATATGTGTTATTTATTGCTCTTTTAAAAACGGCTGCCGTGTTCCGACAGCGCTTGCATCTCATTGAACTGTCAACAAGGCGCATTCTAGCGGCACACACCGAGGCGCACAAATTGTTGCCAACATATGGGATACAATATCACTGTTGAAAAATTAAAGTGGGATACAAAGTCACTGTTTAATTTTAAAAAAACATTAATCGGGGCGCGTTAGGCTGTAACCATTGTCAAAAACCATTGGATTGGACGAAACGAAGGTTGGAATGGCCAGGCTTTGGTGTGGCATAGTACCCTAAGGACAAGGTTGACAGTACTGTTTTAATGATGATTGATGTGATCCTATTTTGGATGGCTGGGCGGGTCACAGATAGCGGAGGAGGGAACATCTATTTCCCGTCTCACTGAGATGCCTCAAAAACACGTATGAACCTTCTAGTTGCGTAATTTGCTGAAGCAGCACATCCACTCTATCACCGAGACAGTGGTTATTGCGATGGCTGACAGTGTCCAAGTAAGTGTACTGATATTGCATCAAATGTTTGTTTTAGTGGTCATGGTATTTTAAGTCTATTTTCATCTATGAAACAAGTAGTTCCGTGAAAAACTATACAGCCTGTTTTCATATATCCTATTTGCGATGCCACTATCAACCTACAAAATTTCAGTTTGATTGCTGTAATGGATTCGTAGATATTGAGAGCCGTCTAAATATTTCGGATTATTATACATTTTTATATTTTTATATTTATGTAGGTCTTAGAGTTATATACTATTACATGAAGATTATTGTGTAGTTGTAGTGTTCAAACTTCAATCGCATGATTAGGACACAAGGAATAAAGACAGAGATTTTAAAATTTCGCACAGCTGCCATCTTGTGGTTATAAAACCAATTGAAATAAATTAGATGCCTGTGGATTTAGATATGTGTAAGCATTTAACGTGCAAAGTTTCATTGCACTCGGATGGTTAAATCGCGAGAAACGTCCATTTAAATATTTATACTTCGCGTCGCCGCCATGTTCGATTTGTGCTCACCAGGTTATTGAAAGTCCTATAGGTGAACTTACGTTCATAGCCTCTATGAACATAAAAAAATCAGTTTGATTGCTGTAAAAGATTGGTAGATATTGAGAACCGTCAAAATATTTCGGATGCTCGCCATTTTGGATTGTTATATGTATAGGCCATAGAGTTATAAACCATTAAAGGAAAATTATTGTGTAGCTTCATTATTCAAACTTTAACTTCGATCGCATGATTACGACAACAGAAATAAAATCTTTATTTTAAAATTTCGCACAGCCGCCATCTTAGGTTATGCAAACAATTGAACTAAATTAGATACCAGTGCATTACAATATTTAGAAACATTAGTTTTACCAAGTTTAATTGTGTTTGGATCATTAAATCGCGAGAAAAGTCTATTTAAAACGTTATATAAGTTCGCGTGGCCGCCATGTTCGTTTTGTGGTTAACCTGTTTTTGGAATACTCATAGATGAACTTCCGGTAGTGCCCTTTATCTCCGTACAAAATTTCAGGTTGATACCGGTAATAGTTTCAGAGATATAGAATTCCGGTGAAATATTTCGCACAGCCGCCATCTTGAGGCTATGTGAACAATTGAACAAAGTTAGATGTGGGTGCATTACAATGTGTGTAACATATACCGTACCACGTTTCATTGCGTTTGGTTGGTTAAATCGCGAGAAACGTCTATTTAAAAGTCACTAATTCGCTTGGCCGCCATGTTGGTTTTGTAGTTACCAGATTTTCAAAAGTCACATAGATGAACTTCTAGTAGTTCACTTTATCACCGTACAAAATTCCAGGGTGATATTGATAATAGTTTTGGAGATACTAAATGCTGGTAAAATATTTCGCACAGCTGCCATTCTGTATTGGTGAGGGGTTACAAAATTTGAAGGGCACGGTCGGGGTCGCGCGGAATTGTGCTATAAACTTACCGAGTTTCATTGAAATCGCTCCAGTCGTTTAGAAGTTATTAGGGGGAGGACAAACAAAAATCCTCACACACACGCACACACAGACAGGCACACGGACAAAAGGTGATCTCATAAGCTTTTTTTTCTATTTTTTTTTCATAAATGAAAATAGGCTAAAAATAGGCTGATGAGATCACCTTTTGTCCGTGTGTCTGTCTGTGTGTGATTGATTTTTGTGTCCACCCCCCCTAATAACTTATAAACAGCTTCAATGAAACTCGGTAAGTTCATAGCAATATTCCGGACGACCCCGACCATGCTCTTCTAATTTTGTTACGTCTCACCAATCCAACATGGCGGCTCTGCGAAATATTTCACCGGCATTCTATATCTCTGAAACTATTACCGGTATCACCATAAAATTTTGTACGAAGATAAAGGGTACTGCTGGAAGTTCAGCTATGAGACATTCAAAAACCGGTTAACTACAAAACGAACATGGCGGCCAAGCGAAGTTGAAAAATTTAAATGGACATTTCTCGCGATTTAATAATTCAAACGCAATGAAACTTGGTACAGCAAATGTTTATACACATTGTAATGCACTGGTATGTATCTAACTCAGCTCAATTGTTTACATAACCGCAAGATGGCGGCTGAGCGAATTTCAAAATTATGTTATTATTTCTTGTGTCGTAATCATGCGATCGAAGTGAAAGTTTGAATAATGAGCCTACGCCATAATTTTCCTTTAATGGCACATGACTCTATGGCTTATACATATAACAATCCTACACGGCGACCATCCGAAATATTTAGACGGATCTCAATATCTACGAACCTATTACAGCAATCAAACTGATTTTATTTACGTTCATAGAATAAACATCAGTTCACCTATAGGACTTGCAATAACCTGGTCATCACAAATCCAACATGGCGGCGACGCGAAGTATAAATATTCACACGGTCGTTTCTCGCAATTTAACCATCCAAGTGCAGTGACACGTGGTACAGTAATCCTTATACAAGTGTTAATCCACTGGCTTCTAATTTTTTCAATTGTTTCCATAACCACAATATGGCAGCTGTGCGAAATATTAAAATCTCGTTTTTACTTCTTGTGTCCTAATCATGCGATTGAAGTTTGAATACTACACGTACACAATAATCTTCATGTAACAGTACATAACTCTAATACCTACATATTTAAAAATGCAACATGGCGACCATTCGCAATATTTAGTCAGTTCTCAATATCTACGAATTTTGTATGGTGTATGTTTGTATGTTGATAGAGCCAATTAACATAAGTAGGATATATGAAAATAGGCTGTATAGATCTTCACGAAACTACTTGTCTCATGTGAATTTAACATTATTTACAATACATGGGGGCAAGTTCTTAAACATGCGCTGGTTGTATACGTCACCGGAGAGGCTTCAGGAATAAAACTGTTGAATGATGATGAAGTGCAATATTTCCTTGATCACAATGATGCAGAATTATCAGATGAGGAGGACGAAGAGATTTTTATGGAAAATGAAGTTATGGTACATGGTGAGGACGAAGAATATATCGAAAATATGACAGAAAATGTTGAAAGGGCAGAAACGACTGTCAGTCACCAGGATGAACTTGATGGTGTTCAGGAAGTTACGAAAACTGAACCAATACCCAATCAGCATTAATTCATGCAAACAAGCGGGAAATGAAATAGAAAACTAGAACGTAAGTTGTGACATTAAGAGTTTTAAATGGATAACTCTGGGCCAAAATTTGACAAATATGACACGATCATGCATGCACCTATTAAATAGTTACTTTCTCTCTTTTAGAATGGTTCAGCATGGTCCCCGAACAGAAGAAACATATGACGCAGATTTTGTTGAAGAATAAGGCATATTTGAGTGCTTGTTGGAGTATCTACCTGTGGATTTCTGGGAGCTTCATTCAGAGCAAATAAATTTATATTCAGTTCAGATAAGCAATCACAGATTCATAAATACAACATCTGAAGAAATGGTACATCTGGCAGGAATTCTAGTTGTTACGGGGGTGTTTGGGTTATCCTCAAGTAAAGATGTATTGGCAGCATGATACCAATACGCCACAGATTTCTAATTGCATGTCACGAGATAGATTCTTTGAACTACGGAACTGCGTGCATTTTACAGATAATAGCACTCAGCGTGATGGCAACGAAAGACTAGGGAAAGTGAATCCCTTTCTGTAACCTATTAGAAAGAAGTGCTTAACACTTCCAAGATCCAAACATGATTCCTTAGATGAACAGATTTTCAGGAAAGTGTGGATTCCACCAGTATGTTCCCTAAAAACATAACCTTTTAGGACTTAAATATTTTGTACTTGCAGCACCAGATGGCTTATTAGATTTTCAAATTTACGTTGGCAAAGGAACAGTTCCTGCTTATGACATGAAACAATTTTGACTTTTTGCTGCTGTTGTGAAACAGTTGACAGCAAGTGTCACTCAAGACAGCACCCATTGTGTCTACACTGACAGGTTTTTCACAAGTGTGAAATGTTTAGATTTTCTACTTGATAGGAACACCTACCAAACTGGCACAGTGATGAAGAATAGAGAGGGGTCTGTAATAGACAAGCTAAAAAGTGACAAACGGCTCAAAAGAGGTGTATGGGATGAAGAGGTGAGGGAGGATAATTAAGTATGCATTATTAAATGGAAAGATAACAAAAGTGTTCTATTACTTTCCTCATGCATTGGAAGTGAACCTGTTTTGAAGTGCAAGAGATGGTCTAAAGATGAAGGCAAGAAAGTTGAAATCCCTCAGCCAAAGGTGGTACAATTTTACAATGAATAGATGGGATGTGTAGATTTGTTGGACAGGTTTTTATACGATTACAGGTGCTATATTCGTACTGTGAAATGAACAGTCAGGATGTTCAATCACTTAGTAGACTTAGTCATTGTGAATTGCTGGGTCATGTATCTTAGATGGTGTGTAGGCAAATACAACCCCAAGAATATGAGATTGCCTTTGTTGAACTATAAGATGCATATGGGAAGAGCGATGATAAATTACAGGAAGACGGACCGTGTAGTCCATGCTAAGAAAAGAGGAAGACCTCGTAATTCCGGTCAAGATGAGGCAATTACTGATGAAGAAGATCAGGATGTCATCGAAAGGAAGATAACTAGGAAGGTTGTAGTGCCACCCATTGCCGAGGTAAGGTTTGATAATGTTGGTCACTTACCCAAACATGTCAAAGCCAAAAATGCTTCTAAGTGTCAATATCCTGGTTGGCATTCGAAAACCAGAATCATGTGTGTTAAATGTGATCTGTATCTGTGTGTCATAAAAAACAATTGCTTTCAGGCCTACCATGAAAAGTAGGTTGCAATGACATACGTTTTCAAGAAAAAGTGGTCTCATGATAAGACTATATTCCTCTGTATTTATTTTTTTCCTTGTAATTTGATAATGCTTAATAGGTAAATACCATCACAATTGCTTGCATACAACATTTCAATTATTGTACAAACATCAAATTGTATTAGAAAGCAGTCCTAGTATTTTGAGCAACAGTCATTGAACATGGATGCCGTGATTTTTATATTTTCAGGAAAAGAGGTGTTCTGACATGCTGTAGGTCAGAATGGAACCATGGAAATATTTTTATCTCCAAATTTTCTCTCTCAGGAATGAAGAGGTTAATAAGATATTTTGGCTAATTCATATAGGCTATAGAGAATGTTATCGCTTGTTCTACTTTCATTCAGTGCTACCGATTATTCATTACAAATAGTCTATGATTGCTGACGCCCAAGTTAGAATCTTAACTTTGTTTTATGCCGGTAACGAGCTTGCTTTGCAGTGGCAGTCTTCCCTCTTCCCCACTAGCCTATAGGAACCAGCAGCGCATTTACTTAAGGGCAATCATATCTCAAATGCCTTATATGATTGTGTAGACTTAACCTATAATAGGATCCAGTGTGCCAGCAGAGTGGAACTGCAGTATCAATACAATAACATCAGCTACTGATGGTGTTCTTATAGAAAACAAAACTAAGTTTCCAATCTTCCAAACAATACAGTATTCATTCTAAAATTGTTCATATTATTACAAGAGAAATAACACAGAACCAATAATTACATGTAGTTCATGTTCCTTCTTAACTGCTATCCTTCCATCGTCTAATATATCAGCAGCCTCGTCTTTCAAGTTATCCGAGGGCAACAGGACATTTGTCTCCTGCGAAGTAACACAAGTATGAATCAATCAAAGATATGCAGACACAATATGAGTACTAAGTTACGTTACTAAACGTTAGCGTGCCATTTATCATTAAATAGTGTATTGAGTCCCTAAAACTTACTTTTTATGCACATCACTATGAATGCAATGTTATACCAAATAAGAATCAAAATGCAACTCACAGTCTTATGGACTTCTACTGTATGTGTCAACCAGTCAGGCTCACTTTTAATAAATAATTGTTCCTCCATTGTGTTGAGGAAACTGGAACACGAGAAAAGCACCGATGAATAATTTTAAGACCTTACTTATACCAGTACGCTACGCCAAGTCATTCTCATATACAATAAATCAGATAGGAAGTGCACAGTGATAAGCCGTTATACGTTTGTCAACAACAGTGGAACAAATACGACTGTGACGCTGGTCGAATACGTTATCATTCCGATTGAATTGATAAAATGAATACAGTAAGTAAGTGTGGCTAATTATAGAGCAGGGAAATATAAACTCCTACATTCGGTCTCCTTACACACAAACTTCATTTGCGGTGAGTAGATTAAATATTACTTTGTCAGACAATATATTACCGACGGTAAACTCTGTCAATACACTTAATTAGGCACGTGAAATTGAACTTAGTTTACAGTACAGGTATTGTAAATCGCCAATAGTAGAATACAGTGATTCGAAATCTACAAATTACCAAGATCTCCTTGTATTACAAACCACGCAGTTCAAACGAGAATCATTGTCGACTCGAACTAACATGAGGGTAACTAGTATATTGTCGTAAAAATGCTGTTCCTAGTTAAATAGCCACATCTCTGTACCTTCAACAATTAAATATTGTGAATTGACTGCCACTGACAATCTGCACCGGGCACTTTCTGTATTTCTGTATTAAAACATGTAACACAAGTTTTGTCATGTCTACCAAATTTTGGAGACAAAACTACGAATTACAAAACACGTTACTGGTATATTGCAAGCTTTGACAACAACGAGGCTTCAGTTCAGTGGCACTAGGAAAGGTGACCAAGATTCGTAAAATGAATGCCAATTGTAGCGAAATAAACTGTCTAAAACTAAAGGAAATTCAGCTACAGACGTCACGGTGTTGTACCATGTACCGTACGTCACACCTAATTTAAAGGCGAAATCTAGTAACGGCTTATAGTTTCACTAGCAGTAGTGCCCGGCTTCGCCCGGTGGATTTATTTGTTTTATGGGTGATAATGAATACTACTACAGAACTGGCACATGATACTTACACTAACAGAAAACAATATTTTAAAAATATATATTTTTGTTGTGTTGGTGGTTGTAGTGGGGGTGATTAAGAAGTACAGTATAATGGACGTAACATTCAGGTCATTTTCCCGTAATGATAATTATGAATAGCGAAACAGCTATTTACTAACTACAGCACTGATACATGTGATTTACAAACAAATTTACAAAAAAATAAAAATAATAGGAGTATGTGAAATAAAGGACACTGCCTAGGGCCTATATCTCATTTGCTGTTAAAAATGTAGAGACCAATAATGTCGTCTTTCGTCGCATAGCGCCGTAGGAGAATAATCAGAACTCTTTGGAAAATTCGGCTGTCCCGAGCTACGGTGTAGATTTGTGATGAAGGGCCTAAATGCAGGGAATGGAGTGGTCTGCCCAAAATGTAAAGTGGACAGTGTCACCCGCAGGGTTCCAATGGGTAGGTATACAAAATGTGGTTCAGATCGGTGAAACGGTGCAGATTTGTGCCAAAGGACCTAATTGCAGGGAATGCAGTGGTCTGTCCGAAATTTCAATCAGACAGTGTTACTCGTCGGGTTCTAAAGGGTAAGTATGTAAAATTTGGTTCAGATCTGCGAAACGGTGTATATTTGTGCCAAAGGGCCTAAATACAGAGAATTGAGGGGTCAGTCCAAAATTTCATGCAGACAGTGTTACTCGCAGGGTTCCAAAGGGTAAATATACAAATTTTGGTTCTGATCGGTGAAACAGTGTAGATTTGTGCCATAGGGCCTAAATGCAAGGAATGTCATGTAAACAGTGTTACTCGCAGGGTTCCCAAGGGTACGTATCACATACAAATTTTGGTTTAGATCGGGGAAAGGTGTAGATTTGAACCAAAGGGCCTAAATGCAGGGAATGGACTGGTCTGACATAAATTTCACGTAGACAGTGTAACCATCAGGGTTCCAAAGGGTAAATATACAAATTTTGGTTCAGACAGGTGAAACGGGGTACGTATCACTAACCATAACGCCAGCGCATGCGGATAGAGCTGTTCGGGAGCGCTTGTTCTACCGACTTACTGAACAAAAATCAATATTTTGGATTACCTGGGAGGTGTAGCCTAATGCTACATAGCCTAAAATATTCCTCTTGAATCTGGCTATCATATAAAAAAAGACTTCCTGTCACACAGCCCCGTGTACTTGAGTGTATGTGGCCTTATGTCTGATTACCTGTGTTAATGTGATTGCTATATAACTGCGTGTAAAGCAGGGGCGTATATAATGCGGGGGGGGGGGAGGCGAGGACCCGCCCCGCCCCCGAAATTTTTGTCATATATATTATTCTTTATAATTTAAAACATTAAAAACTACAGTTATACAGGCCTACTCGTATTTATCATGTACTATTATTGTTACTAAGCGACGTATGGCAACGTTGCAAAGCAAGGCGACGGTAGAGCGATGAAAACAGTGTGACAATCCCTTATTACTCTCAAGGGCCTTCGCTCTTATGAACGTACCAAGAACAGCAACATGTGCCCTAGAAGCGTTTGACAAAAGTTATTTCCCTAACGTTTATACCCTTATCAAACTTTTGGCAAATTTCCCTCTCTCTGTAGCTACCGGTACTGCCGAACGGAGTTTGAGTTGGTTGAAAGCATACTTAAGAAATTCTACTTCTGAAAACAGACTCAACTGTCTAGTATTGTTATCTATTCGCAGAAACATAGGCCTACCGTACATCTCACTGAGGATGAAGATATAAACCGATTTGGTAATGCTTCAAGAAACCTTGACTTTATTTTTTATTAATTCCATTTGATCAAATACATGTATACAATACATTTTTGATATAGGATACGTCAGAAATTACATCTATAAAATAAAAGTACTAATAGGTATATAATACTAATACAATAACTAAGTTATTTATAACTTATTATAACAGATCTTAAGAGATACAATCTTATTGGACAACTATTTACACCTTACTCTATTATCATAATATGAAAACTTAATTCTATAAATACAACTTCCAGCTAGGTATTACAATTAAAATAGAAAAGTAAAATATAATTTTAGATTTTATCGCTCCTATACCCTAAGATATTCAACTACAGAGTAAAAACAATGGCACTGCAGGTAAGCTTTCAACATTCTATCCTAGGCGAAACCCCACACAAGACACGGCACAAACCTAGAAGAATTGCTGAGTTTTAATTCACCGGCCGTGAAAGCCAATATACCATCTTTTTGGAAGCCTTCATAGGGAGGTTAAGGCTGCTTGAGCTTTTAGTTCTCGTAGTCAAGTGGTGCAGTTGCACCTTATATAAAGGGAGGTGGCGCGCAGTTCGTCACTCCTATGGGGGTCCGGGCGGGGACACCAAGAGCCCGCCGATGAGCCTAGCTTGGTGTCCTAGGCGAAACCCCACACAAGACACGGCACAAACCTAGAAGAATTGCTGAGTTTTAATTCACCGGCCGTGAAAGCCAATATACCATTCTATCCAAGGTTTTTATTTTGGGGCTAGTTTTATATACTGGGGTAGTTTATTGTATAATTTAACTCCTGTGTGAAAAGTTCCTTTTTGATATATGATATATGAATGTTTTGTTTTTGTCTTGTGATATGCCTATGGACATCATTGTTTGTTTTGAGAGAAACATCCTTATTCATTAAATCATTTTAAAAAGTACATAATACTTTCAAAGATATATATGCAGGGCAGTGGGAGAATGTTTAAATCTTTAAACAGAGGTCTACATCATTTTCTAGTGTTTACATTTGCCATAATTCTAATCGCCCTCTTTTGTATCCTAAACGTGCTTACTACATCTGGCAACATACCCCAATATATGACCCCATATCTTAAGTATGAATGGAAATAAGCAAAATTAGTATTTCTTAATGTGCGCATGCTAGTGCAGGTTTTCAAAATACGTAACGAAAAGCACATCGAGTTCAGTTTAGTATTCAGATATTGTATATGTTTATTCCATTTCAAGTCATGTTGTGTCCATAGTCCTAAAAACTTTGTTTCTGATTTATTTTCTATCTGATGACCATTTAATGTTATATTGGGCTTCGCAGGATTCCTATTCTGTATAGTGTGGAAATTTAGACATACTGTTTTCTTTTATAGTTTATTATGAGGCGATTATCTTGTGAACTATTGGTTAACTCTACTGTAACGGAGTCAGCAGATTGCTGTATGACCTGTTTAGTTTCACCTTTTATTACGAGTGTTGTATGTCCGCAAACAAAATTTCCTTATGTGAATGAACGTTCTGTGTTATATCATTGAAATATAGAAGAAAGAGTAGTGGGACCAAAACCGATCCCTGGGGTACTCCAAATTGAATAATTCCCTCATTGGACAATGTTTCATTAAGTAATTTGGTTCCAACATCCTTGTGTCTCAAGCTTACTATTTGTTTACGCCTTGTTAAGTAAGACTCTATCCATTTATTAGCTAGACCTCAAATACCATAGTGATTTAGTTCCGTAAGGGGGATTTTAAGGTCAACAACATCAAATGCTTTCGATAAATCCAAGAATAGGCCAGTTACAGGTTACTTATTGTCAATTAATTTCAGTATACTATTAATACATTCATAAATTGCTGCCTGTGTAGATTTTTCCGTTCTGAATCCATGTTGTGAGTTTGATAATTTTTTTCTATAGATCTTATCAGTCTCTTATACATGATTACTTCCACAATTTTTGCAATACCAGTTGGTAAGGTAATAGGACGATAGTTATCTAATTCATCTTTTGAACCCCTTTTGTGCACTGGAATTACTTTTGATAACTTCAAAATATCCGGTTAAGTTCCTGAGAGAATTGAACTGTTTATTAAGTGTGTAAGTGGATTTTTATATTTTCTGCATATTTCTTTAAAATTGCATCAGAGATGCCATGAATGCCAGCACAGAATTTATTTTTTAGCTCTTTTATAACTATTCTTACCTCTTCACTTGTGACATGATTTATAAATAAAGAATCACTACATATATTTATTTTATTATTAGAATTTAGTGTATTTACCTGTGATTTATTTAATAATTTTTGTAGAATTTCCAGAAAATAGTCATTAAAAGTGTTTGCTATTTCCTCTGGATTATTAATCACTTTATTGTTGCAGGTCAGTGTAATGTTCTTTTGTATTTTAGCAGATTTTCCAGTTTCTTTCTTTATCACGGACCACATAGCTCTGTTTTTATTAGATGATTGGGAAATAAAATTATCATTATGCATTTTCTTTGCTAGTCTTATTACCTTTTTCATATGCTAGTGTATTTTTTGTAGTATAAATTGAATTCAGGTGTTGTGTGGTATTGTTTATATAATTTGTGTGGAAATTTCTTTCTTTGACGTGTATTTATAATCCTTGTTGTTATCCAATTGCTAGTTTTGCTATTTTGAACAGTTCTTTGTCTAAAGGGGAATGCTGTTTCAAAATAGTGTTTTAGGGTACTGTTAAATGCTTAAAATTTATCATTTACATTTTCTAGTTTATACATTTCTGACCCTGTTTCCTTGTTTAATAAGTCATTAAAATATGTAACATATGTTTCAGTGAATGACCTGCACTTTGATTTTACTCCATTATCATTATTATTGATTGTTTCGGGAACTTCAAAACTCAGTATTTGTCCATGGTGGTCACTAAAACACGGACAATAGACTTCAATTGAATGGTGATATTTATCTGTATTTAAAAAAATGATCAGGAGTGGTTTTACTAAATTTCGTTATTCTTGTTGGGGTATTTACTGTAGGTTTCAGTCCATAGGAAATTAGTAACTGCGTTAATAATTCACAAGTTCTATCAAATTTTAAGAAATCCACATTTGCATTCCCCACAAATTATTATATCGAAATTTACGTTGCTCGTGTTATTGAGTAACAATTCTAATTTATCTATAATAAAGGATACTTTCTTGACGGAGAACGGTATACGCATACAATTATTAACTTAAACTGCTGTATTTTTACAGCAGAGAATTCAAAATCCTGTTCCATAATTAGATAATCATAAGCTGCTAACTCTCCATGATCTAAATTATTTCATAAGAAGATGCAAGTACCACGATGGCTAATATTAGATCTAGAGTATTTACTAGCTTGCATAAACCCTGGGAATTTAATTAATTCGAGTTGTTCCTCATTCAGCCAATGCTCTGAAATACATTGTGCTGAGATGTCTGTAAGTTCATTTTTTAAGCATTAGATTTATGTAATCAATTTTTTTTATAGAGAGACTGTACATTCTGGTGGTAAATTTTAAATTTGTTACTTTTGCAAGCCTGTGTTGGTGATTTATTTACATTGTTACTATCATAATTGTTATTATTATTGTTGCTAGACAAATCCGAAGTACCATTTTTGGACTCAGTTAAATTTGACATCAAAAGATTTGAATGCCGAACCTCACGATTGGCTTCTTTTACCAGTTTCCCTGCTTCCACTCTAAAGATATTAAGGTTGAACTATTCTTACCATTTGAATTTACAATTTTGCAGATTTCATCACTAAGATACTCTTTTCCTTACCTATTTAAGTGTAGACCATGCCGAGTGTGGAACTTCCTGTCTAATTTACTTACATCTATAATTTGGACAATTGGAAAACTCTTTCAAATTTTATGATTTTTTCCTTTTGTAGCCTCTATTTCTTCATTTACACATGATTTGGGAATTAAGTCGTATCTCTGCGGAATGTTTATAATAATAATAATGTTATTGGTTTTACGTCCCTTTTAACTATGCGGAATGTTTACAATGATGACATTTGTGTTATGCATGGATGGCAATGTACCCTTCAAATCTTTGATTACCTTTTTACTCTCGTTTCTATAGACGTCGTTTGCTCCAGCGATGATTACTGCATAGTCCTTTGAAGTAAGGGACGCACACTCTCCTACCATCCCGTTCGTGACCGCTGCAATTGGTGCTCCAGGCTTTAATGTCGAAGTGACCTCCATTTATCCGCTTCTCTCCAATACGCTTGCTGCTACATCTCGCCCGTGACTATCCGCAAATATCCGCATCTTCTTGGATTTTCTCTTTGTCACTTTCTTCTTTTCTTATTGAAGAAAGTCATCATTTACTTCGACGAGCGCTCCAAATGAATTTGAGACGGGAATTTCAGTTACATGTACCGGTACTCCCTTTATAGGCCTAGGCATATTCAATCTTACCTTACCAGCAACCACTGTCGACCAAGTTTCCATGCTCTCCTCTCTGTTTCCTTTTTATTTATTCAACTCTTCCATTAACTTAGTAATATCTTCCTTTAGCAGCTTTATAATTTCATCTTTTGAGGACAGTTCCTTTCTCAGGTTACGACATTCACATGACGGTACCGGTAGGCCTACATTACGACAATCGGTTTCATTTTTCTTCTCACTCAATTTTACCTGAGATCTTGTGATGATTTTATTTGCACTTTTTACTTTTATTTTGCACCACGAGCATAAATCCATAACGGTTACACTACCTGACGAGACACTAACACTGTTTACTGTCGACAAACTAGTGATCTAAGTTTGCCTTGATGTTTACACCAAATTACATTAAATTTATTTTAATTGTTAGTACCTAATTGGATTAATCTAATTACCTACCAATAAAGAAGAATGTGAAATACGTATATCTTCCAATCGGTTGAAAACTCATAAAAGCACCACTGCTCTATTTGGTTCAAACAGTGATTGAAGACGTCACCGAATCTTTGGATATACGTTCCCACAATTTAGTTTAAGTCTATTAAATTATCAATAAGAATTTGTAAATACTATCAATATTCCATATTTCACTTGACCTAAGGAAAGTAACTTTATAGATTTTAAACCTCTGTTATAATATTTTACCACATTTATCAAATATTTACACTAGCTGCTATTTCACTACACTTTCACTGTGACGCCATCTTGCCGCAGGCAATATATAATAGTGTAAGTTGTAAATCAAAACAGTAACATTAATTCTTTCCATGTAAACACTATCAAGTGAGCAAAATAATTGTATTAAAAAAGTTTAACATAAAATGGTCTTTCGTTAGTTGTGTTTGACATTAACCAAACTTAAAACATCACAACAAATTGGTAGAGAAAGTGATGCCAGATAGCCTTAAAATTGGGAGAACCCCAGACACCCTATTCTTTAGGGACTATACCATGCCCCCTAACCCTCGGTTGGGCACCCCCCGAAATAAAACTCTATATACGCTCATGGTGTAAAGCAACTCATGGGAGCATGTAGCAGAGAGGGCAGCCGTGGCCTTAAGCTAAGAACCATCCTTGTATCCGCCAGGAGTTGGAGTGGGAAACCATTTCCAACAGGGGCGTAAACCTCCTCGCCAACTTAGGGGGGGGGGGGGGTCGAATTTATAAACTTCGGTTGAGTTCCTACCAAGGAGAACCTTTTTTCGTTTTAGGCTTTGAAGCTTAAAATAACACGGTACTATAGGCCTAACGTTAATTTTATAATTTTTATTCATTATTCCTAATTAACGCTTCGGAATTGAAATCACAAGGTTTTTATAAACATATTTAAGATGTTAATGTTTGACTGTAGCAGACACATATAGTATTTGAGATTCTAAATAATTAAAACATTTTTTCATTAAAAGAAACTTTTTTTAATATACTTTGAAATGGTCATTAT
Organism: Meconema thalassinum; assembly: GCA_946902985.2. NCBI lineage: Eukaryota > Metazoa > Arthropoda > Insecta > Orthoptera > Tettigoniidae > Meconema > Meconema thalassinum. The sequence goes on along the minus strand of OX336398.1, from coordinate 186,705,995 downwards.
AGGTCGAAAACGTACTCTCACACGCTTCACTGAGCGTTAAAACCACTTTTATATCTCCATCGTTCAAAGCGATATTTATCAGCACATATCTCTATTAGCTTCAGGTAAGAATGTAAACTAACTTAGTTTCAAGCTGACTACAGCATGTTCAAAGAGTACTTATTGGAAACCCAGTTGTTCACGGGACACAAAAATATCGATATCCAGAGAGAGAATAATTCCTAAATTGTCTTGGTTACAACAGTGTTAGCAATGCTCGGATAGATGTAGTAGCCTAATAATAACACATCCAACGCCCATTGCATTTTTAGCAGTAGCGCTCTTGGCCGATATATCGCCCCTAGCACTATAAGGGTTAAAATAAAAACACTGACTGCCTACAGGGCGCATATAGAGTTATATTTGGGAGGGAGGGGGCATCCGTGAGTTAGGTGCCATGGAATAGTCCCGAAAGATGTGGGGGTCCGGGATCCGTCACCGGGATTCTTTTGTATAATTTGGTGCAAAATGATGAGTTTTAAGGCTATCTGGCATCACTTTTTCATCCAATTTGATGTGATTTGTTTAATGTTTGAATATTGTCAAACACAACTATGAAAATTTCATGTTCCTTTTTATTAATACAGCCATCTTGCTCACTGTACAGTATTTAGATAGAAGGAATGAACATTACTCTTTGGATTTGGTGCACATGACCTCGCTCTTCCCTCGCTTAAAACATCAATAACTGTTTTGATTTACAATTTACACTATAATATAGAGTCAAGGTTTCTTTAAGCATTACCAAATTGGTTTATAACTTCATCGTCAGTGATTTGTATGACTCTGAGAATAGAGAACAATGCTAGAACTACACCCCCGATTCTGGAAGAAATGGTTAAGCCACAACCAGTCTTTAGGACCCGTAAAGACTGGTTAGGGGTCGAATTGGTATTCTGTAACGCCAAATCGCATCCATGATGTGACATTGGTCTTACCGCTCAACCATCCACCGTAAAGACATGTTCCGAGGGCTTGTTAGGTGTGTTTAAGCATGGCTAGCCCATAAAAAACGATAGATCAAAGATGGTCGCGAACAGTTGATATGTTTTTTTAAATTTATTTTTATACATCGAGTTGAGCCTCTATGGACTTCACTTTAGTGTCGTCTTGCTCTTGTTTCAGCTTTGAATTCCTGCCAGTATCTTCTGACCCCAGCGACTAGTGCCTGTTTATGTTCTTCCGTCTTCCGGAAGTTGATGCCATTTTAAAACCTTGGTAGTTGTTCACCAATCTTCTAAATGTGTTCCTGTCACGAATTTCTCGGTCTAGAATACCAATTTTCCTGAGATCTTTTTCGCATTCCTCGAACCATCTCGGCCTTGCTGCCTTAGACTTGTGTATTATCACATAATGGCTTGAATACTAAGTTATTTATTGAAGATGGGCTAAGGTAAGTACAAAACAATTTATTCTTGATTCTTCAAGTTTTGCAAATATCTTTCTTTGACGATTAAGGTTTAATGAATAATGTCCCGTGTGAAGTTACACTGTTTGTTTTTGTTTTCAGATGCTGTACGTATAAAAGAGATCTAAATATATATATATATATGTTTTTGCTGGAGAAGAAACTTAAGTGCTACTTTACTGCTTTGGAAAGAATTAGCTTTAATTTTAATTGTAGAATACGAATCATATTTGCGGAAGCTTAAGTACCGGTAGTCAGTAGTCTTCGAATCTTGTTTCTAGGTTATGGGATTAATTGCTGTCAGAAGTTTGAAGACGAATACCTACCTACCTAATATGCGGCAATTGTCCTATGAATTATTTAAATTATCAATGCTTGGAAGAGAGGCTGCAAATGTTCACATTTCTTCACGGCCTATGCCTTTGGTAAATTATAATTAATTGTGGTGAGAGAGACATAGATCATAATGTGCTTTCACAAACTAAAAATTAACTTATTTATCTAAGAAAATGAGAGAATTAGGGGAAATGTTATCCCCTTCATCAGAACTGGTAGTGTCAAAAGCAATCAATCCTGATGCAGTAAGTATTTAAACAGAGCTTGGCAAGTAGCCTTAGTAGGCAGATTGGAGAGAATTGTAGGCTACTATGCTTTCATATTGAAATAATGAGGTAAGTTAATGTATTGCATGCAGTCGATTAACAGTGTTGACCTAGAATGCAGTAGCCTTTATCAATATATCATCCTAATGAAATTGGCCATATACAATATTAGACATATACCAAGAAATAGGAAATAGAGCCCAAATTAACTAAATTTTGCAGTGTTGCATGTCGGCAAAACAATTGAATTGGATAAAGATTATTGATGCGTGACTATCCCCACTGTGCGTGACAATAAACACGGGTGTTTATATTAGCTAACGCGGCCCTGCTACCTAACAATTATTGGTCTAGGCGAAAACCATTGGTCTGCCGGATGCAATATACAGTAGTACCGAATGCGTGGGGTTGGCAATATGTTACATGATACTAATAATGGCTGAATCAGCTGGAATTTTGCTTATATAAGTTGTGCTCATATTTGGGAAGGCTGTGCGGGTCACAGACAGCAGAGGACTAAACATCTATTACCACATCATCACCAGATATTTTCCCGACTATTAATTCAGGTTATCGTCGGACGTTCCCGGTCTTGCTCTTGGTGAAGAGCGGTGACGAGGGATCTTTTCCCGGTCCAAAGACTGGGAGTCCGTCCCTGCCACGTCCCGACTATTCTTTTTCCTTGCACGGCGTTGACGAATATTTTGGGAAGTGGTTGGGCCCTTCCCCCTGACGTCTACGCCCTGAAAAAAAATGCAGCACTTGCTGGCTCCGCTCGACAGGGGGAAGTGGGAGCGGGAAGGCCAGCATGTGACTGTGCTACCTTGTTTGCAGGAGGGCAGGAGAGACGGCCTATAACCTTGTCTCTCCTCTCCGCCAGCTTTTCCCTCCTTTTAGACGGGCTGGTAGATGCTCCAGCCCTGGTCTATCAAGGTTTCTTCTCCAGGTGAGTCAGAGAAGGTTTCTTCGCTGACCTATTTGGAGAAGTTTCCTTCTTCGATGGCGCCTGTTTGGATGGTTTAACAGGCGCATTAGAATTGAGGGCCGAAGAAGGTTTGGGCTAGGTTTAGTCGCGGTTGGTTTACCTGGTGCTACCGAACTGACATTTCGTGTTACTCTGAGAGGTATCACTTGAGGTGCGTTGACTGCAGGTTTTATCGCTGGAGTGGAGACAGACGCTATGAGGCTGAAAATTGAGGAGCATTCATTTCACGAAACTTCTTTCCAGCATCGTGATATGAAAGTCCTTCCAGTGCCTTTAGCTCCTGAATCTTGGATTCCTTGATGAATTCTGGACAATCCTTCGATTTAGGAGCGTGGAAGCTCGAGCAGTTAGTGCACACGGGTGAAGGTGTGCACTTTTCACCTTCGTGAACAGCCTTCCCGCAATCCTTGCACACAGCATTTGATGTGCAGCGGGAAGACACCTGCCCAAACTTAGCATCGCATCAGTGGTGGTATGTACGCTCTGACATCGCAGCGATAGGATGTCACTTTAACCTGCTTAGGTAGAACGGACCCCTCGAAATGGAGTTTAAAGGGGCCCGTGCCTACTTTATAATCACCGATCATCCTTGTGATACTTCGGATCTTGGTGACCCCACGTTTCTTCAAGTTACGCAACAGTTAATCATCGGAATTCAGAACGAGATCTTGATGGATGATAACTCCACTGATCTCGTTCAGCGTCAAGTGCTTTCCGGTTTTCACTGGGATCTCACCGAAATGGTCACATTTCAGCAACTTTTCATTTTGATCACCACCAGTGGTCTTCAATAAAAGCTGACCGTTGCATAGCTTTTGGATCCCGTCAAGGTCACCGAAATTTATCTTCGATTTCCTCAGAGAACACGATAGATTTCACCGTTCTGGTAGCTACCAGATAACGAGGAGCATTGGCAACCGGGAACCTTTTCAAAAATGCTTCATCCCAAGGTGTATATACCGTGGGATGGTTTCCAACTTCAAGAGACGGCTTTCTAAGGATGCCTTCCTGTGGAGAATTCCGTGAGCGCTTCGGCATCTGGGAAATACTCCTCCCCGAATACTGCCCACTCCGAACGGGGGCCATCACTGAGTGCACCACCCAGCCAAATCAATACCTACCTGGCATTGCAGGTATTGTCCGGGGTCCCAGTGCCTCCAACAGGCACATACCCATTGGCATGCACAGTGATTTATACAGCTATTCAGTATTCGGCCATGCAGGAATCTTCGTTGTAAGGCGGATACTACTGAAAGGGTACATGGCGCACCCACCTGACGGGATGGGGCATACCGTCTAGGCTTTCCGGCTAGAAGTTTCTGATGCAGTTCATGTCGTTGTAATAAACAGGACAACACACTACCGGTATTAGATTCCTACTAAATTAAAATGGCCATTCATGTGGACAGGCAATGTAATTTTTTTCGAAACGGAGTTAGGTGTATAAGGTTGACGTGATCCGCTAGAATATGCGTTGAATACTATAAGTAAGATACTCCGAAATAAAATAAGGTATTAATTAAGGAAATAGCTAAAGAAACCCCTGACTGAAATTTATATTCATGTGCACCGACAGCGTAAATGTTTTCGCAAATGGTGTTAGGTGTATCAGGTTAAAGCATTGAACTCTAGGTAGTACCTACAGTTCAATGGGTTGAAGTAATCCGTATGAAGGTCAATGTATACGATAAATAAAACACCATAATACGCGAAAGTATGGGTTGAGGCAATATGGAACATAGGAAATAGTTTAAAAATAAAATGATACAAACTAATTGCAATATAGAATGGTGTAAATAAGTTGAAATAACGCACCAATCGATATACTCGTCATCTAGTGGAAGGCTTTCGTACTATGAAGATGGCTATGAAATCCTGATCCTGAAGCGTCATTATAAGATACCTTACAGAATTCCACTATGGGCCTCACTAGCCATGGGTTGTTATGCCTATGGTTACGATTCCGTCGTAACCATGTTGGTGGGTTGTTAAGGAGTGAAGTTACAGAATAGGGGTGCTCTGAGTCTGTTTTCGGAAGTAGAATTTCTTTAAGTATGTTCTCAACCTACTTAAACTTCAACTCTATTCGGCGGTAGCTACAGAGACAGGCAAAATTGCCAAAAGTTTGATAAGGGCATACACGTTAGGGAAAAAACTTTTGTCACACGCTCCAAGGGCACGTATTGCTGCTCTTGGTAGGTTCTTAAGAGCGAAGGCCCGCGAGGTTAAGTTATGAGATCAGAGAAAACTGATTGCCACACTGTTTCGTACATCTCGCTAGCATCGCCTCGCTTTGCTACGTTGCCATATGTCGCTTAGTAACAATAGTACATTATAAGTACGGTATATTAGTATTTAATGTTTCAATTCATGAACAAATGTTATGTGTGACAAAATTTCGGGGGGACTCCCGTGAATCTCTGTGTACAAACTCTTGAGCATGACACATGACATTGAGCTTGTCAACCATTTCCGAGTAGGTGGCTAGTAGACGGCAATGATTCCGTGCAGACCAGCTTGAAGCAGGTACGCCGATCAGATTCACGGTCATCACAGTGACAAAGTACAAACTTCACAAATTTAAAGGAAGTAGGCTAATCTACAAAGTTTAGACAGGAACTGATGAAATGCTGGAGCTCCACTGATTTGGATAAATACGGCACAAGTGTAGCACCAAATGTCGAACATCTGAAATCACGTGCATCATTGCTTTTCAAACCTTGTCGGCGCAACGCAGGGCGCATGCGTAGGGTATGCTTAAAAAGCGAGATGCGCCAGGGAAGAGTCATGTTATTTGACCTTGTTCATTTAAAAAATCGACGCGTGCGCTGTGTGTCCCAGTACCTCACCCCAATTTTAAGCCAGGGCTCAGAAATAATAGTTCGAAAATATTGAAACTACTTGTGCTATGCATGGGTTTCTATTGCATCAGTTAAACACGGGATGAATGGATTGAAGTACACGAACACATGTTGACTTAAATTGTATTGAACAAGACACAGGATACAGAATGCAGACCAAAGGAAAAAATATATAAAGTCAAAGGATATACATTTGACAAAAGACAAACGAAATTCACATGCGAGCGAGATTAGAATGTACGAGAAATATTCATTCTCTTCATCACTCTCCCTTAATCGAGCAATGCTGCTTTATGCTGTACTTAGGACAAACCAATGTCAGTAACACATGTCACATGACCATGAATTGGCAGACCTTTTGTCAATACATCAGCAATCATTTCAGCAGCAGGCATATAGGACAACTTTACTTCGCATTTCTTTAAGATGTCCCTAATGTAATGATATCGCACATCTAAGTAATTTGTTCTCTGATGAAAACCTTCATTCTCAGCCAGCCTCTGAGCACTTTGACTGTCATTACACAAGAATTGGGCCTCCTCTCTTACACAACCCAAAGAAGAAACCTCTAAGGAATAGAGCTTATTTACGTGCTCAAGTCAGACCTATGTATTCTGCTTCAGTGCTAGACAGTGCCACAACTGACTGTTTCTTACTTTCCCAACATATTGGGCCTTCTGCACATTTAAATACATAACCAGTCACAGATTTCCTGTCAGTTATATTATTTCCAAAAGAAGCATCAACATCACATTCTGATGTTTTATTCATGATACCAAAATCCACCGTACCCTGCAAGTATCTGAACACTCTCTGGACACTTGTTCTATGTTCCCTACCATAGCAATTATTTAACTAACTCAAATAATTAGTTACATATGCAATACCTACCCTGGTACGAATGGAAAGGTATAACAAAGCACCAATAGCCTGTTGATAGGGATAGGATTTGTCACAAGATGTGGATTTCTCCAACAACAATCCTGTTTCCATTGGAGTTTTCACATGAGTACAATCTGACATGTTAAACCAATCCAACACATCTGATCCAATGTAATACAACCTTTGCTTCTTTGAACGCTCATCCCCTGACATTCAGAGACTTGTCCCAAATGTTTGATCTTAAAATGAGAATGCAACACAGACTTCATTTTCTCCACTTGGACATGATTATAAAAAATACAATAAAATCATCAACATAGAGGGCAATAACGAAAGATGATGAATCTTTACAATAATTTACACATGGCTCATACAGAGACTTCTTCTAACCGATTTCAGTAAGAATTTCATGAACCCCCTCATACCAAGTGCGAGATGCTTGCTTCAAGCCATAAACAGCTTTCCGAAGCTTACAAACTTTAGAATTGTCACAATTATAGCCTTCTGGGTGGTACATTTAAATATCAATTTTAAGAACGCCATTCGAAAAAGCTGTTGAAACATCAAGGTGATGAACTTCCAGATCCATAATTACAGTAAGAGCAAAAAATAATCTCAATGTACTATACCGTACTACAGGTGTAAAAGTTTCCAGGTAATCAACTGTGTACCGTTGAGAACAAACTTTATCCACTAAGCGTGCTTTAAATTTAGACACATTACGTTCAGTAATACGTTTCACTTTAAACACCCATTTGCATCTTGCAATATTTGTTCCGTCAGGTTTCTCAACTAATGTCCATATATCATTATCATGAAATGACTTGAGTTCCTCCTCCATCGCCTTTTTCCATTGCATGCCATCCTTACCGTTAAGGAAAATAACCAACACTTTCAGCAAAATAGACCTCATAATCAGGAAATTGTTTTGGACGTCTCTCCCTTAAAGGGTACCTCCTACCTGCATTTTCTGGAAGAGCAAACTGGTCAATCTCATCATTTTCATCATCATGAATTACAACAATATCTTCATTAACCTGAGCAATACCTGGAACAACAATGTTGTCACTAGCATGACCAGCAACTGAAACTTCAATGATTGGCAGGTCATTATCCTGTCCTATTCTGCTTTCATCTTCATTTACAGTGTCAAGCAACGGACAGTACATTACCTCGCTCATTTCAACATTTTTCTCAGCACACCTAGTGAATTTATGTTCAACAAATTTAACACTGTGCTCTAGAAATATATCTTTTGGTTTACTGGGATCAAACAGACGAAAACCTTTCTTTTCCCCATCATACCCAACAAACACAAAACATTTGCTTCTGGGTTCCAATTTGCCAGTACGCACCTGTTTTGGAACATGGGCATAAGCATCGCAACCGAATATTTTCATATTCTCATGACTTACAGATTTACCAGTCCTCAATTCCTCTGGTTTGGCATTATCAACTTTATTATGAGGACTCCTGTTCAAAATATACACTGCCATATTGGCTCCTTCTGCCCACAGCTTTTCAGAACATCCTGCTGTAAACAATATGCATCTAACTCTTTCCATAATGGTACGATTGTGACGTTCGGCTACGCCATTTTGTTCAGCCGTATACCTTACCGTTTTCTCTTGCATAATCCATTTTTCCTTGAAATATTTGTTCAGGTCAGAATTGACAAATTCCTTTTCATTATCAGATCTAAAAAATCTTTGGTGTCTAACCTTTCTGAGTTTCACAATATGCAACAAAATCCCTGACTTTCTCCTTGGTTTCAGATTTTTGTTTAAAAAAATAAACAAAAATCTTCCTGGAAAAATCGTCAATTATTGTCATCATGTATTTAACACCCATCAAGGTCTCAGGGAGCGGCCCACACAGATCAGAGTGCACCAAGTCCAAAACACTTTCACTCCTCGAGTGACTTACCTGTGGAAGTGACTGCCTTTGCTGCTTCCTGAGAACACATGGTTCACACAATTCCTTTGGTATTTCCTTAAATTAAACAACATCAGACATTTGACTTAAGACCTGTAACTTCTGTTGTCCAACGTGGCCCAATCGTCGATGCCACAAATTGTAATCAGACACATCAGCAACAAGGGCAGGCATTCAGATAATACAGACCATTCAAAACTGAACCAGTAGCTAGCACGCTACCATTCACTGAGCAATTCTCCGAATCCAAGATTTCACATCCATTTTTGTTGAACATAACAACAGCACCCCTTTTAAACATCCGACTTACCGACAGCAAGTTAACACTCAGTCCTGGAACATGCATCACGTCTGACAGATTATTAACACTGTCGCTTACATTCAGTGCACTGTCACCAACTCCTTGTACAGACAACTTATCATTATTACCATTTACAATGTTTATATCAGGATCATCATTGCATTTATAATTTGTCATAAGTTTAACATTAGAAGACATGTGAGCACTACAGCCAGAATCAATGACGAAACAATTCTTTTGGTACGCGAGCAGTTAAAGCACAAAACAGACTTTTATTGGATTTCGGACACTTCGGTGCACTTTGAACTTTTGTCTTCTGTGGACAAGTATCTCTTCCGTGACGCTTTTCACCACAAATCCAACACTTCCAACGACTCTTGTGATCTGCTTTTTCACTAGAGCTCTTTGGTTTCATGACATACCGGACATCCTTATTGGTGTTGCTGTACAAGGCTGCCCCATCAGCTGACTTCTCACCATGACTTCGGCGAAAGCTTTCGTCCAACAAGATAGACTTGATGCGGTCCAACTGTAATTCCTCCGATGTTGAGGTTACGGTCATAACTAAGTTATCGTATTCATCAGGAAGACCTCGAAATATCTTAGCAGCAACAAACTTATCAGCGACGGGCTCATCAACAGCTGCTATCTCCTGTGAAACTGACATAACCTCACCAATATACTTGTCCATGGAATCGAAATCTGATAACTTGAGCGAGTACAGATTTCGCATCAGCGTGATATACCTCCACTTTCCTTTATCTTCAAAAGCCTTTTCAAGGGCATGCCAGGCATCCTTCGCTTTTGCACAGTCTCGAACATGGGGATAATTGTGAACAGCCACCATGAGACATATATCCGCCAGCGCTCTCTCGTCACGCCGATCATATCCCTCCGACACATCTGTGCCTCGTACACTGTCCCACAATCCACGCTTTTTGAGATAATTTGACATCCCATAAGACCAGTTCGAATAATCCTCCCGACCACTCAATTTCGGAAACCCATAGGCACAAGGACTCGAAGCATGTTCACTCATTTTGCCTTCTCACTTTAAAGTTCACTGATGAAAATGATCACAGAACACCGTTATGGGTGGGCCCATAACCTATTGAAACTACTTGTGCTAAGCATGGGTTTCTATTGTATCAGTTGTACACGGGATGAATGGATTAAAATGCACGAACACTTGTTGACTAAGATGTATTGAACAAGACACAGGATACAGGATACAAAGGAAAAAGAACATAAAGTCAAAGAATATACATTTGACAAAAGACAAACGATATTTACATGCGAGATTAGAAAGTACGAGATATATTCATTCTCTTCAACACAAATGAAGTGCACATACTTTTGAAATGAAATTCCTTTCGGCATGTGGGAGTTCTGTTTGTGCAACCATATGCCACGCACGTCGGCATTTCGACCCACACGTGAAATAACATCACTATTTAAAACATACGTCATGCCCTCACATGATATTCTTATGAGTATAACGCAATGTTTTGAGCACTAGCCTGGGACTGCCTTGCAGCTTAACTTCCTGGCCGTCAGGGCGACTCCATATTACTCCTTGGCCGGACCGGGCAGCTAACTGTGCACTACCTCGCTTGTTATGAAGCGCATCTGCTCTTCTTTACTGCGAGAGCTAAAATCTCAAGTAACCTCCCTATAATGGCTTCCAAAAGATGTTATATTGGCTTTCACGGCCAAGGAATTAAATTTCAGCAAATTTTCCTAGATTTATGCCGTGTCTTGTGTGAGGTTTCGCCTAAGAGGAGCATGCTAAAAGCCATATGCTAAATAAATAAATACAGTAAATGTAATTTTTAATTTTCGGATGTTTTAAAGAGAGTGCATTCTGTAATGTTTGCTGTGCATTATTTTGTGGTTGGAGTCAAGTGTGGTTATGTTTTGAGCTGGCATGCAGGTTTGGTATTATGCTTATTAAGTATAAAGCGAGAACAAGTGTGTGCAGCAAGTTTGGATTACACCGTGATACCTAACACCTGAGAGAGTCCATGGCGTTGTATGGGACATCGTTCTTTGTTCGAGCAAAAGTGGGATGTAAATAGACTTACAGATTTTGGCAGTCTGTGGTATGGGATGGCCCTGCAGCGATCATAAGTATTGTGTTTGTTTGTTTGTTTTGTTTTTGTGGATTTGAGGATGCAAACATGGGTAGTAGTCCATTTCTCCTGTGATGAAAGGTGACCTACATAAAAATAATTAAACTTTCCACAACTGATTTCTATACGATTAGCTAGCAAAGATTACACAGCACCCTAGGATGTCACACCAGGAAATATCCTTGGTTTAGGAATTGAGGTCTGAATACAAAGGTAACAATAACATTTTATTGTTCTTTTTTACGAAAACAACATACATTTTGCCGAGAATAATGCATAGACAGACTATTGGAAGGAGCCTTCAATTGCCAAATGGCTATAGAGTTTTCTTAATTCATTAATTGACAAGAAAAGTTAACGCTGGGGCATTTGTGTGGAACAACTTGTCCCAGATTGTGTCAAAATCTTTCTCAGTCCAGTAGGTGCAAGGAAGTGCATTGGACCATCAAAGTTTCTATCAGAGGTTCTCAACTATGGCTGCTTCTTAGGGTCTTCAATGCTATCATTTAATGTGGCGTGGTGTATTACTAACACCCAGTCATCAAGCCACGGGAATTAACCAATTTAGGGCTAGTAACTATTACTTGAGAGAACACACAACTGTTTCTCAAGACACAAAGGAGACTATGAACATATAAGTGACAGTTTTAAAACAAGCAGCCACAATGATAGTCTGCCGAGCTTCATGCACATTTCTGTGGGGACAGCTCAGTTTGCTAATAACAATTCACAGCCTAGCTTTGCGCCGTGGAATAAATGTAAAACTATACTCGCCATACCACAGTTTGGGAATCCCCCCCACTATTTGACAAGTGTGATATCTCGTGTTAACATGTGTCAGGACCACGGCATCAAATGTTACTGATGCAATCAGCCTGTTAATAATAATACCAACAATCTAAACATGAACTTCTCACGTCTTTCCATTATACTGCATAATTAAGCATTTTATTATTTATTTATTTATCGTATGGCTTTTAGTGCCGGGAGTGTCCGAGGACATGTTCGGCTCGCCTGAGTCTGTAGCTGCTTCCAGCGGACACCCTAAAGGGTGAGCTAAAAGTTCCGTTCAATTTCAAGTAGTTCCAACTTTCGCCACCAGGAATCAATGATACCTAGTGGTGAACGTTGGAACTTTTGATAGAGCGTTTTGACGAAATCTAACCTAACAATTTTGCTTTACACAAGTTTAGTCTGTGAAAGGATCTTTTACATGCCAAAAATCTATGACATGGGACCGCCGGCTTTACTTCCCCTCCGAAGGAAGGCATACTGAAGGATTTCAACGCTCTTAAAAAAATCCGACGACTTCGGCCGGGTTTGAACCCGCTATCATGGGCACAGCAGTTCAGCATGCTACCGACTACGCCACCGAAGCTGCTTATAATTAAGCATACAGCATATTACAAAGCGGAGCCACACTGTACCGCAGTCTCTGCGAATACAGATTGCTAGCTCCGGCAAGGATTTTATCACACAGGTTCTTATACAGTATTATAACTTGAAATGAACATTTTAAATATAAGTGGGTGGAGATGCTGCTTATCAGCTTTCTGAGTTAATGCTGAAAGCCAAAGTAACTCCCAATACATCATTTTGTGGAAGAATAAGGCACTCCAAATGGAACTACAATACTGCATAATGTCTTGCAGGCTCAAATGATATACAGTATAAACATAACTGGTGTGTCTGCCACATCCCTGGCTCAATTAGTATTCATTTGTTTACCTGCCTTTTTTACCCAACACAACATTCTGCTCTAGTTACTTCAGGAACACTCATAATGAATGGACAATATATACTCTAAAGAAGTTGAAAAATATAGTGGCGTAGTTCATGAATGACATCATATACCATTAGAATTCTTTGGTGCCAAAGTAAGTACTGATTCAGTTGTTCTCTAATAGTGGACAGTACTCAATGACTGGCTGAATATTAGAAGTATAATAGTGTAAGTCAGAGACATTATTACCAAACTCCAAACTGGAGGCAAATGTTCTCACTGTATCCTGACCAATATGTCCAACAGATCACATTTAACCTAATAGAAAGTATGGAATGTTATGTTTAGCGGTTTGGTGTACAGCAAAAATGGTTGAGCGGATAGACGGTTAACAGAAACACTGTATTATTCCTCCAAAACATGAACTCAATCAATTATATTATGGACAGATACCACTCTCACAGTAATGTAATATATTTCGGAGCGAAAAGAAATTAAACACGATAGTAATATAACTATTTATAACATGATAAATACATCCGTACAGTAGCTACAAATGTGGCAAAATAAAGTTCAATACAGTAATATAAACTTACAGGTGAAATAGTTCATGTAGCTTGAAAATAGTCAGTCATTTTTCTCTGCCACTTTGATGCTCGAGCTTTCACCGCGGCAATATTTCGTATTTTTCGGAGATGTGTCTGCGTTGCATTGGCCTCTTCTTGACTTTCAAACCATTCTATACTCTTGGACAGCATTGTTTCAGCCTTTGAGTGGCTAATAGTTTGTTTGAACAAACGTCCTCATCAGCCCCTACTTCTTCTTCTTTGGTGGCACTTACGCTGGCAACAATTTCGTCATCACTCAAAATTTGATTTGATAAATGGCATCTTTAATACTGTTAGACCTCAAAAACTGTTTTACAGACGTTGATTCATCAGATGAGAGCAAACTTTCGATAAACATTTTCCTACAACGACGTTTCATGTTTTCGATGATTCCCTGATCCCATGGGCTGTATAAGTGAAGGTGAGTTTGCTGGAAGGAAGAGCACTTTGTTATTGCAGTATTATTATGCTATTACAGCAATGAAGGTTATCAGAAACTGACGGTTTAAAGAGTGACGGTTAAACGAAGTTTTACTGTACTATGAAAGATTCAAGAATATACTGAATATTTCACGAGGATCCAGAGGGCAGGGAGTTAGTGGTGTTCTTACGGGACGTGAGGTGATTTGTGGTTTCGATACTTTACATCCGCTGGGCTTCTAAACAGAGTGGTTTACTCGAGAGGTGTAGTACTCAAATAGTATTCAAGATGTTGAACAAGACACATTTATCCAATAGAATTCTCGACGATGGTTGGAACTTCCAGATTTCAATGAGTTTCACCGACTACTTAAAGAACTTTATTTCTAAAGTTTTTAGCCTACTTTCGATTTTTGCAAAAAATGAAAGTAGACTTATGACTTGTGTGTCTGTCTGTGTGTGTGTGTGTGTGAGTGTGTGTGTAAGTGTGTGAACTCTGAATGTCTGTCCCCCTCCCCTATCAATTCAAACACGGTGAAACTGAATTGAACGAAATTTGGTACAGAGGTAGTACTAGAAAAGGGCACCTCAGTGTCATGCTTTATATCGCCGCGGTCTTGACGGAAACGTAATGGCGGCCACCAAAAAGTTCAAAGTTTAATTTAAAATACGACTAGCCTAATCAGCTGATCTCCACCAAATTTTTCAACAACATACCTTCATGTGAGACACGTATTTTGACCAAACTACAAGGTCATCAGCCCAATAGTTTGCAGATGGTGGTCATGTATGTGTGAAAATCAATTCCCCCTATCTATTCAAATACAACGAAACCCAAATCGAATCACCTTTAGTACAGAGATAGCACTAGCAAGAGACAACTCAGTGTCATGTTGTATATCGCCGCCATCATAACCAAAACGAAATGACGCCCACGCAAATTTTCTGAGCTTAAATCAAATTATGGCTAACCTAATCATCCGATCACTACTATCTTTATCAACAATATTCCATAATGTGGGAAACGTCTTTTTTCCAAAATGCAAGGTATCAGCCAAATACTTTCAGGATGGTGGATGTATGAATCACGCAAGTATTATAGCCCAACCGTAACTTACGATTCAACAAGGCCTTACCTCAACAATTCAGCTTATCGTACATATGGAGGTTTAAACTGTCCTCAAGGAGGTAACATGTAGGATATTAGCCCATTATAATAAAATATATGATCGTAGAAGTGACTTAACAGGTCCGATTGGCCATGCCAAATCGTCGTGGGCCGTCCCGTCTCGTAGACAAAATGGTCGCTATTTGTGCTCGTAAATCCAAATCCATATATATTCGTAACTGCGTAAGGTTATATACTTTTAGGAATGTACTGAACAAAATAGTACATATTTAGTATCAAATGGTTTATAGAAGCGCCAAAAGCGCTAATGAAATCGTGCATTTCAACACAAAAAAAGATGATACATTTGAACTACAGACCTTATTAACATTACATAATTGTACCGCATCTGTGGCGCACTGGTAGCGATCTAGCCTCATAGTCCTGGGATCCATGGTTAAAATCCCTAAGGGTTCGATTATTTTTACTTCGTTTTTTTATTGATTCATAACTACTCACACGTTATAATGTTAAGCATATATTGTGCCTATTTGCAATCGATAATATTATATAATATGCTGTACTCATAACACCACAAAATTCAGAATTCGACTAGAGCGAATAAAATTCTTTGTCCTTGATCCGCTATAGAGTCTATTGTTGTTGTTGTTGTTATTTTTGTGGTTGATTCTTCTGGGGTATTGCGGCATAATGGTCTTGTAGCCCCGTGTACTTGGGTATGTGTAGACGTTGTCTGATAACCTGTGTCACTGTGAGGTCTGTAGGCTTACTTGTGTGTGTACATTTATACGAGGAAGGATTTGGGTAAGAAGCTGTTGTTGTTGTTTCATTTGAGATGCATGGACATCATGGTCATTTAGCCCCGTGTACTTCGGTGAGTGTTGGATTTTGTCTCATAACCCGTGTTATTGAGATGGATGTATTGGTGTTTGTATTTATAAGTTAGGTGAGGATTCATTCAACGTGTAATATAGCACGTTGTATTTCAACAACCTACTACAACCAACATTCAATTATACTCCTTTATGAGGACAAAGAGTTATAACTAAACCCATGCATTTAGGAGAAAGTAGGCTATATGTTCTTTACTGAACATCTTGTTTATCATAAAATTGATCATAATTTTTATTTATATAAATATCATTGAAATGTATTGCACCCGATCTCGCTCTTTCGATGGGTTGATCGATTGCTAATTGAGATCGACTGATAGTTAGGCGCGCCGGAATACCGCCGAGCACGTCCGATTGTGATATTATCTCTTTGGTGTACTCTAATTTGATTTGGTTTGGCTGATGATTTATTTTCAAGGATTTTCCATTTTCGATATTTATGAAGATATTTGGGACTATTTGGGATCATTAATATGCATTTTTAGGATAGGTCAACATTCATAAACAAAGTTATAACATCGCAGATATACTAATTTCTTCATTACTTAAGCATCAGACTAAAGTTGTGACAGCATTGACTTTCCACAATCTACCCGAACATCACTCGTTTAGTCAAGTGTCGTGGAGAGGAGACGTGTTATCTATTGTCTGAACTGAAAACGAGGTAAATGTAAAATCAGAACATTATCTGTGCTTAAACTTGTTTAAAGTGTGCATCCCTTCCAGTAGTGTTGCAGAAGAACGTTATTTTTTGGTTCCACTGAACCTAGACACTTAAAATTTTTACAGGTTAAGGCTGAGTATGTTTGATTTCTACTGAAACAAGCATATTTTTTAATACATATTCCAGGAGAAAACAATTTTTTTATGGAACATGTCTTTTATGTTTGTTTTATTTTAGAAATATTTCGGCAAAAAAATGCTAATATACATGCAAATTAAAAACTGTTGTTTCAGTAGTTGTAAAATGTATGTATAAGGATGTGATGCAAATTTGAAGTTTCTACATTCAAAATGGGCTGAAAAAATGTTCCTTAAGTAATAAAAAATAGACTTACGGGAAACAGTCTTCAAAGTTTCAACTCTAATGCACGCCAGGTCCGTAGCTTGGATTCTCTGGATCTTCTTCAAATTCCTATGGTAATCGCTTCTTGGCACCTCTCTTTTCCTTTATGGCCTTCTGAGATAATTTTTCATGGCATTTTCAGCAGCTCTTAGTCTTTCTAAAACAATACGCATCATAGCATCAGCTGTTCGACACCCAATATTCAGCCCTAACACCTGCATAACTTTGCACTTAGTTATGTTTCCCTGGTTAAAACTTGACACAGCATCATAAACCCCAAAATGAAGAGTGTTAATACCCACAAACACTGTTTTTGGTAGGCAGTTCCAGATAACACTGTTGACACATTCATTTGGGTTTTGTGTCCTACCGTGGAGGCACTTTTTTTAGGAGATTTTTGTCAGATAGGTCCCTAAAAATGGGCTTTATTTGGTCCATAATAGCTGATGGCAAACTCTGGGGATGATTATATTTCTCTCCTGTTACTTTACCCCTGTTATATTTGCACCAACTATCTGCCCCAGAAGGACACAAGCCATGTACAGGATTTTCATTGGTTGAACACATGTGGAAATATGATGCCCAGACAGCTTTCCTCATTGCTTCCACATTGTGAGTATTTTGCCCGATTGCCTGACCATAGTAATTCTGAATTTTGTCAATAACTGAGTCAGTCAATCTGTTCTTGCCATCTAATGTTTTACCGTCACTTAGTTTCTTCCCCTTCATGCTTGTCTTTAGTCGTCTCAATCTTGTCCCCATTCGCTTTTGGACGTGCCCTACACATTCCAATTTCCTTATATTTACATTATCTCCATAGGGTTTAGAATCCTGAACTACATTGAAGGCCTTAGAATTACCATCCCCTAAGTAATATAAATATCTAGCATTGTACCACTGAATGGAACGTTCAAAAATTTTCTTCACCCCTGCAACTTCCATCCCCCCACTAGACCCCTCATAATTGGCAATGCAGCCTTCCTCATGACAATTTTTCAATCTGGCAGCACATCTACAGTATTTAGACATTACAGTCATATCTATCACTTTCCCAGTCTCAACACATGTGGCTGTAACAACACCATTTTGCGATGTATGACCCCTTT
The DNA here is from genome assembly GCA_946902985.2 of Meconema thalassinum. Taxonomy (NCBI): domain Eukaryota; kingdom Metazoa; phylum Arthropoda; class Insecta; order Orthoptera; family Tettigoniidae; genus Meconema; species Meconema thalassinum. The sequence goes on along the minus strand of OX336398.1, from coordinate 186,687,905 downwards.
TATGCCAAGTTCCATCGAAGGCTACTGTTAGGTCACGAATATTTTTATTTAATGAAATAGCCTCTTTAGCAGTTTCTTGCATGCTCTTTTGTGCCACATCTTCAGCAGCTGAGCCCAGTACAAAATTATAATCATCAAACTTTGATGGAGGTTTGGGAAGGTTCATTATACCGCACAGCATGTCACCCGCTGCCTTTCCCTTACCAACTGCACGGAGGCCATACACTAACCTAATATTTACAATAAACAATTCAGTATCTTTTACTTTGGTACTTACAGTAACTGATGAAGAATTGAAGAACTTCACACTGTGTGCACAATATTTACAAATTAATTCGAACTCTGCTGCAAGACCAACATGTGTATTCACTCTTAGAGACACCCTCCTTTAGCACACTTTTTACAAATGATATTATTTTAAATCACTTCTGATACTATACACATATCTACAATTTCACAACTCTCATTCCCTTTTGGTAAGTCTTCATATTTCTCCTTGACACCACTGAGTTTCTTCTGTGAGGCACTTTCAGGCTTGCAAAGAGTATTTTGTACAGGTGTTGATTGTAGGCCAATGTTGAGGTTATCTGTTACAGTTGGTGTATTCTTGGAATACACGGTAAGATAGAGTATACTTATACTGCTCTTTGCTTATTCTTTCTTTCCTTCTTCTCAAACACCAACAGTGATCTTCCATTTTCTCCTTGCTGTTTATGGTTTTCATGTTCCTTGTGAGTCTGTTCTAGATATATATCTTCCATGACCCACCTAGCGTCATCTAGCAGCGAATCTCTGTAGTTCCTCAATTCTTCCCTGTGCAAGAGGACTTCCTTATCAATCTGGCCACCAGATCTCGTCACCATCGCCAGCTATCATCTCCGTGATCAAGAGAACTTCGTCTACTTTTTCACCCACCAGGCTGCGATAGTGTCGCCTACTATCAACTCTTTGAAGACCATTTCGTCAAGAATTTTTTTTTGTCATGTTGGTTATTCTGATATGTATTCCTTTTGTCTCCTACCCCCACTCTTTTCCCTTCCCTGTTCCCTCTGTGCTTCGCTGAGCGTGTCTCACTTGTACGTCGGAACTCGACTCTGTCAGTCAAAGCTCAACTAGAGCTCACCTCTTCAACTAAAGAGGCATTCTTTTAATTCCACGCCATGTTGGAACTTTAATGTAAACCATCAAAGGGAACTTCACCATCGCCATGAAGAAAAGATAAGTACCGAATTCAGGTTTTAACCTCATTCTCATCGTCTTTTAATAACTACATGTTTTTAAAGATCATTTTATATGCAGTGTGAGATTACTATATTTGGGGGTAATAATCATCCTTCGCGGGATTTTCCATGTTGAGCTTTTGTCTGTCTAAGCCAATCTTAATGGGAAGCAGCATTTCTTATGCTTATTAAATGAGAGATCTTCTCACAACGTGGGATACAATTGAATTACCCACTGTCTATAAAATACTCAGCTCGTTCCACCGCTGGAATAACTTTGGCCCTATTCTTCAGTTAGGACTGCTCTGGAGCCTTCCAGAATCTGCTCTCTATCTACCAGTCATACCGTCATGTATTTTCCACTCATATGTGGGAATGCTATTTCAAACTAAGGAATCTTCCTTATGAATTACTGCTCAATAGCTAATTTTTCTTCCTCCGTTGGGATTTTCTCTGGCACATTTAATGATAATCTACAACTTTCTCAAGCAATAGACTCTCGCCTATCTAGTGTAACTAGTTATTTTCCATAACTGCAATAACTTTTTTGCCATAAACTTTTGTGCTACTACAGTGAACTTTTCATCCATTCTAACAGACTATAGTGAAAAATAGTGTTTGTTCAATATTTCTTCCGCATCGCGCTCGTCCGATGATTATAAATATGGCCATGAACACTTATCCTTAATTCCATTTGATCTTTCCCAAACCTCTTACTAACAAACCATAATAATAAAATTGTTACTTTAGGTCTTTTTCAATGAGGTGTCACTCTCAACTAGTGCCCTCCCTTTGTTTATGCTCCATATACAACGAATTAATGTCTGCATAACTACGTGTCTGATACACGTTTCAAATTATCTTGTTTCTCCCTTCTAATTAGGGAATACAATTCTTTCAACTCATAAGTGAGTTATTTCTAGGTTTCACGAAAGGGAAACTTGTTCCATTTGTCTCGTAATTCCTACTTAAACATAGGAGGTCTAGAAACTTCCTTTCGACTTTCTATTCAGGTTTCACAGTAAGTGACCTGCCCTATTTGTATAACTACTAAAGAAGTAATTCAGTTTTAATATAATAAGTTATAGGAACTTCTAACTTATTCTTCCTGTTTTTGTTGTTGTTACTTTCGAAGATATTTACTTAGAAATTACTTAAAGTACCCACCTTGTACTTGATTTATTGTCTAACTTTAATCACTTTAATTGTCTTTACATTTTCTATTTTATCTTCGCCATTTCAAAATCTTGCGAGGATTTTAAAACATATAAAGGTTTGAAACCAAAAGAATTGTTAATTGCCTGGCGCAAACTTTAGATGTTTTTCGGAGGTCTGTGACCCCATTTGTTACAAAGTCTAAATTATATATTTGTTAAATTCATTACACTCTTTTGCATTGTTAAATAAATTAAGAGTTCTTTTTTCGCTTTCTCATTTTTCTAGTATAACAGTTAGGCAAGATCCTGTCTTCCTTGATTCTTCCCACTTAATGCAAATAAATCTCTTGATAGGGTTTTCACCACTTGTTGCATTTGAGCAAGAACTCATAGTTGACAACTTGGTAAAGTCTCTCTTAGCTTTAATAGCTAATTCTAACTGGCCAGTAAGGCAAGCATAGCTCGCTACGCCAGCTTCCCGCTTGTGGAGATTCTCTCCAACACTTATGGTTGGTTTTTCAAAATATAAGTGTTTCTCATTGTCTAAACTTTTAGTCGGCTCCTTGCTGGGTAAAAGCTTAGCCATTTCCAAATACAACTCTTGGTGCACTTACCAAAATTATTCCCAAAGGTATAATTGTTTTATCCCTATCCTTCTTGGAAGCATTTGGTCGCTCTTTAGGAATTCTACAATTCAAAAAAAAAAAAAATCGAAACCGATTCAAATTATTGGCATTCTTCAAATTACTTGTTCAAAAACAAACTCCTTTAACCAGATACATAATAAATCTGTTACTCTTTGTCTTGCCAGACCATCCATCACCCTTCCCCATAGTAGGCATATGTATGCTTCAGAGGGAATATTCTATAGCCACTCTCTTGCAAACCGCCCAAGTTCTAGCTGCGTTTTTCGTTAGCTTTGCCCAGGTCCCTTCTCACTTTAGGTATCGGACAGCTGATTTGCAGTGGCAGTCACCTTTTAGGACATTTAAAGTTAAACTTATAACTTTTGTGGGACTCTCCTCCTATTTCTCCATTCTTTTTTCTCCAGTCCGAAACCCACTTCCTTTTCTTTATCATCTTCCCTTGGTGGTTAGGTTATTCCTAAGCCAATAATCTACCCAACAGTAACATGTGGAGGTATTGTTGATGTAGATGGTGTATCTTCTAACAAGTTCAAATAGATTGTACGTTTCTTCTGCCAATTAGTACGTCTCTTGAATACTTTACCAGTGCCTAGGCATTTTAGAGGGACTAGTAAACACAATACCACAGAGTAATCACTGATATACAAGGCTAGATGCACTGTTTACAAGGAAACCAACCAGACTATAAACAAAGCAAGAAACAAATGAATCTCAAGATGCTCATTATACACACTACACAGGTGGCCAAAGTACAAACTTATCCCCTAATGGCGGTCCATTTGAAGAATTAGCCAGAGAAGATACCTTCAGTGCTGGCCATGTTTACTTCCAGTAGAAATCAAGTGTACATCATGATGTAAATTATTTAAAAAAACATACTTCTAGTTACAATATCATCATAATTCATACACCATTTTAAAGAGGACATTTTAAATATTAATAAATGAATAAAAAATAAAAATGACCAATTTTTGAAAAATTACCCATTCCGTATCCCCTTAAAACGAAGGGTGAGGCATTATTCGTTAAATTAATATTATCACACATGGTAATAGAACTCAGGACTTTCTACGACCACGTGGCCGCAAGCAAATCATAGAAATTGTTGAATTGAATTAGCACCTTCTTCGAAATTTTCATTAATATTAATAACCATGTATTGCAGCTAATAGGCATGCAGAGATACAAAACTAATACCGGACCTATGACTTATATCTTATCCATCAAAGTGTCTATATGCAAAGTGTCTGACTGGTTCTGTTTGCTATATAATTATTATATTCATTATTATTACTATTTTCAAAATGAAAGACTTCAACTGTGCAAATCTGAATTTATTAGAAAACGCGATTATCGTGATAACAAAAGATCACTAGGTACGCCAACCTCTGTAATTATTACCAGTTTTTAGTGTGACATTATCGCTGAATGATATTTATAAAGCCTGTGGCGGTGTGAAAAGTCACTTTTGAAATTAAAACCGCACCAGTGTAAAGCCAGTGTTTACCAGTATAAATTGTACTCCAAAATTACCTAGAACCAGTGAAACGCTGCTTCGACAGGATGGAGATTCCAGTAAATCGAAGCGAAGCCCACCTGGTTCCATATATTCCATTCGCATAATGAGCTAATATGGAGTAATTCACTATGTCTTGGGAAGGTGGAGGATTGTACATGCTCGCAGCCCTTAGAAGAAATGCTAGAATGAAAGCCATAGCTCGCTACATTGACGCAGGCAAGGCTCGAAGGATTGGGATTGGGCACATGTGGAGACTAGGATACATGGTCTTACTTGCACATATTCTCTTAGGTAGGCAACTTGTTATCATCATAAACTGGTCTTAAATCTTCGTATCATATTTAACAAGCTTGGAGGAAAGCCTTGTATTTTTAAATAATTTAGTGTATACATTTTTCATACAGGCCAAGATTCTGGCTGCGTTACGTCTTACAATTTAAAGCTTCAGGTAGCTGTATTATGATAGCCAAGTGGAACTGTTTGATCGGCACATGCTTGTCTATGCCATTTGAAAGGACAGTGTTTCTTTTGTGTGCACTGCACTGCTTGCTCGTCTTTTGTATACAATTATGAAGACAGTGGAGAAAAGCGGGCTGGATTTAGCTAGCCGAGAACTCGCTTGTAGACACACAGGTGCAGAGTGACTGTAGGATATCTTCTGTTCATATTTTTTGACATCGCAGACGACTAGAATTACATAATGTAAAGGAATATTGTGGTTAACGAAGCATCGCTGGTTCGAAAGAGGTCTAGGCTAGAAGCTTATTGAAGCTTGTAATAAAAGTGAGGCATTCGCATTTTGTATAAGACACTGCATAATCAATTAAAGTATTTACTATAAAGTAATTGCATCTGAATTCGTGTTCAAGAGTGAAAAGCTGATTAGCGGCCATTACGATTTTTAGTACACGAATGGGACACTGGTATAATTTAGCTCAGCATGTTATTGCGTCGTCTAGCAGTAGACACTAGTAGGGGAGACTTTATTGCTCGTGTTTCTGAGCTTATTTGATATATTGCCAGCGACTCGGAACGCTCTTGCCTTGTCGTTTAATGATAGAGGCTGTTGAGGCGTGTGTTATTGTCATGCACTTGAGGGTGTACATTAATTTAGAGAGTGATGTTTCACAGATATTGTAGGTGTTGTTAGATGATTACCTCCACACAGCTACACTAGATGGGTTTACTGGTCACTAAAAATTACAAATACACTTTAAGGAATAACAATGAAATCGAATCTAAAATTAAAAATAACATGACTGGATTTTTGAAATTAAAATATGAATTGAATAAGTTATGAAATTTGATTATAAAACAAATGATAAACTTAAATTTCCTTTTCTTGACAGACATATTAGAGCTTGCGACCTTCGATTTTATTAAATACATTTTTGACATTTCCCGATTTTGAGACGACTATCATTTAAAGCCTTGATAATATGAAAGCACGGTCATAAATTGATAAAGCAACGTGAGTCGTGACGGCCTGTCACTGCAGTTGCCAACATGATTTTCTCCACCCTACACTCATGACCATTTCCGAAAACAGCGTGAAATGTTTCCAGAAAGGGGCCCCAATTGATCAACTCTAGGAGGGTATTTTTGATTGTCATTCATTTGAGTTCTACAGTTATTTAGTATTTTTTATGATTTAGGATGAGAATGCGCTTTGATTGTTCTGATTTTAATTTTTGTTTGGATCGGTTTTCTTAGTTTATTTTTAATTTTACGTCAGATAGGAATAGCATAGATTTAACTTAAGAACAAGTAGTTCCGTGAAGAACTATACAGCCTATTTTCATATATCCTACTTATATTAATTGCCACTATCAACAAACAAAATTTCAGTTTGATTGCTGTAGGACTAATAGATTCATAGATATTGAGAACCGAGTAAATATTGCGGATGGTCGCCATGTTGGATTGTTATATATGTACGTCTTAGAGTTATGTACTGCTACATGAAGATTATTGCGTACGTGTAGTATTCAAACTTCAATCGCATGATTAGGACACAAAAAGTAAAAACGAGATTTTAAAATTTTGCACAGCTGCCACCTTGTCGTTATGGAAACGATTGAAAAAATTAGATGCTAGTGGATTAATATTTGTATAAGTATTTACTGTACCAAGTGTCACTGCACTCGGATGGTTAAATTGCGAGAAACGACCATGTGAATACAGTATGTTTACTTTGCGTCGCCACCATGTTGGATTTCTGATCAACAGGTTATTGAAAGTCCTTTAGGTGAACTTATATTCATAGCCCCTATGAACGTTATAAAATCAGTTTGATTGCTGTAACACATTCGTAGATATTGCGATCCATCTGAATATTTCGGATGGTCACCATGTTGGATTGTTGTATGTAGAGTATAGGCCATTGAGTCATGTACCATTAAAGAAAAATTATTGCGTAGGTTCATTATTCAAACTTTCACTTCGATCGCATGATAACGACACAAGAAATAAAAACTTAATTTTAAAATTCGCACAGCCGCCATCTTGAGGATATGTAAACAATTGAACTAAATTAGCTACCAGTGCATTACAATGTGTATAAACATTTCCTGTACCAAGTTTCATTGCGTTTGGATCATTAAATCGCGAGAAAGGTCTATATAAATTTTCAAATTCGCTTGGCCGCAATATTCGTTTTTTAGTTAAACGGTTTTTGAAATTCTTACGAATGAACTTCCAGTAGTGCCCGTTATCTCCGTACAATATTTCAGGGTGATACCGCTAATAGTTTCAGAGATATAGAATGCCAGTGAAATATTTCTCACAGCCGCCATCTTGAGGTTATGTAAACAATTGAACTAAATTAGCTACCAGTGCATTACAATCTGTATAAACATATACTTTACCAAATTTTATTGCGTTTGGTTGGTTAAATCGCGAGAAACGTCTATTTAAAATTCGAAAATTCGCTTGGCCGCCATGTTGGTTTTGTAGTTCCCAGGTTTTCAAAGGTCACATAGGTGAACCTCTAGTAGTTCCCTTTATCACCGTAAAATATTCCAGAGTGATATCGGTAACAGTTTAGGAGATATTGAATGCTGGTGAAATATTTCGCACAGCCGCCATGTTGGATTGGTGAGACGTAACAAAATTTGAGGGGCACGGTCAGGGTCTTCCGGAAGAGTGCTATGAATTTACGGAGTTTCATTGAAATCGCTCCAGCCGTTTAGACGTTATTAGGGGGGGGGGGGGACACACACCATCACACACACAGACAGACACACGGACAATAGGTGATCTCATAAGCCTATTTTTTCATAAATGAAAATAGCCTAATAAATGTTGGGGAGGACTCCATCATAACTTAGCTATCAATATTGTGCCAGTGATTAACGTAATTATACTCTTGCACTGAAAACAAGTAAATATCTTTAATTAACGTAGATTCAGAGATGTTATTAATATTATTCATTAATTCTCCGATGTAGTTCTGTAGAGAACTGTTACGTGTCACTCTCTTAGCAATTGCATTTTTGATTCTTTGTGGATAGTACTTCGAGAGGATTAAGATAGACATTAGTTCGGAGATTATTTAATTATTTTACAGTCCATATCACCTCGGACTGGCCTCTTTCTTTCATGGTTTTGAATTCTCTTGCGGATGCATTCCTCTGGCCTGGTTTAAAAATAGACCTCTCCTATTCCTCTTGCATAGCCAGTCCGAGAGTGCATTCCCCCCCCTGATTTGTGTGTTGGTTGAAGGAGAGTCTCGGAAGGGCTGCTTAAGCTCGATGGCCCCTGAAAATCCTGTCTGACAGGCACAGTACACATATACATTTTTGGTCACAAATTAATGCCTAGTTGCTAGTAGAAAATCTGATTGTAACGAGAGTGTAAATGGTTGGTTGGTTCTTAAGTTTAGGGGCTGCGATAACGCGGTCATGTAGCCCCGTGTACTTTGGGTGTGTGTAGAATCTGTCTGATAACCGGTGTTAATTGTCATGACTGTATTAGTGTGTGTATCTGTTTCAAATCAAGTAAGGACTGCAGACGATCAATTTTCAAGTAGTTCCTACTTTTGCCGCCAAACACCACCGTCAACGACTACTAGTTCAGAACTTAGCTACCAGACGTCACCACAGTCGGCTCTTGGCAACGAACGTAGGAACCTAAGAGCGTTGTTTACATTCTTAACCTATACAATTTAGCTCCACACAGGTGTAATTAGTGGAAGGTTCTTTAACATGCCATAAATCTATGACATGGGACCGCCGGCTTTACTTCCCCTCCGAAGGAAGGCATACTGAGGGATTTTTAACGCTCTTAAAAAATCCGACGACTTCGGCCGGATTTGAACCCGTGATCTTGGGCATAGAAGCTCAGCATGCTACCAACTACGCCACCGAAGCCGCTAGAGTGTAAATATTTTACATAATGATACGTCATCGAATTATCACCGAGTACCTCAATACTTGCTCTCCTTAAATATGTTAATTATTCTAATTCAATAAAAACCAAGGCTGTCAGAGGTGATTTCCACACTCTAGGCCGTTAAATTAATTTTGTTTATTTAGAATAGAGGGAACTTTGAAACACTAAGAGATTTATCCCCACTTTCCTGACAGTAAATAACCGAACAATAAGCTAAACTAAGCTAAGCTGAATAGTGCTGAAAATATTTAAAATTTCTGTCAGGCAGGATTTCTCTCAATCACCTACAGCTAGGAATAAACACTGTCTTGTGGTTTACATTTAAAAAATATGAACTAAATATTCAAATATGCTACGGTACAATAAATGATCAAAACTGCAATTAGGTATTTTTAGGTACTCACATATCATTAAAGTTCTTCTAGCTACCGTACTACAGAAATCGTGAAAATGGCCCTTTAGTAGTAGGAATAAAAGGGCGATTCTGGCGTAGGGGCTAATGGGCAAGATGGCCACCGCGCGCAACCAGCCCTATGTTATCCTTATGGAGGGGTCAGTCAGAGCTGGCGCAGGGGCTAATGGGCAAGATGGCCGCCACGCCCTGAGATCATGCATGACGTCACAGGAAGAGGTCGGCCGTGTAGTTGCTAAATGGAATATTTATTATTATTATTATTATTATTATTATTATTATTAGGTAATTATTGATTGATCGTGTACAATCAAGACCAGCCTTATATTGTCCACTTCTTGGTGTAGTGGCTAGCATTCCTGGCGGTCATTCCTGAGGTTCGAATCCCCGGCTCTGCCAAGAAATTTAATTTCTGGTCTCAGGAGTGGAACGGGGTACACTCAGCCTTGTGAGGCATAACTGACAGAAGCTGGCTTTTGATTCATACCGCAGCCATTCTGCCTAACCCAACTTCACCTAACCTAACATCAAAGTCAGAGCAAATGCACTGACGAAAATGGAAATTGCAACACCATGAAGGCATTGGTCGTTTGTGTTGATTTTCAAGATATGGAACGATGCCATGTAGGTATGTAAACGATCAAAGTTTCAGACCCATTGGATTGTTGCTACAGGTCTCCCCACGTGATTGGTCGCGGAGGAATCAACTCCAGTATACGGACTCTGGTGTAGCGTAGTTGACTTGCAGTCTGTGCAGTGAAGTGTTCCCTGTCAAACATGCCTCGACGACAGAGAAGAGCACGCTATCAACAACTGACACCGTTTGAGAGGGCTCGGATAATTGGGCTGTGTGAGGCTGGATTATCGCTAAGGACTGTCGCTGCACGTGTTGGCCGACAGGCATCTACGGTTCAACGTGTATGGCAGCAGTGGTCAAATGAAGGTACCCACACTCGTAAACCTGTCACAGGCCCAGCGCGACAGACAACTGTGAGAGACGATCGCCGCATCATTCGGAGGGCCCGGATGGATCCCCATGCAACAGCAGTGCAAATTCGAGCAGCTGTGGCACCCTACGTTACACAACAAACAGTTGGTAATCGCCTGCGTGCAGCTGGCTTACGATCCCGTGTCCCTGCAGAAGGTGTTCCATTGATCCCACAACAGCCACGTGTAATGCTGGCCTGATGTCGAGAACAATCGACGAGGGTCGACGAATGGCATAGGGTCGTCTTTAGTGATGAATCGCGCTTCTGTCTTGCCCGCAGTGATCGCCGGAAAATGTGCGCCGACGTACCGGGGAGACGGGCCGCCCAGACCTTATTGTCGAGAGGCAACCAGGGCCAACACCAAGCATTATGGTCTGGGGAGCTATTGGCTTTAATGTGCGATCACAATTAAGTGCTTGTTGAGGGCACTATGACTGCTCGACAGTACGTTGATAGGGTACTCAATCCAGTGGTTGTCCATATGATGGCAAACATTGCTAATGGGATATTTCAGCAGGACAATGCCCGGGTTCACACTGCACGCATCTCCACAGAAGCTCTCCACGACATCACAACCTTAGAATGGCCCGCCAGATCCCTGGACCTCAGTCCTATTGAGCATGTGTGGGACATGATGGGTCGACAACTGGCCAACCGTCCTCAGCCACCCACAACTCTGGAACAACTGACCCGTGCAGTGCAGCAAGCACGGGCCACAATTCCTCAGGAAGCGATCCAGGGCCTCATTGACTCCATGCCTCACCGAATTCATCAATGTATTGCAGCTCGTGGTGGGCACATTCTGTATTGATTGTTGTCCAAACTTGCGGTCAGAGGGACCTGAAAGTGTAATCAACGAATCACAACCGAACACTCGTCCTCCATGTTCAATTGCAGCAATGTAGCACCACTCCTTCTGGGTGTTGCAATTTCCAGTTTCTTCAGTGTATGAGAGCAAATGTGAGAGCACATATAATAAACTAAGTTATAACCTAACCTAACCCAACTTAACCTAACCTAACCTAACCCACAGAAACCTCATTTAAAGATTTTGGATTTTTCATTTTAACATTTTACATTTTAACATTTTAGATTTTTGATTTTTTCATTTTACATTTTATATTTTTGATTGTTTTTTATTTTAGATTTTAGTTTTTTAGATTATACATTTTAAATTTAAGATCTTTTGATTTTAGATTTTACATTTTACATTTTCCGAAAATAGTAAACTACAAGGTCACATACCTAACCTAACCTAACCTAACCTTACCTCACCGAACCTAACCTAATCTAACTTCAAAGTCAGAGCAAATATGAGAGCAAATGTGAGAGCACACATAATAAACTAAGTTTTAACCTAACCTAACCTAACCTAACCTAACTTAACCTAACCTAACCTAACTTAAAAGTGCGAGCATTAAAAAGTGAGAGCAAAGAGTGTGAGCAAAAAAGTGAGAGCAAATATGAGAGCACAAATAATAAACTTAGTTATAACCTAACCTAACCTAACCTAAACCACAGAAACCTCATTTAAAGATTTTAGATTTTACATTTTAACATTTTATATTTTAACATTTTAGATTTTTGATTTTTTCATTTTTCTTTTTTTAGATTTTACATTTTACATTCTTGATTTTTTGTATTTTAGATTTTAGTTTTTTAGATTTTACATTTTAAATTTAAGTTTTTTGATTTTAGATCTTACATTTTTCATTTTCCGAAAAGTGTAAACTACAAGGTCCCATACCCAACCTCACCAAACCTAACTTTAGCTAATCCAAAAGCTAATGCACATACACAAAGCATATAAGGGCACATGCAACTATCTTTATGCTAGTCTTATAGGCTTATGATCACTACCCCAAACGGTTTTTTTTTTTCATTTTGTTGTTTACACATTTGTCAATTTTCCAATTTCCCATTTTCAGTTTTCTTGATGTCAGTTTTAAGTTTTTCTATTTCATAATATGGAAACATGGATTTTGCATTTTGTAGTTTACACATTTATCAATTTCACAATTTACCATTTACAGTTTTTAAAATGTCAGTTTAAAGTTTTCCAATTTCATGATATAGAAACATGGATTTTCCAATTTGTTGTTTACACATTTGTCAATTTACCAAATTCTCATTTACAGTTTTTAAAATTTCTGTTTAATGTTTTTTCTATTTTGTCAATATGGACATGGATTTTCCAATTTGTGTTTTACATGCTCATTTTGCATTAGGAGTGGAGAGAGGTGGGTAGTAATTAAAAATGTACAAGAAGGGTCCATACAATAATTTTTATTTTAAATACATGAACACTATTTACACATAATACATTTTATATATATTCTTTTCTTTTGTTATAAATTGTACAGTTGTTTTTATTTTGTTTTCTATTTAATTTATTTTTGATTATATATACCATTTTTTGTAGTGCTATTGTTTTATTTCCTAAATTGTTTTGTTTTATGTATTTGCTAGTTACAGGTAGAAGATTTTGATATCCATAACTTAACTCTTTAAGCATGGTTAATGATTGAGTAATGACCATGTGTACCTATACCATCAGCATCAATCACTCTTTTTATCATCACCAGGACACAAAGCAATTTTGTTTAGTCTTATAGATGATATGTCATGTTGTTTAGAAGCGATAATGTTCATTGGTATTTTTTTACATTGTTATTCATGACACAATCCTTATAATCTTGAAAGCTTATACAATTTTTGACAACTCCTATGTTAATACCTTTTATCTTTTTGATTTCTTTACCATTTATGTCGAAAGCGTACATTTTAGCTCTAAGTCCAACAAATGCTTTTATAATTTGTCCACAAGCCTCGTCTTTAATTTTCCCCAACGTTTTCTTGTTTGATGTAGAGTAACATATGTGATTAGTAGGATAATCTGATGTGTCCAGGTGTTCTAGGAAATCCAACTTGTCTCGATAAACATCTGGGGTGTTAACCAAATAAATGAACGAGTCGGTATCCATATGCATGAGTTTAAGATTGTTCATTCCATAATAGGGTAGCAGGACATCATAGTGGTGGGAGTACATTAGCGTTTTTGAAATATCCAGTATACACATTCCAATATATATAGGCTTATTGAATACAATGTTACGTTTAGCCATGTGGAAAGCACCTAGGTTAGGACCATATATTGCTCTGTCGATAAATGTAGGCTTTGCTATTAGGCTTTCTGCCTTTTTGCTGTCAGCCACAAGACCTACTGTACCCGATATCCGGATAGTAGGCTGTCAGATATCCGCCCCCTCAATCGGATTGCCAATAATCAAACGCACCGGCACAGCTACATCAATGAAAATGGCACTGACAGATACTATCGAGATTAGAGCACAATAGTTAACAAGAAATTATTGTGGAACACACCAAAATATACGGGGGTTCATACTTACCATTACTTACCTCTTAAATTTATCTCGGGGACTGGGTTGTCAACTGGATCACTTAAAGTATGCCCTCACAATAACCTCCAACATGATATTTAAAATGAACCAGAACGAAGACGAGAAACTTTAAACTGCACAATAATTTATTTCACATAAAGAATGATTTAACAAAAAAAAAAATCCACGTGGCAATCAGATGCCATCGACCATATAACCATGTCCTCCTGTAGGACTTGTATTCTCTACATATAATGTTTCAGCTTTCTCAAGCTCATAGCAACGTAAAAATAATAATGCACTGGGAATGGAAACGGGATTTGGGATGAGACACATATATCAATTGTTTTGCGTGTTTATATACTTCACATTTTATTTATAGCCACAAGGCTATTATGGAAACGTCCTTGGCCTCTGTAACACAGTTGTCCGGGCCAGCTGCAATGCACCTGCATCGTCAAAGTGGACTCCCGTTCGTTCAACCCTAGCATAAGCGTGTTACCTCAGAGCTTGGCTCTCCTTTTTCAAACACGTAAATGTTCACATCTCAACTGAAATATTATCACGCAAATGTTTTCAATGCTTCATTCAAACACCAGTGGATTACTCCAACTATTCCAAATCATGATTAATTGTTCAAACCACTTGCTTAACTAGCGTTATTTAGAGTATAAAAACAAAACTCTAAATGTTAATAACAAAAGTTCATTAATTATTTATAACAATAATAAATTGTTTATAACAATGTCAAATGACAATTGAAAATTTTATACACGCCTCTATTAATCACTATCATTTCAAATTATTTAACAAAGATATTTACAAAATTATTTTACAATATTAAATTTTTTATATTATTTATACAAGAAATACATTAAACCACACGTTTATCCGGTTGATAATTACTTAAATCGTGATGATATAATCGACCAATGAAGGTTAGTTATATTTAACTGTCAAATTCAGGTTTAATAATGTTTAATAATAATTATTAATATTTGTGACGGTAACCTCCATTCAAAATCTTTATCTCAAATTATTTAACACTCTTGTTAATTTTAACAGTATCTTCATATGAATAATCTTTCAAAGAACAAGAACAATACAATCAGCGGGAAAATACTTCGCTTATAACGCACAAAAATTACACAACAATTGGCCCAAAATTCATCATATATCTTCATATATATGGCATAAAAATCCTTCAAACTACACACTAAAATCCTCCACTTATAAATTCATCAACTTCATTAATTATTGTGGGAACCTCCTTCATTATTCAAGGGCATTACTCAACAGCGACTTTTACACGTCCACTGAACTAACGATTATACATCCATTGTTCCTCTTTAAAAATTCTTATATTCATCAATTGTATTAATGACTGTTATTACTTAACCTTCGTGGGTTTCATTCATGAATCGATATGAAGTAAAAAATTTGCCAATCACAAATAAATTTAATAGCAAATACGATTAGACACTCCTCCCTGGTCTATCAAAATTGAGATTAATATCTTCAAAGTAACGCAGTATAAAAATACTATCTTCAATCAGAGTTCATCTAAACTGCATGAATAGTCGAATAGAATACAATTAGATTGTGGAATGCAAACATTATTGTTCCAATCTATAATTGAGAACAACTCCTATCAAATGTTCATTACTATAGTGTATTCAATAAATTGTAATCAAATTTTCATATTTCATGAAATTGTCTATAATGCAATGATAAATGTCTATGTTGCAATCATGTTCATAAGACGACTAGTATTTCAAAGATCGTCGATATCGTAATAGATCTTAACGCTCTAAAATCATTTAATTATTCTTCTTTCTTGAGGATGACAGAAAATTGGTCAAAGTAATTTACTGAATAGAATTACTTTAAGAAAATGACACGCTGTCTGAATTCAAATCTGCCATAGCAAATCGTTAACTTAACAGTCAAATCGTGACTACAAAAATATGCAAATTACTGAAAGAATCTAATATCAGTTTCAACTGATCCAAAATTATTTAAGTATGCCAATGACATCACAATGTCTCAACAAATCGAAGAAAAAGGCATAAATCATCGAAGTGTACTGAGTACAGAAATATCAATCAAGAAAATGGGGCAAAATATAGGACAGAAAATATGGGAAAATGGTTGCTCAGATATCGCTACAAGACTCAAATAATACAAGAAACATTCACGACTACCTTATCTGTTGATTGAAGATCTAGAGGAAAGTTTTCAAAGAAAACTGCTGTTGGTTCCATTTCACCAGCGTGAAGTAGTGCTCCGTCCTCGAACCTGGAATCAGCGTCCTCGGAGAATCGAACTGCTTCCTCCTCCGAAATTGCACTGCTCCGTGGATACGAAAAACATCCTTCTGGCAAAACTCTTCTTTGTGCGCCGGGACAACCCTGGCCTCTCTTGAAAGTTCCCTGAAGTTCTTGCAGGAATTCGCCATGAAGTTTATTGTAGTTATTTCCGCAGAAATATTCTTAGTTGTGGAGTATGAAAATATTTCCACTGTTATCTGGTATAATTCAGCGATGGATTCACGATGCATGAGTGTAGTTGGATGTTCACTACATGCTCGCTTTTGTAGAAAGACGATTAACGAAGTTCCATGCTGTTACTTCACTCAAGCGATATATGTCCCAATTGCATTAAAGCCTTAGCCTTCCATCTCAACTACTGTTATAATCATTGAAAGCACTGCAAGATTATAATGTTCCATAGTCGAATGTATCGTTGTAATACCAAACGTATTCTCCAATATCACTGTTGCAATCCACGTGTCAGCCGTAGTGTATAATGTGGAATTTTAAAAGTGTTTCTCATGTGGCGAGAAAATCACTTTTGTTGGCAGCCTTAAAGTTCCAATATCTTTCGAAGTATAACTGTGAAATTGTTCAAATCTTCTACACACCTCAATGTTGTACTGCCCAATAGAATTATAATACAGGCTGAAGTTAACGCTTGATATCTTAACTGGTGGAAACGTTAATGTGAGCGTTACAACTTCACCTAGTTTCGAGCAGCGTAAAATGGAACTGCTCCGTGTTCGTTCGATGCGCCTGGCTTTAACCACACGCTAAAGTCAACTTACTTCACTGAATCACTTGAAAATAACTATGACAACCGAAATATATATGCGATCTGACATATGAGATCTGAGTTTGAGATCTGAGTTCTGAGATCTGAGTTCTGAGATCTGAGGCTCCTCTCTTCTGTGCACGACCTTTTATCAACTTCTTAAGGGGCGTATCCATCCCTTCCATAGCCTGTTGCTGCGTCATTGCTCGAAGTTTTAACTTTGGCTATACTTGACGGATTTTCAAATTTCAAAAACTCAAAATTAATTTCTCAAAATTCCAAATCAATGCCATAACTGAAAATAGATTTCCACAAATCTGCATGCCAAAAGTAATCAAATATCGTAGTTTCAGCAATCTCCGTCTTCCTTCCAAACTATCGTTCATTGGTTCGAGTCTCTCCTCCAATAGCGTAACTTCTTCCTTAGCACAATACCTTGTTTCCGGCGACTGCGTCGTAAATCTAAGATCTTTCTCGAACAAAATCATGACGTCACCAAGAGTCTCAGCTCAATCAGCCTACTTGCATGAAATCTGCGTCATCCGTGCCTACGTCATGAATATCCACTTCACAACTATGACATTCATAACATTACTCATATTTGCCAATACAGCCATCGTGGTCTCAATATAATTCAATTTCCGGGGGCATTCTCCCTTCACCACGTTTTAAAAACAGTTGCAAATTGTTTTTAAACTCTGTGTTATAAATATCTCAATTCACTTGAACACGAAATTGAATTATTATTGGCTTACTCTTGGATAATATTTCTTCAAGTTCCCAGCATTGATCTTGCCATAAACGACATTATTCTCATCAACGTAGAGTTCATAACAGTTGTTTCCATAAGCATTCATAATTATGAATGGACCCATGAACACTATTCCAAACTTGGGATAGATTTTCTTACCTACGTCAGCCTTGACAAGTCTGCGTAATAATACCAGATTTCCAATTTCTAAGGGAGCACCAAAACGTTTTCCAGCTACTCTTTTCAGTCGTTCTTGTGCTGCTTTCTGGAGTTGTTCTTTCGCTCTGTCTATTCTCTGCTGCCTTCCTAAGTCGGGATCTCTAGGAACGTGGTTAAAAAGATTATCCCACGGCCTTTCTGGGTTTCTTCCTAGATGAAGTCTCATTGGCACCTCTCCTGTGCTCTCCTGCACTGTAGAATTTAGACATTCCTCAATAAGGGGTACAAATCTCACCCAACCAGAATGATCATTCGGACAAAAAGTCGACAAAATTTCGAAAATTCAGCCATATATCTTTCCGAAGAATTCGATTCCGGATATCGCACGCTTGAAAATATGTGCTTAATACCAAGCCTTTCCATATCTGCAGCAAATTCTAAGGACGTAAACTGAGCTCCATGATCCGGAAGTAGATATTCTGGTTTGCCAGCTTTTGGAAATACAGCATGTTCCAGTCTGCTTACAACGTTCCTCGTGTTAGCTTTTTGCATGGGACTCATTGTTACAAATTTTGAGAAGACATCCACGGTAACCAACAGATACTGATTACCCTGATATCCCTTCGGACAAGGACCAAATATGTCTGTCGCCATGAGTTCATTCGGTTTAGAGGGAATCATCGCCTTAGGTTTTCCTTTTAATAGAGCGGAAGCATACTTTGCTCTTTGACATTTATCACATGAACGAATGACATTAGCAATGCTGGAACGCATGTTAGTCCAAATAAACCTCTCTTTAAGAGTATCAAGAGTTTTATCTAAACCCGCATGTCCAGTTGCGTGATGAGCTACCCACACTAAATTGACAACAAGTTTAGGTGGCACGACTATTCGAAGCTTTGTATGCGCAGAGTCAGCATACTTACATACGATGTCTCCACTCAAGACAAAGTGTCGTGAATCTCTCTGTGTAGCTGCATAGTCAACATCAGTATTGTCCATGTAACCCTTAAGGAACCTGTACATTTTCCTGATTGGAGCGTGTCTCTTCTGTGACACACCGATTCGGGCTAACCTCCTAACGGTCTCTTGAATTTGCTGCTCCAATTGTACATGGTGTATCTGCACATTTTTGATAGGGTTACGTGATAAAGCATCAGCCAGTAAGTTATCTTTCCCAGGCTGATGGATGATAGTGGCGTTAAACTGTTGGGTGAACAAAGCCCAACGTGTCAATCTATCACTAGACATGTCAGTTTGCAGCATAAACTGAAGTGCTTTGTGATCTGTAATAATGATAACCTTATGTCCCAGCAACATTTTTTTCCAAGCTTGCAAAGCTGTTACAAAAGCTAACGCTTCTAGTTCTGTCGTAAAGTAGTTTTCCTCGGGTTTCTTTAACTTCCGACTAGTGAACGCAATGTAGTGCTTGTTGCCTGCCTCGTCTTTTTGGTATAAGACTGCACTAATGCCTATTCTTGATGCATCAGACTCTATATAGAATACCTTCTCAAAGTCTGGGTACTCCAGTTTGACGTTGTTTCTGAGCATCTCCTTTGCTTTCTCAAAAGCCTCGTCTGCTGCGGTACTCCATTTCCATCTATTATTTTTCTTGAGTAAATCATACAGAGGAGCCATAATTTCAGAGTATCTCGGACAGTGGCTGCTAATGAATTGGTAAGCGCCTACAAATTCTCTGACTTGTTTCACCTTAGTTGGCTTTGGGAATCTTGTGATTGCATCTACTTTCTGCATGTTTGGATGATATCCATCTTTATCAATCTTATGTCCCACGTAATTGATCTCCTTCTTCAAGAATTGACATTTTCCAAAATTGACCTTGATATTGGCCTCCCTTAAATTTTCAAACAACTTTCTCAAGTGCACTAAATGTTCTGCGGCGTTGGGTGAAGATACAATTAAATCGTCAATGTAGCAGATTACATTCTCCTTTACTTCGTCAGTGAGCTTGCTATCAAGTGCTCGAATAAGTGCTGGTCCACTGTTGACCATTCCAAAAGGCATTCTCACAAAGACCCATGACGTCTGGTCAAATAGGAATCCAGTGTACTGCATACTTTCTTCCTCCAGTTGAACTTGGTAAAACGAAGATGTCAAGTCAAGAACACTGAAACATGCTCTCCCTTTGAACTTTCTAAGCAGATCTCTGATCTTAGGTGGTCGGTCATTTTCTGGAAGAATCTTCAAGTTGATGGTCCGAGCATCGAGACAAAGACGTATCTGACCATTACTTTTCTTCACTACAGTGATGGGGTTTATGTAAGACGACGCCTGTTTTTTAATAATCCCGTCTACCTCCATTTTTCTGATCAACCCTCGTACTTCTTGATAGTATTTCTCAGGTATGGGGTATATTCTCTATTGGTAAGGGGTTTCATCGGTCAGCCATATCTTATACTTATAGTCTTTAATCAATCCAGGTTTTTCATCGAAAATATCTTGGAATTCCTTTATCAAATCCTCAAATTCCCCCTGAATTTCTTCAAATCCTTCAGTTTTTCTACTGGGTATTTCTGTTATATTCTCTACGTCGTTAATAATGGTATTTAAAATTTCTTCCCTAAGGTCTATCTCCAGACTGTTTTTCACGTCCTGTTCTTCGGTCTCTTCTGTGATCCTGTACCCATCATTAAAGCTAATACTCCTATTTTTCATATCAATAATGGCTCCAACTTTCGATATAAAATCGATTCCTAGCACAATATCGAAATGGATCTTGTTAACCACAATGAAGATCTGTTCATAATTCCTTCCATTACTTTCAAAGTTCAACAGCACTTGGATCTTGCATTTCACTGCCTTGTCTTGGAAAATTCCTCTCACTTTGACGGTAGAAACTGGTAAAACTGTCATGTTTTCTCCTTTTAACAGACTTTGATAGCATTCATCAGAGATTATCGAAATAATTGCGCCAGTATCCATAAGAGCTTTATACTGTTGGCCATCTATCAGTACAGAAATAATAGGTAATGCACATGGTCTTTCCTCTTTGACGATTCCCCTCTCTTCTAATAAATCCTCATCAGTTACTTCGTAAATTTCGTTAATGGTAATCAGGTGTGGTGTGGCAATGTATTCATGGTTTCTCACTGTCGTTGAGAAATCGGCGTTTTTTTTTGTGTTACCAATCTCAAAGTTCCCCTGCTGACTTGTAGAAGGACCAGGATCGATCACTACATCCTGTCTTTTCTTTTGATTTTCAGCTTCCTTTTCTTGTAATTCCTTCAGATACTGCTGACTTTCTTTCTCTCTTTCTTGATACTTGTCGGGTGTCATAACCTGACCTTGAGAATTCTGATTCTGGTTCTGGTACTGGTTATTTCTGTTATAATTTCTATTATAACCATTGTTGTAGTATCTACCTCTTCCGTTGTTGTAATTCCCTCTATTATTATTCCATCCTCGTCTTTGCTGATATGGACGGTAACCTTGGGATCTGTTGCGGAAATAATTATTCCTGTGAGGACCTACATTTTCAGTTTTTCCATCCTCAGGCTTATCAGTTTGCTGCACTTGATCCATGTAGACCGTATTAACGTCTTCGAATTCGTGCCTCTGACCTTTTTGTACCAAATTTGGCATTGGACTCGTGTAGTCAAGCCTTCTCAACAATTCGTCCATGCTTGTCAAATCTCTAATGTTTGACGATATGATCAGTCTTCTTACCTCCACAGGCAGCATACGTGAAATCGCATCTATCAACTGCTCTGTTGACAATGGGGGTTGCAAAAATCTCAAGCGTGATAGTTGGCTCGTGAAGAAATCAGCGTACCGTGTTGGAAGAGTACCTGAATACTTCCTCGAGTATACCTCAGCTCTTAATGAATTCTGAGCTTCTATTGACCAGAATCGTTTTATCAGTGCCTCTGCAAATTCGTCAAAATTGCTGAAAGTGTACCGAAATGCTTTAAACCATTCGAGGGGTCCTCCAGCTAGAAATCTTTCTACGATTCTCATCTCTCTCTCTCTCTAGGAATGTGGGCTTCTATGAAATAGTCTTTAAGATTCCTGATATATTCGATCGGTGTGAGACTATCAGTGTTGCTAAATTTTTGAGGTTTGTCTTCAAAATTCCGGATGACTGTCACATTTCTCGGATATGAATCCATATAATTCCTCCCACTATCACGATACTTCCATTCAGGTTCAATATTCCGATCCTCTTCTTCTTCCCTGAATCTGGATACACGTTCCTCAGGACTAATATCTCTCTCTTCTGTAGTAAGGTTACCTCTTCTCACGTAATTTCTCTCCTCTTCACCAGTCAATCCTTCGGTATCCTTGTCTGTAATTTCCGTGATGACTTTCCTAAACAACTCTTCCTTATAGGTTTCCATCATGCTAGCTTCTCCTAGTTTCAAATTCTGCAATTTGCTCGTAGTTTCATTAACATCAGAGACAACCTTATGAATCTGTTCCTCTAACGCAGTTTTTAATGCTTGCACGTCCTGACCTATTTGAGTTCTATCCTCTACTTGCTTTTCGGATAGCGAATCCATCCTTACATTCAAGTCTTTCCTAATCTGAACTACTTCGTTATTAATGTCTACTTGTGTACTGGCAAGTTTTCTTTCAATTCGTTCCTGAATCTGATCTACATGTTCCCCACTTGACCTGTTCCATTCATCTTTCCACACCGTTACATTTGCAGTTAACATTTCCGCAATATCTACTTCGATGTCCTCCTTAAGTAAACGATTGTGATCTAATACTTGGGTTCTCATGACCTCTACATCGTATTTTAAACCAGCTAAAGAAGCTGTTGTCCTAACAGACTCGTCAACTAATCGAGTTGTTAATGCACTAATGTTACGAGTACAAAGCATTTTTGAAGTTTCAATTTCCTCCCTAACTTTGTTAACATCAGTCTGAACTTTAGCAATGTCTACAAAAACAGTATTGACTTCTACTTGTATTTTATTGATATCGCTTTGCATATCGTTAACATCTGAATGAATATTATTGATGTCAACTTGAACATTTGATACATCAGTTCGAACATTACTAACCTCTCTTTGAACTTCTTCTACTTTGTCTTGTACAGTAGCAACATCATTCCTTACAATAATTACTTCAGCTCTAGCACATGAAATATCACTCCGGACATTAGCAACATCAAGATTCAACATGGTAAGATCTTTCTGTACCTTAGACACATCAGTTTTAACAACAGACACATCTTTATGCACATTGGACACGTCTGTGCGCATGTCAGTTACAGCATTCTCGATTCCCTGGGTACTGATCTGTAAACGCGACATATCATTTTCTAGGTTTGCAGAGCTGGTCTGAATAACGTTCAAACTTTCATTCATGCTATCTTTCAAATTAGCAGGTATGTTACTAGCATTCTCCTCCATTCGACTAGTATTCCTAGCTTCCATTTCCCTCATACTTTCATTAATGCTAGCTTTCATCTCCCTCATATTGTTGGACATCTCCTCCAACATTTTCTTAATACCTTCATCTGCCATTTCAATAATATTTCAATATTAACTGCTTTAGGGACATACATCAAACAGAGCAAAATAACAACATCTGAGCAACATTTTTCACCATACATAAATTTGAGCAATTTTCTGTCTTAAATCTAACTTATAATTACCTTATAATTAACCTTCGTAGACACTTCATGTTGAAATAAACTCAAGCACATGTTCAAGTTTCTTTGGTTCATTTTAAAATATCCTAACACAAATAATTTACATTTATAATCCAAATAGTTTAATTTTATCTTTAATATGACTAAACCTGTCATGAATGAAAATCCACAGCCTGCTTCCAGTCTCCGACCGGGTCAGGAATGGAATGAATGAAGCCCCTATCTAGCGGCGAGGATATGAACGTGCCGGCTGCCGAGGCCTGACGCACTCCTCTGGGGCAATGATTAAATGAATGACAGATGAAATGAAATGATAGTGGAGAGTGTTGCTGGAATGAAATTGTGACAGGGAAAACCGGAGTACCCGGAGAAAAACCTGTCTGCCTCCGTTTTGTCCAGCACAGATCTCACATGGAGTGACCGGGATTTGAACCACGGACCCAGCGGTGAGAGGCCGGCGTGCTGCTGCCTAAGCCACGGAGGCTTCACTAAACCTGTCATAAGCCGGTCAAATAAAGTAAGATTCCAGATCATAGGCGATTTTTCTAAGTTTCCAGCCTATTTAACCTTTCTCAAGTTGTATAAGATCTGATCTTTTCTGAGTGTAATTTTCCTAATACAACACAACATTTTATTCCTATATAATCACACTCTCAAATTCTACAATTGGCTAAGACATCTAACAAAGAATCAACCTCTTTATTTGAGTCTTCACAATCCCTTTGACATCGATAACTTGGTAATCCAATGTTAATCGAACACTCCACAAAAATTGCGGTGTCAATTCTACTGCAATAACTTGGTAATCCAATGTTATTCAAGCACTCGGAACTTCGATTGTGCCAATTCTACTGGCGTTCAACCTGGTAATCCAGTGTTGTCAATCGAGCCCCACCGAATTGCGGCACCAATCCTACTTGGTAATCCAGTTTTGTAGAACAATCCCCACGTTTTAGGGTCGCCAATCCTACTGTACCCGATATCCGGATAGTAGGCTGTCAGATATCCGCCCCCTCAATCGGATTGCCAATAATCAAACGCACCGGCACCGCTACATCAATGAAAATGGCACTGACAGATACTATCGAGATTAGAGCACAATAGTTAACAAGAAATTATTGTGGAACACACCAAAATATACGGGGGTTCATACTTACCTTTACTTACCTCTTAAATTTATCTCGGGGACTGGGTTGTCAACTGGATCACTTAAAGTATGCCCACACAATAACCTCCACCATGATATTTAAAATGAACCAGAACGAAGACGAGAAACTTTAAACTGCACAATAATTTATTTCACATAAAGAATGATTTAACAAAAAAAATAAATCCACGTGGCAATCAGAAGCCATCGACCATATAACCATGTCCTCCTGTAGGACTTGTATTCTCTACATATAATGTTTCAGCTTTCTCAAGCTCATAGCAACGTAAAAATAATAATGCACTGGGAATGGAAACGGGATTTGGGATGAGACACATATATCAATTGTTTTGCGTGTTTAAATACTTCACATTTTATTTATAGCCACAAGGCTATTATGGAAACGTCCTTGGCCTCTGTAACACAGTTGTCCGGGCCAGCTGCAATGCACCTGCATCGTCAAAGTGGACTCCCGTTCGTTCAACCCTAGCATAAGCGTGTTACCTCAGAGCTTGGCTCTCCTTTTTCAAACACGTAAATGTTCACATCTCAACTGAAATATTATCACGCAAATGTTTTCAATGCTTCATTCAAACACCAGTGGATTACTCCAACTATCCCAAATCATGATTAATTGTTCAAACCACTTGCTTAACTAGCGTTATTTAGAGTATAAAAACAAAACTCTAAATGTTAATAACAAAAGTTCATTAATTATTTATAACAATAATAAATTGTTTATAACAATGTCAAATGACAATTGAAAATTTTATACACGCCTCTATTAATCACTATCATTTCAAATTATTTAACAAAGATATTTACAAAATTATTTTACAATATTAAATTTTTTATATTATTTATACAAGAAATACATTAAACCACACGTTTATCCGGTTGATAATTACTTAAATCGTGATGATATAATCGACCAATGAAGGTTAGTTATAATTAACTGTCAAATTCAGGTTTAATAATGTTTAATAATAATTATTAATATTTGTGACGGTAACCTCCATTCAAAATCTTTATCTCAAATTATTTAACACTCTTGTTAATTTTAACAGTATCTTCATATGAATAATCTTTCAAAGAACAAGAACAATACAATCAGCGGGAAAATACTTCGCTTATAACGCACAAAAATTGCACAACAATTGGCCCAAAATTCATCATATATCTTCATATATATGGCATAAAAATCCTTCAAACTACACACTAAAATCCTCCACTTATAAATTCATCAACTTCATTAATTATTGTGGGAACCTCCTTCATTATTCAAGGGCATTACTTAACAGCGACTTTTACACGTCCACTGAACTAACGATTATACATCCATTGTTCCTCTTTAAAAATTCTTATATTCATCAATTGTATTAATGACTGTTATTACTTAACCTTCGTGGGTTTCATTCATGAATCGATATGAAGTAAAAAATTTGCAAATCACAAATAAATTTAATAGCAAATACGATTAGACACTCCTCCCTGGTCTATCAAAATTGAGATTAATATCTTCAAAGTAACGCAGTATAAAAATACTATCTTCAATCAGAGTTCATCTAAACTGCATGAATAGTCGAATAGAATACAATTAGATTGTGGAATGCAAACATTATTGTTCCAATCTATAATTGAGAACAACTCCTATCAAATGTTCATTACTATAGTGTATTCAATAAATTGTAATCAAATTTTCATATTTCATGAAATTGTCTATAATGCAATGATAAATGTCTATGTTGCAATCATGTTCATAAGACGACTAGTATTTCAAAGATCGTCGATATCGTAATAGATTTTAACGCTCTAAAATCATTTAATTATTCTTCTTTCTTGAGGATGACAGAAAATTGGTCAAAGTAATTTACTGAATAGAATTACTTAAAAAAAATGACACGCTGTCTGAATTCAAATCTGCCATAGCAAATCGTTAACTTTACAGTCAAATCGTGACTACAAAAATATGCAAATTACTGAAAGAATCTAATATCAGTTTCAACTGATCCAAAATTATTTAAGTATGCCAATGACATCACAATGTCTCAACAAATCGAAGAAAAAGGCATAAATCATCGAAGTGTACTGAGTACAGAAATATCAATCAAGAAAATGGGGCAAAATATAGGACAGAAAATATGGGAAAATGGTTGCTCAGATATCGCTACAAGACTCAAATAATACAAGAAACATTCACGACTACCTTATCTGTTGATTGAAGATCTAGAGGAAAGTTTTCAAAGAAAACTGCTGTTGGTTCCATTTCACCAGCGTGAAGATGTGCTCCGTCCTCGAACCTGGAATCAGCGTCCTCGGAGAATCGAACTGCGCCGGGACAACCCTGGCCTCTCTTGAAAGTTCCCTGAAGTTCTTGCAGGAATTCGCCATGAAGTTTATTGTAGTTATTTCCGCAGAAATATTCATAGTTGTGGAGTATGAAAATATTTCCACTGTTATCTGGTATAATTCAGCGATGGATTCACGATGCATGAGTGTAGTTGGATGTTCTCTACATGCTCGCTTTTGTAGAAAGACAATTAACGAAGTTCCATGCTGTTACTTCACTCAAGCGATATATGTCCCAATTGCATTAAAGCCTTAGCCTTCCATCTCAACTACTGTTATAATCATTGAAAGCACTGCAAGATTATAATGTTCCATAGTCGAATGTATCGTTGTAATACCAAACGTATTCTCCAATATCACTGTTGCAATCCACGTGTCAGCCGTAGTGTATAATGTGGAATTTTAAAAGTGTTTCTCATGTGGCGAGAAAATCACTTTTGTTGGCAGCCTTAAAGTTCCAATATCTTTCGAAGTATAACTGTGAAATTGTTCAAATCTTCTACACACCTCAATGTTGTACTGCCCAATAGAATTATAATACAGGCTGAAGTTAACGCTTGATATCTTAACTGGTGGAAACGTTAATGTGAGCGTTACAACTTCACCTAGTTTCGAGCAGCGTAAAATGCAACTGCTCCGTGTTCGTTCGATGCGCCTGGCTTTAACCACACGCTAAAGTCAACTTACTTCACTGAATCACTTGAAAATAACTATGACATCTGAAATATATATGCGATCTGACATCTGAGATCTGAGTTTGAGATCTGAGTTCTGAGATCTGAGTTCTGAGATCTGAGGCTCCTCTCTTCTGAGCACGACCTTTTATCAACTTCTTAAGGGGCGTATCCATCCCTTCCATAGCCTGTTGCTGCGTCATTGCTAGAAGTTTTAACTTTGGCTATACTTGACGGATTTTCAAATTTCAAAAACTCAAAATTAATTTCTCAAAATTCCAAATCAATGCCATAACTGAAAATAGATTTTCACAAATCTGCATGCCAAAAGTAATCAAATATCGTAGTTTCAGCAATCTCCGTCTTCCTTCCAAACTATCGTTCATTGGTTCGAGTCTCTCCTCCAATAACGTAACTTCTTCCTTAACACAATACCTTGTTTCCTGCGACTGCGTCGTAAATCTAAGATCTTTCTCGAACAAAATCATGACGTCACCAAGAATCTCAGCTCAATCAGCCTACTTGCATGAAATCTGCGTCATCCGTGCCTACGTCATGAATATCCACGTCACAACTATGACATTCATAACTTTACTCATATTTGCCAATACAGCCATCGTGGTCTCAATATAATTCAATTTCCGGGGGCATTATGTCTATTCTTTTACGGATATTTTCCATTGTTTTTCCAAAAATGGCATTGTTGAATAATTTGTACAGATTATTCTCAAAATCATTTTTGGCTTGTTTTCGAAGGTTGTTATTAAAATCAACGTTTGCCTTTAGCCAAAGTCTTTGTTTAAACTTTAACACACGATGATTTTTTTTAAATTTTATTCCATGATCTAAAGCCTGTTTTAATGCCATGTAGTGAACAACATATCGCCTTCGATTTCCAAGATGAGTAATTAGATTTTTCATATAAGTCAGAAACGGGGCACGTTGCGCTTTCATCTACCTAGTTTCAACTACTTTTCAAGGTCACTCTCCTGAACATTGCCGGAGACTGCCGAAGGTTAACCATTAGATTACGAGTGTGAGGCAGGTAACAAGAAACACAAGCGATACCCATGCAATAGTTTTATTAATTAAATATATCTACAATCTTTACATATAATACACTCTTTTCTTTATTTTAGTTTTAATAACAGTCATTTTCATTATTCTACATTTTAAATTAAATTTTTGCTTAAATCTCTTAGGTCCCTTTTGTATGCATTAGTTTAAAACGAACCGGGCAGCCCAAATTCTTGATTTGTCATTCATAGTTACACACAGGACACAACTCTTTCCATATTTTTGCTAGGTGTAGTTTTAATACCGTCTAGCTTAATTTTATTCCGATAATTTAAATCTATATCTGAATCTTCCAGTTCCTCTTCCAGACAATAATTAGATATAAACAAAGAGTCAATATTCTCCATTTCCAACACATATCTAACTTTATGTCTGTATACTATTGGTTTTATTCCCTTTAAAATTAGTTCTGTTCCTTTTTCCAGACTTTCTAACCGGGAGCACTCTCGGATTTTTATTTGGCCTTTGATTTCCTGCATAGTAATGTTATTACGCAGATCGACGTCTCCTTGGGCATAAGTTGTCGACTCTACTGTATAGTCTGTTTGAATGCTTGTCAAAAACTTTAAATTCTCGATTTAACAAACGAATGGCCATTAAATGTAGTCATTCCATTGGTGTTGAATTCCGCAAATGGTTTTTCAGTTTCCAAATGCACAATGTCCAATCCACCACATGGAGTTACAATCAATCCATCCTTTTTAAGCAAATCTAAATTACCATGAATCTTTATAAACATAGATTTTAAATCTCCTCTTAAGTAGCACATATCCTTACATTTTTCATTTTTTACAAGTACTCCAACGCGTGGATAAGTTCCTTTGTAATTAACAGTAAATGCTGAGAGTTTGTATTTCCAACTCACATCTAGATTTAGCCAGGGACTTTGTTTAAAGTAAACTGTAAACCTGTTTCTTGCATTCACAATCGCCTGTTCTTTCTGCAACACTGCTTCGTACTCTTCCTTTAGGGCAGTAGTCTCTGCAACATACTCCACTTTCCTTTTTTTGATCTCAATTTCCTCCAACTTCAATTTTCGTTTCCTTACATATAGCACATTAACTGTATTCAATGGGGTAATTTCTTTATGAGGGTATGGTTTAAGTCTGTTAGTTTTATTGGTTCTTTTTCTCAACACCTGGGGAAGAATATTATTTGTAGGAGTCAATCCTTATTCGCTAATGTTTATGTTTGGAGGAATTGTGGAAAACAATGTCCTGGATTGAGAAAAGAATGTTTACCCTGCTTAAATGTAGCATTTCTGTATAATGCGAACATTGTTATTACCAGAATCATCGTTAACAATTTCTACAAAGTTTACGGGTAAGTAATTAAAACTATAGGCAGAGAGAGCATAGTTTATCATTATTTCCCGATCTTGTCCATCGCGCAGTTCGATTTGCACACCAGTCAATTTCCGAGTATTTTTATTACCCCAATATACAAATTGCAAAACTTTGTTAAACACCACACAGCAACTACTGTATTTTGTAGGTTATCCGATAATTTGGTCTACATGGACGTGATCGGCACCAAATACAGGGGTGCTTCTTTTAAGTAATGTTTGTTGGATTTTAATACACTAACATAATCTTCGAGTGGGTCAAATACACCATCCATATCGTAGTTGTAAATTGTTGCCTCTAGTCTTGTAATACTATGTTCTATAGCTACGGAAGACGCAAACGTTTTCCTTAGACGGGTGTCTGGACATCGGATAAAGTCTATAATATGGTTTCGAATGACTTTGTTTACACCAGGACTTGTAATTTGACATATGAATTTGTTATATATCTTTATTCTAGAATTAGAGTTCATCCATGTTAAACAGTCTATACCAACCGTTTTATCATTGTTCACAATCACATTACACTTTTCTCGATACTCTTCTTGCACACAAAAGTTGTGATTCAATGTTAGATAATCACCCATCTCTGCCTTGTTATAAACACCAGCCAAATCTTGGGTCATGTCCAAATCCATAAGATAATACTCCTCAGCACGAAGCTGTTGCATAATCTCTGGAAGTTCCGCTAACAGAACATCTAATTTAACATCAGCTAGCTCCACTTTATATGGTATAGCCACAGGATTTTTATACTTTTCCATAATGTTTACCATTCCTTTCTCCGCAAGTTGTGCCCTGAGTTCCCGTGCTATTGCACACTCGTTGTTGAGTAGAGGAAATGGCAGCTTTGCCTTGACACCGTGTTAAGCGATTGTGAATGCAAGAAACATGTTTACAGTTTACTTTAAACAAAGTCCCTGGCAAAATCTAGATGTAAGTGGGAAATACCAACTCTCAGCATTTACTGTTAATTACAAAGGAACTTATCCACGCGTTGGAGTGCTTGTGGAAAGTGAAAAATGTAAACACGAGTGCTACTTAAGAGGATATTTAAAATCTATGTTTTTAAAGAGTCATGGTAATTTAGACTTGCTTAAAAAGGATGGCTTTATTGTAACTCCATGTGGTGGATTGGACATTGTGCATTTGGAAATTAAAAAACCGTTTGCGGAATTCAACACCAATGGAATGACTACATTTAATGGTCTTTCGTTTGCTAAAATCGAGAATTTAACGTTTTTTACAAGCATCCAAACAGACTATACGGTAGAGTCGACAACTTATACCCAAGGAGACGTCGATCTGCTTAATTACATCACTATGCAGGAAATCAAAGGCCAAATAAAAATCCGAAAGTGCTCCCGGTTAGAAAGTCTGGAAAAAGTAACAGAACTAATTATAAAGGGAATAAAACCAATAGTATATAGACATAAAGTTAGATATGTGTTGGAAATAGAGAATATTGACTCTTTGTTTATATCTAATTATTGGCTGGAAAAGGAACTGGAAGATTCAGATATAGATTTAAATTATCCGTTTAAAATTAAGCTAGACGCTATTAGAACTACACCTAGCAAAAATAAGGAAAGAGTTTATTTATTTATTTATTTATTTATTTGCGCACAACAGGATTTTCATCCCAATTACAGTGGCATAAAGATTACTCCGTATGTTATCTTAAAACTTATACTAACTTAAATTAAACAGTAATAATAACTTATAAAAAGTAATTCAAGTTACACAGTATGTTATCTTGCAACTTATACTAACTTAAACTAAACAGTAACTAAATAAAACTAATTAAAATAACTAGGTGTACAATTAAAACAGTATGGCACAAATAATACATGTGTAATACAAGGTTGGCTAGGTAGAATGACACAGTGGTACGAATTCATGATTTACAATTTGCAAGGTTTGAGTCATTATTTCTGGAGAGTGGTTAGGAATTCCATCAAAAATACTGTCAAGGAAGTACTAAAATCTATGGCATTATTTCTTTGAGTAACACTGTTGAACATATAACATAGCCTGTTCAGCGGTGAATTTTTATGGCCAGATGTCCTGCTTCTTTTATTTTCAAATGTGATATTGTTTCTAGAATTGATGCCTGGTACATGGAAATTTATGAGAGAGAGGAATTCGGAATCATCAATTGAATTGTTAATAATTTTGAAAAGGAATTTCATAGCATCTATTTTTCTTCGTATTTCTAAACTGTCCACGTCAAAATTTATTAGCAGTTCCTGGTATGGTATCAAGTGAGGATAGTTGGCTGTTCTTTTAAAATGTAGATATTTTAGGAATTTCTTTTGTGTGTTTTCAATCATTGAGGTATATGTCTTGCATCTAGGACTCCATATAATGCTAGCATATTCTAGTTTCGGTCTGACTAGTGTGTTGTACAGGTGGATACACATACTTATGTTTTTGAATGGTTTTGTATTCCTGATAACAAATCCAAGTGTCTTGTTTGAGTCAGCTATCATTTTCCGTATATGAGGGGTAAACGTTAGTTCTCTATCTAGCATCACACCGAGATCTTTGTTTTCATGAACTGATTTCAGTACACTGGAACCTAACTTGTAATTAAAAACGATAAGGTTTTATTCCGGGTGAACGACATTGAGATACATTTTTCTACGTCTAATCCTAATAAATTTTCTGTAGTCCATTCCATAATATTGTTCAGGTCATTTTGAAGCAAGTCGCAGTCGATAGATACAGATATTTTTCTATATACCTTGAAGTCATCAGCACACAATTGACAATTAGATTGCTTTATTCGTTGAGGTAGATCGTTTATGAAGATTAGAAAAACTAGAGGTCCAAGGTTTGATCCCTGAACTATTCCCGAATTAGCTTCAAATTCTTGAGAATTCTTTCTATGAAATGACACATATTGCTTCCTGTCATTAAGGTAAGAGCTGAAGAGACATATAAGTAAATCAGAAAATCCTAAGATTTTGAGTTTTTTCAGGAGAACGTCGTGGTAAATTTTGTCGAATGCCTTCTGAAAGTCTGTGAATACAACATCCATTTGTCCTCCTGCGTCTAATTTTCTGGACACTGATTCAGTAAAGTTGACCATATTTGTGGTAGTCGAACGTCGGGCGAGGAAACCATGCTGCTTTTCTGATATTAATGGTCTGACAAAAATAGAAATTCTTTGCTACAAAATGAATTCAAAAATGTTTGCTACCGCTGACAATATACATATCGGACGATAGTTACTAATTAGCATTGGATTTACAGATTTTAAGATTGGGCATACTCAGCTTTTTCTCCAATTAGATGGAAATGTGGCGGTTTTAATAATTTAGTTATATATGAAAAGGAGAGGGTGCTTAAGAACATCTGCACAGCCCTTAATTACATATGGCGGGATATGATCTGGTCCAGCTGAGGATTTAGGCTTCAGTTTTCTTATAGCTACTTCCACCTCACGTAAGTTGACTTTATCAATGTGCAGAGTGTCGGTAGTGATAGATGTATCGCTAGGCATGCAGTATTGGGCTCTATTAAGTGAGTAAACCGATTTGAAATACGACGCAAAAACTTCAGCTATGTCTTGATCATTATCGTATGTTTTACTGTCGTGGCAAAATGTATCTCAACTATTTTATTCTTCCTATTATTTTTGACATACGCCCAAAAGGATTTGGTATTTTCAGTGCTATTCTGTTCAATAGATTCAATGTGCCTTTGATATGCTGATTTAATTCCTGTTTTTATTTCGGATCGTATTGTTTTAAACTGTCTGCTGAAGTAGTCCGACAATCTTCTTCGTTTCCTATAATATTCCTTCTCATGTAAACGATATAGGATATTTTCTTTTGTTCTGAAATTTTATTTGAGGGACCGATTCGTTAATTACCCCGTATAGGTTCGAGTAAAAGCAGTCTACTGCAATAACGACATTAGTGCATTTGTATAAACGGTCCCAATTCGAGTCCCTTAGACCCGTGAATAGATTTTCAAAGTTTGCGTTTTTAAAACTGTA
Organism: Meconema thalassinum; assembly: GCA_946902985.2. Taxonomy (NCBI): domain Eukaryota; kingdom Metazoa; phylum Arthropoda; class Insecta; order Orthoptera; family Tettigoniidae; genus Meconema; species Meconema thalassinum. The sequence goes on along the minus strand of OX336398.1, from coordinate 186,653,947 downwards.
TGATGTTTGATAATCACTTTTGCATTTGTTATGTGTAGAAGTAGCCTGCATTTCAATATTCAGAGCGGGGTGGTGGACATCCTCAGGCCGTAGGGGTTCAGTGTTTCGTGTACATTTTACATTAGTTATATTCTGACTGGCTAAAACTAAGTCTAACGTTTTACCGTGGCTGTTTTGGACTGAATTATATGAGTTCATATTACATAGATTTATAAAAATGTTTAATTCTCGACTTTGCTGAGTTGTGTTTAAATCATTATAGTTATCGCTTATTGTTGGTATATTGAAATCCCCAACAATTAGTACATGATTGTCATGAGCCTCGTAGTGTGATTCTAGCCATTGGAATACTTCTGAATACACTTCCAGCTTTGAGGCCGCGGTATATACAAGTTAAAATAAACCATGTCTTTCCTTGAAAGTTTAATTTTAGAAGTAAAAATTCGTATGTGCTTGAAATCGGCTCTACCTGCAGTACAGTTATTCCTTCCCTGACAGCTGTTAGCACACCCCCTCCCCTCCCGGTGTCACCACGACTTCGGTCCGCACGGTATACTCTGTACTTCTCATTACAGACCTCGGCACCATAAACACTCGAATCTAGCCATGTTTCACTAAGAGCTATAACTAAGAAGTCATTGACTAAAATGTTTGTGTTCAGTTTGTCCAATTTGGTGATCAGACCACGCACATTCTGACAGTAAATAGGAAATATAGAAGTAGACAACACATTTACAGTTTAGCTAAGTCTTCTACATTATTAATAATTAATGCATCAGAACCTTGATTCTTACGCATTTTAATGATGACATTTCTTACCCAAATGAATGCCTAGCCTTTTTCATTGCGTGTGTTTCGTGCCTGGGCCAGGAGCTTTTTTTCTCTGGGGGGACAAGCTCTCGTTTATGTAGACTGTGTTGTCACCAGGAAGATTTGCATGTCTAGTAGAGAGGTTCCTCTTGATTCTCCGTCGCTCCATGAAGTGTTCCTTGTCGTTTCTCCTCACAAATTTCACTATGATTCCCCTGTGCGTTTGGTTCGGGGATTTTGGAAGGCGGTGACAGGCATCTATCATTTCTGGACTTACTTGTAAATCCAGAGCCTGTCCGATTTTCTTCACAGTGTCCTGGACGGATTCATTTGGTATATCTGGAACTCCATGTATTTCGATAGTGTTCCTTCGTGAATATTGCTCCACGTCTCCAACACGGTTTTCTAACACCTTGACATTTTCCTTTAGACTGCAATTTTCTTGTGTTAGTTTGTCAATCTGATTGGTACATTTAATTAAGTCTTTCTGCTGGTTTGCAATTAATAGTGCTGTGTCGTCCAATTTTTTGTAGCAGAGATCCAGAGAATTTCCTTAATCAGTTTCTCGCACTATCTGTCCTTCCTTCATTTTTTGGAATTCCTCTGTCAGTTTTTGTAGTAGGGAGAATATGTTGTCTAGTAATGGAGTAATGGGGTGGTTTTATTAATAAGGCCTGATTTCCGTGTACTTTTGTTATTCACACATTTTTGGCAGTTCCACTCTGTAAACCTATTAAAATTGGTAACACATTTCTTGTGGTACCATTTTTCATAAGTTATACACTGTACCTTGAAAGCCTTCCCTAGCGCTTCCCTACATTCTTCACAAGCGCTCATAGTAAAGCTTGGTGACGCACTCCTTCGTTTTCAATAAACACGGGATGACTCGTTAAGGAAGTAGTTGTCAGTAGATTCACTAGTATCAGTTACTAAAGAGTTTTACACTTGACAATCTCACACAAGATACACATGGATATCCCACTAGAAACACTCGTAATTACACAAATTGATGGATCTGGTCACGTCTGCACTATTCACTCAGTCGCCATCTTGATATGTTCTGTGTGTAAATATGCATGACAAATCAAGAATTTGGGCTGCCCTCTTCGTTTTAAACTAATGCATGCGAAAGGGACCTAAGAGATTTTAACAAAAATTTAAGTTAAAATTTGAAAAAATGAAAATGACTGTCATTAAAACTAAAATAAAGAAAAGAGTGTATTATATGTAAAAATTGTAGATATATTTAATTAATAAAACTACTGCATGGGTATCGCTTGTGTTTCTTGTTTGGGGGCGTGGTGGCTCAGCTGTCTAGCTGTATGCCTCTCACCAAGGCGGTCCGGGTTCGATTCCCGGTCAATGCATGTGAGATTTTCGAAGTGAAATGCCATGTCCTGTGGTTCGGATTCCACGTAAAAAGGAGGTCCCGTGGCTCATAATCACAAGATTCACGGTCACGTAAAACTACAATCTTCCTTCCTTCCTTTGTTTCTTGTTACCTGCCTCACACTCGTAATCTAATGGTTAACCTTCGGCAGTCTCCGGCAATGTTCGGGAGAGTGACCTTGAAATGTAGTTGAAACTAGGTAGATGAAAGCGCAACGTGCCCCGTTTCTTACCTATATGAAAAAACTAATTCCTCATCTTGGAAATCGAAGGCGATATGTTGTTCACTACATGGCATTAAAACAGGCTTTAGATCATGGAATAAAATTGATAAAAATTCATCGTGTGTTAAAGTTTAAACAAAGACCTTGGCTAAAGGCATACGTTGATTTTAATAACAACCTTCGAAAACAAGCCTAAAATGATTTTGAGAAAAATCTGTACAAATTATTCAACAATGCCATTTTTGGAAAAACAATGGAAAATACCCGTAAAAGAATAGACCTACTGTCCCCGATAATCCGGATAGTAGGCTGTCAGAAATCCGCCCCCTCAATCGGATTGCCAATAATCGATTGCACCGGCACATCTACATCAATGAAAATGGCACTGACAGATACCACCGAGATTAGAGCACAGTAGTTAACATGAAATTATTGTGGAACACACCAAAATATACGGGGGTTCATACTTACCTTTTACTTACCTATTCAATTTAATCTCGGGTCTGGGTTTTCAACTGGATCACTTAATAGTATGCCCTCACAATAACCTCCACCACGATATTTAAAATGAACCAAGTCGTAGACCAGAAAATTTAAACTGCACAATAATTTATTTCACATAAAGAAAAAAAATATTGTAACCAAAATTTAACAACAAAATAGTTATGGCTGTCTGAAGCCATTGTCAATGCAACCATGTCCTCCTGTAGGACTGTAGACTTCACATTCAAAAATTCAGCTTTCTCTAGCTCAAAAGAACGTAATAATAACAATGCTCATTGGAATGGATAAGGGAGCTGGGACGAGACATATAGCATTTGTTTCCTTGTTCATGAACTTCATAATTTAGTTCATTGACACACATTTATTAATAACCGCAAGGCCACTAAGTAGTTGACCTTGACCTCCACCATTCAGTTATCTGGCCACCTGCAATACACCCTAAACAGTGTTGCATGCTTGCTTCGTCAAATGGACGCAGCTGCCTAACCAGTGTCACCATATGCTGGCCAACGCAGAGTCTAGCTCTCATTCAAAACAATTTAAATGCTCACATCTCAACTCAAATATTATCACGCAAAATTTATACAAGTTCCGTTCACATTGCAATGGATTACTCTGTTAATCTCAAATATTATTTAAATGTTTATTCCAATTACCGAACTAGCGTTGTTTAAATATTAATAGCAAAACTCAAAATGTTATATCATAGTGTTCAATAATTATTTATAACATTAAAATTGTTCATAACTTAATCAAACGACAATAGAAAATTTTTTACACGCCTCTATTAATCCCGTTTGTTTCAAATTATTATTATAGATATTTACATAGTTATTTACATTATTCATATTTTATTTATATTTGAAATACATTAACCACACGTTTATCCGGTTGATATTTTCTTAAATCGTGGTAATATAATCGACCGATGAAGGTTACTTATATTAAAATTTTAGATTCAGGTTTAATAAGATTTAATAATTATAATTTGTGACGGTAACCTCCATTCAAAACCTATAATTCAATCAATTTATCACTCTTGTTAATTTTAACAGTAACTTCACATGAATAATTTTCAATGGACCTGAACAATACAACTCAGCGGAAACATACCTCGCACAAACGCACAAAATTGGCCCATAATTCACCATATATCTCATTATATATGGCATCAAAAACTTCCACAATACACACAAAAACCTCCACTTATAAATTAATCATCATCATCAATATTATTGTGGGAACCTACTTCACTTATTAAAGGGCATTATTCATCAGCGACTTTTACACGTCCACTGAACTAACGATTATACATCCATAGCTCCTCTTTAAAAATTCTTATATTCATCAATTGTATCGAAAACTGTTATTATATTTAACCTTCGTGGGTTTCATTCATGAAGCGATATGAAGTAAAATTTTGCCAGTCACAAATAAATTTAATAGCAAATACGATTAGACACGCCTCCCTGGTCTATCAAAATGAATTAATCTCATCATAATTATCGCAGTATAAAAATACTATATTCAAGCAAAATTCATTTAACTGCAGAAATAGTCGAAAAGAATGCAAATAGACCAGAAAATGCAAACATTATTGTTTCAAACTAGAATTGAGAAAATCTCCTATCAAATGTTCATTACTATAGTGTACTGAATAAATCGTATTCAAAGTTCATATTTCATAAAATTGTCTATAATGCAATGGTATTTCAGAATTGACTAAAAATGTCTGTGTTTCAATCATGTTCATAGAAACGACTAGTATTTCCAAGATCGTCGATAAAGTAGTAGATTTTAACGCTCTAAAATCTTTTAATCATTCTTCTTTCTTGAGGATGACAGAAAATTGGTCAAAGTAATTTACTGGAAAGAATAACTTTAATAAAACGACACGCTGTCTGAATTCAAACTTGCCATAGAAAATCGTTAACTTTACAGTCAAATCGTGACTACAAGAAAATTCAAATTCTCGAAAGAATATTTAACTTCAATATAAACTGATCCAAAATGTTTAAATATGCAAATGACATAATAATGTCTCAATAAATCGAAGACAATGGCATAAAGCTGCAAAGTGTACAGAGTACAGAAACATCTAGCAAAAGAATATGGGGCAATCAAATATATGACAGAAAATATGGGAAAGATAGTTGCTCAGATCTCACTAAAATGGCTCAAATAAATCAAGAAACGTTCACGGCTACCTTATCTGTTGGATTGAAGTTCTAGAAGAAAATTTCAAAGAAGACTGCTGCTGGTTCCAATTCACCACAGGATAGATTTGCACCGACCTCGAACCTGGAACCTGTGCCCTCGGAGAATAGAACAGCTTCCTCCTCCGTAAATCGCACTGCTCCGTTTAGACGATAGACATCCTTCTGGCAAAACTCTTCTTTGTGTGCTGGGAAAAACCCTTGCCCCTCTTGAAAGTTCCCTGAAGTTCTTGTAGAAATCAGCCATGAAGTTCATTGCAAATATTTCCGCAGAAATGTTCATAATTGTGGAGTATGAATTTATTTTCACTGCCATTTGATGTAATTCAGCGATGGATTACGATGCATGAGTGTAGCTGAATGTTCACTACATGCTCGTCTTTGTAGAATGACGATTATCGAAGCTCCATGTTGCTACTTCACACTACTGATGTATGTCCCAATTGCATTAAAGTTTTAGTCTTCCATCTCCACTTCCATTATAATGTTAGTCGAAAGTACTGCCAGATTGTATAGTTCCATTGTAGAATGTAGCGTTGTATCACCAAATGTAATCTTCAGTATCACGGTTGCAATACACGTGTCTGCCGTAGCGTAGAATGTGGTATTAAAAGTGCTTCTCAGGATTCGAGAAAAACACTTTTCTCTGCAGTCTTTAAATGCGAATATCTTCTGAAGTATTATAATGAAAATGTTCAACTTTCGCACACGCCTCAATATTGTAATGCACTATTGAATTAGTATAAATGCAGTAGCTAATTCTTGATAGATAAACTTGTAGAATCGTTTATGTGTGCGCTCCAACTTCGCCTAGTTTTAGTAACAGTAAAATTGCACTGCTGGATACCCAATACTGTTCGATGCGGTGGGCTCTGCCACGCTTGCTTATGACGATATGCTTGTTGTATCAGAACACGAAGTCAGACTAACAAGTCAGAATAAAACCACGAAGTGCGACGATCCTCTCTGCTGTGCAAGGCCTTTTATCAACTTTGAAGGGGCGTATCCATCCCTACCATAGCTTCTTCTTCCGTCATTACTCGAAGTTCCAACTATGGCTATTCTTGACGGATTTTCAGATTTCAAAAACATATAATTAATTTCTTCAAACTTCCAAATCAATGCCATAACTGAAAATAGTTTTCCACAATTCTGCATGCCAAAAGTTATTAAATATGGTAGTTTCAGTAATCTCCGTCTCCCTTCAAGCTATCATTCATTGGTTCGAGCCTCTCCTCCAATATCGTAACTTCTCCCTCAGCACGTTTACTTGCTTCCCTGCGACTGCGTCGTAAATCTAAGATCCTTCTCGAACAAAATCGTGACGTCAGCAAGACTCTAAGCTCAGCCAGCCTACTTGCTCGAGCGTTGCGTCATCCACGCCTACGTCATGAATATACACGTCACAACTATGACGGCCATAACTTTATTCACATATGCCAATACAGCCACCGTGGTCTCAGTATAATTCAATTTACGGGGTCAGTACTTCTTGTGTCTGACAGCAAAAAGGCAGAAAAGCTAATAGCAAAGCCTACATTTATCGACAGAACAACATATGGTCCGAACCTAGCTGCTTTCCACGTGGCTAAACGTAACATTGTATTCAATAAGCCTATATATATATTGGAATGTATATACTGGATATTTCAAAAACTCTAATGTATTCCCACCACTATGATGTCCTGCTACCCTATTATGGAATGAACAATCTTAAACACATGTATATGGATACCGACTCGTTCATTTATTTGGTTAACCCCCCAGATGTATATAAAGACAAGTTGGATTTCCTAGAACACCTGGACACATCAGATTATCCTACTAATCACATATGTTACTCTACATCAAACAAGAAAACGTTGGGGAAATTTAAAGAAGAGGCTTGTGGACAAATTATAAAAGCATTTGTTGGACTTAGAGCTAAAATTTACGCTTTCGACATAAATGGTAAAGAAATCAAAAAGATAAAAGATATTAACAGAGGTGTTGTCAAAAATTGTATAAGCTTTCAAGATTATAAGGATTGTGTCATGAATAACAATGTAAAAAAATACCAATGAACATTATCGCTTCTAAACAACATGACATATCTATAAGACTAAACAAAATTGCTTTGTGTCCTGGTGATGATAAAAAGAGTGATTGATGCTGATGGTATAGGTACACATGGTCATTACTCAATCATTAACCATGCTTAAAGAGTTAAGTTATGGATATCAAAATCTTCTACCTGCAACTAGCAAATACATAAAACAAAACAATTTAGGAAATAAAACAATAGCACTACAAAAATGGTATCTATAATCAAAAATAAATTAAATAGAAAACAAAATAAAAACAACTGTACAATTTATGACAAAAGAAAAGAATATATATAAAATGTATTATGTGTAAATAGTGTACATGTATTTAAAATAAAAAGTTATTGTATGGACCCTTCTTGTACATTTTTAATTACTACCCACCTCTCTCCACTCCTAATGCGAAATGAGCATGTAAAACACAAATTGGAAAATCCATGTCCATATTGACAAAATAGAAAAAACATTAAACAGAAATTTTAAAAACTGTAAATGGGAATTTGGTAAATTGACAAATGTGTAAACAACAAATTGGAAAATCCATGTTTCTATATCATGAAATTGGAAAATCTTTAAACTGACATTTTAAAAATCGTAAATGGTAAATTGTGAAATTGATAAATGTGTAAACAACAAAATGCAAAATCCATGTTTCCATATTATGAAATTGAAAAACTTAAAATTGACATTAAAAAAACTGAAAATGGGAAATTGAAAAATTGACAAATGTGTAAACAACAAATAAAAAATTACCCGGTTGGGATAGTGATCATGTTGTACCGTAGCCTATAAGACTAGCATAAGGATAGTTGAATGTGCCCTTATATACTTTGTGTATGTGCATTAGCCTTTGGATTAGCTTAAGTTAGGTTTGGTAAAGTTAGGATTGGTGAGGTTAGGTATGTGATCTTGTAGTTTACTCTTTTCGGAAAATGTAAAATCTAAGTTTAAAAAATCTCAAATTTAAGATGTAAAATCTAAAAAACTAAAATCTAAAATACAAAAAAATCAAAAATGTAAAATCTAAAAAATGTAAAACGAAAAAATCAAAAATCTAAAATGTTAAAATGTAAAATGTTAAAATGTAAAATCCAAAATCTTTAAATGAGGTTCTGTGAGTTGGGTTATGTTAGGTTACGTTAAGTTAGGTTAGGTTAGGTTATAACTTAGTTTATTATGTGTGCTCTCACATTTGCTCTGACTTTGAAGTTAGGTTAGGTTAGGTTAGGGTCGGTTAGGTGAAGTTGGGTTAGGCAGAATGGCTGCGGTATGTATCAAAAGCCAGCTCCTGTCAGTTTTGCCTCACAAGGCTGAGTGTACCCCGTTCCACCCCTGAGACCTGAAGTTAAATTTCTTGGCAGAGCCGGGGGTTCGAACCTCAGGAATGACCGCCAAGAATGCTAGCCACTACACCAAGAAGTGGACAATATAAGGCTGGTCTTGATTTTACACGACCAATCAATAATTACTCTCTTTTGAGAGTGCTTCGGAAAATTAATTAATGTATTTGAATGAATGACGGCGTGGATCACTGGATCTCATCTTTTGGATGCTCGTTTTAATAAAGACAAGACTGACCATGAGTTAGCTAAGAACATGAATAAAAACAAAAGACCATCTAACAATCAAAGAATAGAGGCACAAATATATTCGCCCTAGTTGATTGAATGCAATCAATAAATAACTGTACACTGAAACTGAGGAAGGTTACTTGCAATTTCCTCTCTATGTTGCTGTAATGTTATAAATTGATGAAGGTGTTGCAGCTCCTTGTGAGCTCCAATGAATCATGTAGCATTATCACTGTAAATATCCGAAGGTTAGCCTCTTCTGGCAATGAACTGGCGTAATGCTGCTAGGAGTGCATCTGTGATAAGACTACTGACTATTTATAAATGCACAGCCTTAGTTGCAAAACAAACAAATAATGCAATGTATGCTTTAAGTCGAATGTTACTTCTCTTATTTAGAGGGCGGATTAAGATTGGACCCCCATGGTCAATGCCACAGACACTGAATGGACGTGATGCTTGAACTCGTTGCTTGGGGTAGTTTGCCATGAGCTGATGCATGGTTGCTCTCCTTAATTTATGACATATTAGGCACTTGTGATCTTGCTGTCTGGCTATGTTTCTACCATTTAAAATTCAACAACATTCACGAATGGATGCTATCAGTAATCCTGGTCCCGCATGGGCTTGCTGTAGGTGTTCATGTTTGACAATAAGTGATGTCAGATGATGCTTGGATGGCAATAATACTTGATGTTTTGTAGAAAATGGTAATGATGTGTTTTTCATCCTACTCTGAGCATGTTGTCTTGTAAAAATAGACATAGATTTTTTAGCTGGCTCTTTTTGGATACAGCTCCTCGTTTCTGTAAATCTTTGATTTCTTCACTGAATGATTCTGCCTAAGCTATGCGAATGCATGTATTCAATGACTTCTGAAGTTCTTGAACTGATAAAGGTCCAGTCTTTTTGTTGGTTGACTGTTTGGAGTTATGGATAAATCTTTTGCAGTAGGCAAGAACTCTTTGCAATCTTGCTAATGATAAAAATCCAGTAATGATGTCAGTGTGTTCAGTGATAAGTAATGTAACTACTACTCGTTCTTCCAATGTGGTTTGGTAATTTTCATCAATCGTGGTCTGAGGCATGTTGCATTTAGATTCTGATAAATATAATGGACCTGACCACCATACTGTAGATTGCTGCTACTCTTGAGGCTTAACTCCTCGGGAAATTAAGTCTGCAGGATTTTCTTGAGATGAAACTTGATGCCAATTTTCTACATTTTTAATTGCTGAATTTCTGATACTCTGTTGGCTACAAATGTTTTCCAACGTGATGAAGGGGAAGCCAACCATGACATGACTACTGTAGAATCTGTCCATAAATAGGTTTCATTAATTTCTATATTGTTGTAACCCTAGGGTACGCTACCCCCATCCCCTAAGCAAAATCTCCAAAACACCAAAATTACAATCTTTAATCTAAAAAACCTATAAATTACAACTTATAAATTACATGACTGATAATCAGCACACACATGAACTCAAGTAGCCTCGTAGCCCAGGCAATGACCCGGAAAAGGTGCACGACTCTGTAGGAATGTAAGGATTCCGCCGACCGAGCACACAAAAGGTATAAGAACACCAGAGGTCAGGCACCCAGTCATCATTCGATCACTTGATCACTCCATCTGTGTTAGTGCACCGACGTGACGAACCTCTTCTGACGGCTGGACGGGTAAGTGTCTTAAGCGGTCGCCACACTCACCACCACACACTACACTCACCACCCCCTGTGCTTGGACTGTGATTATCTTTATTAATTATTATTTGAACTGCTAGCTCTATCAGTGTACCTCCAGATCGAGGTACACATTAAATTCAGAAACACTAGAAGTCACTGGTCTTATTCTTTTATTTATTTAGTTAGTAAGATCCTACCCTATTAGTTTCCTCTTAGGTAGGACTTAGAATTAGCCTTACTGTGTACTTGTTTAATTGCTTCTTGTAGTCAGCTGAGCACGGTTGCTCCAAGCTGACACTAGCGAATTCTCCGTTTACTCGCTTGCATACGACTCACTGTAGACCGCGTGGCGCATCTGTTGCGCTCTGTGTAATAACCTAATAGCTCTTGTAAACTACCCCTTCATCTAGAACTACCCCGTCAAACAGTACATTGGGGAGTTCCCCTTGATGATCGCACTGTCGATCTCCATTCATAAAACACTCCCTACCTCTTACAGTACTTGCCAAGCTCGCCCCCTATTTTAGACTAGTTTCACCCCCTAGATTAGTTATTTGTACAGGCATCCCTCACAGGAACCTTACAAATTGGTAGAGGCGCCGGGTACCGCGAAGTTGTATTAAAACAAAATCAGAGGGGGTGGTGTATTCTTGGAATACACGGTACGAGAGAATATAAAGTTTAATGCTTTTGCATGTTCATTCCTTCTTCTTCATCAAACACCAACAGTGATCTCCTATTTTCTCTTTGATGATCATGTCGCTTATATCTTTTGTGAGTCTGTTCTAGATATATATCTTCCATGACCCACCTAGCGTCATCTAGCAGCGAATCTCTGAAGCTCTTCAACTCTTCCTGGTGCAAGAGGACTTCCTTTTCCATCTGGCCACCAGATCTCGTTACCATCGCTAGCTATTATCTCCATGAGCAAGAGAACTTCGTTTACTTTTCCACTCACCATGCTGTGCTAGTATCGCCTGCTATCAACTCTTTGAAGACCATTCATCAAGAAGAACATTTATTTTTGATAAGTTGTCTATTCTGATACGTATTCCTTTTGTCACCTACCCCCACTCTTTCCCTTCCTTGGACCCTCCGCGCTTCGCTGAGCAGGTCTCACTTGTAAGTCGGCAGTTGACTCGGTCAGTTAAGGCTCAACTAGAGCCAGTCTCCTCAAACCAAGAGGCACTCTCTACTCTCTACGCCATGTTGGCACTTTAGGTATCCGTCAAAGGGAACTTCATCTTCGACATGCAACCAAGATAAGTACAGCTTTAAGGTTTTAACCTCATCTTCATCAGTTTTATTCTCTACATGTTTTTATTGATTATTTTATAGACAGCGTGAGATTACTTATTTGGGGCGGTAATCATTCTTCGCGGGATTTGCATGTTGAGCTTTTGCCTGTCTAAGCCAACCTTAAGAGAAAGTAGCTTTTCTTAAGCTAATTAAATGAGAAATCTTCTCACCACGTGGGATATACCCGCTGTCTATAAATCACCAAGCTAGTTCCTCCGCTGGATTATCTTTGGCCCCATTCTTCTATTAGGACTGTTCTGGAACCTTCCAGATTCTGTACTCTATCTACAAGTCTTGCCGTCATGTATTCTTCACTCCCCTGTGGGAATACTATTTAAAATGAGGAATCTTCATTATAAATTACTGCAATAGCGAATTTTCTTCCACTGCTGGAATGTTCTATGGCGCATTTAATTGTAATTCACAAACTTCTCAAGAAATAGACTCTCGCCTACCTAGTGCAACCAGTTATTTTCATCATTGCAATAACTTTCTTTCCCATAAACTTTCGTGTTTCTACAGTGAACTTTTCATCTATTTAACAGACTATAGTGAAAACTAGTGCTTATTCAACTTTTCTACCGCGTCGCGATCGTCCTTTTACAATAAATACGGCCATGAACATTGATCCTAAATCCCAATCGATCCTTCCTAAACCTTCTACTAACAAACCATATTAATAAAATTGTAAATTTGGATCATCTCCAATAAGGTGTCACTCTAACGAAGTGCCCTTCCATCTTGCTTGTTTAGCATTAATTAATTTCTGCATAACTACGTGTTTTATACACGGTTCAAACTTACATTGTTTCTACCTTATAATCAGGGAAAACAATTCTTTAAATTCTTGAGTAAGTTATTTCTAGGTCTCACGAAATGGAAACTGCCCCATTTGGCTCGTGATTCCTATTTTAAACATAGGAAGTCTAGAACCTTCCTTTTTGACTTTCTCTTCAGGTTTCACAGTAAGTGACCTGCCCTCTTCTGTATAATTGTCATAAAAGTAATCCTGCACAAACATAACAAGTTATAGGATCTTCTCTTTCATTATACTTGTTTTCTTTTTTTTTTTGTTATTTTTGAAGTTGTAGCTTTTTTCTAAGATAGATACTTGTAAATTCCTTAAAGTACATGCCTTGTACTCAATTTAATGTTTATCTTTGATCACTTCATTTGTCTTTTTAAAATCTTACTAAGATTTTAGTACATATAAAGGTTTGAAACCTAAAGGATTGTTATTTGCCTGGAGCAATCTCTAAATGTTAGGAGGTCTGCGACCCCATTCGTTAAAGGATTTAAATTATCTATATTTGTCAAAAAGATATTACATACTTGTTAAATTCATTAAACTTCTTTGAATTGTTAAATAAATTAAATGTTTGTTTTTGGATTTATCATTTCGCAAATACAACGGTTAGGCAAGATCCTGTCTTCCCTCACTCTTCCCAAGTTCATACCATCGTTAACTCAGAATAAATCTGTTACTATTTGTCTTGCCAGACTATCACCCTTCCCCATAGTAGTCTTATGCATGCTTGGGAGGAAATACACTAAAGCCTTTCTCTGGCAAACCGCCCAAGTCTTAGCTGTGTTTCCCGTCAGCTTAGACCAAGCCCTTACCCATTTTAGGTATCAGAGAACGGATTTTCAGTGGCAACCGCCTCTAAGTGCATTAAAGGTTAAATTTATAACTTTTGTGGGACTCTTCTCCCATTTTCTATCCTTTTTCTCCTGTCCGAAACCCACCTCCTTTTATTTATCATCTTCCCTTGGTGGTTAGGTTATTCCTCAGCCAATAATCTACCCAAAATTTGGTACCAGAAACCCGGGAGAGTCCATTTGTCATTTTTTCTGTTTAAAAGATTATTTGACAATACCTTGCAAATTATTAATATCTGCTTTGAATCTTTCAGCTATAACCACATCGTGCAGAGCCTGTGAAGGGGAAAGGGGCCGCTCCTGTCCCCTTTTGTGTGTCCCGTTCTTTCTACTTATTTGCTGCTGCCAGCTTGACAGCATTTCCAAGGTTCCACAGTTTCGTGAGTTACATTTCAATCTATTTTCTTTAACATGGCTCATACTGAAAAAGATGAAACTCTCATTGCTAGACGTTCTTCCTATAAAGGGCAACTCACCAGATTCAGAAATTTCATCAACAAATTAAATCCCGCCGAGTGTGATTTAGATATCTTGACACAACGCCTTAAGTTGTACGAACGGTCCTATGATTATTACGATCAAACTCAAACCGAGATTGAATCCGCTTGCCCAGAACTTCAATCGGATCGGGACGAGGTCGAACCCTTGTACTTTGAAGGGATTGCCAAGGCCCTCCAACTGATCCGCAGTATCTCAGAACCGGACACTAGGGTCATCAATCCGGCCCAGTTCGCACCCGCTTCAGTTCACAAAAACAAACCGAAACCTTTACTTCCTAAGTTAAGCCTACCTCACTTCTCAGGCCAGGAAGGTGAATGGTATTCTTTTTATGAACTTTATTGCTCTCTAATTCATGAAAACTCAGACGTTCCCGACGTTCATAAATTCTACTTCTTACGTACGTCTTTGGAAGGCGAGGCCTTGACCTTGGTTCAGTCACTGCCTTTAAGCGCAGATAACTACCACATCGCCTTTAATCTCCTTAAAGAGAGATATGGCAATTTACGTTTGTGTGTAGCTCGTCATATCCGCTGTCTGTTCAACCTACCAGCCGTCAAACCTAATGACGTCACCTCTTTAAGAGACCTGTTAGACTCTATGCAGTTAAATGTTAGAGCATTATATGAACTTAAGCAGCCCGTCCAAACATGGGACACCATACTCATTCATATAGCTACATCCAGATTCGATTTTTCGACTTTAAAGGCTTGGGAGATCGAACTCGCTCGCAATGAAGTACACTCGTTCGAACACCTCATCTCGTTTCTCAACAGCCGATGCCAAGTCCTTACAGCACTCTCATTTCAGTGCGAAAATGTCGAAACGAGTCATCAGTGTCATATTTTTGAGAAAAAACTTGCTTTTTCAAAGGGTCATCAGCCCCCATCTGTTGAGAACAAGCAAACTCGTTCCGCTTCTTTCAACCATCCAAGAGAACATATCAGGCCGCTCAACAAATCTTTAAAATGCACACTCTGTAAAAAGCTTCACACTTTGTACTCCTGCAAATCTTTTAAAGAATTGTCTGTTGAAGACAGAAAGAAGTTTGTCTTCAATAGCAAACATTGCTTCAACTGCTTGTCTCCTAAGCATTCTTCTTCAAACTGCACGTCCTCCAACCTCTGTTTCCATTGCAAAAAACCGCATCATTCTTTATTGCACGTTCATGATAAATCGAGGTCATCAGTACCCGCTTGTTCAAACTCCATGCAGAGCAGCTCCGAACAAACTAATGCTTCTTCCTGCATTTCTAACGCCGAAACTTCTCACAGTGCGCAAATCCTTTTGTCCACTGTACAATTCGAAATCCAAGATAAATTTGGAAATTGGTTTCGAACCCGCGGTCTTCTCGATTCCGCTTCAACACACAACTTTGTTTCGCAATCGTTAATTAAAAAACTAGGTCTTTCGTCAGCGCCTATTTCCATCAATGTATCCGGCATTGACAATTTGAAAACTCAAGTCTTGCAGTCTTCAAAATTGAAAATCAGAGACGTTTGCCAAAGAAACACCAATCTTAACTTAAACAGTCTCATTCTTA
Source organism: Meconema thalassinum (assembly GCA_946902985.2). Lineage (NCBI taxonomy): Eukaryota > Metazoa > Arthropoda > Insecta > Orthoptera > Tettigoniidae > Meconema > Meconema thalassinum. The sequence continues at coordinate 186,638,464 of OX336398.1, read as the reverse complement.
CCAGTATTGGCAAGGACACTCCTAGCAGCTCTATTAATACTTCCAGTTTAAAGATTCCTTCGCACTTAAGGTTAGCTGATCCTCAGTTTAATGCTCAAGGTCCCATTGAGATACTTTTCAGTGCCAATGTTTTTTGGAATTGCCTCCGTAAACAGGTTCGCAAGTTATCTTCAACCGTGGTCGCTAGAGACACCGATTTTGGTTGGGTTATTACTGGTGAAATCCAACAACCCAGTGTTCAAACCAAATCGCAATGTCATTTTGTTACAGCTGACATAAATCCCATTTCTGAAAAAGAGAACGCTCATATTTCTGATCTCGATACTTTTGAAAAACACTTGCCGAAACGATGTCTTATCGTGAACAATTACGCCACCTTTGTAAGTTGTTTAAATGATTTTGTCTTCTTCCCGCACAAGATGGCAATTCAAGTTCGCCTCGCCTTGTGTTACTTCGTGTACCTTCTCATGTCATTTTTTATAGCATTTAATTGCTTAAACTCTCTATTGAAAACTATCTTCCCCTTGTGTAAAACCATGGATAACAGTCGCCATCACTTCGCTGTAAGCTATGTTTCACTTCTTTCGCTATTTAGAAGGATGGCCACGGCCGGCTCCCTCCTCCTTCCTCACAATTGGAAGCCGCTTTTGAAACCGCTTGAAAATCTGAATTCTCTGGCATCTAGAATAACTATTCTTACGCATAAACTCTTTCTCAATGTCCCGGCTTCTCTTCCTTTTTCGGAAGAATCAAGCTTTTTTCTGTCGAAAATTGTCGGATTCCGTAATCCTCAAAATTATGCGAAATTGATTTCTTACTTTATTTCATATGGCTTTAAATTGTTTTTCACGTCCAAGTTACGATTGACTGCATGCCGTCCAACCTGAATATCTGCTTTAAATCTCAGCTGATTTCACTTGTGTTGTTTGTTTATTCTGAACTGCTTGTTTTTCAATCTTGTTTGTATACAAGCTTGAGTAACGGCAAGCTTTCGCTTATTTCCTCTATGCTTGCCAAAGGTCAGAGCACGTTTCCCTTATCTCAACTCTGGCTGATTGCCAACCATTGTCTTGCGAGTCGCTTCCGTAAGTTCAGAAGCTGCTCAACTCATCACCAAAATAAACTTGTTCCGGTCAAGGACTCTTTCAGATATTTATATTCCTTATCTCTCTGTACTATGTGGGTCAAGGCCGCGCTTGCCTGTGTCTCCCACTTGTTCAGAATCGTATCCTACAACTGCTTCGATTCTTGTTTCGTAACATCGTTGCATATCCTTTACGCGCTTATGTATTGCACTCTGCTTACATATTTTGCACTTTTATTGTTCATTGATGATCAAACTTGTTTTTTCTTGTCGTTACATTCGATGTGTTTTTGTATTTATACTTGTCATGTCACGTATCTCGCTGACTTAAGTATTTTTCTGAGTAACCCCTTTGATACTTAATATAACTTAAGGTCATTGATTATGGCTACTAGATTGTTGCTACCTATGGCGTTCTTGCCTCCTACTCGCATAGTTCCTTTGTTTATTTGGTATATTCTTATCCTTAATAGATGTACTTGTATCTATACGGTTTGTTTAAACTTGTTAATTCTCCTTTTGCATCTTATCGCAATCTTTACTAGTGCCTTATTTCCCGCAGTTTCTAGCTATTTTGTGATTGAAGGTGTTGTTAATTCTCGATTTTTAACTCCGCTTTCTAATGACCCTGATGACCTGCTTCCACTCACACCTGGTCACTTCCTTACACGCACTTCTCTCTCTGCCCCTCCTCCCCTTCCTAATTCTTACAGGGATTCTGATCTACCTATCGTTTGGCGTAAACTTGAAGCCCTCCGTAATTCTTATTGGAAAAGGTGGAACTTGGAATATTGAACTTCCTTGCAACGGAGACAGAAATGGTTTCTTTCCAGTCCCGACATTTATGTGGGGGACTTGATCTTGGTTAGGGATGTTTCCCCCCCCCCCCCCTAGTTTGGACTTCTGGTAGAGTGACCGAGTGTTATCCTGGAAGAGATGGGAGAGTCAGGGTGGCCAAAATCTTGACCACTAATGGTTCGATCACAAGACCACTTTCTTTGATCGCTCCATTACCTTTAAATGTTTACTTGTTTTTCTTGTTCTCTGTTGGTGTTTTGACCTCCCAGTATGGTGTATTCTTGGAATACACGGTACGAGAGAATATAAAGTTTAATGCTTTTGCATGTTCATTCCTTCTTCTTCATCAAACACCAACAGTGATCTTCTATTTTCTCTTTGATGATCATGTCGCTTATATCTTTTGTGAGTCTGTTCTAGATATTTATCTTCCATGACCCACCTAGCGTCATCTAGCAGCGAATCTCTGAAACTCTTCAACTCTTCCTGGTGCAAGAGGACTTCCTTTTCCATCTGGCCACCAGATCTCGTTACCATCGCTAGCTATTATCTCCATGAGCAAGAGAACTTCGTTTATTTTTCACTCACCATGCTGTGCTAGTATCGCCTGCTATCAACTCTTTGAAGACCATTCATCAAGAAGAACATTTATTTTTGATAAGTTGTCTATTCTGATATATATTCCTTTTGTCTCCTACCCCCACTCTTTCCCTTCCTTGGACCCTCCGCGCTTCGCTGAGCAGGTCTCACTTGTAAGTCGGCAGTTGACTCGGTCAGTTAAGGCTCAACTAGAGCCAGTCTCCTCAAACCGAGAGGCACTCTCTACTCTCTACGCCATGTTGGCATTTTAGGTATCCGTCAAAGGGAACTTCACCTTCGACATGCAACCAAGATAAGTACAGCTTTAAGGTTTTAACCTCATCTTCATCAGTTTTATTCTCTACATGCTTTTATTGATTATTTTATAGACAGCGTGAGATTACTTATTTGGGGCGGTAATCATTCTTCGTGGGATTTGCCATGATGAGCTTTTGTCTGTCTAAGCCAACCTTAACAGAAAGTAGCTTTTCTTAAGCTAATGAAATGAGAAATCTTCTCACCACGTGGGATATTATCTAATACCCGCTGTCTAGAAATCACCAAGCTAGATCCTCCGCTGTATTAACTTAGGCCCCATTCTTCTATTAGGACTGTTCTGGAACCTTCCAGATTCTGTACTCTATCTACAAGTCTTGCCGTCATGTATTTTTCACTCACTTGTGGGAATACTATTTAAAATGAGGAATCTTCATTATAAATTACTGCAATAGCGAATTTTCTTCCTCCGCTGGAATGTTCTATGGCGCATTTAATTGTAATTCACAAACTTCTCAAGAAATAGACTCTCGCCTACCTAGTGCAACCAGTTATTTTCATCATTGCAATAACTTTCTTTCCCATAAACTTTCGTGTTTCTACAGTGAACTTTTCATCTATTTAACAGACTATAGTGAAAACTAGTGCTTATTCAACTTTTCTACCGCGTCGCGATCGTCCGTTTAAAATAAATAAGGCCATGAACATTGATCCTAAATCCCAATCGATCTTTCCTAAACCTTCTACTAACAAACCATATTAATAAAATTGTAAATTTGGATCATCTCCAATAAGGTGTCACTCTAACGAAGTGCCCTTCCATCTTGCTTGTTTAGCATTAATTAATTTCTGCATAACTGCATACACGGTTCAAACTTACATTGTTTCTACCTTATAATCAGGGAAAACAATTCTTTAAATTCTTGAGTAAGTTATTTCTAGGTCTCACGAAATGGAAACTGCCCCATTTGGCTCGTGATTCCTATTTAAACATAGGAAGTCTAGAACCTTAGTTTTTGACTTTCTCTTCAGGTTTCACAGTAAGTGACCTGCCCTCTTTTGTATAATTGTCATAAAAGTAATCCTGCACAAACATAACAAGTTATAGGATCTTCTCTTTCATTATACTTGTTTTATTTTTTTTATTTTTGAAGTTGTAGCTTTTTTCTAAGATAGATACTTGTAAATTCCTTAAAGTACATGCCTTGTACTCAATTTAATGTTTATCTTTGATCACTTCATTTGTCTTTTTAAAATCTTACTAAGATTTTAGTACATATAAAGGTTTGAAACCTAAAGGATTGTTATTTGCCTGGAGCAATCTCTAAATGTTAGAAGGTCTGCGACCCCATTCGTTAAAGAATTTAAATGATCTATATTTGTCAAAAAGATATTACATACTTGTTAAATTCATTAAACTTCTTTGAATTGTTAAATAAATTAAATATTTGTTTTTGGATTTATCATTTCGCAAATACAACGGTTAGGCAAGATCCTGTCTTCCCTGACTCTTCCCAAGTTCATGCCATCGTAACACAGAATAAATCTGTTACTATTTTTCTTGTCAGACTATCACCCTTCCCCATAGTAGTCTTATGCATGCTTGGGAGGAAATACACTAAAGCCTTTCTCTGGCAAACCGCCCAAGTCTTAGCTGTGTTTCCCGTCAGCTTAGACCAAGCCCTTACCCATTTTAGGTATCAGAGAACGGATTTTCTGTGGCAACCGCCTCTAAGTGCATTAAAAGTTAAATTTATAACTTTTGTGGGACTCTTCTCCCATTTTTCTATCCTTTTCCTCCAGTCCGAAACCCACCTCCTTTTATTTATCATCTTCCCTTGGTTGTTAGGTTATTCCTCAGCCAATAATCTACCCAGGGGGTTCAGACAACCAACTTCCGCGGAAAAGATCCCTACGACCTCGTACTAGCCAAGCAAACGTCACCCAAATTTGGAAAAAAAATTGAGACAAGGGTTAGATAAAATCTTTAGACTCAACCCAAGCCCTCCCCGATAGATAATAAATTTTTAAACGCCACCCTTACCTAGTCACACACAGTTCATATCCCCATAGATACGCCCTTACAGAAGGACGTACAGTAGAAATTCATGCTTAAATTTCAAGAGCCTAGTAAGGTCAGGCGTGTGCTAAGAGACACAGCACACACCCTAGCCGCTGCCACCAGACCCCTACGCCCTAAAATCCTGGTTAAGAACCCTGACCTAATAACAGAAAATAACGTAGGCCAATTACTTAGCGAACATGAGGACGCAGTTATACATATTAAACTCAAATACCCAAAGGCAATCAGATAACGTCCCACCACACGAGCACAGACACAGAACGCCCAACAGTCGCCCCCAAATAACGGTGATTGTGACGACTTAACCCCCACATTACCACACGCTTTATTACAACACCTTAGTGACACGCAGCAGACCTACAACGGGTTGCAGGTCCTGTTACAACAGTTAGACGGAATTCAACACAATTCCTCAAACGGGAAACTATTTGCAGATATAAACACCATTGCATTAACTCTAGGCGGACAGATTGACAAGGCGCTTTCCGCACTGCAGGAGGTTAATATTGAGCACAATTTGTCGCTGGATAATATCCAGGGTACGGAGCAATTTAATCCTCAGGACGCTCCACACTCTACCCCTAACCACCCAGGCACCTCCCGAAGCGGGAATACCTATATCACACCAATTCAAGTTCACCATCAACCCCTAAACCACGCACACTCTAACGTTGCATTACAGAACGGCGACTTAGATTCCCCAGTTGAGCGTACCCCCTTATCTACCCCCAACACTTCATACAGCGCGGACATGGCAATGCCTACGAAGTATCCAATGATACAACCCAACAAATACACTGGTGATAAGCAGGACCCCGAGGAATATCTGAGAGCCTTCAATCGAACGGCTAAGATTAAGGGTTGGACAGCTGAGGATAAAAAACGCCTCTTACCAGCCTACCTCACTAAATCGGCCCTCACATGGTATGAACTCCATGAAGCCACCTTGGCCGATGCCACGTGGGAACAATTTTAAGCTGCCCTCGTCAATACATTTCAGTTGACACCTGATGAGGATGATTTGTACGACAAAATCCGCGCTCACACACAAGGTCCTACGGAAGGCACACAGGCGTACATTAATGCCAAATTATTAATGTGCGAAAGATACAATAGGGACATGCCAGACAAGCAAAAAGTACGGCTCCTTATGCAAGGTATGCGCCCTACCTTAGTGGACAAGCTATGTACACTGCAAAGCAACACAGTGCTTGAATTGCAGGCAAACATTAAATTCATAGAAGAGGGCAATAAGATGACACAAAAAGCCTTGGATCAGCACATCCGTACAGATAACGGGGATTTGCATCAACAGATCCGCGATCTGACTAAACAGATGCAGGAGATGCAGATTACGGCCATCCACGCTAGCCCTAATGCTCGCCCTCGGAGGGATGAACATAGGGATACATGGCGATTACAAAGGGGAGATCAACAAGGTCAGGGTAAACCCACCCACCCCCACTGGCGCAATTCACCTCCGGTAAGAGAGGCGAATTATTATTCGCAATACCAGGAGGAAGTGCCACGCCGTAACGAGTCCCATCCCTTCCCGCAGACACAGTATCAGGCAAATACTCGCCCACGCGGCAATCCATCCCCAGACCACACACCAAACCGTCATCCCCAATATAGGGACGACCGAAACTGGCACCGTAACCAGAACGCCAGATATACACAACCACCCAATGCCCCTCAATATCGTTGGCCAAACAATCCCCCGCAGCAGGAGCGGTATGAGCCTCAATATGAAAGGCCTCCCTCAGTATACCCTCAATACGTCCCTGTCCAAAGAGAAAGAGGACCGGAGAACTATCCGCTGCCCGACCACCCTCCACGGGATTCACGAAGGCGATCACCCTCGCGTGATAGACGCGGCATACTCCCCAACCCCCAATATCAGCCCCGGCAAAACAACTGGCGAAACGAGGCGCCCAGGGGACAGCCTCGTTATACAGACAAAAGAGGTTATTCCCAGCCAAAAAACTTTTAGCTAGGGAAGGGCCAGCACCCACACAATCGGATAACCCTTCCCCGATAACCAATAATCATTCAAGTCAACACTCGCAAAGCAATTCCCCTGTTAGAGCCAGTAAGCCGAAAGTCCCCCCAACTTTCGCCCGCCAGAATACAGAGCAGGAAACCCCTCCCCGATCGCAGCTCCAGGAAACTACGGTCAAAGGGGACGGTAATTGCCTTTTTAGAGCACTTAGTTTCCTGCTCCATAAAACTGAGGACCAGCATAAAGAGCTCAGAACTATAAGGGGTGTTTTCTCACCGAGCTTACACACGAGAAAACACCCTTTATAGTTACAGAAATACATAGAGAGGTTTCAATAAACTTAAACACTTACTCACTAAACCGCCCCTGCTCCAGCATTTTCAGGAAGGTAGACCCACCTTCGTACACGTGGATGCAAGCCAATTTGGCATCGGGGCAGCCCTATTACAAGAAGCCGACGATGGCAAACAACACCCGATTACATACGCTAGCCGAAAACTTACACCGGTAGAAACTAGATATTCCGCGACCGAAAGAGAGATGCTTGCATTCTCTTGGGCCGTAAATTACTTCCGAACATACCTGTATGGTATACACTTTACGGTAGTTTCGGATCACGCCAGCCTTCTTTACTGGGATAAATTTAAAAATCCCAATTCCCGGCTTAACAGATTTATATTTAAATTGTATGATTATACATTTGAGGTTAAACATAAGAAAGGTAAGGCACACCTTGATGCAGACGGTCTCTCGAGACTACCTGTACTCGAACCACCAGACGAGGATAGTAATCATGCTTGGGATTCTTTACCCACATTTGCTGTCACTCACATTGATATAAAACAGGAGCAAGTAAACGATCCCCAATTGGGACAAATTAGAATTGCTCTACAGGATCGCGACCAGGTAGATAGTAAAACTGCCCGCTTATCACGTAGATTTTTTTATCGATAAGGACGATATCCTTAGGTGCAAACCCACGGCCACACATGACGTCACACCCGTTGCCCTTCCCACTACACTCCGAAACCACGTAATGACGGAATATCACTGTACACCCCTTAACGGTGCACATTTTGGAGTTCATAAAACGTATTTGCGCATTCGCAATAAATATTACTGGGAAAATATGAAAATAAATCAGAAACCTCTATGGAGATCAAATTGGCAGGTGAAAAGCTGAAGGAAGTAGGAGACTTCTGTTACTTAGGAAGCAGAATAACCAGTGATGGACGAAGCAAAGAGGATATAAAAAGTAGGTTGGCTCAGGCAAGAAAAGCATTTCTACAAAAAAGGAATCTGCTGACATCGAATATAGTTTTAGGTATTAGGAAGTCATTTTTGAAAGCCTTTGTCTGGAGCGTGGCGCTCTATGGAAGTGAAACTTGGACTATTGGTGCAGCAGAAAAGAGGAGAATTGAAGCATTTGAAATGTGGTGTTACAGGAGAATGATGAAGATCAGATGGGTAGATAGGGTTACAAACAAAGAGGTATTAAGACGAGTGGGAGAGGAGAGATGTTTCTGGCGACTGCTAATGAAGAGAAGAGATAGGTTGGTAGGACACATACTAAGACACCCAGGAATAGCAAGCTTAGTTATGGAAGGAAGGGTCGAGGACAAGAACTGTAGGGGTAGACCAAGGTTAGAATATGTTAAACAGATTGCCTCGGATGTAGGGTGTGGTAGCTATGTAGAGATGAAACGATTAGCTCAGGACAGGGAGGCATGGAGAGCTGCATCAAACCAGTCAAATGACTGAAGACTCAAACAACAACAACATGAAAAATTATATTACAGAGTTCATTAAAACTTGTCACACATGCCAGAGATACAAACACCGCCCTGATAAACCCCATGGATTACTCCACCCCATCCCTGTAGGTGAACTTTTCCACTGCATAGGTATTGACGTAAAGGGTCCAATTACAACATCAGACAAAGTTAATAAATACAAATTGGTAGCAACCGAATACCTCACCCGATACATCATCACCAAAGCGGTCCCAAAAGCTAGCGCACATCAAATTGCAGAGTTCCTCATGGAAATAATTACCAAGTATGGTATTTTCCACACATTATTATCCGACAGAGGAACAGTTTTTACGTCAAATGTCATTACACAGCTCCTTAAATTGCTTCAAATTAAAGCCTACACAACCACTAGTTTCAGCCCTCAGACGAATGGGTCAACTGAGGCTGTGAACAAAATCCTTGGCAGCGCGATAGCCCGTTTTACTAACGACAAGGGCACGGACTGGGATAATTACCTCCCAGCAGTAACATTTAGTTACAACACATCCGTGTCGCAGGCGACCAAACACACCCCGCATTTTCTCTCACATGGATACCATCCGCGTAGTCCGATCGACAACATTTACATCCCACAGGACACACTCCCTAGCAACGCTGAAAGGTTGCAATACTTATGCACAGCCCGTGATACCGCGCGACATAATATCCGCACCTCACAAAACAGGCAGAAAATAACATATGATAAAGCTCACAGACAACAGAAATACAAACCCGGACAGCTCATTATGATATGGTCACCCACTCGCATTAAGAACGTGTCCGAATTCCTAATCCCGAAATGGACAGGTCCGTTTAGAATCCAGAGAAAAATTTCGGACCTAAACTACCTTGTCAACATTCGGCACAACCACAAAAGTATTAAAGATACGGTTCATGTACGGCGTATTAAAACCATACCATTCACGAAAAAATACCCCCACGCCTCAACGCCCCGCGGCTAAGAAACGAAAGCGTTTGATCATCAGCGTCAGGGGGAAAAAACATATTTTTCCCACACACAGTTCGAACCCAGGAACGTATAAATTAAAACAAGCGCCCTACGCGCTATGGCATTTAGTAGCCATGCTCACAACTGGCAATCACCGGCAACTCCCAACACTGCATGATACGAGGATTAATTATAAGTTGCATGTTTAGTTATAAGAGGTATAATAAGGTACACCAGGTTATATTTCATGTGTAATATGTCTTTGTAAAAATAATGAATTTTGTTAACATACACTAGCTGCAAATAGAACACGGCTAGATACATATTTAGCAGTACATATGCCCTACACTTCCCATAGGTTCCCATAGACAAAATACGCCAAATAAACCTTGGCAATAGCGCCAAGTATAATGTGGCATCTGGTAACCACAGTCAGAAATAGTGGTCACCACCAATCCCGATTTGGACCCACAACATAATTAGTCTTTGATTATAAAATTCCACATAGGAGATACCGACATAATATCCTTGATAATAATTATACATTTATAATATGTAAAGTGCACAAATATTTTTGCAGACAATACATTGTAGACAGAATCTTGCACATGTCATATACAGTGCACGGCAAACGAGGTCGAGCCTCTGTCGTAACAGGCGGAGGTAACAAGAAACGGAAAGCGCCGTCAGTGATACACGGTCACTGCCTAGCAACACTGATTTCCGCTAAGTCACGTAGATTACCACACTCACACATGGCCGTGCGATACAAAGGGTCATTTACCCACATGAAGGCCACATGGCAAACCACAGAAGGATTCCTTTATTATAGGAAAATGTCTACACAATTCACATTAATACAAATTCATAAATAGCGCACATTTTTTTACCTAATTATTCGCATTTAGGTTTTCACATACATGGTCACGACCATTAAGCGACCGATGACCAATTCCGATAGATGTAATACATGTTAGCCAATTCCATATATTTCCCATAACACTATAGGAAATAACACTCCCATAGATAATGACCATTTCTAGGAGATAAATACACAATATTTTACTTGCACAATTTTAGAAAGTGCACGGATTCCAACAGTCACCCCATATTAAGGAGGGATAACAGGCCGATACACTGCATTGTCACAGAATAGGCCAATAAAGTAGTACATAGGGCCTAATATACTACATTACAGTACATTAATACGATTTCTCTAACGAACGCCATTATTCCCGTGATAGCGAAAGCACAGACAATACAATAACACAGGTTAGCCGCAGTGCATACACACGATGAACACAGGTTAGCGGCATTTGTATGATGAAACGAAATACTTCTACACTCAAGCAGGTGAACGACATTTCGCACAGGCATAACAGTAGACACACAATAACACAGGTTAGTGAATTTCACTGCCAATGAAGAGTAATACTTATAACAGAATATAGCAATAATTAGTATCATTCCGCACACAATTGCGATAGTACACAGGTGGATTATTACCATCACAGCCAATAGGAAGTGACACAATAACACAGGTTATTATACCGTCACAGCAAACACCATATACAGGTCAGCTGAACACACAGTTAGGTAACACCGAAAGAAGTGGACGTATACTTACGCGTAATACATATTATCCAATACACTGTAATCCACAAGATGTTTTTAATCAAAAATATCAATTCACTTCACACAGGCTACTTAGTAAGGCAGCCTCCACACAGACACTCAGTCGTGTTCTGCAGGCAATGCGGATGCTTGCGTCCACAGATTACCGACACCCGAGACGACAGTACTCCACAACTCACGTGTTATACGCAGCGCTTCTGACGTCAACACATACTCTGTTCCACATCGTTTTACCCTCATAGGTGATCTTTTAAATATCTATTTTTTCTAGATCAGAGTGGAATTGACCACCAAGTACCGTCGTAAAGACAGACAAAATGAACAGTTTTCATACAAAGCAAAATACTATCATTAGTCGACGGAGTAGGGAAATCATTTGAATTACAACTCTAAATAATAATCATCACATCATATTAGTCTACGACCGACTGGACGGCTAGATAAATTCAAGACGCTTGGGGCCATTCCTCTCACAGTCAACGTATGAACCAATCTATCATCCATATGCTAAGTACAAGCTGTTCGTAATTGTCTACTTGATGACGAAATGATAATCATAATTATATAAAATACTTTAATATTTTCATAAATGCCACAAGGCTCCAAGAGGACCACAAATCCTTGCATAGATCCCCTCTAATTTACATCTACACAATAGATAAACAATTAACATTACGATCATCAGTTGGCCATAGTAAATTTACATATTTTCATTTTGAGGCAACGTGATACGACATGGCACATACATATATGTATGTCCATTAGTAACACAATAACGCCATGGCCCATAAATGTCCTACAGGAGACCTAAGGCGTGAGGAAGTCTAAAGCAGGTGTGTGCCTACTTTCCTGGGTCAAAACACTATAGGATAGATATCAGCCGTGAGCGTATGGACGTAAACATATTCGGCAATAAATACGTTAAATGGTCAATAGCTATTCTACGTTTTCCTAAGGCGTAAAAAGTCAAGAGCAGGTGTTAGCCTACCCTCCTGGGATTACGATAAGGAATGAGTATCGACCATACACGTAATCATGCCGAATTTCATAGATAATGATTAGTAAAGGCCCGATGATTTTATTTAATATAAAACGAATAAATATACACTTGATTTCACAAACAGAATATACAAAATAGGAATACGTCACTTTTACACAAACACATCCGGTCAAGAGAATACATTATATAATTCTCACTGCCATACTGCAGAATGCCCGATGAAGGTAGCCCATTATGCTCCTCCACGGACAATCAAGCATGCGGAATGCAATAGTAACTGTGAATACACATATTGCTACACCCCGCCTTATTTTTCATTTTCCCGGAGTAGACAAGGGTAAACCACGGAAACATTTTTCCTACAGGGCAACACCCAATATTGATACACTCACAGGGAATCGCTGCACGCGTAAACACATTCCCAGTACAAATTAGTACACTTTGTGAATTAAATACAGGGCAAATAAATATATATTATAGACGCCATTTTTAACTTTCCCACATGAAGGGGAAATTAAACACAAAAACATTTATATATTGATGGGCACCCAGCATATTAATGCGCCCTGCATTATTTTTCATTTTCCCGGAGTAGAAAGTGCAAACCACTGAAACACTTTTCTACATAGTGTTACCTAGAATTTTTACAGCCACAGGAAGGCGACATATGCTTCCGGATATGTAAAACACACTCCAGCATACTACATATATATATACACTATACAAGAAACACATTAGTTATATACATATCGCTTGCCACACTTGGATACGATATAATGACTGAGTAATCTCACTAGGATTCCTCAATAAAAGGACATGCGTAGCTTCCCAATATACAGACGGACAGCTAATGCCCTTTACCCCGATTACATAATACACCAGCTGTATAACTTAAAACGATGATGAACATTACATTACATACATAACACGTGCGTTTGACAGTTCATTTACGGAACAATTACAAAGCCCTCGTGATTGCAACCCACTCCTGCAGCTCAGGTCCAATCAGAGTAGAGCTACGATAAACAAGACCTACTGCAGCCGGACAGCCAATCAAAGCTACAGGTCACGCCTCATACTGGCGATAGTTGATATCTCACATACACACACGTTATCACCAGACACGCCTCCCACGTGACGGGGAACTAGCGAGCAGCCATAATGAATTCAGGCCGCATTTCGCGCGCCAGATTCAAACGGCACTAGAAGAGAGACATCTAATTGTCAGATTACACTACACAAAGTAGGGTAAACAAATACTTTTATTTTGGTTCACCCCTATCATCCCTCAATACTTAACACCGGGATAGCATATTTTGCGGCCAAAAGTCAGTATTCGCGATAATATTCACACAGCGCCGCGTCACACAAAATACACCATATTTTATCTCTTAGCGGGCTTTAATGCACTTTTGCCCTCAGATACACCCTAATATAGACACGCCATCCAATATAGGACAACACGAGCATGTCTCCGTGACCACATAGATATATAAATCCACGTCCCAATTAGGAGTTTTTTTTTTTTTGAGATACAGCGATATTATACAAAATACTATCTTTCAGAGTTAGACGCGCAGAGTTGTTTCAAGTGACAGCACGTTAATATAAACCCCGTGCATTTTACCCCTTTTGAAATCCATAACTAAAATTCCACACTTCGGGGTATTTATGGCCTTGTTTAACATATAAATGGCATATATATATACCATCCTCCCAGCTAATAAAATGGCAATACACACCTATGAATCCCCCTCATTCACATAGGGTGGATAGTATATTATTTTTTTGCAGCGATCAGCCCATTATAGGAGGGACTAACGCCACACATATAGTGCGCTGCAATATAACCTGGTTTAGAATACCTATACGTAGTATCTCTAAACAATATCTATAGAAAATATATCTAGACAGTATCTATAGGCAGAATTTATAGACAATATCTCCAGGCAATAGCTCTAGACAATATCTCTAGACAGTATCTCTAGACAATACCTCTAATTAGGGGATTATACTATATCATAATAATAGATTACCAGTTATTCAAGCTAGATTATATAGCTCATAAGTCTAGTACATATATTACGAGCATGAACAGCAGTCGCATATTATTAATATGGCGACAGGTGCCATATATTACTACTAGTGTGTCCAAGCCGCAAAGCACAGTTCTCTCCCAAGATACACATTAAACGCTATACAGAAAACATTTGTACACTTCTCCCCTAATAATGCGAGGCACTTGGTAATCATGCAATTACCAGGGTGTACACCATGCCTTATCGCTCGTGGTTGTATGTTAATCAACATTCGGAACCTTAAAGCTAACAGCTAGCGTTCCAGGCTTAACCCGCTAACACAAGTGCATGCAATAATACATTTTTATCACCAATGTTTTTACCCTGCATGTTAATTAAAAGCCTAAATGCTAACCTACATCCTTCAGCACGGTACCTAACAACCAACGCTGAACACCCAGATCCTACACAATAAAATCCTCACATAAACCGGTCGAGAATTCCTACCAATTAACGTTTCCATACATCCCCATAGGACCACGATTCCTTGAACCTCTCTTACCATCCCGTTACCATTAATTAGAAATTTTAACATACCTACAACTGCCCATTAACATGGGAATACCATTCCACATCCCTCACTTACCTACTAACATTTGAGAAGAAATAATACGCAGCTGATATTAGCTGGAAATCCGACAGACCAGGCGCAATGATAGTGCACCGTGCCACCACAATTGTCCCCCCCCCCCCCGTATAACAACATCATACCGCTTGACACTTATTCTTCATGGTTTGCGCACGGAGATGCACTTAAATGGATCTGAGAATATTTTCCAGGTGAAAATAGATGTTGATGAATTGATAAATTGTACCCAGGACATGACATAACAAGACTTCGACGTTGACGACCAACGAGAGGTCATAGTGGTGACGCGTTTGGGTAGGCAAGCGCCTGTATTGAAGGGAAGTACCTAGCCTGTCTCCCCTAAATACAGGGTCCGTTATACCATTTTTTATGCCCCAACGTCGTCTAAACTATACCTACGGACGGAGGTCTAATACTTCCTCCTTCCCAAGACAACCCCTAGGACTTAACGTTAGTTAGTAAGTAAGATTAAGTAGATGCTCTACAGCAGGAGCAAAGTCCTGCAGCGGCAGGAAAATAGGAAGAATATGAGTGATTATGAAGTGGAATAATGAATTAAGGGTATAAGGAAATAAGGAAATAAGGAGATAGTGACAGAATATGATAATGAAAGGGTACAAGGAAATAAGGAGATAGTGACAGAATAGGATAATAAAAGGGTATAAGGAGATAAGAGAATGGTAACAGATTATAAGAAATGAAATGATACAATAATGAAATGAAATACTGAAATAATGAAATAATGAACGATTTTCTCCCTGGCCGAGGTTACAGTTAAGTTACTACTGTGCCCCACGGAGAGGAATATACTGATATATATGAAACAATGAAATAATGAAACTACAATGAAATAATGAATCTACGATTCTCTCCCTGGCCGAGGTTACAGTTAAGTTACTATTGGGCCCCAGGGAGAGGAATATACTGATATAGATGAAATGATGAAATAATGAACGATTCTTTCCCTGGCCGAGGTTACAGACATTATGGTGCTCCAGGGAAAGGAATACTGATATTGCATAAATGGCAATATATGAGGCGTCGAGACCGGACACAGCGCAGATAGGGGTGCAATTTGCACATGTAGCATAGACCAAGGATGGCAATGCGCGAGGGAGGTCACTCGATACGGAGGTAACTCCTAGCGCAGGCTATGTAAGAATAAACCAAACCACTATACGTATGGGTCAACTGGTTAAGCCGTTTTGAAGAGAAACCGTAGTTTTTCCATACCACAATTTGCATTCGTAGTCACTCGGATTACCGATACTACATTGCAAATTGGACGGTCACTAGGATTACTATACGTACTTAATGCCCCATACCATGTTACGTATTTAGACGGTCCACTGGTAAAGGAAGTCCTTCTAGGCTCTCTTAGTTCCGATACCACCCTGAGTATTGGACAGCCCTTGGTTAAAATACACCATCATACGAATCCGTATTTGTTACGGCATAAAGGCAAAAGAATGTATCTCGTGAGTAAAATTATGCAACCCAGGCATACGGTTAGTAATTAAAGATATGTGCGCTGATTCCGATCTTGCATAAGCCAGATAGGAATAAAGTACAGTGAAGTTATAGGACACAATGAGTAAGAAAGAATGAAGAAAGACAAAGGTGAATACAATAATGAATAAAGAAAATGGTAGAGCAATGATATAGGACAGAAGTAGATAGGAATAAAGTACAGTACAGTTATAGGAAATAATGAGTAAGAAAGAATAAAGAAAGAAAAAGATGAATACAATAATGAATCAAGAAAATGGTAGAGCAATGGTATAGGACAGAAACAGATAGGAGTAAAGTACAGTGAAGTTATAGGACATAATGAGTAAGAAAGAATAAAGAAACACATAGGTGAATACAATAATGAACGAAGGAAAAGGTAGAGCAATGATATAGAACAGAAATAAATAGGAGTAAAGTACAATGAAGTTATAAGGGATAATGAGTAAGAAGGATTAAAAAATACGAATATATACCCAGTAAGGAATAAAGGTTGAAGTAATACAAAGATTTAGGAGAAAGATGAATGAGAATAAGGAAATACAAAGGTACAAAGAAAGTAAATAACAAATGGCCAATAGTAATTAGAAATCTGTAATTTATAATCATAAATATGTATTTACTTTTCAGCGCAGGTTTAGAACCTGAGGCGCTGATACCAGACACAGCGCACATGGTGGTGCACACTTTGAACGCATGCATTGGGAGTGGCTCCATTTTGGGCGCTCACCGAAACTAATAATAACAATGATAAAATGTGATTTAATGAATAAATGTACTGTTTCTCTATGTGCCTCCACAGGTTCACCCCACAGAGGACGAGGGTAAATACCCACAAAAATAATAAATTTACATATGTATTTTGGATTCCTACAGATTGCTACTATTTATATGCACTAACAATATGTTTTTTTTTTGTATTACACAAATTTCCCGCCCCCAAATTTTACACTCACACGGCCGACACATAGCCCCCCCCCACACACACGATACCTATTTTCAGACCTACATCCGAACCACAGTGGAGATATACCTGTGGGATATCCTCCACTGGAGGTCGGATCAACAAATAAATTGACACTTAAAATGAGAGGTGCATTACGGCCACACAACTCGCGCCTATCTCTGTAAAGGACGAGTTGTGCAGCCAAGATGATTTCGCTCGCCCACAGGGAGCAAGCCATACAATAGAATATATTATAGCCGAGTAGCATATAACCTGCAGGTAATAGATAATAGGTTATGATTAAATATTAAGTTAGAGTGCACTCACCATAATATTAACGGGTATAGAATACGATATTAATAATGGTATAGTTGCGCAACGACGGTAGTAACAGAATATATAATTAAGAGAAGTTGGTTTTGTTGTTATAGAATGTTAACATAATTAAGAGAATTAAGTTTTGTTGTTATAGAAGGTTGATATAATTAAGAGAATTTGGTTTTGTTTTCATAGAATATTGATATAGTTAACAGAGTTTTGTTTTATTTTTTAATGGTTCTAATGATTATAAATAGTATGATGACATGATTTTTTTTTTCTGGATGATATTCAAAAAATGTTGTTATTATTTAGATAAAAATTGCAAAGAAATGAGAACATATGGATGGTTTTATGGTACACATTGTTTTTCCCTTTCTTTTCTTCTAAATTCCACATTGTAAAATGTCGCATTTCTCTCAAACAATAAAACACTTTTAAATTTAACCCTTTAATTACACCCTGCGACATTTATTTCATTCTTTCTCTATACTCTATCCCTTTTACACACGTGCAGGGCACGCGAGGGCAGTTTTTCATCCACACCGGGGGTGCGTTAATTATATATGTATAAATCACCTCCCCCCCATCCCTCGGATGTTTTTTCCTCTCGTGTGTTCCTGCACCCCTTAAATTACAATGTTGAAATTGAAATATTTATATTATGTACTGTTTTGGTTAACAATTTATTATGTTTTATATTACACATACAATAGGGAACAATGTTATATCCCGTCAAGTAAAAGATATCATATGGAAACATGTAAGCTTCACACCCCATTGTTGAATTTAAAAAAAAGAGATGTAAAGAAATATTGTTCCCCTTACCACAAACACTTACACTTGATCGCTAAGCACACCCGGACACCCAATCATTAGAAGGCACACATATTCAGCCTTCAAATTTCGACATTTACCAATATATCACTAAATTCATATCTACCCCCTGACTTACCCCTATATTCCACGAGGCTACCAACGCACCCCCTACGACGCCAACCATAAAAATACGACCTAAATTGAAAGAAGAAAAGAAGAGAAGAAGAGAAGACAGAAGTATATCAAGAAAGAAGAAGATGTCCTATTTTTTCAAATACCACCCCCACGTCTTCGTCCAGTCATCGAGGACGATAACTAACCCTACAAAGGGGGTTGTTGTACCCCTAGGGTACGCTACCCCCATTCCCTAAGCAAAATCTCCAAAACACCAAAATTACAAACTTTAATCTAAAAAACCTATAAATTACAACTTATAAATTACATGACTGATAATCAGCACACACATGAACTCAAGTAGCCTCGTAGCCCAGGCAATGACCCGGGAAAGGTGCACGACTCGGTAGGAATGTAAGGATTCCGCCGACCAAGCACACATAAGGTATAAGAACACCAGAGGTCAGGCATCCAGGATCAATCAGTCATCATTCGATCACTTGATCACTCCATCTGTGTTAGTGCACCGACGTGACGAACCTCTGTTGACGGCTGGACGGGTAAGTGTCTTAAGCGATCGCTACACTCACCACCACACACTACACTCACCTCCCCTGTGCTTGGACTGTGATTATCTTTATTAATTATTATTTGAACTGCTAGCTCTATCAGTGTACCTCCAGATCGAGGTACACATTAAATTCAGAAACACTAGAAGTCACTGGTGTTATTCTTTTATTTATTTAGTTAGTAAGATCCTACCCTATTAGTTTCCTGTTTAGGTAGGACTTAGAATTAGCCTTACTGTGTACTTGTTTAATTGCTTCTTGTAGTCAGCTGAGCACGGTTGCTCCAAGCTGACACTAGCGAATTCTCCGTTTACTCGCTTGCATACGACTCACTGTAGACCGCGTGGCGCATCTGTTGCGCTCTGTGTAATAACCTAATAGCTCTTGTAAACTACCCCTTCATCTAGAACTACCCCGTCAAACAGTACATTGGGCAGTTCCACTTGATGATCGCACTGTCGATCTCCATTCATAAAACACTCCCTACTTCTTACAGTACTTGCCAAGCTCGCCCCCTATTTTAGACTAGTTTCACCCCCTAGATTAGTTATTTGTACAGGCATCCCTCACAGGAACCTTACAATATTTAGGATTGGAATTGATTTCTGAATCAAGGTGCCAACAATGTGGCTGCAAGTAATTCAAGACGAGGAAGTGTAAATTGTTTGACTGGTGCTACTCTGGATTTAGAGAACAACAGTTTGACTGAAGTTTTTCCTTGTTGATCGATGGACCGAAGATAGATGCATGCTCCATATGCTGTTTGAGATGCATCTGAGAAACCATGTACTTGAATGGTACTACACCTTCCTGTTCCTAAGACATGTCTGTCCACTTGAATGTGATCAAGGTGTGTTAGCTGATGTGGAGTGCCTTCCATTCTGAGGACAGGTCATTAGGTAACTGCTGATCCCAATCAAGTTTGTGTAACCACAATTTATGGAGGAATATTTTGTAGGGTATTACTAATGGGGTAATGAGGCCTAATGGATCAAAGATTGATGCCACTGTGGATGTTGTGCGTTTAGTAATGCTGCTGTTTGCAGGAACATGTTTGATTTTAGTTGCAATTAAAAATTTGTCTGATGTGGGATGCCATGATAAACCTAATGCTTGTATTGTATCGTTATCGTCAAACTGGAAAGGTAAACTCATATCCCTGTCTTCAGATGGAACAGCATCAAGTATTGCTGGATGGTTCGAGCACCATTTTCTGAAGGGAAAGCCTCCTTTGTTGTGTAAAGTAATGAATTCATTTTGCAACTGTAGTTCTTCCGAAATGTTTGAAGCACGACATAGAGCATCTTCAAGATAAAAATTTATTTGTAGAACAGCTAATGCAAGTGGAAAAGAAGCTGCTTCATCTTCAGCTAGTTGGTTGATACATTGAGTTGCTAAATATGGAGCTGACGCAGTACCATATGCGACCGTTAGCAATTCGTAAGTTTTGACAGGTGTGTGTGGAGATTCCCTCCATATGATTCTTTGTAATCTAGTGTCATCCTTGTGAACCAGAATTTATCTATACATTTTTGAAATGTCTCCAGTAAATGCAATGGTATGGGTTCTGAATCTCAACACAATCGAATACAGATCTTGCTGTACAGTTGGCCCTACTAACAACGTGTCGTTGAGTGATACTCCTGTGGTGCTTTTGGCTGATGCATAAAAAACTACTCTAGTGGATGTGGTTGAGCTTTGTTTGAATACAGCATGATGTGGCATGCAGTAGTGTTCTGAATCATCTATCGCACTTACTTCCTTCATGTGACCCAACATTTCATACTCTGACATGAATTGTGAATACTGCTCTTGCAATTCTGGATTTCTTTTGAATTTAGTTTCCAATGGGTAAAATCTTTGCTGTGCTATATCATAGGACTTGCCTAAAGGTGACAGAGCTTCCTTTCGAGGCAACTTGACAACATATCTACCTTCAGAAGAACGTGTTGTGTTGTTTTTAAAATGAAATGTACATTGTTGTTCTTCTGGAGTTTCAGGTTTGGTATGCAACTCTTCTATTTCCCAGAATTTCCTAAGCTGAATGTCAAGAGTGTCTTCCTTTTTGATGAAAAGAGAAGTGACTGTGTTGCACATTGCATTTCTGTCGCTGGATTGTGGGCATATACCAGAAATTATCCAACCTAGATGAGAATTTTGAAAAACAGGGAAGCCTGTCCGTATTCTTTGTTCAGTCTTTAGATTGTTGTAAAATAGCTCTGCTCCGATGATCAAATCTACCTTATGTGGACTGTAGAATTTAGGGTCTGCTAATACGATGTCGCTGGGTAAATTCAATGACATGTAATTTAACTCCATAGAGGGCATTTGTCCTGTGATGGCAGGAACTACTACACAGTTTATGTTTGCGTTGAAATCTGAAGCTGTAGATTGAAGGTGTATGTCAACACTGTGTTTCATTGTTGAAGAAGTCTTGTTAATGCCTAGAACAGCTGTAGTATCTTTCTTCCGTAGCAGATTCAGCCTGTTGACTATGTCTTCTGTGATGAGGTGAGTTTGACTCCCACTGTCTAAGAGACCTCGAATCTTACGAAATTTGCCCCTGTGATCCTTGATTTTGACAATAACAGTGCACAACAATACATATGGTTTGTTATGAGGATCTGCGTGTTCATCCTTGACAGATGTGTGGAAGCTTGCAAATAGTGCTTCATTGTTAGAAGGTATCTGGTTTGCATTACTGCCGTTGTCATTGTTTTCAAGGTGTAGTAAAGTATTATGTGCCTTGTTGCATTTACGACAGTGGCCAGATTTTCATTCTGACGTTTTATGTGTCACCTGAAGACAATTTAAACATAGCCTATTATCACGAGGATACTGAATGCGATTTGATACAGTCAACTTCAGAAATGATTGACATGCAAAAAGTCCTGGCTTATGTACTTGTTTACAATAAGTGCATTGATTGTCAATATATGCGACATGTGTATAAGCGGATGGCTTTCTCTTGTGTGAGTTTTCCTTGCTACCATTTACCCTGACTTGATTACTAATAGGTTGCATGCTTTCTAGGACTTGGCAACGGTGCTCTATGAATGATGTGAGTTCTTTAAGAGATGGATTTTTGCTAGAATCTACCTCTAGTTCCCAGCCTCTTCTAGTCTCATAATCAAGGCGATCAACGATATTTTGTGTCAAAATTACATATCCAAGTGGGGTATCTAACTGTAATGCTTGCAGTGCATGTAAATTGCTAGAGAATGTACCGATGAATTGCCTGAGGTCTTCGGCAGTTTCATTCTTAGCTCCAGAAATATTTAATATTTCACGAACATGCTTTGATGCTATGAGTCCCTTATTTTGAAATCTAGTGCACAATAGTTCCCAAGCTACATTATAGTTTGCTTCAGTGGTTGGAAGGTTTTGAATTAATGCCTTTGCCGAACCATGAACCGCTCCTAGTAGGTAATGATATTTTTGGATTGTTCCTATGTTTGCATTATTGTGCACTAGTAGTGGGAAATTATCTGCAAATGATAACCAATCCTCAAAATTACCACTGAATGGTGGTAGTTTTATTGCTGGCTATTTGAGGTTAATATTGTCATTCGAACTACTGGCTGTGATATTTGATTCACCTTTTGGCGTCACCTTGTGATGGATATAATATGTTTTGCATCCTAGCCTTTAAACTGAATATTATCAACTCTGACATTTCTCTGTCCCCTGTTTGATCTGTGTTTTCATACTCAACTTCCAACTGAGATTGAACTGTGTCATACTTGCTTTCTAACTCTAATAATGTGTCATAACGGACTCTGATTTCAAGTATTGAAAGCTCACTGTTGAATGATTATTCGAAATTACGTATTCTTGTGATTCTGCCTTTTATCACTGCTCTTTGTTTAACAAGCTTCGAAATTGCATCCATTTTAAGGTTAAGGAATGTATAGGGAAGGAATTCTGACCTGTATAGTACTGCTTACTGTTTTTTCTGAATCTTTCGTGCTCAGAATGATGTACAGTAATGATGTGATAAGAAGACTTGGCTCCTATGCACCAAATTAACGTTACTTTATTGTGTAGACGTAACCATTTGCACACCAGACTTCTGTTGTCTGGTTGGTTTCGCATATGATGAAATAGGTCTCTATTTCTTAAATAAAACGAACATCCTGACCTCAGGAGGACCAAAATGAATGAATGACCTATGATGCTGGGCAAGTGAACTGTATATTAAATAAAAACATGGCGTGGATCACTGGATCTCATCTCGTGGAAGCTCGTTTTAATAAAGACAAGACTGACCATGAGTTAGCTAAGAACATGAATAAAATCAAAAGACAATCTAACAATCAAAGAATAGAGGCACAAACAGTATTTCTGTATTTAGAATTAAGGAGAAAGCAGGTAAGAACGTAAGAATCCGGTCCCTACTAATTATTGTTAAAAAAAATGTTTATTTTATATATTTTTTTGACTAACGCAGGCTGAGCAACATATAAATTTAGTGTAGTGGATCATTCCTATATTTAAGTGTTAACACCTCAATAAAGTCATTGATATACACAACTCAAAGAGTATAGTCCCATAATCTAGATTCACTAATTGGAGTTACGGTATACAGGGGACAGAAGTGCAGCGATTGCGGCGAGTTATACCGGTAGCTCATGGAGCAAACTGTTGATAAGAGAACACTTGTATTATCTCAATCATTAGACAAGTTATTGTTGTTTTAAGGGGCGGAACAACGAGGTCATCAGCCCCGTAAGTGGATAAGTCTAAAACCAATTCTACTAGATTGTGAAAGAACGTGATTGGAAATATGCTTCCATTTTATTGCAAAAAAGGTTGTAAGGAAAGATAAAAGAAATGAGTTATACGGGGTTAAGAATGAGAAGATTAGTGGCACGAGTGCAGAATATCAAGTAAAGGAAGTGTCCAAGGCTGTGTTCCTAATGATACCATTCCGGTTGTCGATGATGAGAAAGTAGGTCAGATAGGGGAGCAGACTCTGTAGGGGGCTAAGATTGGGGTGGAGTAATGTGTTCAATAGTGCCCGAGGGTTGGGAGGAGGCTCTTGTAATTCCTGTTTACAAGGAGGCGATAGTGGTTGTTACAGATGAGCCATATTCTTGGTTCTGCAGAGACAATTATTTTTAAATGTTCTTTGTTTATTTCTCTTTCACGACCTGATTATTATATTTTATCGCCACTTCGTTCTCTCATCCTATTCTTTTCTTGACCGTAGTGGATTCTTAACACGTTTTATTCGAGGTCTCATGTTGAGTGAAGCAATCTGTTTCTCACTCCTTGAATTTGTTTATACATCTCTATAAAGTGAAGTACATGTCGCATTCTACATTGTATTTATTTCCACTAGTAACCTGGAGTTACAGTGAACACGAAAACTGCGCACAGCTCCAGCAAGGAAGACTACCAGATAAGTAGTAGGCTGTAATATTACATTTTAACCATAGTTGATTTTCACAACCATATAATCACTCCAAATTACAAACTCCGGATATCTATCACCATTTAGAATTTCACCTAACATCATATATACTGCAGTTAGCATACACCGATAGTTGCAGTCCCAATACTGCAACTAAATAATTGTACATATTGTAAATATTTTCACCTGTATTTTCAAACATAGATTTCATAGCCTAAGTGTAATGGATCTGATGATGATCGCTTGACGATCGAAACTGGTCATCCTAGTGTAGGTATTAATTGCATGTAATTTATTTCTGGATAAGGGCATAACCCAGCTATTTTGGATACACTCGTGTTGACCGACTGAAAAGCACTAAACTCTTGTTCCACTAGTTTCTTTGAGTATGATTTTATCTTACGAAATCACACCATTAACCAGGTGAGTTTCAGCCATGTTTAATTTTATTTATGTGAGGGATTGTGAAATATCGCATACAATTGTTTCACAATTCGTATATTTCGTACCTATGTTTTTGTCTTCAAGTGTGTTCATTTTTCGCACACAGCAGAAGACCGAGGAGTATGGCGGGTTATTAATAGAATTGCGTGAAGGGTGACGACGTTCTATAACGAACTACGACCAAGAAGGAGAACAAGAAGAAGTTTTCATTTTTATCTCCCCTCCCTCTTACCCGAGTTCAGTGTGTGGATGGGTGCGATATTGTTGCTTGTCGTTGGGCACATATGTCTCATAGTTGACTGCAGTGCATGTTTAAGCACCCCTACAAGTCATTCTTTTCTGGACGCTACCATAACTGCCGTGATTTTCACTTGGCCTTGCCTGTGTCCATGAAAATAATCAATTGGGACTTTCGTGTTACTACGATAGCGTTTGGCACCCGGATTATCGGGCAGACTCACACTGATGGATCACACCTTTCTTCCGTCTAAGCAATGCCATGTTTTGTGCCACCATTCTACTGTCCTCAAGCCTTACCTTGCTGTTCTCCCAGGGAGATGCCAGTCTTTCTCTCTTGACCTTTCACCTTCCCTTTGTTACACTTGCACTGTTTCTGCCATCCTGTATTTGTGCTGTGTTTTCATAAGTCGACTGAATTTTAATATGTTCTAACTGCATGCGTTTTGTACGGTATTTTGGCCTCGCTTACTAGATGTACTCCACTCTTACCTCGATATCCCTTTTTTAGTATTTTGTTCTCTACTTTTGGTGCCCATTTTCGGACACTCACGCCTACTTTGCTGGGGGTCGAGATGGCGTACAGCTCATTTTCACCTGTCTTTTCAAAATATCAGCTATTTTAATTACAAAATTCCCTTCACCTGATGGACTTAACTAGATGTGTCACGTCTATATTTTCTATACCTAGCTCAGTTATTAATGGTTCCTCGCGTACCCTCGTCATTGATTACCTCATTACACATTTTTTCAACATTTTCTACCTCATCGCTCTGTGTCTTCGTTAGTAGATAGCCCACTCTCTTAAGTCTCTACTCGACTCATGAGTAACGTTATACTATCAAGGGGACTCGGCCGAACATATTGTTTTTACGGAAGTATTTGTCCATGCCTCCGGAGTGTCAAGCTCATCTTCTTGAGTTTTGGCATATGTAGCCTCGTAGCGCAAGACTATCCTGCTCTATCAACTGCGTAACACTTGCTTCAAGAAGGTTGATGCTACACCTGGTACCTCTGTATCTAGGTATGTACGGATGTTATTTCACCCTAGGTGGTTCACCGATCTATCATCATATGCACGAGTATGGAAGGAGTTTTGGATACTTACATAAGGGATGGTTTATCGGACACAGGGTGATTACCAAATGAGTGGCATGATTTCTGGGATTGTTTATCAGACACAGGATGGTTAACAAGTAAGCAGCATGAATTCTGGAAGGGTTTACCTCAGAGATTTTTAGCATTATATAGCTGAGGCTTTGGGCAGGGGACAGGTTGACTAACCAAGAATCGTACTGTACCCGAAATACCTACCATCAGCATGTTGGAATCCCTCGATGGAAACTGGATCGTAGAACCTGAAAACCCCGGCTAAAAACCCCCAGATTCTACCCAACATGTGACGAGGAAAAGGGTACAGGAATTCCTAACTGAGTCTACGTTAAGAAAGACCATGGTAAACGACCAAAAGAAACTCGAAAGCACAAGAATTACGACGAGACGTAACCTCTGGTGTGTGGAAAACTACTCAAATTCCCACCACTCACCTTCTTAACGTGTTCTCTTATCGTTTCTATAAAGTATCACACTTCAAAGATTTTAAAAATTGACTAAATAATTTATCCAGAAATAAAGAATATAGTGAGAACCACTGTATTATAATTGAGGCAAAATGCCCAACTTTCAACTGAAGTTTCATGATCATTTGGGGACAAATGCTAGCCCCCAGTCACCACTGGAAAAAACTGCATTTTTACCCAAATATAAACAAGAACAATATAAACAGTCCAACAGCAATGTTGGAAAATGATGGCATCATTTAAATTGAGTCCCTGAATATTTCATATCTTTTATACACATAAATTCATACCATGAAAAAAAAATTACTCAAAGTTATAATACATATGTACAGTCATATTGTAACATTTTATTGGTGTTCTTCGCGGGATTCAGAAATGACACCTTCCATCAGTGTCTTACAAGATTCATGGTTGCTGTACTATTTCGATTTATTCATTTCATATGGCCGAGCAATTAAGCTAAGTCAAATTTAATTTATTTTACATCCACCTAAAATGAACTTTCATCACCAGAGCGGAGTTGGCGATAATTACAACATATGATAAGCATTATTGTGATACAAAGATTCAAAAATCTATCAAGTATATTTAATTTGACATGCCTGAAATGCATGATTCTCACAACAGACTATTAACGTGAAAAGATTCTGACATGCAATGCCTTAAGCCATAATTATTCTTACTTTCAAAATACATCCGAGTGGATTGAATTTCCTATTACAACTCGGAATATTCCATTGAATATCCTTTCAGCAATAAAGGACACTATCCTTTACATGGCTTTACCATCAAATATCGTGCTGCACTGAGCATTCATATCATTATGTATATTGCACTACACTAATTTAGTGCCTTACATGATCACCTCCCTCGGTGAACGAAGAATTCTATATTCGGCTTATTTAACAGATCAAATTCACAATAAAATATTGTTGCTAAAATGATACAAGTTTCATTACACTTCAATTAATCAATGTTTTATTATTGTTTCATTTACTTTTATATTATTATTTATCACGATCAATGTGCATTGCTTGTAATAAGTGTTAATTATAATTATAAATCTGGCGATAGATCTGCCTCCGCATAAATTTAATCTGGGATTCGCGTTAATAAATAGGATGAAAATTCTAACTTCAAACTGTGTATAAAACACCTGTATTGTCCATCTACAATGGATCATAAACGTATCTAACGAACAATCGTAATAAAACATTTCAAAAATTACTGAAGAAATAAATTGGATCAAGTCAAAGGACGGAATAAATCTACTCGAATGGTATCAAGAACAACAAATAGCATCCTACAGAATCGGTCTGGGTGATCATATCAATCAGCGCTCCAAATGAGCGGTTAGAAATACTACAAGCGTCTATCTGCCAAAAGAGCAGAATATAAATTCCTAGCAAAGCAAAAGAATCCACTTTCCTCAATGAACTAGCTTCAAAAAGCTTACTGCAATATTTCATAATCAACCTACATACTGAAAGTCAACTTTCCAGAGTATAATAGTCTCTTATAGTCGCACTATAGTAGAAACTCCAAATAGAGTCTACCCAACAGTGAGTGTTCATTCACTATATAAAAAAAACACGAGGAATGACGAATCTTGGCCTAATGTTCCTCTTCTCTACATTAAATAAATTCCCAATTAAATAAACTTGAATTTACAGTTACCGGTACCAAATGAAAATTTAAACTACAATACATTTAATCACAATGGGTGCATCCTTTAGTGGAATCAAAACCCTGTCCAGAATAGAATCAGTATTGACACTAAGATCAAGTCTAAACTCTACCCTTAGACATACTACAAAAATCCTATAAAATGTGGCAATGTGACAACGTTAGAATAAACATTCTTTACTACGATTGATGAGACTTTTCAGTACCTTTAGATGATTCTCGGAGCTCGCGAAAGAACATAGGCATGTCCTTCACGACTATTCC
The DNA here is from genome assembly GCA_946902985.2 of Meconema thalassinum. NCBI lineage: Eukaryota > Metazoa > Arthropoda > Insecta > Orthoptera > Tettigoniidae > Meconema > Meconema thalassinum. The sequence goes on along the minus strand of OX336398.1, from coordinate 186,609,696 downwards.
TTCCATATATGCAGTAGAGGTCTCGATTCTCCAGGAAACCAAGAATCAAACCCAGGAACTCCACACTTCACTCTCCTGGTTCCCTTTGGTCCTTAGGATATTTCCCATCCTGGCAGAATGATCAGCTCTAACTCCACCGAAAGTTCCTTCCATCATAGGATAACGTCTTAACAATCGCAGCACAACGATGTCCATATCGGCTTGAATTGTAAGTTCAATAGCCTCGCGAAACCGGGTCATTGCGTAACACACTGTACTCAAAAGCAACAGCTGTTTCCCCCGACACTCACAAGCGCGAACAGCTATGCCGGCTGCATTGAAAATGTTCGTGGCCTCGCCAGAATAGTGACACTCATGTCTGTAGCGTCTAACCGCCCATGGTTAGATTAATAAGGCACATAATAGCCTTTCCTCCTGACATCCAATTACTCAACATGATTGTGATGTCAAACAAGCATAAATCAGGCTTGATAAAAAAAATGAAGAAGGTGCAATATCCATGCAATTGTATACAGAAATGCTTCTCGTATACTAGCACTTATTGTTCTCAATACACACAAGATGTGTGCCTTAATAGCCAGTCCCAATACGGTGAATTGTAACTGCATTTGCAACATATCTTTGAGCTTGTAAATGAAAGTATAAACTCTACAAGAACAGTGCATAGCTTGCCTATAATGAACAGTTGTCTGACATGAGAAACTGCATTGCCTTTCCGTTCGTATATGAGAAACTGGAGTCCTGTTCGACACCAGGATTCTCCCCGCTGTACAGTGCTTGTACAATATACTCAACGCGAACTTTCATTTTCGATTCACGTGACGGTCACCGGTTCAACCCTGTACGAATATTCAATAGTGATACAAACCGTTCTGGCCTCTCTGCCAAGCATGCAAACTCACGTCTCCAGTCGCGCCGATCGTCGTGCTACCTGTACTCAACATTGGCAATCATAATATACAAATAACTCAATTCCATATTCCTGTGATTTCAATTACTTGAAAGTAGTTTATAATCCGTCACCTGCTATTATTGTAGACATGTCATGATACACCAGAACGTGTAATAAGCTTTTATTCCCGTTTTATGGGCATAATTTCTGTCTTGGTGGTGGTCGATATAAAAATCAATACCACTGACCAACCAGCTGTGGCGTTAGTTCTTGAAACGCATGCGCCATGCTTCGCTCAGCCTGACAGCTGTCCGTAGTCAGCTAGTGGGCCGCGAAACATATGATCCTGATTTGCTCTCCATGTTCCCAAGTAATTGTACGTATTACATTCTAATAAAAGCATTCTGGTCATGAGAATGAGGGTACAGTACTAGGTCCAGACGACAGTAATGGACATATTGCATAGGGATGATCCAGAACTGGGCAGTAAGAAATGGCATGGAGATAAATGCTAATAAACATCAAGAGGTTACATTTGGAAATACCATAAAGGGATCAGATTGTGATAATGATGCGAAATGAAATATTATTGTGCACAGTAATGCTCGCAATTATAGCAGAGGGTAGGCCATCCTTAGAGGGATCAAGAGAAGAGATGGATGGTGGCGGACACTTCATTGGTGCCGTAAAAAACAACTAACTTCCCTTTTTCAGCCACTTGATGTATCCATGAGCAAGAAAGACCAGAAGGTTTTATGGCAGGTTACAAATGAGCAAGTGGATTTTTGGGCCTGGTAATCGATCACACCTCAAGCATTGGAAGATAATACAATATGGCAGTGTCTCACCTAAGAATTAATAATATATTTACTGTTAATTTAAGCAGTAGAACAATATTTTTAGTCGATTTCAAATGCAGCAGACATGAAATAAGGTCTACCCTAGTGTACACAGATACTCGCTACAAGTTTACGGGCACAAAATAGTATTTTTAAATTCCATAGTAAATTTTGTGTTTGCAATACATTTTTGAGACTGTTTATGTTTATGGATATTTTGATACCCTAAGCGTATAAGACCCTGGGATCCATCACACAATAATTTGATACCCTATGCATTTAATAGGGCTCCATCACACAATATTTTGATGCCCTATGCATATAAGACCCTGAGCTCTATCACACAATATTTTCGTAACAAAAATTCTTGATTTCAAAAATAGCATATGAGAGTACAGATCGCGTGTCATTCCTTAATATTTAAACAGAATTTGGACTTGTCTAAAAAAACAAGGAATATTATCAAAGGCCCAGAACAAAAGCTTAATGAGAGCATTTAGTCACGAGTTTGAAACATACGCAGGTGTCCGCCAAGGTGTCCGCTCTCCCTATTAATTTTCAATTGCGCTCTTGAAAAAGTTGTCAGAGAATGGAGAAAAGCAGGTGCACCGACTAAGACCAAAGACTAATTGACTGTCAAGTGTTTGCTGATGATTTGCCACTAATTGCCAAAGACATATTTGATGCAGAGATACAGATTACTATACTGGACGAGCAAACAGAAAAAAACTAAATGTATGACAAACATCATAAAATGCACCATGTTAACTTAACATTAACACTAATATAATTGCCAGAGTGAATGAATTTAAATAGGTGAATGGATCACCAAAAATTACAATGAAAATATACGTGTAACATCAAGAATTCAGAAAATGGAAATTGCTTTTGAACACACACAGAATGTTTATAACAAACAACACTTGTCCTGAAAGAGAAAAAAATCATCATTCCTGAACGTTGATTAAATTTGAGGCTCTTCATGCTCATAAATGCTCAATTTACAACAAAATACACCAATGAAACAATCAGAGACTAAATAATGGAAAATTGAGTAAAATCCTAGGACTCAAAATTAAAAATGGAGTATACCACCTCAAACGCACCTAGGAAATATATTTTTAAAACTCTAAACTTGCTGATCAGAATGCGACAAATTAAATTTTTAGGCCATTTCGAAACAAACATACCAGACTTTCTTATTGAGTCCACAAATCTTTGCAAAACAAATTTACTGCTCCAAAGTGGTAAAAACAAATAGTGAAAGACCACACTGGATAGAAATGTAATTAGACATATTGTCCACACAAGGGGATGGTCGGAAGAACAGAAATTACAACAGTCCATGCAAATTAATAACTGTTGGAAAAGGAGGAAAGCTTGAAATATGTACATTCCGCAGGGTCCTAAGTGAGCAATTCAAAGAAGATGACTCTCCACATTATCTCAGCATTAAACTTACTTGCGAGTAAATATGGAAATTAGGTCCTTGCGCATGACCAAGTTTACAAGTTCATCAGAGAATAAACACTCTTCACAGGCACCACTGTATTTGCCAGCTAAACTCCAGGTGTATATGCATTAATGAATAAAGCATTGCCAACTGTTAAAAATAATTTATTAATTAAATAAGCTCTCTATGCTAAAATGATGCAAGATTGAGCACCAAATGCTAAAACAAAATAAAAAAAAAATGTCTACAAATATTGAAAACAAATTTGAGACTAACTTGTGCCAAAATAATAAATACCTATTAAAGGTTACAAATAGGGCTGGGGGATATGGAGACTTAGTGCACTACTCATGTCATGACACTAACTTCATGAAAACTCTGCATTTTCTGCACAAAAATATATATTTTGCATCGTTTCATGATATAAGCATTCATTTTCGAAGCTATCGATTAAACACAATTTCCCCAGCCCTTATTGTAAGGGGAAGGTCCATATAGAATATTATAAAAAAAATCCTCTCGGCACGCCGGAAGGCGGAGGTAGATTACACCGGGCAAACTAGGGGATAGGCTTAATAGGCGAAATATGCAGGTTTTCGTAGGAGGATCAGACCTCATTTATTGCGAGAAAGTATTTTACAATTGGAGCTTAATTAACATTTTTTCGTCTTTCTATACATATTTTAAACATTTTATTGTCTTATGGGGACGGGTAACCATCTTGTCATTTGGGGTCCATTTTTAGCCTATTTTCATTTTATGAAAATAAATAGGCTTTTGAGACCACCTTTTGGCCGTGTGTCTGTGTGTGCGTGTGTGTGTGATGGTATGTGTGTGTCCCCTCGTAATAAATTCTAAAGGGCTGGAGCGATTTCAATGAAACTTGGTAAGATCATAACACCATTCTGGCTGTCCCCGACCGTGCCCTTCAAATTTTATTGAGTCTCACCAGTCCAAAATGGTGGCTGTGAGAGGTTTCTGACTTAGTAAACCCATGTAACAACAGGTGGCGAACGAGAAGATTCGACAAATGAGCGACGACACTCAAAGCTTTTCAAAAAAGTCCCGTATGCGTTCATAAACCATTTGTCCGATAGCGATGGAACTTGGGTAAGAGGATGTGTTCACTCTAGGCAAGGTTTCTGGCTTAGTAAATCCATGTTACAATAGGTAGCGCACGAGTGGATTCAACAAATGAGCGACGACGCGCGAAGCGTTTCAAAAAAGTCCCGTATGTGTTCATATACTATTAGTCCGATAGTGATGAAACTTGGATGAGATGTTGTGTACACTTCAGGGAAGATTTCTGGCTAAGTAAATCCATTTTACAGTAAGTACCGCACAAGTAGATTAAACAAATGAGCGACGACGCGCGAAGTGTTTCAACAAAGACCCCTATGCGTTCATATACAATCGTCCGATAGCAATTAAACTTGGGTGAGTTGTTGCGTACACTCCAGGGAAGGTTTCAGGCGCAGTCAATCCATTTTACAATAGGCAGCGCACGAGTAGATTCAACAAATGGGTGAAGACGAGCGAAGCGTTTCAACAAAGTCCCGTATGCGTTCATATACAATTTGGCCGATAGCGATGAAACTTGGGTGAGATGTTGTGTACACTTCCGGGAAGGTTTCTGGCTTAGTAAATCCCCATTACAATAGGTAGCGCACGAGTAGATTCAACAAATGAGCGACAGCACGTAAATCGTTTCATCACAGTCCAGTTTGCGTTCATATGACATTCATCCGATTGCGATGAAACTTGAGTGAATTGTTGTGTACACCCGAGGAAAGGTTTCTGACTTAGTAAATCCATTTTACAATAGGTAGCGCACGAGTAGATTCAACAAATGGGAAATGGCAAGCGTATCGTTTAAACGAAATTCCGTATGCGTTCATATACCAATCGTGCGATGGGAATGACATTTGGTGAAATGTTGATTCTACTCCCGCGAAGGTTTCTGATTTAGCAAATCTATTTTTCAATTGGTAGCGCACGAGTAGATTTAACTAATATGCGACAGCGCGTGAATCGTTTCTACAAAGTCCCGTATGCATTCATGTACCGTTCATCCGATTGTGATAAAACTTTTTTGAACTGAGTACAGTCCTGCGAAGGTTTTTGAATTAATAAATCCTTTTTAAATGGGTGGCGCACAAGAAGATTCAACAAATGAGTGACGGCGCGCGAATTGTTTAAACAAAATCCCGTATGCGTTCATATACCATTCATTTCATTGCGATGAAACTTTGGGGAGTTGTTGAGCACGCTCCCTTGAATGTTTCTGAGATTGTAAATCAATTTTACAATATTATAGAGGTGGTTAACGGAAATAGAAGAAAATATTGGGAATCCAATAGCTCTTCAACTAACAATGTCACAACGTCAACACTTTCTTTGATTGGCATTGCAACGCATGCCGGGTACAGTTAGTATTTGTATAAATAATTCTTCGACACGAGTGTATGTGACTGAACTCCTCCTAAATGGCAGGGCCGATTTTGATGATTTTTTATGTATATTAGAGTGGGTCCCTGTATGGTTTAGATTCACAATTTGACCCGGTATGTGGAATGAACACAATTTTATAACCACAATATGCAGTCAAAAACAGTCGTCATGGAAACCGCTAGCCTTGGTGAAAACTGAAGTCTATGGACTGTTTGTCCCTGCACGTTAGAGACACCTGGTTGCAATCTGTGCAACTACCACAATACCTTACACTACGCCCGTGGCAGAAAGTTATGTTATGTACCATAGGTGGCGGTGATATCAAATTCTTCTGTTTGTCTCTGCACATTAGAGCCTTTCAACAAAGTCCCGTATGCGTTCATAAAGCATTCATCCGATTGCGACGAAACTTGGATGAGATGTGGAGTGCACTCCAGTGGTGGTTTCTGGCTTAGTATATCCACTTTACAATACGTAGCGCACGAGTAGATTCAACAAATGAGCGACGACGCGTGAAGCGTTTCAAAAAAGTCCCGTATGCGTTAAAATACCATTTGTCCGATAGCGACGAAACTTGGGTGAGATGTTGTGTACACTCCAGGGAAGGCTCCTGGATTAGCAAATCCAAAATTTTTACAATAGGCAGCGCACGAATAGATTCAAAAAATGAGCGACGACGCGCGAAGCATTTAAACAAAGACCCGTATGCGTTCGTATACCATTCATCCGATTGCAATGAAACTTGTGTGAGATGTTGAGTACACTCCAATGAAGGTCTTTGACTCAGTAAATTATTTTACAATAGGTGGCGCACGAGTAGACTCAACAAATGAGCAACCACGCGCGAAAGGTTTCAACAAAGTCACGATAGCGATGAAACTTGGGTGAGATGTTGTGTACACTCCAGGGAAGGCTTTTGCCTTAGGAAGTCCATTTTTCATAAAGGTAGCGCACGAATAGATTCAACAAATGAGCCAAGAAGCGCGAAGCATTTCAACATAGTCCCATATGCGTTCAAATACCATTTGTCCGAAAGCAACGAAACTTGGGTGAGATGTTGTGTACACACCAGGGAAGGCTTCTGGATTAACAAATCCATTTTACAATAGGCAGCGCACGAGTAGATTCAACAAATGAGCGACGACGCGCGAAGCGTTTAAACAAAGTCCTGTATGCGTTCGTATACCATTCATCCGAATGCAATGAAACTTGTGTGAGATGTTGAGTACACTCCAATGAAGGTTTCTGGTTAAGTAAATCCATTTTACAATAGGTAGCGCACGAGTAGATTCAACAAATGAGCGATGGGGCGTGAATTGTTTCAACAAAGTCCCGTATGCGTTCATATACGATTCAACAGATTGCGATGTAACTTTGGTGAATCGTTGAGTAAATTCCATGGACGGTTTCTGGCTTAGTAAATCTAATTTACAATAGATACCGTATGAGTAGATTCAACAAATGAGTGACGGCACGCGAATCGTTTAAACAAAATCCCGTATGCGTTCATACACTATTCATCGATTGCGATGAAACTTTGATGAGTTATTGTGTACCCTTGCGTGAAGGTTTCTAACTTAGTAAATCCATTTCACAGTAGGTAGCGCACGTGTAGATTAAACGAATGAGTTACAGCGCACGAATCGTTTAAACAAAATTCCGTATGCGTTCATATGACATTCATCCGATTGCCATGAAACTCTGGTGAGTTGTTGTGCACGCTCCCACGGATGTTTCTAATTCAGTTAATCCATTTTATGATAGTTTAGAGGTAATTACCGGAAATTGAAAACATATATTGTGTATCTAAAAGCATGTCAAGGAACAAAATTACAACTCCAATACTTTATTTCATTTGCATTGCAACGAATGGCGGGTACAGCTTGTATGTAAATATATATAATCTTTTGAACTGACGGTGGTTTTGGGGTCTGCGGGATGTGAACCGCGAAGATATGTTGAAATTTTCCGGAAGTCGAAACATGGTACCCATTGCAATAGTAAGCTTTCTAATGAAAACTACCTAATTAAGTACATAGGAAACTTGTGATGCGACGAATTCATCAGCATTCTACGAGAGATCCAGCCTCATTGTATGTACAGCTATCACAGTTCCCTTCCTTTAGAACAATTCTCACCTAGGCTACATGATTATATTTTGATGCTGCATTTTACCATAATTCTGGAAATTAGAAAAAATTACTTGATTAGTTGCACCACTCAGTGATGATCTAGGAATGTAGAGTTGTAGGCTGCCTTGCACGAGTTTCAAATCATGTGCACAAGGGAGGGGATTTTCCATACAATCTAGCATTACATTAAAAAAAACATTTTTGAATGGAATCCATATTAACTTTCTATATAGTCAAATTCCCCAACAGATCACATATTTCTGTTCACTTCTAACCCGGATGATATTTTGGCTCTTCTCTTTTACACCAGCCTAAAGGGATTCTTGAGCTGGGTCTGTTTTGAATTACTCTCTTTTATTGCTTTATTTATTTCCTAGTTCTTTGAGGAGTGAGGCGCTTCTTCCTCTCTTCTCTTTTGTCAGCAACAATTTTTCATTAACCGCAATCCTTTGATATGGAATAACCAAGCACATCCGGAACACGTGCTAGTAATGAACGAAGACCTACAGGAAGACCACGGACAACATGGGTGGATCAAGTGAAAGATGATGTTAACCGGAGAGGACTACAATGACAGAATGTGGGAGAGAAGAGAGGCTCTGTGCAGAAGCAGAAACGTGTTCGGAAGAAGGAGAATTAACAAATGCCCGTCTTTGTCTCAGCCCCGTCAATCAGCTTATGTTTTAGCTTTTAACTGAGCACTTGTAAACATTCATTACTGACATGGTTTGGCACAGAAAACAAGCCTAGTCACAGTAGCCCAGGAGGTAATCTCACGCTTCTTGTGTGTTGGTGGTTTGAGATGATTAAGGGGTGCCAACTTAATATCATTTTTATGTAATTATTGATAGTTATAAGAATACATTATTTTTAGTTAAATTGCAGGTCCATGTAAGTTAAGGATATTTCAATTGTTGTGGACGGACAACGTCTATAGCGAGGAGAAAGATGAGCTCTCGCAGCTAAGTAGATTATTTAATTGTACGATATATATCTACTTAATTTCTTGGAGAATGTTGATCAAGGGCGGAATTAGGTGGTGCGGACGGTGCGCCCCCACAGAGCGCTGTCAAATGGAGGGAGCCGAAAATGCAACGACAGATCGTCTGCGTAAAGAATAGATTCCAATCACCTTTTTATTACTTAACCCTACCCGCCAAAATTAACTCCATTATATCAGTGATCTGGGCTGGGACATTTCAAAGGTATAGACCAGGGGCGGCCAGTCTTTGTTTGCTGGGCGGCTTCTGCCTCTCTTGGCTGGGCTGCCTACTCTGTCGGCACGTCGTCGGACCGAGTCAAGTTGGGATCGCCTTTACACCGAACGTATTGCAAACAAAGAAACTGTACGTCCAAAGCGTTTGTTGTCCGACACATGTACAGTATGTTGTGTTTCTTCACGAACCGGGACTTGAAGATTGCGTGCTTAGCATTTCAAAAGTCAGAAATACCGATAAGGTAACATGGGAGTCATTTAAGACAGAGCATTTTCAGTCACGTTTTAATTTTTCATGTTTGTTTCAATTTGTTCTCATATTTACAATACGTTCAATGCTACGTTTGTTTGAAATCACACAACCGGAGGCTTTTTCGCAGGAAATCGTCAGACTTCAGAGTGCGAAGCCGTGGTTTTAGAAGTTTCAATACAGAGAAAAACGTTCTACAGACACACGTTGCTCCAAACATTGATAACACTTGTGCAACTTGCCTGTGCAATTTCGAATATTCTTGCTGCGGTAATTTTGAATAAATATTGTTGATGATTCACTTAGGGGCTTTTCGACAACGTGTTCATGTAGTCCCGTGTACTTGGGTGTGTGAAATTTGTATGACAGCCTGTGTTATTATGATGGCAGTATTAGTGTGTGTATTTGTAATTAAAATGTGGATTGGGAAGGAGGTGGCCAGGGCCTTAATTTATGAACCACCCCGGCATGGTAGAAGTGGGAATCCACGGAAAACCATTTCCAAGATCGCTGAGGTGGGAATCGAACCCGCCTCTTCTGACTTTTGCCTCACAAGGCTGAGTATACCCCGTTTCAGCCCTCAGACCAGAATTAAATATCTTGTCAGAGCCGGGAATCGAACCCTGGCCTCCGTGGTGACAGCCAAGAGGGCTAGCCACTGTGCAACGAGGCGGACATTTTGAATAGAAATCAGGCAGATTCTTCACAGGGTTAAAAACATCCTTAAGTAGAGTGCTACATTGCAATGGCTTGACGAACAAATAAAGAGCAGTTAAATTCGCTGCGTGGCTCAGCGGTAACTTTCTCGCTTGCTGTGTCCAAGGTTGCAGGATCGAATCCAGGGGCAGTCAGTTGGCATTTGAGGGTGCGTAAATGCGAGGGAGCCGTGTGAGTAGAGTTATTGGTACGATAAAGATCCCCTTTAGGGAAAAATTCCGTCACCCCGGCGTCTCTAAAAGCCGCAGATGTTAACAGGGACGTAATAAAAATAACATTATTAAACAATTAGTTCCGGGAAGAACAAAATAGCCTATTTTCATATATCCTACTTATGTGAATTGCTTGTATCAACATACTAAATTTCAGTTTGATTGCTGTAATAGATCGTAGACATTTCGCATGGCCGCCATGTACTGTAGGCCATTGAGTCATGTAGGCTACTATTAGATGGAGATTATCACCTAGGTTTATTATTCAAACTTCAATCGCATGATTAGGACACAAGAAATAACAAGTAGTTCCGTGAAGAACTATACAGCCTTTTTCATATATCCTAATCATGTCAATTGCCTCTATCAACACACAAAATTTCAGTTTGATTGTTGTAATAGATTCGTAGATATTGAGAACCGTCTAAATATTTCAGATGTTCGCCATGTTGGATTTTTAATTACGTACTCTTACATGAAGATTATTGAGTTTCACTGCGCTCGGATGTTAAATCGCGATAAACAACCATTTAAATATTTAAATTTCGCGTCGCCACCTTGTTGCATTCGTGCTCACCAGGTTATTGAAAGTCCCATAGGTTTAGGTTACTAGCCTTTATCAACATACACAATTGCTGTTTGATTGCTCTCACAGATTAGGTGATATTGAGAACCGTCAAAATATTTCAGATGATTGTGTGTTGGATTTTTTTAATGCAGGCCATGGAGTTATGTACTATTAGGTGAAGATTATTTCGTAGGTTCATTATTCAAACCTTGACTTCGATTGCTTGATTAGGACACAAGTTAGGAATTAAAATTTCGCACAGCCGCCATCATGAGGTAATATGAAATATTGAACTAAATTATAGATGCCAGTGCATTACAATGTGTGGCATGTTTCACAACGCTCGGATGGTTGAATCGAGAGAAAATTATATTTAAATCTTCGTGCAAAATTTCAGGGTGATATCGGTAATAGTTTCAGAGATATAGAATGCTGATGAAATATTTCTCATAGCCGCCATGTTGGGTTGGCACGCCGGAAAATAATTTGAAGGGCATGATCGGAGTCGGATGCCAACGGCCATACCATGCTGAATACACCGATTGTCGTCCGATCACCGCAGTAAAGCAACATTGGGCATAGTCAGTACTTGGATGGATGACCTTAGGGATTTTCATTGAAATCGCTCCAGCCGTTTAAATTTCATTAGGGGGACACGCACACACACGTTCACCCATACAGGCAAAAGGTGATCTAATAAGTCTTTTTTTTCATAAATGAAAATAGGCTAAAAATCAGATCAAAGTTTTGTAAATTCTTGAAATCTACTAGAAGAGGAAACAAACAGCCATAGTCACACGTTACACTACATATCGCCACGATCAAATAATGTCAAGGGACACCGGTGCGCGACCGTTTGACGTTCGACACAGTGAAGGGCTGAAGGCAGTACGAGAGGGAGTAAGACAGGTTAGCGAGCGAGAGAGACAGACATAGTCTATAGCCTTTCTCCACTATTGCTGCAAGGCCGTGCTCGTCAGAAAGCGCACTTCTAGAAGTTCACCTATGTGACATTCAAAATCATGTCAAGTACAAAACGAACATGGTGGCCGGCGTGAAGCTAGCGTGCCAACGTGCTGTTTGGCCACCTCTGGTATAGACATACGTGATGATTTACGACAAAGAGTTGTAGGCGTCATCGTTCATACGTTAACAGCCTGGCACCAAGTGTCGGGTCGTACATGGTGCTATATTGCAACAAATTGCCAAGCACACTATAGGGATTCCATATTTCTTAATTTATTTCGAATTTAAATTAATTTAGCATATAAATTTGGCGTATGCATGATGTGAGCGTTGTCTGCGACATAGCAGTTGAAGTATTTATTTTGAAAAAAATATTGCTTCTTTCTAATCTTACTCTTTCTCATCCTCACTGCTACTACTACTACTACTACCTACTTGAAAGAATGTTGAAAGCTTATCTGCATTGTTTTTACTCCGTACTTGAATATCTTAGCGTATATGAGCAATGAAATCTTTAATATATTTAACATTTCTATTTTAATTGTAATACCTAGCCGTAAGTTGTTGTATTTATAGAATTAAGTTTTCATCTTGTGATAATCGAGTACCGTAAGGTGTAAAGAGTTGTCCAATAAGATTGTATCTCTTATGATCTATTATTATGCCGGTAATATGTTATAAATACCGTAGTTATTGTATTTGTAATATATACCTGTATGTTCCTTCATTATATAGATGTAATTTCTGATAAGTCCTATAGAAAAAATCTACGGTATTGTATACATGTAATTGATCAAATGGATGAATAACAAATCTAATCTTATCTAATCTAATCTTCTGATCCTCCGGAGGTCTGAGTTATGAACAATGTTATCTTTAGTCTCTACAGAGGAGGAGGCGCCACAATGAGATAACTTGCTGGAGCCGCCTTTGACGACAATATAAATTCTGGGGGATCACAACGTAAGGTGTGTAATGATTTGGGTGAGTCGGAGCACCCTGTAAGTCACGTAAACAAGATTCGCTTCAAACAACTAAATTTCATAGCAACATTAAATGTACAGTCTTTGATGAAATTGGGGAAATTGAAAACGATTACAGATTTCCTTGATAAAAAAAACCATTATGATAACAGCCATACAGGAAACTCGATATGTGGATAATGAGCCATTCGAATAAAATGGCTACAGAATATATAAGAGTAAATCAACTAGCAGGATATTAAAAGGCACACCTTTATATGGCAGTGGATTCATAGTTTCAAACAAAATAATAGACTCAATATTGAAGTTTGATCCAATCGATGAAAGGACATCTCCTTTAACATTTAAAACTACAAATAAAGTGTACACTCTTTTAAATATACACGCGCCAACGAATGACAAAAACAAGAAGAAAACTAGACATATTGTCGACGAATACTGGGAAAGAATTGATAATTATTTGAGTAAAGTACCAGCGAATCACACCATTATTTTATTGGGTGATTTCAACGCACAAATCGGAAAAGAGAGGAAATACAAAAAAATTGTGGGTTACCAACTAGCTCATTTGCGTACAAATAAGAATGGTGAAAGATTAATAGAACTTTGTGCTAACCACAATATAATAGTCAAATCAACATCTTTTGAAAGAAAACCAAAGAAGTTAATGCCATGGGTATCGCCAAACCCAGTATGTGGAGAGAAACAGCTTGATCACACAGCAACAAGCAAGAAGTCATCTAAAGAACTAATGAATGTACGAGTAATAAAGTCTGCAAATATTGACTTTGATCACTACATTTCGGTAGCTAAATTTATAATTAAACCTGATATCCGAAAATTAAAAAAACACTCAAAAATTCCTAAATATGATACTAATTAAAAGATAAAATAAAATAACCGAGATTCAACAACAGAACTTTCATGCGTGGAATGATTTGAAAAATTGCATAATTACAGCAGCAATTAAAACACTACCTCCAACGAACAAGAAAAAACAAATCTGGTGGAATGAACACTGTAATAAGGTTCTAGAAGAACGACAAAAAGCGTGGGAGAAATGGAATTCAAACAAAAATCAAGACAACAGAAATAATCTAATAGAAAATAGAAGAATAGCTACTCCAACTTTTAAAAGGGAAAGAAAATTGTTCTTTCTGAAGGAACTACAACAAATAGAAGATGAATTTGAAAACAACAATGTGAGAGATTTCTACCAGCTATTTCGAAAACAATTGAATAAATTTGAAGCCCCCACATTATTACTTGTAAATCCAAAGACAAAACAAATATCACATTCTAATCAAGAGAATTGTAATACACACATCAAAAAAAATTTTGCATCACCTCGGTTGCAAGAGTTCCGGAACCTTTAAATACAAAGGGAATAGAGATCAACACAAACAACATTTCAGCTCGTTTTATTGCTCATGAGACCCACACATTGCATGTTGTACATCATACAGCTAGACTTTCAGCATTTGTGGTCCAGATTGCAGTACACACCACTACCTCTAATACCCAGTAGCACGTCCTCTTGCATTGATGCATGCCTGTATTCGTCGTGGCATACTATCCACAAGTTCATCAAGACACTGTTGGTCCAAATTGTCCCACTCCTCAACGACAATTCGGCGTAAATCTCTCAGAGTGGTTGGTGGGTCAAGACGTCCATAAACAGCCCTTTTCAACATATCCCAGGCATGTTCGATAGGGTTCATGTCTGGCGAACATGCTGGCCACTGTAGTCGAGCGATGTCGTTATCTTGAAGGAACGCATTCACATGATGTGCACGATGAGGTCGAGAATTGTCGTCCATGAAGACAAATGTCTCTCCAATATTCTGCCGATATGGTTGCACTATGGGTCGGAGGATGTCATTCAGGTATCGTAAAGCCGTTTCGGAGCCTTCCATGACCACCAGTGGCGTACGTCGGCCCCACATAATGCCACCCCAAAACATCAGGGAACCACCACCTTGCTGCACTCGCTGGACAGTGTGTCTAAGACGTTCAGCCTGACCAGGGTGCCTCCAAACACGTCTCCGACGATTGTCTGGTTGAAGGCATATGCGACACTCATCGGTGAAGAGAACGTGATGCCAATTCCGTGGGGTCCATTCAGCATGTTGTTGGGCCCATCTGTACCGCGCTGCATGGTGTCGGGGTTGCAAAGCTGGACCTCGCCATGGACGTCGGGAGTGAAGTTGCGCATCATGCAGCCTATTGCGCACAGTTTGAGTTGAAACACGACGTCCTGTGGCTGAACGAAACGCATTATTCAACATGGTGGCATTGCTGTCAGGGTTCCTCCGAGCGGCAATCCGTAAGTAGCGGTCATCCACTACAGTAGTAGCCCTTGGGCGGCCTGAGCGAGGCCTGTCATCGACAGTTCCTGTATCTCTGTACCTCCTCCATGTCCGAACAACATCGCTTTGGTTCACTCTGAGACGCCTGGAAACTTCCCTTGTTGAGAGCCCTTCTTGACACAAAGTAACAATGCGGACGCGATCGAACTGCGGTATTGACCTTCTAGGCATGGTAGAACTACAGACAACATGAGCAGCGTACCTTCGTCCTGGTGGAATGACTGGAACTGATCGGCTGTCGTACCCCCTCCGTCTAATAGGCCCTGCTCATGCATGGTTGTTTACATCTTTGAGCAGTTTTAGTGACATCTATGAACAGTCAAAGGGACTGTATCTTTGATACAATATACACAGTCAACGTCTATATGCCGGAGATCTGGGAACCGAGGTGATGCAAAACTTTTTTTGATGTGTGTATAATGGCAGAGTATTTTGAAGACCTACACAATTGTCATAATCCAGAAGACAAGTTTATCACCAACACTACTAACATTCAAAATGAAAATTCTATAGCACCAGGCTTGGACGAAATTAAAGAAATTATACGCAACTTGAAAAACAACAAAGCCGCTGGTGAAGATGGGATTAGGGCAGAGTTGCTGAAAGCCCTTAATGCTGATATAATCATACAATTGAAAGATATAATTGATAAGATCTGGGAAAATGAAGACGTTCCTGAGGAATGGAAACATGGGCGCCCATACGGGGGACACGGGGGGGGGGGGGGACATGCCCCTCCCCCCCTGGATCCTTGAAAAATAAAACGATATGAAAATCAGACTGAGAACGAACGCTTTTTTGTTTTGTTTTCAAAAGTGCTTACAGTATTCTAATTAATTTGTGCTAAACATAAATACTTCAGATATTTAACATTCCAACAGGCCAAACATTAAATACTCTATAGTGGCAGTGGGCGCATTAAGCCCGTCTGGCACACCTCAGAAATCTGAATTTTTAAAAATTACAATATTTGCTGAAGAATAGTTTTGTTTCTATTAGTGAATACACTCATTCGTTCTCTACATAGTCTATTACGTAATGGTGCTCGATCAGGCGCAATCTGCCTCGCATATCACTTTTGCAACAACAGCAAATGTGTAGAAAGGTCATTGACAAACTGGCCGATATGGACTTGAATGACATGTGGAAAGACGTAACTACTGAAAGGTAGTTGACGAATATGTTGACGAATATGAGATAAGAATTAACTCGTGCGCCCGTCAGATCAGTAGCACCCACCGGAAGGTTAAAATCATCCTACATATTATGTCAGTTATGCAATATTGCTGGTGTGCTTTCACTTTAAATTAGACACTTGAGTAATATTACAAAGGAATGTTGTAATTTATATGCGCGTAGCCTACATTCCATTCGTGTGTATTGTGTTCACTATGAATGGCTGCCTAGACTGTGGCAGTGTGCTTACAGTATTATTTATTAATTTTGTTTGCATCTTCTACGAATGGATTTGTATTTCATTTAAAGGTAAGTAATGCAATCTTTTCTTATTATATATAATCCAAAAAGGAGGTACTCACTCGTGAGTCATCGTATCTTTGTAACCACAAGGGCTATGGAAATGAAATTTTGCATGTTGATTACTCCCAGAGGCGTCAAGAACCCTAGTCTAAATATGGGCCTAACTGTATTATACTCTCGCCATATTACGCCGGCTCGCCTTTCCGCGTTTGTTATATTCGTGTCGCGAAATGCTGTACATTTTTATTTTAAAGGTGTGCAATTGTACGGTGGCTCATTTCTTGACAACAAAGCGATTATTGCTACGAATGAACAGCAATCTAACATTGCAGTTGTAGATTCTTAACCCGCAGTGTTACATTTTCTACAATCGTAGCAATTTATAATACAGTAGTTAAATTATCCTACAATGTTTGTGCCAGAATCAAAGTGACTGAGATTCGCACTCTTAATCGAATATAGACAAAATGGTGAATTCAATAGTGATAGACTTCGTAATGTTGTGTATGATTTCAATGGAACCCTCTTGCAAAGCAGGCAATTTTGGATGCGTAACATATGAGACATAAATAGGCCCACATACATTTCAGAAAAAAAATGATTTTGATTGTTTAGCCAGTATATTATTCACTGAATAAAGATTAAGCTCGACTTGATGCTTAATCGTAACAACCAGCAATTTGAAATGGGTACGGTACTTCAACAAATTCAAAAAGATATCTGATCATCAGTAAACATAAAGATCATAACTTTCATATTTAGGCCTAATATGTGCCTTAATTAGCCTGACAATTCTGGGAAATAGTGAAAAAACTTATAAATGAAGGGTTGTAAAAATGTACGTTCCAAGTTAAATGGCTTCGTGAGTAGCGCTATTCTTTTCCAGGCTACTATCAAAAATCTGGAAGACATGAACACCATAGATCTGCTATTTTGCCAAAATGTCACCAATTCGACGTAAATCCATACGTGGCATGCATTGTAAGAAAGGACAGAATGTAGTAATTTGATCTTTAAGCCCATCTGTGTAGTTGAGTACCTCAATTTAAGCTGCACGATGACGACTGGTTACCTAAATATTCGAAATTTGATTGCCGAGGCTGGTAGCAGTCATCCGAAGTAGGCCTACGATATTTTCAACACTACCTTCAGGGAAATACCACGTATGTATCATGTTTCATGTTCTGGTGCAATCATCTCAAAACTACGGTATCGGTACTCTGAAATAACATTACTTATACACACTCGCTTTTTGATGTCATTGCCATGGTGCCAAATCCGTACCAAAATTTCAATCAGCCCAATTTTTGATAGTACGATGTTAAGCACTGCTTTCTAATCACGTCAGCATAAAGCACCAGAGCTCTGCTGATGGAATTAAATGACAGAGAGTAACTAAACAATGCTTGGTAAATCTCTAACAACCAACCACATGTGCACAGAAATAAATAGTTCTTTGAGACAGCAGACCATCAATTGTAACATTTTTGCGAAGCTGTGAAACAGAAAATCCTAAAAACACTATCCCAACGTTCCTATATCATTGTAACATCTCCACTGTCAGTTCCCATAGAAATACAAATAAATGTGTACCCAGCAAAATAGAGTTTAATAATTTGGCCACTTCTGTAGTAGTAAATAGTACTCTAATTAGGATCTGTTAACTTAGTACTCATAGTGTGTGTATATATTTCACACTGGATAATACTTGTAATACTTCGCAGGATCGAAATGAGCAGTTGCCCTCTGATAACCTGCAGAACGAGGCTGGCGACATATTTGACGTTGAGAGGACAACAATTAAAGAGGAACATGAACTCCAGGTAATTATAGGTTATGCATTACTTCTGTTATAATAATACGAATGTTTTTAGTGAGAATAATTTTTGGAAGATTGGATTACTCAGTCTTGTTTTCTATAAGAACAACTAACAAAAGCTGATGTAGTTGTATTGCTACTGCAGTTCCACCCTGGGTCCTATTATAGGTGAAGTCTACACAATGCGCATGGAATAACAAGCGGTAGACATTCATACATAGAGCCTGGAAAATTGGGTTAATCTATAGGACTTTATGTTCGACGACGTCGAAATGTAAATATTATATGTCAGAAAACTGAATCATAATGGGGGTCATTAAAGTACTACTTTTCATTATTACACAGTTTTTCCAACAAATCAGAGCTCAATATTTTCATTCATTGACCAATTAGGGAAGGATAGCTTTTGATATGCACACAAAATCCAACATATCGGACATGAATTACATGACTTGAAAGTTGACAAATTAGCCTATATTGGATCAACCATTGTAGTTACAATGCATAAACAAACTGGACAATATTGCATATGAAAATAGCACTGTACCTTAATATCCGCAACCCCAATTTCTATATATGCGTAAGATTTCGCCGACAATTTTAGTGAATATCGTTGTTCACATAAACACGCCAGAACGTCATGGAGGAAGCAGGTGTATGACATTAGTGCCAAGAAAATTATAATCCAGCTCTCTGTTCAGATATTGGATTTCTTACACGAAACGTTTCTGCCAAATTGCATAACTGTTCTATTTGGGACTCAATTGGTTTGCCTTCCGTGGACATTCTATACGCATGGAATTTGAAGAATGGCTAGTTGATAATACGATACATTTTAATTTTAAGGCATTTGTATCAGCCTATTTTGTGTTATTTGGCCAAAATAATAAAATGATCCAACATAGTACCTGTGTGATATCTTTTGGTGCTACTTCAGGATAAACAATGTTTCAAAGAATTGATTCAGTATTGGGTAGAGTTCAAAAGCTGAACCCACACAATTTCCAAGATGAAGAATTCAACCGACAGAATCTCGACGTACATTTATGAATACTTAAGTTAGAACATATAATAAAGTCATAATTATCGTCGATCATCAACAGTCATATGCAATACGCCTGTATTGGTAATTAAGACACTCGTATGGTAATTATAAACATATTCGTGTCTTAATTATTGCCTGTATAGGCTCGATGCATAATGTACTATTAAATAACCTGTTGAGCACAAAACCAGCATTGTTCAGAAAATTAAATATATACAATCATTCGAGAAATGTGAAATACGGCACAGTATATAATCATACAAAGCTTAATATATTAACGTGTAATACTATTCTAATTTTATGACAACTTAAGGACTGGCGGTTGAGCAAAACTTCTGAAATAACATTTTCATTTCTCGTGTCCTTAAAATGTGTGAGAAATCTCAAATGGTATGATGTACTGTACCCGTATCCACGTGGTCTTACCTGTTGAAATCCGATGGAACAGCTGGATCGTAGAATCTGGAAGCACCCGGCTGAAATACCCCCTAAAACTCTACCAACTAGGATCAACCATGGATAAGGATACCTCTCTTATAAAGAATGTGATAACAAGATACCAGTGGTCGATGAAATAAAAACGAAAAATAGCTCAAAGTGAACTAACAAGACTCTGAAAATATTTAAATTAATCTCCTGTGTGGTGCTAGGCATTCTAAAAACTGACCCACTGGTCCTCGTAGCACATCCTGTTTCTATTATAAATGACCAAGACATCCGAAGCATTTAAAATCAACCAACAGTTTATTTATCCAAAAACTGCTGCAATGTGGAATTCCTCTCCACAGAACAAAACTAATCTGCCTCCACTGACGCGTAATCACGTCTTAATGACATTAGTATCGAATCTTGTTGAAAATGCTATTAAAATTATAGCATCATAACCGCATGTAAAATAAACTTAATAAATTTTAAACATGTTTATATACCCTTGTTACACATATTAAATAACCCTTGTAAGTTTATGGCAATATTTACATTTTTACATTTTAGTTCACGTTCAAATTATTCGTGTTTTATATATTCAACTCCATCAATAAGCATTCTAGTGTACTTGTTAAGTTCAAATCATGTCTTATTCGACGAAGGGTTAAGTTAATCGAACGCATTGTCATTGCAAAAAATGTTAACAACATTTTAAATCTCACAATTAATCATATTATTATCTCTTAAGCTTTCAGTCATTATTATTATATGATTATACAAATGTTATTACTCGTCTTTACAATTAGACCTTTCTTCAAAAACAAATGTCATCAATTTGAACAATCCATTCTAGATTAATTATTACAATGCTAGTTTTACTTAAATGTTGGATTCATTAACTTTATACTAGCCTTCTAGTATCTATAATCGTGACTATACTGCGCGTTCAAAATATACACATAAGTGCACTCAGTAATAGCTCAATAGCTAATTTATACTGGAAAAAATATGACATAGACCATCCATCGATGTCTATTACAATCAAATTCCGCAAACAATCATCGCTTTATTCATACATAATCTCTCAATAGCTTGTAGATATTTTGTAAACATTAAGATTAAATAAGCTTTTACATAATAGTCGTAAAATAGCATGCTTCAAATTAACATAAGTTAAAGTATCATGGGCAATTTTTATCAGAACTGAGACAAATATAATATAATCAGCTTTTCAAATAACAGTGCTTGAGAATTTTAACATCATCATTTCGCTTTGTAACGAAAATATTGTATACAATCTTCCTATAATATTTATTTATTTCTCAATGTATTCTCATGTTCATACATATTTCTTTCAAGGAATTGTAGATAGATCACTGAAAAATAACGATTCAGCCTTCTACTAAACCAAATTCGACTGGAGATCCTCCCCAAAGAAACACGAAAGATACTACAACATGGTAAAGAGCCTGTCTTAAGAAGGTACACGTAGACCATTAGAATCTAACGCTTAACTAGGATGGAGTTCAACAAACGAATCATGAAAAAGATAGAAAAACTGAACGAACTAAAAAGTGTCTAAAAACTCAAAAAGAAAATCTCAAAAACTGTGGATTGCCAAAAATTAATCCAAAATCGCAAATATCCACTCTAGAAATCATTATGTTTCCATATTTATACTGCACTCGACGAAAAATAGACCCACACGTCTATTAAAGAAACTTGCATGTAATGCATAAGTACTCAGATTCAAAGTTCAAAATTTGTAGAAGTGTCTATTCAAATAATCTTCAAATATTCGTGGCGTACTGGACATCTGCTTGCTAACAACTATTCTTATATAAAGTTGTCGCAGTCTTCTTCCTACTCTTCAAATGTGTCTTCTCAACAAACTATATTGTTCTATTAATTGCCCAAAATGTAATAAGAAAAAGAGTAAAGTAATGCATTGAAAATCGCATGATAAAATATTAATGTTAACTACAAAATAAAATACACTACAAGACAGAAGCGATGAAGTACCGGGTCTAGCCCTTGAATGCATTTTCTAACTACTTAAGAAAATTTGGTGAAAAAGGTACACTGAGTATGTCTAATCCATACTGTCTACTTGTGAAAATGGTTGTCAGCTACCTTGTACGATGCCATCTCGTTGAAATTGGAATATGCTTAAAACTCACTGTTCTCGTTCTGGAACTGAACCCTCGTTCATCAGGTCGCGTAATTCTCGAAACGACTGGATCTTGAAGAGAACCGAACCCCGATCCCGAACGGTTGAAAAATAAAAACAGCTGTTCGCGCAACAAGTTCATTGTTCTCACACGTTCCTAAGGTGTTCTGTAGCCTATTCGTGGAATGCAATTATAGTTCATGTAGTCACAGTACGAATGTACAGTCAACTTTTCCAAAGCGCCTTCCATCTCTTCTTAAAAATCTTTCTGCTGTTGTAGTATTTCATAATTGATGTTAGTGATCATCCCAGGTGGTCAACTCCACTATTGTATGGCATTCCTTCTTTCCATTCTAGCCCATTCGTGACATTAATATGTCGTGATGAAGTACTCGTTCATTCAACCTCTGTTCTATAGTTATGATGATAATATGCATATAGACTGTACTGAACTTTTGTAGAATATCGTCTTGTATTGGCATTGAAATATCACAAGTCCTAGTGAAGACTGAGTTCACTGCTCCTTAATAATGAAGACTAACACAATCTCAAGCTATAACAAGCCGAGACAAAAATGCTGCGTTACGAACTGTCTAACTGCACTGGTTTCAACTTCGCGTCGACCGTCTACATATTTAAGTGCGTAAATGACCGCGTTGCTTGCGCGAGACAGGAGTGTTGTACCCCAAGCAAAGTATAATGTGATCTGACCTCACTGCCTTGCCGGATTTTTCACACTGCTCTTGCGAGACCCATAATGCAGTTCGTTGCGAAACGACATTGACAATCGATACCGACATTGGCTAGTGTTCGATAATACTCTGATATTCGGTCATCTATGTGTAAAATACTCTCAAGTTTCCTCTTCTTTTAATATAATGCATTTACCAGTTGTTGTTCTGTTTCATAAATACTGTATCAAAATGTACAGGTTGCATCAGATTGACGATACTACTGCCTCCATTTTGTAGTCATCTCTTGTACTAAAAACATAGCACATGTTCGAAGGATGTAGTGCGGCCTGCCGAATTGCTCCTAAGACCGCCACAGAGTATCAATGCGCTGTATGCCTTGTAAATAGAGCCGCAAGGAATTCATCTGAGTACACTCCTGTACAACATAGATCCGACTAAATGCAAAATACGGTCTCAGTACAAATATTCATATTCTGGTATACAATTATTATATACAGTTTAACAATCCAATAAGGCGTTCATGCGATGGATTCCAGATTCCACCGGTTCACAATATCACTCAAACTATTTAAACAATCAAACTTAAATTTTACATGGTGCTAGATGACTATTAAATACTAACAATAGCTTTGCATCCGTGTGATTATTAACTATTCCAAATTACATTTCTGGCGATCTAATCACTCGAAAGAAATGAATCTTATCACATCGAATCTTTCTTGGGAGTTAAGTGTAGATACATCACATGTTCAATTGTGTTCAATAATTTAAGATGGCATCAGTTCGAAATTTTTAAACATATTTTTTTAAATCTCTCGTATCCTATTTAAGCCATGGATGGGAGATGGGCTATTATGACCAACGTTTCGTGAAACATAGATGACGTGTATTTGACTTTTCTGAAAATATATTTCGATGACAGAAAGTGGCCATCTCATTGGTTGAGTCTTAATCTCCTATACTGGAAGTTATACTGTATATACAGCACATTATTTCTCATAGTAATGGTGTTAGTAGAGACAGGTCGTGCTGGCTTTTAGAGACGCCGGGGTGCCGGAATCTTGCCCCGAAGTGGATCTTTAACGTGCCAGTAAATCTACTGACACGGCTCCCTCGCATTTGCGCACCCACAAATGCCAGCTCACTGCGCCAGGTTACGAACCTGCAACCTTGGGCCCAGGAAGCGAGAACGTTACCACAGAGCCACGCAGCGAGCCCTATGAGCAAGACCAGTGGGGTATATGGAAATAAGCTAATTATTTATTCCTGTTCAGAGATGCCGGCATAATCTTGATCAATATATTAATTTTGGTGCATTCTCTGAGCAGTTGCGTCAAGGCAAGGGTCGTCACTTTCTTTTTCCCCTCAATATGCTGTTTTTGTACATTCCCTTTGACCATAAAATTACTCCCCTCATTTCCATTTGCATTTAACCTTCATGGTTTAATCATATAGGAGAAGTATTGATACTGTACCCCTATTTCTCTGATACCACAGGGCCCGAGGCCAAAACCAACCCTCCTGAAATCCCATCTCAAAGATACACATACCATCACAGACATAGAGTTGTGCTAGTCACAGCATGAGAATGTTTCTCTCAGGGCATCAGATAAGAATTGGGTGCATAAAAGCGTGTCATAAAATAATGTATTCATGAAAGTATCCTAGCCTACACTCTATTAGGGATAAATGTATTTATTTTAGGTTAATTATGAGAAGGGTTAAAAGTCCGTTTAGCTGTAACTGACTGCCCCTTCAATACAGGTACATGTATAATTTAAAAAGAAACTCTAATTAACATAATTAGTGTAAATACTAAGTAAGACATATTTACAAACCATTTAACACTAGAACCGCGGCTGGGTCATTTGTGACCCAGCTGTTAGTTGTTTCTTCTCTATCTTCTCTGTGTCTCTACCTGAAGTGCTAGATTTTTATGACTTTTCATAAATAAGGGTCTTTAACAACCACACATAATTATTTTTTTCGGGGAGGCAACCCCCTGTTTAAAAAATCCCGATTTACCTAGAACCGCTGCTGGGTCAGATTAGACCCATCATTGATAATAATATGTTAACATCTGTTCTTCCATTTAGCTTCTTATACTTTCAGTCCTTGTGTCACCGGGATTCTCCAAGCATATACTGTGCACAAACTGGCAACATCTCATTGGCTGCGGAGGAAGGGAGAGGTACGAAACCGCTTAGTCACATCTGAACAATCGCGCAGTTAGGACACTACTCACGCTTTGTTGTGCAATAGGTTGCTAGTTTTGCAGTATCGGTGTATACATAGTGTGTGAATGGTTGACAATGGCCGCGCGTCGACGGCTTACTACTGAACAGAACATTATTGATGGCATAAATGTAATTTCCGATGGGGAATCTGAAGGGGATCCCTTGGATTTTTCGTCTGATGATGGATCACAGCTCGTACTTTCAGATTCGTCATGCCATTTGAAGCTGTAGCAAATCCTGATTGGGCAGGTACGTATTCCTAACTTTCATTTCATTATTTATGGACTATATATAGATTCATTGCAAATTTCAGGCCTAAAAGTATTTAGTTGACAGTTTCTTTATCACTGTTATATTTATGTTCAAACTATTAGGTTTATATAGCCCGGTGCATTTTTACTGGCTGTAAATATTATTTTCGGGTGGAAAAACTAAGACAAACATTATATTTGTATCTAATCAGGTCTTGCAATGCCAGGGACTTCTCGCGGTCGTCAGAGGAGGCCATCACTAACAGTCTAGGAATTGCACAATTGGACGACAACAGAGAGGATGCACCATCAATGAAACGAGGCAGGTTTTGTGTTGAGAGCCTGGTTCAGCTTGCAGCAGGTACAGAAATTGTATCTCCAGATGGCACGACCTGGAAAGTTGGGGTAATTGGTGATGTTGCAGCTGGTAGACGTGGAGCTCAAAATGTGTTCAGAGATCACGCTGGACCTACTGCACATGCTAAACGTAATGTGAATGAGACTTGCGTTAGTGCTTGGCGACTTATGATCACGGACAAGATTTTGAAACATATTGTGACTTGCACTGAGACAGAGGCACATCGTGAAATGATGTCAGATGATTGGTGTCTAAAGATTGAGGAGATGGAAGCCTTTCTTGCTATACTGTGCATTCGAGGTGCTATAGGAGCTAGGCCTAGAACTGGACTCATTGTGGTCAGAGAAGTGGGGCAATCCTATTGTAAAAGCAACAATGGCTCATGATAGATTCAGAGAAATAATGCGTTTCTTGAGATTTGACGTTAGGTCTACATGGTCACAAAGAATAAAAGAAGACAAATTTGCATTGGTATCAGAAATCTGGTATGCCTTCATAGCAAATGCCCAGTGTAGCTATATACCTGGGGCATATATAACTGTGGACGAACAGCTCTTCCTTTCTAAATGCCGCAGTAAATTTACGCAATTTATGGCCACGAAACCAGACAAATATGGGCAGAAGTATTGGATGGCGGTGGACAAAGACTCCAAATATGTTGTGAACGCTTTCCCGTATCTAGGAAAAGATGACGCTAGGCCAAATAACGAGCGACTTGGTGATTTTGTGGTAAAGAAGTTGATGGAACCTTATATGAAGAAGGGAAGAAATGTCACATGTGACAGTTTCTTCACCTCCTTATCTCTCTCCGAAACATTGAAATCAAATGCAACAAGTCTTGTCGGTACCTTGAACAAGGCTCGCAGGGAAGTACCAGTAAGTGTGAAAAAGGCAAAACACAAGTTGCACAGCACAGTGCTACTGAAACACATGATACTTCGTTGACAATTTATCAGGGAAAGAGCAAAAATATGTTCTCCTTCTCTGCACTATGCACCCTGATGTGAATATTGAGCCTGGTAACAAAAAGAAGAAGCCAGACACAGTCACATTTTACAACAGCACAAAATATGGAGTAGATGTGGTCGATCAAATGGCTCGCAAATACTCAACCAAGGCACCATCCAGGCGGTGGCCAGTTCATACCTTCTACAACTTGCTGGATTTGGCAGGAATAAATGCCTGGGTAGTGTACAACGCACTGAATGAGAAGAAACTGAAACGCAGGGACTTCATTCTGCAGCTGGGGTAAGAGCTCGCTGAGAAATATGCATCAACTAGGTTTGCAAATGCCCCCACCATTATTCCAGGTGAGATTCCTGAGAGACAGGAAAAGCGCACGCGTTGTCAGGTAAAGTCCAATTGCAAAGGAAACAAATCCTTTGTGAAGTGCCATTCCTACAAAAAAAACTATTGGCAGCATATTGTACATCATTGACATTCACCACTAAAGGTACACAATTGTCTAAATGTTCCTTATTTGTGTTCTTACTATTCTAAATTTCAAATATATTATCTAGCGCATGTATGGTATATTCTTTAGTTACTACAACCCCATCAATTCATTAATAATCACAAAAAAGAGGTGGGTCATAAGTGACCCAGCCGCGGTTCTTGGGGGTATATAGATCGCCGCGGTTCTAGTGTTAACCTACTTATCGGATCTCCTTAGCATTACAAGATTTCATTTCAAAACAGTATAAAAATGCTGCACTTCAATCAAGTTTTCACGGTCACTGGTGCACCACCTCCTGGATTATACTCAACATCTGTTACATCTCAATTCAGCATTTCCGTCTCCAGAAGTTGGTCCTTCTCATTTTCGTTGAACTTACCTTCCAGGCTTGAATTTGATTTGGTATAATGACCTTCTTCATCTGATGTTGAATAAAGTGGCTCAAGGTGTTGGTGGGAATCATCTTCTCTATGGTGTGAAATTTCATAATAATTGTATCAGATCTTGTACACTTGTAGTAAATAAATGCTCTGCTTTCAGATTTATCACAGATTCTAGCATTGCAGCACATTTCTCTCGTTCACTTCTATCACCTGCCCAACTTCATGTTTAATCTCATTTTATTTGAGTCATCGTGCTTTCAAAGCGTCCAGTTTTATGACATGTACTCAAACTATCAAACATTGACCTTGCACTGGACAGTTCGAAAAATTCAATAAATACACAAATATTTGTATTAAATCGTCGATCGCGTACTTTTAGTGTATTCCTCACCCAATAAGGTATTTTTGCACTCTATGTCACTAATACTCAATTCTATACACCGTAGATTACCATGGGGTTCGATGCTCGTATCCACCCTCTCTGGCGTTCGACAAGTTCTGTTTTGCACGTAGATTAACATTTCCGGCTTCTCTGTTCTGTAGCCAATCAGCTTCTTCCTCTTCCTATTTTCTTCGGGGTTGTTTGAAGTATTTCCATACAATGTAACGTAAAAGTCTAACTCAATCTATTGTATTATCCATTTCTTCAATCTTTGTAACATTAATTTTGGTATTGTGTTTCCAATAAATTACACGGCTCGATCGATCCTTTCACAGCTTTCACAAGTATCTTTTTCTGTGCCCTGTCTTCACAATTGTACTCAGCTCACAAACTCGGAGAGTGACTCAGTGTTGTCACGTGGTCTGGCATGAAATTCAGATCTTGGTGCGATTCATGAGCAAGTGAACACGGGCGATAAATAAATATATAGAGATGAACATACGATGTTACCCAAGTTTGGAATGTTAACTCAGAAAAGAGAACTGTCATTCTGTACAAAAAAAAATATCTACTGTAGGTCGTGTACGGCGCATTGTGATTGGAAGTTATTCAATGTAATAGAAACATGTGTATGATTTAATTCCATGTATGCAAAGGAGCATGTTTGTAAACAAGTAATATATCTGCAGGATGATGCTGATCTCACTGAGGATATTAAGATAGAAGATTTCTCCATACCAGAGTTTGTTCTATGCATCAAAACAGAAACGCCATCTTTAGCGAGTGGTGAAGATTTCAAAGAGGTATGAACCTTATTGGGTTACTACTTGTTGCATCTTATAAAGCACATGTCCTGATCGCCATCTTCTTCTCACCAATCCTATTTAGGGATTTCAAAATTGTGTACGCAGACCGTAGTGATAACGAATGGAAGCTGTCCGGTGTAAGGTTGTGTAAGGTACTGTACCCGAAATACCTACCATCAGCATGTTGGAATCCCTCGATGGTAACTGGATCGTAGAACCTGAAAACCACGGCTAGAAACCCCCAGATTCTACCCAACATGTGACGAGGAAATGGGTACAGGAAATCCTAACTGAGACTACGTTAAGAAAAACCATGGTAAACAACCAAAAGATACTCGAAAGCACAAGAATTACGACGAGACATAACCTCAGGTGTGTGGAAAACCACTGAAATACCCACCACTGGCCTTCTTAACGAGTTCTCTTATCGTTTCTATAAAGTATCACACTGCGAAGATTTTAAAAATTGACTAAATAATTTATTCAGAAATGAAGAATATAGTGAGGACCACTATATTATATTTGAGGCAAAATGCCCAACTTCCAACTGAAGTTTCATGATCATTTGGGGACAAATGCTAGCCCCCAGTCACCACTGGAAATGACTCTATTTTTACCCAAATATAAACAAGAACAATATAAACAGTCCAACAGCAATGTTGGAAAATAATGGAATCAATTAAATTGCGACCCTGAAAATTTCATATTTATAATACACATAAATTCATACCCTGAAAAAATACTCTAAGTTATAATACATATGTACAGTCATATTGTAACACTTTCTTGGTGTTATTCGCAGGATTCAGAAATGACACCTTCCATCAGTGTCTTACTAGATTCATGGTTGCTGTACTATTTTGATTTATTAATTTTATCTGGCCGAGCAATTAAGCTAAGTCGAATTTAATTTATTTTACATTCACCTAAAATGAACTTTCATCACCAGAGCGGAGTTAGTGATAATTATAACATCTGATAAGCATTGTAGTGATACAACGATTCGAAAATCTATCAAGTAGATTTAATTTAACATGCCAAAAATGCCTGATTCTCACAACAGACTATTAACGTGAAAAGATGCTGACATACAATGCCTTAAACCATAATTATTCTTACTTTCAAATTCCATCTGAGTGGATTGAATTTCCTACTAAAACTCGGAATATTCCATTGAATATCCTTTCAACAATAAAGGACACTATCCTTTACATGGCTTTACCATCAAATATCGTGCTGCACCGAGCATTCATATCATTATTTATATTGCACTACTATATCTTAGTGCCTTACATAATCACCTCCCGTGGTGAACGAAGAATTCTATACTCGGCTTATTTAGCAGATGAAAATCACAATAAAATATTGTTGCTACAATGATACAAGTTTCATTACACTTCAATTAATCAATGGTTAATTATTGTTTCATTTACTTTTATATTATTATTTATCACGACCAATGTGCATTGCTTTTAATAAGTGTTAATTATAATTATAAATCTGGCGATACATCTGTCTCCGCATAAATTTAGTCTATAATTCGCGTTAATAAATAGGATGAATATTTGCAAAAATCTTCAAATTTCAAATAAAACACCTGTATTGTCCATCTACAATGGATCTTAAACGTATCTAACGAAGCAATCGTAATACATTTCAAAAAAAATTACGAAATAAATTGGATCAAGTCAATGGTCGGAATAAATCTACTCGAATGGTGTCAAGAGCAACAAATAGCATCCTACACCACCGGTATGGGTGATCATATCAATCAGCGCTCCAAATGACCGGTTAGAAATACTAAAAGCGTCTATCTGCCAAAAGAGCAGAATATAAATTCCTAGCAAAGCAAAAGAATACACTTTCCTCAATGAACTAGCTTCAAAAAACTTACTGCAATATTTCATAATCAACCTGAATACTGAAAGTCAACTTTCCAGTGTAAAACAGTCTCTTATAGTCGCACTATAGTAGAAACTCCAAATTGAGTCTACCCAACAGTGAGTAATGTCCTCGCTGGACATGAAACGAGTGTTCATTCACTATATTAAAAAAACGCGTGCAATGACGAATCTTGGCCTAATGTTCCTCTTCTCTACATTAAATAAATTCCCAATTAAATAAACTTGAATTTACGGTTACCGGTACCAAGAGAAAATTTAAACTACAATACATTTAATCACAATGGGTGCATCTTTAGTGCAATCAAAACCCGTCTAGAATAGAATCAGTCTTGACACGATGATCAAGGCTAAACTCTACCCTTAGACATACTAAAAATCCTATAAAATGTGGCAATGTGACAACATCAGAATAACCATGCTTTACTACGATTGATGAGACTTTTCAGTTTCTTTAGATGATTCCCGGAGCTCGCGAAAGAACATGGCATGTCCTTCACGACTATTCCTTCCATATATGCAGTAGAGGTCTCGATTCTCCAGAAAAACAAGAATCGAACCCCGGAACTCCATACTTCACTCTCCTGGTTCCCATTGGTACTCAGGATATTTCCCATCCTGGCAGAATGATCAGCTCTAACTCCACCGAAAGTTCCTTCCATCATAGGATAACGTCTTAACAATCGCAGCACAACGATGTCCATATCGGCTTGAATTGTAAGTTCATTAGCCTCGTGAAACCGGGTCATTGCGTAACACACTGTACTCAAAAGCAACAGCTGTGTCCGCCGACACTCACAAGCGCGAATAGCTATGCCGGCTGCCTTGAAATAGTTCGTGGCCTCGCCAGAATAGTGACACTCATGTCTGTAGCGTCTAACCGCCCATGGTTAGATTATTAAAGCACATAATAGCCTTTCCTCCTGACATCCAATTACTCAACATGATTGTGATGTCAAACAAGCATAAATCAGGCTATATAAAAAATGAAGAAGGTGCAATATCCATGCACTTGTATACAGAAATGCTTCTCAAATACCAGCACTTATTGTTCTCAATACACAAGATGTGTGCCAGTCCCAATACGGTGAATTTTAACTGCATTTGCAACATGTATTTAAGCTTGTAAAAGTAAGTATAAACTTTACAAGAACAGTGCATAGCTTGCGTATAATGAACAGTTGTCTGACCTGACAAACTGCATTGCCATTTCGTTCGCACTAACGTATTCGTATATGAGAAACTAGAGTCCTGTTCGAGACCAGGAATCTCCCCGCTGTACAGTGCTTGTACAATATACTCAACGCGAACTTTCATTTTCGATTCACGTGACGGTCACCGGTTCAACCCTGTACGAATATTCAATAGTGATACAAACCGTTCTGGCCTCTCTGCCAAGCATGCAAACTCACGTCTCCAGTCGCGCCGATCGTCGTGCTACCTGTACTCAACATTGGCAATCATAATATACAAATAACTCAATTCCATAATCCTGGGATATCAATTACTTGAAAGTAGTTGATAATCCGTCACCTGCTATTTTTGTAGACATGACATGATACACCAGAACGTGTAACAAGCTTTTATTCCCGTTTTATGGGCATAATTTCTCTCTTGGTGGTGGTTGATATAAAAATCAACACCTCTGACCTACTAGCTTTGGTGTAAGGACTTGCAACGCATACGCCATGCTTCGCTTGGCCTGACAGCTCTCCATCGTCAGCTAGGGGGCCGCGAAACATATGATCCTGATTCGCTCTCCATGTTTCCAAGTAATTGTACGTATTTCCTTCTAATAAAAGCATTCTGGTCATGATAATGAAGGTACAGTATGGAGAGTAAAATATGTCATATTGATGGTAAAGCATTATATAATCCGACTAGAGCTGGACTCAAACCAATGACCTCCCTATGTGAATACCGTTGGTCTATTCACTTATAAGGACATTCTAATCCTTATAAGTGAAGGGTACATTCTATATATTGGCATTCACTCGCGAGCGAGTATGAATTAGACTTCCTACAGATGCTTCCTCAGATGACTGATCAGTCCAATCCGTGAGCTACACACTCTTCTGCAGCCAGCTGGCAAATGACCATTCCATATACTTGAGCTGGTCACAGCATGAGAATGTTACTCTCAGGACATCAGGTAAGGATTGAGTGGAGTTAGCTCAAAATACACGTTAATTAACGAAAAGGAAAGTTCTAATGTACTGCAAATCACCAACCATTTCTGATAAAAACGTGTCCTCAAACAATGTATTTATCAGAGATCTCTAGCGTACACTTAATTGGGGGAAAATGAATTTATTTAAAGTGAATTGCTAGTAGGATAAAAAAGCCCCTTTAGCTTGCAATCAATTTCCACCTCAATACATGATTCCTTTTAGAATAAACGTATATTATCACAATCTAAATACTAAAGAAGAATTATTTACAAACCATTTAACCGACTTATCGGCTCTCCCTAGCCTTTACAAGGTTGCATTTGAAAACAGTAAAACAAACTCTTAATACGTACACCTCAAGCAAGATTTCGCGGTCACTGGAGCACCGCGTCCTGGATTATACTTGACATATCTTATGTCTCAACTCAGCATTTCCATCTCCTGAAGCCAGTTCTTCGAATTTTGGTCGAACTCACCTTCCAGGCTTGAATGGGATTTGCGAGAATTTCCAGGAAATCTCCCTCTTCCTCTCATGCTGAATTTAGTTGCTCGTAATGTTGGTTGGAATGATCTTCTCTATAGCGTGAAATTGCATAATATTATTGTAATACAGCTTCTTCACTTATTTTAATTGTAGTATATAAATCCACTGCTTTCAGATTTGGCTCAGATTCTAGTAATTTAGCACTGTGAATAATTTTTCTCGTGCACTTCAAACACGTGCTCAAATTCACGTTCAAATCACTGTTACTTGTACCTGATTTAATTTGAGTAATAGTGCTTTTTTAGCCTCTTACAATTATTTTCGCAGTACAACAAATAATTCTGAACAATATTTCAGCTATCTTATGTCGGTGTGGAACTTTCCAGTTAAAATTAAATGTGCTCAAACTAATGTGCAAACTCCTCAGTTTGCAAAATAAATAAATGCACCATTTTCTTCCACACACAATAAAAAATAATCTGCACTCTATTTCACAACTTATACTCAATTCTATACTCTGTGGATTACCCTGGTGTTCGATGCATGAATCTCTGTATCCCCTCTCTCAGGCATTCGACAAGTTCAGTTTTGAGCGTAGTGTAGCATTTCCGTCTTCTGTGCTCTGTAGCCAATCAGCGTTATCATATATTCTTCAGATTTTTTCGAAGTATTTCCATACAATGTACGGCAAATATCAAACTCAATTTATTTTATTGTCTGTTTCTTTAATCCATATACTATCAGTTTTGATTTTCCAATGAATTACTCGGCTCGCTCGATTTTTTCACAGCCTTCACAAGTATCTGTTTTCGTGCCTTTCTTCATAATTGTACTCAGCTTACAATGTCTGAGAGTGACTTGACTTTGTCTCGTGGTCTGCCATAGAATTCAGATCGTCGTGCGGTATATAAAGAAGTGAACGGGGGCAATAAGTATATATTGAGATCAGCTGGTGACGTTACCCAAATCTGGGATGTTTACTTTGAAAATAGAACTACCATTCTGTATAAAATTTCTTATCTAGATTTTGTACTGTATGTCGTAAAATTTGGAAGGAGTTCAAAGTAATGGAAACCTGGATAAGATTTAATTCCACCTATGCAAAGGAACATGTTTGTCAAACAAGTAATTTCTCTGCAGGATGGTACAGATATCACTGAGGATATTATGACAGAAGAATTCTCCATACCAGAGTTTGTTCCATGCAGCAAAACAGAAACTCCATCTTTAGCAAGTGGTGGAAATTTCAAGGAGGTAAGTACCTTATAGGGTTACTACTTGTTGCATCTTATCGCCATCTTCTTCTCACAAATTCTATTTAGGGTTTCCAGAATTGTGTATTCAAACGGTAATGATGACAAATGTAACCTGTTTGCTATTATATTAGGTTGTAGAAAGTACAGAAAATAGACATAATCAAGATTGATGGTAAATCATTATACCGTATTGTCCGACTTGTGCTTGACTCGAACCCATGACCTCCCTTGTGTATGCCATTACTCTATTCACATAAGTAATGGAGGATATATCTTAATGCTCATAGGTGGAGGTACAATATGTGAAGCCAACGTATCCTAAGCACAATCACGTTGATTAGTTGCCTGTTGTGAATTTTGTATTTCTGTATGAAGAAGTTACACCAAACAATCCCATTATGCATGTTGGCTTGTCGCATTATATTTCATCTTACTTAGCAGCCCAGCCAAACGGGAAGTTTATTATAGTTATTTTTAGAAATAATTTTTTTCCCTGCCCTGTAGAGACTCTAATAACTGCTGTTGATGTTGTTGTTTGAGTCTTCAGTCTTTTGACTGGTTTGATGCAGCCTCCATGCCTCCCTGTCCTGAGCTAATCGTTTCATCTCTACATAGCTCCGACACCCTACATCCGAGGCAATCTGTTTAACATATTCTAATCTTGGTCTACCCCTACAGTTTTTGTCCTCGACCCTTCCTTCCATAACTAAGCTTGCTATTCCTGGGTGTCTTAGTATGTGTCCTACCAACCTATCTCTTCTCTTCATTAACAGTCGCCAGAAACATCTCTCCTCTCCCACTCGTTTTAATACCTCTTTGTTTGTAACCCTATCTACCCATCTGATCTTCATCATTCTCCTGTAACACCACATTTCAAATGCTTCAATTCTCCTCTTTTCTGCTGCACCAATAGTCCAAGTTTCACTCCCATAGAGCGCCACGCACCAGACAAAGGCTTTCAAAAATGACTTCCTAATACCTAAATCTATATTCGATGTCAGCAGATTCCCTTTTTGTAGAAATGCTTTCTTTGCCTGAGCCAACCTACTTTTTATATCCTCTTTGCTTCGTCCATCACTGGTTATTCTGCTTCCTAAGTAACAGAAGTCTCCTACTTCCTTCAGCTTTTCACCTGCCAATTTGATCTCCATAGAGGTTTCTGATTTATTTCGGCTGCATTCCAGTATTTTTGTTTTACATTTATTAATTTTCATCATGAATTCTTTCCGTAAGACGGAGTCCATACCATTCAAAAACTCATTCAAATCCTCAGGCTTGTCGGCCAAGATGACGATGTCATCAGCAAATCTCAGAGTTGAAATTATTTCTCCTTGAATCTTCACTCCCACTTTAAATTTTTCTCTAATTTCCTTCATTGCTTGTTCAATGTAAAGATTGAAAAGTATGGGTGATTAGTTGCAGCCTTGCCTTACACCTTTCTGAATACCAGCTTCTCTCTCATGTCCTTCAACTCGAATGACTGCTGTCTGGTTACTGTACAGATTGTATATCACTCTCCTATCCCTGTACTTTATTCCAATCGACTTCAAAATGTCAAACAATTTAGTCCAATCAACATTATCAAAAGCCTTTTCTAAGTCTACAAAAGCCATGAACGTTCTCTTATCTTTCCATATTCTACCTTCCAAAATCAGCCTAAGACTTAGTACAGCTTCCCTTGTTCCTACATTTCTCCTGAAACCAAACTTGTCTTCACCCAACTCCGTCTCTCTCTGGCTTTCAATCCTCTTGTAAATTATTCTAGACAGGATCTTTGAAGCATGAGTAATCAAGCTGATTGTACGGTAATCTTCACATCTGTTAGTTCCCACTTTCTTTGGTATAGGGATGATTACATTCTTCTTGAAATCAGGGGGTACCTCACCTGTCTTATAAATCCTACACACCAAGTAAAATAACCTGATCAGACCTTCATCTCCTATGCAGCGTAGCAACTCAATCGGTATATCATCTATGCCTGGTGCTTTGTTCCTGCTTAAGTCTTCCAAAGCTCTATCAAATTCTGATCTCAATATTAAATCTCCTTTCGCATCCTCATCAATTTTCTCCTCCCTTTCCATTACATGATTCTCAATCTCCATTCCCTTATACAAACTCTCGATGTAATCTTTCCATCTCTCAACCTTTTATTCCCTATCTGTTAGAGGCTTACCATTTGTGTCCTTAATATTACAGCACTTAGTCTTCTTTTCCCCAAAAGTATTCTTAATCCTTCGATAAGATGTGTCTACTTTTCCTAATTGCAGAAATTTTCTATACCTGCACATTTCTCTTTCAACCATTCTTCTTTCGCTACCTT
The DNA here is from genome assembly GCA_946902985.2 of Meconema thalassinum. Lineage (NCBI taxonomy): Eukaryota > Metazoa > Arthropoda > Insecta > Orthoptera > Tettigoniidae > Meconema > Meconema thalassinum. Next base: position 186,573,009 of record OX336398.1, on the reverse strand, counting down.
GCACTTCTTGTTAACCTCATTTCTCAGACGTCTGTATTCTGCTTTCCCCTTTTCATCTCTTACATTCTTGTGTTTCCGCCTTTCATCCATCAATTCTAGTATATCCTGAGTGATCCACGGTTTTCTCCCTATTCTTTCTTTCCTACCAATGTTTTCTTCTGCGGATTTTGTTATTTCATTCTTCAAAAGTGCCCATTCGTCTGCAATTGAAGTTTGTTTAGGGGTTTTCATTAGTCCTTCCTTTATACTCTTCTTGAATCTTTCGTTTACATCCTTCTCTTTCAGTCTATCTATTGCCCACCTTTTTGGCTTTTGACTTTTCTTCAGTTTCTTCAACTTTAATCTGCAATTCATTACAACCAGATTGTGGTCAGAGTTTATGTCAGCACCAGGATATGTTTTACAATCCAAAATCTTGTTTCGAAACCTCTGCTTGACCATAATGAAGTTGATTTGGTAACGCCCTGTATCTCCTGGTCTCATCCATGTGTATATTCTTCTATTGTGGTTATTGAATAATGTGTTAGCTATGACCAATTCATGCTCGGTGCAGAATTCTATCAGCCTGCTTCCTCGATCATTCCTTTCACCTAATCCGAAATCTCCTACTATCTTCCCTTCTCTCCCTTTTCCTACCACAGCATTCCAATCTCCCATTACTATAACATTTTCACCACCCTTGATATACCTCAGAATTTCGTCTATTTCTTCGTAGACCTTTTCAACATCCTCATCATCAGCTTGACTGGTAGGCATATAGACTTGTACCACTGTGGTGCAGGTAGGTTTAGTATTGATTTTTGCTACAATAATCCGTTCACTATATTGCTCATAATATTCCACCCGCTGTCCAAGTTTCCTACTCAATATGATGCCAACCCCTGCTTGGCCATTGTTTGATTTAGTGCTAATGACCCTATAGTCTCCTGACCAAAAGTCCTGTTCTTCCTGCCAGCGCATTTCACTAATCCAAGCCAAATCCAACCTCAACCTATCCATTTCCCTTTCTAAGTTTTCTAACCTTCAACTTCCTAGCAGACTTCTAACATTCCACGCTCCGATCCGTAGAATGTCAGATTTCCTCTTTGTCACTTCTGTGATGTTAACCCCCTCTCGAGTAGTCCCCACCCGGAGATCCGAACGGGGGACTAGTTTACCTCCGGATTGAAATTTTACAAGGGAGGAGGCCATCATCACATGTAATTATGCATAGAGAGGTGCATATCCTCGGGAATAGCATACGGCTGTAGTTTCCCGTTGCTTTCAGCCGTGCAGCAGGACGCAGTGTAGCCATTGAAATGAAAATCCACAGCCTGCTTCCAGTCTCCGACCGGGTCAGGAATGGAATGAATGAAGCCCCCATCTAGCGGCGAGGATATGAACTGTGCCGGCTGCCGAGGTCTGACGCACTCCTCTGGGGCAATGATTAAATGAATGATAGATGAAATGAAATGATAGTGGAGAGTGTTGCTGGAATGAAATTTTGACAGGGAAAACCGGAGTACCCGGAGAAAAACCTGTCGGCCTCCGTTTTGTCCAGCACAGATCTCACATGGAGTGACCGGGATTTGAACCACGGACCCAGCGGTGAGAGGCCGGCGTGCTGCCGCCTAAACCACGGAGGCATACAGTGTAGCCATTATTTGGCTTATATTATCAATATCTTAACCGTCTATAAGACTAGTAAAGAATTGATTTATTCTGAAAGGCTGCTACTCCCTTTCAGAATAAGTAAAGAGCAATTATACTAACAAAAATACTAACCTTCTACCGTACTAACAATTAAATACCAATAATCTACTAAGAAAAAATACTAAATTTCCACCTACAACAAATACTACGGTACCGTACCACTAAAACAGTCTGTCACCAGGCACACTCACATGTACCCTCACACATCACAGTCTACTGAAACAATGAACTATAACTAATAAACAATGCAACTGCTACCAGACATACTCACACACCACAGTCTAATAGAACAATGACATATATCAAATAGACAAACTAACTACCTACTTACAACTAAAACTAACTACATACTTACTGTACTGTTATTTGAATTGACAATATTTACAAAATGCATTTTAGATAGAAAATACTTACAAAATATAATTTAGATTCAAAATATGGTTGAAAGCAAAGCTAGAGAGAAGAATACAAGAAGCTTTTGGAAAACCACAGGGTCTATAAGAGGGAAGTATGGAAAGCTGACCAGGACAATCAAGAATGGGAATAACCTAGTATCAGAGAAGGCAGAAGTGCTTCAAGTGTGGAGAAGACACTATGAGGAGAAGTTCCAGAGAAATGCGGGAGGATGGGATTGTTTATGGACCACATGAAGATGTGCAAAATCCAGAAATAGAAGGGAAAATAGAAGAAATGGAGGTCATAATGGCAATTAAACAAATTAAGACTGGGAAAGCAGCAGGTCCTGATGGAATTTCTCCAGAGTTAATCAAATATGGAGGTGTTGAGATAGTGAAGCAACTTACTAAGCTGTTTAGGAGAATGTGGGAAGAGAACAGAATACCAGAGGAATGGAAGAAAAATCTAATCATCCCGTTGCACAAGAAAGGGAACAGCTACGACTGTAATAATTACAGGGCTATCAGTCTATCATCTGTAGCGTACAAGATCTACACTCGGGTGCTGGAAAGGAGTCTTAGGAAGGTGGTGGAAAATGACATTGAAGAGGCTGCTGTTGATATATAATGAGAATTCAGTAGGCCTACTGCTTGCAGTTGGAAGCATTATGTAGTGGCAAAATATATGTTAAATAGTCTACAAATCTCTCTCTCTAGAGGCACTTACTGTGATTGGATTACTGGGAGATTTTTGAATATGTATCTGATGTATCTGCCCTAGTCTAAAATTTTGCAGTTTTGGGTAAAGTGTTATTGTGGAATACTGTTTATATGACATAATTGAGTGATTTATACATTCATTCTTAAAAGCTGAGCTGGTAAAACTTTTCAGGACCAAGTCACGGAAGTGACATGTGCATGTATTATGTGCTGTGACCGATATGGACTAAAGGATGGACTAGCAAGAGAAAGGGCTTTTATAGTCTTGCTGCTAGAATATTCAAAAATAATGATTTCAGCCCTTAAGCCGATTACTTCCTTAAAATACTCTTCAACACATTTTCTATCGACTGTTCAATTTGTTGTTGTTTTGGTTTCATCCCTACATAACTACCACAGCCTACATCCGAGGCAATCTGTTTAACATATTCTAACCTTGGTCTATCCCTACCGTTCGTATGCTCGACCGTACCTTCCATAACTAACTTTGCTATTTCTGGGTGTCTAAGTATGTGTCCCACCAACCTATCTCTTCTCCTCATTATCAGTTGCCAGAAACATGTCTCTTCTCGTACTCGTCTTATTATCTACATCTATATTCAATGTCAACAAATTCCTCTTTTCTAAAATTTCAATCCTTGCCTGAGCCAACCTATTCTGATTTCCTCTTAGTTTCGTCCTTCACTGGTTATTTTGCTGAAGTAACAGAAGTTTACTACTTGGTTTAGTTTTTCACCTGCCTGTTTGACGAGCATAAGGGGTTTTTGATTTCCTTTGAGTGCATTCCAATATTTTTGTTTTTAATTATTCATTTTCATCATGAATTCTTTCCTCAAGACAGAATGGATACCATTTAAAAGCTCATTCATATCCTCTGGTGTAACGGCTAATATGGTGATGCCATAAGCAAATCTCAGAGTTTCTATTATTTGTCTTTGAATCTCTAGTCCTGTTTAGAATTTTTCACCAATTACCTACATTGCTTGTTCAATTCATACATTCAAAAGTATGGGTGATAAATTGCGGCCTTGCCTTACATCTTTCTGAATACCAGCTTCTCTCTCATGTCCTCCGGCTTAAACTACTGTCTGGTTTCTGTATAGATATTATTGCACCCTGCTATCCCTGTCCTTTATTACAATCTTTTTCAATATATCAAACAACTTGCTCCAATCAACGTTATAAAATGCCTTTTCTAAGTCTACGAATGCCATGAACGTTCTCTTACATATATTCATTCTTCCTCTCAAAAATCAGCGTAAGACTTAGAACAGCTTCCCTTGTTCCTACGTTTATCGTGATGCCAAACTGGTATTGACCCAACTCTGCTTCTGTCTGTGTTTCCATCCTCTTGTAAGTTATTCTAGTCAGGATCTCTAAAGCATGAGTGATCAAGCTGATTGTATGGTAATCTTCACATCTGTCAGTTCCTGTTTTCTTCGGTATAGGGATGATTACATTCATCTTGAAATCAGAAGGGAACTCACCTGTATCATAAATCCTGACCGCCAAGTGAAATAAACCAGATCAGATCTTCATCACGTACGCTGTGTGGCAATTCAATCGGTATATCATCTCTGCCTGGTGATTTGTTTCTGCTCAAATCTTCCAGTGATCTGTCCAATTCGGATTTGCATGACCTACAAAGGAGGGATATCTTTGATAAGTTTCAGATGTAGGTGAGTCTTGTAGAATGCAGTAAGTTATGATCGAGAATAAGAAAGTAATTTCAGTCAGTTGTACGCCTAATAGATTCTTACTCTAAGTTGATCGGTGTGGTAAAATTACATTATTTGTTATTGATTGTTTAGAAGCGTAATGTAATAGTGAACATATTAATGATTCGTTCTTGTCCCTAGGATATAACGGAAGAAACCCATGATGAAGAGAGTGATGCAAGAGGAAATCCTATAAATGAGTAAGTTGACAACATAATAAGAAAAAGTATTGTTTTTTAATGTATGAAAACTGAAATTGTTGAACGTGATGAAGTCTTGTTGACAAAATCAGTTATTCTCTTATTTTTATCATTGAACGTTTCTGTATTTGTCTGTCTTAAGTGGACATTGATATTCACCTTTTAATTGGCAGCTCAAAGACTAACATTGCCAATCAAAGGAAGAAAGGGTTTATGTTGAAAATTTGTTTATTGAAATGCGCACAACTCCTCAACCCAGTTTATTTCTTGAAATGATTACCGTGCCAAAACTCATTTGTTGGAACGACTAGCACACCACCTTTTGTGACATGGATTTACTAATAAAGAGTATTTCTTCTGCTTGGAAGAGTTATTTTGTGAAGCGAAAGCAAAAGTGTCATATACTGTACATGAAACCACAAGTCGATTGGAGTTCTTGTTTTGGGGACAAAGATATGCATATGAGGGACTCTAATGGTCGCACCACGCGATCCCTTTATTTCAAGCAGATTGTGTGGAATGTCCAGAAGAGAGAGTTCCTTCATTTATCGTTTTAATAAACAAATCTACAATCAGGGAATTACTCTGCAAAACCTAATACATTCATTGATAATGATCATAATACTTGGGATATATTAATTCCTTTTCCGCAAATATACAGTGAATGTAAGCTTAGGCGTAATATAAATACATTAAATAGGAAAAAATAATAACTCAGATATATACAGACAATGAAACGAAATAAAGTTGGTATTGTACCCTCTTTCTCATGACTGGAATGCCTTTTTGGGAAGGTAATATGTAATTACTTGTGAACATGAAGAGCGATTCAAGATCATATGTTTCGCGACCCACAAGTTGACTTTGGTTAGCGGTCACCGAGAGAAGCGCATGCGTTGCAAGTACTGATGTCACAGCTGATTGGTTAGGGGTATTGATTATTTTATCGACTAGCAACAAGAGATAAATTATGTCCATTGGATGGGATTCAAAATTTTTTATACGTTCTGGCGTATTTTAACATGTCTGCAATTATAGCAGGTGTTGGATTATTAACTACTTTCAAATAATTGAAATCTTAGGAACACGGAAATAAGATATTTGCATCTTCTCAGTTCGAGTTTTGAGCACTCCTGACGCGACGGAAGGTGACATCGCAGTCGCGTAGTGGCTTGAACAAGGGAGAGGGTAGATTGGATTATACCACGCACGAATACACATGTATCGAGTTACACCTGTGACCGGCTAACAATATCACGTGAACCGTGAGTGAATGTTCGTTTTGAGTAGTGTACTGCTATTGTACAGCAGGGAGTTTCCTTAGTGTCGGAAAGGACTCCAGTTTCAGTACCGATTAGGCCATTGCGAACGAAATGAAAATGCAGCTTGTCTTGCTAGATAACTGTTCATTATAGGCCAGCCGTATAGTGTTCGTGAATGGTGGATACTTGCTTTTACAAGCATATAGACATAATGTTCATTCAGTTGACATTCTTCGCATTGGAACTGGCCGAATCGATACACTCATCTCGTGTGTGTTGTTAGAACGATTAGCACCTCCATTTGAGAAGCATTTCTCAATACGAGTGCTTGGATCTTGAATATACTTCATAATATGCAGGGCCTAACTCACATGTCTGTGACATTACAATTATGTTGAGCAATTTCATGTCGAGAGGAAAATCTGATATGTGCTTCAGTGACTTAACCATGGGCGGTTAGGCGATACAGACATGAGTGTCACTGTTGGGTAGATTATTAGCTGAGGAATAACCTAACCACCAAGCGAAGATGATAAAGAAAAGGAGGTGGGTTTCGGACTGGAGAAAAGTGATGGAGAAATAGGAGGAGAGTCCCACAAATGTTATAAATTTAACTTTAAATGCACTCAGAGGCGGTTGCCACTGCAAATCCACTCTCTGATACCTAAAGTGGGTAAGGACCTGGTCGAAGCTGACGGGAACCGCAGCTAAGACTAGGGCGGTTTGCCAGACAAAGGCTTTAATATATTCCCTCTCAAGCATGCATATGCCTACTATGGGGAAGGGTGATGGTCTGACAAGAAAAATAGTAACAGATTTATTGCGTATTAACGAGGGCATGAACCTAGGAAGAGTCAGGGAAGACAGGATCTTGCCTAACCGTTGTACCAGAGAAAAGATGAATCAAAAAGAGAAAGTTTAAGTTTATTTAACAATTCAAAGGAAGTTGATAACTTTAACAAATATATATTTTCAATTTGGTTAACAATTTTGGGGTCACAGACCTCAGAAAACATTAAACGTTTGCGCCAGGCAATTAACAATTTATTAGGTTTCAAACCTTTATTAAATCCTAGCAAGGATTTAAAATAGCGAAGATAAAAATTCAAAATTTAAAGACAATTAAGATGATTAAAGTTTAACAATAAATAGAGTACAAGGTGTGTACTATAAGAAATTTCTGAGAAAACATTCTAGAGAAAGTAACCACTTCGAAAATAACAATAAGAATAACATGAAGAATAAGATAGAAGTTCCTATAACTTCTTATATTTGTGCAGAATTACTTTTATTGCAATTATACAAAAGAGGGCAGGTCACTTACTGTGAAACCTGAAGAGAAAGTCAAAAGGAAGGTTCTAGACTTCCTATGTTTAATTAGGAATCACGAGACTAATGGGGCAAGTTTCCCTTTCGTGAAACCTAGAAATAACTCACTCATGAGTTGAAGGAATTGTTTTCCCTGATTATGAGGGAGAAACAATGTAAGCTTGAACCGTGTATGAAACACGTGGTTATGCAGAAATTAATTAATGAGATATAAGCAAAGGTGGGAGGGCACGTCTTTAGAGTGACACCTCATTGAAAATGATCAGGAGTTACAATTTTATTAATTTGGTTTGTTAGTAGAAGGTTTATGAAAGATCAATTGGGATTTAGGATCAATGTTGATGGCCTTATTTAAGGTAAACGGACGATCGCGACGCGGTAGAAAAGTTGAACAAGCTCTAGTTATCACTATAGTCTGTTAAATGGATGAAAAGTTTACTGTAGTAACACGAAAGTTTATGGCAAAGAAAGTTATTGCAATGATGAAAAAGAACTGGTAGCACTAGATAGGCGAAAGTCTATTGCTTGAGAAACTTGTGGATTACAATTAAATGCGCCATAGAACATTCCAACGGTGGAAGAAAATTAGCTATTAAGCTTTAATTCAGAAGGAAGATTCTTCAATTTTCAAATGTATTCTCACAAGTGAGTGAAAAGTACATGACGGCAAGACTTGTAGATAAAGTACAGGATCTGGAAGGTTCCAGAACGATCCTAATAGAAGAATGGAGCCAAAGTTAATCCAGCGGAGGAACTAGCTTGGTATTTTATAGACAGCGGGTATTAGATCATATCCCACGTGGTGAGAAGATTTCTCATTCAAATAGCTTAAGAAAAGCTACTTTTTTATTAAGGTTGGCTTAGACAGACAAAAGCCCAACATAGCAAATCCCGCGAAGGATGATTTTTGCCCCAAATAAGTAATCTCACACTGCCTATAAAATGATCATTGAAGTATGTAGAATTAAACCCGATGAAGATGAGGTTAAAACCTTAAGTCTGTACTTATCTTTGTTGCATGGCGAAGATGAAGTTCCCTTTGACGGATACCTAATGTGCCAACATGGCGTAGCATGTGGAGAGTGCCTCTTGGTTTGAGGAGACTGGCTCTGGTTGAGCCTTGACTGACAAAGTCAACTGCCGACTTACAAGTGAGACCCACTCAGCGAAGCGCGGAGGGTCCAAGGAAGGGAAAAGAGTGGGTGTAGGAGACAAAAGGAGAACATATAAGCATGACCAATATTGTAAACTTAAATTCTCTTGAGGAAATGGTCTTCAAAGAGTTGATAGCAGGCGATACTAGCACAGCCTGGTGGGTGAAAGAGTAGACGAAGTTCTCTTGATCACGGAGATAATAGCTGGCGATGGCAACGAGAACTGGTGGCCAGATGGATAAGGAAGTCCTCTTGCACCAGGAAGAATTGAGGAGCTTCTGAGATTCGCTGCTAGATGACGCTAGGTGGGTCATGGAAGATATATATCTAGAACAGACTCACAAAGAACATAAGAGACATGACCAACAAAGAGAAAATAGAATATCACTGTTGGTGTTTGATAAAAAAGGAAGAAATGAACAAGAAAAGAGCATTAAAAATTATATTCTCTCATACCTTGTATTCCAAGAATACACCAACTGTACGAACGAAGACACGTTCATTTTGATGCTATAGGCCTTGCGGCCCGTGCTGGTGAGTGTGAACACAGCTGTTGTATTGCAATACAGTGTGTTTCGAAATGACCCGGTTGCGCGAGGCCAGTGAACTTTGTTGTTCGAGCCGATATAGACATAACTGCGTGCTGCAGTTGGTAGGACGTTATCCGAAGATGAAAGGAACTGTCGTTGGTATTAGAGTGGAACATTCAGTCAGGATGGGGGATGTCTGGAGATCCAGTGTTCGTTTCTCGCTTTCCTGGACAGTGAAGACCTCTATTGCTTACAAGGAGGGAACAGTCATAAAGGACATGACTTTGTTCTTTCGGGATCTATAAGAATCATCTAAGGTACAGAATTAACCACTTTCAATCGTAGCTAAGAATGTTTATTCTAACGTAATCACCTTGCCACATATTTTTTTTATATAGGATTTTTCGTAGAATGTCTAAGAATGGAGTTTAGGTTTGATCCTAGTTTTTAGACTGATTCTATTCTGGACAGGGTTTTGATTCTACTAAAAGGATGCACCCATTGTAATTAAATGTATTATAGTGTAATTTTCTTTTGATTACTGTAAATTAAAGTTCGTTTCATGGGGAGTTTATTTAATGTAGAGAAGAGGAAATTTAGGCCACTCAAGATTCGTCATTTTTCGTGTTTGATTTATATTGTAAATGAACACTAGTATTATGCCTTCATATGACATTAGTCGAGTTCGGGTGGACTCAATTTGGAGTTTTTTTTCTTCAGTGAGTCTACTAAGAAGACTGTTATACACTCGAAAGTGAAACTTCAGTATTCAGGTTGATTTTCGAATACTGCAGTAAGCTTTATGAAGCAGGTTCAGTGAAGAAAGCGGATTTGTTTTGATTTGCTAGGAATTTATTCCGAATTTTGACTTGATCCAGGTATTTTCCAACGTAATTTTTTTTTTGAGATTCTGCATTACTTTTGCTTTGATAGATTCGATCAAGATCCATTATTGATGGACTAGACAGATGTTTTAAACACAGTTTGAAAACATTTGTATACATTCACCCTATGTTATTAACGCGAATCCCATACTAGATTTATGTGGAAGCAGATATATCGCCAAAGCAGCAATTGTTATTTAACACTTATTGAAAGCTATGCATATTGATCGTAAATAATATTAACATAAGAGCAAATGAAATAATAATTTAACAGTGATTAATTGAACTGTAAAGAAACTTGTATAATTTTAGCAACAATATTTCATTGTGAATGTGATCTGTTAAATAATCCGAATTCTTTGTTCACCAAGAAAGATAATTAATTGAAGCGCTTAAAGTATAGTAGTAGTGCCTGATAATATACACGATATGAATGCTTAGTGTAGCATGATATTTAATGGCAAAGACATGTAAAAGCTAATGTCCTTGATTACTAATAGGGAATTCAATGGAATATTCCAAGTTGTAGTATGAAAAGTAATCCACTCAGATAGATTGTGAAATTAGGGCAGTTTATTTCAGTATCAGTTCAAGAAAATAAACTGTTGTGGAAATCATGCATTTTAGGCATGTTGAATTAAAGCTACCTGCTAAAATTTTCGAATATTTGTGTCAATGCAATGCCTAACAGGCGTTATTACAATCACTAATTCCGGTCTGGTGAGGACAGTTCATTTAAAGGGATGTAAAAATTAAATTAAAGAAGTTAATTTTTGACTTAGCTTTATCGCTCGGTCAGAAGAGATTAATAAAATCAGAAAAACACAGCAAACACAATTATAATAAAACACATGGAAGATGTCACTTCTGAATCCTATAAAAAACACTAAGAAGGTGTTACAAAATGACTGTACATTTGTATTATAGCTTTAAATAATTATTTTTCCAGGGTATAAATTGATGTATGTCTTGTAAATATGAAAATTTCCATGTTTTATATTTAAATGTTTCAATTGTTGTCAACATTTCTGTTGAACCTTGTAAATGATTTGTGTTCACTCATATTTGGGTAAAATGCAGTCAGTAATAGTGATGAATGTGGGGGCTGGCATTTTTCTCCCATGTTCATGAAACTTCGGATGGAATTTGGGCACTCTGCCTTGAATTATAATATAGTGACTTACACTATATTTTCCTGTCCTGAATTTTTTTTGATCAATTTAAAATCTTCGAAGTGTGGTACTTTATAGAAACGATAAGAAAACACGTTAAGAAGGCCAGCGGTGGGTATTTCGGTGGTTTTCCCACACACCAGAGATTGCGTTCATCGTTATTCTTGTGCTTTTGAGCTTTCATATGTCGTTCACAATGGTTTTTCTTAACGTAGTCTCAGTTAGGAATTCCTGTACCCCATTTCTTCGTCTTATGTTGGTTAGAATCTGGCAAATTTTCTAGCCGGGGTTTCCAGGCTCTACGACCCAGTTGTCTTCGTGGGATTCCAACATGCTGATGGTAGGTATTTCGGGTACAGTACAAACAATACCATTCATACCATTGCAACAATTACTCGCTGCTTCGGTACTGTACAGAATAACTGTGTAGCAGGACTAAATAGAAATAGCATCATTTCCTACCACTGCCATCCTAAAAGTGGTTTTTCCGTTGCTTCCCCACTTCTACACTAAGCAAATGCTGGGATTGTACCTAAATTCAGATCATGGCCGCCTCCTACCCAAACCTTTTCCCCAATTAAAAAATACATTAGTTAAGCCAGCGCTAGAAAATGAAGTTGCCAGTGTCCAAAATTATATTGTGGTTAGAGGTCCAAAACTTAGGCTGAGGCTTCTGTGGGTTTATGATCACGGGACCAACGTGGGCGACGTGTCTGGCAAGTTTGATGGAGGACTGTGGTTGTGCTCACTCAGGACCTGGACCGAAACCTGTGTTGCGGTTGTGCGAAGAGGCGGCTGCGTTTCCTGGGTATGTGTAAAGGTGAGGCACAAACCGCACAACAAGGTCGTGGACAATAACATGGTTTGTGCCAGTATGGAGTCGACTGCGTCGCGCAGGTTTGCCTAGTGATGAGTCCGGAGTCCAGGAGATTGCCGCCCGCGACTGCAGATTGAGCAGTTGCTTGTTGTCCGCAGACTTCGCACAAAACCGGCTGAGCTGGTAGAACGCAACTACATACGCTGTCAGAGTTACGGGAACGCAGCTGCGGGTTCTCTGGGAGGTTGCCAAACGGTCCTCAAAATCAGGGTTCCAAATACTCAGGGACACACATTTCCTGCATCAAAACTATTCGTGTCACAGAAAAGGATACACTACTATATATTTTATGTTATCTGACACGATGAAATTAAACTAATCCTAGCCCACAAACTGAACACTGGATCTCTCAGCAATATATCAACACTCCTAAATTCAAGGCTTACCGCTCTATCACTTACTAATTGACTACCAGAGACACGCAATCGCGCTGTGATAACTTCTCGTGTCCTCTTTCCTTACCCACGCTGAAACTAGGGTATTTCTGAACAAACTATCACAATGACCGTTTGTCTCTAGTCATCATGCATGCTAATAAGCCTACAACTGCTGAGTCACTCTCGACTGACTTACTGATTCATTGCAGCCCACTTCGTTGACAGACTGCACTGTCGTACACATGTCACTGGACTGCGTGGCATTCCCTATACGTTTGGAAGAATAGTCTGGAATTTTTCAGATGGAGGAGATATTCTGCACGTTACATCACTTAAGCATTGTCTTGTGGTACACACTTATGTCATATTACTTCTTAATTAAAAGAAAAGAAAAACAGATTGTCTCAAAATTTAACATCTTCAAAATATAGTCCACTGATGCAGGAGTCACTGAGGTATGTTACCACCATAGGCTCGTATAGGACAGTGCTTCATCGTTTGTTGATTGGCTCCACAGTCACACTGTAACCTGTTCCACTTGAACAAAGAGTCCGCACAAACACCAGAATTGGTCCTGATGCGGTTTAATTTCGACCATATCTGACGAGGAAGATCAAATCCAGGTACATAAGATGTGACAGATGACATGCCTCGGCACTCCTGTAGAGAAAAATCCTCCAATCGTGAGACCACTGCTGGACTATGTCAAAGTTCTCATTGATAAGTCTCGTAGCTTTCTTCACAGGGGGCTGGCTTGAGCGAAGTCTAGGTAGACAAGCAGCAGGTATGTCAGCATGAATAGGGGGAACCTGATTTTGAAGTATATTCTGGTATGCTTTGACCAGGATAGTACACCTGTGGGGGATGGGGTGGAGGATCGCAGCTCAGAAAAGAAAGCCATTGAATAGGGGTGCATTAAATGGTACCAGATGTCAATCGCATGGTCTTGTTGATTTCAACATCGTTCTTCCCTATGCGAGGGCTGTTTAATCACACAGGGGCAAAATATTCAGCTACAGATAGAACGAGGCTAATTGCAGAAGAACGAAGAGTTGAAGCATTAGAGCCCCGTGTTGTTCCACATAGTTTCTGGTTGATGTTCCGTGATTTCAACTTAGCAGTAGTGTTCAAAAAATGTTGTTTGAAGGATTAGGTACTGTTCTCACGTCATCAAATTCACTCAATGACTAATCCACTACCTAGAATTTAAGATATATAATCTATATATTTTTACCAATATCCCACTTAAGTCTATCGCTATACTGTATTTCTAACCATAAAGTCACCTTATGTGGCCTAGCGATTACTTACTGAGACTGCTGGATTAGCCAGAGGAGGGTATGCTAAGGCATTAAATAAAAGAATCACCCTATTCAACATAATCAAGAATTCAATCAAATAAAGTATTTAAGTATATTTTGTGTTTGCCAATAAATAGGGTAGATGATCTCACTGTTCCGCCCCTTTAAACAACATTTGTCACCATCATATGTGTCATGAAGGCTGTATAGTTTCAAGCTGCTCTGCCACCTCAATGATATTTGCATCAATTTCTTCAATGTCTATCGGACATTTGCCACGTCATTTGAAAAATAAAACCACATCCTTATATTAGTTAAGTAAAATTTTTAAAGTACGTTTTCAAGGTAACCTAAAATTAATTTTGAATTGCGAGATTACTTCAATAATCGTATCTTGAAACGTACCTATTCTACCTCCATCAAACGGATTGCACAGTCCCTCAGCCAATGTTCCCATTAAAGAAATCAATTTTTCCATATCGGCAGTTTTCTTTGCGGGAGTTTCACTTTCTCCACCCGTCAGAAAAACCTGTTTTTGTTTTTCATCAGTCAGATCTTTCCTTGCTTTCTTCTTCAAGATTTCATACTTATCCCGTAAATATTTGACAGGTCTTCTTCAACCTTTCAATGCCTCAAATATTTGGGCTACTTCCCATGCCTTATCCTTCTGTTCCCATGGAACGGCATCGGACTTCTTATTTTCAATTACTAATTTATTTTCTTGTACTATCTTGATGACGAAGAGAAATTGGTGTGCCATTTTCTCTTCACGCGTTTATTCATCTCATTCGGAGATAACTGTTTTCCCATTTCAAATATATATCTTTATAATCGTAACGTGAATAATGAAATAAGCAGATTGCGCCAAGAACAGATCAAGGAATATCAAATATATATGTATTATTTACTCCGTGACGTAGATTAACTTGAGAGGTTTAAAGTAATCTGCAAATCGAACCAGAAATATATACTGAGCCCGTTAGAGGAGGTTATCCTTGTACCATCCGCCGAAAGGATGGCACTTCGAATGACCCCACACCTGAGAGGATCGGATGCATTTCTAAATGGGCTAGTGCAGCACGAGAGGCTTTGATCCAGGGGATCTGGGTTATATGTACGTAAGACAAAGACGCCCAAACAAATACACCCGCAAAAACACAAAACTATAAATAAAAGAGATCCAGTCTTAAGTAAAATACTAGGCTCGTGGCACAATCAGAATCTACGCGAAAGCATGTTACAAGCAAATGACTTGGGGAAGTTTACATTTAACATAAAGGCAAGCCAATCCGTGAAGTAAGGATGGTACCACGTCCAATTTACGATTATATTTAAATTCTAGCTAAATCCTGATGTTAATAAAATGTTATGACGGGATGCGTAGATAACCACACCATTAAGACAAGAGCTAATAATAGTAGACCATAGACTATCAAAAAAAATTGCATAGAAAAATACACTCTTATGAACTAGCAGGGTGACAGGTTGGATAAGACAAATACACATACAAGCCTGCCTTTGCTAATTGGGAAGGCTGTTTTCCCCTAATCTTCATCTCAAGCATGCCATTTGGGTTGGCAATAGCGCAATCATCACTGCGACTTACGTTGCATAGAATCACGCGGACCACAAATTACTAACTAATGGTTCCAGCGAGTCTAGTCGTCGAATAGCAAAATAGTGTCAGCTCATTTAAGTTTCACCTCCATAAAGAAATGATGAAGATCCAGGTGTCGGAGAAAATATTACAAAAGCAAATGTTTCAAGTTTATTAGGCTCAAATTATTCATTAATTTTCACGTCGTTATAATAGAGTGAATAGAATGATTTAGGTTCAGGTTTATGTAAATATTTAGTTGGATCATAATAAGACACCAGTCGAAGGCCTAAGAAATCTCCTCAGAGTTTCTCGAAAATATGACTACCAATTAGTCACTCTAATACACTGAGCTAGGAATGGCTCATGTAACAATAATACGTGCGCGACTTACTGACACTTGCGCGTCTTACCATCATCGGATGACCTGGCTCTACAGCTCGTGGTCTTGCCGGAAATACCAATAATAACAGTGTTCTGAGACACTACAAATACATCCGTTACTAGCCTTTATACACGACCTGGGTCAATTTACATTAGAAGATAAAACCTATTTATAACAACTTGCTAGATGATATTAATTCACCAGCGAAAATATTAAGACGGAATTCGTCCTCGCTCATAGCGGTATTACTCATATGTTTGGCCGTCAATGACCGTCCTCATAGCATGTGATATAACACTCCTAATTCAAGGTCTCCACATTCCTCAAATGACAGGTGAACATCATTTGAAAAAAAATGAGGTCTTGCTGGGAATGCTGGGTAGAAACCAATTAGTTGATCGCGCGCTGCACTGCTCACTGTGTCATAATCTAGCGTGCGGCTCAAATCTCAACACTTGTATTAAAACTGTAAGTTTTATATCTAACAGAATACACTCTATAAAGTCCTATAGTGCTCTGTAGATTATCAAATTAATTGTTCTTATTCCTAACGAGTGATCTTCCGTAAAATATACCCTGTTCACTAATATAACATGTTTCAAGTTTCAAAGATCACAAAACCTAGACTATACACTTAGCAACTGTGACTGCTTTGAACTCATAGATATTCTACTGCATCTCTCTGCTCATTCTAAACATTATGGGTTATGCGCGGTCAGTCTGGCACATGTAAAAATCAAGATAACACCTATCTCTGCTGTGTTGGTTCTAAAATGATACGTCTGGATACTACTTGGTTCACATCCACGTTAATTCACACTGACTATTCATGTGTACGTTCTCACTCGGAACTGTGTGGTAAACAAGTGACCCCAAATGCTAACTAAATCATACGAAAAATATGGTAGGATCACTCGCCTAACCAACCGATACGTGAATATAAATTCAAAGTAACAATGAGGGGTCTAAGTATGGGGTGTCCCCTAAATGATGAAGAATTGCTCTTCACTTTGAAGATGAAATGCAGCCTTGACATGGCTGGTAATATACTGAAATACACAAACTGTACATGTGCACCCCGCACTTGGATTTGGCGGTAGAGGGTGGCTCACAAAGATTGATCCCAGTACCAAGAATGAAAGTACTAGTTAAATGTAGTCCTGCCTAATGGTCTCTATCAAGTTTCGGCTATAAAATACTACTAATGATGACTCCCCAGACAAACTTTGTACAGTAAGGGTTTTACAGAACTCATGGTTACTAGGACATGGTTGGTCACCCTTCGACTTCCAATATGACAAGGGTAATTTGACTCTAACCCTGTGGAAGGATTATTTGGCTCCATAATTAAGGTCTTAAACCTCGGCCTGTCCATCGCATTGCTCCATCTCCATGGTCTGTAGTTCTCGTACTCCATTACAACGTTTATCCTCAACATCTCGGCTGGACATTCCTCCTCCATGGCAGTTGTTTCTTCGACGTTACCCTCATATTAGGGTGTCTCACTCCATACTGGACCTCACGTGCCTAGAATATAATTTGACGAACACGTGGTCAATCGCACACGACATTGTGTCGTAAATTCACAGAAGTTACTGGTTTTAAAACTGTACAAAGTTGACAACACTGCAGCTACACTAGTGCAGGTTCATACATAAATGGCCTTTATAAATTCCTGCCACTGATTCTAAAGATATTCAGGTGATATCTTACACACAGAATTTATCACTGGCAAACACTGCAAATCACACAAAATCACTTCCATCACGTGGAAATAAGTACAAATCGTGACATGGCTAGTGATTGCGTTAACAACATAGTTGAATAGGCTATAATAGTCAAACGTAGCCTCAATATTTTTGAGCTTGGCTGCAGATTGAAGTGAACCCGCTTGCATGGCGTGGTCACTTACACAAATTACAAGTCTATCACGTGGTGAAATGTTGAAAATGGTAATTTAACACTTATTCAAATTTCCCTTTGGAAATATCGCAGCACTGGCCTTACAGCTGTCGTCAGTTCACACAGCTCGATGGCTGTCGATAATATTCGCACACAACGTATGATGTGCACTTGCACAAAAACGTGGCCTTCGTCTCATGACGGACAAATTGGACATACGCGTCCGGTCTCAACGGACTCTCAAAATGTTGTGTCGATCACAGGAACTGCTTCCTGGCTCCAAAGAAGATGTAAGTCATTGAGCCTTTACTTACATGAATTCCTCATGTCTGCGGTGCTAATAACTTTACTGATAATGTGATTTACCACTTACAAAGGTCTGGTAAGGTGGTAAATATTGCAGAATGAAATATTTTACGTTCCCGAAATATACAGTAGCAAGATTGTGAGCAGATTATATTCAGGAAGAGAATAAACTATCTTCGCCAAAGTCAAAATGGCAATATCATCATGAGGATGTTTAAGAGTGTGTTCTACACCAGTATGCATCAAAGAGTAAGCGTGCTCTTGGAGAAATATCGAAGACATGAGCTCAGCGGGCTCAATACCAACTGTTTAAAATTATGCGCAGGTCTGCTAACCTACCGTAAAAATTAACTGGAACATTGTAAGAACGATCGAATGTTAACGGGACTTTACTCCGACCCTAAAATCAACTGTCAGAGTTTACTGTCACGTTACTGGAGATTGTAAGAACGGGCCCATGCATTATTATTTGTGGTAATACCGTCCTCTCCTGTAAAATTCAAATTCTACTGTATGCTGGTCCCGCTTTCGGATCTCCGGCCGAGGACTTCTCGAGAGGGTGTTAACATCACAGAGTTTACTAAGGTAACATCTGACATTCTATTGGGCAGAACGTGGCTGTTAGAATTGTGATTGGCAGAGGCAGTTTTAAAAAAGTTGAAAGGGTAACGGTTGGGTTGACGTGGGATTTAATTGGGATTATTGAAGTGTTTACATCGTAGGTTTTTGTGGCCGGTGTCTAGTTTATTGTCTAGACTTACTGGATGCAGCTGCGTCGTGTATCGGTGATCGTTTCCTAACGTTTCGACAGTCATTGCAGCAGCCATTATCAGTATGAGTATGTACTCAAACTAACCGTTGGTTGTCAGTCAGACACTGCTTGATCGGCATTGACCTCTTGCTGCTTCCTGATTGGTCAGAGCCTCAGCCAGTCACGCGATAAGAGAACTTTCTGTGTATTGCTAAGCCTGTATCTGTCATCGCGATTGAAATTATTGGGATGCTTCAAGATCTCTAATGCCTCTTTTATTAACTGATTTGATATCTAGGAATTTTAGCAACACTTTTGGCCTTCTTAAATTCTATGACGTGTCTTGAGACGTCAGTATGTGTAACTATTTATTTGTTTTTTGTCTCGAATGTGCCCCGATATCCTAATGGAAACGGGACTTTTTGTATGCCCTATGTCTATCACTCCAAAGGAACAAAGCGCTTTGTAAACTTCTGCGTTCTGGTTTTAGCTGCTCTATCTCAATAGGGGGATACGGCGGGTTTAAAATAGTGTCCAGGCCGCTGCGCTAGTCCCAGCCGATATCTCGCGTACCCATGGTCGCATTTTAACAAATAAGGTGTCGTAGGACTCGGGCTGACGTCCTCTTTCTTACGAACGACTTGTTATATTTAAAAAAATGTTTTTGAAAGTAGGCGATAGTTTTGAAACCAAACATTGTAAGAAGTGTCATATAGCCTTAAAAGAAAGGTGATTTATTTTTCATATTTTTTTTAAATTATTTGTGTTTTTTGAAAACACTCCAATTATGAAATTCTTATATTTTGAAAACTAGGAAGTTTACAAAAAAGTTTGTTTGACATAAATGAAAGGTCCTGAACCCTTCTACCTCAAAAATAAATTTCAATTCACTAGGACGAAAACTGTCAGTAGTGTACCATCAGCGGTTCTGCTTACAGATGCGTACGTGCTTGAATACGTATGACTATGTTGGAAAAGGGTTAGGTGGAGGGGGAGGACTAGGGTTGAGTGAGGGGTCGTTTAGATGGTATTTTTCCCGCTCTATCTCTTGGTGAGGTTATGTTTTAAATTGGTTGAATTCGGAAAGAAGATTTTCGGGTAAACAAGTGTTTTTTATGATTTTTGGTAATACCTCGGGAATCCATGAAGCTAGAACAAAAGTTGACATGTCATTATTTTTGTGGCGTTGCCCTCTTGACGATGATGCCTGTGTCGAGTAGGAGGGAAAACCCACTTTGGGGTAAAACCAGGATTTTAGACTTTTTGTTATATCTCAATAACCAATGATGTTACAGACGTGTACCAGGGGTCCTAGGACTCAGGATAACGCCCTCTTTAAAATGTGGCAGTCATTTTTTTCCTAACGTTGAAAAAATATTTTTTTGTTTTAATTTGTAAACATTATTTCAATTTTAAATGAAAAGTGGTGGTACACAGAGAGACGGTACCGCTGGGCATGTGTTTCAACGAGCCTGTCGACGGCCACGGTGGTGGTATTCGCAATATAACAATGGAAATTTTGACGGGACGATGTACGATAGGACGAGGGTTCGCTTTCCGATACTTCCTGTGACGAACGGACAGAGGCGAATATCCTAAAATTCGTAAAGAGTGCTAAGATTCTTTGCCCCTTAAATATATCTTTAACATGTTACTAAACGGTGATGAGTGAATTGACAAATGATTATTCTAGGATGTAGATTAAGTGAGCCTTTATAGTTGACAACAAGAAGTTGGCAATGTCTCGCTGCAAGGCAGACCAGCAAAGAAAGAAATCTGCTCGAGCCTGGCTAGCTGGCTGACATAATGTTTATCGCGGTTTAGGAATGTGAGCGATGCTGACAACACCGCTTGTTTGCGATAAGAGGTTCAAGGAACTGTAAGACTGATAACACAGCGAGCGAAAGACAGCAGCAGGGAGTTGCGGGAGGGGAGAGAGGAACACAGAGGAAGAATATGGAATCACGTGACCACCCCAGAGCCTGGCAATATGGATAGAGGGGAGGTAGGGGAAGGGAGGAGAGGGGCGGGGAGGGGATGGGTGACAGACACTTGAGGATGTGTTAGCGCATAGTCTGTCATTACTCTGGTGATTTCTATAGTGTACACATAGGCCCTGTCTTATCTGTGTGAAAGTAATTGGATTTGTGTACTAAACCACAGCGACCATATTGGATACATTATATATTGAGAGGTAAGTGTAACATTAGTTTTTTTAATGCTAATGGATGTTAAAATCATTATTGATTTACAATTTTATTGATGGATTGTGACGTGTGGTAGGTTAATACTGAGTGTCAACACAACATGAGGGAAGATGAAGGAAAATGAAGTTGGTTTGCGAGTAGGAACTTTTTTTAAAAAAGAGGAAGAGAATCCAATAAGAAAAGAGCACGAAAATAGTGATCTAACGACAAGTTATGTTGGGCAGAGCCCGTGAAGTAACTAAAATAAGAGGGAGCTCGGTCACCGTCAGCGGAGGGAGCGGTGGGAGCTACGGTTACCTGCAAGATAACGCTATGTGTTCTTTCCCTCCCGAGCTGGGATTTGGGTACAATGGGGATAGGTAGTACGCTACAAAGCAAGGATGTATGAAAGGAAGTGGATGTGTGTGGTTTCCCTCCAAAAGGGTTAGATTTTTGTAAGCATTCTGAAATGCTGGAAGGATTTGAATTTGCCGTAATATTCTTGTTACTGGACACTGTTGGATCTCCGGCAGAACAGCCGAATGCCCCCAGAGTGGGAAGAGATAAAGCAACTCTAGTGCCTTTAGCAATATTTTTACTGTTATAAGTGAGAATCTTTTAAGAATACCAAATGTTGCACTTAAAGCAGGCTAAGCTTTTACCCAGCAGGGTGCCGACTAAAAGCTTAGTACGGAGGAAAACCTCAGACATAACTTAAGCAAAACTAAAATTTTGAAGAGTAAAACACAAGTTAGAGAGAAAGTCTCTACAAATAGGAAGCTGGCGGAGCGAGCTATACGTTCCTTAATGATTTACTAGAATTAGCTGTGACAGCTAAGAGCAACTTTGCAAATGTAGTTATTTGAAGTTTCGTTTAAAACGCAACAAGTGGTAAAGTTTTTATTGATTCAGTGATTGCCTTTTTATTTTGAAATAAGAAATAACTTTGGGAGAAGAATAAGGGAAGAGAAGGTCCTGCCTAACCTTTGTTCTAGTGATAGAGATAGCAACAAAACAACAAATTATTTTTTAACACTTGATATAATTTGGAAAAATCAACAATTATTAAAATTAGAATCTTATTTTGAGTTAAGAACAACTTTTTGTTTTGTTTTTTGTTTGCAAAGTTCCAGGTGTAAGACCTAATATTTGGACATTTTAATTGACAAATAATTTTAAACAATGTTAATGGTTTCGAACCAATTATGAGCACTAAAGGTTTTAAGATGTGCTTAAAATTAAGAAATTTAAAGTTTGTAATGACAATTGTAAAGTAATTATAACTTTGATAAATTCGATAGGCAGTATACAAGCACTTTTGGAATGATCTTATGGCAAGCGAAAAGGCCATAAACAAATAGATTAAATTTCTGATCGTAGCAGGAGGAAATAGGAGAATTACAAGCGGAGGTTACCGCTATTATTTAAGCAGAGGTTAATAAATTTTACATTCAAAGGGGTCAGGTCGTATTATCGAAGCCTGGAGCAAAAAAAAAATCTGGTACAAAAGTTTAACAATTAGAAGATTACCAATTCATGAACCAGCAGGATAAGAAAAAAGAAGATTAACAAATGTTTACTATAACCATTTCTATTTAAGCAGAATTAAATTCAAATTGGGCAGGTCATTCTTTGTGAACCTGGATTAAACAAATTAGGCAAACATTTAACAATTAGAAAATTAGAGTTTCCTGATCACAACAGGAAAATTTACGTTCTAAAACGTGGACTCTAGCCACGGTTAATCTTACAGAGTGAATAAGTGGAACAAGGAGAAAAAATAGGAGGGCGCCTAAATTTGGGCGAGGCCTCCTAGAGGAGTAACTAGATATAAAGATTAACTTAAATTCGTTAGTAAAAGGTATTTGGGGAAAAGGAAATAGGGATTAAAGTTCTGGCCAATTTATTGCTCTAACGAACGCGACGCGGTTGAAGTTAGCACACACGCACATTCGAAGCACTGATAGTTTGTTGATAGATTGTAAACTTTCACTATTGTAGTATATGTAAGTTCGTGCTGCTACTACGTAGGTTATGTCACGACAACTTTATATGTCCATATGGACTTTGCCTTTTTCTGTATAAATATACGCAGGGAACGGAAAACTGATGAATGAAGATTATATTATCGTTTCATTACGGTTGGAATATCCTACGAGAAAAATTATAACTAGAAGTTCTCAGATATAATAGCACGCGTGGGAGGAAAACCTATCACTCATAAACATTTACCATTCCTTTTCACGGCTGCAGACTTGATTTTATAAGTATTTTATGAACATTCTGGTAATTTCAATAATGCAAGCGCTCCCTTTCCACCAAGTAATAATACTGGAGAAAATATGGTTATTAAAAGGACAGAGGTGAGTAGGCCTCTCTTGCCTGGGCAGTTGTTATATTTCTATATTTCTTGTTTATGGGCTTCTTGTTCAGTTCCATTCCTGGAGTCATAATGATTTCATAATTTATTGTATGCATCATGTATAACTTGAGACATTGCTTTTGTGGAAAATTGGGCTTAAATGAGGAACCCATGATTCAATGTGATGGTTGTCAAAAATGGTTTCATGCCTCTTGTGTCCACCTATCCAGTCTGCAAATCGAAAGCTTAGGCTCAAATAATGTCTCTTGGCATTGCTGTGACTGCATCCTTCAAGGGTCAACGCAACAAAATCAGCCCAACACTCTATCATCGACTAATTGGATTTCCTGCCCGAGATGTACCCATCAGAACCCCGAAAAACTACACAAAGGCATTAGTGGGCTTAAAATTCATTACTCTCGAAAGCATAAAGAATATATCTCCGAAGTTCATCCCCCAACAACAACTGTCGATAATGTGAAGGAATTTTTGCAGCAATTAGCAAGGATGAAAAGGGAAATAAGGGTTTTGAAAACGCATTACAAAAGCAGCTCGTAAGGTGGTCACATTCCGTCTTTCCCAAGTTATGGACGAATGCCAAAGGAAGAATTCATTTGATTCTTGGAAGGATCTACTGACATTTTGCTACGTAGCTTTACAAGTTCCTGAAAAGAAATCAAAGAATCTAGTCCAATTTATCAAGAAAAATGTTTCTCATCCTCCAATCGACTTTTCTCAGCGTGTTCCTCAAAGAAAAACTCAAAAGCCTCAAACTTCTTTATCACGGAGAGTGAAATCTAAAATGGCAGAAGGAGACATACGTGGAGCCGTGAAACTCCTTTCATCCTCAGATAAGCTTGCACCTGATAACGGGGATACGTTTTTACATCTAAAGGATAAACATCCTGAACCAACTAGAGCACTTATTTTTTCCGATCCTCCTAATGAAGAAAATAAGTTCATAGTATCAGAAGAAGATGTGGTGGTAATTCTCAGCAAATTCCGAAATGGGTCTGCAGGTGGTATTGATGGTTTACGCCCACAACACCTCAAAGACCTAACCGCAAAGGGTAATGATGTGGCCGGAAAAAATTACTAACTTCTTTAACATCCCTCTGCAATTTTATGCTAGCGGGTCAGGTGAATTCGGATATCCTTCCAATCCTATATGGGGCGAGTCTGTGTGGAATGAACAAGGAGGGTGGCGGGCTCCGCCCTATTGCAGTTGGTTGCACTCTAAGAAGACTAACATCAAGTCTAGCATGTAATTATGTTCGTGAAGATTTGGCAGAATACTTCAACCCTATCCAACTTGGCTTTTGCACGAAGGGTTCCTGTGAAGCTGCAATCCATTCTGCTCGAGCTTTTGTGAACAAAAATGTCGGAACCGACAAGATTGTACTTAAGATTGACTTCAGAAATGCGTTTAATAGTGTTGATCGAGATGTTCTGCTGACACGTTTCAAAGATAAAGCCCCTTCACTTTACAACTCCTTCTGGCAATGCTATCGAGAACCATCTTATCTAGTTTTTGGAGACAAGATTATCCTATCTCAATCTGGTCTCCAACAAGGTGACCCTGGAGGGCCCTTAGGCTTTTGCCTGGTCTTTCAGCCAATTTTGGAGAAGCTTTCATCTGAACTGAACATTTGGTATTTGGATGATGGCTCGCTGCTAGGGGATCCGACTGTCGTTCTAGATGATTTTTCCTGGATTATTGCGGAATGTAAAGCACTTTGTCTTGACATCAACCACAGCAAATGTGAGTTGTTCTTCTGCGGTGAAAATAAAGACGAGATTTTTTCTCGTTTCAACGAGTTATCTCCAGGCATTGAAGTGGTTCCTTCTCTAACTTTGCTGAAGGCTCCAGTCACTGAAGGCGCTATTGAACCCTCCTTATCCAGAAAATTTGACGAGTTAACTCTACTGCTTGGGCGTCTGAAAGATTTGAAGTTTCACATTGCTTACTTTCTCCTAAAAAACTGTTTCCTTGTTCCTAAGCTCATATATTTGCTTAGAAGTACTCC
The DNA here is from genome assembly GCA_946902985.2 of Meconema thalassinum. Taxonomy (NCBI): domain Eukaryota; kingdom Metazoa; phylum Arthropoda; class Insecta; order Orthoptera; family Tettigoniidae; genus Meconema; species Meconema thalassinum. The sequence continues at coordinate 186,547,882 of OX336398.1, read as the reverse complement.
TCTTTGGAAGATTAGACCGTCGATACAGAGAATGGATGATTTTGTGAAATGCACACTAGAGTCAACTCTTAATACAAATTTAAATGATAGATCTTGGACAATAGCCTCACTCCCTGTTCGTTACGGTGGAATCGGAATAAGGAAAATTGAAGATTTAATGCTTCCAGCTTTCATGTCATCGGTGAATAGTGTTTTCTCTCTCGTCCAGTCAATGTTTCCAGTTATTTCGGACATTGAGGAAATCACTTTTTACGCTGAGGCCTTGGAATTATGGAACTACCAGTTTAACGATCCATTTATCCCTTCAGCTCCTGCGTTCCAACGTAATTGGGACGGTCTCGTTTGCAAAAAAATGGACAACCTGGAATTTCACTCAGATGAGGAAAAGGCTATTCATTTGGCTAGTTTGAAGAAATAATCGAATTCATGGTTAAATGCCATCCCATCGAGAACAATAGGGACATTACTGGACAACAATAGTTTTAGGATTTCGATGTCTCTTCGCCTTGGATCAACGCTATGTAAACCTCATACTTGTGTATGTGGTGAGGTCGTTTCCGCACGTGGTACACACGGTCTCTCTTGTAAAAGGAGTGCTGGCCGACATTCTCGTCATTTCTCTATAAATGAAACGCTTCGGAGGGCTTTCGCTACTGCAAAATTCCCGTCAATTCTCGAACCATCTGGAATTTGCAGAGACGACGGCCGCCGCCCTGATGGGATGACCATAATTCCGTGGTCGAATGGCAAATGCCTATTCTGGGATGCAACGTGCTCAGATAGGTTGGCTCCTTCCTATATTTCATCATCGTCAAAGGAAGCAGGATCTGTAGCTGAGATCACCGTCACTCGGAAGAATAACAAATATAGGAAGATCATGGAGGACTATATTTTCGTGGCCTTTGCTGTGGAGACAATGGGTCCTTGGAGTGAGGACGCAATAAATCTAGTACACAAGCTAGGAAGAGAAATAGGTGAAGTCTCTGGTGACCCTCGTTCCAAGACCTATTTGATGCAGAGAATCGGCATAGTGATTCAAAAGGGAAACGCAGCCTGTGTAATGGGGACTATTCCACATAACACTTCTATGGACGAAATATTTTATTTGTTATAGGGTAGTTAATTTAATACGGATGTTTTATTTCAATTTTGTATTGAACTGGCTGATTAATGTAAAATGTGCCTGTTTGTGTACTGTAGAAATAAAATTTTGCATAAGAAATGTAAGTTCGTTAAATTGCACTCTGACAAGTTTTAGCAGTATGTAGTCTGGAGAATGTAGTTTATGAATTCACTGAGTTTGACTTAAGTAGATTTATTGCATTAGGAAGTTTTTGAATTTAGGATAGGTTTTGATGGTTGAAAGCTTGTTTTAAATGGAAATTTCCAGAGCTGTAATAACAGTTGAATAGGGCGTTAGAAATCCCATGGTTGAAAAATTTAAGTTTTTAGACAGGTATGAGTATTAGAAGAAATTCCACGATGTAGGGAAGGTATCCCTTATATTAGGTACAAGAAGAAGAAGTAAATTTCATGTTTAAAAGCAACCTTGGTTATCTAAAGCATGACAAAGAAAATCCCACGAAGACGGTCATTGCACAATATTGCATAATTCTCCACACTGTCTGTATATTTCCATTAAAAGCGTTCAGCACGGATAAAAAACATTAAAAGGTGTTTAAAATCATTGAAGATTTGTACGTAACTTTTTCATAGCCGCTGAAGGTTAATGGTTCCAGGAAGCCGTTAGCTTACATCCAATACCACAACATGGCGAAGATTTGAATTTGTACCTCGGTTGAGAGGAGGTAGCCTCTGAAAAAGCCGAATTCACACGTTGACGACTCGATAAGAAGTGAAGACGCGAAAAACGAACCACGGAGAGCATGAACGAACGGGAGGAGAGGTGGGGGGAAAAGAACAACGGAGCATATAGCAGAGTGGGAAACATAAAAAATAAACACCCTTTACAAAATAAATTTTCTCCGTGAAGTAGGGTCTTCAAGGAGATGTTAGCTGATGACAGCGGCGAAGTCTGGTGGAGCGGTGTGTAAATCCTCCTGACTCGAAGAATCTGAAGAACTTCGGCGGGTTGACGCGTGGTGAGCCAGTGAAGCTTTCACAGAATAAGCAACTGAAACAAACTCAAAAACACAATAAATTCCTGCTCGAAAGGAAGAAGAAATACAAAGGGATCACTGTTGGAGTCTGCGAAAAGGGAAAGAAAGAATGAATGAAAGAAAGAAAGAAAGAAAGAAAGAAAGGAAAGAGCTGCAATTGCTAACTCTAACTGAACGTGTATTCCCAGGCATACACCATACTGGGAGGGCCAGACACCAGCAGAGAATATATAAAACGATGTTAAGGATTAAGAGGTAGAGGAGGTATGAGAGAGATTGGTCTTATGATATGACCATTGGTGGTTAAGATGTTCTCAACCTTGACTTTCCATCCCTTCCCTGGTAGCATTACGCCACCCTGCCAGAGATCCAAACTAGGGGTGAGGGGGGGGGGGGGGGGGGAGAAGCATCCCTTACCAGGACCAAATTTCCCACTTTGATGTCAGATCGGAAAAAGCCACTTCTGTCTCCGTTGCAAAGAAGTTAAGTACTCTAAATTCCACCTTTTCCAGAAGGAATTACGAAGAGCCTCAATTTTACGTCATACAATAGGCAAGCTAGAATCTCTATGAGAATTCGTAAGGGGGGGGGGATGGGAAGAAAGAGAACTACCAATAAGGAAATGACCAGGGGCTAATGGAAGTAATTCATCAGGATCATTAAAAAGCAGGGTCAAGGGACGATAATTAACAACACCTTCGATTAAGATAGACAATGAGTTAAATTCTTCATAGGTTAGAATACGATTACCAAAAACCATTCATAGATGACGTTTGGTAAGCTTGACACAAGATTCCCACCTGCCGCCGTAATGGGGGGCGTAAGGCGGTATGAACCGCCATTTGAAACCTTTAGCGTAGGAGAAGTTAGAAATTTGTTTCATGGCAGGAGAAGATGTAAGAGCTTTCTTCCACAATGAGGCTGCGCCTTGAAAGGTGGAGGCGTTATCGGAGAACATTTCAGAAGGGACGCCACGCCTGGCATTGAAGCGAGAAACAGCTGGCAGAAAGTAAGTAGTAGAGGCCTTTGTTACTAGTTCCAGATGGATCGCACCATTAACCATGCAAACGAAGAGAGAAACATAGAGTTTTCCAAATAATTTGCGTCTAGCTTCAGGAGAATTGCGTTAATATTGAAATGGACCCATGTAATCTACGACAGTTAAAGCAAAGAGACGAATAGGAGAAGAGCGGAAATATGGTAGATCGCCCATCATTTGAGTGCTAACCTTAGGTTTCACCTTAAAGCAAGGGATGCATTTCTGTATTACTGAAGAAACTTCATGAACTCCATTTATTATCCAGTACCTTTCCCTTAATAAACAAAGCAGTGTGCGAGTACCAACATGCAGATTTCGATAATGGAAGGCACGTATGATTAAGGAAGTTACGTGATGTTTAGATGGCAAAATGACAGGATGATTTTTGTCTTAAGAAAGTGAAGAATGCCAAAGCCTACCACCTACTCTGAGTAACCCATTGTCATCAAGGAAAGGGGCTAAGGTGCGAAGACGACTAGATTTCGGAAGATCTGTCTTAGCTGAAAAAAAGACAATTCAGTAGGGAAAGCTTCTTGCTGTGTGAGTTGCAAAACTTTAATACTAGCAAGATTTAATTCATGATTAGTTAGATGCGGTTTAGGAAGAACAGGCTGGTCAACAACGAGATATTTCCATCTAAGAAGATAGGCAAAAATCCGAATTTGTTTATGAAAGGAAGAATAGCGAGATAATAAGGGAAATGAAACGCTGGAAATAAGACACGAAGCGGTAGATTTAGCAAGTCAGACATTGAGACTGGAGGTTTAAAAGGCCAGCAAGAAGAGTCTTCAACTAACCAAGAGGGCCCATACCAGTACAGTTGAGATGCTGCCAATTGAGAGGATAAGCAACCACGTGAGATGATGTCAGCTGGGTTATAAGCGCTAGGCACATGTCTCCATTGACATCCCAAAGAAAGCGTTTACATTTTAGAAACTCTATTGGCAACGAAGGTTTGCCAGTGGGTGGGGGATTTGGCTATCCAAGAAAGAGTGATCATGGAGTCGCTCCATAGATAGATTTGCGAAAGTTCAATTATTAAAACTTTCTGCAGTTTTTGGCCAGTTTTGCGGCCCTGAGCGCGGTGCACAATTCAAGCCTGGACAAGGTGATAGTTTTAAGCGGAGCTACTTTAGATTTAGCACAAATAAGACTTGGACGAGAAGATTTGTTTAGAGAATTGCAATAGACAAGGTATGCACAGCAACCGTAAGCTTTTTCGGAGCTGTCGGCACAGACATGAAGAACGAAAGGTATATTAGAAAAAGAAATTTCTAGGAATTTGAATAAGCAAAAGGTTAAGTAAACCACATCGAAAAGAAAGCCATCTATTAAGGAGAGAAGAGGGAATATCTTCGTCCCATTCACATTTAAGATCGCATAAAAAGTTTAGCAATAACAACAACTGGAGCAAGAAATTGAAGCGGGTCGAAAATCTTAGCTATTTCAGACAAAATTTGCCTTTTTGTGTTAGGGAGCTCTTCGGCAAGTGAGACTTTGTAGATGAGAGTATCAGTGCAAGTGCACCAGTGTACTCCTAACGTTTTCATAATTTCGGAATCTCTGATAATTTGGACAGAAGAAGGATCTACATCTTCGACGGGAAATTGAGCAAGGGACTCAGGTGAGTTCGAATTCCACTTATGAAGTGGGAATCCTCCATTCTTTAACAATGCTTTTAGTTCGAGGGATATGAGAGAAGCCTCTTCAAGAGTCTGAAAGGATTGATGGTAATCGTCGACATAAAAGGATGTGGTTAATGCTTCTGAAGCTTTAGCGTGAACTAAATGACCATCTTGAGAGGCTAACATATGTAGGGATCGGATAGCTAGGAAAGCGGAACGGATTTTAAGCGAAATATTTAATCGGGTTTACTAGTTTCGTCAGACCATAAGATTCTCTGACGATCTTGCTGCTCATATTGGATTAAAACTTGACGATACTTCTGCTTTATATCCGCAATGACGGCTATAGGGAACAGGCAAAAATTTAAGAGTATGGTAGGCAAATCGGACTGAATGGCAGGACCGGAATGAAGAGTATCATTTAGACTGTTGCCATTAGCGTCAGGTGATGACCCGTTAAACACAACTCTAATGTTTCTTTGACAAGAGGGTTTTTCCACACGGGATGGTGTTTTAAGAAGACAGTTTCGACTGGGGGATGTAATTCGTCATCAGATTTGCTGACAACTTGCATGTGATCCAGACTTTCATATTCTTCCATGAATTTGATATAATGTTGTTTAACGAGTGGCTCCTTCTTAAATTTACTGTCGATAGCAAAGAGAGCTTTTCGAGCTATGGGTTGAGAATTACTTAGTTTTGGAGGATTGAGTAGTATTGGCATTTGGACTATGAATCGGCCTTCGGGCGTGCGAGAAGTGGTAGAAACGACAAGTTGCTCGCAGAATTCATTTTCTGAGGAGCTTGAGCTAAGAGAATCGATATTTTCAAGTTTCCAGAACGGTTCCAAATCGGTACTTACAAGAGGACATTGCGACAGAGGTTGTGGGGAGTAATGGGGGAGTTCACCGGTAACAATCCTCCCAAAATTAATGTCTCTGGCAAACACATTGGAAGATAATTGACGAATTTGCTTGCGAACGCAATTCCAGAAAACATTAGCAAAAAAGTATGTCAATAGGACCTTGGATATTAAACAGAGGATCTGCTAGCCTTAAGTGAGAAGGAATATTCAAACAGGAAGTGTCAACAGAGTGACTATGAGTATCTTCACCATTGCTGTTAAGAATGAGACAATTTAGTTTAAGGGAATTATTTCTTTGACAAGTTTCCTTTATAGTTAATTTTGAGAATTGCAGAGCTTGTGATTTTAAACTGTTAATGCCTGATACATTGATTGAAGTGGGGGTTACTGGAAGACCCAGTTTTTTATTAAGGAGTTGGAAACAAAATCATTAGTCCCCGCTAAGTCGAGGAGGACTCGGGCGCGAACCCAGTTACAAAATTTATCCTGAACCTCAATTTGAACCGTGGACAATGGTACTTGAGCACTATGCAAAACTTGGCGTTCTGAATATAAGATGAAGGATTAGGCTTGTTAGAATTGCCACTTTTCTGAGAAGTGGATACTGCTGATGACCTCGGTTGATCATGACGATGCAATAAAGTGTGATGCGCCCGTTCACAATGAAAACAGAGTCTAGTAGACTTGCAATTAGAAGCGGAATGTTTAGGTAAAAGGCAATTGAAGCAGTACTTGTTTTGAGATACCAATTTCTTTTTGTCATCAACTGATACCTCTGAAAGATTTGCATAAATATAAAGCGTGAGAATCTTTGCATACTATGCACTTTATCGGTTCATTAAAACTTTTGCGGGGTTCAGCTTGGGTACTTAATGCAAGAGAATTTGCAGTACGATGTTCACTGGACCTAATTTGGTAACCAGCGGCGTATGGCTTAGATTTAGAAGAGCTAGACCCAGGTTTTTGAGTACTAGAAGCTGCATATTCGCGTTTAGATTTATGTGACATAGATTCATGTTTAGAATTGGGTGAGGCGGGTTCACCTTGCTTAGCTAAGGCAGTTAAAAGTTGACATCTAGTATTTATAAAGGTGACTAAATGCTCATAAGAATAATCATCATTATTAGAAAGTTCAACTTCCCAAGCTTTGAGAGTAGCAATATCGACTTTGGAAACCACTAAGTGTATTAAGAAGGTGTCCCAATGATCAGTGGGCTGATCCAATTGGGATAAAGCTTTCGCATAAAGTTTTGTAATATCCATGAGGGTACGCAGACTAGTGACGTCATTATGCTGTGCGGAGGGCAAGTTGAATAGGGCCTTCATATGGCGCTGAATACGTAAACGTAAATTGCCGTATCTTTCTTTCAGTAAATTAAAGGCAATAGGATAGTTTTCGGCGCTTAATGGGAGCGCTTGATCACGGAGAATTGATCTTAAATAGTGACATTTGTAAATTACATCTATGGGAATGGTGCAAAATATCACCGAAGATGAAGTCGAGAAGGCGTTACAAAGAATGAAGAATGGGAAGTCTGTAGGACCAGATAATATACCTGTGGAAGCTTGGAAGGCTCTGGGAAATGAAGGAGTGAACTGGCTCACAGGTCGATTCAACAGCATACTAGAGGATGAAGAAATGCCGGATGAATGTAGAAAGAGTGTGCTGATTCTAATATATAAAAGAAAATGGGATATTCAATCTTGTAATAACTACAGAGGAATCAAACTGATGAGCCAAACCATGAAATTATGGGAGAGAGTAATCGAACAGCGACTGAGACAGGAAGTGGTGATTAGCAAGGAGCTGTTTGGTATTGTGCATGGCAGAGGAACAACAGATGCCATTTTTGCCCTGAAACAAATAGTGGAGAAGTACATCGAAGGCAATAAGAGCTTGTCGCCTGATTCAAGACATGTAGAAGGACAGCAGAACCATGGTCAGATGTATATCTGGAACTACAGAATCCTTTCCTGTGAACGTTGGAGTACATCAAGGTTCCGTCCTCAGTCCATTACGTTTTGTACTCGTCATGGATGTGTTGACAGAGGGAGTCAGGAAGGAAGCTCCATGGTCCATGATATTCGCTGATGATGTAGTCCTGTGTGCAGAGACGAAGGAACTTGCAGAGAAACGGTTTGAGGAATGGATAGAAGCACTAGAAAGCCGAGGAATGAAGATAAGCAGATGTAAGACAGAGTTCTTGAGTCTGAAGGGTGCTGAAACAGGTTTAAAATTGGCTGGAGTAGAGATCACAACAGCAAGTTCTTTCAGATATCTTGGTGCAGTTATCAAACAAGATGGTGGTCTGGAGTAGGAAATAAAGAGCAGGATACGGTCGGGATGGTTCAACTGGAGGAAAACATCATGTGTACTGTGCGACAAGAAGGTACCAGAAAAATAAAAAGGGAAGGTACACAAGGCCATGGTGATACCAGCAATGATATACGGGGCAGAAACCTGACAGATAACAAGGAGATGGGCAGAAAAACTGGACGTGTCAGAAATGCGTATGCTGAGATGGGCAAGTGGACATACAAGGTTGGACAAAGTGAGAAATGAAGTGATTAAGAGACGACTTATCGTGGTGCAAGTTTCTGGGAAAGTCAGACAAGCTGGCCTCAGATGGTATGGCCATGTTAAGAGAAGAGAACAAGATTATGTGGGCAATAGGATGATGGAAACGCTTCCACCAGGGAAACGGAGTCGAGGACAACCAAAAAGGCGACGGATGGACAGCATTCAAGAAAGCATGAAACAGCGAGGGCTTGTGGAGGAAATGGTCCGGGATAGAACAACGTGGAGGAGGAATATCCGCATCAGCGACCACACATAGGTGGGATTAATCATGCTGGAGAAGGAGAAGAAGAAGAAGAAGAAGACTTGAATATCCTCATTGTCATGGACAAGAGAACAAAAAAGTTTATAAAAAGAATTCCAAGAAGATTCGTCTCCTGAAAAATGAGGTGGATTTATTTTGGGAAGTATTGGTTTAAGTTTATGAGTACCCTCACGAGACGAAGTTTGTTGTTCGTGGAGTGAGTTAAGAACTGAAACGTCCTTTTTGGTCTTCCTCAAGTTGACGAATTATTTTGAAGGCAGTCTTCATAGTATTGGTTTTATACTTCTACTCGATCATCTGTGTGATTGAGCATGCATGTTTCAATTTCTGTTTGGACAATCTTATAATTTTCGAAAGATTTTTCATAGTCTTTTAAACGATGTTTTATTATGTCTAAATGAGATTCTGTAGGGTTCAGCTCTTTGATGTATTTTTAAATCCAGTAATTTGTCCCTTGTAAGACGCTCGTTTGGCGATGAGCTTATCATCCCTATCCTTGTCCGCGGGGGGCATAATGAAGGGGTTAAATTAGGGTACAACATACGATAATGTGTAGTTGGTGGAAATGCTGTCAGGTTGGTAGCAGCGGGCAGGTTGAAAGTGATAGACACTGAAGGAGACAGGAGCAACTTTTTTCTCCTCCACCAGCTTTGCACAGTAAAGTTATAGCTGAAAAATTCAAAGTAGATAATAGTAAATTTGCAAGATATTGACAACTTGGATTCTTCCGGGTTTCGGCAACAGTTTTTGGTAGGTTAATACTGAGTGTCAACACTACCTGAAGGAAGATCATTTTTGGCAAAGAGGAAGGGAATCCCATAAAAAAGTGATCTAACGACACGTTATGTCGGGCAGAGCCCGTGAAGTAACTAAAATAAGAGGGAGCTCGGTCACCGTCAGCGGAGAGAGCGGCGGGAGCTACGGTTACCTGCAGGATATCTCTATGTGCTCTTTCCCTCCCGAGCTGGGATTTGGGTAGTATGGGGATAGGCAGTACGCTAAAAAGCAAGGATATATGAAAGGAAGCGGATTTATGTGGTTTCCCTTCAAGAGTGTTAGATTTTACTAAGCATTCTGAAATGCTGGAAGGATTTGAATTTGCCGTAATATTTTTATTACTGGACACTGTTGGATCTCCGGCAGAACAGCCGAATGCCCCCAGAGTGGGAAGAGATAAAGCAACTCTAGTGCTTTTAGCAATATTTTTACTGTTATTAGTGAGAATCTTTTAAGAATACCAATTGTTGCACTTACCAAGCTTTTACCCAGCAGGGTGCCGACTAAAAGCTGAGAACGGAGGAAATCCTCAGACCTAACGTAAACAAAACTAATATTTTGAAGAGTAAACCACAAGTTAGAGAGAAAGTCTCTACAAATAGGAAGCTGGCAGAGCGAGCTATACTTGCTTTAATGATTTACTAGAATTAGCTGTGACAGCTAAGAGAAACTTTGCAAATGTTATTTGAAGTTTCGTTTTAAACGCAACAAGTGATAAAGTTTTTATTAATTCAGTGATTGCCTTTTTTATTTTGAAATAGGAAATCATTTTGGGAGAAGTATCAGGGAAGAGAAGTTCCTGCCTAACCTTTGGTCTAGTAATAAAGGTAGCAGGAAATCAACAAATTATTTATTTAACAGTTGATAGAATTTGGAGAAATTAACAATTATTAGATTTAGAATCTTATTTTGAGTTAAGAACAACTTTTCGTTTTGTCTTTTGTTTACAAATTTCGAGGTCTAACACCTAATATTTGGACATTTACAGTTGACAAATAATTTTAAACAAATTGAATGGTTTCGAAACTATTACGAGCACTAAACCTGTACAAAGGTTTTACGATGTGCCTGAAATTAAGAAATTTAAAGTTTGTAATGACAATTGTAAAGTAATTATAACTTTGATAAATTAGTTAGGTGGGATACAAGCACTATTAGAATGCCCTTGTGGCAAGCGAAAAGGTCATAAACAAATAGATTACATTCCTGACCGTACCAGAAGGAAAAAGTAGAATTACAAGTGGAGGTTACAGCTATTATTTAAACAGAGGTTAATACATTTTATATTCAAAAGGGTCAGGTCGTATTAACGAAGCCTGGAGAAAAACAAATCATCTACAAAAGTTTAACAATTCGAAGATTACCAATTCATGAACCAGCAGGACAAGAAAAAAAGAGATTAACGAATGGTTACTATAACCATTTCTATTTAAGCAGAATTAAATTCAAATTGGGCAGATCATCTTTTGTGAATCTGGATTAAACAAATTAGGCAAACATTTAACAATTAGAAAATTAGAGTTTCCTGATTACAACAGGAACAAGTAGTTCCGTGACGAACTAAAGAGCCTACTTTTCTTAAAATTTAAGATTCATGTAGACCTATCTGCAATAATAACGATATCAGGTTCCTAATACCAACATTTCTATGTAATGCAGTTTGAAATGCACCTATAATAATGTAGCCTAATACAGTAACTTACTACAGTTGGCAGCCCTGGTGACTCTCAATATATTCTTAGCTCCATCTCTTAAGGTATATAATGCACATACAAAATTTGGTTGAACTCTAATGGATAGTATGGACGTTACACGCTGTTTGATTTTGGATTTATCAGTGCGCGTAAAATCATGTTGGGAACAATGTCATGTATGTGATGCTCAGATTTAATCTGAAATATTGCGATCTATTATAGCTTAGTGCCAATTTGTAATAATTGTAGTATGGATGTTACATGTAATTAAAATTGAAACTATCAGAAAGCTTAGAATCATGTTGGCAGCACTGAGGTATATTAGATACTCCATATTAATCTAGAAAGTCAGGTACTATACGTGTGCAAAGTTTAGAGCTGAAGGCTTGCATACATTTCTGATATATTGATATTAGGATTAAAAAACAAATAGACAACATTTTTTAACAGTTGGCAGCCCTGCTGGTTCCTTCGAATACGCATAGTCATAACTGTTTTGGTACACAGAGCACATACGAAATGTGGTTGAAATTCATTTGTTAGTATAGCAGTTATATGCATTTAAAACGTGACCTATCAGCAGGCTTAGAATCGTGTTGGCAGCACTGATGTATATAAGTTACACCGAACTTGGGTAGAATATCAGGTACTATACGTGTGCAAAGTTTAGAGCTGAAGGCTTGCATACATTTCTGATATATTGATATTAGGATTAAGCAACAAATAGAAAGAACATTTTTTTACAGTTGGCAGCCTTGCTGGTTCCTACGAATACGCATATTCATAACTGTTATTGTGCACAAAGCTCATACGAAATTTGGTTGAAATCCATTTGTTAGTATATAAGTTATATGCATTTAAAAACTTGACCTACCAGCAGAATTATAATCGTGTTGGCAGCACTGATGTATACAATTTACACCGAACTTGGGTAGAATATCCGGTACTATACGTGTGCAAAGTTTAGAGCTGTTGGCTTGCATACTTTCTGATATATTGAAATTAGGGTTAAAGCATAGTGAGATCATTTAATAACAGTTGGCAGCCCTGGTGACTTTTTAGAATACGCACAGTCATAAGTGTTTTAGAACACATAGTACATACGAAATGTGGTTGAAGTCCAATCGATAATATAGCAGTTACATGCGTTTCGAAATTGGACCTACCGGCAGGCTTAGAATCATATTGGCAACACTGGCATGTATGAACTTCAGAAAATTAATCTGGAATGTTATTATCTATACGTGTTCCAATTTTGGAGTAGTTCGCATGCATAACTTCTGAGATATCCGACATAGAGCTGAAATTTCAATTGCAATTTTTCAGCAGTTGGTAGCACTGAAGTCAATTCGAAATATGGTCCTGAGATATCCTGATATAGATCTTTGCTCTATCAAATTTTGGTTTTGATAGCTGCATCCGTTTAGGAGTTGATAGGGGGGGACACACACACAGCCAGACAGACAGAAGGACAGACAGACACACATTTTCCCGGATCGATCTCATAAGTCTACTTTCTCCTCAATTTTGCAAAATGTGAAAAGTAGGCTAAAAATTACGTTCTCAAACGTGGACTCTACCACGGATATTTTTACAGAGTGAATAAGTGGTGCATGGAGAAAAAATGGGAGGGCGCCTGAATTTGGGCGAGGCCTCGTAGAGTAGTAACTTGATATTTAGATGTATTTAAATTTGTTAGCAAAGTTATTTGGGGAAAAGAAAATAGGGATTTATAGTTCTGGCCAATTTATTGATCTAACGAACGTGACGCGGTTGAAGTTAGCACACACACACATTCGAAGCACTGATAGTTTGTTGACAGATTGTAAACTTTCACTATTGTTGTATATGTATTTTCGTTAAATTGCACTTTGACAAGTTTTAGCAGTATGTAGTCTTGAGAATGTAGTTTATGAAATCACTTAGTTTATTGCATTAGAAAGTTCTTGAATTTAGAATAGGTTTTGAAGGTTGAAGGCTTGTTTTAAATGGAAATTTCCAGAGCTGTGATGACAGTTGAATAGGGAGTTAGAAATCGCACGGTTGAAAAATTGAAGTTTATAGACAGCTATGAGTATTAGCAGAAATCTCTCGGTGAAGGGAAGGTATCCCTTGTATTATGTACAAGGAGTACTAAATTTCATGTTTTAAGGCAAGCTTGGTTAGTTAAAGCATGAAAAAGAAAATCCCACGAAGACGGTTATTGCACAATAGTGCGTAATTCCCTTCACTGTCTATAAATTTCCATTAAAAGCGTTCAGCATGGACTAAAAACATTAAAAGGTGTTTAACATCATTGAAGATTTGTATTTAACTTTTTCATAGCTTCTGAAGGTTGATGGCTCCTGGTAGCCGTTAGATTACATCCAATACCAGAACATGGCGGCGATTTGAATGTGTACCTCGGTTGAGAGGAGATAGCCTTTGAAAAAGGCCGAACTCACACATTGACGACTCGATAAGAAGTGAAGAGGTTAAAAACGAGCCACGGAGAGCATTAACGAACGGGAGGAGAGGTGGGGGAAAAGAACAAAGGAACATATAGCACAGTGGGAAACATTAAAAATTAAACACACTTTACAAAATAAATTTTCTTCGTGTGGTAGGGTCTTCATGGAGATGTTAGCTGACGACAGCGGTGAAGTCTGATGGAGCGGTGTGTAAGTCCTCTTGACTCGAAGAATCTGAAGAACTTCGGCGAGTTGCCACGTGGTGAGCCAGTGATGTTTTCACAGAATAAGCAACTGAAACAAACTAAAAAATACACAATAAATTCCTGCTCGAAAGTAAGCAGAAGTACAAAGGGATCACTGTTGGTGTCTGCGAAAAGGGAAAGAAAGAATTAATGAAAGAAAGAAAGCAAAGAGCAGTAATTGCTAACTCTAACTGAACGTGTATTCCTAGGAATACACCAACGTGAGAGGGTGGCGGAGGGAATAATGGATGCAGAACCTGATTCAAATATTTAGCAAGAGCGTGAATTGAGTACGCTATGGCGCTAAATAATGGTCTCAGAGGCAAATCGGTCTTGTATATTTTAGGTAGGCCGTAGAACTGCGGAGTTTTGGAGTAGCGAGGTTGTAGGGATTTCTAGTTCTCTTCTGTAATAGATGAATCCTTAATGAGCCACGTCTTCCTCTTCTCTATTTTCTTTATTGTGTCCTTGGATCGCTTCTTAAGCTGGATCTGATCTACGGGCCTGGCATGTTTGATATCCTGAGAGGCCTCAGTTCTAATTTATTCTCCTTCGAAGGCTGGTAGATGACGGATAAAAGCATCTAGCCCGCAGGTAATAACTTCCGTAGGAAGACGTCTTGGCATGATGGCGAAATTAAGTAAATTTCTCCTGATGTAGGGTGTGGTAGTTTTTTACAGAGGACTGAATTGATAAAATGAATATTAGGAGACATGAAGTAATGCATTAAGAGTGCTTCAAGACTTATGACTCAAACAAAAACACAACAATATTGTATCCTTGTCACTCATCAATTTAACCGCCTCTCTTAAATCTCACCCATTTAATCGGTAACTTGGACTTATTTTCATGAACATTGGCAAAGGTCAAGCAGAGTTGCAAATGATGGAGGAATGAGCACCTTGTCCTTTATGGCACCTGGCATGTAAAAAATCTAACGACTTTTAATCGGAGGATTTTGTTGGCTAAGATACGATCCACGTACACTCATGCTGTCAGAGCTATTAATCCAAAATCTCCGACAAGACACACCTGTATAATTTACGTGTGTGTCTTGTATATTTGTTAAATGTTCAGACTGTATGTTCAACATCATTTATATGTGGAAATGACGTCAGTTGCTGGTACTTCTTGAAGACAAGCTTTCTGGTAATGCCATTAATAAAAGTTGTCCCTATAACATTTACACTTCTTAGGTCTCGGAGATTCTGTTATTCTTCTTCCGTGATAATCTGCTGCCCTTTAAACTGTTAATACTAATTATTTTCAGGCTGATATGTCCAGATAAATCGGATTCTGCTATAAGGAAGAATTACCGATTTGGTCATAAAGTAAGACAATATGCTAACAGTGCATCTAGAGGAAAATATACTCACAACCAAAAATTGAAGTCAACCATTGCTAGTCATATTGGTTAAACGGCATATCCATGTAGCGTATGTGAATCCAAGTTTACCCGGAGAGATGGTTTGAAGACACACACGCTCGTCCATAGCGGCGAGAAGCCATTCTTGTGTAGCGTATGTGGATCCATGTTTATTCGAAGTGATCATTTGAAATCCCACATACTCATCCATAGCGGCGAGAAGCTGTACACATGCAGCTTATGTGAATCCAAGTTTTTTTACAGAGGAATTTTGAAGACACACTTGCTCATCCATAGTAGCGAGAAGTCAATTTCATGTAGCGTATGTGAATCAAAATTTGCCCTGAGAGAAAATTTGAAAATACACATGCTCATCCATAACGGCCAGAAGCAATTTTCATGAGGCCTATGTGAATCCGAGTTCACCCAAAAGGGACATTTGAAAACGCACATGTTCATCCATAGCGGCGAGAAGCCCATTTCATGTAGAGTATGTGAATGCAAGTTTACTCGGAGAGGACATTTGAAAAGACACGAGTTTATCCATAGCGGTAAGAAGCCGTACTTATGTAGCATTTGTGAATCAAAGTTTACCGAGAGAGGAAATTTGAAGAGGCACATGCTCATTCATAGTGACGAGAAGCCCATTTCCTGTACCGTGTGTGAATCCAAATTTACTCTGAGAGGACATTTGACAACACACATGCTCATCCATAACGGTGAGAGGCCATTTTCATGTAGCGGTTGTGAATCCAAATTTACCCTCAGAGGAAATTTGAAACCACACATGAGCATCCATAGCGGCATCAAGCCATATCTATGTACCGTATGTGAATCCAAGTTTTCAACCAGAGGAAATTTGAAGACACACATCCTCATCCATAGCGGCGAAAAGCCCTTTTCATGTAGTGTATGTGAATCCAAGTTTACCACGCCAGGAATTTGGAAGGAACATTTCCAAGTCCATAGTAACGAGAAGCCATAGTCATGCTCCAAGAGAACATTATCATTGACTGAATACACAGTAAGATGTCATTTCCCTTCTTTGGCATTTCGGCTGCAATAAATTCTTATTAAAGTCATGTAACGTATGTTAATCCAAGTTCACAATGAGAGGAAATTTGTGCAAACGCATACTAGTTCATAACGGGCGAGAAGTCATTCTCAACTGCTGCATGTGAATCGAAGTTCTTCCAGATTGTATCTTTGAAGAGGCACATGCTAATCCATTGACACACTTCCTAAACAATGGAGGCGAGAAGCCACTCCTACGTCGTACACCCTAAAGTCAAATTAGCTTAAATGTTAACATTTTAGAACTTTATAAATAATGTTGGCAAGAAGCGATAGTAATGTAGTACAGGGAGATTGTTTTGCTGGAGCCCGGCGTGCGGCCACCTACCAGGCGCGCAGGCCTTCCGCCAGCCAACCGAACTCGAATCGCAGATTACGCGCAGGCAAAAACCGTAACATAGTACATTAATGGTATTTTCCCCCAGCAAATCTTGATAAAAGCACTTACCTCTTCGCAAAAGATGCTGAATATGTTCTCCTTGAGCTGACAGACAGGCGTTGTATCGGGTAAATAAATTATCGTTTATACGTTGAAATTCCCTTCTGTTGTGTGGCATATCTGCTGCCGTATTGTGCCCTTCTACGACGGAGTGGATGATGGCGTGATTCGAATTGAGGGCGCTGAGGCGACACCAAGGTCGTGACAAGCTGTCGACTTGCCATGTTTTGATTCAGGCGCGTGGTCTGAGTACCGCTAGGAAATGACGGAGCACAATACACTTGTTTGTATTTAGTAAAGGAAGAGGAAGGCATCAGCACTTCGGAATTCCCTTTGGTATTATTGTCCCGTTTAATTTACAAAGTTTCAATTAATGTAAATAACCTTTTAGCATGTTCCATGGTGGGAACCAATAGAAGTGAAGGCATCTCGCCTGTATAGGGTAAAAGAATAATGTGTATTTTGAATATTTAACATAGTCAAGCCCACGAACTATTAGGAAGAGACTATGATTTTTCTAGATCTGAGATGCATAATCGAGAAGGGAAGTGTTTATTAATCTTGTTGTTGCCATTAGGCAATTTCTTGTGAAATATATTTTTGGTGAATTTAATTTTATCTTAATATGTGTTCTCACTTTTTTTGTGTTGTGAAGTCTTACCTTATCCTTTACGAGAAGCATGGGTGAAGTGTGCAGTAATTATATAGCCCAGCCCAGGACGCCCTGAGGTAAATCTCGTGCTGACACTGTACTCATGTTGCCTCACATGTGGTCGCCTGTCTATCCCAGGTGGACAGACGAGCACAGTATATTGTTCTTCAGCTCCACTAGAGTACGGGAAATTGATTTGTACACTTCGTATTTTAAGGGGAGCGCATAATAAAATGATGATAATTGTTGTTTTAAGGGACCTAACATCTAGATTATCGGCCCAAGGGGATTACGTACGTCCTATACCTACAGTGTAAAATTTGCAAATATTGATGACCCACTATCTCAGAACCTTTGACTGATAGATATTTGAAATTTTTGGGAGGAATAGTTTGTGTGTCTGTCTCTGTGTGTGTGTGTGCGTGAGTGTGTGTACCCCTATCAATTCGAACACGGTGAAACAGAATTAAACGAAATTTGGTACAGAGGTAGAATTAGCAAAGGGCACCTCAGTGTCATGTTATATACCGCCGCCATCTTGACGGAAATGTAATGGCGGCCACCCAAATGTTCAAAGCTTAAATCAAATTACGACTAACCTATTCATCCGATCTCTACCAAATTTTTCAACAACATATATTTATGTGGCGAGCGTGTTTTGACTAAACAACAAAGTCATCAGGCCAATAGTTTACAGATGGCGGCCATGTATGTGTGCAAATCGATTCCCCCTATCAATGTAAACATGGTGAAACCGAATTGAACGAAATTTGGTACAGAGGTAGCACTAGCAAAGGACACCTCTGTGTCATGTTTTATATCACCGCCATCTGGACAAAAACGTAATGGCGTCCATCCGAATGTTAAAAGCTTAAATCAAATTACGCCCAATCTTTTCTTCTGATCTCTACCAAATTTTGCAATATTATGCCTTGAAGCATAGAGAATCTTCTGACCAAACTACAAGGTCGCCTGCCGAATACTTCGCGAATGGCGGCCATGTATGAGTGCAAATCTTTTCCCCCTAGCAATTCAAACACGGTGGAACCGAATTGAACGACATTTTGTACTGAGGTAGCACTAGCAAAGGGCACCTCTGTGTCATGTTTTATATCACCGCCATCTGGACAAAACCTAATGGCGGCCACCCAAATGTTAAAAGCTTAAATCAAATTACGCCCAACCTTATCTTCTGATCCCTACCAAATTTTGCAACATTATACCTTTATGTATGACGAATAATTTGACAAAACTACAAGGTCATCAGCCCAATAGTTTGCAGATGGTGGCCATGTATTTGCACAAATCGATTCCCCCCATCAATTCAAACGCGGTGAAACCGAATTGAACGATATTTTTTACAGAGGTAGCAATAACAAAGGGCACCTCAGTGTCATGTTTATATCGCCGCCATCTTGACGGAAACGTAATGACGACCACTCAAATGTTCAAAGCTTAAATCAAATTACGACTAACCTAATCATCCGATCTCTACCAAATTTTGCAACAACATAAATTCATATGGCGAGCGTCTTTTGACTAAACTACAAGTTCATCAGCCGAATAGTTTGCAGATAGTGGCCATGTATGTGTGCAAATCGGTTCCGCATTTCAATTCAAACACGGTGAAACCGAAATGATTTACATTTTCTTACAGAGATAGCACTAGCAAAGGGCAATTAATATTCATGTTTAATATCCGTATAGCACGTTGTATTTCAACGACCCAACTAAAGGACCGCTCTACGCCAATGTTTCGGCGAACCAAATGGCAAATCAACTTATCTCGAATGGAAAGACCAATCACCCTATCAGAAAAATGGAACACAGAATCCACCTAAGTGAACACGCCAGAAATAATGACATGTCTCTACCATTTAGGCTGAGTGAGTTAGAGAAAGCCATTCAAAGCTGCAAAAACGGTAAGGAGCGGCTCCGGTGGCGTAGTCGGTAGCATGCTGAGCTTCTATGCCCAACATAGCGGGTTCAAACCCGGCCGAAGCCGTCGGATTTTTAAGAGCGTTAAAATCCCTTCGTATGTTTTCCTTCGGAGGGGAAGTAAAGCCAGCGGTCCCATGTCATAGATTTATGGCATGTTATAGAACCTTCCACTAATTGCACCTGTGTGAAGCTAAATTGGATAGGTTAAGAATGTAAACAATGTTCTTAGGTTTCTATGTTCTATGCCAAGAGCCGACTGTGGTGGTGTCTAGTAGCTAAGTTCTGAACTTGGCCTAGTAATCGTTGACGGTGGCGCTTGGCGGCAAATGTAGGAACTATTTGAAAAATTCTAAGTTGCAGTACTTAAATTTAAAAAAATCAGATAACACACACTAATACAGTCATCACAATTAACACCGGTTATCAGACAGATTCTACACACACCCAAAGTACACGGGGCTACATGACCGCGTTGTCGCAGCCCCTAAACTTAAGAACCAACCAACCAAAAACGGTAAGGCAGAAGAGCTAGATGATATTACGGTAGAGCAGATCAAACACTTCGGCACAGCTAAGAAGGAATGGCTTCGGAATTTCTTTAGTAGCTGCTTGGCGTCCTCAAAGATTCCCAAAATATGGAGAAAAGCACGGGTGATTGCTTTTCTTAAACCTGGCAAGGAAAATTCAGATCCTAAAAATTTCAGACCGATCTCTTTACTATGCCACCTATATAAAATAATGGGAAAAATGCTACTTAACCGTTTGACGGGAGTTGTAGATGAACTGCTTAAACCGCAACAGGCTGGTTTTAGACCGGGAAAGAACTGCACAGCACAGATCCCGCACCTAACCCAATGCATTGAGGATGGTTTTGAGATGAGAAAAATCACAGGAGTGGCATTCGTGGACCTTTCCGCTGTTTATGATACCGTAAATCCCTGCATCCTACTACAAAAACTGTACTGCACAACTGGCGACATCAAGGTGACGAAGATGATATCTACTCTCCTGGAAAACCGTCGCTTCTTTATTCAATTCCAAGGACAACGGAGCAGTTGGAAGAATCAAAGGAATGGCTTGTCTCAAGGTAGTGTGCTGGCTCCTATACTATTTAACATCTATACAAATGACCAACCATTACCAAAAGGCACTAAAAACTTTATTTACGCTGATGACCTTGCAATTGTCACCCAATCTAACAGTTTTGATGAAGTAGAAATTTCTCTGGCACATGCATTGGAAGAGCTTGGAACACATTACGACCAAAACCAACTGAAACCCAATGCCGAAAAGACTCAAATATGTGCTGCTGACTGCTTCCTCCACCGAAACGACTGCTCCCTGGCAGCTCGATCCCGCTCCTTATATACACAAACCAGACAGGCGTGTACAAAGGAGGCGGAGCCGGGCGCACGGGCGCAAGGGCGCAGCCGCCTGGCGAGGAGCGGTCGGGCTGAGGGCCCCGTAGCTTTATTAATTAATAAGTGCAGCCATACAAACAACATACAAATATAAAAGCAAAGAAATCACAAGCATATTGTGAACTCATAGGTCCACTAAAATATAAATGCACTAAGTTCAAAGTCACCGAGTCACTGAAAAAAAAAAAACAGAAACTAAACACACACACACTACGTCTCTGAGACAACCAGTCACTTTATTCTTCTTCCGGCGGATGTAGACCACAGAGCTCCGTTGCTAGATGAGATCCGTGTAGAGCCAGGGCTGTTTCATACTCTAACAAAGAACGCCATGACCTCGTCCGTGGAAGAGTGCTGGTCGGGAGACTGATGGCTGATTGTTCGGGATGTCTTACCCCAACGGTCCGCTGGAGGACCGTCGAGCAAGATCTATTTGGCTGCTGCCCCTGGTCCGCCCCCGCGTGGTCCGCGCCCTCGGCCGGCTCCCCTGGGGAACCCTCCGCGGGAGACCGCGGGCTGACGAACCGGCTGTTGATATTGAAAGTTCGGCGGGAGTTCGAGAATTTCGTCTCCGCCGGCGCTGTCCATCTGGATGGCGAAGGACCATCCCTTGGTGAGTGCGGCGTATAGCAAGTTCGCGCGGTTGAAGGCGTACTTGCGTTGACACCTGTCCAGGTGACGCCACTTGGACAGCAGAAATAAGATTGTCTGCGCGTCGTGATGGTCCCTGCCCGTAGGGACGTAGAGGAGTTGCTGTTTGAGAGCTGAGGCCAGGTTATAGACTCGTTGATCGGTGGGAGTCGGAAGTCCTTTGGGGTAATCGATAGGGGCCTGCGCCCTCCATGGCAAGGCCTGGCGTGGCGGTGGATCCAGTAGATCCTCTTCTTCTTCCTCCTCCTCGTCCGCGGTGTCGTCCGGTGGCTCGACGTCGCGTTGGCGCTCCTCTAAAAAGTTAGCCGTTGGCCAATGTCCTGCATAAGCTCTAGTAGTTCAGGGTTCACTGGAGGTGCCGCCATGATTGCTGATGTCACTGACTGGGTATCTGAGGAATGTGGTGCTTCTTGGTCGTCTGGAAGGTTCACCGGAGGTCGCTTAGCGGGCGATGGTGTCCTTGGACGTGCTGGAGTCTGCGTTTTGCCATTGGTAGTGTTCTTAGGAGTTGAAGTCCCTGTTTTAGTTTCACGAAAATGTTGAGACACACTTGGCTGCTGTGATGTCCACGTCGCCTGATTGCATTTCACCAACTGACGCGATCCCCCGGGCGCGTGCCCCTTATATGCCTAAGGGAGCAACGCATGTACGACGTTTAGTACGGCCCGGGAGGGCGCTTCAGCCGGATTCTGCAAAGAGGCGACGCTTCGCCACGAGAGGCGAATGCCTCGCTTTGCTGCTTTATTTACAAGGTCACAGTACATGGTAAGAATATAATGTACACTGTACAATAGGGGTCCACGACCCGATAACATAGTATATCGTGCAACACTGGAATCAGTATAAATGTTTATTTGATTATAGTTCTCATCGCGCACTTCTTTCAAGATCCACAAGGCTCCGGCCAAAGCGGCCGCAGTTTCAGCTTGATTAATGGTGGCAGGGTGTTCAAACGCCTGGGCCCATCCCTGGTAGCGTCGTGGGCAGACCGCCGCGATTCTCTGCGGTGTAGCGTCGGTAAAGATGTCTATCTGGTGTTCCCGTAGGGAAATGTCTCTGGTGTCCCGGACTCTCTCCGGGGTGAGGATTTTCTTTGGCCAATGCAATTCTCCAGCCAGGACGTGCCGGGGGATGAACATTGGCCAGTTCATCACCCAGCACGTCCAGATGAGGTAACCTGCTGCTTGCTCCAATTGCTTAGGATTGTAGAGATGCGCGTCGCGCAGAATTTGGAGGGTTCGTTGTTGGGCGGTGATATGGAGCTGGAGGCAGCTCCGTGGAATGTTAATGACCACGCCCAAATAATGAATCACTTGCATTGGTTGAAGAATACTCTTATGTTCGTTGATGGTGATACCTAGAACCACTTTAATGTACAATAGTAACTCTTCCACTGGTAGGGGTTCTGTACTCCATAATAACCAATCGTCTAAGTATGGCACCATGTGTATCTTGAATTCCGCTTCCAGGACCTCGCGTACAGCCTCCGACCATCGTTGCATGATGGACGGGGCGAGCGAGTGTCCCATAGGCAATCTAGTCCAGATATAGTGTTTATCTCTATAGTAAATGCCAAAGTTTAATTGAGAGCGAGCGCTGAGGGGTATTTGGTAAAACCCTGATTTGAGGTCGATCTTTATGGCTAAGGTACTCGGGGGGATGGATGCCAAGGCACTGGCAGCACTCTTGAGGGAAATATTCGGAGTCCGGATGAACGGTGTCCAGGAACTAAGGTCATATATAATCCGTGCACTACCATCCGATTTCGGCACAAGAAATAGTGGAAATGCACAATGCCCTTTAAAAGGGTAAATGAGTTTATGTTCTAACAAGTCCTGCATAGCTGTATCCATTAAAGGCGACACATTCGTAGCACAGAAAAGTTGAGGCGCGTTAGTAGGCCTCGGGAGGTGAGCACCCTCCTGAAATAGTTTAGTCACATATCTGCCTAGTTCCGTGTCCATGTACGGGACGGGATGAGCAAGATCCACTGACACTGAAACATACCTGTCAGGAGCTGGAGGTTTATTAGAAGGTCCTGCGGTGAGCTGCGGGATGTTTTCGTCCCGTGGTTCCTCCTGGGCTGGCCGGATGCGGATTGGAGGTCTCCGCGGATACTCTGGATCGTTCCACCATTCCCAGTCGTCGTCGTCGTCCTGGTCAGGATCCGTGACGTGGAAGTCCTCTGATGTGTGGAGGGCAGGGGTGCCTGCTGTAACCTCGGGTGTGGCCCGGGGCCGTATGTTCGGATCCTCCAGGGGCTGCAGATCGTCGTCGAGGACATCTGTCCAAGGCGCTGAACGCCAGCGTAGCCACTGGAGCCAGACGTCGTGAGCCGGGATGAACGTTTCCGGCAATGGAACCTCAGTTGGATCCGGGTCTGTCTCGTCCGGTGGGTAGTCCCTCCAAAATTCACGTAAGGCAGATTGGAGGTGAGGCGCGGGAGAGTACCGAACATACGTGCAACTGGGCGTGTGTGACCGCTCCGCAGTTTTCTGGTGAGTGGTGTCCTCCGATGACACAACTCCTCTCCTCTGCCGGTGAGTTGGCCTGCACATTATGAAGATAAACTGATAGCTGCTGTGGTGTCCACGTCGCCTGATTGCATTTCACCACTTACGCGATCCCCCGGGCGCGTACCCCTTATATGCCTAAGGTAGCAACGCATGTTGCAAGAAACAACATTCTTCGCAAGTTGACGGGTACTAATTGGGGAACCCAGCCACAAACCCTTACAACATCAACTTTAGCTCTGTGCTACTCTGCGGACGAATATGTCAGTCCGGTGTGGTATAAATCAGCACACACTAAACAAGTTGACACTACACTCAACGAAAGCTTTAGAATCATTACTGGTTGCTTGAAGCATACTCCAGTTGCTTAGCTGGTATTGCTCCTGGGGAGATACGCAGGGAGGTAGCAGCGAACAAGGAAAGATTTAAGGCATCCACATTACAAACACACCCACTATTTGGATATTCCCCCGCCCGAACTCGCCTTAAATCTAGGAAAAGCCTCCTTCGGACAACAGTCAGCCTTAAAGTCAATGCTGACTCTGCTAGGGCAAGAACTGGTCATCTGTCCGGCTGGATGACCCCTAAAGAAAGCCTTCCTCCGGGCCATATGGAACTACAGACTGGAGTTGGAAGAACCAAGATGAACCTGCAGAAATGGGGTTTTTCGAGTGACTCTCTCCTATGTGATTGTGGGGAACTACAGACAATCCAACATCTTTACCAGTGCCCACTATGTCCAGCAACATGCACAATGGAAGATTTAACACTTGCCAACCCGAATGCTATTGACGTCGCCCGTTACTGGATAAAGAATATTTAATTTGGTTGCGGGCTACCTGGCAGTCAGATGTTAGTGTGTTGTTCAACTGACTTGTTTGCTGTTGTCCTCACTTAATATTAGAATTATTTTATTTGTATTCGATTCTCACTGTTTACAATTTGAGGCATATATTTGTGATTGGTGCTCCTGATACGAATAAAGAAAGATTTCAACAAGCTACTGCAACCAACATTCAATTTATACTCCTTGAAAAGGACAAAGAGTTATAACAATACTCATGCATTTAGGAGAAAGTAGGCTATAAGTTCTTTACTGAACATCTTGTTTTAAATTATGTTCATTTTTTTCTTTTAAAAGGTCATTTTTTCTTCTGTAAATAAGAAACCGTTTGAAGTGGAAATGTTTTGGTGATTCAATAGCTGCAGTATACTAAGAGGTAACACTATGTAAATTATGGTAAACATGTCTGTAATGGTTTCGGAGATAATGGGTCAAATGTAAAATGAAAGGTGATTTTGGGGAAATCAAGTTCAAAGATTGACATGATGTCAACTCACATATGGATGCAAGGATCAGTCAATCCTTTCTTTATGCACCTCATTCCGTAAAATAATCTAATATTACTATCAAACAAATCATTCTTGCATTTTCGAAAAGTCCAAAACGACTTGCAAAGTTTGCAAGTGTGTTAGCAACTCCAGTCCTTGCAGAGATGCCAATTTGCCCACCACAAACATTAATTGACACAACAACCTGTAAATCTTGTCCTAGGACACTCGAATCTAATTGTGAAATCAATTAAGGGGCTTGGGACATCTTGGTCATCAGCCCCATGTAGTTGGGTGTGTGTTGAATTTGTCTGATAACCTGTATTTATGGGATGACTGTAGTTATGTGTGCAACTGTATTAGCGACAGGGTGCCCCGGGACTTGAAATAAGGTATTATCTAGGCATTTTCCTGCTGGAGAGAGTGTGGAAAACCCTGGGGAAATGCCTAACTCAAGATAAATACTGTAAGCACCGGGATTCAAACCTACGATCTCCGGATGTGCTGCAGGTGCTCACGTGGTCGTAATGCATGATTTAACGAGAACCGCTACGCCACGGGATTCAAATATAATAAAACATAACCTAAACAATTTTCACGTTGTTCTTTATGAATAAATAAGTCCTCTTGTTTACTCTCCGAAACACTAGTGGGCGTGTTCGTATCGTTTATCTGTATTAAAAATCAATTTTTTACGTTAGTTTCGGGATTAGCATTGAATTCAGATCCAGGTACATGATCATTTCCATGGAAACGTCCTCTAGATTGAACATTTCCAGAGATAATGATAATTAAGGAAGTCGCTGCATAACAACCGAATGAATTTACATTTGCACTAATAACTTTGAAATAATAATAAATACACATCCAATTGGAATTTTTCGACAAATAATGCATCAAATGATTCAGGAGAGATCAAATATTATTCTTTTGCTTCTTATTAAGAGATAATAATCGGAAAATGTCACTTTTTGGCATATTTCACCATACGTACTACCCATAAAATACCACACATTTAAACACTAAACGGGCTTAGGTCCATGGTTCGATTAGTGTTAGTAAACGCGCTGGGTGTGACAGGAGTAGCTACATAATGCAACGCTGTAACTTTCAAAGATTTAGAATTCAACTGTTGAGGAATATTGGCCATTTTCATTCGTCAGTTTAGAATCTAGGCCTTAGTTTTATTTTCTGCATTTCGTTTGGGCCCACCAAATTATTCCGGCTGCCTGGAATGGCAAGCCAATCTTTTAAGTACAGGCAAGGACAGATACAGACCAGTAAGTGTGCTTGCTGCAAAAGTTACGAACAGTTGGGAACGGTTAGTTGTTATCTAGCGACACACAAGTATGGCTGCGAGGTTCACCACCCAAAAGCAAAAAATTCATTTGCTGTACGTTTATTAACAACGAGTCTGGTGTTACTCACAGAGCATTTCAACAGGAATTTCCTGTTGTTAAGGTACTCGTCGACATACTGAAGACATTTCATTACAAGTTATCTTATTTTCTTGAAATTGCTATCACTGATTCCAAGAATATAAACTTGTGGACTTTTGCCCAGAAAAAAAACTGGTTTTTTTTTCAAGACTAATCACACAAAACATGCATTTTTAAGACTCGATATCTTCGCTCTTTTTGAGCTTAATCGAGTCATTGTTGCAAATTGATCTGCTGTAGGTATAGAATCGTTTTTGTATAATTGGTGAGGTAAATATATTAGCTTTTTTTACAATTTACGTTATTTTGATTGATAAAATAAATTAATTGTGGGGGGCACGACCCCTAAATTTCATTTTAGCAGCATCATTGTGCTTTACAACATAGCTGCATTATTTGTCTATATTTTAATTTCTTAATGAAACTAATATCTGCATTCTAAGTGGACATTTTAACTGCCCAAGTCAAGACAAATATTGAAAAAATGAAGTGAGAGGAAACGTAACTTAGAGTTGAGGTACACATTCAGAGAAAAGAGTCTTAATTTTCTACTCCTAAAAACTGCCTTTTTTATTTTAGGTCAATCTCGTCCATTCCCCGACACGTGAGTATCTCCTACATTGTTTTAGTTCTTGGATAGACTGTTTCAAAGCCAGATTAATGTGTGCTTTACCTGCTGCACCTATGCGTCAAAGTGACAGCTGCTGAAAAGCGTGCACACCGATCATTAAAGTGAATGTAAATGAGCTAAACAACAATAACAAGTGGTTCCATGAAGAACTATACAGCCTATGTTCATATATCCTACTTATGTAAATTGTCTCTATCTACAAACAAAATTTCAGTTTGATTGCTGTAATAGGTTCGTAGATATTGAGAACCGACTAAATATTTCGG
The DNA here is from genome assembly GCA_946902985.2 of Meconema thalassinum. Taxonomy (NCBI): domain Eukaryota; kingdom Metazoa; phylum Arthropoda; class Insecta; order Orthoptera; family Tettigoniidae; genus Meconema; species Meconema thalassinum. Next base: position 186,520,499 of record OX336398.1, on the reverse strand, counting down.
ATGGTCGCCATGTTGGATTTTATATATATAGGTCCTAGAGTTATGTACTGTTAAATGAAGATTATTGTGTACGTGTAGCATTCAAACTTCAATCGCATGATTAGGACACAAGAAGTAACAAGGAGATTTTAAAATTTCGCACAGCTGCCATCTTGTGGTTATGGAAACAATTGAAAAAAATTAGATGCCAGTGGATTAACATTCGCATAAGGATTTACTGTACCAAGTTTCACTGCACTCGGATGGTTAAATTGAGAGAAACGTCCATGTGAATATTTATACTTCGCGTCGCCGCCATGCTGGATTTGTGATCACCTGGTTATTTTAAGTCCTATAGGTGAACTTAAGTTCATAGCCCCTATGAACATAAAAAAGAATCAGTTTGATTGCTATAATAGATTCGAAGATATTCAGAGCCGTCTAAATATTTCGGATGATAGCCATGTTGGATTGTTAAATGTATAGGCCATAGAGTCATGTACCATTAAAGGAAAATTATTGCGTAGGTTCATTATTCAAACTTTAACATCGATCGCATGATTGCGACAAAAGAAATAAAAACTTAATTTTAAAATTCGCAAAGCCGCCATTTTGAATTTATGTAAACAATTGAACTAAATTAGATACCAGTGTATTACAATGTGTATAAACTTTTCCTGTACCTGATTTCATTGCGTTTGGAACATTAAATCGCGAGAAAGGTCTATTTAAAATTTTCAAATTCGCTTGGCCGCCATGTTCTTTTTATAGTTAATCGGTTTTTGAAAGTCTTATAGTTGAACTTCCACTAATACCCTTTATCACCTTACAAAATTTCAGGGTGATGCCGCTAATAGTTTCAGAGATATAGAATGCCGGTGAAATATTTCGCACATCCGCCATCTTGAGGATATGTAAACAATTGAACGAAGTTAGATGTCGGTGCATTACAATGTGTATAAACATATACTGTACCAAGATTTATTGCGTTTGGTTGGTTAAATCGCGAGAAACGTCTATTTAAAAGTCGCAAATTCGCGTAGCCGCCATGTTGGTTTTGTAGTTACCAGTTTTTCAAAAGTCACATAGGTGAACTTCCAGTAGTTCCCTTTATGACCGTAAAAAATCCAGGGTGATATCGGGAATAGTTTCGGAGATATTGAATGCTGGTGAAATATTTCGCACAGCCGCCATGTTGGATTGGTGAGACGTAACAAAGTTTGAATGGCGCGGTCGGAGTCGTCCGGAATAGTGCTATGAACTTGCCGAGTTTCATTGAAATCGCTTCAGCTGTTTAGAAGTTATTAGGGGGACACACACACTCCTCACGCACACACACGGACAAACGGTGATCTCATAAGCCTATTTTTACAAAATTGAAAATAGTCTAAAAATAGTATAAACTATATATTTCTGGAAGCTAGAGAGGACATACTTTCGAATGAGACAAAAAAAAACATTTTCTTGAAAATGACTAATGAAGGGTCGATGAATACCTTAAGGTGCCTTTGAATCTGCAGTTCAGAAGGTTATGACGAAGTTCATGTCTACGGCGCCAGTTTCAAATGAAATAATTAAACGGAGACGTCACGTTTTAACAGTAGGGAAATTTGAGGACATTACTGCTCAATTATTAAGGTCAGCGAGAAAATCTTTGCGAAACTAAGCCAACGTGTCATATTCAACAGCTCAGAGGGTCACAAAACTAATTAAGTATCGACCGTACAATATTACTCAGGTCCAAACCTTAAGTCCGAGAGATCCAGTGGCAAGAGCCAACTACAGTAATTGTCTCTGCCAGTCCGTGCACGACGGATCCACAGTTAGTGTTTTTCAGTGACGAGGCGTGGTTATATTTTATTTTATTTTATTTACATGGACGTGTGAACTCACAAAACAATCGATACTGGTCACCTGTGAACCCAAGACTGAACCACCAAATCCCCTGTATGACCAAAAATTCGGTGTTTGTTGAGCAGTAACCGCAAAAAGAATTGTGGGCCCAATTTCTTTTCCGTGAAATTATTAATTCTTCTCGATACGTTCAGGTCATTTTGAATAATTTCTTTGTCCGCTTAACAGACATTGAATGATTTTACGGCTTCTTCCAGCAAGACAAACTGCGCATACTGCTCACAATGCATTGGACGCAATAAGTGCTGTCTTTGGTGACAAGGTGATTAGCGCTGGGTTGTGGGCGCCTCGAAGCCGGGATTCAACACAGTGTGATTTTTATTTGTGGGGACGCTTAAAGGACAAAGTGTATCGGTCTAATCCTCGTACACGCTGGAGAGCAATATACGGCAGCAGATATCCTTCATTACGGAAGGAGAATTACAACGTGTAAACGCTAATTTATTTACATGATGCAACGCCTGTCTGTCAGCAAAAGGAGAACATTTCCAACATCTTCAGTGAAATGGTAAGTTCATTAAACATCATTTGCTGGTAAATATACCATTAATTGATGTACCATGTTGCGGGAATTAAGTGCGCCCAATCTGCGGCCCTAGTTCCGTTGGCTAGCGAATGGAGTTTTCCTCTGGCCCCCCTCCAGCCTTCGAATCTCACTGTTTATGCGAAAGCAACTCAGCTCTAAGGAGCCATTTGAGGACATACGATCGAATCTATAGAGTCTACAAACCATGCTTCTGTTGCAATTGTGAAGCTTCATTAGCTAAGAGAGGACATTTAAATAATCACATTTTAATTCATTGTGGCAAGTTCATAATTTTGATTTGTAGTTTTTGTTGTTGTTGTTGTTGGAGTCTTCAGTTTATTAACTGGATAGATACAGCTCTCCATACCCTTATGTTTTCAGTCAATCGTTTCATTTCTGCATCCTACAACCGTGACAATCTCCCAAACATATTCTAACCTTCATCTATCCCATAAATTTTTAACCTCGACACTTCCTTCCTAAAATAAGTTAGCTATTCCTGGGTCTCTTAGAATGTGTCCTGCCAACTCATCTCATGTCTTCGTTGGTAGTCACCAGAAATATCTCCTCTCACCTACACATTTAAATACCTTTCAATGTGTGGTTCACTTCCCATTTCATCTTCAATATTCTCCTGTAACAACGCATTTCAGGATTTTATATTCTCCGTTTGTATCCTGCTTCAGGAGTCCAAGTTTTACTTCCTTGGCGTGTCGTGCCCCAGAAAAAAATTCAAAAGGGACTTAGCTACTTTAAGTAGCAATAGTTTCCTGCTTAATGTAGCTTTTCACTTGCCAATTTGACGTCAATACGGGTTTCTGATTTCTTTCCGTTGTATGCCGTGATTTTGGTTTCATTTATTGTCTTGCATCATGAATTTCGTTCATAATACGAAGTCCCTACCTTTTACTTATTTAGAACCTTTGGTGAATCGGCTATGATGACAAGGTCGGTAGCAAATCTCGGATTTAAGATTATTTCTCCTTGAATATAAACTCCAACTTGAAATTTTACTCTGATTACCTTCATTGTTTGTTAAATTAATAAATTGAAAACAAGGGGTGATAAGATGCAGCCTTGCCTTATACCATCTTTAGTATAGATTGCTAATCAGCCTTCAATCCCGAGTCTTTTTCAATATGGCAAACAACGTTATCAAAAGCTTATTCGAAGTTCACAAATACTACTAGTATTCTTTTATATTTCCGTATTTTGCCTTCCAGGATCAGCCTGTTACTTGTGTACAGCATCCCTTGTTCTCACGATTCTCCTGAAACCAATTTGGTCTTCACCCAACTCCGTTTCTATCTGTCTTTCCTTGCTCAAATAAGTCATTCTAGTCAGGATTTTTGAAACCTGAGTCATCAAGCTGATTGTGCAACTATCATCCCTTATGCCAGATCCTGTATTCTTTGGCGCAGTTAGCTGGAATTAGAATGTGCCCAAATGCGAGGGAGCCGTGTCAGTAGATTTACTGGCATGTAAATGATCCCTCTCGGGGCAAAATTATGGCAGCCTGGCGTCTCTAAGAAGCGCTGTATTTAAAACGGACGTAAAACCAATAACGTCCAATAACGTTTCTTTATCTTCTGCATTCTTGTTTTTCCTCGTTCCGTCCAATAATTCTAGTGTATCCTTAGTGATCCACAGTTATTGCTTTTTCTCTGCCAATGTTTGGTGTATTCTTGGAATACACGGTACGAGAGATATAAAGTTTTATGTTCTTTGCATGTTCATTCCTTTCTCTTTGTCAAACACCAACAGGGATCTTCTATTTTCTCTTTGGTTATCATGTCTCTTATATCTTTTATGAGTCTGTTCTAGATATATATATTCCATGACCCACCTAGCGTCATCTTGCAGCGAATCTCTGAAGCTCCTCAATTCTTCCTGGTGCAAGAGGATTTACTTATCCATCTGGCCACCAGATTTGCTACCATCGCCAGCTATTTTCTCCGTGAGCAAGAGAACTACGTCTACTTTTTTACTCACCATGCTGTGCTAGTATCATCTGTTATCAACTCTTTGAAGACCGGCTCAGCAAGAGAAGATCAATTTTTTGTTATAATGTTGGCTATGTTTATATGTTCTCCTTTTGTCTCCTACCCCCACTCCTTTTTTTCCTGGTCCCTTCGCGTTCTGCTGAGTGGGTCTCACTTGTGCGCCGGCCATCGACTCAGTTAAGGCTCAACTCGAGCCAGTCTCCTCAAACCAAGAGGCAAACTCTACTTTCTACGCCATGTTGGCATATTAAATATTGTCAAGGGGAACTTCACCTTCAACATGCAACCAAGATAAGTACAGACTTAAGGTTTTAACCTCATCTTCATCAATTTTATCTACATGCTTTTATTGATTGTTTTATAGACAGCGTGAGATTACTTGTGGGGCGGTAATCATCCTTCGCGGGATTTTCCATGTAGGGCTTTTGTCTAATCAAGCCAATCTTGGTGAAAAGCAGCATTTCTTATGCTTGCTAAATGAGAAATCTTCTCACCACGTGGGATATTATCAAATACCCGCTGTCTATAAATTATAAAGCAAGTTCCTCCGCTGGATTGTCTTTGGCCCAATTTTTCTATTAAGATCGTTCTGGAACCTTCCAGATCTTGTACTCTATCTGCGAGTCTTGCCGTCAGGTATTTTTCACTCACTTGTGAAAATACTATTCAAAATGAGGAATCTTCCTTATAAATTACTGCAATAGCGAACTTTCGTCCACCGTTGGAATGTCCTATGGCGCATTTAATTGTAATTCCCAACTTTCTCAAGAAATAGACTCTCGCCTACCTAGTGCAACCAGTTCTCTTCATTATTGCAATAACTTTCTTTCCCATAAACTTTCGTGTCTCTACAGTGAACTTTTTATCTATTTAAAAGACTATAGTGAAAACTAGTGCTTATCCCACTTTTCTACCGCGTCGTGATCGTCCGTTTACATTAAATCAGGCCATGAACATTGATCCTAAATCCCAATGATCTTTCCTCAACCTTCTACTAACAAAACATATTAATAAAATTGTAACTTCTCCATAAGGTGTCACTCTTCGAAGGACCCTTCTATTTTGCTTGTTTATCATTACTTAATTTCTGTATAATTACGTGTTTTATACACTGTTCAAGCTCACATTGTTTCTCTTTTATAACGAGAGAATACATTTCTTTTAACTCATTAGTGAGTTGTTTCTAGGTCTCACGAAAGGGTACCTGCCCCATTTATCTAGTGATTCCTATCTAAATACAGGAAGTCTAGAACCTTCCTTGTTGATTTTTTCTTCGGGTTTCACAGTAAGTGACCTGCCCTCCTTTGTATAATTGTCATAGACGTAATTCAGCATAAACATAAGAAGTAATAGGAACTTCTTATTCATTTACTCGCTTCCTTTTTTGTTATTTTCGAAGTTGTAACTTTTTCTAAATTAATTACTTGTAAATTCCTTAAAGTACACTCCTTGTACTCAATTTTATGTTCAAACTTTAAGCATTTCATTTGTCTTTTTTAATTCTTACAAAGATTTTTGTACATATATAAGGTTTAAAACCTCATGAATTGTTAATTGCCTGACGCAAATGTTTAATGCTATCTGAGGTCTGTGACCCCAAATTTGTTAACCAGATTGAATGTATGTTTGTTAAAGTTATAAACTTCATTTGCCTTTTTAAATAAATTAAATATTTGTTTTTAGATTCATAATTTCGAAAACACAACGGTTAGGCAAGATCCGGTCTTCCTTGACTCTCCCTACTCAATGCCATTAAACCGATTGATAGGGCTTTCACCACTTGTTACATTTGAGCAAAAACTCTTAGTGGTAACCTTGTTAAAAGTTCTCTTAGCTTTAAAAGCTACTTCTAACTGGCCAGTAAGGCAAGTACAGCTCGCTACGCCAGCTACCTGCTTGTGGAGATCCTCTCCAAAATCTTATGGTCAGTTTTCAAAAAGATAAGTGTTTCTCTTTGCCTAAACTTTTAGTCGGCTACTGGCTGGTTAAAAGCTTAGCCATTTCCAAATGCAACTATTGGTTCATTTACCAAATTCATTTTCAAAGGCATAATTCCTTTATCACCATCCTTTTTGGAAGCACTTGGTCACTGTTCAGGAAGCTTATAACTTCGAAAACTGGAAATACCAAACTTGATTCAAATTATTGGCATTCTTCGAATTACTTTGCAAAAACGAATTTCTTTGAAAAGATATACGATAAATCTGTCACTTTCAGTCATGCCAGACCAACACCCTTCCCCATAGTAGTTTTATGCCTGCTTGAGAGGGAATATACTAAGGCCACTCTCCAGCAAACCGCCCAAGCTCTAGCTGTGTTTCCCGTCAGCTTGGACCAAGCCCTTACCCACTTTAGGTATTCGAGAGCGGATTTGCGGTGGCAACCGCCTCTGAGTGTATTTAAAGCTAAATTTATAACTTTTGTGGAACTCTCATCCTATTTCTCTATCCTTTTTCTCCAGTCCGAAACCCACTTCCTTTGCTTAATCATCTTCCCTTGGTGGGTGGGTTATTCCTCAGCCAATAATCTACCCAATGTTTTCGCCTGAGGTTTATCTTATTTTCAAAAGTACCTGTTTTTCAGTTTGTTCAGAATTTTTAAACAGTCCTTCTCTTATACTCCTCTTGAACTATCAAGATCCAGTCTCTTGCGCACGTGTGCTTTTCTTCCTCTCCACGTCGCACAGTGGTCCTTTTATTCTATCTGGACAAGCAAAATTTCTTTGCATATGGAAAAGGTCTATAAACCTTAAAATAACTGTTCAAAAGTATGTTAAACATTTTACTTATTCTTATTTATAAGAATTCTGGTTAAACTTGTCTTAATAATAACAATGATATTAATCATGTTCAACTGGATGAGGGCTTTCCTTAATGCTGCTGAGCGTAAGTGATTTTGTGACTACAGGTTTTCGAAAAATACTCCAGATTAAAAGAAATCAGCAACGATTGGTATGGTATGTTGGACTCCTAGCTTCATACAATCCATAGATATTTTAATTGAACTATTACAGATATTATGCCACAATAGGCTAATTTTAATTGGAGAATGCATTACATTAAAAATAGTATTTGATGTGTAGATATAGTAAATAACAATTGAACTCTTTTAGTAACCATAATAAAATAATGTGCATGAATACACAAAACATATAATCTCCCATGTCCTCACAATCTCTATATCTCTGGTCAACACAGTAAAAAATTAACTCGTCACTGAAATGTGATTTCATGAATCAGGCTAACCACATGCCCTTCCTTCTGGTTCTTATCACAGCTAAACGTGTGGTGCAACGAAGCACTTAAGAAGGGAAGGAATTAATTAACACAATATATGATCTTTTAGGGGTGTACAGAATTAAACTGAAATACCACACATATATTCAATTATAGGAAAATTAAGACGACAAAAAACTTGCTTAATATCTTGTGATTTGCAACCCAAATTTTTATTAATTGAGCGGACAAATTAATAAGTTTTTCTTCTAACAATATCTTTAACAGACTGTCCAAGGGTTTTCAGATTAGTATTTTCTATCAAATAGTTTAGTAAGACATCACATTCTTTCACTTTCCCACTTGCATGGCGTCAAACATCGAAAAGATATTTCCTCGAAAATCCTTCCGACAGCACTAAAACGAGAATAAAAGCCAAATTTGCAAGCAGTTTTTACACAGACACCACAATAGGATATAGTCTATAGTGTAATGAAAATAATTTCAACAATGGTTGACAATTGCGAATTTCCGGGTCTAAAAACCCATAGAAGAAGGATAAAATATATTTTAAAAGTAACTATTTTCAAACGTTTATCACATAAACACAGCAATTTGTATACGATTTTGCAAATTTAATAACGAAAGAGCGTACCTTGATCTGCCATATCCAGTAGCAAACGATGAAGATAGCTCAACAGTAGTGTGTTTTGGACAGTTCTGTGACCACCGCCACCGCTCAACCGCTGGAATACTAAAATGGCAATATCTCGCGAACCAATCAGGCTAGAGACTTGTACGAGGTGTCAAATTACTCAGGCGAACACCCCCTTTCCATTGGACAACATATTTCCACCCCATAATAAAACCTACCCCTACTAGAGGGTGAAATTGAATTTTGTTAGAGAATCTCTCTTTCCAATTGCAACATGTGAGAGTTTGAATGCCGATATGGAATGTAACGTTGTTCTGCAAACCAATAATCAAAGAGGGGCGTGTTAGGCCTTGAGGTGAGAGTCCCTGTTATTGTTGACGAGCCCCCTGCTGTCGGGCCCCTGTTGATGGGTTATTGTTGACAGGTCCTTGTGGACGAGTCCTTGTGGACAAGTCCTTGTGGACAGGTCATTGTTGACAGGTCATTGTTGACGAGTCCTTGTGGACGAGTCCTTGTGGACAAGTCCTTGTGGACGAGTCCTTGTCCCTTTGGACTTATCCCTTTGGACGGGTCCCTTTGGCCTGGTTCCTACGGACTAGCCCATGAATTTATTTAAATTATGTCAAAGGGCCTAACTACATTTGTGTGTGTTGAATTGACGTTGTTCACTAATCCCCCACTACTATAATGGGATAACGATATGAAAGGAAAGTGACGAAATACATGTGAACACGTGTGAAATGACCTTATTACCGTCCTCCTTGTGAAACAAGTCACATCCTGTTTTGCTTCATACGTGAGAAAATGTGAGTTCATGTGTAATATGATCTAACACACAGGTGTTCACCTGTACACGCGCACGATACGAGCTAACAAGTCACAACCTGTTTTGACAGTGGTGGGAGGTGAAGAGGGGGGGGGGGGGGTAGAGTAAGAGAGAACACAGGTGAAGAGAGAAAGAAATATGTATTGCTCATAATACATGTATAGCTGATGACTGTACATAGGACTGTAGGTTAAGTACAACATGAGTAAATAAATAAATACAAGACACACAGGTTCACACAACAAGTAATTTATTAATCCAAGAATTAAAGGCTGAGCTAAATCCCAACCATTTTACATATAGTTTATTTCCTTTTTGTTTCAACACTTTTTCCACAAGGTAATGTTTAGGAAATGCTGTCTTTTGAAGTTCTTGAAGATAAAACCTGCCTTTTATGGGTTGATGGTTGAGGTCCTCGAGTAAATAGGTGACTGGACTGTTCAGGTTGACTTGACGAATTCGAAATAGTTCAGTCCCCCAATTTGGTGTGTAGCCCTTGTCGAAGACGGACTTGAATTTGCTCACACGAAAATGGTCCCCAATGTTAAGGCGATGACGTTTAGGGTCTGCTGTTTTTATGGGGTTAAACAGTTTAACCAGTTGTAGAATATTTTTAGTTACAAGTCGTGGCTTGGTCCCAATGGTTCTGTGTTTGTTGTCGTTGTAACGTGACACTAACTCAGGTAACAAGTCCAACCAGCGATAAGTGCCCTGAGCGGTAAATGCTTTCCACATATGGGTTTTCAATGTTCGGTTGAACCGCTCGACCACGCTGGCTTTGAGATTGCTGTACGTGGTGTAATGGTGAATATCCTTAGATTTGAGAAAACTGGAGATATTCTTAATGAAAAATTATTTTCCCTGGTCGGTTTGTAGCAGCTGAGGTTGACGTTTAGATTGTTGAATAATATGTTGAAAGGCTTTGGTGACTAGTGGACTAGACTTGCGACGCACAGGTTCAACAAACGCCATTTTGGAATAAACATCAATAACCGTCAACATATAGCGTACACCATCGTTAACGTTAGCATAGGGAATCATTTCAACCAAGTCTGCTTGCCAAAGTTCATCCACACCCTGTGAAATCACCTTGAGTCGCAGATAGTGACGTCTAGCTGGAAGATGCAACTCGTCAGCAATACCCATTTTAATGGGTGAGGGCTTAAACAATAATTTTGGCATTTCGAAGTTCTTCCTCAATTTCTTGAATTTCCCAATCGTGACCAGTATGGCCGGCTTGACGTGAAGCATGCAACAACTGTAGTCGCTGGACGAGTTTATTTGGATTGTGCCAGTAGGTAACATCCACAATGGGTTTTAATGGTTTAAATGTCACCCCTGAAGCGGACACTTTACGACGACCACTTTGACTAGTGGGGAACATTTTTGCAATGATGGTTTTATATTTTTGGGATATATTAGCATTCACTTGTTGAGTGGGATCATACTGTCTTTTGTGAGCATGGGTATCCAATAAAATGGATTTATATTTACTAAGGTTCTCTGACGTATAATCTTGAGATGAGGGAGTCCGAGAGAACAGTAGCTTAAACAGTCTTGGTATTAATTTATAGTTGATCTTTTTAATGACAAGCTTTAGTACGACTAAATTTAATCGATGAATCACCAATTTTAAAACTATCATTCTCATAGCGAACGCCATATGTGGTATCTGTGTTTCCAACAAATAGATTGGTGAAATAGGGTTCCAGTGTTGATCCATAATATTTTATTAAAATGTTTTTCAGTTGAGCTTTATGTTGAGGGGTGGCCAAGAGTTGTGAAAATGGTGACGATCTGGAAGGGCAAGGGGTTTCGACCATGGCCAAGGATTTCCTTTTTCTTAAAAACTCTGCAAGGGGTGATGCCTTTTTTGAGGCGTAAACACTTGTTCCTCATTATCCTCAACTTCTCTAACACTAGTTAAATCTTCCTGTTCCTCTGCATCTTCCTCTTCCTCTTCCTCAGAGTCCTCGTGGTGCGTCTGACTGGCTTGTGAAACGGTACGTAGCGTTTCAGATGGCTTGAAAGAGGGTTTCAACATAGCTTTTAGCGGAGATGCTAAATGTTGTTGAATAAACAAAGCATGATCCGCACGCGATCGTTTCAATTGACGAAACTTTCGGCGAATAGTATTTTTTGCTCTAATAATATGCTTTTTCAATTGACTCTCTGCTAACGCCATGATGTCGTGACAAATGACTTGAGAGGGAATGATACAGTGCCTTAAATAGCAATAAAATGATCAAACCCTAAGCGATACCGCCCTTGGTTGAGTTCACTTTGTTTGTCAATCACTAAACAGGCATGACGTTGTGTGTTCCAGCACTTGCCACACAATTCTGTAAACATTTGAAAGGTCATATCCGGATTCACATGTTCATTATAAATGTAACGACTGTTCCTCTCGTCCTGGCGAAATAAAACAATGACATTGGCATTGTCACGAATCAACTGTTTGGACATTTTAGAATACGTTTGTCCAAGATAGAAGCAATCGATATGTTTGTGTCGACCCATGCTGAAATAGCTTTGAATGATACCTTGTCGTTCAGTGGATACATCATCGAAAATCATGAGTGAATCAGGCTTTACCTCATCCGGTGAAATAACATTTTCTTGCGTGGAAAATGTAAAATACCCCATATTCTCATTTTTTAAATCCAGACATGACTTGATCCAGAAACACGTAGAGGGGTTGGTAGAGAGATTTTGCGAAAATATAAATATTTTGAAAACACAGACCATTGGGCGCTGTAATATGTGTCAGCAAAAGATTGGTCTTTCCACAGCCGGAAGGTCCCACAATGATGCAGCGAATGGAAGATGGAAACAGTGAACCATGGCGTTGTTCACGTGATGTGGGGCAGAGATGGGAAACCATGTCCCTCACGGGGAATGACTCTTGCTGCTTAATTAGCTTCATTTCAACTAAGGCTTAGAGAGGCTAGCAGGCTGTCTATATACATCGCACCGAGCCTTGTCACAGTAGACTCTTACTACAGGTTGACGATGGATGTCTTTGGACGTGCGTTGATGGTCAAAGCTAGGTCTGTTCCCATACATGATCCTAAACTAGAAACAGATCCTGCTAATAAACACTATGTGGATAGGTCAGTAGTGCCACGCACAAAACAAGGAGATTATGACTTTAAAGGAAAGCGGTTAACTCATGTAAAACATCCTCAAGTGTCAACAGACGTTACTACAAAAAGTATGTGGATAACAAGGTGTATGAGTTTTATGATAAAGTGCCTCAGCTTACGGTGAATGGTTATAGCGCTAATCATCACCGCATTATTCACGTGGAAGACCCACAAGAAGATGATGATGTCTGTACCAAGCGATACGTGACCTATGAAATGAAAAGGCTTTATAAATTTATCCCATCTGTATTTTTAGTGCATCTGACAAATGTAAAACCTGTGAATGAGAGAAACCATATACCGCTAGTTCATGACCAGCACTTGACCTATGTGCTTGCTTCAGGTTTAAGCCACTATCGACTACACTATAATGGAACCATTCACATCAAATATGCCATACCTGATGAGAACCATTTACAAATAGAGATAAATGGTCATAGAATGTTGGTCCATAACCATGAAATGGTCAATGCAGGAGACGAATTATCCTTTCATCTCATGTTGACATGGAATGAAAAGCAAGCTGGAAAAACCATAAACGATTTCCCACTTTATGTAGAATTGGAATATACAGCCATGAAATAAAAATCTGACGTTAGTTGTGACTTAAACTTTCTTGTGAAAGGTTGTTGGTCATCATCATCATCATGGTGAAACAAAGATATGTGGTGAGAAAGACAAAAAAATATGAGCCTGTCCTCGGCAAAGCCTGGGCTTATGACATTCGTGGACAAGCCCTTGCGAAAGAAAAAAAGAAAAAATAATGTGTTGACCATAAGGAAAGCTCTTCGAGTAGCACAGAGACATGTTATTCCAGAACGTCAGCGACAGGGTTCAAAACAAGGGCGAGTGATCCCCGTCCCCAAACGAGCGGGATTTTTACCTGCATTATTCGCTGGTCTGGCTGCTCTAGGTTCACTTTTAGGCGGCGCCAGTGCAGTGGCAAAAACCATTGAAGCCGCGCAACAGGGCAAACAAAACTCAATGAAAGTCAGCGACACAATGAAACAATGGAGGCCATTGCTATGGGGGCTAGAAATGTCAATTTGAAGCCAGCCTTTTATCAACAAGGATTTGGAATTTCACCTTTTCGAAAACAAATAAAATACATCTTTAACCTCAGCCATAGCAAGACATGCCCTGACGCATCAGCAAGTAGAAAGCTATGCTAAACAACTGAAGCTTTCTCATTTTCGAGGTGTGGTTATGCGAAACCAATTACCCTCACAACCCTGGAAACATGAATGTGCTGTTGTCAATTTAGATGATCACCGAGGACCTGGAACACATTATGTAGCTTATGTCAAAGAGGGATCTACTGTATGGTACTTTGACAGTTTTGGGAATTTGCCCCCGCCCATGGAACTAGTGGCCTATTTTGGAAACAGGATCAAGATATATTATAATGTGAATCGTGAGCAAACGTTTAACAGCCAACAGTGTGGACGTTTGTGTTTAATTTTTTTATATAAGACCCAACATAAGCAAAAACGTCAACAGTATGTCGGTGGAAAGTAAGACGTTTACACTGCATGGACGTGGACCTGAAGTGAGCCTAGACTTTTACCCACCTATCGAATTGAGAGAAAAACCCTACGGTTTAGGACTTGTTTCTCTTGAAACGTACAATCGAATATACAACATACGTGAAAATGTGAACAACAAGTTTTACTATCATGATTCTGTGCTCACCCTGAACTCTGGTGGATACACGATAGATGACATTTATGAACACATTTATGTGGTGTTGATCAATGAATATGGTTTAAAGTCATTTCTCGATGGAACGCGCAAGTTTGAACTTGTAGGAAATACCAACACTCATCGCTGCAGTATTTTTTCTACATTCAAAATTGACTTTAAAACACACACCGATTCCATTGGTCCATTACTAGGTTTTAAACCACGCCTGTTGGAGCCCAACAAAAAACATGAATCAGACCATGAAGTGAAATTCATTGAGGACCATCATGTGTCGGTGACGTGTAACATTATTAGTCAAGTGTACACCAATCAAGAACCATCGCATTCGCTTTATGACTTTATCGTAACATCACCCAATGGTTATATTATTCGTGAAAACCCTCCAGTGGTGCTTTTTCATTCTGTGGCTGTCGATGGTATTAGTAATATAACATTAAGACTGATCAATAGAGAGCAACAACTCATTGATCTAGATTCTACCACACCAGTGACTTACAAGTTGGTGCTAAAACCACTATGAAGTTTGTATATAAAGCAACAGCACCGTCTAGGAATGGTGTTAGTTGTTTACCACGTGAATACACGTTAACATCTCAGAACAAGCAGATTTTACAGCATTTGGGTTACCACATTAACCCCCGCGATGAATTCTATTCTAGAGGTAGCGAACCACCTCGAGGAGCAACCAGGAGTGGTAAGAATTGATCTGCATTCTTATCAAGCTCAAACACCTGGACTCAATAACAATGATGAAATTCAATTTGTTATCAACAACCAAGATATTTACACTCTACCGCATGAAAGTGTTATTCAGATTGAAGGTCGGCTCACCAAAACCGATGGTTCTACACCCACTACATCCAAGTTAGCCAACCATGCTTTCGCCTTCCTGTTTTCTGAAGTACGTTATGTCATTAACGATATCGTGGTGGATAGCACTCGAAATGTGGGTATTTCCAGTGTCATGAATCTATATCCCTCTTATAGTGAGGAAGAAGCTAAAACACTTTGCATGGCGGGTTGGTGCCCTGACTCGACCAATGACTGGATGGTACACACCGATGGCACCTTCACTGGATATTTACCTCTTAAACTGATTTTAGGCTTTGCTGAAGATCACCAGCGCATTGTGGTCAACGCAAGGCAAGTGCTTTATCTGGTGAGAGATAGGAGTGATAATAATGCACTCAAGGGAGTCGACAATGCCCCCATTGATTCAAAAATTCAACTACAACGCTTGCTATGGAAAGTGCCTCATGTGACCCATAACGATAGCAAAAAACTGGACATACTCAAAATGGTAAAGAGAGATATACCTCTACCCATGGAATTTAGAAGCTGGGCACTCCATGAGTACCCGTTATTGCCCACCACCAACACACACAGTTGGTCTATAAAAACAGCCCGCTATACAGAGAGACCTCTCTACATGATTGTGGGTTTTCAAACGAATCGCAAGTATCAACAAACCAAAGATGTCACGCAATTTGATCACCTGCAATTGAGAAATGCACGTCTTTTCCTCAACGGTGCTTTGTTTCCCTATGAAGGGCTGGATTTAGATTTTTCAAAAAATAAGTTTGCCCCCCTGTACGACTTGTTTTCTAAATTAAGATGGTCGTATTATCAAAAAGAGAATTGTCCAATGTTGTCACCCCAAGCTTTTAAGACAAGGGCGCCACTGATTGTCTTTGACTGTTCCTACTTGGAAGAGTCTGTCAAACCATTCAATATTGACATTCGACTACATTTTGAAACGCATGACAATGTTCCAGCCAATACCACGGCCTACTGTTTGATTATTCATCACAAACAAGTCAACTATTATCCACTGTCCAACCAAGTGACAAGTGTATAAATAGCAGGTCAACACACATCAAACCGCTCAGTCCTGTCTTGCTTTCAAGCCTCAAGAGAAGTTACATCCATGAATTTAAAATCTGAGGAACAACGTTTCAAGACCTTTGCGACGTGGCCGGTGCCTTTTATAAACCTCCAAGCCTTAGCAGCCGCTGGATTCTACTATTTAAAAAGAAGAGATGAAGTGAAATGTGTGTTTTGTCCCATCATCTTAGACCAATGGCAAGAGAGCGATGAACCCATGAAGGAACATCAGCGATGGTCACCTGCCTGTCCCTACCTATGCAGAATGGAGGTGGGTAATATACCCTGTCATTCAAGTTACCCCTCACTCGTACCTCTAAGAAATGAAAAAAGTTATGATACGTGTGGACTTTATGGTGCCGGCAGTGCTTCAGTGAGCAGATCACAGTCAAAAACATCCAGTTTAGAGACATTGGGATATCATCGGTGTTATGGACACAATAAACACAAAAGACTTTTTTGTTGTATGAGATGGTACCGCCTCTATCCTAGAACGAAAAAAGAATGTAAAACTTGCTATGCTAATAAAATAATGTAATTAAAATTTGTTGTTGTTATATTATTATTTCTTATGCCCCCCCTGTCATATCCTAACCTCTATAGTGACTACTCGATGTTTTTATTTTCTTTTTACTAGAATGGAATGTAAGTAAATGACATAGGTACACTTTACTGAACAATTGTCAGTCTGTGGTCAGTTGGACTTGATCCAGACAAGAGTGAACATGTTGCGTACACTGATTGTCGACTGTCAAGGGTTTAAAATTGGAGATAACAAATTTATATTTAAAGAAGTGGCCATCATCGATTGTTCCACTTTTTGGATATCACAAGCTACTCATTTGGTGTTTAAACCACCTTATGCGTTTGATTAGTTGTGTGATAAAGACCGTAAACAAACCCAGTGGATTGAAACTCATATGCAACTAGACTGGAAGCAAGGAACCATTTCATATAAGCACCTGGACATGGTCATGAAAGCCCACTTGTCTTCTACCCTTGTAATATTTGTGAAAGGTAGTGAAAAACGTCAATGGCTACAACCATTTTTAGCGTCTTACTGTCAATGTATCGATTTAATGGACATGGGCTGTCCATCGCTGCAAACACTCATGGATCGCTGCCCCTGTGACAATATTACCCATAAAGCCTTGGCACAGGTGTGGCAATTGTTTCATTGGCTATCCACCAATGCCTGCTGGGAGTTGTTAAATAAAATTAAAACTAAAGGTTTACCTGTGGATGACACCAGTGAGATTTCTACAAGCGACGTGTAAACATCAACGTGATACCATGGAGAAAGGGGATGCTACCGATAAAGCGATTGGAAAGTTCTTTGTGTGTAAAAAGAAACTAGACAGTTTTACCAAAGAAGAATTATTGGCTCTTCCAAAATCATTCATTTATTATGTCGCAGCAAATGCAGTGAAAGAAATCTGGCAACATGTACCAAAATCATGGACTCAAGACCCTGTGTTAAGTGAATTGCAACCATGTACGGATTATGATCACCATAAGCAAGTAGCTATGGCAAAAATACCCTCTATGCGGCAGTGTGCTACTTGTCAGCTAGTCAAACTGTATCATGGTCATAAAAGTCCATGTAAAGACTTTGTTTCTTCATTCCACGGGTGTGATGGAGAAAAAAGCAGCAACAACAAACATCATCCACAGAGGAGGAGGAAAATCAAACCTTTTCTCCACTTATGGAAAAGGATATGCCAGACCTGTACTGGCAATAGCGTCATTAACAAAGTAATTCAATACTTGACTTTCAAAATCTACCTACCTGGTTATTATTTGTGTGGTCCTGGAACTTGCCTTGAAGAACCTTTTGCAGCGTGGTGATATACCTATTAATCCTTTGGATCGAGTATGCACCTTTCTTATCACCACAGTCATCCTGCATTAAGACGTGTAGCGGATAAAGAGTAGTTGAAAAGCTAAACAACTTTTGACATCCTGTGATGTCTCAGTGGGAGAGAGGTTGGCAGCCCTCATTGTGATTAGTGCTATATAAGGAAAGTTAATAATGAGTGGACATGAACATTGAAAAGTATTGAGGAATTGGTATTTCTTTGTATTCTATTTTTGTAAAGCTCTCTTTGTTGTGAAATAAAAACAAGGTTTACAAGATCACAATTTCTTTTAATGTTTAAAAATGGTGATAGCCATTTCTTCATTTTCATTTTTTCTTACATGAATATTTACATTTTCCACTTTCCCTTTTTTACATTCCCCTTGTTTAGTTCACACATTCTGTACATTTTTTTTGTTGTGAAATAAAAATAAGGTTCACTAGATCACTATATTTTTAATTAAAAAAAATGGTGATAGCCATTTCTTCATTTTCATTTTTTCACACATGAATATTTACAATTTCCACTTTACATTTTTTACATTCCCCTTGTTTATTTCACACATTCTGTAATAAATAAGGTTCACCAAATCACTATATCTTTTAATTTTTAAAATGGTGATAGCCATTTCATTTTTTTTTTTCACACATGAATATTTACAATTTCCACTTTTCATTTTTTACATTTCCCTCGTTTAGTTTACACATTCTGTACATTTTTGTTGTTGTGAAATAAAAAAACAAGGTTTACCAGATCACAATGTCTTTTTAATTTAAAAATGGTGATAGCCATTTCACTGTTTCACACATGGATATTTACAATTTCCACTTTACATTTTTTACATTCCCCTTGTTTAGTTCACTCATTCTGTAATTTTTTTAAAAATCTTTTCGTAATATACAAAAGCAAACATTTTACACTAAAATGTATTACTTATCTTATTTTTTACTAAACTACTGTAGCCTAACATTATACATTCTATTTACAGTTTTCAAAAAAAAAAAATATTACAATATAAAACACACTACAAATATTACAATTTAGTGATCATTAGACTTCAGTAAAGTAATAGTTGTCAATGCGACTGTTTCCCCAAGCAAGAGTATCAAATGTGTTGGGTATAATGAATCGTTTGTTATCTTCATTACTTAAAGCAACTTTGTTCAACAAATTGCTATGTAGCTGATGATTTTTACTTCTAAATACACACATTTCCTTATATAATACAGGTGGGTTACTAACTATACAGTTTTTATAATCACTTATATCTAACTTTTTACTAACAACATTCTTTTTCACTCCTTTTAATTCTTTTACTACTACATCATCAATTGTCATATAGCTGTATGATTTAGATTTTGTGCCTACAAAGGTGTCTATAATAACACCAGCACATTCATCCTTAAATTTCCCAAGAACCTTTTTGTTTACTAGAGGTAAATGGTAAATATTATCCTTGAGGTAGTCACTTGTATCAAACCTATTTAGCTCAGTTTTGATATCCTCGTAAAAATCATCAGTTTTAAACTCATAAATAAAAGAATCTGTGTCTGTGTAGAGTAATTTAGCATTATCAAGATAGTTTTTCTTTACATAATCATAGTGAAATTCATACATAAGTGTTTTTGATAATTCCAGAATGGTGTAACCCACATATATGGGTTTGTTGTAAGTTACTTTAAGGCGATTGTATTACAACTAAATCCTCATGAATAATTGAACAGCTATGAAAGTTAGGCTTGCTTATCATGTTGCTCGCACCATACCTTTTACCATCATTCTCCCACTTTGTTATCAGCTTTACATCAACTCGTTTATCAACATTCTCCATAGTCTTTCCAAAAATACTATTATTCATGAGTTTATAAAAATCTTTTTCAAACGCGTTTGTTGACTGCGTTCATAAATTATTGTTTAGATCAATATACGGTTTGAGCCATGCTGACTGATGAAATTGCAATACGCTATGAATTTTAGTTAATTTCAATCCATGCTGTAGACACTGTTTCAAGTTTTGATAATGTATTACATATTTACATTTATCATTTACATTAGCAATTAATATTTTTGTTCGTGATGTGATGTATGGAGATTTCATATTCTCAGGACAAAATGGTAAATCATTATGATCATCATGTAACTCTTTAGGGTACTCAATATTTACCTCTAAAATATATCCTTTATCATCGTTATCATTAAGAGTGTCAACATGTAAGACATCAATTTCAGGTTGTGTCAGCCAGCGAAAATCTTTCAGTGGTAGATAGTGACTCATAGCCCAACCATATTGGTTATTTGCATCGAGGTAGACAATATACTTTGACTCTTCACAAGGGTTGTAGCTAGGCATGTATTTATTATTCGCTTTAGAGTACCGTCCACTACATTGGCTTAATCCACCTCGAATTGATGATTTTATAAAGTTGATCATGTCTATATCAGCCGTTAATTCAAAATTTACTTTCGTTTTTTTTCAACATTGAACTGAAACTTAACCCAGGAGCAGTGAAATACTGACAAAGATCAAGGTCATAAGTTTTCATACAAACATTTCGAAAATTTTCAAAAACATCTGCTAATAACAACACATCTGTCTTCAAATATATGTCTGAATATTCTCCTAAAGTTTGAATGTGGAACTGTGTCCATACACGTTGTGCATGTAAATATTCCTGATCACTGATATGACTTGTGTTTAAGGAACTGTAAAATGCATTTTTCGGTGGTAAACAACACTCCTCAAGACGTTCCACACAGTTAATATGTTCATAAGGGAATATACAGTTTTGACGAATCAAATTAAAATCATCTTCTTTAGGAAAGACACGATGAATTTCATGAAACTGATCTGATTTTAAATTACTAGCCAGCTTATCAAGACTACTCGGCATAAAGCGGAATGAATCTAAAAATCGCAGTTTAATGGTTTTTTATTGCTAGTTTTGATGTATTTTGTGAACGATATGTATTGTTCCTTATTATTTGCAATCACATCAATTTTCACATCTGAAGCTCCAAATTCTTTAACGATAAAGTGGTTATCGTATTTGCTACCGTTATGTAGAATGACCGGAATGAATTTACGTACTCTATAATTTAAATTACATTCTTGGTGAGCAGCACCACGATATTTTCCTGTTAAATGGTCATGATCGCGAACCCTGTCTGTATATAAACATTCACCACATATAAAACAATTAGTTTCAGTTTCAAAATTCATTTGCTCTGAGGAAATTAGTGGCTCCATTGGAATGATCGTATTTAAAATAGAGGATATACGAATGGCATCTTTCTCAAGCCTTCCCATAAAAACTTTAGGTGCATCAGGTCCTCTATAGAGCTCAAACTTATTTAAAGATTCATCATAACTATATTTAATATAATATGCAAAGCTAAAAGGTTCATGAATGTGAGTTGTGTTGGTGAAAGTTTGGGCTGGATTTGATGAACATGTATTAAATGGTTTTAGCAAAGCCTCGAAGTCAGCATATATAACAAATGGCACTCGAAGCTGTTTCTCATAATCCTTAAATTTTAGAATGTTATTTTTAGGAGTCGGTAATACCGTACACACTTGATTACATCCCCATTTTTGGTGTTGAGTTAGTTGGTCCTCTTTTCTGAAATGCAGCAAACAGCCATCACACAACCACTTTTTACCATCGCGTTTTGTTATCTGACTACCAACAAGTCTACTTAAATGTTTTATCCAACAATAGTGGGCGTTTTCACCTTCGGTTATGTATAGTAAATTTACATGAGCATCCTTTTTTCCTGAGTATAATATAGAGGACCAACTATACTCTTATTTTCAATTCCATAAACATTAATACTTACATTGTTCAGCTCTTCAAAACGTTGAATGTCTTTTATCGCCATAGGAAATTCTATTTCTTTTAAATCTAACACTGAAGAATAGTGAGGATATGATGATGTTCTATCCATATGCCCCACTGCTGAATGGAGAGCTGAGGTTACAACCCACGCAAAACATGCTTGATCACTATTCCAAACGTTCACAACAGCTTTCTTCCGTTTGATCCATCCTGGCAAATCAATATATGATGATGCTCGAAGGGGGTTGTATTTATTCAGGTTGGTTTCTAAATAAAGTACTTCAACCAACGCCCAGCCTGACTCCCTTTCCTGGAACTCTTCACTCTTCACAATGATAGCACTTGAAATATTTTGGTATATATCACTAATATTAGTTGATTCGCTAACAATTATGTTTTTTGTATTAAAGGATTTGATATCCGTAATTTCACCTTCGCTCCCAGTTTTTACATAGAGGCCAAAAATTTCAAAATTCATTTTAATTGTTTTATGCTCTACTAAAACATTTTCTACTAAGCCAAACACAGTAGGTTGAACATTTTTTAAAAATGATTCAATACTTTGAGTTTTTCTTTACTATAAAGTCTATAACTAGCAATTCGACTTTTAAATGCACTACCTATTTGTTGAATATTTCCAGAATTTCTTTCATGGCAAGTGTTATTTTTATGTTGAATACTGCGTAAATGTCCATGAATGATTGAAGAAGGTATATCAATATTACATACATTACAATGTGTTATTGAAGGTTCACCATTCTTTTTTCTTTTTGTTGCAAAACTATTTTCACAATCTTGAGAACGTTTACGCTTTTGAGTATCACATTCATTTAAAGATTCCGTGCTAGTTGATGGTTTTACAGATTTCAATTCCTGTTGTTCTCCATGCACTTCAACCATGTGGAATTGATATCGCTTTACAGCAGAAAAACCAACTTCGCAAACTGAACACGAAAATGGTGCAGTACTGACATGTTTTAAATTTACATGTCGTGTAAGACTATCCTGTCTGTTAAATGTTGTAACACAATGACTGCATACAAACATTTTCTGATTATGTTTTGTACTTGCATGACGTTGAAAGCTGTCAGGTCTTGAGAACTGTTTCTTACAATCACCACACTTGAACATGATGATTACTTTCCAAGTTATCTATAAAAGAAAGAAATCACCAATGTTAATAAAAGATAAAACAAAAAGTACAATATAAATAGTTTAATTATATTCCAGTCAATGGTTACAGCAGGGTATTTAAATCGATCTGTGAACTCCTAGCAAGTCTAACTTTATGTAGTTCTAACTGGGGGTTACTATATACCACTGTCACTGACACCTAGCAGTGAATATTGGAACTTGATAGAGTGGTAGAAACCAGCGGTCGCCAGTTAAGTGAGCTAAGTGTGACGTCATAGCCAGTCTTAAAACAAGTCTAAACTTGCAGAACATGTCACGTGATAGAAACCAGCGATCGCCAGTTAAGTGAGCTAAGTGTGACGTCATAGCCATTCTTAAAACGAGTCTAAACTTGTAGAACATGTCACGTGATAGAAACCAGCGATCGCCAGTTAAGTGAGCTAAGTGCAACGTCATAGCCAGTCTTAAAACAAGTTTAAAATTGTAAAACATGTCACATGATAAGGTTAAGTTAGGTAAAGTTAGGTTATGTTAGGTGAACTGAGGTTAAGTCTTTAAATATTCCCTCTGTCACTGACACCTAGCAATGAACATTCAGACTTAATAGAGCGGTAATGAAAATCTAACCTACAAAATTAGCTTTACACACCATGGTCAAGTAGTTCCATCTTTTGACTGCCAAATATACAATTTTCACTAACATTTAGGGGTGAACATTGGAAAATATCACTCTAACTGTTTAAAAGTTATTAGAGGGGGCACTTACCTTTTTATATTTTATCAACTGCTGTCACTGAATGAACAGATTGTAGGAATCTGGTAACCTACAGGTACCCAATTATCTGTAAACAAATCAATCAATCAATCAATCAATCAATCAATCAATAAATACATTCCAATCAATAACTTCAACATCAATTAGTAATAAAAGACTACAATCCATTAATAATAAGTACTTACCTTGCAAAATAATTTAATGATTTTCTACCAAAACGGCTTTTTTTACAACTCTTGAGCAGTAATAGAGCACTGTTCACTCAAAGCGAGTAATAAAGTCTGACAGTAGGGAGATATATGACACCCCTCTTATATAAACTCTCATAGCTCGTGTCAGCAGTTTTTTGCAGATCATTGCAATTCCTTTCCCAATACAGTTGAGAGTCCAAAGTACACTAGGAACACCTGTGTGGTATCCAATGACTGCTGACTTTGCATGATCATCACCCATTGTCTTAATCAACATATGGGGTTTCAAATTACTGCAGCGTCAGTCATAGCAACAGCAGTGTGCGCTCTCTGGTATGTCAGCAACATGACACCGGAAGGAACACCTGTGTAATATCCAATAACTGCTAACTTTGCATGATCATCATCCATTGTCTTAATGAACACTTGCGGTTTCAAATTACTGCAGTGTTAGTCATAGCAATAGATCTGCGCGCTCTCTGTCATGTCTGTAATATGACACAGGAAGTAACAAGACGTCTTACTGTACGTGCCATCTCCTCAGTTTTAACATCTTATGAACATGTATTATTCTCTTTCAACTACAAATGACTCGTTAGAACACATCCATCCACCAAGTTAGATCCCTTGTATGTTCACATGTATTTCGTCACTTTCCTTTCATATCGTTACCCCATTATAGTAGTGGGGGACTGGTGAACAACATCAGTTCAACAAACACAAATGTAGTTAGGCCCTTTGACATAATTTAAATAAATTCATGGGCTAGTCCGTAGGAACCAGGCCAAAGGGACCCGTCCAAAGGGATCAGTCCAAAGGGACAAGGACTCGTCCACAAGGACTTGTCCACAAGGACTCGTCAACAATGACCTGTCAACAATGACCTGTCCACAAGGAATTGTCCAAATGGACTCGTCCACAAGGACCTGTCAACAATAACCCATCAACAGGGGCCCGACAGCAGGGGGCTCGTCAACAATAACAGGGGCTCTCACCTCAAGGCTTAACATGCCCCTCTTTGATTATTGGTTTGCAGAACAACGTTACATTCCATATCGGCATTCAAACTCTCACATGTTGCAATTGGAAAGAGAGATTCTCTAAAAAATTCAATTTCACCCTCTAGTAGGGGTAGGTTTAATTATGGGGTGGAAATATGCTGTCCAATGGAAAGGGGGTGTTCGCCTGAGTAATTTGACACCTCGTACAAGTCTCTAGCCTGATTGGTTCGCGAGATATTGCCATTCTAGTATTCCAGCGGTGGAGCGGTGGCGGTGGTCACAGAACTGTCCAAAACACACTACTCTCAACAAACACGTCTTTACAAGCACAATATTAAAACACAAATAATCAGTTCCGCTTCCAGCTGAGGATGCGATAAGAAACATCCTACTTCAGCGATCTCTCACTCTCCAGGAGGTGAACTAATATGACATATAGGCACAGTTCTGAGGTCATCGGACATTACTGATACTAAAAACGTGATAAATCATGAAAATACATAACATTTATTTTTTGCATTTTGAGCGCCCAGATAGTGCAAAAGGACCACTGTGCGTCGCCCTGAATCCTAGCAGAAATATATCTCAATGAAGAGGATAAGTAATAACTACGGAATGGTTTAGTACTGGCGAACCTGCGATAGTGACTTAATATACATATTAAAATTAGAAATGCAACAAAATCTCACCAAATTAGTTCATTGCGAACGTCTCATTTAATGTTAATTCTTAAGAGTCAGAGTATCCAACAGACATTTCAAAAAGTACACATCACAGTATGCATAGAACGGAATAAATGCGGTATGTGAGTTGGTCAACATCCCTGGAATCTTCTGCATACCGATGATGTCTTTGTTGGCAAGCGCGACACGCCAAGACCTAGAGGAGTAAACACAGATTTGGAATGACCACCTTGATGCATATGGACTGAAATTAAACATTTCCAAAACTGAATACTTGGAGTGTGGAGAGCAAACAGATGGCCCTATATATACTGTTGGAAAACAACTCAACAAGATCACTGGATCCCGATATTTGAGAAAAGTACGAATGTGAACACATAATGCTTGGCCTAAATGTCGACAGGTGTCAGGAGTTTTATGTGATCGTAAGATTACCATTCGACGTATTGTAAGTCTTCCTGAATCTTTGCTTGAGACGTATCATCAATCGAAGATGGCCGGATGTCATATCAAATGAAGATCGATGGGAGGAAACCATCCCGTGGAAAATGGATATACAAATGAAGGAGAGAAAGTGGCGATGGATAGGCTACACCCTAAGGAAGTCTGCTGGAGCCATTGAGAAGACTGCCTTCGATTGGAACCCACAAGAGTCCCGAAAACGAGTTCGTGCGAAGAAGACCTGGAAAAGGACGATCGAGGAGAATACATGGAAATGGGAAAGACAAGGAGTAAGGTGAAGAAGTTGGCCAACAACAGGACCCGATGGAAGCCTTTCACGAAAGCCCTATGTTCCGAGAGGAGCAACAGGAATTACGTCAAGTAAGTCAAGATTCCTGTAGAGCTGAAATCAAAAGTATACCACACTGTGATCAGACCTGTAGCTTTGTATGGAACTGAGTGTTGGCCAGTAACCAACAGATGTGAGCAAGTGCTGCTCTCCATGGCGATGAGGATGCTGCGCTGCTCCATTGGCCTAACAAGACTAGATCATGTCACCAATTACCATGCACATGCCGGACGTTTGTTTTAGACGATTGCCTTCGACCTTGAAGCTTGCGGGAGAGCCTGTACACAGTCACTATGTCGCCCTCTCGCTTCACAGTTGCCACCACCGATCTGATGTTATGGAATTCCTCACTTGAGTACGTGACGACACCACCGTGAAGAACAGTACAGTCCACGTCGAAATATTGTGATCGGGAAGTGCACGTTACATAGTTACTAAGAGAACGCCATTATATTATTGCTATTGACTGTACTTCAGCAGTAGCGGAGCTAGTTTTGTCCGTCGTCTGACCACATGGGGCAGGTGACAACAACACATGAACTGTAGTTACTTGCCTCCAGGTCTCCATTATGATTTTTCACTGGTCAAAAACCATTGGTGTTGCATCGAAACCTGACAAGATGCTGGAAGCTCACCTGTGTTGCTACTGTACCAGTATTTTGGCTAGCAATAGAACACTTGTATTTATAAGAAACGAATACTGCACTTTTATGACAAGATTCCAACTTGCAGTGGAGAATTACAGCAAGTTAGGCGCGGGGTTAGGGAAACTGATTAGGCAACCCTGCTACGCAGCAAAGAGGACGTATCAGCCAGTCCTTGGTGCAGCAAAGAACATATGTTTAGGAAGGTACAGTTAGATCACAAGATGGCTACCCTACAAGCGCGACATGGAAATATACAATTATTAACAATTACAGAGATCGCAGAGGGGATCGACGACATGGAAATATAATGACATATAAGAAGGAATAATTTAAAGGCATTTAAGAAGGTATTAATGCTTTTATAACGCTAACAGATGTTTATCGCATTTATGGTACACCAACTTCGATATGTCGACCGGACAGAGATGGATCGTGGGTAGAATCTAGTCCCGCTGAGAGGAGCTCGGTAAGGTGACACTCACTCGCTTTTTGGTTCTGTCAGAACAACAGTCTCAAATAACATTGAAATATTTGTGCGCTTGTGAAAGTACGGTACTGGTAAAGTGCTACTCTGCTTTCAGGCAGGCACGGCTGAGAAACAGAGGACGACTGCATATCCTTGTGTGAACACAGTTCGGTATAGGAAAGTGTCGCGATAGAACTTAGTGCTTCATATAGATTGTTCGTTAACTCATTCGGTATTTCGAAGGAACGCAATCCAGGCGGTCAACGTGAGATGGATATTTTGTTACGGACAGCTGTTTCGGACGGAGAGAAGACGGGTTCGAACACCTGAATTACTGACCAATACTTCAACTTCTCAACGCCGAGGATGACGGTTTGGTCGCACCAGTGATGTATGTCCTCACATACATTTACATACATTATCCAGTAATCATTATACAAAACTAAAATGGATTATAGTGCTGAAGTGAGGGGAATGGTGAACCATTACTGTATAAGAGTAGCAATGACTTGCTAAGGCACTGACAAGGAATTCAGCACTTAAGCAGAATTGAACTTCTTAGAATGACCAATGCTTGATAATTGAATTTATAAGCAGAAGGCTATATAAGAGAAGATTAAAGGCACTACATAAAATGATACTGAGATAATTACTACTACAATAATGGATCTTCAAACAAGAGTGGAGGTGACATCAATCTCTTCGTAACTAAGGCAATCCAGGCGGTCAACGCGAGATGGATATTGTGTTACGGACAGCTGTGTCGGACGAAGAGGAGACGGGTTCGAACACCTGAATTACCGACCAATACTTCAACTTCTCAACGCCGAGGATGACGGTTCGGTCGCAACAATGATGTATGTCCTCACATACATTTACTCACATCAAGACAGCTAAGGTAGCTGGAGATCTTTTTATTTGTAGACGTTATGAATCATGTCATATCTATAGAATGCCCTTTTTTTTACCATTTTTGTTTAGTAGTTTGGAAATGGACTTGAGAATTAGACTTGACGTTTCTGTCAGTTCTGTTCGATGGTCTATTTTAAGTTTTGATCCAACTATGGATGCACTTAAGTAATTTTTAAGTAGATAATCTCTTTTGTAGTGTTATTTTTGCAACATTACTATTTAAAATTTTGGTAATAAATTACGAGCATTATAATTAGTTGAGAAGAAACATATATGGAGAAGAAGAGTTTTTAGGAAGAAGACTACGATATCTTTATATGAGAATAGGAATTAGGAAGATGATGACCTACTACGATAATATGAACATTTTACAACATTAAATCTGTTTAATAGTGAGCATCGAAACAGAATTTCTTCGACAGTTCATACAGCATTGCATTTTAAATGACTGTATATTTTTTCGTGAAATTAGATATAGGCATCGAAGTCTAGCAACATTATTAAAGTGAACAATTGCAGTATTTTTGTATTAGGAAATTATAGCCAGTTTTTGAATCAAGTTTTGAGTAGAGATATTCTGTTGAGGTACAGTAGATTCAGTTTTCGACTTTTATAGTTCATTTTTGGTTTTACTCCTGTTCTGATTTCGTATGATTCTAATGGTCTATATTGTATTCTACTCATACTAGGCATTTTTCCATGGTGGAGTTATACGATTGTCTTAAGAGAAAGTCCCATTTTAGAATTTGTTTTTGCGAATCTGAATAAAAACTCAATTTCTACTAAGTTATAATATCTTGTAAGATATTTTTGTGAGTATGGAAATCCATAATGAAATGAAGTACAATTGAGATATAAAGCTCAATATTATCTAAAATATATTCCGTCATGAATAAGTATGACATTTTCGGAATTTGTAGATGTAAAGAATCGATCGTATAATTATTCAATAATTAGGACAGTTTTTACGAAAATGGATTAACACTTTGATAGTCGTGTTAATTGTGAAACATGACATATCTTGAAACTTGAAACTTACATTAATTTTATATACGTGTGAAAAAATTATTTACAGCCATTTTGTATTGAATGAAGCAATACAGGTGTTAATGAAATTTTTGAAATACATTTCGACATCAGTGGATGGTCAGAAATAGTATGAAGTTTATATTAGGAATCCCGAATGTGGAGAAATTGCCGTTTATGTAATGAATTTTGTGAATTGTTCGAGCTAATGAGCAATCGCCAAAGTATATAATGATGAAGCTACAATGCTAGTATTTAAATAAAACCCACCATTTAAATGTTGATTAAGCAGATAATAATTCATCATGATTTTGATTGTTAATAATAACACATATCTAGTGTGAAGCTATACACAGAAAACACATCATAATATTGTAATATTTTGGAGATATAATTGAAGTATTAACTTGACGAACTACACGTTCGATAAATTTGAATGATTGTCGAATAAGTCAGAACATTATTAAAATAAATGTTAAAAATAATAATGTCAGTGGATGATGATAGTATATCATACCGAAATTCAGTGAACGAATTAAAATGTAAATTCATGTATACAATCTATAATGATCAATTTCTAGTGTATTTGTGTATAAATCAACGATATAGTTTATCGTATATCAAGGCTTTCATGTATTTGAAACATTGCTTGTAAATCCAATTCCATGGTATATTTTCGTCGAAATTAAGGCGGTCCATTTATATATTTTTGTCATGCTACAGTAGATACTGATCTACAACATACTTCGTAGATTTAGATCTACAATTTCACGTTTTCAGTGAATAAACTGAATATTTTATTTTAAATCCAGAATGATTTAGTGATTTATATGAGAAACAGGATGTGCTAGGAGAACCAGTGGGGTAATATTTCCAACGTTCATCCATATGCCCGAGATTAATTTAATAGTTTTCGAGTTCACTTTGGGCTAATTTTTATTTGTTCTTTTACCACTGGCACTTTCTTAACACATTCTATTATATTGATGTGTCCTTATCCCAGGTTGATCCATGTTGGTAGAAATTTTGGGGGTTTATTTCAGCCGGGTACTTCCAGATTCTACGATCCAGATTTGTCATCGGATATCAATAGTTAAGACCATGTGGGTACGGGTACAGTACGGACTTGTACTACGAAG
The DNA here is from genome assembly GCA_946902985.2 of Meconema thalassinum. Taxonomy (NCBI): domain Eukaryota; kingdom Metazoa; phylum Arthropoda; class Insecta; order Orthoptera; family Tettigoniidae; genus Meconema; species Meconema thalassinum. Next base: position 186,490,188 of record OX336398.1, on the reverse strand, counting down.
TTGCGAGGACACAGCGCCAAACATAGCTCTACAACTAGATGTAGTAGGCAAGCGACCACAAGAACGGCCCAAGAAGCGGTGGCTTGACCAAATCAAGGAGGACATGAGAGCAGCCAATATTGAGAAAGAGGGTGCTGCAGACCGTGCAAGATGGAGACAATTGTGCGGAAGAGCCGACCCTGCTCTGCGGAAGAAAGGCAGGAAGAAGAAGAAGGATAATACAAAGAAGAGGAAGAAGATGTGAGTTTGTAAACATTGAGTCGGTCAGGCAAGAGAATCATGCACTCCATATTCCAGTGACTGGCCCAACGCTTTTGCTCTTAAGTCGACACATATGGAAACCTTTAATATATCAAAAGGTTCTCATCGGATTTGCAAAATAAGCATACCACTGATCTTGTCATTCGATTCTTAGTTCCAATGGGTGAAATTAGTATAGTCGCATTAACGAAAAGCAAAGTTGCTACCGATTTATCGGTAAATGCGTATGTACTTGGGACGAAATGGATTGTGTTGTCTGAGCCCCTGAAAACGACTTCAGAACTTGAAAACAAAGTGGCGATATATCAAACAATTCCGTAGATATTTGAGGTAGTCTACTTATCTGAATAATGATTGGCATTACTAACCATCTAGAAAATGAAGGAAGAAAACTTATGAATCTCACGATATTGAGCCACGGGACCACCTTTCTACGTGGAATCCGAACCACGTCACATGGCATGGCATTTCACTTCGAAAATCTCACATGCATTGACCGAGAATAGAACTCGGCCTACCTTGGTGAGAGGCGCCACCACGCCCCTTAACAATCTTGAATTAATGACTCTTATTGTCTCTTAGCCATGGATGGCCACTGCTCGGCTCGGCACCGAACTTAACTAAGATTTTTCTCTCTGCTTACTTTTAACAACGGTACATTCCTTGCACACGGCGTTAGAAATGAGAATTTGTTACATTCAAGAAGAGAAAAAAATTAAGAAACAGTTTATATCGTAGAGATATTATCTGTGGTTTTGATTGTTTTAAAATAGAAAAGTAGAGATCATCAGAGAGGAAATCTTCTATGAAATAATTAGACATGGCCACACCGGACCCAATCTTTGAAGAAAGATGGGAACTGTCAAATCCTTGCCAAGCAACTAACATTATTAGTTTGTTCTAGCTCTGTTTGCGGTAGCCATTTTTAAATTCAGTGTTTGTACACTAATTTACTTATTTATTTGATTGTACTGGGCGTTGATGAAAAGATCAAACTATATAACTCATAGTTTAATATTACAGGGTCATTATCATTGTGCGCCCCGATAAACAGGGCAAGCTAAGCCGGCTTTGTCTGGTGCAGATCGCGGGCGCGCGGACACGGTCCAGTCGGTGGTGGAGCGCTTCGCTGACTCATATCGTTAGTTCACACGTGTTGTATCATTCATATGGACGTGCGTCTGCAAAGCTTAGACGTTCGTGTTGCGCTTTTAGTGTGTATTGTGATTAGTGTGATTGTTGGTCATGCCTAGACACCAATCCACATTGTTCGAACGTGTGTATATCCATAATTCTTATATGAAAAGTAGAAAATCTTGTTCTGAAAAAAGACGAAAATTTCGAATCAAGTTTCCAGGAAGACCTGTGTCTTATGCCAGTACAATTAGGAGGCTCGCTAAACGATGCAAGGAAACAGGTTCCGTAAATAATAAAAGAGTTGAGAGACAGCGTTGTGTTTTTACAGAAAAAATAGACGATATTGGAGAAAGATTGGAACATACCCCTCAAAAATCGTTAAAAGGTTTAGCACAAGAAACGAGCGTATCTATCATCAGAAGATGTCAGGTGTGTGTTAAGAGTGGAAGGACATTTTCAGCATCGGCTATGAGCACTGTAAGTACACATTATTGAACATGCTTGGTAAAAGTGCGCGCCATCACCGACTGAACCGTGCACGCGCGCCCACGATCTGCGCTAGTCACAGCCGGCTTAGCTTGCTGTGTTTATCGGGGCTCACATAGATAATGACCCTGTATGTATTCTGCAACATAGCGCTGGGTGTTACTGGAATTATCTGATTATAAACTCCGCAACGCAGCTCAGTGGTTCCGGGCTCCCGCCATATCCTTAACGTTCTATCTTTAAAAAGACAGAGGACTGCAGTTTATCGTGGTCCTGGCTGGAATTAATATATGAGCCAACAGAGAATCAAGAATTGTTTTTTTTTTAGAGATGTAAATATTAATTTCGAATCATTTTTCTGTAAATTTCCGGAATCTGCTTATTTATATTTATGAATTTAACGATTTATGTGAGTAGGAATAAAAGAGTGGTTCTGGCGCAGGGACTAATGGGCAGGATGGCCGCCGCGCGCAACCAGCCCTATGTTATTCTTATGGAGGGGTCACTCAGAGCTGGCGAAGTGGCTATTGGGCAAAATGGCCGCCACGCCTTGAGACCGTGAATGACGTCACAGGGAGAGGTCGGCCGTGTAGTTGTTAAATGGAATATTTATTATTATTATTATTATTATTATTATTATTATTATTATTATTAGGTAATTATTAATTGATCATGTGCAATCCAGAGCAGCTTTATATCGTCAACCACTTGGTGTAGTGGCTAGCATTCTTGACCGTTACTGCGAAGGCCAGGGTTCGATTCCTGGCTCTGCCAAGAAATTTCATTTCTGGTCTCACGAGTGGAACGGGGTACACTCAGTCTTGTCAGGCAAAAATGAGAAAAGGCGGGTTTTAATTCATACCTCTGCCTTTCAGCCTAACCCAACTTCATTTAACCTCACCTAACCTAACCTAACCTAAACTCACCTCACATAACCTAACCTAACCTAAACTAACCTAACTTCAATGTGAGAGCAAATATGAGAGCAAATGTGACAGCACAAATAATAAACTTAGTTATAACCTAACCTAACCTAACCTAACTTAACCTTACCTAACCTTACCTAACCTAACCTAACTAAACCTAACTTCAAAGTCCGAGCAAACATCAGAGCAAATGTGAGAGCACACATAATAATCTAAGTTATAACCTAACCTAGCCTAACCTAACTTAAAAGTGCGAGCAAAAAAAAAATGAGAGCAAAAAGTGTGAGCAAAAAAGTGAGAGCAAATGTGAGAGCACAAATAATAAACTTAGTTATAACTTAACCTAACCTAACTTCACCTAACCTAACCTAACTTAACATAACCTAACTTCAAAGTGTGAGCAAATATGGGAGCAAAAGTGTGAGCAAAAAGTGTGAGCAAAAAGTGGGAGCAAAAAAGTGAGAGCAAAAAGTGGGAGCAAAAATGTGGGAGCAAAAAGTGGGAGCAAAAAAGTGGGAGCAAAAAGTGGGAGCAAAAAAGTGGGGAGCAAAAAGTGGGAACAAAAAATTGGGAGCAAAAAGTGGGAGCAATACGTGGGGGAAAAAAGGTGAGGAGCAATAAGTGGGAGCAAAAAAGTAAGAGCAAATGGGAGAGCACAAAATAATAAACTTAGTTATAACCTAACCTAACCTTACCTAACCTAACCCACAGAAACCTCATTTAAAGATATTAGATTTTACATTTTAACATTTTACATTAACATTTTAGATTTTTGATTTTTTCATTTTACATTTTTTAGATTTTACATTTTACATTTTTGAATTTTTTGTATTTTAGATTTTAGTTTTTTTAGATTTTACATTTTAAATTTAAGATTTTTTGATTTTAGATTTTACTATTTAAATTTTCCTAAAAGAGTAAACTACAAGGTCACATACCTAACCTCACCAAACCTAACTTTACCAAATCTAACTTAAGCTAATCGAAAGGCTAATGCACATACACAAAGTATATAAGGGCACATGCAACTATCATTATGCTAGTCTTATAGGCTACTGTACAATATGATTATTACCCCAACCGGGTATTTTTTTCATTTTGTTGTTTACACATTTGTCAATTTTCCAATTTCCCATTTTCAGTATTTTTTAATGTCAGTTTTAAGTTTTTCAATTTCATAATATGGAAACATGGAATTTGCATTTTGTTGTTTACATATTTGTCAATTTTCCAATTTTCCATTTTCAGTTTTTTTTAATGTCAGTTTTAAGTTTTTTCAATTTCATAATATGGAAACATGGATTTTGCATTTTGTTGTTTACACATTTATCAATTAAACAATTTACCATTTACAGTTTTTAAAATGTCAGATTAAAGTATCCATTTTATCAATGTGGAAACATGGATTTTCCAATTTGTGTTTTACAAGTTTATTTTGCATTAGGAGTGGAGATAGGTGGGTAGTAATTAAAAATGTACAAGCAGTGTCCATACAATATTTTTTATTTTAAATACATGTACACTATTTACACATAATACATTTTATATATATTCTTTTTTGTTATAAATTGTACAGTTGTTTTTATTTTGTTTTCTATTTTATTTATTTTTTGATTATGAATACCATTTTTTCTTTTTGTGTTTTTCTATTTTTGCAGTGCTGTTGTTTTAATTTTTAAAATTGATTTGTTTTATGTATTTGCTAGCTGTTGGTCTTGACTATTGTATATTAGAGAACCCTTAGCAAGTATATAATCAGTTGACTACTACTTGTTACAGTGTTCACATCGTGAATGACCGTCTCCCTGTCCAGTCTACAGCCTTGTCATACGCTGTAAAGAGCTGTTGGTCTAGACTAGGGGTATATTAGAGGACCCTTAGCAAGATATCACCAGTTGACTACTACCTCTCACGGTGTTCACATCGTGAAAGACCGTCTCACCGTCCAACCTCTAGCCTTGTGATACGCAGTAAGCAGCTGTTTGCAGAAATCAACATTCATAATGGAAGAAGCCATTCCTAGCTATACGGTATGTGTAAAGAGTGTGGAAAGACTTTTCTTCGAGACTATCATAGGAAGCGACATGAAGTATCGTGTGGTGAATTTCATGAGTGTAAAACGTGTGGCAATAAATTCAACAATGTCTACAATGGACGTCGTCATGAAGAATGTTGTAATGTTGTGTCGGCAGCTAAAATACAAAAATCTGAGCCTACAAAACATTACCTACTGTCATTGGTCCCTGAAAAAAATGGACTTATTGAATATGAGACAACTTTTCAAGGTCGACTTAAATCTTATTTCATTCGTTGCGATACGTGCAAGGATTTAAATTCATACCTTAAAGAGTCCAAAGAGCAAATAATACAAGCTATGCGGAGAGAACTAGTAATGCAAAAGTCGATTTTTTTTTAGCGTATGGCTTTTAGTGCCGGGAGTGTCTGAGGACATGTTCGGCTCGCCAGTTTTGTAGCTGCTTCGAGACGGACACCCAATGGGTGAGCTACAAGTACCGTTGGGGAGGGAAGGAGGGAAGTTGGAATGCAAGGACGAGGAGTTGGAAGGTAGCGGCTGTGGCCTATAGTTAGGGACCAACCCCGGCATTTGCCTGGAAGGAAGATGGGAAACCACAGAAGACCATCTTCAAGGTTGCCGGCGGGGGGATTCGAACCTCCTCGCCTCCCGGATGTGAGCGACTGCCATCAGTCATGCCGTAACCACCACGGCTAACTCACCCGGTGCAAAAGTCGATAAAAGTTAATCTTGTGGCTGAATGTAGATTCATTCATACATCTACCAATGAAATTACAGATCGTGCTTTTAAAACACGAAATCAGGCCCTATTTTTGGAAACAAACTTGAGTAGTATCTTGGAAACACAATTTACAAAGTTAACTACGACAATGGTAGAATCTGAGCTAAAAGGCAGCAATTGGGCTTTGTTAGCAGTGGAAGGAGTACGATTGAAAATAAATAAGTACAATCCCTTGCGTGGCAGCACATATATTCCATTACCAGCAGCTATAAAAGCAAGAAAAGCCTGAATTAATCCTGAAAATTTGAATGATGAAAACTGTTTTATGTATGCCATTTTAGCAAAACTGGTTAAAAAGGATGCTCAACGCATTAGTAAATACAAGGACCCGGAAAACAAGTATGATTTTTCTGTAATATCATTTCCTACATTACTAGCTGACATTCCCAAATTTGAAAAAGCCAACGATATATCCATTAATGTATTTGGATTGGAACAAGACAACAAAATGTTCCCTCTGAAGGTTGTGGAACAAGAGCTGCAAGACCATCGCGACCTCCTTCTGCTAAGTTCATCATTCGGCCAGGACCACTACGTCTTTATCAAAGATTTTGATAAACTAGTAAGACATCAGATTACCCGCTATGAACATAAGATATATACGTGTAAACGGTGTTTTACACACTTTGATAATCGATATGGACAACAAGGAATGGAAAAATTGAAAGAACATAGAGCTTTGTGTGTCCAGCATGACATTGCTAGGGTTGAAATGCCTATTGAAAACCCCATTGTCAAATTCTTAAATGTTGAAAAAATGCTGAGAATACCTTACGTTATCTATGCAGATTTTGAAAGTATACTGTTACTCTATCAAACATGTCTACCTAATCCTGAGGCAAGTTATACAGTTCCATACCAGAGTCATGTTCCCTTGAGCTTTAGTATATACGTTAAACCCTCACCAGCTGTGGAACACATAAAGACAAACCTTCCAAGCCAATCTGTTATTTATCGTGGTCCTGACGCTGCAGAAAAGTTTATGGACTCATTGATCTCAATAGCTAATGAAATCGATCGCCTTTACAGATTAAATGTTCCAAAGGCCTTAACTCAGGATCATGAAGCAGAGTTTCGATGTTCTGAAACCTGTTATTTGTATCAAAAACCATTTACCAAAGAGGACTGTAAAGTTCGAGACCACTGCCATATTACAGGGGAATACCGTGGAAGTGCTCACAATAACTGTAATTTGAGGTGTAAAACACGTAACCCCGTTCCTGTGTTTCTACATAATATGAGTGGCTACGATGCAAATTTCATTGTAAAGCAATTGGGATGTACTACTGAGAGAGTGGATGTTATCGCTAACTCCAAAGAAAAGTACATTTCCTTTACCAAATATGTAGGAAATGTTAAGCTTAGATTTGTGGACACGTTTCGGTTAATGCCGAAGAGTTTGAAAAACTTAGTTTCCAACTTAACCTTATACCCTGAAGCAGACAAGTACTTTGGAAAAGAAAATGCAATGCTCATGACTCGTAAAGGGGTATTTTGATATGACTTCATTGACGCATGGGAAAAGTTAAGTGAAACGTGTTTACCTCCAAAAGAGGCATTCTTTAACAAATTAAGTCAAGAAAATGTTAGTCAAGAAGACTATGAACATGCCAAAAATGTCTGGAAACAGTTCAACATTAAAACTCTAGGGGAATATAGTGACCTCTACCTAACTTCAGATGTACTCCTTCTTGCAGACAGCTTTGAAACGTTTAGAAACAAAACACTAGAAACACACCGAGTGGATGCTGCACACTTTTTTACTTCGCCTGGTTTAAGTTTCGAGGCAATGCTCCTTTACACAGGAATTGAACTGCAATTGCTACAGGATTACGATCAGATTCTTCTAATCGAGTCTGGAATACGTGGAGGCATATGCCAAGTGTCTCATCGGTATGCTGAAGCTAACAATAAATACATGGAAACCTATGATTCTGGGAAACCATCGCAGTTTATTACCTACGATGATGCCAACAACCAATACGGGTGGGCTATGTGTCACTCCCTTCCTTATGGTGGATTTCAGTGTTTTTCTCCAGATATTGTTGATCTAGAAAAACTAAAGGAAGACGATCCTGTGGGATACATTCTAGACGTTGATGTTGATTACCCATCTGACCTTCATGATCTACACAACGATTTACCTTTCCTACCAGAGTGTACACAACCTAAGGATTCGTCTCTGAAAAAACTAATTCCTCATCTTGGAAATCGAAGGCGATATGTTGTTCACTACATGGCATTAAACAGGCTTTAGATCATGGAATAAAATTGATAAAAATCCATCGTGTGTTAAAGTTTAAGCAAAGACCTTGGTTAAAATCATACGTTGATTTTAATAACAACATTCGAAAACAAGCCAAAAATGATTTTGAGAAAAATCTGTACTAATTATTCAACAACGCCATTTTTGGAAAAACAATGGTAAAAATCCGTAAAAGAATAGACATACGTCTTGTGACTGACAGCAAAAAGGCAGAAAAGCTAATAGCAAAGGCGCCATTTATTGACTGAACAATTTATGGTCCTAACCTAGCTGCTTTCCACATGGCTAAACGTAACATTGTATTCAATAAACCTATATATATTGGAATGTGTATACTGGATATTTCTAAATCTCTCATGTATTCCCACCACTATGATGTCCTGCTACCCTATTATGGCATGGACAATCTTAAACTCATGTATATGGATACTGACTCGTTCATTTATTTGGTTAACACCCCAGATAAAGACAAGTTGGATTTCCTAGAACACCTGGACACATCAGATAACCTACTAATGACATATGTTACTCTACATCAAACAAGAAAACGTTGGGGAAATTTAAAGACGAGGCTTGTGGACAAATTATAAAAGCATTTGTTGGACTTAGAGCTAAAATGTATGCTTTAGACATAAATGGTAAAGAAATCAAAAAGATTAAAGGTATTAGCAGAGGTGTTGTCAAAAATTGTATAAGCTTTCAAGATTATAAGGATTGTGTCATGAAAAACAATGTAAAAAGAATACCCATGAACATTATCGCTTCTAAACAACATGACATATCATCTATAAGACTAAACAAAATTGCTTTGTGTCCTGGTGCTGATAAAAGAGTGATTGATGCTAATGGTATAGGTACATATGCCTATGGTCATTACTCAATCATTGACCATGCTTAAAGAGTTAAGTTTTGAATATCAAAATCCTCTGCATGAGGCTAGCAAATACATAAAACAAATCAATTTAAAAAATTAAAACAATAGCACTGCAAAAATAGAAAAACACAAAAAGAAAAAAAATGGTATTCATAATCAAAAAATAAATAAAATAGAAAACAAAATAAAAACAACTGTACAATTTATAACAAAAGAGAATATATATATAATGTATTATGTGTAAATAGTGTACATGTATTTAAAATGAAAAATATTGTATGGACACTGCTTGTACATTTTTAATTACTACCCACCTATCTCCACTCCTAATGCAAAATAAACTTGTAAAACACAAATTGGAAAATCCATGTTTCCATATTGATAAAATAGATACTTTAATCTGACATTTTAAAAACTGTAAATGGTAAATTGTGTAATTGATAAATGTGTAAACAACAAAATGCAAAATCCATGTTTCCATATTATGAAATTGAAAAAACTTAAAGCTGACATTTAAAAAAACAGAAAATGGAAAATTGGAAAATTGACAAATGTGTAAACAACAAAATGCAAATTCCATGTTTCCATATTATGAAATTGAAAAACTTAAAACTGACATTAAAAAAACTGAAAATGGGAAATTGGAAAATTGACAAATGTGTAAACAAGAAAATGAAAAAAAATACCCGGTTGGGGTAATGATCATGTTGTACAGTAGCCTAAAAAGACTTGCATAAGGATAGTTGCATGTGCCCTTATATACTTTGTGTATGTGCATTAACCTTTGGATTAGCTTAAGTTAGATTTGGTAAAGTTAGGTTTGGTGAGGTTAGGTATGTGACCTTGTAGTTTACTCTTTTAGGAAAATTTAAATAGTAAAATCTAAAATTAAAAAATCTTATATTTAAAATGTAAAATCTAAAAGAAAACTAAAATCTAAAATACAAAAAAATCAAAAATGTAACATGCAAAATCTAAAAAAATGTAAAATGAAAAAATCAAAAAACTAAAATGTTAAAGTAAAATGTTAAAATGTAAAATCGAATATCTTTAAATGAGGTTTCTGTGGGTTAGGTTAGGTTAGGTTATAACTAAGTTTATTATTTGTGCTCTCCCATTTGCTCTTATTTTTTGCTCCCAATTTTTGCTCCTCACCTTTTTGCCCCCACGTATTGCTCCCCACTTTTTTGCTCCCACATTTTGCCCCCACATTTTTGTTCCCACTTTTTGCTCCCACATTTTTGCTCCCACTTTTTGCTCCCACATTTTTGCTCCCACTTTTTGCTCTCTCTTTTTTTTTTTTTCTCCCACTTTTTGCTCACACTTTTTTGCTCACACTGTTTGCTCACACTTTTGCTCCCATATTTGCTCACACTTTGAAGTTAGGTTATGTTAAGTTAGGATAGGTTAGGTGAAGTTAGGTTAGGTTAGGTTATAACTAAGTTTATTATTTGTGCTGTCACATTTGCTCTCATATTTGCTCTCACTTTGAAGTTAGGTTAGGTTAGTTTAGGTTAGGTTATGTGAGGTGGGTTTAGGTTAGGTTAGGTTAGGTGAGGTTAAATGAAGTTGGGTTAGGCTGAAAGGCAGAGGCATGAATTAAAACCCGCCTTTTCTCATTTTTGCCTTACAAGACTGAGTGTACCCCGTTCCACTCGTGAGACCAGAAATTTAATTTCTTGGCAGAGCCAGGAATCGAACCCGTGCCTTCGCAGTAACGGTCAAGAATGCTAGCCACTACACCAAGTGGTTGACAATATAAAGCTTGTCTGGATTGCACATGATCAATAAATAATTACCTAATAATAATAATAATAATAATACTAAAAATAAATATTCCATTTAGCAACTACACGGCCGACCTCTCCCTGTGACGTCATTCACGGTCTCAGGGCGTCTCGGCCATTTTGCCCATTAGCCACTGCGCCAGCTCTGAATGACCCCTCCATAAGAATAACATAGGGCTGGTTGCGCGCGGCGGCCATCTTGCCCATTAGGCCCAGCGCCAGAACCGCTCTTTTATTCCTACTTATGTGTAATATCTTGAGTAAGTCGTATACCAGTGATATTCTTACCATTGTTCCTATCAATCTTCAGTATTTCGTGGTTTGATATTTGATGGGTGCGATTTAGCAACTCCACCGCTTCGATTCATAACATACACGTGATTTGACTTGTTTGATGGGTGCGATTTAGCAACTCCACCGCTGCGATTCATTGCATACACGTGATTTCACTTGTTTGATGGGTGCGATTTAGCAACTCCACCGCTGCGAAAAGTAGCATACCGGTACCCGTAGTTTGAATTTTTTGATGGGTACCATTTAGCTACTTGACCGCTGCGAAAGTACCATGCATGTGGTGTGAATTGTTTGATGAGTGTGATTTAGCAACTCCGCCACTGCGAATGATAGCTTACACGTGGATTGAAATGTTTGATGGGTGTGATTTACCGACTCTACCCCTGCAAATCAAAGCATACACGCTCAGTTTTTAACATGATTTAGAAGATCCGGACGTCAGAAAATTACAATTTGTGATATTTAATTGTACACAACTATTTTGTTTGTCATCTGCCTATCAATAGCTTTAATTACTATGCTAATTAATAAATAAATATTTTGAAACTGTGAGGATTCTTCATCCACTAATACATTTAATTGAAAACGCCAGAAAATGTTCATAATTGTTGTAAAATGACCTGGAATGCTTCCTAGGTTGCGAATTATTCTAGAGAATTAGGTTCAATATTTGTGATATTGCCGTAAATGTGCATTCTGCAATGTTTGTAAACAGTGTTTATTGTGGCTTACTTCCACTCCTTGTGGTCGTAACGCCACAGTGGTCAGGATGACCATGAAGTGGGGTCTGGAACGTATCCAGAGGGTGGGGTTTTGCTGCTGGTTGCCCTTCCCCAAATAATAGTCATGTTTAAAAACAACGTAACAAAGATAATATATTCTAGATCAAAGGTGGGGTTACACAGGGGCTGGGGCACAAGTAAATCCACACTGGGGCCTAACTAAAAGATAGGGAGGAACCCCTTAATGCTGGTCAGACTTGGGCACAGCAGGCCCGGCAAGAACAAATGCAAAATGTAAGTAAGAAATGCAGGGCTCAGGAGAGCGGGAGCATGGAAAATATCAAATGCCAACCGTGGCAGTAAGTGGGCGGGAATTCGTGGTATGTGAAACCACAGGCGTTACATTATTTCACACGAGCACGTGTTTGCTAGCTGGTGACGTAATTTAAATGTAATTTGCCCAGGAGGGCTTACTGCGCTCCAAAGGGCTCTTAATAAGTTTAATCATTGCAGGCAAGGCAATGCGAAAAGCAGAAGGTTCTAGGCTAGAGATAATCAAGTGCCACGAGGCACTTAACAATAGGCCGTCCAGATGGCATCAAAGGCAAATGGTATGCCGCCAGTAATTACAATAAGAAACCCTATCCGAAAGGTTTACAAACAACATTTCACACAAAAGGAAATTGGTTCATGTCCATATTAAATAGCGTAAACAGCTTATTACTAAGTTAGGTTGGCGTCTTAAATATGGCCATTGGACGTGCACGACCAGCACGTTTAGAAGATTCACAAGACGTAAAATGTCACACCAAGCTTAGAATCATTGTTAAGGAATATTGTCCTGAATAAGAGGTAAGATATCAAAAATGGAATAAAAAGTTTCTAGTATTATGTGGCCCACACACGTTCAAGTTTGAAAACGCTGAATAGACGCTAAGCTTCAAAACCCGCACCAGAAGCAGCAAACAAGTAACCAAAAAATCTCTATCGAGAGAAAAATAATAATGAAATAACTCAAGCATTTAGTATACAGTTTAGTTTAGCATACAATACCTCAACTTGGCCTCATGGCCAGAGTAGCCTCAAGGGCTGGCCTTCCGAGCGGCCAACTCACACACCTAACAACAACATCGTTGCAAGTCCAAGCGTCTAGTGTTGGTGTCCGTTGGACACACGAGTTCACATAGTTTCTCGGCACATGCGCGCACATTGACCAATCAGGCCGCGGCATTTAACCCGCGGAAAGTATTACAAATTGGTTCTGGAAAGTGCTGGAAGCTTTTCGCAGCGTCTCGAGGCTTCTCGTTGCTTCCGTGGCCGGAAGTACACATGGCAAGGCAGAGGGAACAAGCGGCAATTTGAAAATATTAGAAACAGTACATAGTCCAAGAGCCCTCCTTCCGGGGAAGGGGGAGGGGTGGGGGCAAAATATTGTGATAGTCGAAACGACTGGCACATTTATGTTCTTAGCTATTGTAATCATTTCTGTTTCTTTAAGATATCGCAGATCACCTCGCGGTGTAGCGGCTACCATTCTTAGCTGTCACCTCGGACGTCCGGGTTCGATTCACACCCTTGCCAAGAACAAACACAGCCTCGTTAGAAGACGAGGGTTCGATTCCCAGATCAGTTATCCTGGAAGTGATTTTCCATTGTTTAACCACTCCTGCTCCTGTGGGCGGGTCCTTTGGACTGGTCCCTATGGACTGGCCCATGCATTTATCCAAATTATGTCAAAGGGTCCTTTGGACTGGTCCCTATGGACTGACCCATGCATGTATCCAAATTATGTCAAAGGGTCCAGTGACCCATCAACAAGGACCCGTCCTGAGGGACCCGTCAAAAATGACTCCCTTCAAAAAGGACCCGTCCAAAGGGGCTAGTCAACAGGGGCTAGTCAACAGACACCAGTCCAAAGGGATACATCAACAGAGATCAATCAAAAGGGATCAATCAAAGGTTAAGTTAAGCTACGGCAACCATTTTGGAACTTTTTGATCCCACCTCGTAGGTTGGCTTTTACGTTGGCTTATGTATTGGCTTGCGTGTTGGCTTTTGTATTGGCTTATGTATTGGCTTTTGTGTTGGCTTAAATCGGTTTTTGTGTTGGCTTATTTGATAAGTTATTTTTCTACAAATGCATGTACTAAAAAGTATGTTGATATATACAGCTTACAACGTATCAAAGGAGATTATGACATGCAAAATAAACACTGGCTTGTGTGTTGGGTTTTATGTTGGCTTATGTATTGGCTTTTGTGTCTGCTTTTGCGTTGGCTTTTGTATTGGCTTATGTATTGGCTTTTGTGTTGGTTTATATTGGTTTTGTGTGTGTTGGCTTATTTGACAAGTTATTTTTGTCAATGTATTTAGTGTTTTTTTTTTCTTGGTCTTGGAAATTATTTCAAAGAAGGAAATATTTAAAGACTTAACCTCAGCTCACCTAACATAACCTAACTTAGTCTAACTTAACATTGTCATGTAACATGTTCTACAAGTTTAGACTTGCTTTAGGACTGGCTATGACGTCACACTTAGGTCACCTAACTGGCGGCCGCAGGTTCCTATCACGTGACATGTTCTACAAGTTTAGTAGTAAAGTTAACTCGACAATAAAAATGATAGCTTCTAGTATGTGTAGTTTAAAGTAAGAGCAAAAGTGAGAGTCAAATGGTAGAAAAGTGTTAGTAAAGCGGTGGAAGAGTGGTAGCAGTTTATAGTAGTCATGATTTTTTTACCAGAATGTAATTTGAGTAAATGTAATTTCTAAACCTTAGCAGTGAGTAGTCAGTTAGTCTTGGTTCAGACAAACTTAAACAGTTCTCCAATGAATCAGAGCTCAAGATTTTCATTATGAAAGAGTTGTGTAACCAATCAGGTATCAGTACTTAATAGTTTTACATATAAACAAAAAATCCAACATATCTGACAATAAATATATGATTTGAAAGTTGACAAAAAAGGATTGAGGAATTGGTATTTATTTGTATTCTATTTTTGTAAAGCTCTATCTGTTGTGAAATAAAACAAGGTTTACAAGATCACAATGTCTTTTAATTCTAAAAATGGTGATAGCCATTCCTTTATTTTCATTTTATTCACACATGAATATCTACAATTTCCACTTTACATTTTTTTTACATTCCCCTTGGTTAGTTCACAAATTCTGTTCATTTTTTGTTGTGAAATAAAAATAAGGTTCACCAGATCACTATATCTTTTAATTTAAAAAAATGCTGATAGCCATTTCATTTTTTTACACATGGATATTTATAATTTTCACTTTACGTTTTTTTTACATTCCCCTTGTTTAGTTTACACATTCTGTACATTCTTTGTTAAGAAATAAAAATAAGGTTTACCAGATCACTATGTCTTTTAATTTTAAAATGGTGATAGCCATTTCATTTTTTTCACACATGGATATTTACAATTTCCACTTGACATTTTTTACATTCCCCTTGTTTAGTTCACACATTCTGTAAATTTTTTAAAATCTTTTTTGTAATATACAAAAACAAACATTTTACACTAAAATGTATTACTTATCTTATTTTTACTAAACTACAGTAGCCTAACATTATACATTCTACTAAGAGTTTAAAAAAATACTATATAAAACACACCACAAATATTACGATATAGTGATCATTAGACTTAAGTAAAGTAAAAGTCGACAATGCGACTGTTCCCCCAAGCAAGGGTATCAAATGTGTTGGGTATAATGAATCGTTTGTTGTCTTCATTACTTAAAGCAACTTTGTTCAGCAAATTGGTATGTAGCTGATGATTTTTACTTCTAAATACACACATTTTCTCATATAATACAGGTGGGTTATTAACTATACAGTTTATATAATCACTTATATCTAACTCAATACTAACAACATTCATTTTCACTCCTTTTAATTTTTTACTACTACATCATCAATTGTCATATAGCTGTATGATTTAGATTTTGTGCCTACAAAGGTGTCTATAATAACACCAGCACATTCATCCTTAAAATTCCCAAGAACCTTTTTGTTTACTAGAGGTAAATGGTAAGTATTATCCTCGGGATAGTCACTTGTATCAAATCTATTTAGCTCAGTTTTGACATCCTCATTAAATCATCAGTTTTAAACTCATAAATAAAAGAATCTGTGTCTGTGTACAGTAATTTAGCATTATCAAGATAGTTTTTTTACATAATCATAGTGAAATTCATACATAAGTGTTTTTGACAATTCCAGAATGGTGTAACCCACATATATGGGTTTGTTGTAAGCTACTTTAAGACGATTCATTTGTATTACAACTAAATCCTCATGAATAATTGAACATCTATGAAAGTTAGGCTTGCTTATTAAGTTGCTCGCACCATACCTTTTACCATTATTCTCCCACTTTGTTATCAGCTTTACATCAACTCGTTTATCAACATTCTCCATAGTCTTTCCAAAAACGCTATTATTGATAAGTTTATAAAAATCTTTTTCAAACGCGTTTGTTGACTGTGTTCTTAAATTATTGTTTAGATCAATATACGGTTTGAGCCACGCTGACTGATGAAATTGTAATACGCGATGAATTCTAGTTAATTTCAATCCATGCTGTAGACACTGTTTGAAGTTTTGATAATGTATTACATATTTACATTTATCATTTACATTAGCAATTTACATTTTTATTCGTGATGTGATGTATGGAGATTTCATATTCTCAGGACAAAATGGTAAATCATTATTGACACGTGGATGGATGGCCAGCGTGGTACTTACCTGTTTTCAGAGGTCCGCGTCGCTTTCACAGCAAAATCACCTCCAGATGACATGCCCCAACAGAAGAACACCAAAAGGGGTAGAAGGAAGGTGGAGAAGGGGAACGCACAGGCTCGACTACAGACACCCCCCAATAACCAACAGAATTGTCGCCGACGAAATAATGCCACAATAGTTGCTTAAAAATTTTAAAAGAAAATTTAATGTTAAAATTAAAAAAAAACACCTCCACCAGAAAACAGAACATGCATCAGGCAGCATAAATTTCAAAATAAAATAAAACCTCAGCTAGAATTCTCACTGTAGAAATAATAAAAATGTAAGGCCGATATCAATAAACAATTACTTGAGGTAAGAGAATGAAAAGCTACAAACCAAATAACACTAAATAAGCACCAGACATTTTCCCAAACTGGACCATGAGGGCCTTGGAGAATCAGAAAAAATAACTAGTGCAAAATATTACCATAAACAAGGTAACGAAAGAATAACGTAGGAGTACCAAGAAAACTCCA
Source organism: Meconema thalassinum (assembly GCA_946902985.2). Taxonomy (NCBI): domain Eukaryota; kingdom Metazoa; phylum Arthropoda; class Insecta; order Orthoptera; family Tettigoniidae; genus Meconema; species Meconema thalassinum. Next base: position 186,473,341 of record OX336398.1, on the reverse strand, counting down.
AAATAGGAAAACCAAAGGAAAATTTAAAACAAATAAGTTAACCAACACCACCATGACCCAAGAACGTGCACTCAAAAAAAAAAACGCCAGAAAACAAAACCCACAAAGCACTTCTGTCAAAAAGTTACCATGGCGACCAAGAACAGTTGAAGGTACATCAGTACGTATTTAAGTGAAACGCGCAATTTACATTTTAAAATTAAATCTTCTCCAGTGAGAAAACAGCTAAATATAAACAAACTCAAGACACTGCGAGATCAAATAGTTTTTACAGGCAACGGATCAGACTAAAAACCGACCGACTAATGAACAAATTTAGGCCTAGTGTTAATAGATTCGTCTGGCAAGTACCATAATATTATAAGAAGAAAATGCCTTAGCCAGATTCCAAATTAATAAAATAAGAAGAAAAACAGTCGGGTTCCCCGGACAAATGTAGCTTAACAAAAAATTTACATTTTCATAGGTGACATATCAAGGCCAAAGTCAAGCTTCAGAACAAAAAAAAAAACTTTCAGTTCACAATGCAAAATATGGAGCTCCAATAATTTAAAATAAACAAAAAGCAAAACATACCTTTAGGGGAGACACAAAATTTTTCTTTTCTTTAAACTACTTAGATATCCTTAAAGGATTTATATCACCAAAAATAAAATAAAATATGAGATGGCTGACAACTGCCGGTCGAAGAGAAGCACACCAATATCGCATTTCCATATTAAGGCCGAAGAAACTATTTACACGATTATCATAGATGATAGTTGCACACTAATACTTCATGTATCATCAAATACTGGGATATATTCCCAAGTTAGCGTGGATGAGGGCAAAGCCCTCGCCCTTTGGCGAGATTCACAATATGCGTAGTTCTTCTCCCAGCAATCAGTCACAACTTATTATTCACAAGATGGATGACAAAAAGCGAAGAAGGCCACCCAGCATGCACCAGGTTTATTTAAATTGGACCAATTAAATTTAGCCACATATTACGACAATGTGAAAACCAAATAATATTCACACGACACCACTAAAATGTTTTGGCAGCATGATGTATATATCGTCTTTTGTTTCATAACGTAGAATAATAATAGCCTTCAAATAATTCTCGATTGGGAAGATACCAAAAGGCACAACAAACACACTCTAGCGGTTGAAGAAGCAACTCCGACTAGGGGAGCCGCAGTCCGATAGAAGCCGCCATCTCGTGTTCAACATCGGAACCAAGCCACCGGGCGGTCGTTTCAAAGGTCGTGAAGTCACATCTAGGGAAGATACATATTTAAAAACGTTGGGACGGGCATTTGCACGTAACAATTATGATCATCATGTAACTCTTTAGGGTACTCAAGATTTACCTCTAAAATGTAACCTTTATCATCGTTATCATTAAGAGTGTTAACATGTAAGTCATCAATTTCAGGCTGTGTCAGCCAGCGAAAATCTTTCAGTGGTAGATATTGGCTCATAGCCCAACCATATTGGTTATTTGCATCGAGGTAGACAATATACTTTGACTCTTCACAAGGGTTGTAGCTAGGCATGTATTTATTATTCGCTTTACAATATCGCCCACTACATTGGCTTAATCCACCTCGAATTGATGATTTTATAAAATTGATCATGTCTATATCAGTCATTAATTCTAAATTTACTTCCGTTTTTTTTCAACCTTGAACTGAAACTTACCCCAGGAGCAGTGAAATACTGACAAGGATCAAGGTCATAAGTTATCATACAAACATTCCGAAAATTTTCAAAAACATCTGCTAAAAATAACACATCTGTCTTCAAGTATATGTCTGAAAATTCACCTAAAGTTTGAATGTCAAACTGTGTCCATACATGTTGTGCATGTAAATATTCTTGATCTCTGATATGACTTGTGTTTAAGGAACTGAAAAATGCATCTTTTGGTGGTAAAGAACACTCCTCAAGACGTTCCACACAGTTAATATATTCATAAGGGAATATACAATTTTGACGAATCAAATTAAAATCATTTTCTTTAGGAAAGACACGTTGAATTTCATGAAACTGATCTGATTTTAAATTACTAGCAAGCTTATCAAGACTACTTTGCATAAAGCGGAATGAATCTAAAATCTATGTTTTATAGTTTTCTTATTGTTAGTTTTGATGTATTTTGTGAACGATACGTATTGTTCCTTATTATTTGCAATCACATCAATTTTCACATCTGAAGCTCCAAATTCTTTAACGATATCGTATTTGCTACCGTTATGTAGAATGACTGGAATGAATTTACTTACTCTATACATTAAATTACATTCTTGGTGAGCAGCACCACGATATTTCCCTGTTAAATGGTCATGATCGCGAACCCTATCTGTATATAAACATTCACCACATATAAAACAATTAGTTTCAGTTTCAAAACCCATTTGCTGTGATGATGTTAATGGCTCCATTGGAATGATAGTATTTAAAATAGGGGATATACGGATGACATCTTTTTCAAGCCTTTTCATAAAAACTTTAGGTGCATCGGGCCCTCTATAGAGCTCAAACTTATTTAACGAGTCATCGTAACTACATTTAATATAATATGCAAAGCTAAAAGGTTCATGAATGTGAGTGGTGTTGGTAAAAGGTTTGGATGGATTCGATGAACATGTATTAACTGGTTTTAGCAAAGCCTCGAAGTCAGCATATATAACAAATGGTACTCGAAGCTGTTTCTCATAATCCTTAAACTTTAGAATGTTATTTTTAGGAGTAGGTAATACCGTACAAATATGATTACATCCCCATTTTTGATGTTGAATTAGTTGGTCCTCTTTTTGAAAATGTAGCAAACAGCCATCACACAACCACTTATTTGATTCATGTTTTGATAGCTGACTGCCAAAAAGTCTGCTGAAATGCTTTACCCAGCAATAGTGAGCATTTTCACCTTCAGTTAAGTATAATACATTTACATGAGCATACTTTTTTTCCTGAGTATAATATAGAGGACCTACTATACTCTTATTTTCAATTTCATAAACATTAATACTTACATTGTTCAGCTCTTCAAAACGTTTAATGACTTTTATCGCCATAGGAAATTCCATTTCTTTTAAATCTAACACTGAGCAATAGTGAGGATAAGATGATGTTCTATCCATATTCTCCACTGCTGGATGGAGAGCTGAGGTTTCAGCCCACGCAAAACATGCATGGTCACTATTCATAACGTTTACACAAGCATGCTTCCGTTTGATCCATGCTGGTAAATCAATGTACGATGATGCTCGAAGGGGATTATATTTATTCATGTTATTCATGTTGTTTTCTAAATAAAGTACTTCAACCAACGCCCAGCCTGACTCCCTTTCCTGGAACTCTTCATTCTTCACAATGATAGCACTTGAAAAATTTTGGTATATATCACTGATATTAGTTGATTCACTAACAATTATGGTTTTTGTATTGAAAGATTTGATATCTGTAATTTCACCTTCACTCCCAGTTTTTACATATAGTCCAAAAAGTTCAAAATTCATTTTGGGTGATTTATGCTCAACTAAAACATTTTCTACCAAGCCAAACACACTAGGTTGAACATTTCTTAAAGATGATTCAATACTTTGAGTTTATTCTTCACTTGAAGTCTGTAACTAGCAATTCGACTTTTAAACGCACTACCAATTTGTTGAATATTTCCAGACTTTCTTTCATGGCAAGCGTTATTTTTATGATGAATACTGCGTAAATGTCCATGAATGATTGAAGAAGGTATATCAATATTACATACATCACAATGTGTTATCGAAGGTTCACCATTCTTCTTTCTTTTTGTTGTACAACTATTTTCACAATCTTGAGAACATTTATGCTTTTGAGCATCACATTTGTTTAAAGGTTCCATGCTAGTTGATCGTTTTACAGATTTCAATTCTTGTTGTTCCTCATGCACTTCAACCATGTGGGTTTGATATCGCTTTACAGCAGAAAAACCAAGATCACAAACTGAACACGAAAAAGGTGCTGAACTGACATGCTTTAAATTTACATGCCGTCCAAGACTATCCTGTTAAATGTCATAGCACAATGACTGCACACAAACATTTTAATGTCATGTATAGCATTTGCGTGTCGTTGAAGGTTGTCAGGTCTTGAGAACTGTTTCTTACAGTCACCACACTTGAACATGATGATCACTTTCGAAATTACCTATAAAAGAAAGAAATCATAAATGTTAATAAATGATAAAACAAAGTAAAATATAAATAGTTTAATTACAGTCCAGTCAATGGTTATAGCAGGGTATTTAAATCGATCATCTGTGAACTCCTAGCAAGTCTAACTTCATGTAGTTCTAACTGAGGGTTACTATATACCACTGTCACTGACACCTAGCGGTGAAAATTCGAATTTAATAGAGTGGTAGAAACCAGCGGTCGCCAGTTAAGTGTGTTAGGTGTGACGTCATAGCCAGTCTTAAAGCAAGTCTAAACTTATAGAACATGTCACGTGATAGAAACCAGCGATCGCCAGTTAAGTGAGCTAAGTGTGACGTCATAGCCAGTCTTAAAACAAGTCTAAACTTGTAGAACATGTCACGTGATAGAAACCAGCAGCCACCAGTTATGTGAGCTAAGTGTGACGTCATAGTCAGTCATAATGCAAGTCTAAACTTGTAAAACATGACACGTAACAAGGTTAAGTTAGGTAAAGTTAGGTTATGTTAGGTGAACTAAAGTTAAGTCTTTAAATATTCCCTCTGTCACTGACACCTAGCAATGAACATTCGGACTTAATAGAGCGGTAATCAAAATCTAACCTACAAATTTAGCTTTACACAGCATGGTTAAGTAGTTCCAACTTTTGACTGCCAAATACACCATTTTCACTGACATGTAGTGGTGAACATTGGAAAATATCACTCTAGCTGTTTAAAAGTTATTAGAGGGGCATTTACCTTTTTATAATTTATCAACTGCTGCCACTGAATGAACAGATTATAGGAATCTGGTAACCTACAGGTACCCAATTATCTGTAAACAAATCAATCAATCAATCAATCAATCAATCAATCAATCAATAAATCAATAAATACATTCCAATCAATAACTTCAACATCAATTAGTAATAAAAGGCTACAATCCATTAATAATAAGTACTTACCTTGCAAAATAATTTAATTATTTTCTACCGAAAGACTTTTTACAACTCTTGAGCAGTAATAGAGCACTGTTCACACAAAGCGTGTAATAAAGATCGACAGTAGGGAAATATATGATACCTCTCTTATATAAACTCTCATCGCTCGTGTCAGCAGTTTTTGCAGATCATTGCAATTCCTTTCCCAATACAGCTGAGAGTCCAAAGTACACTAGGAACACCTGTGTGGTATCCAATTACTGCTGACTTTGCATGATCATAACCCATTGTCTTGATCAACACCTGGGGTTTCAAATTACTGCAGCGTTAGTCATAGCAATAGAACTGTGCGCCCTCTGCCATGTGAGCAACATGACACCGGAAGGAACACCTGTGTCATATCCAATGACTTCTAACTTTGCATGATCATCACCCATTGTCTTCATGAACACCTGGGGTTTCAAATTACTGCAGCGTTAGTCATAGCAACAGAACTGTGCGCTCTCTGTCATGTCTGTAATATGACACAGGAAATACCAATTCGGTTTACTGCACGTACCATCTCCTCAGTTTTAACATCTTAAGAATATGCATTATTCTCTTTCAACTACAAATGACACATCCATCCACCAAGTTAGGTCTCTTGGCCGGTCCACAAATTACACGTGGCCCGTGTACTAGGGTGTGTTCATTAACCCTAGCACTAGAACATATTCATCCACCAAGTTTTGCACTTACCCCTTGACATGTCCTCTATCTATCAAGTTTTACACTTACACAAACCAAAACAGAATGTGACTTGTTAGCTTACATGTGGTTTTCACAAGGAGGACGGTAATAATGTCATCTTGCACATGTTCACATGTATTTCGTCACTTTCCTTTCATATCGTTATCACATTATAGTAGTGGGGACTAGTGAACAACGTCAGTTCAACACACTACTTTACACACGCAAATGTAGTTAGGCCCTTTGACATAATTTAAATAAATTCATGGGCTAGTCCGTAGGGACCAGTCAAAAGGGACTCATCCACAAGGACTCGTCCACAAGGACCTGTCAACAATGACCTGTCAATAATGACCTGTCAACAATGACCTGTAAACAATGACCCACCAACAATAACCTGTCAACAAGGACCCGCCAACAGGGATCCGCCCTCACCCTTTTACAAAAGCCATGAGTGGGCATGCTTAAAAACAAAAAACAAGCATGTTAATTCATATTGGCTTTCTACCGTATATATGTCTCTTGTGTAGAACAACGTTTAATTTTATATTGGCATTCAAACTCTCACATGTTGCACTTGAAAAGCGAGATTCTCAAAAAATTACAATTTCACCCCCTAGTAGGGGTAAGTTTTATTTTGGGGTTGAAATATGTTATCCATTGGAAAGGGGGTGTCAGCCTGAGTTCAATGACACCTCATTCATTAAAATCCGACCATGCGTTCGAGAGATATCGTGCCGCCGCCATCTTGTGTGAAGGAATGTGGAGGTGGAGGATTTAAAACCGCCACAAACACACCACTAAGTATGTTCGTCTTTTATGCGTTCATAAACCATTCATGCGAATGCGATCAAATTTTGGTGCTTATAGGCATAGTTAAGACAATTTTAAATAGAGAGCGCGTGAGTAGTTTAAACAAATGAGTGTTGGCGATGCGTTCATATCGCCTACAATTCATTCGATTGCGACCAAATTTTGGTGGGTTGTTTAGCACACTTCCGGAATGCTTATAGGCATAGTTAATCTAATTTACAATAGATAGCGTGCGAGTAGTTTAAACAAATGTGTGTTGGCTATGCATTCATATACCATTCATCCGATTGCGATCAAATGTTGGTGAGTTGTTGGACACACTTCCGGGAAAGTTACAGGCATAGTAAATCCAATTTACAATAGATGGCGCGCGAGTCGCTTTAACAAAATGGCGTGCGGTTCATTTCAACAAAGACTACATGCGTTCATATACTATTCATCCCATTGCGATTAAACTTGGGTGAGATGTTGTGTACACTAAAGGGAAGGTTTCTGGCTTAGTAAATCCATTTTAAAATTGGTAGCGCACCAGTAGACTCAACAAATGAGCGATGACGCGTGAAATGTTTCAACAATGTCCATTATGCGTTCATATATCATTCGTCCGATAGCGATGAAACTTGGGTGAGATGTCGGGTACACTTCAAGGAAGGTTCCTGACTTAGTAAATCTATTTTACAATAGGTGGCGAAAGATTAGATTCAACAAATGAGCGACGACGTACGAAGCGATTCAAAAAAGTACCGTATGCGTTCATATAGCATTCGGCCCATAGCGATGAAACTTGGGTGAGATGTTGTGTGTACATCAGGGAAGGTTTCTGGCTTAGATCATCCACTTTTCAATAGGTAGCGCACGAGTAGATTCAACAAACGAGCGACGACGCGTGAAATGTTTCAAAAAAGTCCCGTATGCGTTCATATACCATTCGACCGATAGCGATAAAACTTGGGTGAGATGTTGTGCACACTTCAGGGAAGGTCCCTGATTTAGTTAATCCATTTTACAATAGGTGGCGAACGAGTAGATTCAACAAATGAGCGACGACGTGCGAAGCGATTCAACAAAGTACCGTATGCGTTAATATAACATTCGTCCGATAGCGATGAAACTTGAGTGAGATGTTGTGTATACATCAGGGAAGGTTTCTGGCTTAGATCATCCACTTTTGATTAGGTAGCGCACGATTAGATTCAACAAATGAGCGACAACGCGCGAAGCGTTTCAACAAAGTTCCATATGCGTCCATATACCAAACGTGCGAAAGCGATGAAATTTGGGAGAGTTTCTGTGTACACTCCAGGGAAGGTTTCTGATTTAGTACATGCATTTTACAATAGGTTGCGCACGAGTTTATTCAACAATTGAGCGACGGCACGTGGATCGTTTAAAACAAGTACTGTTTGCGTTTAAATACCTTTCATCGATTGCGATGAAATTTAGTGTACTGTTATGTGCACTCCAGGAAAGTTTTCTGGCTTTGTAAATCCATTTTACAATAGGTAGCGCACGAGTAGATTCAACAAATGAGCGATGGTGCGTGAATCGTTTCAACAAAGTCCCGTATGCATTCATATACTATTCATTCTATTGCGATGAAACTTTGATGAAATGCTGTACACACTCCAGAGAAGGTGTCTGGCTTAGTACATGCATTTCGCGACAGGTAGCGCACAAGTAGATTCAATAAATGAGCAACAACACGCAAATCGTTTCAAAAGAGTCCCTTTGGCTTTCATATACCATTCATGCGATTGCGATGAGACTTTGGCAAACCGTTGAGTACACTCGAGCAAAAGTGTAAGGCTTAGTAAATCTATTTTACAATTGGTAGCGTACGAGTAGATTCAACAAATGAGTGACGGCATGCGTATCGTTTAAACAATATCCCGTATGCGTTCATATGCCATTCTTCCGATTTCGATGACCCCTTGATGAGTTATTGTGTACATGCTAGGGAAGGGTTTCGACTTAGTAAATCAATTTTACAATAGGTAGTGTACGAGTAGATGTAACAAATGAGTGACGACGCGCGAAGCGTTTCAACAAACTCCCGTATGCGTTCATATACCATTCATCCGATTACGATGAAATTTTGGTGAATTGTTGAGCACGCTCCCACGAACGTTTCTAAATTATGTAACCCATTTTTCGATAGTTTAGAGGCTGTTAACGGAAATTGAAAAAAGATTGTTTCCAAAAGCACTTCAAGAAACAAAATTACGACGCCAACACTTTCTTTGATTGGCGTTGCAACGCATTCCGGGTACAGTTAGTGTTTGTATAAGACTATCGATGGTTTCTCAGGCTCGAGTGAAACTTTAGGGCAAATAAGTTTCTACGTAATGAAGAAATGTCTCAGAAAACGATAAGTCCTAATAGTTAAAAAAAAGTTATAAAAATTTCCATAAAAATTCACCTGTAGTCTATTGACATGTGCTGTACCCTCAGCTGACATCAATTTGGATTTCGTAATGTCCTTGCTAAATTATAGATGAAAATTACACTTAGTTTTAGCTGTCAAATGATTCACTGTTACAAAGATATTAAATTAGGCTGCTATTAGTTTTAGGTTTCCCTTTATTACTAATTACCAATAATGCCAACCTTACATCATTAACTGCGTTTGTATTAGTACCTAATAATATGAATCTAGTTTTACATTATGTGACCAAATGTTCATTTACTGTTATTACGACTACAACTTGTGGATATTACTTGTTAACCTTTTTATTTCAATTTATAATATTTAATTTCAATGTTTATATTGTGTTCTAATGTATTTGTATTTTAATGTATTTCCATGTATTATCTGGGTGTAAACAATTGTTTGCTACAGTAATTGGGGCAATGCACTGTTGTGGCAATATATAAATAAGTAGGACTTATGAAAATAGGCTCTATATCACGGAACTACTTTTTTTTTAATCATATGTTGAGTGCATTTAAAATGGATACGACAATGGGTGTGATTGGCTAGAGCCCAGGATGGGGTAAGTCAAATTGTGGACCTAAGGCTGTCATGTTGGGGTTTTAGTTAAATACTCAGCTCCATACTGAGGAGATAGGCGTAATGGGTTTGACACCTCGAGAGGTGTTCTATCTGACTTAAAGTTAATTTTTCAGGAGAGGTGTTTGAAGTTTGGAATTGCATAAAGTATGTAGTAATGAATCCAACTCTTTGCGAAGTATTTCAAAATGATGATACAAGGTTCTACTTTAATGAATGAACACCAAATTTTACAATTACATAGAGAACATAGGTATTTTAATGACTTGTCCCAAAGTTTGCATGCAGATAGAACTTTTTGGCTCTAAAATTTGCGTAAGATGTTAGAGTCATAAGGTTCTTCATTTCAAAAGTGCTTTGTTGGACTCTACATCGACAGTGAGCATCCATCTCATCATGGAATTGATATCTGTAGCCTTTTCCTTGAAAATTTTCCTCCATGATATAAAGACTCTTGCTTCTAGTACCGGTAGTCGGTTGGTAGTATGTTCTGTTGCTGATAGTTATCAGTCCTGTTGGTTCTACTCTTCGGAATCTTGACTTTATTCTACTACTGAATACCGTGACTTGTCTTTAAGTACACACTTAACAGGTCGTCTGCTCAAAATTTCAGCTGCGGTACCTGCAGATACGGTATTTTACTATGCTGAAACAGTTTCGTTTTAGTCTGGTAGCACTTGAAATGCCATTTCCAGATCTGCCGCACAGTGCTTCATGCCCAATAGCACAATAGCCTCGTTTATTTCTCGATACATGAGCAGTAACATTGTAAACGATCAGTTTTCTTTTAAAAAGGAGCTACTTCCATTTGCACGAGGTAAAGCATGCCACCATAGCATCACTTCGTCTGTCATATTCTCTTTCCTGTCGCATGAATGATTTCTCTTCTAAATGGTTATCAAACTTCGTTGACAAACTCTGTGTCTCTATTTTCCTTTTTCGCCATGATAAACTCATCGCAAAGGTCACAGCGAACGAATTTTGGTGCTAAGAAGTCCAGATTATATTCAGTGTTATATATTGACCTGTACATTGACACAGTTACCGCTTTATAGCTATTCTGTATGCAAACTTCTTTATACATATCAAACATTCCAGTTACATTTTAAGTATTCCTTTTGTGTTACAGCACTGCAGTAATGCGACTCTACCCTTGGAAATGCTTCAATGTGCTTTCTAACAAGGGGCGTGGTGGCGCAACGGTCAAGCTGTTGGCCTCTCACCACGGCGGACCGGGTTCGATTCCCGGTCAATGTATGTGAGATTTTCAAAGTGAAATGCCATGTCCTGTGGTTTGGATTCCACGTAAAAAGGAGGTCACGTGGCTCATGCTCTCGAGATTAACGGTCACGTAAAACTACAATCCTCCTCTTGCTTTCTAACAAAATCTTTACAATTTTTCGAAATCCTCTCTTGTTTTCTTTCCTCTCTCATTGGATTCCGGAGTCTTTATTGTTTGATATTTGTTAAAAATGCACATTGTAGGCTATATTACTTTTTGACTGACCAACGAGGCCATTCACTTGTAAAAAGTAAGAGAAAGACTTATGCTTCCTTGGGTCAACTTTCCTGGTCCTCTGAGAAGATTTACACTCGGAGTTTCGTCAAATATAATATTTTTTCTTATTTCTTGCAGTGAATAAAATGAAATCATTATGGAATTCCGGTCATCTTTATAAATCTTATGACAAGTTAACACTTAAATTTGCACTTACATTCTTCATGTTTTACTTCCCTACTCTGTCGCAGTCTCTTTTGAGTATTCTTTTTCCATTGTTGAGGGTTACGCTTTCTCTTTCTGGACGAGTTATAGCCAAACAGATGAGATAAAATGAGATAGAAATGAGCAACTCCAAACAGCTGATCCAGTGTGTACTGTCTACCGACATTCTGCGGATAGAACCATCTGGTTCTCAGCCTTGCAAACTTTTGCAGATAGAACCAAATTTACCTGCTTAATGACTGGAAACGGTAAATGATACGGATGTTCCTGTCATGTATAACGATAGTACACATCTCCCAGTACCATTTGCAACGAAAAAATCAAAATCCTCAAAAAGTGTAGATAGAATCGTAAATAGAACCCTCTGGTTCTCACCTCACCGGGTTTCCCTTTATTACTAATTACCAATAATGCCAACCTTACATCATTCATTGCTATTGTATTAGTACCTAATAATATGAATCTAGTTTTACATTATGTGACCAAATGTTCATTTACTGCTATTACGACTACAACTTGTGTATATTACTTGTTAACCTTTTTATTTCAATTTATAATTTTTAATTTCAATTTTTGTATTGTATTCTACTGTATTTGTATTTTAAAGTATTTTCATGTATTATCTGGGTGTAAACAATTGCTTGCTACTGTAATTGGGGCACTGCACTGTTGTGGCAATAAATAAATAAATAAGTAGGATATATGAAAATAGGTTGTATAGTTATTCACGGAACTACTTGTTTTATCATATGTCGAGTGCATTTAAAATGGATACGACAATGGGTGTGTTTGGCTAGAGGCCAGGATGGGGTAAGTCAAATTGTGGACCTAAGGCCGCCATGTAGGGGTTTTTAGCTAAATACTCAGCCCCATACCGAGGGGGTAGGCGTAATTTAAATTTATTTATCCCACTTTTCTGTTGGTGACCAGTTTGTTCAAGTCATAAAATGTGTCTTATCTTGTGTCGTGGCTCGCGCGTTTTGTAACAAAATGTGTTATTTTCTGTGTGCATGTTGAATGAAGCAGTATGCCTCCCTATTTTTAATCTGTGTTATGTGCCTGTGTGCATCTTTGGTTTTTGGAGTCGCCATCCACATTAGAATGCATGGTTTTGACTTTGTGATGCATCTTTTTGAGGACGGCCGAGAGTAAAGTAATATCGAGAAGTTAGTTTTTGTGTGTGGAAGGTGAGTTACATTAGGGAGTTGTGAATCAGGTTGAGGGAAGCGTGTAATATTATTTTATTTTACAAGTAAACGGTCGGCGGATAATTTCATCCAATAAAGATAATTTCATTCAGGGTAATTTAGCCACTGATTTTTGAACAGGGTTGATTTTTGAGCATTGGCTGAGGCCAGATGCGAGTTTGAGTGCATGTTTTTGTTCCCCTGTTAAATTTCTTCCGTCAACGGAGTAACCTGTGCCGAAGTTGGGGTGTCGTGAAGATAAATAGTGAATCGCCACAGGTAAGATATGGTTTGTTTTTCAGTTGTGGGGGTTTGAGTCTTTTTCAGTGGTATTTGATTTCGAGCGTACAGAAAGATGCAGACAGTTTGACCGAGAAGAAGAAAGACACCCCGCTTACCTTACTAAGCTGACCTTTCGCGTGATATTTGTGGCTTTTAATGTTTTGTAAGGCTAGTTACTGTTTTCAAGCGATGTCCTTTATGTTTCAATGCCGGGTAGTTGACAACCGCGCGCCTGTACGGTTGCAATGTGCAGTGGGGAGGTTTATGACCCTCTAGCATTGGTCATCATCAACTCCCCCCATCTCGGCTCTGGCGAGGTAATGAGCGGCCATGTTCTCAATGAGTGAATACAATGTAATATTATTGCCCGCTGGTTCATTGTTGATCAGTTTTGTGAGCTTTAGATTGTGTTTTGTCATTTTTGGATTCATATCGAGAACGCCAGTGCGCTTGGGATGAGTGGGCGCAAGCTTTTTGGATCTGGACCCTATCCTCCGTTGCCAAGCGATTCAAATGTTTTTGTTTTTAAATGCAACGAGTTTTCTTTGTGAAGTGTCAAACCCAATACATTGCGCCCACTTGACCGGGTATATAGAGCTGAAAATGCGTAGGCTATGGTATATCCACCAGGGGGTGTGATTAGCTATGTAACCAACCCCTAATCATATGTGACAATACGAACAGATCAGTGATAACCAGATAAGACCAGATGTTTAAGATGTTGCTTATGGATCATTTCACTAAATTTATTTGCAAGCCTTTTCTTTTTCTTCGTAATTTGTCTTTTTTGTGTATTTTATTTTCATCTGGTTGTCCTGATCAGATGAGTATGATTTCTTGAGAGGTATCCAATGCCCATGGCCTTTGTTTCGAGGTAACTTTGTTGAGCTGAAGCATGTCAAGTGAGACTGTTTTTATTGTTATTATATTTAATCTATTTTTCCCCTTTACGAGAGCGACTGAACTAGAATACAAGATTAATTCATCATATGGCGTTTTCCCGCTTCTCTTCCCAAAATCCCTTCATCCTCTCAGAGTGCTCCTTCTTCCGCTCAGCAGTCCAGTTTCTTCAAGTCTGTTGTGATGGTCTATGCTCAAACATAACAATTTTGGTCTTTTTTCCGGCACTCGGTGCTGTCCTCGAGATTTTGTATGTTGACCTGTTTTAGGTCCCTCAGAACCTCTGTCAGCCACTCTGTGCCACACTTACTCTGTGTTATAACGTTGAGCAATTTCCTCGCTGTTCTGAAGTTTTCCATCCTGTAAATGTGTATAGAACTGTGCACGGCGTTTTCTGATTACGTGCGTTATTGTGTGGATCAATTGGTAGAGTTCGTTTTGAGGTCTCTTCATCCGAATACCGTTATTATTAACTGCTCCGTAAATCTTTCTGAGATTATTTCTTTCCTGTTTTCCTATATCCTTAATTTTGGAATGACCGTCGATCACCATTGTTTCGGCTGCGTATGATGCTTCCGGAAGAATCACTGTTGTATAGTGCCTTCATTTTGCGTCTAGCAAGATGCACGTCTTGTTGTAGTGAGCCCACGTCAGCTTATAGGCCTTCTGTAGCAAATAGTTCTTTATAAACGTAACATTGAAAAACTCCTCTCACATGAAGCCACAGACTCACAGATCGTAAGAAATAATTGAAGGCTCACTGAGAGATATGGGAGAGATTCTAGGAAGTCCCATTCAGCTATGAATTTCAAGACGTCAAGTACTGACCAACCTTTGACTTCTTTGAGATCAATCTCTGCTGCCTTCAGGTGCCTTCTCAGCCTTGGTATTTCTAATAAACGCTCTTCCGCTGATAACTCATCATAGAAATAGGTTAATTTTGGAATGGACACCAGTAACTCTTCTTCAGTGGCAGATATCAAACTCTTGGCTTAAACGGCCTCAAACATGGCTGCTACTTCCTTGATGGCTCCTTATCTGATCTGGAGTTTAGAATGGAAACGATGCATCGCTCTCTTGTTTTCTCCTTGCAGTGTTAGTCCAGCATCTCTCGTCTTCTCATCTGTCATCCTCTTCTTGAACCTAGTTCTGCTCTCAACTGAAATTCCATATTGGTCTGATTTTAAAAGCGGCTGCCCAATTGACTGCTCCACAAGATGATTGCACTGTTCGTACATAAAAAGTCTTAGCGTCTCTAACTTTGTCACCACCTTGTCAAGAGTTAATCTCTTAGTCTGAAGGCACAGCTGTGTAAGATTAACTTATTCAAGTACCTCACACCAAAAGAAGAGGTAGCACAAAAACGTGAAATTGCAGACAGCATGTAAGAGACCTCGGGCTGTACCTCTTGTGTCTAAATTTTCATCTGGATCACATAGAGCTTCAATTGCCGCCATACATTCATCGAATTTTTCTTTCACTGCCTTTACTGCAGCATGACGAGTACTCCAGCGTGTTGTTGATAATCTTTTTACTGAGACTCGAGTGTGGTTCATTGAAACATCCCATCGGTGAGTGGAAGCAGCAAGGAATGAAAACATTGTCTCAAGAGTTTCAAAAAAGTCATGCATGAAGCATTTTCAGGAAAAGAGTGTTGGCCTCACAAGTTAAGCGAAGGGTCCACACATCTATAGCGCAGGCATTTAAGTCAAAATATCGCCTTAACCTAAAAGAAAATGTTATAAAGCTATTTTTTTCAGAATCCATTAATTCGATCCTAAGGAACAACATATCAAAATACTCGGCCATACATGTGCCGGCTTCCTTAATTTCCAGACCTGGAAACCTGGAATTCCAGGAAATGTCATCGCTGTCATGGAACGCACGTAAAAACCGAACGACCCGGCCTAGGTAGACAAAAGTGGTGTCAAATGAAAGAGAAAAGCATGAAGACTCCATATATAAGGCTTAACGCAATGTTTTTCTTATTTCGGGAAAATTGTAACAACAACAACAAAAACGCGCGAAATTCAAAATTTTTGCAAGTTTGAATTCATTTGCACGTTTTTTAGAGACTAAGACGGCAGATCATGCAAGAAATGCTCCTGAAATAAGAAAGAGCATCGTTTTAGCTTTACATATGTGGTCTTATTTTTGTTTTACGTCTAATAATTCAACAGTTACAGACGAAACAAATTTAACCCGAAGGTAAGTTGGTATTACCGGACGGGAGTAAACACCAAACAACTCATGGTAGGTAAACAAGAGTGGTATCAAATGAACAAGAAAAGCATGCAGATTCCATAAATAGTACTATAAGCAATGTTTTCTCTGCTTTCGGGGTACATTGTAACAAACAACAAAAGGAAAGTTCTAATTTTTAGGTTAGAATTTGTTTGCACGTTTAGCAGACTAAGATGGCTACTTACGCAATGCTATGCATCCTTTAAGCTTTACAGAGGTGCTCTTGTTTTTGTTCTGGGTCTTATAGTTCAAAAGTTAGAGACGAAACAAATTTAACACGAACGTAAGTTGGTACTACCGGACGGGAGTACATTGTTGCGTCGCGCGCTCATCGACATCTCTCTCGCTCTCTGCGCTTGTGTTGTGCTTCTAGAACAGATATGCTGCGTGTTGTTGAAGTTGTTGGGGTGTTCATCGTAGTTGATAAGGAGTTTATTTGTGTGTTTTCGGTTTTCAATTGTGTATGAAAATGTGGAATTGTGTGATAAGTAAGCAGTCATTGGATAGTAGTGTTACGAGTATAGTTCGGAAGAAAGGTCTCGAGGCTCTCAGAGCAGCGAGTGAGAAACGCGGCGACGGCTTGGCAAATGTTCTTCCTTCGACCCTCTCTTTTGACGGATATTTTATGCGCAAAACGGACAAGTCAGCGTTTGCATCTCTCCTTAAGCATCCAGAAAAAGGCGATCAACTTTGTCCAGAGACCACGTATGTCATTGACGGAGGCTACCTCATGTACGCTGTTAGTTGGCCTCGACTGGCAACATACGGAGAAATTTGCGACCTTTACGTCAGACACGTTATGACTCGATACCCATCTGCAGTTGTTGTTTTCGACGGATACAATGGCCAGCCAACTACGAAAGAAGCGGAGCAAAGGCGACGCGCTGCAAGACGGACCTGTTTTGATATCGACTTTACCGAACATTCGACATCGAGGGCATCAAGGGCGGACTTTCTGACGAACAGGAGAAACAAATCTCGACTTATTGATGTACTTGTTTCAAGATTTGAAGCTGTTAAAGTTCGAGTATACCAGGCAACTGGGGACGCCGATCCTCTCATCGTGCACACTGCTTTGGAGATAGAGAGCTTGGGGAAGTTTGTAGTTGTAGACGGGAACGATACCGATCTTCTGGAAATGCTGATTGCTAGGCGTCAGACGGGAGATGTCTTCATGCTGCACCCAGGGACTTCCAAGTGCACCGGAAAGCTGTACGATACTGGTGCTATTCAAGATGAAACAGGTGACATGAAGAACTGCGTGCTGTACTCCCATGCTTTCTCATGTGGTGATAAAACATCTGCAATCTACGGGAACTGAAAAAAGAAGGCTTACAAATTGCTTCAAAAAAGTGTGGATCTTCGGGATGATATTGTCAAAACATACACAAATCCATCTGCGAGTCACGAAGAAGTTTGCACTGTTGGAGAAAAGTCCATAAGGGCACTGTATCTTGGAGGAAATGAATTGGATAATATCGATTATCTTCGACATCGTCTGTACCAGATGATCATTGCCCGCCAAGCTCTGACGTCTCAGTGTGAACTTGCGACTCATCCTCCAACAAGGGAAGCTCTACGGCAGCACTCAATGCAGACTTACTTGCAGGTAACTTTAATTGTTTTCCTTTACACTACACATTTACAATATTTTTCTAGTATTTCTCAGGAGAGTTAAATATGTTGAGTTTGAATTTAGGTTCAATAATGGCTGGGAAGAAACCTCAATCCAACAGAGGGGGGCTGGCAAGCCATTGACAACTCTCCTTTGCCCGTTCCCACAACCCTGCCACCAGCTCCTGACTCTCTTCCCCTAATTGCCTGCGATTGCTAGACGGACTGCGGAGTGCGTCGTGGATGTAGACGATCCGGCCAAGAGTACTCAGAAATGTGCTCTCAATTTCACGGACAAAACTGTGATAACGCAGTACAATGTTATGAAACGGATCAGGATCTAGATACACCCGATGTCACTTAAACTATCAGTTTCCTGTATTACACCTTTTCATCCAATGCCTTTTTCCTATGATTCCGATGGCTTCACTCATAATTAATTATTATGTGTGTAAATAAAACATTCATCTTGTGTTGCTTCCGTAGAAAAAAATCATTATTTCATCCTTGACTTTCCCGGTGCTAACCGAAAAGGCTGAACCCCCGACGATAGAACGCAATCCTGCACTGTCAACTGACAGCTACTGCACGTTTCATTTTCGCTATCACTTTTCAATAATAAACGTAAAGCAAACATGACAGATGGTCTGAAAAGCTAAAAATGTGGTCTTTGTTACATCACGCATGATTTTTGGTATATAATTTATTTTCAGATGTTGCTGTACCTGCAGCAAAAATCAAACATCATTTTTTTTATTTCGCGCCTCTTTTAGGTGGATTTCATTAGAAAGCTAACTATTGCAATGGGTACCATGTTTCGACTTCCGGAAAATTTCGACATATCTTCGCGTTTCACATCCCTCTGACCCCAAAACCACCGTCAGTTGAAAAGTTTTTATATAATTTATGTATGTATATATATATATATATATATATATATATATATATATCAGTTTCTTGTGGACACGATAACTGCCGTAATTTTTCACCAATCACTTTGAATTTTTTACCGAATATGTATACCTATAAAATCTCAGTCGAGTTCGTTACTGGGCTAAATCAGTTGAAGGGGGTGAAAATAGGGGGCTTTTTTTTCGAAAAAGTGAAATATTGCTATAACTCTCTTAATATGTGAAATATCGAATCCGTTCGAAGTTCATACTATGCGTCGGATATAGCCCAAAAATTTATGTTTGAGGAGTTTTTATAGCACCAACCATTGACCAAAGGGGTGGGAAAAAGTGGGGTTTTCGGGAAACATTAATCATATCTCTCTTAATAGGCACAATATCAAAACCGTACAAAATGGGCAATATTCCCCTAATAATTACCTAAAACTTTTGTCTGAATGAATTTTTGATATGACCCACCATTACGCCAAGGGATGAGAAAAATGATTTCGGAACTATAAGAAAATGCCAAGAGCTCTCAGTGGTTGCCATGGCAACACTGCTAAATTGATGAGGGATGAGCCATCAGACGTTGCCATGACAACGCACTTGCACGAGATCACATTCAGATTTCCATCTGACTAAGTGTGAAGCGGCTTCGGTGACGTAATACAGCCATTAAAATTCACACCGTTTATCAGACAGATTCTGCACTCACCCAAAGTACACGGGGTTACATGACCGCGTTGTCGCAGCCCCTAAACTGAGGAACCAACCAAAATCTCTGCGGGAGATATAATTTTGCGTGAAGAAGTAACAGACCGTTACATAGTTACACATCAGTGTCGAAACCTTGCGTAAGGGCAGTATGACCACAAGTATAAAGATGGACTCCAAATGACAAGAAGGCTACCGTCATCATAAGACAATAAAATGTTTAAAATATGCATAAAATGACGAAAAACAAAGTTAATTAATCTCCAATTATAAAATAATTTCTCGCAATAAATGAGGTCTGATCCTTCTACGAAAACCAGCATATTCTGCCTATTTTCGCCTATCCCCAAGTTTGTCCGGTGAAAACTACCTCCGACTTCCGGCGTGCTGAGAGGACTTTTTTTTGTTACAATCTACCCCGAAAGGAGAAAAACATTGCCTGACGTCTTGTATATGGAATATGCATGCTTTTTTCTTTCATTTGATACTACTTTTGTCTACATAGGCCGAGTCGTTCGGTTTTTACGGGCGTTCCAGGACGGCGAAGAAAAATTCCTGGAAATCCAGATTTCCAGCCCTGGAAATCAAGGAAGCCGGCACATGTACGCCCGAGTATTTTGATATGTTGTTCCCTTGGGTCGAATTAATGGGTTCTGAAAAAATTAGCTTTATAACATTTTTTTTACCTAAAAACCTTATTTTCCTGGGCTACTATTAAAAATAGCTTTCTTGTTCTTTGTTTTCAAAATGGCTTGTACACCGCCATGGATTCCAGCCATTATCGTAACCTCGATTTCGGCACAACATAATGTCGAGTCCATCACTTTCCAGATTTCTGAGAATATCACAACTGAGGTCAAATGCTTTTTTCCCCTTAAAGTGGAAAAATCCCAGAAACACTTCTTACCTCAACTTTCCTATTGTGGATTGTGAAATAATATATAATATATGAGCATTTGGTTTAATTAATAAAATAAATTATATTTAAAATATTTTATTTATTGAACAACGTCCATTAACAAGGATAATCTTATGGAGTGACATAGAATCATAGACAGTGATATTTTGTTTAAAAGGAAACATACATATACTGTAAAATTGAAGAACATCCATAAATACTCACATTTATGTACTTGATGAAACCCAATAATAAACGTAAACCCCGTACATACATGAGGTAAATGATACATTCACATTTATTGATAACCTGTGAAGTGAAGGCAGACAAGACAGACACTGGAAAAAATCGATGTTCTGCTGTGCTAAATTTGTTTAAAAATGAAATGAAATTTTTACGAACCGCCCTAATTTTGAGGTCCGCACCCCCCACCCTCGTGTCGCACTGGGATGACGAATCCTTAGAGTTTTACAGTATGTGTTAATTATCATAGTAAATAAAGGTATTAATAGGCGGATGACAAAACAAAATAGTTGTGTATATTTAAATACCATAAATTGACATTTTTGGACGTCCGGATCTTCTAAACCATGTTAAAAACTGAGCGTGTATGCTATGATTTGTAGCAGTGGAAATGCTAAATCAGACATTTCAAACCACGTGTATGCTATGATTCGTAGCGGCGGAGTCGCTAAATCGCACTCATAAAAAAAAGACGCGAAATACTGAAGATTGATTGGAACAATGGTAAGAATATCGCTGGTAAATGATATAGGGCAGATAATTCACACAGATTGCTAAATCCATAAATATAAAAAAGCAGATACCGTAAATTTACCGAATAATTAATCAAAATTAATATTTATATCTCTCAAGAAAAATCTACCCTCGATTCAATGTCAGCTGATATATCAATTCCAGCCGGGATCACGATAAACAGCAGCCTCCTGTCTTTCTAAAGATAGAGCTTCATTTGATATGACATACGGCCATCTTCGATTGATGATACGTCCCAAGCAACGATTCTGGGAGATTTTCAGTTTGTCAACAAGGAATCTTACGATCACATACAACTCCTGTCACCTGTCGCCATTTGGACCAAGCTGTATTTGATCGCATTCGTACTTCCCTCAATGTGTCTCCATCTGATGTTATGTATGAGCCCAAATATCGGAATCCAGTGATCTTGTTGAGTTGTTCTCCAACAATAGATGTAGAGCCATCGGTTTGCTCTCCACACTCCATGTATTAAGTTTTGGAATTGTTTAATTTCAGTCCATATGCATCAAGGTGGTCACTCCAAATCTGTGTTTGCTGCTCTAATCCTTGGCGTGTCGCGCTTGCGAACCAGACATCATCGGCGTTCAGAATATTCCAGGGAATCGAATTTATTCCATTCTGCACTTTGTCAAAATGTCTGATGGATACCCTGACTTTTAAGAATTAATATTAGATGAGACGTTCGCAATGAACTAATTGGGCGAGTTTTGTTGCATTTCCAATTTTAATATGTATATTAAGTCACAGTCGCAGGTCCGCCGGTACTAAACAATTCCATACTTATTATTTCTCCTCTTGATTGAGGTGTTTTCAGATATTTCTGCTAGGATTCAGGGCGAGGTGGAGAGGGAGAAAGCTACACGTACACAAGAGACTGGATTTTGAAAGTTGAAGAGGAGGAGAGGAACGGGTACTTTTGAAAAACGAATTAAGAAAATCATCAGGTGAAACATTGGTAGAGAAGAAACAGTAGGTAGAGAGATGTGGATCACTCAGGATTCACTTGAATTATTGGACGAAACAAGGAAGCACATGAATGCAGAAGATAAAAACAACGTACTTGGTTTTACGTCCCTTTTAACTACTTCGGTTATTAGAGACGCCGGGCTACCAGAATTATGCCCCGAAATGGATCATTAATGTGCCAGTAATTCAACTGACACGGCTCCCTCCCATTTGCGCACTCTCTAATACCAGCTGACTGCGCCAGGATGCGATCCTGCAAATTTGGGCGATTGCAGGAAATGAAAAAGGAAAGGCAGATTAGGGATGTCTGAAAAATCAGGTAAACTAGTGCAGGAAGCCAGAGAAGAAGACAAGTGGAAAAAGAAATCTATCGTAATACAAAATTGTCTAAAGATTGGAGGAGTATTTAGAGCTTACTGAATTGAGTACTTGTGTACAAAGGATGACTAAGTGCTGTAATATTAGTGTTTCAGATGGAAAACCTCTAACAAGAAGAGAAGAAATCCAGAGAGACAGAAAACCGGCCTAGACCATTTGTATAAAGGTATTAAATAGAGAATCATGTGATGGAAAGCGAGGAGGAAATTGATGACGATGTGAAACGATATTTAATAATGATATCAGAATTGGATAGAGCACTAGTGTTTATGGGAGAGGTGAAGTACCCTCTGATATTTAGATGATTGTTATAATCCGTATACCAAAGAATACAGAAGATTGTCACACAATCAGTCGATGACTCAAGCTTCAAAGATCCTGACTAGAATCACTTACAAGAGCAATGAAAGACAGATAGAAACGGAGTTGGGTGAAGACCAATTTGGTTTCAGGAGAAACGTGAGAACAAGGGATGCTGTACTCAAGTAACAGGCTGATCCTGGAAGGCAGAATACCGAACAATAAAAAACGCTCGTAGTATTTGTAAACATCGAATAAGCTATTGATAACGTTGATTAGAGTAAGTTGCTTGACATACTGAAACTGTTCAGAATCAAGTACGGGGATGGGAGGCTGATAAGCAATCTATACCAAAGGCAAGGCTCTAACTTATCATCCCTAGTTTTTAATCTATTCATTGATCAAGCGACGAAGAGTAAGATTTCAAGTAGGAGTAAATACTCAAGGAGAAATAATCTCAACTCTGAGATTTGCTATCGACGTTGTCATCATAGCCGATTCGGCAGGAGTTTTGAATGAGTTTTTGAATGGTAGGGACTTCGTATTGAGAACGTAATTCATGTTTAAAATTCCTAAATATAACCAAAATCATGGAATGCAGGCGAAATAAATCACAAACCCATATTGACGTCAAATTGGCAAGTGAAAAGCTAAATTAAGTAGGAGACTTTTGCTACTTAGCAAGTAAAATAACCAGAGACACTAAACAAAGTGGATATGCAAATGATGCTGGCTGAGGCAAGGAAGGCATTTCAGAAGTATAAAATTGTGTTGAGACCAAATATAGATTTGAGTATAAGAAAGTAACTTTTGAACTATTTCCTGGGGCACGCCAAGCAAGTAAAACTAGGGCTCTAGAAGCAGGATAAAAACGGAGAACGTAAGATCCTGAATGCGCTGGTACAGGAGAATATTGACGATGAAATAGGTAGTGGGACAGCACATTGAAAGGTACTGTATTTAAGTGTGCAGGCGAGAGGAGATATTTCTGGTGACTACCAATGAAGACATGCGGTAAGTTGGCAAGGCACATTCTAAGACACCCAGGAATAGCTAACTTAATTAAGGAAGGAAGCGTTGAGATTAAAAACAATAGGGATAGACGAAGGCTAGAATATGTTTAAAAGATTGTCTAGGTTGTAGGATGAAGAAATGAAACGATTGGCGAAGGACAAAAAGAACGGTGGGCTGTATCGAACGACTTAATATGCTGAAGACTCCAACAACAACAACTACTACAAATCGAAAGTATGAACTTGCCACAATGAATTAGAATGTGATTATTTAAATACCTCTCTTAGCAAATGAAGCTTCACAACTAATACTGAAACATGGTTTCTAGACTCGATAGTTTCGATCGTACGTCCTAAAATATCTCCTTAGAGCTGAGTTGTTTTCACATACACAGTGAGGTTATTTGATTGAAGCGAGTCCAGCGGCCAGCTACCAGGCGCACAAACGCCGTTCACCAGCAAACCGAACTCGTCCCGCAGATTGCGCGCAGGTAAAACAGTGACGTGGTACATTAATTAATGGTAATTTGACCAGCAAATGATGGTTAAAAAACTTACCTTTCCACAGAAGATGTTGAAAATGTTCTCCTCAAGCTGGCAGACAGGAGTTGTGTCGTGGAAATAAATTAGCGTTTACACGTTATAATTCTCTTTTCGTAAGGAGAGATATCAGCTGCCGTATATTGTTCTCCAGCTCCTCTAGGTTACAAGAATTAGACCGATACACGGTGTCTTTTAAGCGTCCCCACATTTAAAAATCCAGTGTTAAATCCCGGCTTCGAGGTGGCCACAAACAAGCTCTAATCACCCTGTCAACAATGACAGCACTTATTGCGTCCAATGAACTATGCACAGTACACGGTATGCTGGAAATAACCGTAACATCTTTTCCAGTCTGTTAACTGGACAAATATATTATTCAAAATAACCTGAACGTATCGAGCAGAGTTAATAGTTTGACGGAAATAAATTGGTCCTATAATTCTTTTTGTGGTTACTGCGCACCACACCGATCTTTGGTTCATGCAGGGGGATTTGGTGGATCAGTCTTGGGTTCGCAGGTGAACAGCATAGATTGTTTTGTGAGTTCACACGTCCATGTAAATAAAACGACGCCTCGTCACTGAAAAGCACTAACCATGGATCTAAAATTCCTACGCGCACGGACTCGAAAAACCAATTACAGTAGTTGTCTCTTGCCACTGGGTCTCTTGGACTTAGGGTTTGAACCTGAGTAATTTTGTACGATCGATAACTAGTTTTGAGGCCCACTGAGCCAGTGATATGACACGTTGGCTTGTTTTCGCAAAGATTCTCTTACTGTCCAATCGTGACCTCTCCGTTTAATATTTTTATTTAAAACTGACGCCCTAGACTTGAACTTCGTCACAACCTTCCGAACTGCAGTCATTGAAGGCACCTTACCACCAGAAATTCCTGTTGAAATGCTCTGCGAGTAACACTTGCGGACTTGTTCTTCATAAAAGTACAGCAAATGAACGTTCTTTTTCGCGTGGTGAACCTCGCAGCCATACTTGTGTGCGGCTAGATAAAAGCTGTTGCAACAAGCACACCTACTGCTGTATCTGCCGTCGCCTGTATTTAAAAGATTGGCTAGCCATTCCAGGCAGCCAGAATTATTGGGTGGGCCAAGACGAAAAGCACAAAATATAGAGAAGGCCTAGAATCCCAGCTGACGAATGACAATAGCCAACATTCCTCAACACTTGAATTTAAAATCTGTTCTAAGTTACAGCGTTACATTATGTAGCTACTCCTGTACCACCCAACGTGTTTACTGTAATTATTCAAAGAACGGACCTTAGGGTAATTCATGTTTAATTGTGAGGTATTTTAAATTACAAAGTGTACAAATCAATTTCCCGTACTCTAGTGGAGCTGGAGAACAATATACGGCAGCAGATATCCCTCACATCAAAAGGGAACTTCAACGTGTAAACGCTAAATTACACGATACAACGCCTGTCTGTCAGCTGAAGAAGAACATTATCAGCATCTCCTGCAAAACGGTAAGTTCTTCAACACTCCAGTGGTCGCGCGAAAAAAGTTACGCCAGTGGTCGCAAGGATCACTATTGCGATCCATACTTTTTATGATTTGAGGCTTATCTATGCTATTTATTCAATGAATTTGATTATAATCTGTGAAAAGAACTATTTTCCTGTACAATATAATATAATAGACATGCATTTATAAAAGGAATGACTGAAAAATTGCAGGACAATGTGATTTGTCTGATATTTGTCTAATACAGTACATTCCCTCCATAATGCTTTTTGGTGGTACAGTCTTTTGTATGTCTATATTGATATATTCCGAAGTGATCATTTATAAGGAAAATATGCAATAAAAGGTGTGATCACTGCATTGCATTTAATATACAAATAAAATGGTACAAGAAATTCAGAGGAAATGTTACACTTCACTCGCCAGAGGTGTTCAGGGATATTCTTACTACAAATTATTTGTATCACGGCAAGTGTCACATACAGGTCGCTGGTGGTCAGGACACACTCAGTTGGTGCGCGCATGGCGGGTTTTCTTGGTTGTCTTGTTTCGTTGACGTCCGCAAATGTGGCAGCGGCCCATCTGCCTTGCTTTAGCAGGAGGAGGGACAGGATCTTTTTCAATTTTCAAAAGCAACTTTCCACGATGCTTAATTTCTGTTGGAATCATTTCCAGGTTGTTTGTCCTTTGGATTTCAGGATTCTTCAAATCCAAAGCAAGAGTTCGCAGGAAATTTTGGCGAGACACTACTGCATAATTATTATTTGCAGATAATATTCTTCAAGCATTGATGCCGCCAATATTCAGGCAGTCAAAGAAGATTGTTAGAGGCCCTCTCCGAGAATTCCTCGAAATATCAAATTGTCCGCACATCTTATCCAACACATCAACACCATATTTTGTTCCATTGTATGCCGTGAAACTCTCTGGTTTTCTGTCAACGCCTGTAGATTCGTCTATACGATTACATGATGCATGGAAGACACTGCTAGGACTGCTTTATTCCTTCTGGGGGCGTAAGATACTAGAGTACATTGTTTATGAAAGCCAAACTATGAACTTTTTACCTCCCGGGTTTTGTGGGGCAAGAATTACTTTGGGATTACCAGTTTATTTTTTCATAGCGTTCCCTTGTATGTTAGTTTCATGTCCTCTGGTATCTCAAGCACCAAAGGAATTGACGTAAACCAGTTATCGGCCGTGATATTCCTATTCGAACCCACAACAGGTTCCACAATACGTTTCACTACTTCATTTGGTGCATTGCTCTGCTTGAAAGGCCCATCGGGTTGAACACCTACATATACTTCAAGGTTGTGAATGTTTATGTTTTTAGAGTCAACGAGTTCAAATAATTTAATCCCGTACTTTGCCGGTTTGCTAGGCATGTACTGGCGAAATGCGCAGCGTCCACGAAAAGATACCAATTGTTCATCAACGGTGAGGTATTCACTTGCAGAATAATTCCACCTATAGATCATTTTGAAGTTCTGAAATAATTCTCTGAAGACTGCAAGCTTGTCCACCTCCCTGCGTTCAAGTCTAGTACTAATGTTATTAAACCGAAGGCAACGCACGAGAAATTTAAATCTTTGTGCACTCATAGTTACAAAAATAGCCTGCACTGCTTTTCCACAACTATTATCCCACATATCTAACATACTTCATCTTCCAGAATTCAATACACCGGCAAGATACAAAATACCTACAAGTGATCTAATTTAACACACATGTGTTGTTCCTGCACCCGTTTCACGCTGAAAATTAGACCTGATTTTTCCAATGTATATATTTGTATATTCAACTACTTTTTTTTATCATGATGTCGTAAAAAATAGTTCAAGACACTGCAAATATGTGCTGGCATTTCTGGCTCTGTTCTTTGGACCCGGCAAATGAACAATAATGTTCTGAAAACGTGTGCACGTTGTTGGCGCAAAAACTGACTTTCACCACTTCGTTCCGTCTTTTCAAGTATAATAATTAGAAAGCATACAATCTTCAACAGGATCTTCATCACCACTAGAAACACTGCCATCATCTCTATCAGCATCACTGTCTACATCTGGATGCACTACTACATGGTCTTCCTCATCCTCATCACCAAGCACTTCACCTTACTCTCAGTCTGGTGCATTCAGCCATCGATTTGTATTCCCATAGTCATCCATCTTGCACTTAAAAACCAATAATTAACGTAAACTCATAAAACGGAGTAGATATATGCACATGAACTGAGATAAGACTCTCCAATAACAGAACGAATTAATAAAAAGTCACGCCAGAGGTCGCACGGATCACAGTTGTGACCCACTAGAATAAATTGCTTCACAACGCGACAAACATCAGCCAAGGTAAGCTGGCTACTGATTGTCAGACAGGGGATGGGCGCCAGGAAGGTACACAGATTTTCAAGGTCAACAATCATACCAATAGACCGTCGTGACAAAAACTAAACGGCTGGATCACTGGTGTGATCTACGTTACCACTGGAGAGTTCATCATGATTTGCGGGGTGAAATTACCATTATGTACTATGTAACGGTTTATGCGCGCAATTTGCGACCCGAGTTCGGTTGACTGGCGGAAAGCGTGGACCCCTGGTAGCTGGCCGAATGCCACAGTCCAGCAAAAGAATCTCCCTGTTGTACATTAATATCGCTTCTTGCTACCATAACTTGTCATAACAAATTCACATTTAAGGTAATATGACTTTGGGTTTACTACATAAGAATGGTTTCTCGCCTCAGTTTAGAAAGTGTGTCTCTGAATTAGCATGTGCCACTTCAAAGATACACTCGGATTCACTTATGCTCCATGAATATAGTTTCTCGCCACTATGGACTAGCATGTGTTTATTCAAATTTCCTCTCATTGTAAACTTGGATTCAAATACGCAACATGAATATGACTTTTCACCGCTATGGATTCGCATGTGTTCCACTAAATGATTTATTTTGTAAATGTAGCATTGCATAAGTTATGCCTTCTGGCCGCTATGGACTGCCATGTGTTTCTTCAAACTTCCTCTCCAGCTAAACTTGGATCCACATACGCTGCATGAAAAGAGTTTCTCGCCGCTATGGAGGCGCATGTGTGTTTTCAAAGATCCTTTCTGAGTGAACTTTGATTCACATAAGTTACATGAAAAGGGCTTTTGACCACTATGGGAGAGCATATGTCTCTTCAAATTTCTTCTGATGTAAAACTTGGATTTGCATACATCACATGAAAAGGGTTTCTCGCCGCTATGGACGAGCATATGGTTCTTCAAAGTATCTTTCCGAGTAAACTCTGCTTCACATTCGCTGCATGGAAAGGGCTTCTCTCCGCTATGGATGACCATATGTGTTTTCAATTGTCCCATCTGGGTAAACTTGCAATCGCAAACGCTGCATGAAAAGGTCTCCCCGCCGCTATGGGCAAGGATGTGTTTCTTCAAATTTGCTCTCGTGGTAAACTTGGATTCGCATTCGCGGCATGAATAGGGCTTCTCGCCGCTATGCAAAAGAATATGTGTTTTCAAATGCCCAATCTGAGTAAACTTGAATTGGCATACGCTGCATGTAAATGGCTTTTCGCCGCTATGGAGGAGCATGTGTCTCTTCAAATCTCCTCTAGTTTTAAACTTGGATTCACACACGTTACATGGATAAGCCTTTTTACCAGTATGAGCAATGGTTGACTTAAATATTTGTTTGGTAGAACATATTCCACTAGATGCACTGCTAGCATATTTTTTTACACTATTATTAAATCGGTAAATCATTCTATCAGCATTATCCGATGTATCTGGACCCATCAGCCTGAAATAATTAGTAGTAACAGTTTAAAGAATAATACCATTATAGAGATTTAAGCAGAAAAAATATTATTGGGAAACTCTTTATTTAATACTATTATTAGAAGAGTTGTCTTCAAGAAGTACCGGTAACTGACTTCGTTTCCACTCATCAATAATATGTTGAACATTCAGTCTAAACATTATACAGGTGTGCCTTGTCGGAGATTTTTGATTCATAGCTCTGACAGCATGAGTATATTTAGATAGTATCCTAGTCACCAAAATCTTCCGATTAAAAATCGCTAGATTTCCTACATGCTGGGTGCCGCAAAGGACGAGGTGCTCATTACTCCACCCTTTGCAACACTGCTTGGCGTTCGCCAATGTTCATGAAAATGAGTCTATTATTAAGAATAACTGGGTGAGATTCCACGGAGGCAGCTGAATTGATGAGTGACAAGGATACAATATCGTTGTTGTTTTTGTTTGAGTTATCAGTCATTAGACGCTTTCAATGCAGCACTACATGTCTCCTATAATAATAATAATATCGTATGGCCTCGGGTGTCCGGTGCAAGCTTTGTTAATTGACACCCAGAGGGTAGCTTGCATGTCGAATTTCGTCATTCCTTTGAACGCTATGAAAGTCAAGGAGGTTAGATTTCTAAACTCCTTGACACTACAGCGCTTTCAAGTAGAGAATGGAGGAACTTTGTGTTGGCGGAAAATCCCGAGATTAATTTTGCCATTGAATACGGCCTACTGAATTCAAATGGGTTCTTTAACATGCCAACAACGTATGACATGAGTGTCGTGATTTTTGTCGCCTTTTAAAAATCACTTACCATGGTCAAGAGCGAACCTGCAATCTTGGGGTTGGTAGTCCGACACTATAACCACACAGCCACCGTGGCAAGCTACATGTCTCCTAATCTCGATGCTATCATTTCATTCCTCTGTACAAAACTACACACCCTAAATCCTAAGCAATGTACTTAATTTCGTACTCACGCCAAGACGTCTTCCAACGGAAGATATTACCTGCCGGCAAAAAGTTTCTATCTACTAGCCTTCGAAGCAGAATATATTATAAACGAGGCCTCTCAGGACATCAAACTTGTCAGACCCGTAGATCAGATCCAGGTTATAAGGCGATCTCAAGGGAACCGAAAAACAAAATTGAGAAGACGAAGATGCGGCTAATTAACGAGTCATCAATTACAGAAGAGAACTAGGAATCTCTAGAACCTCGCTCCTCAAAACCCCAACGCTCTACGGCCCACCTAAAATAAACAAGACCGCTGTGCCTCTGAGACCAATATTTATCGCCATAGCATCCCCAACTCACGCTTTTGCTAAATATTTCAATCAGGTCCTGGATCCATTATTGCTTCCGTCACCCTCACACGTCAGAAATTCCCAACACTTCGTAGATATCATAGCGAGTATAAACTTGAGTTACGGTGATCTACTGGCAAGGCTCGATGTGGAGTCCTAATTTACCAAGGTTCCTGTACCTGACGCCACACAGATAATTAGGTAATCTTCAATATGCAGATGTTTCAACACATGGATGGAGCAGCCATGGGATCCCACTTCCCTCCATTATTGGCCAACGTTTTCATGGCAAATTCGAGGAAGAAAATATAAAGGAGAACCCATTGAAACTTGAGTGTTCGCCCAGATACGAAAACAGGGAGTTTTTGATATGGGAACAAGGACGCAACTCACTTCAGGACTTCCTAGACTTCATGTGCTCCAGACATCTGAGCATCAACTTTAGAGTGGAAGTAGATGAAAATAATTAACTGACCGTAGTAGACGTTATGGTCTATAAACGAACAGACAACACGCTCGGACACAGGGTCTATAGGAAAGGCACTCATACAGATAGTTACCTACATGCAAACTCAAGCCATCCGCCGTCGCAGAAGGAAATGGTACTAGGACATTTCTCACCAGAACCAACCGCATTTGCGTCAAGGATAGCGTAAATGAAGAGAAATAATAAGTTTGGAATACACTCCTAGCTAATGGGTACAGCAAAGGACGGATAAATACAGTCATACGGAATAACTGCTGAAGAACGAAGATCGACCCCACCATAATTCCTTTCGGCCTAAGATATAGGGGGTGGCAAATAGAATCGTCAAGTTGCTAAGAGAACACAACGTGACAACGGTTAAGCAACCACTGAACAAGTTGACGCCAGAGGTCCGTAAGTCAGCTGAGATAAAGGGACCAAAAACAGGACTAGGAAGTTCAAAAAGCGGCTTGTTCCTGTGTAGAGATGTACTTAGGGCATAGAAAAAGTCCCGCTTCCATTAGGATATCAGGGCACATTCGAGACAAAAAACAAGTAAATATTTGAACATACTGACGTCACGAGACAAGCCATAGAATTTCATAAGGCCGAAAGTGTTGCTTAAATTCCTAGATATCATATCAAGATAATAAAACAGACATTAGAGATCTTGAAGAATATCAATAATTTCAATCACGATGACAGATTCAGGCTTAGCAATACATAGCGCGTGTTTCATAGGGCTCTAACCAATCAGGGAGCAGCATGAGGTCATTGCCGATCAAGTGGTGCCTGACTGACCACCAACGGTTAGTTTAAGTACAGACACGAACTCGTACCTATGATAAAGACTGCTGCAATGGCTACCGAAACGTCAGGAAACAATCACAGATACACGACGCAGCTCCATCCATTATGCCTAGTTAATAAGCTAGACACCGGCCAAAATAGCCTACGATCTAAACACGTCAATAATCCCAACCAAATCCAACGTCAATCTAACCGTTACCCTTTCAATGTTTTTAAACCTGCCTCTGTCAATCGCAATTTTAGGAACCACGTTCTGCCCAGTAGAATGTCAGATGTTACGTTTGTAAACTTTGTGATGTTAACATCCTCTCGAATAGTCCTCGGCCGGAGATCCGAAAGCGGGACCAACATACAGTAGAATTTGAATTTCGTAGGAGAGGACGGTATTACCGCAAGTAATAATGTATAGGCCCGTTCTTACAATCTCCAGTGACGTGAGAGTAAACTCTAACTGACAGTTGATTCTACGGGCGGAGTTAAGTCCCGGTAACATTCGATGGTTCATACAAAGTTCTGGTTAATGTTCACGGTAGGGTAGCAGATTTGCGCATAATTTTCAACAGTTGGTATATATTTCTGGTTCGATTTGCAGATTACGTGTTACCTCTCAAGAGTTGGCATGAACCAATATACGTCAGGGAGTGAATAATAAACATTCATTTTATATTCCTTGACCTGTGCTCTTGGTGAAATCTGCTTGTTTTCATTAATCACGTTACGATTATTAAGATTGATGTTTGAAATGGAAGAACAGATATCTCCAAATGAAATGAATAAACGACTGAAGAAGAATAGGCACAACAATTTCTCTTCGTCAGAAGAGGAAGTCTTCATCAAGGTGGTGGAAGAAATAAATCTGTAATTGAAGATAAAAAGTCCGATGCCATTCCATGGGAACGGAAGTATAAGGCATGGGAATTAGTCCAAATATTTGAGGCATTGACAGGTTGAAGAAGACCTGTCAAATATTTACGGGATATGTATGCAATCATGAAGAAGAAAGCGAAGAATGAGCAGGCCGATGAAAACAAATTTACGAGCCTTACAGTAGTCGCATATGATGTGTAACATTCGACATGCTATTCTACTATGTGTCTGTTAATTGTTAACAGTGAACTCTGTTGGTCATTGAAATAACTACATGTAAACTCCTGTGACGAATCCTTTCAGTAAATATGATATAATGAATATTTTCACACCAAAGAACGGCAACTTGAAGATGATTTATTGCAGGAATATATTTCATGGTGCCTCCAAACCTTCATGTAAACCGTATGCAATATAGATTCCACATAGTGCTGTATTTTGGCCGACAGTACCTCGAATGCTTACATTAAATAACAATACAGCTAAAGTATGAAATTTAATAAATCATGATTGTTTTCCGCAAATATGATATAATGAACATTTTCACACAAAACAACTACATCTTGAAGATGACTTATTGTAGGAATATCTTTAATGGGGCCTCCAAACCTTTAAATAAACCGTATGCGATATACATTCTACATAGCCACATGCCCGACAGTATGTTGTTGTACCAATTTCAGCCACCGCACGCGCTTATTGTTTCCGTCCCGTTTCCGACCCATTTCCGTCCATTTTCCAAGATCACCCTCACAAAAAATATATAGCAACCGAGTGGAAAGATGTTAGACATCAATAACTGGTTTTTCTGACGGGTGGGGAAGTGAAACTCCCGCAAAGAAAACTGCCCATGTGGACAAATTTCTATCTTTAATGGGAACATCGGCTGAGGGACTGAGCAATCCGTTTGACGGAGATAGAATAGGTAAGTTTCAAGATGCGGTTATTATTGCACTCTCGCAATTTAAAATAACTTTAAGGTTAGCTTGTAAACGTACTTTTCACATTTTACTTAATTAATATAAGGCTGTGGTTTTATTTTTCGGATGATTGGTGCAATGTCCGATGGAAGAAAATTCAATGTTATCGTACATCTTCGGTAAAACAGCAACAGAAATAAAACTAATGGAACTAGAACTGTTAAATTATTTTTATGAAAACCAAAATACTTACAATAGTGTAAATTTGGATTGGAATTAAACAAAAATAGGGTACTAGGTTAGATAATTTCCTTAGAAAATCAGCACTTATTATGAACAATTTCAGTATTTTCATTTATTTTTATCTCGAACTCTTGACTTTTAATGTTGCCCTTTTGGCTACAATCTATAGCCCAGGAAATATATAAGCATGCTCACACAAATTTGTCACCCGAGCATTCAATGCAAATGGACACAATGATCCGAGAAGATTTTTATTGCACTTTGCACTTTGTTGATTTATCCCTCCCTGGTCTACACAAGAAGCAACAACCTACTTTATTTCCAGTACACTCAACCTATCACGACTTTCATCTAAACACTGACTGATTTGAAAGTCATCTACATGACCACCTCCTGTGAGACAACGTTTTCTTTGCACCCTCAATTCTGTAACAGCGTTATCGCGCGGGCTACTATTTTAGCCCAGATGACTTCTAATGCAACTGGTGTCAGTTTGGCGCAATTAGTTTAGTCGGGAACACTCCCTTTTAAATACAGCGTCAACAGGCAGCTACAGAGATTCTCAATATTCCTAGCAAAGAATATACAGCTACACCTGTAGCCCGCGCGAGTATCCGAGGGTTAAACGTTAGGTAGTGGATTAGGACTTGAGTGAATTTGATGAAGTACGAACAGTGATATTATGTAAACATTCTTCTTGATTAATACAGTACATTAGGTTTCTTATTATATACATTTTGTTGTTCGTAGGTGGACTCTTTAGGGGAAGCTCAAACTTCATGGTCCAGCTGGTCGTCAGCACTGATACGAGCAAACACTTATGTTCACAACACGAAGGGAAATCGAAGGTAGAAAAAGACAGGATCAGGGCAAGAAAGTCGAGGATATTTTCTAGAGGAACAGAGAGAGCACAGGAGAGACAGGAGTGGGGACGGGAGAAGCCCAACTGGTAGCGGGAAGAGCACACTTTGAGAATGAACTTGCTTCAAATTAAATTAGAAAGTGCCAGAAAATATATCATCCATATATATACCACTCTAATTAGATACTACACGCAATTTATGCTACAACTATCTACGAGTATAAAAATTAAAATAAAAAACTGCATTTGCAGAGTTCCTTTCATTGTCCCCAATAAGATTATTCAGACTGGGAGGCTAATTATGTAAGGCCGATCCTACATTGGAAGCGGAATTTCTCCCGACGGTCTGAACGGGTCTGGTCGGGTCTGAAGAAAACAAACACATGACGCACCGTCCACCCTCCTACACTCGTTCCGGGGAGGGGAGTCGGGTCTGACAGCAATCAAACAGGTTTGTTTTTCTTCCAGTTGCCTGGAAGCTTTGGTCGAGGTGGTGCGTTTTAACATCATCTATTGAACTTGGTTTTTGTGATTAAGTGTGCCATGTTGGTAGAAAGAAGGAATGTTAATTACATTAGTGCGTGAGCGAGTTTGTTAGTTTTTCTGCTGGCTCTATACAAGTCCTGAAGTTACTCAACTTCCGTAGGTCTACTTCTATGATATTTTTTGAGTTCATCAGGGTGACTACGCACAGGTAGGCAGGTTGTGTAAAATTCACTTTGACGGTGATCTTTACTGAACTCAAGAACCCATTTTCTTTTAAACGAGTTTAATAATAAATTCCTGTCAAATAACATGAAATCAATTACTTCCTTGTCCATTTTCAACTGTAGTAATAGACAACTTTCCTCGTCGAGAGTTGACACAGTACTGATTCTTCAGCTCCTGGCTGCCAACTAGCTGCAATGTAGGAGCGCCGAGTCTGGACTGGTCTGGTCTGGGCGGGTCTGGTCTGCTGGCCGCTTCCAATGTAGGATCAGCCTAAGAATTATTCCTATATGAAAGTGTCCCATGCTAGCGTGTGCGAATGTTGATCTTGAAGGGATGGTAATTCTATATAGAATTCATCGGCAATTGGTCTCTCCAGGGGAGGTTCATCATCACCGCACAAGCAACAATAACGGCCATTGTCGTGTCGATTTTAGATCTCAGTCCCCGCGATAAGACCGGGAATCTTCTTTTCCAAACTCCAAAGCAACGCCCTAAAACATTTCGTGTACGGATGTGAGATTCATTGTACAGATCTTCAGTCCTGTTTGAGGGGTTATCAAGAGGTGTCAATTAGTAGCTTCTGAGGGCATAAGCGCAGTCAGTGTTTATAATCCCCACTTTCCATTCGAGCCCTTGACCTGCTGTTTATCATACGATGAGCCTGCCCAGCAAAACCATTAATGCAGAGATTAATGCCTGCCATAACCTGCACATTCATAAAAATATTTCATTCCCTATTTCTATTAATTTCAGCATCATTTCCACCGGGTGACTGAATTCGTACATGTGTGGACTCCAGAGCTCACAGAACTTTAGGGAACCTCACTACCTGATAAAAAAAAAGTTTCCTCGCTTGTAATGCCTTCTGTCCTCGGAAGTCGGATGTATTCTTCCGCAAGCCTTGTCATTGCCACACTCAATCTCATCACTATCTCAGACGCTACTGCTCTACTAACTCCAATAAAACAAGATGTTCAGGATAGAACATATAGCCTACTTTCTCCTAAATGTATGGGTATTGTTATAACTCTTTATCCTTTTCAAGGAGTTTAATTGAATGTTGGTTGTTGTAGCTTGTTGAAATACAACGTTTTATACGGATATTAAACATGAATATGAGGTGCCCTTTGCTAGTGCAACCTCTGTACTAAATTTCATTCAATTCGGTTTCACCGTGTTTGAATTGATATGGTGAATCGATTTGCACACATACATGGCTGCTATCTGCAAACTATTGGGCTGATGACCTTGTATATCAGTCAAAAGATGCTTCCCACAAAAAGGTATGTTGTTACAAAATTTGGTAGAGATCAGATAATCAGGTTGTCGTAATTTGATTTAATCTGTTAACATTTGGGTGGCCGCCGTTACGCTTCCGTCAAGATGGCGACGATATAAAACATGACACTGAGTTGCGTTTTGCAAGTGCTACTTCTGTACCAAATTTCGTTTAATTCGCTTTCACCGTGTCTGAATTGATCGGGGGAATCGATTTGCACACATACATGGCCTCTATCTGTAAACTATTGGGCTGATGACCTTGTCGTTTGGTCATAAGATGCTTACCACATAAAGGTATGTTGTTCCAGGATTTAGTAGAGATCAGATGATTAGGGTTAACGTAATTTGATTTAAGCTTTGAACATTTGGGTGGCCGCCATTACGTTTGCGTCAAGATGGCAGCGATATAAACATGACAATGAGGTTCCCTTTGCTATTGCTACCTCTGTACCAAATTTCGTTCAATTCGGTTTCACCGTGTTTGAATAGATAGGGGGAATCGAATAGCACACAAACATGGCCACCATCCGCAAATTATTGGACTGATGACCTTGTAGATTGGTCAAAAGATTCTTTATATGCAAAGGTATAATGTTGCAAATATTGGTAGAGATCAGATGATTCGTTTGGTAGTAATTTGATTTAAGCTTTCAACATTTGGGTGGGCGCCATTACGTTTTCGTCAAGATGGCGGTGATATAAAACATGACACTGAGGTGGCCTTTGCTAGTGCTACCTCTGTACCAAATTTCGTTCAATTTGGTTCCACCGTGTTTGAATAGATAGGGGAATCGATTAGCACACACACACATGGCCGCCATCAGGAAATTATTGGCCTGATGACCTTGTAGAAAGGTCCAAAAAGATGATTATGAAAAGGTATAATGTTGCAAAATGTGGTAGAGATCAGATAATTCGTTTGGTCGTAATTTGATTTAAGCTTTCAAAATTTGGAAGGTCGCCATTACGTTTTCGTTAAGATGGTGGCGATATAAAGCATGCCAATCCGGTGGCTTTTGATAGTGCTACCTCTGTACCAAATTTCGTTCAATTCTGTTTCACCGAATTTGAATAGATAAGGGGAATCGATTTGCACACAAACATGGCCGCCATCCGCAAGTTATTGGGCTGATGACTTGTAGATTGGTCAAAGGATTCTTCATATGCAAAGGTATAATTTTGCAAAAATTGGTAGAGATCAGATGATTCGTTTGTTCGTAATTTGATTTAAGCTTTTAACATTTGGGTAGCCGCCATTACGTTTCCGTCAAGATGGCGGCGATATAAACATGACAATGAGGTGCCCTTTGCTATTGCTACCTCTATACCAATTTTCGTTCAATTCGGTTTCACCGTGTTTGAATAGATAGGGGGAATCGATTAGCAAACAAACATGGCCGCCATCCGCAAATAATTGGGCTGATGACCTTGTAGATTGGTCAAACAATTCTTCATATGCAAAGGTATAATGTTGCAAAAATTGGTAGGGATCAGATGATTCGTTTGGTCGTAATTTGATTTAAGCTTTCAACATTTGAGTGGTCGCCATTACTTTTTCGTAAAGATGGCGGCGATATAAAACATGACACTGAGGTGGCCTTTGCTATTGCTTCCTCTGTACGAAATTTCGTTCAATTTGGTTTCGTCGTGTTTGAATAGATAAGGGGAATCGATTAGCACACAAACATGGCCGCCATCCGGAAATTATTGGGCTGATGACCTTGTAGATTGGTCAAAAAGATTTAACATGAAAAGGTATAATGTTGCAAAAATTGGTAGAGATCAGATGATTCGTTTGGTCGTAATTTGATTTAAGATTTCAACATTTGGGTGGTCTCCATTACGTTTTCGTCAAGATGGCGGCGATATAAAACATGACACTGAGGTGGCCTTTGCCAGTGCTACCTCTGTACCTAATTTCGTTCAATTCAGTTTCACCGTGTTTGAATAGATAAGGGGAATCGATTTGCACACAAGCATGGCCGCCATCCGCAAATTATTGGGCTGATGACCTTGTAGATTGGTCAAATGATTCTTCATATTCAAAGGTATAATTTTGAATAAAAAATGGTAGAGATCAGATGATTCGTTTGGTCGTTATTTGATTTAAGCTTTTAACATTTGGGTGGCCGCCATTACGTTTCCGTCAAGATGGCGGCGATATAAAACATGACACAGAGGTGCCCTTTGCTAGTGCTACCTCTGTACCAAATTTCGTTCAATTCGGAATCACCGTGTTCGAATTGATAGGGGGACAGACATTCTGAGTACCCACACTCACACACACACACATACACACAGACATACACACAATTTTTCGCCCTGTGTTGATCTCATAAGTCTACTTTTTTTTTTCAAAAATCGAAATTAGGCTAAAAAAATAAGTACAATCATCATACTTCCTGAAGCATAATATCGAAGAGTATAAGTGGCAGTTGGTCCATTGATTACACCGCATTATTTCTGGAGGAAGAAATTTAAGTAAGAGTTTGCGACTGGTAAATTGTTATATAAGGTGCGTTCAAATAGTAACGAGCCGGAGGCATAATTACTGAAACCAGTACCTGTATGTTAGAAGTATTGGCCCTGGCTGTTGAGGCACTTGTCCCACTGTGACACAAGGCGGTGAATGGCTGTCTCATAAAATTCCCTGGGCTGCGATGTGAACCAGTTCCGCACGTACAGCTGGACGTCGACGTCCGAGGTGAATCGTTGGCCCTACAGAGCCCTTTTCAGGGGACCAAACATGACGTAATCACAGGGAGAGAGGTCTGGACTGTATAGAGGGTGGCCGAGAACCTCCCATTTGAAATTCTGCATGAATGCCGCGACTGTATAGGCCGTATGAGGTCGTGCATTGTCGTGGAGCAGAATGACCCCACGGGTGAGATTGCCTGGTTGTTTTGTTTTGATCGCTTGGCGAAGGGTGTTCAAGGTGTGCGAGTAACGCCGGGCATTTACTGTTGTCCCGTGCGGCATGAAGTGTATCAGAAGGGGGCCATGTCGGTCAAAGAAGAACGTCAGCATTACCTTTCCTGCACTCGTGTGGATGGCCTTGCCCTTTGTGGGTGGTGGTGACCCTGGATGCTTCCACTGGAGGCTTTGTCGTTTTGATTCTGGTTCGAAGTGATGACACCATGACTCATCTCCAGCCACCACTCGTGCCAGGAACCCATTGGGCACACACTTTGCGCAAGTGCAGTCGTTCCTTCATGATGGTGTGCACACTTCCGACGCTCAATCCGACCACGGCGGCTATGGCGTTCACTGTCACTCGGCGGTCCTGGGTAATGAGTGCATCAACCAGTTGGACGTTGTCATCGGTAATGCAAGGGGGGTGCCCCAGACCGGGCATCATCGGCTAACGATACCCGTCCTTCCCTGAAGCGCGTGTGCCACGCCTTAACCCTTGCAAGGGACATACAGTTTTCGCCGTACACTTGCGACATTCGGCGATGAATGTCCGTTCCCCCTACTCCTTCCGCTGTCAGAAACCGAACAACACCTCTTAGCTTTTCGTTTGACGCCTCCATGTGACTGTTAGCAATGCGACTGGCAGCGTTGGAAGATTGATACATGCAGCTGCTCGCTTTGTATCGTCACGTGACGTGCACGCGTGCCCCTAGTGACGGACTGTGACCTTCCACGCTCTGGTCTGAACCACACCAGTAGTGCTAGGTTGTAGGTTCTGCTTCCCTTCTTATTGAGCCCCCTCGTAGCGGCCCCAAACTTGATATCCCGCTAACCATATATGGGATTTGAACATACAGGGTGTCCTAGAACTTGTAGTAATGCCCCTCTTTTCCTATAGCCTCTTTATTTAATTAAAAGACAAAAACTAAAAGGTCATTCGCGAGTAGTGGGGTAGTGTATGTTCTGTTGCAAGTCGCGTGAGTGCTTGAATACGTATGGCTATGTTGGGAAAACGTTAGGTGGTGGGCGAGGATTAGGATTGAGTAAGAGGTCGTTTATATGGTATTTTTCCCTCTCTATTTGATGGTGAGGTTATTTTTTTTAAATGGGTGGAATTTGGAAACGCAACTTGAGGTAAACGTGCGTTTTTGACATTTTGCAGATATTTAATGAGCTTGTAAGGCTAGAACGATGTGTTCTTTAGGAACGAGTTGACGTCCTCTTTGGTATTTTTTTTGGAAAATTGTTGGTTTTGAAATTGGTGCTATTTTGGAAACGGTGAATTTTAGAATAACGTTTGTTTGACGTTAATGAAAGGTCCCTAGACCCTCTAGGCTGACAGCAAGCTTCAAGTATGTAGGAGAAAAAAATGATAGCCTACTTTCTAACGAACATTGGCGATATTTCGCGAACGCATGGTCCGATTTGGGCACATAGGGTGTCGTAGGACTCGTGGTGGACCCCCCTTTCCTACGGACAACTTATTTCCACCCCAAAATAAAGACTACCCTTACCCGAGGGTGAAATATTAATTTTTTGTATGCATACGAACTTGGCAGCTCTTGTAAGAGAGCGGGCTTCTTAAATGATTATTTATAGATGCGTTTTTTATATTTATTTAAATAAACCCAAAAAAAACAATAGGTCATCGGCTTTTTAGTATCTCACTAACCAATAATGGGATTTAAACATATGGGGTGTCGTAGAACTCGTGGTGAACTCCCCTTTTCTATTGACGAGATATGTCTACCACAAAATAAAAACTACCCTTACCCGGGGGGGATAAATAATATTTTTGTATGTGTGCGCACTGACGGCTTTTGTCAAAAGGGTCTAACTACACTTTTGCTAATATTTTCTGAACCCCTGATGGAATTTTGCCATAGGCAGTATCCTAGCACTTGGGGGTGTCGTCCCCCTATGGGGGGTGAAACCGCCCCCCCCCCCCTAATTGAAAAATCAATATCTTGGAAACTAAGAACCCTAAAGTTAGGTGTGATAGCTGAAAAATAGGTGATGATATAGGCTTTTACCTCGATTGCTCATTTGACCCCTAAAACAGTAAATAGTCATTTTACGAGGAGAAAAAACGTGCTAAACACTTAAAAATGATTAATGAACCTAAGATCTTTTGTTTTTTATGAAAAATAGCAGGGGAGTGAAAACTACCCCCAAATTGAAAAATCAATACCTTGGAAACTAAGAACCCTAAAATATGGTGTGATAGCTTAAAAATATGTCATGACATACGCTTTTACCTGGAGAGGTCATTTCACCCCTAAAACAGTAAATAGTGATTTTACAGGGGGTAAAAAGGTGTTAAACGGGTAAAAATGATGATTGAACCTAAGATCGTTTGTTTTTCATGTAATATAGTAGGGGGGGGGTGAAAACTACCCCAAATTGAAAAAATGGATATCTTGCAAACTAAGAACCCTAAAATTAGGTGTGATGGTTGAAAAAGGTGATGACATACGCTTTTAACTCGATAGATTATTTCACTCTTAAAACAGGGAATAGTAATGTTACAGGGGAAAAAGGTATTAAACACTTAAAAGCAGAAGCGTTTTGTGAAACAAAGCTTTAAGGAACGTGTGCATGGAGATGACTGCCTTGCTAATTATTATTATTATTATTATTATTATTCTATTATTATTATTATTATGTAATTATGGATTAATGTGTATTATAGCTAATGAATAAGGGTAAAGAGTTGTACAAGTCAAGATGGCCAACCCGTTGCCATGCTCCATAAATTTACCCAAAACACCCAAAAAAACGTTAAGGTTATCGACCAGAGATTTTATAAACTAATTATCGGAGAGGTTGAAGTAAGATGTGGTAGGACTCATAATGGCTAACACTTTCCCATGATTTATGAATTGACCCAAAACGTTTTTTATCTGACAAGACTGAGTGTACCCTGTTGCAGCCTTTAGAAAACCGATCCCGGACCTCTGTGGTGACAGTGGAGTTATAGTAATGATGCTTTTTAAACAAACATACACTTGCATACTACCGCTGGGTTGAACCTGCACAGAGACATTGGCTTCTTTTGTGTAGTAAGTCTTGGTGATAACAGCACGGCGATGTCACCAAGTTTCATATTACTTGTCTGCTTCACATTGAATGTGCTGTGCACCGTGTAAACATACATGACTAGATAGTTGTTAGGTAAGGGTTGACAAGGCTCAGTGACCCTTATTCGCAGCCTTAAAATGAAAATGAATTTCTTGGTATAGTCGGTTTGGAAGCCAAGACCTTAGGGTTGACAGCCAAGTATGTTAACCACTACACTGTGAGATGGTCAAATGATAATGTAACCGAACATATAGAAAAGTTTTCTGTAGTTTAACGAATTGACTAAGAGCCATACCATGAGAGGTGTAGGTAATTGAAATTGAATCCTTAGCTAATGACCCTACTACATGTAAGCTATAGCAACGCCCGCCTATAAGCTATCATGTTAGAAAAATAATTTTATGGCTTGTTT
Organism: Meconema thalassinum; assembly: GCA_946902985.2. NCBI lineage: Eukaryota > Metazoa > Arthropoda > Insecta > Orthoptera > Tettigoniidae > Meconema > Meconema thalassinum. Next base: position 186,430,075 of record OX336398.1, on the reverse strand, counting down.
TAAACGGAGAATAATTGTGTTTATTGTGAAATACAAATCTGAATTTAAAAATAGTTCATGCCCTACATGATGTTTGAACTCTTTTTTATTTATACTTTAGACAAACGCTAACACAGTTGTAATTCAGAAGCCACGGCCGCCTTTCCAATCCTACACCGTACACTGAAGTTAAAATGAATAATGATCACGTTACAGACACCCAGTTTCAAAGCTATGAGAAATAAGTGAACAAAGTATACAATTCATGAGCCAGTCAGGAATTAAAGCTGGTGTTATTTCAAACAAAAGAGAAGCGTTCTATAAACTTAACCACTAAGCTGTCCAATCGACCCCTAATTGTTTGGCTGATGGTGAAAATAAAATTAAACGTAAACTATAATTAAAACTAACTACACACTTATAAACTAGAAAAAAGAAATGTAAGACAAAAGGATAATAGGGCAAATAAAGGTCAAAAGGAAGAAAAATGCCTTGAACACTGAAGAATGTGGATTGAGGGACTTGAAAGGTTGATTTGAAAGTAAAAGAGGAGAGGGTCCCGCTCCAGAGGTAATCGATAAAAAGGAGGAAAACTGGACCCAGTTCAGGAATCCCTTGGAGTCACCACCTTCCAAACTGATCAGCCGTAAGCCCCTGAGGGTGTAGCTATATCCAGGGTGCACCACAAGTGGTGGGGCTACATACACCCTACCTTGTTGAGGTAGGTTATCAGAAAAATTAATGAGACAAGGACCAATTAAGGCGGAAAAGAAACAGACTCCCTAGGTCTTGAATACTCTAATAATGTCGGGGTCGGCAGAGAGTTGACCAAGTGAGGTTGACAGGAAAGAAGAAAGAGACGTGCCTGGCACAAGATAGTGGAAGCAATGTCAAACTCAGCTGGGGCTCCATGGTTGTCAACCTACATTTCACTAGATGTAAGCCCATGTGGGTGGGTGGATATAAAGACCTCTTTGTGTTTATATCACTGGCTTTAAGGACGGTAACACATGACATGTGTTTATGATCCGATACTGGTCCTAGGGCTATGCAAAATTGTATTAGATACTCAGATAACAATACTACTATGCATATTATTTTGTCAAAGTATAGTACATGGGACAGATGACCATGATTTCCAAGCCCCTAATTTAAGACAAAAACAAATTATTTCCATTTCAAAGCACTTGGGGTGAGGTGAGGTGAGATTTCTAAACGCCAAACTCATTAGAGAAGTTAATTAGACATCAAATTTGCAGATCAATACAGTTTGTCAAGGAGTCGGGGAAAAAAGTGACTGTGGTCCATCAATGACAATAAGACACTAGCAGAATGCTTGTTGAAGACAAGACTGTTTTGTTGTATAGAGGCTAGCATTTAATGTAATTCTAGTTGGATGGCTGGAACGGCGTACACTTAACCTTGCGAGTCAAAACTTACAAGAGGTGGGTTTTATTGCTACCTCTGACATCATGCAAGTGGTTTTCTATAGTGGTCCACTTCTACTCCAGGCAAATGCCACGGCTGCCCACAGACAAAGGCAAAGAAAATCAAAACATGTTATGTTTGGATCAAATCCATACCTACATGACAACATCTAATTCAAATAACAAGTAATAAGCATTCCATATTAACAATAGTGTGGTGATTGCAAACTGCCAATGCTTCGAGCTCATTAGCACCGTTTAAGGGTGGCATGGAGTACACTTACTTGAAAAACTAACAACACCCAGTGAATATAAATGACTCTGCACTTAAGTCCATAACCACCTTCTTTCCATTCCTACCCTTGATAGTGAAAGGCACACATTAATACAGACATCACAGTGACAGGGGTTATTTGTAAAATACCTAAATATCTGAGATTTACCCCGAAATTGACCAGAATTTTGTAAAATCCACTAAATATACCGCAAATTTAACAAATTCCACAAAATTGCAGCAAAGTCCAACAAATGACTACCAGATTTATGGAAATGCCATTCATTTTTAAAGAATGGTTTAAACTACCTCAAATTCATATAAAATTACCCGAATATAGATGAAAATTAACTAAAATTTACCAAAGTTACCCAAGTGGTCTACATGTACTCGAAAATTCCATAATATTTTGTTTCGTTTACCGCACTGTCTGGCAAATACCTCAACATGACATTGTCCTAGGCTAGGACCTGTACATTCAACATCACAGTTTAGTTTTATCTCCCATAAACTGCTGTCTGTGGTGGATGTGAGAAAAAGACATCCAGCTGTAAAAAACACACCCTCACATAAACTTTCATAACCTTTTATGTTGAGGTTCATAACACTAACTACATTGAATGATAGAGCGGTTTCCTTTTCAAAATTCCTGTCTATACTTTCCTCTTCATGGTTGCAAGATGCATGCAAGGTTCCTAAAATTTAATAAATAACTTAAGATGGTTTGATTTGTTTAATGTTACGGTCTTAAGACTAATTTGTTTAGGTCTTGACTGGCCTTGCAATAAGAATTCACTAACCAAACATGAGTTACCTATCAGAGAAACATTTTTTGGCCACTATGTTGGTTATTGATTTGAAAGCTGTTTATCATTTTTTTGAAATCATATACAACAGAGGCTTAAACCTAGACAAACCGTGTGACCATGTTTGTTAAACAAGACATTATACCAGAGACAATTAGGATACTTATGTAGAGCTTACCAAAATAATGTTGTGTAACAGTAAATGCTAGTCAACAAACAGTTATGCAGTACTAAAAAATTCGTCACACAATACCTGAGAGCTCTTCTAAAATTATTGATGTGTAACATGTTTCCACATACTTGCTATATATATGTTTTTGGCGTGGGGCTGATTTTGAAGAAATGAAATTCAAATGGAACTGAAATGCAACACAAACAATCAGCGCGCGCGGTGGCTGAGATTGATACCACGACGTACTGTCGGTTATGTAGCTATTTGGAATGTATATCACATATGGTTTACTTCAAGGTTTGGAGATCCCATTAAAGATATTCCTAAAATAAATGATCTTGAAATGGTCATTCTTTGATGTGAAAATATTTACTATATGATATTTAATGAAAAAATATGATTTATTAAATGTTTTATACGTTTACTGTATTCTTATTTAATGTAAGCACTCGAAGCACTACCAACTAAAATACAGCTCTATCTGGATTGCATATTGCATTTTTGAAGGTTTGGTGGTCCCATTAAAGGTATTCCTACCATAAATGATTTTGAAGTTGTTGTTCTATGACGTGAAAATATTTAATATATGATATTTAATGAAAAAATATGATTTATTAAATGTTTTATACGTTTACTGTATTCTTATTTAATGTAAGCACTCGAAGCACTACCAACTAAAATACAGCTCTATCTGGATTGCATATTGCATTCTTGAAGGTTTGGTGGTCCCATTAAAGGTATTCCTACCATAAATGATTTTGAAGTTGTTGTTCTATGACGTGAAAATATTTAATATATGAAATTTGCTAACAGGATTTGCCACTGGAATTATTTTACAAGTAGTTATTTTAATGACCCACAGAGTTCACTTTTAAAAAGGTAGAGCCCTATCTGGAATGTAGGATAACATGTAACATATTATATGTGATATGTGACAACTGTAAGGCTCGTGATTTTTTTAAAGAAGCCTTTATCCCTATATTAATCACCCAGTTTACAAGACTGATAACTGTAATGTTACGGAAAAATCCAACCAAACAAAAATGTGCATTGAAACTCCAAAAATGTGGTTGAGCAAATATACACACAACATGCAATATACATATAAACTATGTTAATTTATTTAATTCAAATATATATATATATATTAACAATAGGTATACACACACTGAATACAGGTCTTCTTTCTTTATGTTTGCTTGTTATAGTTTTTAAATATAACACTTGCTGAAAATTATTTTAAGGGATAGGGGTGTTGTTACGTTTACCCATTACACAATAATACCAGCTTTACGTAGTTCATCTTCTATTTTTTTTAACTCTTCCTCATAACCAATATGACTAGCCTGTTTACAGGCATGCAAGAGCTGTAGACGTTCGACTAATATATTACGATCGTTCCATTTGCTATTTTTTATGAATGGTTTCAAAAACTCGGGAAGCAGTTCATCATTATAACCATCATCATCATTATCATCCTCATCATTATAATCTTCATAATGATCATCATCATGATCGTCATCATTACCATCATGATTTCCACCTCTGTCCACAGCCTGTTCAATGGTTTGAGTTGCCTTTGATAGAGTTGAAACTTCTTTTTAGATGTGCTAGAGTGCTTTAACATTGTTATGTTATTATTATCATCATGACCATCCTTTTCGCCTTTCCCCACCAACCTGTTGATTGGGTATGTTGTCTCTGATAGAGTTGAGGGCTTTTGAAATGTGGGTGTGTGTCTGAACCTGGGTTTTACAGATGGTGTTAATGATTTCTCATTAAACAACTCGCAAACAGCATGAGTGCGTTGTAGTGTATTAAACTTGAGGTTAATATTATCTTCAGCAGCACTATCTTTTTCTTGGACTTGTTTTTTTGCTTTGGTTTAAGTTTTCCTTACATTTACACTAGCATGATTATTAAGTTTACAATCATGGTTGTTTGAAGAAAGTATGTCCAATTCTTTTGTCTTAAACATTCATCGAAACTGTTTTGATCGTTGCTTTGAACAGCACCAAATAACTGTTCCATTTTTATTGCTTCGTTTCACAATATATGGCTATCCTATATAGTATGCATAAGGCTTACCATACCGAGTCACTGATACTTCCATATGAACTTACTGTCAAGCATAAACTAATCTCTAGTAAAGACAACTTGGTAATAACAACAATAGTTTAATGTGGGAGCATATATAGGTGGGGGTAAAAAGTGTGAGCAAAAGTGGGAGCAAAAGGTAACGAGTAGATTCAAAAAATGAGTGACTACACGCGAATCGTTTCAACAAAATCCCGTGAGCGTTCATGTACCATTCGTCTGATTGCGATGAAGCTTTGGTGAGTTTTTGTGTATACTCCTGCGAAGAATTTTACAATAGAAAGCGTACGAGTAGATTCAACAAATCAGTGACGATACCCGAATCATTTCAACAAAGTCCCGTATGCGTTCATATACCATTCAACCGATTACGATGAAGTATTGGTGAATTGTTGTTCCAAATCCCGTGAAGGTTTTGATTTAGAAAATCAAATTTACAATAGGTAGTGCACGAGTAGATTCAACAAATAAGTGCCGGGGCGTTAATTGTTTCAACAAAGATCCGTATGCATTCATATACCATTCATCCGATTGCGATGAAACTTGGGTGAGTTGTTGTGCACGGTGCCACGAATGTTTCTTAATTAGTAATTCCATTTTACAAACGTTTAGAGGCAGTTAAGGGAAAAAGAAAAGAAATGTGGTGTATCCAAGACTACTTCAACAAACAAAATTACAACGCCAACACTTTCTTTGATTGGCATTGCAACGCATTGCATGCCGGGTGCAGCTTGTATTAGATACGAACACAAGCGTATCGCATTCTAGAAACTACATTATATGGCCTGCAGTAACTTTGAACTTACCTTTCGGTCCTATGACGAATCTCTGTATTTATACAACCAATAACTAGTCGAACCAAAAACTTGGAGAAACGAAGTAGTAAAAATAATAATTTTCTCCCCATAATAATCCATTTTCGCCTCCTTCTTTGAGCACCTTCAGCATTTACGAAACCCATGAAATTTCGGATAATCAAGGCATAATGACGATGTTTGTAATCAGCTAAGACCATAAGATCATAACAGGAAATCCGGCAGTCAACCAGTTTACGCTCCGGTAAAGTTCACTGCCAGTTAAGGCTTATTTTACAGTCACTTTGTCGCTAACCGGGCATTGTAAGAATCAGGTTCCAGTAAACTCGCCGTAAAAGTGTCAGCAAGAATTTAACCGGAGACTGTAAAACGGGCCTATAGAGAGGTGCATATCTTTGAGAAGAACGATAAGGGCTGTAGATTCCGGTTGATTTCATTCATATAGCAGTGCGAAGATTAGATATTATTTTACTATTGTTGTAAATGTAAGTTAGTTATTGTTGTTTTCAGGGGCGGAACTACGAGGTTATCTTCCCCTCTGTACCGTCTGAGGGACAAGTGAAGAATGGCTAATTCTGAACTGTCACTCCTCTTCAGAAATAACTAGTATAATCTATCCAATTACGTATCATATCGTATCGTATCGTACCATATCTCTCTCCAGGAGTAATAAATATGGATGGCCCAGCTCAGGGTATGAGTGAAGACCTCTACGGCACCTGCGGTGGGGAAGGAGTCCTTCGGTACAGCAAAGTTGGCGGAAGAGGCAACCCAGTGCTCGGGGTTAATAGAGTAAAAGATATGTCCATATTACGGGCTCCCGTAGCGTATGTACTCCAGAGGAGCGGCCACAAAAGACGTCTGTCTCCATGTTAGGAGCGCCCTAGCTCATACCTGGTAGTAGGTCATAAAATGCGTTTGGGAGTGGCGACTCCATCTTAATAATAGCCTAAAATGAATACAAATATGGTTCAGCTGCGGAAAATGCTAGGGCGTCCCCTGTAGGCGACGCGCAGTTCTTCAGATGCTGGGGGAGCTGTGAGAAATGGGCGACCAGCATCACAATATATCCGAATAGGGACAGTTACATATTAACCCTGACGGACAAGACTGAGGAGCTAGTGGACTTCATGATGGAGAAGGATATAGCCATCCTCGGTCTCAGTGAAACGAAATGGAAAGGAAAAGGGGAAAGAAAACTAAAGGAAGGATATAGGCTGTTTTACAGTGGATGGCAGGAGGCAAAAAATCGAATAGGAATGATTATAAGAACGGATGTCCTAGAGAATGTGGAGGAGGTAAAGATTATAAGTGACAGGATGATCATAGGAAGGATTCAGTTCCAGACAGGGACAAAAGATCTGATTCAAGTATATGCTCCACAAACGGGGAATAATGCAGAGAACTTAGAAGAAATCCTACAAGATGTAGAAAAATATATAGAGGATAAGGAAATAATGGTAATGGGAGATTTGAATGCAGAAGTGGGAAGAGACAGACAAGGAAGGGATGAGATTTTGGGACCATATGGTTATGGCATTAAGAATCCAAAAGGGGATTTCTTAATGGACTTCTGTCAGCGGAACCAATTAATAATAGGGAATACGTGGTTCAGAAAGAACAATGGTATGGCTGGGGAGATAGAAGAACAAAAACTCTGATAGACTATGTATTAGTCAAGAAAGGACATCGGAAAGAGCTAATGGATGTCACAGCCATGCCAGATGAAGCCTTTCGAGGAGACCATAGGGCAGTGGTAGCAAAACTAAAAGTAGGAAAGGTCATGAGATTACCAGAAAGAAGGGAGAGAAAGATTAAGGTCTGGAGAATAAAGGAAAAGGAGTTTGCAGAAGAGTTTAAGAAACAATTGCAAGAACAGATACCAAGGATGGATATTACGCATGTGAAACAAGAATGGGAAAAGTTTAAGAGTGCATTTGTAAACAGTGCAGAAAAATCATGTGGTAAAACATCAGGAAAGGTACGAGAATAGGCGACAAAATGGTGGACTGATAGGGTGAAATAAAAGGTAAGAGAGAAGAATAAAACTAGAAAGGAATGGAAAACAAAAAAGAGTGAGGTTGGTAGAGCAAAATATATAGAAACAAACAGAGATTGCATGAAAGTAATTGCAGAGGAAAAGAAGAAAAGCTGGGAAGAATTCACCCAGGAAATAAGGGAGGATTTTAAAAAATGCTATTTGGAATTATAAAAAGTAGAAGGAATTAAAAAGTCTCCCACAAGTCCAACCCCTCGTCCACGTCGTGGGAGACGGGCAACGGCTCAAAGTAGGGGATTGCCTTTAGGGGCGAAGTACAGTGGGGACTTCGTGTGCCTCGGGACCGTTACGGTAGCTGTGAAGGTCCTACAGGAACCCTGGAAAGTGCCAGCTAACGGGGCTCTGGTGAAGCTACGATAGGCCCAGCAAGCCAGTAGTGGATAATACTTTTGCCTTCAAGATGGGAACAGGCCTCGGACAGGACGGATACAATGACCTGTGTTCATGGACTAAGATTTGGAACTTTAAACATAAGAACGCTGACGGGGAAAGTGGAGGAGATAGTGGATATGATGGAAAGAAGGAAGTTGGATTTATTGGGAATGGCAGAAACAAAGTGGAAAGGGGAAGGTAGGAGAGAACTGAGAAAAGGCTATAGACTGTACTGGAGTGGGAATGAAGAGAGAAAGAGGAATGGAGTGGGAGCAGTAGTACGAGATGGTTTAAAAGAAGAAGTGAAGAGAATAAGTGATAGGATGATGAAAGTGAAAGTAGCACAGATGGGAGACACCATAGAAATAGTGCGAGTGTATGCTCCATAAGTAGGCTGCTCCTCTAAAGAGAAGGAGGAGTTTGAAGAGGAATTGCAGAAGCAGCTGAGAGGAAGGAATATGATTGTTATGGGGGATCTGAATGCCCAAGTAGGAAGAGAAAGACAAGTGTATGAGAGTGTGCTTGGACCAGAGGGTTGGGGCAGGAGAAATGAGGAAGGAAAGAGACTGTTGGAAGTCTGCCGAAGGAACAGCCTGCTAGTTGGGAACTCCTGGTTCAAGAAAAGAGAGAGCCACACAATCACATGGTACAGTGATGACTTGAACAGGAAGTCGGTGATCGACTATACACTGTATGAGAAAGAATTAAATAAGAACATCACGGACACCAAGGTTATACCATCGGAGAACTTGGATAGCGACCATCGATTGCTGGTAATGAACCTGAGAGGGACTAAGGAGAAGAAATGGACTGAGAACCAGGAAAAACGTATAAGGATATGGAAACTGAAAGAAGGAGATAGAAGGGTCGAGTATCTCAAAATGGTAAAGGACGGAATTCCAATAGATGAAGAAAGAGGGGTGAAAGAGGAATGGGCTAGATTTAAGAAGACACCAGTAGGTGCAGCAGAAGCAGTATGTGGGAGGACAAGTAGTAAGAAGAGGAGGAAGGAAAGACCACGGTGGAATGAGAAGACAAAATATATAGTAAGGGAAAATAATAGAGCCTTTAGGGGGTGGTATCAAAATAGGACGGTAGAGACAAGGGAAGAGTACCAGGAAAGAAAGAAGGAGGCAAAGAGAGTAGTGGCTGAGGAGAGAAGAAAATGGATGGAAGAGGGGACAAAGATGAAGAAGGAGGATAGTAAAAGTGCAAAAAAGGTCCTGTATGGGATGGTAAAAAATAAGAGGCGGAAGGATCCTACTGATTATGTTAGAATGGTGAACAAAAGGGGACAAGAGATAGAAAATAGGGAGGTACTGAAGAAAATGTGGAAATAATATTTTGAAGAACTTCTGAACCCAAATGGAAACCACGGCGAGGAGGAAGAAATCGGGGAAGAGGAAGATCGACGGCAAACAGAAAAGGACTTAACATGGAAAGAAGTGGAAGATGCAGTGAGGAAGATGAAAGGAGGGAAGGCACTGGGTGTGGATGAGTTGTGTGTGGAGATGGTGAGAGCAGCAGGAGAGGTGGGGATACAGTGGTTGTACAGAGTGATGAAGACAGCATGGAAGGAAAGGAAGACCCCAGGGGACTGGAAAAAAGGTATATTTGTCCCGATCTCCAAGAAAGGTAGTAGAACAGAATGCAGAAACTATCGGGGAATAACACTGATGAGTTATTATGCAAAGATGTTTGAGAAAGTTTTGGAAAGGAGAATTAGGACAAGGATAGGAGGAGGGAGGAGGGAAGAACAACATGGCTTCAGAGCAGGAAAGTCCACAGTGGATTTGATTTTTGCTGTAAGGCAGTTACAAGAACAGCACTATGAGTATGGAACAGATCTACTGATGGCCTTCCTGGATATTGAGAAAGCATATGGCAGTGTATGCAGAAACAAAGTATGGAAGTCCTGGAAGGATAGAGGAGTAGAAAAATGGGCTATAAGGAGGATAAAGGAGATGTACAAGGGAAGCGTGAGCTGGGTGAAAGTGGGAGGAGAGAGATCGGACTGGTTGGAAGAGAGAAACGGCCTGAAACAAGGAAGTGCACTATCACCATTACTTTTCATTGGTGATGGATGACATAATGACCCGAGTGGCACAAGTAATTGGGGAAGGAAAGATGAAAGCAATGGTGTTTGCAGATGATTTGATGATTTGGGGAAACAAGGAGGAGAAGGTACAGGAACAGTTGGACGTGTGGGAAGGAATAATACAAGGATATGGGATGAAATTTAGCATAAATAAGAGTGAGATAGTGATCACAACAAGGAAGAAGGAAAGGACCACAACGGGAATAACAATTGGTGGGGAACAGCTGAAGAAAGTGGAGAGTTTCAAGTATCTGGGAAGCATGATACAAGATAATGGAAGAAACCATAGAGAAATAAATGAGCGGGGGAGACAGGCAGAAGCATTCCGGAGGAGTGTGAGAAGTAGGTTATGGAGCAAGGATGTCCCTCAGAACAGCAAAAAGATCATATATCGGACGTACTATGTCCCTATCCTGACGTATGCCTCGGAGATCTGGGTTATGAAAGGAAGGGAGAAGAGCAACATACAGGCCAGTGAGATGAGGTTCTTGAGAAGCAGTATTAGAGCTACAAAGATGGACAGAATAAGAAATGAGAGGACCAGAGAATTAATGAAGGAGGAACCATTACGGGATGGTATAGAGAAATCTAGACTTAGAAGGTATAGACATGTAAAACGAATTGAGAAGAAGAGGATACCCAGGAGGATACACGAGACGAAGTGGGTAGGAAAGAGACCGAGAGGAAGACCGAGAGACAGGTGGCTGAAGGGAGTGGAAGAAAGCGTGAAGATGAGAGGAGAAGACTCGACAAGGGTAGAGGAAGAGAGATGGTGGGAAGACCACGTTGGAGGCACTTGTGTTCCAAACAGACCCAGCCAGTGGCTGGAAACTGTTCAAGATGATGATGATGAAAAGGAATGAAAAGGTGAACACTGGGTTCGTGAAAAACAAAGAAGGTGATATATTGACAAAACCAGAAGGAATAACGGACAGATGGAAAGAATATTTCAGCGAGCTGTTGAAGGTGAGACGTCAGGCATGCGGAGGAAGTTACGCAAACAGCCAAACCGGTGGAGAAAAAAATAGAAGATGAACCAGACATTAATATGGCAGAAGTGGAATGGGCAGTTAAGAAGATGAAGATGGGGAAAGCTGTGGGAATCGACGAAGTGGCAATAGAAATGATCAAGGCGGCAGGACCAGTGGGACTGCAGTGGAAATACAGTCTTCTCAGGAGTGTGTGGAGAGGGAAGAAAGTTCCTGAAGACTGGAAAAAGGGAATAATATTGCCAATATTCAAGAAAGGACACAGGAAGGTGCGTGGTAACTACCGAGGAATCACCATAATCTGGCATGTTGCCAAAGTAATGGAAATAATCTTAGAAAAAAGAATTAGAGTAAAGGTAAAAGGCCAAATAGAGGAGGAGCAGTTTGGATTTAGAGGGGGCAGGTCAACACTGGAACCAATTTTCACTCTGAGACAGAACATTGAAAAGAGTTGGGAATATGGGAAGGTTATGGTAATGAGTGTTATTGATGTAGAAAAGGCCTGTGATAGCGTCCCTAGAAGAAAAGTTTGGAAAAGCTTAACAAATAGGGGGTAGGCAAGGAACTGAGAGACATGATAAATGGAATGTGCGTGGATTGCTACAGTAGTGTGAAGACTAGAGTCGGGACATCGGAATGGTTTATAATTGACACTGGACTAAAGCAAGAAAGTGTGTAGTCACCCATATTGTTCTTAATGGTGATGGATGACATCATGAAGGCAGCAATGAAAGACTATATTACGGCAAAGATGAAGGTAATGTTCTTTGCAGACTCTGTTGTGATCTGGGGAGAGGATGAGATGGAGGTACAAGAATAGTTAGACCTAATAAATGAAAAGATTGAGCAATGGGCATTGAAGATAAATGTGGAGAAGAGTATATCAGAGATGATGCGTAGAGGTAAGAAAGAAGGAAATGGAGTAATCAAAGTCGGAGATAAGGAATTAGAAGTGGTGAAACACTTTAAATACTTGGGAGTGAACAGACTGAAGATGGAAGACTAGATTTGGAAATTAGAAGAAGAATACAACTCGGGAGTGCTTTCTACCAACAGGTACGGGGACTAGTATGAAACAAGGATATACCATTATGGCTAATGAAGTTATGTACTAAGCATATTATGTTCCTATAATGACATATGCAGCAGAAACTTGAACAATGACCAAGAGGTATGAGAGCAGTGTACAGGCAGCTGAGACGAGATACCTGAGAAGAGATGGTTTGGACATATCAAACGGATGAATGAAGTAAGGCTACCAAGACGAGCACTGGAACGACGGATGACAGAGAAGAGAGGACGAGGAAGACAAAGAATGCGTTGGATGGACTCGGTGAAGTATACTACGGCATTAGAAAACAAAACCTTGATTGGAACACCGTGCCGGAAGAGGAATGGTGGAACGACAGAGCAAAGTGGAGAGGAACCATATTTGCCCCCACCCAGTGTCTGCTGGAAAAGGGGAAATGAAGACGATGATGATCAAAGTTTTACTATTAGGACACATACTTCACCACCAACGCTAGTAAACATTTATTACCAACAAACTTACATCACAAGTCAAATAAAAAAATTTCCACAAAAAAAAATTATTAAGCATCTGTAAACCTTCTGAAAAAACTTTTAAAATACTGACATATGGTGGTGAATCCGGCATTTGTGACCTACATTCGATTTATGCAAAAATTAAAAGTAGACTTATGAGATCTACACGGGCCAAAAGTTGTCGGTCTGTCTGTGTGTGTGAGTGTGTATATCTGTTCCCCCTATCAATTCAAACATGAAGAAACCGAATTGAACCAAATTTGGTACATAGGTAGCACTAGCAAAGGACACTTCATTGTCATGTTTTACATTGCCACCATCTTGACGGAAACGGAATGGCGGCTACACAAATGTTCAAAGCTTAAATCAAATTACGACTAACCTAATCATCCGATCTCTACCAAAGTTTGCAACAATATATCTTCATGTAGGAAGCGTATTTTTTCCCTAAACTACAAGGTCACCACCCAGAACGTTTCAAGATGGCAGCCGTACATGTGTGCAACCAGTTCTGTCCAATCAATTCAAACACGACGAAACAATTTCGAAGTAACTTTGGTACAGAGGTAGCGCTAACAAAGGACAACTCAGTGTCATATATATCACCACCATCATAACGAAAAAGAAATTGCGCCAACCAAATATTCCAAGCATAAATGAAATTTTGACCAACCTAATCATCCGATCTCTACCAAATTTTGCAGCAATATACCTTAATGTGGGAAGCGTCTTCTGCCCAAACTACAAGGTCATCAGCCAAATAGTTTCAAGATGGCGGATGTATCAATCATGCAATTATTATAGCCTAAGCGTAACTTACGATTCAATAAGGCCTGGCTTCACTAAATCCGCTTATCGTTCAGAGGGTGGTTTAAACTGTCCTCAAGGAGGTAACCTGTAGGATATAATATAATATAATAAAATATTATTCCGTAATAGTGACTAATAGTTCAGGCTGACCATGCCGTATCGTGGTGGGCTGGGCCGCCCTGTTGGGTCAAAATGGAGGCTATTGTTTGCTTGCTACTCCATATTTCAGTAGATTGATATGCTTTTAGGAATGCACTGAACAAAATAATACAAATTTAGTATCAAATGGTTTCTAGAAACGGCAGAAAATGCTAATGAAATCGTTCTATCCAAGACAAAATATGCTATACAGTTATACTAAACCAGTTGCTAACGTAATAGCCTACTAGCATGGGCCATGTGTAGCAGCGGGTTAGCGTCCTCCACTCTTAACCTGGGGGTTCGTGGTTAATATTTTTTTTACTTGATTTATTTTGTATTTACTGATTTATAACTGCTCACACGTTATAATCTGAAGCATAGTGCGTATTTGCAGTCGAAAATATATGTCCATCTAACACCACATATTTCAACACTGGACTACAGCGATTAAAATTCGTTGTCCTTGATCGGCGGTACTGACTGTTGTTGCTGTTGATTCTTTAGGGGCATTGTGGCATCATTGTCACTTACCCCCGTGTACTTGGGTGTTTGACTGGAAGTACTCTGATAACATGTGTCACTGTGATGTCTGTACTAGTGTGCATATTTAAAGATGAGGGAGGATTTGTATAGGAAGCTGTGCATCAACCGCGGTAGAGTCTGTTTTTGTAGTTGGATCTTTACGGGCTTAGTGGCATTGTGGCCATGTACCCCGTGTACTTGGCTGTGTGAAGAAGTTGTCTGCTAAACTGTGTCAATGTGATGTCTGTACAAGTGTGTGTACATTTATACGAGGAAGGATTTGGGTAGGAAGCTGTTATTGTTGTTGTTGTTGTTGTTTCATTTCAGCAGCTTGGACATCATGGTCATTAGGCCCGTGTACTTGGGTGAGTTTGAAGTTTGTCTGATAACCTGTGTTAATGTGATGGATGTATTAGTGTATGTATTCATAATTTAGGTGAGGATTCAATGAATGAACGTATAACAAATTATGTTTCAACAAGCTACTACAACCAATAATCAATTTGTAGGTAAATTCAATACGTACATTGTCTGAGACAATGTATATGCAGGGAGTTCGTCATTATAGGTGACCTGGCTTTGATCTGTAGGTAAGTTCAATACATACATTGTTTAGCACAATGCATATGCAGGGAGACCGTCATTCCAGGTGTCCTGGTTTTGATTTGTAGGTAAGTTCAATACATACATTGTTTAGCACAATGCATATGCAGGGAGTTCGTCATTCCAGGTGTCCTGGTTTTGATTTGTAGGTAAGTTCAATACGTACATTGTCTGAGACAATGCATATGCAGGGAGTTCGTCATTCCAGGTGTCCTGGTTTTGATTTGTAGGTAAGTTCAATACATACATTGTTTAGCACAATGCATATGCAGGGAGTTCGTCATTCCAGGTGTCCTGGTTTTGATTTGTAGGTAAGTTCAATACATACATTGTTTAGCACAATGCATATGCAGGGAGTTCGTCATTATAGGTGACCTGGCTTTGATCTGTAGGTAAGTTCAATACATACATTGTTTAGCACAATTCATATGCAGAGAGACCGTCATTCCAGGTGACCTGGTTTTGATCTGTAGGTAAGTTCAATACAAACTTTGTTGGGGGCAATGAATATGCAGGGGTTTAGGCATTCCAGGTGACCTGGTTATGATTTGTAGGTAAGTTCAATACGTACATTGTTGGGGACAATGAATATGCAGGGGTTTCGCGGCATTCCAGGTGACCTAGTTTTGATTTGTAGGTAAGTTCAATACGTACATTGTTTAGCACAATGCATATGCAGGGAGTTCGTCATTCCAGGTGACCTGGCTTTGATTTGTAGGTAAGTTCAATACAAACATTGTTGGGGGCAATGAATATGCAGGGGTTTAGGCATTCCAGGTGACCTGGTTATGATTTGTAGGTAAGTTCAATACGTATATTGTTGGGGACAATGAATATGCAAGGGTTTGGGCATTCCTGGTGACCTGGTTATGATTTGTAGATAAGTTCAATACATACATTGTTGGGGACAATGAATATGCAGGGGTTTCGCGGCATTCCAGGTGACCTAGTTTTGATTTGTAGGTAAGTTCAATACGTACATTGTTGGGGACAATGAATATGCAGGGGTTTCTGCATTCCTGGTGACCTGGTTATGATGTGTAGTTATGTTCAATACGTACATTGTTGGGGACAATGAATATGCAGGGGTTTCGCGGCATTCCAGGTGACCTAGTTTTGATTTGTAGGTAAGTTTAATACATACATTGTTTGGGACAATGAATATGCAGGAAGTTCGTCATTCCAAGTGATCTGGTTATGATTTGTAGGTAAGTTCAATAGGTACATTGTTTGAGACAGTGTATATGCAGGGGGTTCTTCATTCCAGGTGACCTGGCTATGATTTGTAGGTAAGTTCAATAGGTACATTGTTTGGGACAGTGTATACGCAGGGGGTTCTTCATTCCAGGTGACTTGGCTATGATTTGTAGGTAAGTTCAATAGGTATATTGTTTGGGACAGTGTATACGCAGGGGGTTCTTCATTCCAGGTGACCTGGCTATGATTTGTAGGTATGTTCAATTCGTACATTGTTTGGGACAATCTAATGTATATGCAGGGGATCCTCATTCAAGGTGACTTGGTTTTGTTTGTATGAGATTTGAGTATGCACGTTGTTCCCTCAAAGTTACCTGGTTTTTTTTTCTAATTTATAAATGATACATTGTGAAAGCTTATCGTTTTACGTGACCATTAATATCGCGATCATGAGCCATGGGAGGGATACACTGCTTCCAGAGTCAAGATGGCGGCCAGCAGGTGTGTAGCAGTTAGAGTGCTCTTCAGATCTAGACAAGTTATCGCTGTGGTGTTCTGTGAATAATTTAAATATAAATGTAAAAAAAAGTAAATACATCAGAATAACAAGGTCCAAAATAAAACATTGAGGATGAAAACAAAATTATGAACAGTGTCATCCGACAGTGCACAAACTTTCAAATATTAGGGGTAACAATCTTCGACACCCTGAATTGGAACATTCAAAGTGAAGAGGTAAGATGTAAGGCCACCAAAGTTCTGGGTTTCTTGTACAGAAACATGAGAGCTTGTAAACCTAGAGTTTTAAGGACGGCCTGCATATGCATGGTCGGTCCGGTATTAACGTACGGCTTACCTGCTTGGCATCCCAGTACAGCGGAAAACATGAACAAGCTCCAGCGTGTACAGCGCCGCGCAGAGAGGCTAATAGCTCGTTATTCCCCTTCCCCTTTTTCAAAATTCCCATCTATAGAGGCAACAGCCAAACAAATTGATCTAATTTTTCTCAAAAAATCCCTTACAGGTTCCATTAATATTGACCTCTTTTGCCGACTGTCATTGGCATATCGCTCAGTTCGGAGAGGACGAGGTGTAACTCTCGTTCCGCCCTTCGCACGTAGCAATGCTTAGCTGACAGGTTTCTACGGCCGCTCTGCGCGGTTATGGAACGCGCTGCCAGGGGATGCCAAGATTTTGCCTCTTCGGAAATTCAAGCCGTACATAAAAGGTACATTGTATAAATAAACGTATGTATGAGTGATTGATTGTTTCGCTGAATGAATGAGTATCTGAATGGAATGAATGAATGTATCCAGGGATTGAAAGTGCGTGCGTGAGAGAGTGAGTGAACAGGAAATATTTACTAACGTATGTCAATATTCTAAATATGTAAATACTGCAAATATCTTTGTAAAACATGTAAATATTGTTAAAACAAATGAAGATGTAATCTGTGCCTGTGAAGCATGAAATATGTATACAAGGCTCGCCTTTTTTCACTAGGCCTTCCATACTTCTTGTACGATTTATGGTAAATAAATAATAATAATAATGAGTGTACAGGGGTCTTGTCACCCCCAGGTGCGCTGGTTTGGGTTAGTAAGCCAATTGCGTGTATACATTGGTGATGGTTAATGATAACTCATCTAAGAGCTTTACATCATGGTCACGGACTCCCGTGTACATGTTTGATAACCAGTGTGATTGTGATGGCTGAACTAATGTATTTGTGATTGGGGAAAAGGTTTGGGTACGAGGCGGCCGTGATCGGAATTAAGGTACTATCCCAGCAATTGCTTAAAGAAGAATTCGGGAAACAACGGAAAACCAGTTAGGATGGCTGGGGTTGGAAACGAAGCCATTACTTCTTAGTTCTGCTACACAAGGTTCGGTATTACTACAGTGATTCTGTACCGTACTGAAACAGCAAGTAATGGTTCTGTATTGTACCAACCGTGTTTCAATTCATTGTCTGTATATAGCTGATTTATTATATTTTGTTTATTTAATGTATTTATTTGTTTTACACCTTAGCTTACTTTCACTGTACTTTAGCGGAAAATCCCTTAATGTATCCCGGGTATTATGATCATTATCAATAAATGGATTATGTTCTGCAGAGTAGTTCCCAGATTTGTTCACTAAAACGAAAAGATGATAGGAACCTTCTGTTCGGGACATCTCGCACAATCAGCGTGAAATGAAGGAGTCACGTGGTGCATAGCTCTGTTTCAAGGACACGAAACCTAATCGACTTAGGGTTTCATTTAGATGTAACTTTTGACTTTCGTTTCAACAACTGTTCTCACATGGATAGTTGTTTGTGGTTTGCTCACGCATCGGAATGCCATCTGATTTATTTATTTATTTATGTACCCACCAGGAGGAAAAAACAAAATACACGTGAATAAACAAAATTACTACGACTGGTGGGAACACCTAGTGGGTCATCTCCTCAATAATATCATACTGGATTACTTCCAACAGTTAAATCTCTGAATGAGAACGGTTAGTTTTTGAGCTGCCTACTAAAAAGTGAATATCAATAACCGCTTTAGACAGACAAATACAAAAACATTCAATGATAAAAAATAAGTGAATAACTGATTTGTCAACAAAACTTATTCACATCCAACAGTTTTAGTTTGCATACATACAATACTTTTTCTTATTATGTTGTCCACTTACTCATTTATATGATTTCCACTTGCATCACTCTCTTCATCATGGGTTTCTTCTTCTATATACTAGCGACAAGAATGAGCCATTAATTTATTTGCTATCATATTACGCTTCTACACAATCAAAAACCAATAATGTAGCTTTACAGCACAGCACAACTCAAAGAAAGGATTTATCAGCTGTACAACTGACTGAAATTACTTTCTTATTCTAGTCGTGGAGGCTAGAGCCACAGTCTCATTACCCGGTCCATGAAATCTGTACTTACATGGACAACTCTCATCAGGTGTGTCCATGTCGCGGGGGTGGGCACCGGTACTATATTCGGAGCTATAGTACCAGCTAAAATCTGATGGGGACCCAGTCCTGTAGGGTATAACGAAGGCCCCTTGCACAGGGAGACGTGTGAAGAACTCAACGACGGCGAAGGCTGGGAATGTGTAATTCATGACGGTTGTTCTGGTGGAGGAGGCACCCCACCCATCTTGGGGTTGTGCAGATGGAACCCACTGCCTTGTGGGATGAGAAAGGATTCTCAAAGGCTAGGGGAGTAAACCCCAACAGAAACTCCTCTGCCGTGTTAGGCTGAGCAAGACAGCTGGAAAGGGTTGATTGAAATTGCTTTCAAACCTAAACCAAGCCTCGGATGTAAGAACGGTAATACTACTGGACTTGACAGTAACTCTTCACGGAGATCACGAAATAATGACGGTCAAAAACCTGAAGTTCATTGGAGATGCAGAAAGAGACAAACACCATCCAAGAAGAAGCAGTTCAGATTTTGAACCCTTAATATCCTAACCCTTACAGGGAAGTGCGAAGAAATTGAAGATTTTATGAACAGACGCAAACTTGCGATATTGGGCTTGAGAGAAACCAAATGGAAACGTACAGGAAAGAAAACACTACGAAACGATTATGTTTCGTACCGGAGTGGAAATTCTGAAGAAGCCCGAAATGGAGTTGGTTTTGTTCTCTACAAAAATGTATAGATAAATAGGCAGACATCAGCTAGGTGAATGCCAGAATGTAAAAAATGAAACTACGTGTATTGGCCAGACATTCCATATCAACCTCCAAATGTATGCTCCTCGAACAGGCTGTTCTACAGATGGGAAAGATCAGTTCCTCGTAGATCTGGAGGATCATATATAAGAAGATAACATCACGATCATAGGAGGCCTGAATGCCCAGGTTAGGACAGTCAGACACGGCTGTGAAGATATCATCGGTCCCCAGGACTATCGTGACAGGAACAGCGAGACTTCTGCGCACGAAACCGTCAGTGCTACAAAATTCTTGGTTCCAGAGAGATACATCCATAAAATTACACGTTACAATTGCGATGGAAAGTCCAGGAGTGTAATAGATTACATAATAACTGATAGATGTGCTAACCAGTTTATCACAGATGTTAAGGTTATTCCTAGTGAATGCTTCGACAGCGACCACACACCAAAAATGTCAGTGAGCGCAATACCAAGCACTTCAAAATGCAGAAGAAGTGAGCACCTGGCTGTTAAGAGAAACTCTGAAACAAGAAGAATATCAAAGGAAAAAAATCATGGCTAAACTATCGAAAAATGATAAAAGAGGGATGTGTTTTAAGTTAACGCTGCTTTCAGCAGCTACAAAGTGGAAAGACAAGTGCAATAAGCAGGGTGAAAGAAACACCATCGTGGAATAACAGGGTGAAAGCTGCAGTGAAAGAAAGAAACGTGTCTAAGAAGAATTTAGACTATGCAAAGCTGAAAACAGGCCGTCAAGAAGATGAAATTGAGCATCTAGCACTGGAGTATCGGAACAAGAAATTGTTTTTTAAGCGACTGGTACAGGAAGAAAAACAAAGGTTTTGCCATGCGTTCGCCACCAGTTTAACAGAAGACTGAAGGCAATAAAAATGCTTTACAAAGTAATTAAGAATAGAAGAAGTGAGCACGGTAGCATCCTTGCACTGGAAGCAGATAATGGGAACCTGGTGACGACTGCTCAAGGCATCAGAGAAGAGATGAAGAACTACTTCAACACTTTTTAAAATGGAGAACATTTTAACAACATGAGCACTGCAGACCGTATCTTAAATGTGAGGGATGAAGCGCACCAGTTAACTTGGCTGGAAGTAGCAACTGCACTTCCAAGTATAAGATATAGCAAGTCTTCAGGATTTGATGAACTCGCCACTGGCATTATCAAGACAGCTGGAGCACCGGGTATACAGTGGATATATAGAGTACTCTCATCTGGACTGAGAACAGGATACCAGAAGACTGGATGAAAGGCATCATAATTCCTATACATAAAAAGGGAAATAGGAGGAAATGTGGAAATTATGGAGGTATCACTCTACTTTCTCATTCACTCAAGCTTTTGGAGAAGATATTTGAGAAAAGGCTCAGGACGATGATAGAACCACACTTGGAGGAAGAACAACATGGCTTCAGGAAGGATCGAAGTACAGTAGACCTCATATTCGCTGTGAGAATGCAATCAGAGAAGTACTGGGAACATGGGAAGAACTTGGCAATGGTTTTAAGGGCATCGAAAAGGCCTACGACTGTGCCCCCAGGACGAAAATCTGGGAATGCCTCGAGAGAACAAATGTGCCAAAATTCCTAATTGATAAAGTAAAGATGCTTTACCAAATATGCCTAAGCTGTGTTCAAGTAGGGGAAGGTACATCAAATTGGTTTGAAACAAACAGAGGAGTGCCCTGTCACCACTCCTCTTCATCGTCACCATGGATCGGATCATAAAATCTGTCAAAGAACATTACAATGAGCCTAACAATCTGGTATTTGCAGATGATGTGTTGATATAAGGAAAAACAGAATCAGGAAAGCAGGAGAAACTATACTTTTGGAATGACAAGTTTAAAGAATTTGGACTAAAGATCTGTCAAACAAAAACAGTTCAAATGACTATCAACAGGAACGGCTCAGGTTCCAACATCCTTCTAGAGGGAACTCAGCTGAAATCTGTTTCTAACTTCAAGTACCTTGGAAGTGTTGTCTTAAAGGATAACTCTATAACGCAAGAAATCCTTAACACGATCCAAAGAGCTTCTCTTTCTTATTATGAAGTAAGAAATCTATTATGGGATGACAAAATACCCCCAGAAAGCCAAATTAAGCATATTTTGCGTACCTACTTTATTCCAATTCTCACCTATGGACTTCAAACATGTACCCTACTCAACAAGACTGTAAGTAAAATAATGGCAACAGATATGAAATTCATCAGAACAATGAACCAGATAATCAGGAAAGATAAGATTATGAATGAAATTAACAGGCAGGAAGTTGGTATCAAAATACCTGTCACTGAACTCCTAGGAGGACGCAGATTACAGTGGTTTGGACATTTCATCAGAAACGACAGAAATAGAACAACTAGAGAAGTAAGAGAGAGGAGACCGGTAAGAAGGTCAAGACACAGTGAAGTGAGAGGGAGGAGACCGGTAGGAAGGCCAAGACACAGTGAAGTGAGAGGGAGGAGACCGGTAGGAAGACCGAGACACAGTGAAGTGAGAGGGAGGAGACCGGTAGGAAGACCGAGACACAGTGAAGTGAGAGGGAGGATACCGGTAGGAAGACCAAGACACAGTGAAGTGAGAGGGAGGAGACTGGTAGGAAGGCCAAGACACAGTGAAGTGAGAGGGAGGAGACCGGTAGGAAGACCGAGACACAGTGAAGTGAGAGGGAGGGGACCGGAAGGAAGGCCAAGACACAGTGAAGTGAGAGGGAGGAGACCGGTAGGAAGGCCAAGACACAGTGAAGTGAGAGGGAGGAGACCGGTAGGAAGACCGAGACACAGTGAAGTGAGAGGGAGGAGACCGGTAGGAAGACCGAGACACAGTGAAGTGAGAGGGAGGAGACCGGTAGGAAGCCAAGAGACAGTGAAGTGAGAGGGAGGAGACCGGTAGGAAGGCCAAGACACAGTGAAGTGAGAGGGAGGAGACCGGTAGGAAGACCGAGACACAGTGAAGTGAGAGGGAGGAGACCGGCAGGAAGACCGAGACACATTGAAGTGAGAGGGAGGAGACCGGTAGGAAGACCGAGACACAGTGAAGTGAGAGGGAGGAGACCGGTAGGAAGGCCAAGACACAGTGAAGTGAGAGGGAGGAGACCGGTAGGAAGGCCAAGACACAGTGAAGTGAGCGGGAGGAGACCGGTAGGAAGGCCAAGACACAGTGAAGTGAGAGGGAGGAGACCGGTAGGAAGGCCAAGACACAGTGAAGTGAGCGGGAGGAGACCAATAGGAAGGCGAAGACACAGTGAAGTGAGAGGGAGGAGACCGGTAGGAAGACCGAGACACAGTGAAGTGAGAGGGAGGAGACAGGAAGGCCAAGACACAGTGAAGTGAGAGGGAGGAGACCGGAAGGAAGGCCAAGACACAGTGAAGTGAGAGGGAGGAGACCGGTAGGAAGACCGAGTCACAGTGAGGTGAGAGGGAGGAGACCGGTAGGAAGACCGAGACACAGTGAAGTGAGAGGGAGGAGACCGGTAGGAAGACCGAGACACAGTGAAGTGTGAGGGAGGAGACCGGTAGGAAGACCAAGACACAGTGAAGTGAGAGGGAGGAGACCAGTAAGAAGACCGAGACACAGTGAAGTTAGAGGGAGGAGACCGGAAGGAAGACCAAGACACAGTGAAGTGAGAGGGAGGAGACCGGTAGGAAGGCCAAGACACAGTGAAGTGAGACGGAGGAGACCAGAAGGAAGGCCAAGACACAGTGAAGTGAGAGGGAGGAGACCGGTAGGAAGACCGAGACACAGTGAAGTGAGAGGGAGGAGACCGGTAGGAAGACCGAGACACAGTGAAGTGAGAGGGAGGAGACCGGTAGGAAGGCCAAGACACAGTGAAGTGAGAGGGAGGAGACCGGTAGGAAGGCCAAGACACAGTGAAGTGAGAGGGAGGAGACCGGTAGGAAGACCAAGACACCGTGAAGTGAGAGGGAGGAGACCGGTAGGAAGACCGAGACACAGTGAAGTGAGAGGGAGGAGACCGGTAGGAAGGCCAAGACACAGTGAAGTGAGAGGGAGGGGACCGGTAGGAAGACCAAGACACAGTGAAGTGAGAGGGAGGAGACCGTTAGGAAGACCGAGACACAGTGAAGTGAGAGGGAGGAGACCGGTAGGAAGGCCAAGATATCGATGGATAGACACAGTGAATTCTGAGGTCAACAAACGGAGTGTGAAATGGGAAGATGTAGAAGAAGAGCAAATCTACTCCGACCGAAAGAAATGGCGAGTGTTTGTATACCACCTGATCTATATCTGAAACTTATCAAAGATTTCCCTCCTATATAGGTCAAATTAATCAAAAGTTGACTAAGCATTGGAAGACTTAAGCAGAAAAAAAAATCACCAGGCATAGATCATACACCGAGTGAATTGCTACGCTGCATTGGTGAAGGAGGTCTGATCAGGTTATTTCACTTGGTGCGTAGGGTTTATGATGCAGGTGAGTTACCTTCTGATTTGAAGAAGAATGTTACAACCCTATACTGAGGAAATCAGGAGCTGACAGATGTGAAGATGACCTTACATTTATCTTGATCACTCATGCTTCAAGGATCCCGACTAGAATAATTTACAAGAGGATGGAAAGACAGATAGAATCAGAGTTGGGTCAAGGCCAGTTTGGCTTCTGGAGAATCTTAGGAACAAGGGACGCTGTACTAAGTCTTAGGCTGATTTTGGATGGAAGAATAAGTAAAGATAATACACACATCAAAAAAAGTTTTGCATCACCTCGGTTCCCAGATCTCCGGCATATAGACGTTGACTGTGTATATTGTATCCAAGATACAGTCCCTTTGACTGTTCATAGATGTCACTAAAACTGCTCAAAGATGTAAACAACCATGCATGAGCAGGGCCTATTAGACGGAGGGGGTACGACAGCCGATCAGTTCCAGTCATTCCACCAGGACGAAGGTACGCTGCTCATGTTGTCTGTAGTTCTACCATGCCTAGAAGGTCAATACCGCAGTTCGATCGCGTCCGCATTGTTACTTTGTGTCAAGAAGGGCTCTCAACAAGGGAAGTTTCCAGGCGTCTCAGAGTGAACCAAAGCGATGTTGTTCGGACATGGAGGAGGTACAGAGATACAGGAACTGTCGATGACAGGCCTCGCTCAGGCCGCCCAAGGGCTACTACTGTAGTGGATGACCGCTACTTACGGATTGCCGCTCGGAGGAACCCTGACAGCAATGCCACCATGTTGAATAATGCGTTTCGTTCAGCCACAGGACGTCGTGTTTCAACTCAAACTGTGCGCAATAGGCTGCATGTTGCGCAACTTCACTCCCGACGTCCATGGCGAGGTCCAGCTTTGCAACCCCGACACCATGCAGCGCGGTACAGATGGGCCCAACAACATGCTGAATGGACCCCACGGAATTGGCATCACGTTCTCTTCACCGATGAGTGTCGCATATGCCTTCAACCAGACAATCGTCGGAGACGTGTTTGGAGGCACCCTGGTCAGGCTGAACGTCTTAGACACACTGTCCAGCGAGTGCAGCAAGGTGGTGGTTCCCTGATGTTTTGGGGTGGCATTATGTGGGGCCGACGTACGCCACTGGTGGTCATGGAAGGCTCCGAAACGGCTTTACGATACCTGAATGACATCCTCCGACCCATAGTGCAACCATATCGGCAGAATATTGGAGAGGCATTTGTCTTCATGGACGACAATTCTCGACCTCATCGTGCACATCTTGTGAATGCGTTCCTTCAAGATAACGACATCGCTCGACTACAGTGGCCAGCATGTTCGCCAGACATGAACCCTATCGAACATGCCTGGGATATGTTGAAAAGGGCTGTTTATGGACGTCTTGACCCACCAACCACTCTGAGAGATTTACGCCGAATTGTCGTTGAGGAGTGGGACAATTTGGACCAACAGTGTCTTGATGAACTTGTGGATAGTATGCCACGACGAATACAGGCATGCATCAATGCAAGAGGACGTGCTACTGGGTATTAGAGGTAGTGGTGTGTACTGCAATCTGGACCACAAATGCTGAAAGTCTAGCTGTATGATGGTACAACATGCAATGTGTGGGTCTCATGAGCAATAAAACGAGCTGAAATGTTGTTTGTGTTGATCTCTATTCCCTTTGTATTTAAAGGTTCCGGAACTCTTGGAACCGAGGTGATGCAAAACTTTTTTTGATGTGTGTAGAAGGTTCATGGCATTTGTAGACTTAAGGCATTTTATAACATTGATTGGAGTAAGTTGTTTGATATACAGAAAAAGATTGTAATAAAGTACAGTGATAGGAAGGAGCTATACAATCTATACAAACACCACACAGCAGTTACTCAAGCCGGAGGACATGAGAGACAAGCTGGTATTCAGAAAGGTGTAAGGCAAGGCCGCAACTTATCACCCATACTTTTGAATGTATACATTGAACAAGCAATGAAGGAAATCTATGAAAAATTCAATGTAAGAGTAAAGATTCAAAAAGGAACAATTTCAACTCTCAGATTTGCTGATGACATAGTCATATTAGCCGACACACCAGAGGAATCGAATGAGTTTCAAATGAGTATGGATTCTGTGTTGAGGGAAGAATTCATACAGAAATTTATTAAATTTAAAACAAAAATATTTCAATGCGGCCGAAAAAAAATCAGAAACCCTTCTGGAAGTGAAAAGATAAGGGAAGTAGGAGACTTCTGATACTTAGAAAGTAAAATAAACAGTGATGGACGAATCGAAGAGGATATAAAAAGTAGGTTGGCTCAGGCAAGGAAAGCAGTTTTAGAAAAAAGGAATCTGCTGACATCGTATATAGATTTAGGTGTTAAGACGAGTGGGAGAAGAGAGTTGTTTCTGGAAACTGCTAATGAAGAGAAGAGATAGGTTGGTTGGACACTTCTAAGGCACCAAGGAATAGCAAAGTTAGTTATGGAAGGTAGGGTCGAGGACAAGAACGGTAGGGATTGACCAAGGTTACAATATGTTAAACAGATTGCCTCGGATGTAGGGTGTTGTAGCTATGTAGAGATGAATCAAAACAAGAACAAATTGAAGTGTGATAGCAAATGTAGAGAACAGTACTTAAAAGGAAGTAATAGGCTTGAGGACTGAAAGAATTATTTTTGAAATTTCTAGCAGCAAGACTGTTAAAGCATTTCCTCTTACTGGTCCATCCTTTGGTCCATCTCAGTCACAGCACATAATACATATACATGTCACTTACACGTAACTTGGTCCTCAATAGTTGTACCAGCACAGCTTTCAAGAATGAATGTATAAATCACTCATATATGCCATATAAACAATATTCTACAAGAACATCTTAACATATAACTGCAAAATTTGTGATTAGGGCAGGTACATTGTCAAGATACTTCCAGTAAGCCAATCACAATAAGTGCCTTTAGAGAGAGTGATTTGTAGACTATTTAACATACATTTTGCCACTGCATAATGCTCCTAACTGCAAGCAGTAGGCCTACTGTATTCACATTATATATCAACAGTAGTTATTAGAGTTACTGCAGTACAGGTAAAAAGGATTTATTTTCTAAAAATAATAATAATAACCTTCCCGTTTGTCCGGGCTGCCAAGAAGGGTGAAATATCGAGTTCAATGAGACAAGCCAACACGCATTATTGAAACTCTTCCAGAGAAAAATTCAAAGGTCACAACAGGCAACTAGTACAATGTAATTGTGCTAAGTATAAGCTGGCTTACCATAATCTACCCTCCACCTATGAGGATTAAAATACAGACTCCTTTAGCTCATTGATTAAAGCAACGGCGTACATAGAGTGAGGTCAATGGTTTGAGTCAGCAGTAGTCCGGAAATATAATGCTTTACCATCCTTCTAGATGTCTTGTACTTTCCATACTTTTCACAACCTAATGGCAGACAGGTTCGATTTGTCGTCAGCACGGTCTAAATACAAAATTCTGGAATCACTTCGGACCCGTGCCCCAAATTACAGCTGACGAGGTACAAACAGCCATTACAAAAATGAAAAATGGGAAAGCTACAGGCCCAGATGACATCCCAGCGGAAATGTGGAAAATACTTGGGAAGCATGCTGCAGAATTCCTTACCATGCTCTATCAGCAGATCATCACGGAAAATAAACTCGCACATGCATGGACAACTAGCATTACAGTCCCAATCTGAAAATATTTGAAAGAGTGCTGGATAGGAGGCTCAGAAATATTGTCACTGTCACACCAAATCAATGCGGTTTTGTTCAAAGTTGCAGCACCACAGATGCAATCTATGCCACACGCCTATTGATGGAAATGCAGACAGAGAGAAGAGTTTACACATGGCCTTCCTAGATCTAGAAAAGGCCTTTGACAGTGTCCCACATGACCTTATCTGGTGTGCTCTTCGTTCCCATGGGGTTCCTGAAACCTATATAAAATGGATGAAACTTCATTATTGCAATGTAACTAGTGTAATACGCTGCCTAGCCGGAATCTCCCCTCATTTCAATATCACCGTCGGTGTTCATCAAGGCTCTGCACTATCGCCACTGTTGTTTATCCTCTGCACGGATACGGTTACGGCTGACATACAAACATCACACCCTTGGACCCTTCTTTATCTGACGATATTGTACTTGCACCAGGAACACGCCTTGATCTCCAGCATCAAGCGCAAAAATGGATGGAAATACTGGCTGCCTATGGACTACGTCTTAACATCCAGAAGACAGAATATCTTGAATATGGCCCGCAAACCGATGGCACTGTCCAAATTAGAGATCAAGATCTGCCCAATACTTTAGATATCTAGTGTCGGTTATCACGTCAAAAGGTGATGTAACTTTAGATACTCGGGCGAGGGTATATGCGGCCTGGCTCAAATGGATACAGGTCACTGGTGTCCTCTGCGACAAAAAGATGCCTAAATACCTAAAGGCTACAGTTTATAAGACAGTTCTACGTCCGCCCAATGACGAGAAAACATGAACAGGCTCTGCACACGATGGACACGAAGATGCTCCGTTGGACACTTGGACTGACTAGATATGACCATATCCGAAATGCAGATGTTCGACAACAATTAGGTGTCACACTAATTACGGAGAAAATGAGGGAAGCTCGTCTCCGTTGTTATGGTCATGTTATGAGAATGCCGGACGACTTTGTCGCCAAAATAGCTTTCAAACTTGATCCAGGTGGAAGGTGACCGCGCGGACGACCTGCGAAGCGTTGGATCGGCAACATTAAGAGAGATTTGCGCGATGTTGGCTTACAACCTGCAGATGTCAACGACAGGAAAAAGGTGGAGAAGATGTAGTAGAGCAGCGGACCCCGCACTGGGATAAACACTAGGGAAGGAGAAGAATAAGAAGAAGATGTCAATGAAGTCATGTCCTTTATGAGGTGCAACAAGTAGTGACGCAATAAGGTACTTACCTTTTTCAAATCTCCACCACTCGCTAAAGATGGAGTTTCCGTTTCGATGCATGGAACAAACTCTGGTATGGAGAATTCTTCTGTCTTAATATCCTCAATGAGATCAGCATCATCCTGCAGAGAAATTACTAGTTTCACAAACATATTCTTTGCATAGGTGGAATTAAATCTTACACAGGTTTCTATTATTTTGAATACCTTCCAAACCTAATGCGACATACAAGGCCTACAGTGGTGCATAAATTTTAAAAGAATGGTAGTTCTGTTCTCAGAGTTAATATCCGAGACTTTTGTAACTTCGTCTGTTCATCTCCATATATTTATTGATTGTCCCTTCACTTGTTATGAACTGCGCCAAGATCTGAGTTCCATGCCAGACTACGTGACAACACCGAGTCATTCTCCCATATTGTAAGCTGAGTACAACTATGAAGACATGGCACGGACAAAGAAACTTGTGAACGCTGTGAAAGGATCGAGCGAGCCTTGTGTTTCATGGGAAACACAATATCAAAATTAATATTACAAAGATTGAAAAAACGGACAGTACAGTAAATAGAGTTAGACAGAACGGAGAGGGGTGGATAGACAGTTGTCTACTATACCGCTCACTAATAAGAGAGATAGAGAAGGTGGTAATAATCAAAATCTTATGTTATTTATTTGTGGGAATGCTACATCAGGCGCTCCCAATATTAGAGGTACTAGACAATTTCCGAATCCTCCATTTATAATCGGTAATACTATAAAACAAATATTACAAAACATCAGCTGTTACAATTACTTTATAAATTTGATCATCGCCGAATTAAATAGCCAGGTTGACCGAGTTCAACACTAATAAGTATAATTAATGAAGTTCCTACTATTCCTGCCCAGCCCCCAAAATTAAAATATAGTATTCCAATATCCTTTTGATTAGTTGAGAAAAGCCATCCTTGCAGTAAAATGGCTGAGTTATAGGTGATAAATTGTAAATTTATTTAGGAGATTTATCTCGTCAAACTTTATCGTCGTATAGTGATAATTGACTGAAATTCTAAAGGAGTAGGCAACTACTAAGTTCTAAAATATACTAGAAGCCCCGTGCTGCTCCGCAGCATTCATTTCAACAGTCCTACACCACTTCTTTCCGTATGATATTCGCTGTTCGTATGTCTTCATGCTACTGAACTGAACAGACATTCACGGTACCGTTGCTTTTGGGTAACTGATAATGATGAAGTAGACTTATGAGATAAAACGTGAGGATGTCTGCCAGTCATCTATGTGTGTGTGTGTGTGTGTGTGTGTGTCCCACCTTATCTTCAACGGTTTACCCAGCGTTAGCTTAAAAGGCACACGGACGTCAGGTCCCAGACGCAATTCTGAATAGCCGAGGTGAACTGCGAAACTCCACACACATATGCTATACTCTTCTCTGAAGTATTGACTCGACAGGACTCGACAGTTTGCTGATGGTAGAAGCTGTGGTGATAGGTCTCATAGGCTTGCAAACTCACTCCGATGCTAGTAATTTAAATCTCCACTGAATGGAGACAGCTGGAAAAAATGAAAACGTAAAAACACTAATAGGGGGGTGATGTGGGAGCTGTCATGGACTATTTTGCAGAACTTTTCATACTGAACAATTCTCAGAGTATATAGATATTTTTAACGGTTTACCCAGCGTAAGCTTAAAAGACACATGGACGGTACGTTTTTCTTCGACTCGATTCACTGAAATCGTTACTGCTCAGCTTCTTCTGTTCATAAATAAATGATTTTCTACCGAATCCTTCCTCGATTAATTCTTTACCGAATGGTGAAAACCGCATCAAAATCCATCAATTTGTTCTCGAGATTACTTGTTACATCCCAGAATCGGGGACTTTGTTTTATACTAAGTAGATAGAGATATCCACACAATTTAAGGCTACAGCGGTACAATTTGGAGTTCTGCCTTCTACATACCAGGAGAACTATCGAAACAATCAGGTGACAAGTTAAAAAAGGAACTGTACAACTTAATATGTACTATTTACAAGACTGGAGAATTGCCTGAAGACTTTGTGAAATGCATAATAGTACCTATACCTAAAAAATCAAATGCAAGGTCATGTAAACAATACAGAACATTGAGTCTGGTGTGTCATGCATCAAAAATAGTCACCAGAATTATTATGAAGAGAATAGAAAAACAAATCGATGAAAACCTATCTGATGATCAATTTGGTTTTAGGAAAGGAGTAGGAACAAGAGAAGCAATCTTAGCATTGAGGCAAGTGATAGAGAAGCAGATGAAGAAAGGCAAACCTATACCTTCTTAGCGTTCGTCAACCTTGAAAAGGCGTTTGACAATGTAAACTGGGATGTTCTATTCAGCATTCTTCATCAAACAGGTATCAACTTTAGAGACAGAAGACTCATTTACAATATCTATAAGCAAGAAATTGGAATAGTTTGTTGTGGTAGCAAGGAAGAAACAGCACACATCAGAAAGGGTGTACGGCAGGGTTGTTCCCTTTCCCCATACCTATTCAATATATATGTACAAAAGGCGATCGACCAAGTAAGAGAAGAATTTGCCACAGGAGTGAATATTCATGGAGATAAAGTTGACATGATAAGGTTTGCTGATGACATAGCGTAATTGCAGAAAGAGAAGATGACTTACAAAAGATCCTGTGCAAGATGGACAAAATAATGGAGTAAGAATTTAATATGAGAATAAATACAAATAAAACAAAAATTTTGGTCTGCAGTAGAAATGGCGAAAACCAGACATCAATAGAGTTAAGAAATGAAAAGATACAAGAAGTGAATGAGTTTAATTATCTGGGAAGTAAAATAACGAGTGATGGAAGAAGCTGCAGAGAGATATTAAGTAGGATTGCCCAAGCCAAGAACGCTTTCTATAAAAAGAAGAACCTATTTACTGCAAGGAACATAAGTCTTGATGTGAGGAAACAAATGTTAAAGACCTATGTATGGAGCGTCGCGCTATATGTCAGCGAATCTTGGATAATAGGAGCAAGAGAGAGGAATAGACTACTAGCATTTGAAACCTGGTGCTATATAAGGATTATGAAAATCAGTTGGAAAGAAATGGTCACAAATGAGGAAGTCTTTTGAAGAGTGGGAGACAGAAGATGCTTCCTTAAATATTTAAAAAGAAGAAGGAATCACCTCGTGGTCCACATACTGCGCCACAATGGACTGATTAAGCTTAAAATCGAGGGAACAGTAGACGGCAAGAATTGTAGAGGAAGACCCAGACTGGAGTACATGAGTCAAATACTGCAAGATATGGGTTGTGGCTCATACTGTGAACTGAAGAGGAAGACTGAGAGACGGGAAGAATGGCGAGCTGCTGCCAACCAGCCTCACGGCTGTTAACTACAGAGAGACAGAGTCTACTTATGATACCAACGGTATAAATATAAATACAAACATGAGTCTCTCAGGTTTGAATTTAGAGATTGAACTCTTAGGTAATATAGAAGACCCATGCTGCTTCGAAGCATTAATTTCAACAATCCTACAGCACTTCTTTCCATGTGAAATTTGCTGTTCAAATGTCTTCATGCTAGTGACCAGAACAGATAGTTACGGTACAGTTGCTTTTGGGTAAATGATGAAGTAGACTTATGAGATAAAATGTGCGGGTGTCTGCCTGTCCTCTGTGCGTGTGTCCCACCTTATCTTTAACGGTTTACCCAGCGTAGACTTAAAAGGCACACGGACGACAGGTCCAGACACAATTCTGAATAGCCGAGGTGAATAGCTAAACTCCAAACACGCAGACTATACTATTCTCTGAAGAGTTAACTGGACATGACTCGACAGTTTGATGCTGGCCAAAGCTGGGGTGATAGGGTCACCTAGCTCATGATGGAAACGCATTACCAATTCCATTTGACGACGATTTTATTTTAGAGCTGATTTCTTCTCTTCACTTACTTTCTAGTGCATTGTCTTATATGAGTGCACGTAAGGATTGTGCTGATCTAGCATACTATTAAAAGTTCGTTATGAGCATTATTTAGTAGCCTTAAATTATTTGCCTCTGAAAATTATAAGATGTATAATTGGTTATATGAACTGTTTTCCTGTTCTCTGGCATATAAAGGGGAAATTCTATGATGAATAACACTGTTGATTTTTATACAGTAAGGCCCATGGCTCGGTTGTAGCTCAACAGTAGCACCAAAGGATACAAAAGACATAGCATTATTATAATTAAGAACGATTTTCTCAAAAGTTTTTACTGATTTCGTCACAATTCGTAAAGAACTGCTTAATTTCTGAAGTACAATGTTGTGTATTGTGTATGCCATCGCTAGAGCAATGAGAATAGTGACCACTTGTATTTTTCTTTTTTGAAATGTATACAGCTGAGCAGTACTGACAAAATGTTACACAGACTTCCGATAGAGAATGGTTCTATATAGGGAATAGTATCATAAGCAGCACATCAATAAGTGACTGAAAACGGTTTTGTGACCATCTGTTTCTGATATTGATTTGAGGCGCGCAGTGCTCGTTTCTGTTCCTTGGTATTCACGTTTTCTACCATACTTCACTCTGAGTTAGCACTGATATCTCCGGCCATCTCCAGAGTACAGTAAATAAATTAATCTATTTAGTGGCGTATATTCGGCGTTTACAGTATACGTTTTGTTTTTAGTAACTATGTCAATGTTCATTTTGTTAACTTGAGCAGCGGCAACTAACTCAACATGACCTCCATGAATTCCATTCAATGACGTATACTTTGTCATCATCGATCGTATTAATAGCAGTTTCGTACATATCGCAGTTGACAACATTAAAGGACAATAATTATTCCGGTTGTCTATAACATGTTTAACAATTCATAAACTCTGATTGTTGTACACACAATATGCCAATGACCTGAACAGATAATTACTGTCACCTTTAATTTTTATAAAATGTGTAATTGATGGTCACCTCTCACTCATCATATGAATCACCGTTTTGATTGAACACGAATGGCGGATCCAACATTCGACTGTAGCGGCATCTGCAACTGATTGGAACATGTAGAAGTTAATTTGGTAAACAAAATAATCGCGTATAGCGTGAAGCACCAATGCCCCGGTTGCTATCCACTCATTTTATTATTGTATGCTTAACCGAAAATTAATGTTTTTCAGTCGGTCAACACGTTTGTACCACATTCTTATTGGAGGTTCCCTAATCCTCAAAAATATTGCATGAGATTAATAAATAGGCTACCCAATCGTCAATCATCCAAGTGTATTTAATATACTCATGCAATAACTTTTTCAGGATTAGGGAACCGCCAATAACAATTGGGTACACTCGTGTTGACCGACTG
The DNA here is from genome assembly GCA_946902985.2 of Meconema thalassinum. Lineage (NCBI taxonomy): Eukaryota > Metazoa > Arthropoda > Insecta > Orthoptera > Tettigoniidae > Meconema > Meconema thalassinum. Next base: position 186,395,730 of record OX336398.1, on the reverse strand, counting down.
AGAAACATTACATTTCGATTACTAAGGCAACACTGAAAATGGCTTCAAATACCATATCCTATCTCCAATTTACACATGCTAGTGCAACAATCACAATAACGCAGGTCATCACAAAAATTCTACACACACACACCCATGTACACGGGGCAACATGACCACGATGTCTAAGCCCCGCAAATGAAATAACAGCTGTCTACACATGATAACTGCAAAATGGTGATAGGAGAATGTAGGAATGTTTGCCACTATTTTTCTCTGACAGGATAGCATGCTAATATGCTGATTAACTGTGCATACGATAGCATAGAGAACACTACAGTCCAATAACTCCTTGAGTAGCACTGAAAAATCGCTTCAAATACCATATCCTATCTCCAATTTACACATGCTTGTGCAACAATCACAATAACGCAGGTTAGGAGTATTTTTCCGGCGATAGAGGCCATTCTCATTGACCGAGGTATTATAGCGAGCCATGTGAGCACAGAGTCCCACCATTGTAGGCGCGTATTATTGTGTTTACTGCCATGAGGTTTTTCCCCTCATATTTTCTTAGAAAGAGACATCCTTTGGGGCAATGGTTTTTGCTGTTGTCATCAAGTGTCATGATGGCCATTAAATATCTAAACTACACTTATAGGAACTTAAAAAGCAAACTAAACTAGAGACTAAATAAAATGCATAATTGATCTAAAATTGAATGTAAATAAGAGGTGAACCGTTTAAATGTGCAATAGTATTTTATAGAATGACCAACACTTCTGAAACAGCTGTTTTAATTATACCCACATATTTTAGGACAAGCTGACACATTTAGTGACAACGGAGTTGCTTAGTCTAATGGCATTTTGTAAACATGGACTTATGGCCACCAAGTGAAGTCAGTTGTACTCATGACTATGCCTTCACCATCCTAACAACAATCACCTAGGTGACGATCAGCCGCAAACTGCGACTAGACGCGTAGGCAGGGGTGTACAATAACAAATGTGTGAATTTGTGTGTTCATTTATTTCTTATTGTGATCCGATTGTAGTTTATTGTTGTATCTGGTTGTTGCTTAGCTTTGTCTACTTATATTAATACTTATTGGTGCATTTAAATATTTATTGAAATTAGCGTTGGGAACCAATTAAAAGTTTCTCTTTGCAATAAATTCATGAGATGTCACAATTAGTATATTTAAACTCTGTTTGTATTTGCTTAGGGGACAATTTACCAGTTACTCTCTTAGCTTGCTTGTTTAATTTCATCTTCTTGTAATAATACTTCGTGAAGGTTTAACTTGAATTCGATATAGAGGATGATTTTTTTTTAAATTCCTTTTATTAGCTAAGCGGATTAGCCGATATATTTACCCTCCGAAGTATGTTAGGGATTTGTGATTTATCAATAACCATCAAGTGAATTTTACTTCGTTCAGGACAATTTATTGTAGCTTTGTATTTTGGGTGTGTGTTCCTTGGGTTGGTTCTTTAACCATTTAGTATCTCATTAGTCCCGATACTCCTGAGTTATCGGTCTTGTGCGAAGCTAGTCTGTGAACACATCCAGTCCTCTCGGCGTATGGGTTCGAAGTATGAGGGCGTCGGGAGGACTACTGCGGTCAGTGGTTCCCTCAATGGCCTTGTCTGATGGGCATAATATATACTGACATGATTTTATCCATCTGAATAAACCCAGGAGGCTAAATGAAAATGGAAATGAAAGGGATAATTTTATGGTCGATGGGGATGTTAGAATTCAGTGAATTGAGTTAGGAAAGAAGATACTAACATAGTCTTCTTAGAGAATAAACCAAAATTATTGTAAGAAGGTTCGAAAGAATACAGTATATTGTGAAATGAGCATCCCCTTAATAAATATGTTAAATAGGAAATGGATTAAGCCAGGTAAATTAGCAAACCCATTCAGTGTTTCCAGGGGAATAAGAAAGAGGAAAGTGAAGGTAGAGAAGCAACACCAAGATGGTTAGACATGGGATATGAAGATCTTCTAAGTCATACAGTGATATAAAAGTGGGGACCATTTTATTTGTTTATATTAGATTTCCATTTCTGCAGTATAATTATTTTTGAATAGAGACGGTTTCATGTTTGTATTTATTTATTTATGTATCTATTTATTATTATCTATGTTGGTATAATCATATATAACATTTCTCCATCTAGAACCAAATCACTCCAATTCCCAACGGATAGAAAGCAGATTACTTCCACAGGATCTGGATATGCCAGTCTTGGTGGCACACAAAGTTCCATTTTGATCCCATCGAAAGGTTCTTGTTCATGATTGGTCCACAACAATCCTGGTGGAGGTAATCAGGCTGTTCTTCCTGAGTTTAAGCAATATAAAGAAGACTAAGTTAAATATCAACCACACAGTATTAAAGACTATCATTATTCCACTCCACTAGCTCCAGGGTCCCATAATCTCGGATTCAGTAAAAGCTAAGACGCTGAATAATCTTGCTCTTCTTTAAAGAAACACTATTTCACGGCCGCCAGGTTGTTAATCTGATTCATAAAGTCAATAGCTTGAGTTTACTGGCTCAAGGTTGAAGAAACAGGGAAAAGAATAATAATGGAGAGCGCAATACTTCACTGCTACGACAGAACAAACATAATTAATGCTTATAACCTTTTGTTTTATTTGTATTTTTAGGAGGAATAAAACGCAAAAAGTTACTAGAATTAGAAACGTCACTGCGGATCAAGACGAGCTCTTTTTTTAACCAGAAAACAAACATAATTGGGACGAATTTGTAAAGATTTAACTGGGCACATTAACGAGTTGACCGACTGAGAAACAAATCTCTTGCGAATGCAAAATAAAAAATGGCTTCTAATAATCTTTTATGTGAAGGTTGAATACATGCCCTCAGTCCTAGAAGATTAAGGAACTTAGATGGAAGGAATTAAGTCATGAAATGGAGATCATAAATGGAAAGAGGAAAAGACACTCCTAAAACTCACTAGCTGCTAGCCCATGAAGGGCAAGGGAACATGTGAAAGGGCTTATTGTGTTATCATATCCTATCCAACCTATTCCTTTAGCAGTCTATATTGCTCTCTGTAGGGATCACCCAAAGTGTATTTCAAAATTAAATAATAGCACAGATGTGCTAGTTCCGTTCTTATCACTATTTGTACAACGCTTTAGCAGAATAGGGAAATTTACATTTGTGATGATCTCTTCTTGGCGTTAACCAGTGAGCACCACTGAAAGTGGGCAACACACTGTCCTTTTAGTTACCAGTTATGAAAGATAGAGGATATCATGAAGAGAACTTGTCACGGAATAAATAAAGCGGTCAATTGAGATGTAACAAGAAGTTCCGTAACGAACTAAAGAGCCTACTTTTCTTAAAATTTAAGATCTATGCCAATGATTAATCTATATGGATCTATCTAGAATAATGACGAAATTAAGTTGGTAATATCGAAATTTCTAATTAGTTCGAAATACTGTGTACCTGGCATACTGTAGCCTAATAGAGAACTACAGTTGGCAGCCCTGGTGACTGAATATATTCTTAGTTCCATCTCTTAAGTTACAGAATACAAAATTTGGTTGAAGTCCAATGGATAGCATGGACGTTACATGCAGTTAAACATTGGATCTAACAGCGTGCGTAAAATCATGTTGGCAACAATGACATACATGTATTGGTCAGAAATAATCTGAAATAATATGATCTATTTTTGTGTCAATTTTGAATAAAATCCAATAGTTAGTATAGAAGTTACATGCATTTTAAAATTGGATCTATCGGCAGGCTTAGAATCATGTTGGCAGCACTGACGTATATTAGTTACTCCAAATTAATCTAGAATGCCAGGTACTATACGTGTGCAAAGTTTAGAGCTATTGGCTTGCATACTTTCTGATATATTGATATTAGGGTAACAAAAATAGAGACAGTATTTACTAACAGTTGGCAACCCTGGTTACTCTTAAGAATCGGTATATACATATCTGTTATGGCACACATAGCACACACGAAATTTGGTTGAAATCCAAATGATAGTATAGAAGTTACATGTATTTAAAGTTCGACCTCTCAGCAGGCTTAGAATGATGTTGGTAGCACTGACGTATATAAGTTTCTCCAAATTAATATAGAATGTCAGGTACTATACGTGTGCATAATTTAAAGCTGTCGGCTGCCATACTTTCTGATATATTGGTATTTGGATAAAATAAATTGAGAGCATTTATTAACAGTTGGCAACCGGGTGAGTTAGCCGAGGTCGTTGCGGCATGACTGTTGGCAGTCGCTCACATCCGGGAGGCGAGGAGATTCGAATCCCCCTGCCGGCAACCTTGAAGATGGTCTTCTGTGGTTTCCCATCTTCCTTCCAGGCAAATGCCGGAGTTGGTCCCTAACTATAGGCCACAGCCGCTACCTTCCAACTCCTCGACCCTCCCTTCCAACTTTCCTCCCCAACGGTACTTGTAGCTCACCCATTGGGTGTCCGTCTCGAAGCAGCTACAAAACTGGCGAGCCGAACATGTCCTCGGACACTCCCGGCACTAAAAGCCATACGCTAAAAAAAAAAAACAGTTGGCAGCCCTGGTGGATCTTAATAATACGTTCAGTCATGTCTGTTTATGTACACATAGCACATACGACATTTGGTTGAAATCCAATTGATAGTGTAGAAGTTATATGCATTTAAAATTTGGACCTATCAGAAGGCGTATATTCATTTTGGCAACACTGCGATGTATGGCCTCCTGGAAATTAAACTGCAATATTATTATCTATGCGTGTGCCAATTTTGAAATATCTCCTATTCATACCTTCCAAGGTATCCAACATGGAGCTCAAATTTCATTTGCGATTTTTCAACAGTTGGTAGCACTGACATTTTTTTTCAAATATGGGCTTGAGATATTCAGGTATAGATCTTTACTCCTACCAAATTTTGTTTCGATTGCTGCAGCCGTTTAGGAGTTGATAGGGGGGGACACACACACACAGCCAGACAGACAGACAGACAGAAGGACAGACAGACAGACACACATTTGCCAGATCTCATAAGTCTACTTTTTCCTCATTTTTGCAAAATGTGAAAAGTAGGCTAAAAAATAGCACTCCTAAGGCAATATTCGGATCTATTTGTTGACTTAAGCCATCTACAGTAAAATACGGAATGATTCAAATTATTCCAGAGACCATGGCACTCCACAAACTTATCCTTTACTTAAGACCACAGGCAAAGACCATATGTGGTGTAATTGCTTAGCACAACTGACCAGAATGTAAAGTATTAAACGAGTATTTCCAGTTTTGTGGCAGTCGCGTTTTCGAAAAGAAGACAAAACATCTGCTGAGGATTATGCAATTGAAATATGTTGACTGCCAAGTTAGAATCTAAATATTGTATTAAGCTGTCACTGAGACGAGGAAGTCTTCTCATTTCCCCACTAGCCTATAAGCAATAGGATACAGTAACACTTGATCTTCCGTAGAGCGAACATAACCTGTCAGATTAAGTGGGGATACTTTTTTCCCTTGTATCTTAATTTTGGTATTAAAGGTGGGCGACTGATTTCCCCATTTTCATAAAAATTGAGCATTTTGTAATTGAAAATGGATATTTTCCAATATACAAAGTACAAAATCAATTTGTTAAAGAGATGCCGATCCCCGGTAAATATAAGGTAGATTAGTAGCGTTAACATTGATGGTATACAGGTTGCGCCAAGCCCCAGTAGATATAAGGTAGATTAGTAGTGGCAACAGTGTTGGTATACAGGTTGCACCAAGCCCTAGTAGATATAATGTAGATTTGTAGTGTCAACAGTGATGGTATACAGGTTGCACCAAGCCCTAGTAGATATAATGTAGATTTGTAGTGTCAACAGTGATGGTATACAGGTTGCACCAAGCCCTAGTAGATATAATGTAGATTTGTAGTGTCAACAGTGATGGTATACATGTATACATGTCGCGCCAAGTCCTAGTAGATATAAGGTAGACTAGCGGACCCGTGCGAGAAATCTCGCGTGTTTATAAGTCATACTTTCCCCAATAGGTTTATAATGAGTGACTTAAGGAGAAAGGTTATGTTTCTATTTCAGCCAAAAGATTATATAACACTATATACATTTCAGTTATAATTACAAGCTCTACGTTCTCTAACCTAAGAAGGCAATCACTGAAAATTGGATCATCATATTACTCACCAGTTATTCGAAATTTATGAAAGCAACTTGGTCAAGATTTCCTGCTTTATCTTGTTGACTGTGGATCCTCTTTCCCCCTTATCAGGGCAGCCCTCGTTGGAAAACTTCTTCACGCCCCACTTTAGTCAGTGTTAAACCCCTTCATACACTGCCTGCAGGGCAGCTTTCCCGGTCCTGTGTGAGGCGCTCTGCGCTAAACTCCTTTGTTCTTAAGTGCAACGATCAGCGTGGCTGGTGTATTTCTTTGATATTTATGAAATTAGAATGCAATTCGTCACAGTTAATGCCATTTGTGTGTTGAGTCCATTGATTGACAGTTTAGCCGCAACTCTCTCCGGTTATTCGATACATTAACGTTCAGTGCATTGCCTCTGACATATCGGGAAGAATTCCTTTTTGTTGCTTCTGGGTGCACTCCGGGCAGAAAGCGTCTTGGTCAAGATTTCCAGCTTTATCTTGTCGGCTAAGGAGCCTCTTTCTCCCTTATCAGGACAGCCGTCGTTTTAAAAATTCTTCACGCCCCGCTTACAGTGAGGCTTCCTTGTCCTAAGTCCAACGATCAGCGTGGCTGGTTTCTTTCTTTGATATTTATGAAATTAGAATGCAATTCATCACTGTTAATGCCATTTGTGTGCTGAGTGCATTGATTGACAGTTAAGCCGTAACACTCTCCGGTTATTCGATACATTAACTTTCAGTCAGAATTCCAAGTAGTACGTTCCCTAACCTACGAAGGCAATCACTGAAAATTGGATCATCATAACACCGGTTATTCGATATTTATGAAGTCATACGTTTTGAGTACCCTATCCATTGATTTACTAATTCTGAAAACCATGGGAAATGATAGTAGATAGAAGAGAAACCTGTAAAAGAATTAATGTTTGATAGTTCTAAGGTTTTAGACGCCGTAACACTCGCCGGTTTTATGATTTAGAGTAGGGCCTACTCAATCCATTGATTTACTGTTTCTGAAATCCACGAGAAATAATAGAAGAAAAACTGTAAGGGAATTAACGTTTAATAGCACACTTCTTACAAAAATTGATAGGCATATGTATGAAATTAGAATGCAATTCGTCACTGCTAATTTATGAGGCATATATGCTGATGATGATAGTTTTAAGGTTTTAGACGACAACTCATATTATAGCATGATACAGCAACAGTATTTGCAAATAGCACACTTTTTACAAAAATCGCTTTTTTATGGAATTAAATTGCAGAAAAAAACCTGTATCGCTGCATATTAACAAACCTGGAATTTAATAAATCCATTGTTTGGACTGATGAGCTTAAAGCATGTGTGGGCTGAGTCCATTGATTGAAAGCTTAGCAGTAACACTCGCCGGTTATAGCCTACGATTTGAGTACCCAATCCAATGATTTAGCCGACTGATTCTGAAAACCAGGGGAAATGATAGAAGATAACGTGGAAAAGAATTAACTTAATGTTTAATAGTTCTAATGTTTTAGACGACGTAACACTCACCGGTTATACGATTAGGGTACTCAATCCATTGATTTACTGTTCCTGAAAACCATTCGAAATGATCGATATTTATGAAATTAGAATGTAGAAGCAAAACCTGTAAAATAATTAACGTTTAATAGTTTTAGGGGTTTAGATGACAACTCATAATTGCAGCTTGTTAGAGCATTCGTATTTGCAAATCCCACACTTCTTACAAAAGTTATATTTATGAAATTACAGTAGAATGCAATTCGTCACTGCTAATTTATGAAAGTATACGATTTGAGTACACATTCCTTTGATCCACAGTTCCTGAAATCAATGCAAAATGATAAAAGAGAGACTTCAGAATGTTAAAATGACATGAAACGGGCGTCACAGCGGTCAAAACGAAAAGTGGTCACCAAAGGAGCGTATCTTCTTGCAGCAACAGTAACTGCAAATCACACTCTTCGTACAGTTTTTTTAAAGTCATTTTTTAAAGAAATTATAGATATTTATGAAATTAGAGTGCAACGCGTCACTGGTAATGTATATTCTCTTTCATGTGAAAGCTCATTTTTTACGATCGATCGCTTGTGAGCGCCGCAGGAGGGATGCATACTACTGAAATAATATATATGATTAGTAGTGTCAACAGTGATGGTATACAGGTTGCACCAAGCCCTAGAAGATATAAGGTAGATTAGTAGTGTAAACAGTGATGATATACAGGTTGCGCCAAGCCCTAGTAGATATAAAGTAGATTAGTAGTGGCAACAGTGATGGTATGCAGGTTGCGCCAAGCCCTAGTGGATATAAGGTACATTAGTAGTGGCAACTATGATGGTATACAGGTTGCGCCAAGCCCTAGAAGATATAAGGTAGATTAGTAATGGCAACAGTGATGGTATACAGGTTGCGCCTAGCTCTAGTAGATATAATGTAGATTAGTAGTGGCTACAGTGATGGTATAGGGGTTGCGCCAAGCCCTAGTAGATATAAGGTATATTTGTAATGGCATCAGTGATGGTATAGGGGTTGCGCCAAGCCCTAGTAAATATGAGGTAGATTAGTGGCAACAGTGACGGTATACAGGTTCCGCCAAGCCCTAGTAGATATCATGTAGATTATTAGTGGCAACAGTGATGGTATGCAGGTTGCGCCAAGTCCTAGTGGATAAAAGGTAGTTTAGTAGTGGCAATAGTGATGGTATACAGCTTGCGCCAAGCCTTAGTATATATAAGGTAGATTAGTAGTGGCAACAGTGTTGGTATACAGGTTGCGCCAACCCCTAGTAGATATAATGTAGATTAGTAGTATCAACAGTGATGGTATACAGGTTGCGCCAACCCCTAGTAGATATAATGTAGATTAGTAGTATCAACAGTGATGGTATACGGGTTGCGCCAAGCCCTAGTAGATACAAGGTTGATTAGTAGTGGCAACAGTGATGGTATACAGGTTGCGCCAAGCCTAAGTTAATAAGGTAGATTAGTAGTGGCAACAGTGATGGTATACAGGTTGTGCCAAGTCCTAGTAGATATAAGGTACATCAGTAGTGGCAACAGTGATGGTATACAGGTTGCGCCAACCCCTAGTAGATATACGGTAGATTAGTAGTGGCAAAAGTGTTGGTATACAGGTTGCGCCAAGTCCTAGTAGATATAAGGTAGATTAGTAGTGGCAACAGTGATGGTATACAGGTTGCGCCAAGCCCTAGTAGATATAAGGTAGATTAGTAATGGCAACAGTGATGGTATGAAGGTTGCGCCAACCCCTAGTAGATATAAGGTACATCAGTAGTGACAACAGTGATGGTATACAGGTTGCGCCAACCCCTAGTAGATATAAGGTAGATTAGTAATGGCAACAGTGATGGTATGAAGGTTGCGCCAACCCCTAGTAGATATAAGGTACATCAGTAGTGACAACAGTGATGGTATACAGGTTGCGCCAACCCCTAGTAGATATAAGGTAGATTAGTAGTGGCAACAGTGATAGTACATGTTGCGCCAAGCCCTAGTAGATATAAGGTTAATTAGTAGTGGCAACAGTGATGGTATAGGGGTTGCACCAAGCCCTAGTAGATAAAAAGTAGATTAGTAGTGTCAACAGTGATGGTATAGAGGTTGCGCCAAGCCCTAGTAGATATAAGGTAGATTAGTAGTGGCAACAGTGATAGTACATGTTGCGCCAAGCCCTAGTAGATATAAGGTTAATTAGTAGTTTCAACAGTGATGGTATACAGGTTGCGCCAACCCCTAGTAGATATAAGGTAGATTAGTAGTGGCAACAGTGATGGTATAGGGGTTGCACCAAGCCCTAGTAGATATAAGGTAGATTAGTAGTTTCAACAGTGAAGGTATACAGGTTGTGGCAAGCCCTAGTATATATAAGGTAGTTTTGTAGTGTGAACAGTGATGGTATACAGGTTGCGCCAAGCCCTAGTAGATATATGGTAGATTAGTAATGTCAACAGTGGTAGTATACAGGTTTCGCCAAGCCCTATTAGATATAAGGTAGATTAGTAGTGTGAACAGTGATGGTATACGGGTTGCACCATGCTTTAGTAGTAATAAGGTAGATTAGTAGTGGCAACAGTGAAGGTATACAGGTTTCACCAAGCCCTAGTAGATATGAGGTACATTAGTAGTGGCAACAGTGATAGTGTACAGGTTGTGCCAAGCCCTAGTAGATATAAGGTAGATTAATAGTGTTAACAGTGATGGTATACAGGTTGCGCCAAGCCCTAGGAGATATACGGTAGATAAGTAGTCGCAACAGTGATGGTATACAGGTTGCGCCCGATGAAATATAACTCAAATGCTTTATGGTATGGCACGAGGTGTAGACTATGACTACAATATATCCCAAGGCGTCAGCAGCATCAATACAATAACACCAGCTATTGTTAGCTGTTCTTATGGAAGAAATTCCTCTCGGCATGCCGGAAGACGGAGGTAGATTTCACCGGGCAAACTAAGGGATAGGCTATAATGATCAAAATATGCAGGTTTTCGTAGAAGGATCAGACCTCATTTATTGCGAGAAAGTATTTTATAATTGGAGCAAAATTAACTTTTTTTTTCGTCGTTCCGCCTTTCTATGCATATTTTTAATGTTTTATTGTCTTATGTGGACGGTAACCTTCTCGTCATTTGGGGTCCAATTTTAGCCTATTTTCATTTATGAAAAAATCGGCTTATTAGACCTCCTTTTGTCCGTGTGTCTATCTGCGTGTGCGTGTGTGCGTGTGTGTGTGTGTGAGAGAGGATTTTGGTGCCCCCCCCCCCTAATAACTTCTAAATGGCTGGTGCGATTTCAATGAAACTCAGTAAGTTCATAGCACTATTCGGGCGACCCCGACCGTGCTCTTCAAATTTTGTTAAGTCTCACCAATCCTACATGGCGGCAGTGCGAAATATTTCACCAGCATTCAATATCTCCGAAACTATTACCGATATCACCATGGAATTTTGTACGGTGATAAAGGAAACTACTAGAAGTTCACGTATGTGACTTTTGAAAACCTGGTAACTACAAAACCAACATGGCGGCCAAGCGAAGTTGCAACTTTTAAATAGACGTTTCTCGCGATTTAACCAACCAAACGCAATGAAACTTGGTACAGGATATGTTTATACACATTGTAATGCAACGACATCGAACTTCGTTCAATTGTTTACATAACCTCAAGATGGCGGCTGTGCGAACTATTTCACCGGCATTCTATATATCTGAAACTATTACCGGTATCACCATGAAATGTTGTACGGAGATAAAGGACACTACTGGAAGTTCATCTATGAGACTTTCAAAAACCGGTTGACTACCAAACGAACATGGCGGCCAAGCGAAGTTGAAAGGTTTGTATAGACTTTTCTCACGATTTAATGATCCAAACGCAATAAAACTTCGTACGGCAAATGTTTACACACATTATAATGCACTGGTATCTAATTTAGTGCAATTGTTTACATAACCTGAAGATGGCGACTGTGCGAAATATTTCACTGGCATTCGATATCTCTGAAACTATTACCGGTATCACCATGAAATGTTGTACGGAGATCAAGGGCACTACTGGAAGTTCATCTATGAGACTTTCAAAAGCCGGTTAACTACCATACGAACATGGCGGCCAAGCGAATTTGAAAGGTTTGTATAGACTTTTCTCGCGATTTGATTTGATGATCCAAACGCAATGAAACTTCGTACGGAAAATGTTTATACACATTGTAATGCACTGGTATCTAATTTAGTTCAACTGTTTACGTAACCTCAAGATGGCGGCATAATGAACGTACACAATAATCATCATAAAATAGTGCATAACTCTATGACCTACATATATTAAAATCCAACATGGCGACCATCCGAAATATTTAGACGGTTCTCAAAATCTATTAATCTACCACAGCAATAAAACTGAAATATTGTAAGTGTTTAGAGGCTATAAGCATAAGTATTTAAGTATTCAAATGGACGTTTCTTGCGTTTTAACCATCCGAGCGCAGTGAAACTTGATACGGTATATGCTTATACAAATTGTATTCGACTGGCATCTAATTCATTTAAATTATTTGCATAACCACAAGATGGCGGCAGTGTGAAATTTTAAAATCCCGCTTATATTTCTTGTGTCCTAATAATGCGATTGAAGTTTGAATAAAACACCTACATAATAATCTTCATGTAATAGTACAAAAATCTAAGACGGTTCTCAATATCTACGAATCTATTATAGCAATCAAACTGACAATTTGTATGTTGATAGAGGCAATTAATATTAGTAGGATATATGAAAATAGGCTATTTAGTTCTTCACGGAACTACTTGCTATATTTGTGGTCACACTGAACTTATGCAAGGTTTGGAACTGATATGTAACTATCTAACAGTCTGTTACTTCTTCACGCAAAATTTTATCTCCTGCAGAGATGTTGGTTGATTCCTCAGTTAAGGTGTGCAACAACGCGGCCATGTAACCCCGTGTACTTTCTGTGTGTGTAGAATCTGTCTGATAAAGGGTGTTAATTGTGATGGCTGTATTAGTCTGTAATTCAGGTAAGGACTGCAGACAGTCAATTTCAAGTAGTAGTTCCTAATTTTGGTACCAAATACTACCGTCATCGACACCTAGCCGTGAACTTGGCGACTAGATGCAACCGCAACCAGCAACTTGCAACGAACGTTGGATCGTCCCCTCAGAAGGAAATTATACGGAGGTATTTTAGCGCTCTTAGTAAATCCGACGACTTCGGCCGGCTTTGCACCCGCGACCTTGTGCCTAGAAGTTCAGCATGCTACCATGTACGTCACCAAAGCCGCTTCCCACAGAGTCAGATGGAAAACTGAATGTGATCTCGTGCAAGTGCGTTTTCATGGCAACCTCTGATAGCTCATCCCTCATCAATTAAAAGCGTTCTTATCGTAACCTCTGATGGCACTTGGCATTTTCTTATAATTACGAAATCATTTTTCACATCCCTTGGCGTAATGGTGGGTCATATGAAAAATTCCTTCCGGCAAAAGTTTTAGGTAATTTTTAGAGGAATATTGTTCATTTTGTACTGTTTTGAAATTGTGCCTATTAAGAGAGTTACGATTAATGTTTCCCGAAAAACCCACTTTTTCCCACCCCGTTGGTCAATGGTTAGTGCAATCAAAAAACATTTTAAACATAAATTTTTGGCACTTATCCGATACATAGTATGAACTTAAGCTGGATTCGATATTTCACGTATTAAGAGAGTTATGGCGATATTTCATTTTTTTGAAAAGTGCCCATTTTAACCCCCTTTGAGCGATTTTGCCCATTAACGAACCCGACCGAGATTTTATAGGGATACATATTATGTAAAAAGTTGAAAGTGATTGGTGCAAAATTACGGCAGTTATCGTGTCCACAAAAAACTGATATATATATATATATATATAAATTATATATAAACTTTTGAACTGACAGTGGTTTTGGGGTCTAGGGAATGTGAAACGCTAAGACATGTCGAAATTTTACGGAAGTCGAAACATGGTACCCATTGCAATATTTAGCTTTCTAATGAAATCTACCTAACAAGACTGAGTAATCCTAACTTGCCAATAATATTAAATGAATAAGCCATTAGTATTATTATTAGAGAGGTAAACGGTACCTGAATTTGGTATTCCTCTTTAACAGCTACAGATACATCAGCAGCCTCGTCCTGCAGGTTATGAGCGGTCAACTGCTCACTCGACTCCTGGGGAGTGTTGTATAAGTGTGACCCAATGTGCAATATATAGATACTAAGTTATGTGTAACATAACAGATCCTAGTTAGCCTACCATTTACATCACTAAGATTGCAATGTTATACGAGTTAAAATACAACTTACAATATTTGGGAATTCATCTTCACGAGCCCACCATTGTGGCTCACTCTTGATGAAGGGTTCCTCCTCCATTTTGCTCAGGAAACTAGAACAGAGGAAGGGTACTGCTTATATCACTCTCACATTTTAATACATTATGTGAGGTAATTTCAGACCTCCAAATGTATGTAAATACTCGTACTCGTAATCGCAATATAACCCACGAGGTGCACCGAGACAAGAAGAGATTGCTTGTCAACAAAAGGAAAGTTTAAGCAACCTTGACACTCAACATTTACTCTAAGCATATGTTTGCAAGTTAAGCGTTATGGTCAAATATGTTTATAATATTTATCATTGCCATTGAATAGATGAAGTGAGGAAAGAATTGTGCATTCTTACAGGAATGATGCATCCTATATTCGGTTTCTCCGTTTCTAAATACACACAACCATAATTTGGAGGCAGGCGGAGTGAATATTATATTGTCAGATGATAAAGTGCCTTACAAACCTTTCAACGCGTTTAATTAGGCCACGTGAAAGTGAACTTAGGTAACTGCACGAGTATCGGCACTATTTCATACAGACACTTAGAAGCCACAAAATGGAACTTCCATCTTGTGTTACAAGACGCCCAACTCAAACTAGACACTTATAGAGCTAAACGGGTGTAGGCTAGCTAGCTGTTTAACAGTCACACCACGGTAATTTCGACAATTTATAATGAGTATCACCGATAATCTGCATTGATCATTTACTTTCGCTGTAAAACGTGTTACCATTTCACCCACGTTTTGTCGTGTCCCTAAAGAATATTACAATACAAGTCTTTTAACTCGTACTTGCACTTAAGTATATTTTTAATAAAATCTTAGACTAACATCTCACAGAAATACTAATTTCAGTGACTGAATCGCTGTGTGGTCCCCATGTACTACTGATCATATAGGAAGGTTCAGAGAAAATTACAAGACTGGAAACAGTTCACACTAATCACTCAGTGGTGATGATGATAATTGTTGTTTTAAGGGGCCTAATATCCACTGTTGTCATTAGTAACTAATGAAAAATGTATAAATATTATTTGATAATAAGGTACCGTAAATAGCTATTCTTATATTTAGTAACGAGCCCCAATTTATCTCTATAATACTACTGGATGTCGCATCGGCCGCACCAAAAAGTGTGTCCAGGTAATCGGTTACATTTGCATGGAGGTAGGGGAAAAACTGTTCTCTGTCAGCTGTTTGTGTTTTGTTAAGAGACTAATTCACTGAGTTAGTGTTAACCATTATATATTTAACTATTTCTTTCACTACACAACTGTACAACAGACATATTCAAACATAGAACAACGAACAACTGCCACAGTCTTCTGTCACATAGTCCAAATACCATAAGATGGCCCTCCAGCCAGCGGTCGACATTTAGGGTCATAAAACGACATAGTAGACTCTTTTAATCTGTTCGATAACATCCTCCCTCCTTTTTTTTTATCATACTATGATTAAAACCACTGTACTTCCAAAATGACAGATCAAGGAAAATATACAAATTGATGCGGGATGGAATTCGTATCTTCCTCCCAACCTTGTAGAAATCAAATGTGGATCACCAGGGGGCGAGACAGGAACGTCAGGGCTCGATACAGGTGCACCAGGGATCGAGACAGGAACACCAGAGCTCGAAACAGGGACTCCAGGGGGTCAGACAGGAACAACAGGCGTCGATACAGGTGCATCAGGGATCGAAGCAGGTACACCAGGGTCTTTATCCAAGAACTCTTCTTCACTCTGCCACTCAGTAAACGGAGTTGCTTCTAGAGGATAGATGTTCTACACAGGCCGCTTCAGCTCTCCAGTTGTAGTCTTCACCTTGACCACTCTGACGACATTGTCCTCTCCGGGATGTACTGAAACCACCCTTCCTAAAGGCCATTCCATTCTACGTGCACTGTCACTTCCAAGGATCACTACTTCACGCATCTTCAATTCTCGATGCGAGTTTGCTTTGCCTTTCCCGGTTTAAGTTACCCTAGGTACTCTAGTCCGAATCTTTTCCGCAATTCTGCCCTCAAATGCTGCATGAGCCTGAACCTTTTTCCATGGTTTAGCTGATCAATGTGATTAATATCGGGTACTCCCACCCTCGGAATGTCCTGAAGAAACATTGCGGGTGTCAACGCTACCAAATCATCACTATCTTCAGACAAATAGGCTAAGTCAAAGGCCGAGAATTGATGTCTGCCTCTGTGTTGTTCAGAACCGTTAATAGTTCTTCATAGTCTAAGGAGGAATGACCAGGTATTCGCCGTAACAACTTCTTCAGCATTTGAACAATACGCTCCCAAAACCCGCCCCACCATGCAGCAGTGGGAGGATTGAATTTCCAAACAATTCTCATGCACGTAGCCTCAACATTTATTTGGGTCCAGTCAACTTCACTGAAAGCATTTTCTGCTCCCACAAAATTTGTCCCATTATCACTGTAAATGGTGTTTGGTCTCCCTCTTCGAGCGACGAATCTCCTCAATGCTTGCAGAAACCCTGGAGTAGATAGGGTTCAAAATGCACAGCTCTCAAAACCGCACACGTGAATGGCACCACCCAGACCTTTTCACCTCCTCGGAGGTATAACGGGCCAGCCAGATCAACTCCTACAATTTCAAAGACAGAAGTGTCTCTAATCCGATCCTCTGGTAAAGGTCCAACTTCGATGGTAATTCGCTTTGCTTGTTGTCTTCTGCACCTGACACAGCCAGAGATCACCTTTCTTATTGTCCTTCTACCATTAGCGATCCCAAACCGTTCTCGCAAAGTGGAGAGAAGAACTTGTACTCCAGCATGGGACATTTCAAGATGTTTCTCCATGATCATCATGTGAACTAGCTGGTGTTTAGCTGGTAGAGAATTGTAGTGAGGAATAATTCATCGTCCGGTCTCCTTATTAACCTCGTTTTTACTCTAAGTAATCCTCTTTCATCTTCAAACACGTTCAGATTTTTGAAGGACTTCTCCTTTTCGGCGAGCATCTCTTGCGTAACGATCGTCAACAGTCTCCCTTCAGCTACTTGCAATTCTTTGACTTGGAGTTCCTTTGAAATTCGTCCTTTGCTCCTTTTGCTGTGTTGTGGATGAATCGTAGAATCCAGGCTGTCATCCTGACAACTTTTGAGTACTTGTAAAAGTATTCCAGATACCACTTTCCTTCTGGTTCCACAGAAACTAGTACGGTCGAAATTCCTTTCATTTTCTCTTCATTTATCCTTTCTTCATCAGGCAGGGCACTGTCAAGAGGCCATTCCGAACTAGGAGATCTCAGCCAATGAGGGCCCTCCCACCATTTCGACGTCATGAGTTTGGAAGCAGAACAACCCTTAAAAGGTAGGTCAGCCAGGTTATTAACTCCTCGTACATGATTCCAGCCATCAGGGTTAGACAACTGTTTAATTTTCTTCACCCGATTTGCTACATAAGTTCCCCAGACTTCCTATAGGATCAAAGATTCTCTGAGCAGCCGCCAATACATTTCTTTTAGTGATTTTGTTGTCAATTTTCGACATGTCAAATTTCTCACAAGAAAGAACATCTTCTGTCTTGTTCCATCGAAGTCCTAATACCGAGGTTACCTCAGAAACTGACGAGTCGCTCTCAGTAGAATTTAGACTTGTGTACTCCCAGTTACGAAGATCAAAACGTGCTTTGGCCAGCAATGCGGTAGATTCTTCCATAAACGTACTCAATTCTTCCTAATTTTTCGAAGAGGTCTACATAGAAGGAATTTTTTCAGTCTCTTGGCTGTCTCTTGTAGTCTACGCTCTCTTTCAATTTAAGGTCAAGAACTGCTTCAAGCAGAAATGGGCTGCAATTCAGACCAAATACGACTCGGCAATGTCGAAAAACCTTCAATTCACTATGCTTTGAATCTTTCCTCCACAAGAAGCGCAAGTAATCACGATCACTTTCCTGAACAGATATCTGCAGGAAAGCCTTCTTAATATCGGAAATCACTCCTATCCTATTTTTTCGAAACATCAATAGAAGCGTGGGGATTTGTTGTAGCAAATTAGGACCCATTTCGAGACATTCTCTTAAAGAAGGAGTATCCTTCGATTTGCTGGATTCATCGAACACGGGTCTCACATTGGTGGTAGAGTTTTCTTTGAAGATTCCCCGGTGTGGTAAATAATAGCACAGGTCTTCCTTTTCTCCATCTGGAACCTCTTCAATTATGCCCTCATTTATCCATTCCTGAATCACATTTCCATATTCCTCAAACTTTCCTTCTTTGGTCAGTCTATTCGAAACGTAAATACTGTCGGCTCTTCAACCAAGGTAACGCAAATTCATATCGGCTATCCGCATTAACCTTTACAGTCTCCTGGAAGTAATGACGTGCAGCTTCTTCCATCTCTTCTCTTAACTTGTTTTCCAAGGGGTCAGTTATGCCTATAGTCACCAAGTTCCAAAGGTCGGTTATAGAGGCAGATTGAATGAGCAGGGTAGTTTAATACAAAGCCAGGGAACTACCCTCTTCGTCTTTCAATTTACCAGTCACGGTCCAGCCAAGCGTTGTCCTCACAGCAACCAATCCTGATTCAAGCTTCTGGGTTTCATTCAGCAAAATACTCCTTGCAACATCAGCTCCTAGCAGGACTTCCACGTCGGATGGATTTGTTCCCACATCAAACAGCCATATCCTTTTTGCTTTCATTTCCTTCATCCACGGCCCAAACTTCACCCTTGGAATCTTCCCACAGATTACCTTCTGGTCAATCAATTGCAACGTAGTATTAAAGGAACCATCACAGCTGCTTACGTTCACATCATGATGATCTTCTTCACGGGTCTCAGCGCCCCCAAACAACTTGTGTATCATCATCTCGGTCTTCTAAGGTTTATATCCATGTTCCTCAGCAGTCTTCCGTAAAATGTAGCATCTTTGAGATCCACTGTCTATTAGTGCACGGACCATCTTCTCCTTTCCTTTATGTGTCAGTTTGATGCACAACGACAGTAGACACACCTCCTTTGTGGCACTGTGAATATTCATGGAGATATTGATCTGCCTTTCCCTGTCATCCTGTATTTTAGATTCAGATTTCTCCTCGACCTTCTTTGCATTCAGTTTATGACACATGATCACAACATGAGGACTACTGCACAATGGGCAACGAAGATGTGCCTTGCAATTTTTCATTCTGTGTCCTACCTTAAGACAAGCAAAACAAGAGCTTTCTTTGGCCAGCTTGTTGCGCCTTTCCTCTAATGTCATTTGTTGAGCAAGGTGGCATTCTCGTGGAATTTGCCACAAATCACACACTTTCTCTTCTTGCCTTCAAACTTGGCCGAGAACCAAAAAATTTGCCGTAGGTAAATGTGTGTCGACATTTTTTCCTCTGACTCTCTCTTGTCTTTTCGTATCGGTCAGACCAAAACCTGCCCGAGCAAAGGTTATCCTATCTTCTCCCTCCATTTCACGTTTGAGGAAATTTAGAAGAGCCTCTAGCTTATCTTTCTGTTCACCAAACAACTCATCATTCGCTGATTGATTTCTGAGCCATGTCCTTAAAACATCTCCAGGTAAGCATGATTCCACGAGAGGGAACAACATGGACCCATACTTATCCCTTGTTACACCTATGGATTCTAGAGCCCTAACTTGCTCTCTAATGTGTCATACAGTACAGCTATTCTTGATTTGTCATTGTTGTGCGAACATTCTGAATGACTAACCCAATAAGCTCCCTAACATAGTACTCCGTCAGGAGATCTTCTTGACCAAACCGATTCTTCTTGCACTCTATAACCTTTGGATAGTTTTCAGCGGTGGCTGGGAAACTGTTCAGAAGTTCTCTGGCTCGACTGTCAGGTTTGGTGCACTGAATCAGATATTGAAATATATCTTCCGATTCTATGTCACTACTTCATGGATTGTTTTAAACATGCTCCAAAATCCTAACCAATCTTTAACGTCCCTCCCTTGGCTAGTTCCAACCTAGGGAGTTTTAAGTTTATTGTAGCTGCAGATGAAGCTTCAGAAATGTGCTCACTAACCAAACCAACATTCTCGTTAGAGCAAATATTCGTTATCTTTAACCTTACTTCATCTAAATTATGTCAATAATTATCAACTGCGCCGTATTCACGGCTGTAGACATCATCCTCTTCTTCTAATGACAGTTCAGGTATTTTTTCATCCAATGGGGCAAGTTCAGCACTTAACCTCTCCAATTTCATCTTCTGTGCCTATTCCAGCTCAACTATTTCGCTGGTTAAATTACATATTACCTCATTATATGTATTTGTGTAGGACGCTCGAATTGGCTTACGTTGTTTCACATGATTTTCCATTGTCTTGTAGGCTAGGCTATACCAAGATTTTCTCTCACAAAGAAATCTTACGTATCTTACCGTAACTTCTCGTAATTTACGTATTAAATCACGTCGGGGTCACCATATGTTTTGTTAAGGGACTAATTCACCGAATTAGTGTTAAGCATTGTTTATGTATCTCTTTCCTTCACTACGCAACTATACAACAGACATATTCAAACATAGAACAACGAACAACTGCCACAGTCTTTTGTTACAGAGTCCAAACACCACAAGATGGCCCTCCAGCCAGCGGCAGCCATTTAGGGTCCAAAAACGACATAGTAGTCTCTTTTACTCAGTTCCATAATAGTTTGAAAGTATGTAATGTGTGATAGGCGGGCAAAATTTTATCGAAAATAGTCATTTCTTGTAAATATATTTATTTCATAACGGTTACAGACTACGCATTGCTGTCAATTCGTACAATCTAATTTATGAGGATCTGAGAATAAACTAAATATATTTATTTTAAGGGCCTGGTTGTTAAGTCAAGTTTCTCATATGAATAGAGAGTATTCAAAAGGGTTCTAAATATAGAGGACTTGCGAATAACTGCATTATTGGCTGTCACCGCGGAGGCTCGGGTTCGATTTCCGCCTCTGCCAAGGGACCTTAAATTCTGTTCTGAGGGCTGGAGCGGGGTACACTCAACCTCGTGAGGCAAAAATGAATAGAGGTGGGTTCGATTCCTACCTCAGCCATCCTGGAAGTAGTTTTCGGTGGTTTCCAGGCAAATACCGAATTGATACCTAAATTAAGGCACGGCTTTTTCCTATCCACATTCTACCGCAATTGCAAATACACACACCAATAATGGGGCGTGGTGGCACAACGGTCAAGCTGTTGGCCTCTCACTACGGCGGACCAAGTTTGATTATCAGTCGATGCATGTGAAATTTTCAAAGTGAAATGCCATGTCCTGTGGTTTGGATTCCACGTAAAAACGATGTTCCGTGGCTTATGATCTCGAGATTAACGGTCACGAAAAACTAATACCGTATCTTCCTTCGTTTTTAAACTCACCAGTACAGACAGGACAGTGACACAGGTTATCAGACAAATTCACACACACCTAAGTGCACGGGGCTACATGACAACGATCTCACAAATACCCTAAACTATTCAACAGCAACATAAAACTGCATCCCAGTCTACTTTGGCAGTGTACAGTAGCTTCTGTAAAAATATATATATTTCTGTCTCAGTCATAAACATAATCCATCACTGCAAAGCAAATGAACATTTTCTAAGTTGCAGGAAGGATATAGGCCTACCGTATAGTCATAGAACATTGCAGTCACATGTTTCAGGCTAACATATTTAATGCCAGAACTCCATCGGTTACCTCATGTTTTTCATCTGACCCTAAGGCTAGGTATTTGGGTAGGCTAATGTCTCTGGAGCTAGAGTATCCTTACTTTTCCTGTCTCTCATGACCCCTTCCCGTTGTTATATCCTCATTCTCTAGGGACTGGAACTCTGAACTGTGATATGAGTTACATATTAAAAGTACCTTACTGATTGTATGTGTTTAAGATAATAATCAAATGGAACAATTTCCTAAGAAGAGTAATTTTTGTTGCCACAAACACACTTTATTAGAGTCCAACTTCAGAATTAAATTTTGTGATAAATTGAAGTTAAATTGGAAAATTTAAAATGTTGCCAAACACCTTCTGAATAAGAAAAATTTACTCTCTATATGAAAGAAAGTCTTGATCTCCCTCCTAAAATCGAATGATCCTATGGATGATTAGTTAATTTTTGTATGCATTGGGGCAGATGATCTTGCTGTTCGGCCCCTTTAAACAAACTATAACTAACTGATGTATGCAGGCTACATAAATGAGTGTAGGGTACATATATGTATAAAGGTCTGCAGAAAAGAAAGCATGGAAGTTGCTCAAGTTTGCGTACCTATGCCTAAAAGATTGAAAAGCGAAGGAGCTTAGAAGGTACCCAACAAGCGAATTTTTCATATTATACTGAAATCTCCTATAATAGCCTACTACTGTCAATTAAAGCGCGTGGTGGAAATTAAGATTGCCTATGGGCCTATGTATCACTTCTCTTCTCCTGTAGAATGTACTCATTGCCGTGTATTTTGAAACAAAGAAATGTAGAATGACAGATTATACCAAATGTCTTCTTTTTCATTTATAACAGCTCGCGATAACAATTTCCCATCAGAATTAGGGTGTAAATAAGCCTAAGTAAGCATCCTTTCCACGAGTGCGCCATGCAGCTTGAGCGATGATTGCCCCTTCCGCCAGGCAAATGTAATCGCAAAGCAAGAGGCCTCATTCCATAGAGATCAATGGGTTTCTCACATGTATAGACAATAGTGGAAAGTGTTCTGAATATAACACTCTATTCTTGGCTGTCTGGTCTGAGGGCTGGAGCGGGGTACACTCAACCTCGTGAGGAAAAACTGGAAGGAGGTGGGTTTGATTCCTACCTCAGTCATTCTGGAAGTGCTTTCCACACTTCTACTTCAAGCAAATGCTCTGATGGTATGTAACTCAAGGCCATCGCCGTTTCCTACTCAAATCCTACCTCAATTGTAATTACACACACTAGTACAGACAACGCAGTGGCACAGGTTATCAGACAAATTCTATACACACCCAAGTACACGGGGCTAGATGACCACGATGTCGCGAATCCCCTAAAACAATCAACAACAACAACATAAAACTGCAGCACAGACTACTTGGGAAATGCACAGTAGCTTCTGTAAAAAATGTATATTTCTCAGTCATAAACATAACGCATTCCCTGGGTTGCAGGAAGGATATAGGCCTACCATATTTTCATAGAACATTGCTTTCACATGTTTCAGGCTAACATATTAAATGTCCAAACTCCCTTGGTTAACTCATGTTCTCGTCTGACCGCACAGCTATTTGGTTATATTTCTGGGGCTAGAGTATCCTTCCTTTTCCTGCCTCTCATGTCCCCTTCACTTTCTTATTCCGATATCCTCATTATCTATGGACTGGAACTCTGAACTGTGATATGAGTTACGGTACATATTAAGCCCCTTCGCATTCTTATTCTGATATCCTCATTCTCTATGGAACGGAACTCTGAACTGTGATATGAGTTACGGTACATATTAAGCACCTTCGCTTTCTTATTCTGATATCCTCATTCTCTATGGACTGGAACTCTGAACTGTGATATGAGTTACGGTACATATTAAGCCCCTTCGCTTTCTTATTCTGATATCCTCATCCTCTATGGACTGGAACTCTGAACTGTGATATGAGTTACGGTACATATTAAGCCCCTTCGCTTCCTTATTCTGATATCCTCATCCTCTATGGACTGGAACTCTGAACTGTGATATGAGTTACGGTAGGCCTACATATTAAGCCCCTTCGTTTTCTTATTCTGATATCCTCATCCTCTATGGACTGGAACTCTGAACTGTGATATGAGTTACGGTAGGCCTACATATTAAGTACCTTCGCTTTCTTATTCTCACATCCTCATTCTCTATGGACCGGAACTCTGAACTGTGATATGAGTTACGGTGCATATTAAGCCCCTTCGCTTTCTTATTCTGATATCCTCATCCTCTATGGACTGGAACTCTGAACTGTGATATGAGTTACGGTACATATTAAGCACCTTCGCTTTCTTTTTCTCATATCCTCATTCTCTATGGACTGGAACTCTGAACTGTGATATGAGTTACGGTTACCTTGCAGCTTTAAACTATGCCCACGTATAGTACCTGACATTCTATATTAATTTTGAGTAACTTATATACGTCAGTGCTACCAACATGATTCTAAGCCTGCTGAGAAGTCCAAATTTAAATACACGTAACTTCTATAATATCATTTGGATTTCAACCAAATTTCGTGAGTGCTATGTGTACCATAATAGATATGACTATGCTGATTGTTAACAGTAACCAGGGCTGCCAACTGTTAATAAATACTGTCTCTATTTTTGTTACCCTAATATCAATATATCAGAAAGTATGCAAGCCAATAGCACTACTCTTTGCACACGTATAGTACCTGCCATTTTATATTAATTTGGAGTAACTAATATAGGGCTATGCCAGTGCTGCCAACATGATTCTAAGCCTGCTGATAGGTCCAATTTTAAAATGCATGTAACTTCTATACTAACTAATGGATTTCATTCAAAATTGACGCAACAATAGATCATATTATTTCAGATTATTTCTGACCAATACATATATGTCATTGTTGCCAACATGATTTTACGCGCGCTGTTAGATCCAATGTTTAACTGCATGTAACGTCCATGCTATCCATTGGACTTCAATCAAATTTTGTATTCTGTACCTTAAGAGATGGAACTAAGAATATATTCAGTCACCAGGGCTGCGAACTGTAGTTCTAGACATTTTAGTGCTACGCTAATCAAATTATTTTCTCATTTAGTACTTAATATTGGTTGATTAAGAAAACAAAAAATGTCTTTAAGTCCTCGAAACATGTACCATTTCTAATGACCACATTACTGAACATTTTCAATAGAAGTATTGATACAGGCAGAACAATGGCCCATTTGATGATGATGATAATTGTTGTTTTAAGGGGCCTAACATCTAGGTTATCGGTTCCTGAATAGCCCATTTAAAAACGTAATCTTGAGGCTTTGTAAACAATTGAACTAATATAGATGGCATTGGATTACAATGTGCTACGATATTTGCTGTACCATGTTTACTGTGCTCAGGTGGTTAAATCGCGAGAAAAGTCTATTTAAATGTTTCAAATTCGCTTGGCCACCATGTTCGCTTTGTACTTAACAGATTTTTAAAAGTCACATAGAAGACCTAGTAGTAGTGCTCTTTATCGCCGTAAAAAAAACAAGAAGTTCCGTGACGAACTAAAGAGCCTACTTTTCTTAAAATTTAAGATTCATGCCAATGATTAATCTACATGGATCTATCTAGAATAATGACGAAATTAAGTTGGTAATATCGAAATTTCTAATTAGTTCGAAATACTGTATACCTGGCATAATGTAGCTTAATAGAGAACTACAGTTCGCAGCCCTGGTGACTGAATATATTCTTAGTTCCATCTCTTAAGGTACAGAATACAAAATTTGATTGAAGTCCAATGGATAGCATGGACGTTACATGCAGTTAAACATTGGATCTAACAGCGCGCGTAAAATCATGTTGGCAACAATGACATATATGTATTGGTCAGAAATAATCTGAAATAATATGATCTATTGTTGCGTCAATTTTGAATGAAATCCATTAGTTAGTATAGAAGTTACATGCATTTTAAAATTGGACCTATCAGCAGGCTTAGAATCATGTTGGCAGCACTGGCATAGCCCTATATTAGTTACTCCAAATTAATATAAAATGGCAGGTACTATACGTGTGCAAAGAGTAGTGCTATTGGCTTGCATACTTTCTGATATATTGATATTAGGGTAACAAAAATAGAGACAGTATTTATTAACAGTTGGCAGCCCTGGTTACTGTTAACAATCAGCATAGTCATATCTATTATGGTACACATATCACTCACGAAATTTGGTTGAAATCCAAATGATATTATAGAAGTTACGTGTATTTAAATTTGGACTTCTCAGCAGGCTTAGAATCATGTTGTGTAGCACTGACGTATATAAGTTACTCAAAATTAATATAGAATGTCAGGTACTATACGTGGGCATAGTTTAAAGCTGTCGGCTTGCATACTTTTTGATATATGGGTATTTGGATACAATCAATTGAGAGCATTTATTAATAGTTGGCAGCCCTGGTGGCTCTTAAGAATACGCTCGTCATATCTGTTTATGTACACATAGCGCATAAAAAATTTGGTTGAAATCCAATTGATACTGTAGAAGTTATATGCATTTAAAATTTGGACTTATCAGCAGGCTTATAATCATTTCGGCAACACTGCCATGTATGGCCTCCTGGAAATTAAACTGCAATATTATTATCTATACGTGTGCCAATTTTGAAATAGCTCCCATTCATACCTTCCAAGATATCCAACATGGAGCTCAAATTTCAATTGCCATTTCTCAGCAGTTGGTAACACTGACATCATTTTCAAATATGGCCGTGAGATATTCAGGTATAGATCTTTACTCCTACTAAATTTTGTTTCGATCGCTGCAGCCGTTTAAGAGTTGATAGGGGGGGGGGGGACACACACACAGCCAGACAGACAGAAGGACAGACAGACAGACACACATTTGTCCGATCTCATGTCTACTTTTTCCTCATTTTTGCAAAATGTGAAATGTAGGCTAAAAAATAGGGTGATAAAAGTAATAGTTTCCTAGATATAGAATATCGATGAAATATTTCCTATAGCCGCCATGGTGGATTGGTGAGACGTAATAAAAATTGATGGGCACTGTCGGGGTCGGACGAAATACTACAATGTGTTTACTGAGTTTCATTGACATCGCTACCTGCTCGGGTCTAAGCTGCGTGAACCTGACAGGAATGTGCATCGTGGGCTATCAGAAGTGGTGGTGACGAGTGAGGAGGTTTCTCAGTCCTTGCGTAATAACAGAAGCAAATACATTAGTCGGTGACTCACCCACTCATTCGCAACGCCACACTGGTTTCAGAAAATACCCTATGTTAGCAGTATTGGAATAGACGAGAATATCATGTAACACGGCGGGCTGTCGACAGGCTTCTCAATTCTCGCCTGCTCCTTCCCTGCCTCTGCCCTTCATCCCGCAAGTTCATAGAACTTAGACCCGTGCAGTACAGCTATTTAGATTTTAATAGGTGGGGACAAACACACACATACACACACACGGACAAAAGGTGATATCATTAGCCTATATTTTTCATAAATAAAAATAGGCTAAAAATGTACAGCATTTCACGGCACGAATAACGATCGCAGAAAGGCAAACCGGCATAAAACATGGCGAGAGTATAATACTTGGCGCCTCTGGGCAAAACAACTTTGCTGCCCCCGACTTGGAATATGTAGATTTATTGAATCTTCCTTACCGTAACTTATGGGGCTGTTCCTTCACCTGAGTGTGTATTTAACTACGAGTGGTAAACACTATAAATATGCGTTTACTAAAGTTACAAATAGAAAAAGAACTTCATGCAAATAGGTTAATTAATATTAAATTAGAACTGATATCAAGCACAACCAATTATTTAAATAACGAGTTTAGGATTCCCTCACTATTGTAATTCACATGCAAGTCAGATCAACAGCTAGAACACCAAGGTGACTAAGACGATCCTTTAATTTATGTCTTTAAATAATCAACATCGCTAAAGTGTATTCTCTTTAAACTTTAGTAACTTGACGTTTAATGCCCAAGAGGTTTTGTATAGTTTTCTAGAAATTTAGCAGTTGCCCAGTTTGTCCCCCCGTAAATATGGGCCTGAATACAATAAATGATCCAATATTGTAAGCACGACCCTACAGGTCCAGTGTTTTACTAGTCGGCAAACAAAACCGTATTTTAGGAGTTAATATCTGCTAGCGGTTCAAACTCAGCCGAATTCGTCGGATATTTTACGAAAGTTAAAATCCTTCAGAATGCCTTCCTTCGGAGATGAAGTTAAGCCGTTGGGTCCATGTCAAAGATCTATGACATTTATAAGAACCTACCACTGAAGCCTCCGTGGCTTAGGCGGCAGCACGCCGGCCTCTCACCGCTGGGTCCGTGGTTCAAATCCCGGTCACTCCATGTGAGATCTGTGCTGGACAAAACGGAGGCAGACAGGTTTTTCTCCGGGTACTCCGGTTTTCCCTGTCAAATTACATTCCAGCAACACTCTCCACTATCATTTCATTTCATCTGTCATTCATCTAATCATTGCCCCAGAGGAGTGCGTCAGGCCTCGGCAGCCGGCAGAGATCATAGATGGGGCTTCATTCCATTCCTGACCCGGTCGGACACTGGAAGCAGGCTGTGGATTTTCATTTCATAAGAACCTACCACTACAATTGGTAGTGTGTAGCCAAATGTTTAGGTGATATTTCGTTAGAGACGCTCTACCAAGTTCCAGCGAAAGTGTCACCGGCATCCGGTGGCTAAAGTTGGAACAACTAGGAATTGAACTTGCTCATTCAATTCATCTCATCCGCACGTGACGGTACTTGTAGCTCACCCCATGGATGTCGCATAGAAGCAGCTACAAACTCTGGCGGGCCGAACATGTCCTTGGACACTCCCGGCACTAAAGGCCATACGGTAAATAAATAACAGTTTTGCAATGTCTAAGAGTATCTCCAGAACGTGCTTTCATATCGCCACTGCCAAAGTGAGGTGGCAAAAGTAGCAGCCACTCGCGTGAGAGTAGGGGAAACAGAGGGCATAACCGTATTGAAATTGGAGCAATGTTTCCGTTGGTGACCTAATGTATGACATCTTTAGAACCAGTTTGTTTTTGAAATGTAAATACATGTTACCCGTACTTCAGCAACATTAAATAAATTTTCTGTTGTAGCAGCAGTTGGTTGTCAGTCGACTATCTGTAACTTCAAATTATGAAGTAAACTGGTGTGACAATGAACAATTGAATATCAACATTCTGGGAAATCTATTGGGAGCCCCCACCACCACTCATGTGCCTATCTTGACCAGCACCCTTCCGCGCCCTTATTTTAATTGAAAATTCCCTGGGTAGTTTGGACTACTTTCGGACATGGTGAACTTACAGTAGGCTATATTAAATTATAGGCTAAGTGCATAGTTAAGAGAATTTAGGTCGGGTGACAAGGTGAAGAATTTTCTTAAGACATAAAAAAATCTGTGATGAGGTAGAAGAATAATAATGTACGACAGGTAGCAACGTACCGTATACATGGAGACGTTCCTATATTATCGGTAGTTGACAGGTAGGCTACAACGTAGGGATTCCGTCACTGGAATTAGTATATCTGATATGTATTTCGGCATGATGTAAGTGTAGAATATTTTATTATAAGCAAGTAACAAGTCCATGATTGAAGAATTGAAATGTTCGAGATAATGATGTACCTAGTTTGAACTGGGTGTTTTGTAATGAACGAGAAAGCCTTATTCGTGGCGTGGCAACTAGTGCCGATTTGCAATACCAGTGCAGCAACCTAAGCTCACTTCCACGCAGCCTAATTAACCGTGTTGATAGGTACTTTATCGTCTGACAATATAATATTTAGTCTGCTTCCCCAATTCAAATTTTTGTGTATACAGGAATAGAGAAATCGAATGTAGGATTTTTTTCCGGCTCTACAAGCAGGCATTAGTTAGGCCTATATCTATTCAATTGGAAGGATAAATAGGCTACTGACGACTTCTTTGACCATGACGGTCAACTTCCAAACATATCACTGTGCACTTCGTGGGAATACCTCATTTGATTTATTAGATACCGTATGAGACTGATTTGGCGTAGGCTACTGCCATAAGAAAGTTCTTTAATTCTCTCTCTCTTCTAGTTTGCTAATCGAAATGGAGAAACAACTATTCATCAAGAGTGAGTCAGAATGTTTGACTCATGAAATCCCAGACATTGTAAGTAGCATTTGAATTTGTATATGGTGTAGCATTGCTACCTTAGTGATGTGCTAGGTTTAGTGACATAATACAATACGGTACTTTATAGTAAATGGCACTCTAACCAGGTTCTGTTAACCTTTACTTTTTATGATACTGTACACATAACTTAGTACTCATATTGTGTCTATATATTTAACATTGGGTAATACTTCGCAGGATTCAAATGAGCTGTTGCCCTCTGATAACCTGCAGGACGAGGCTGGCGATAGATTTGACGATGAAAGGATATCAGTTAAGGAGGAACATGAACTTCAGGTAATTATATGTTCGGCATTACATGTAATTGTATTGATACTGCCGTTCCACTGCCGGCACCCTGGTTCCTATTACAGGTGAAGTCTACACAACGTGCCATGTTAAAACTCAATCTTTTAAGGCATTTGAGATATGATTGCCCTTAAGTGAATGCGCTGCTGTTTAGTTAGTTAGTTAGTTATTGTTGTTTTAAGGGGCGGAACAATGAGGTCATCTGCCCCTGCGCTGCTGTTTGTTGTTTTAAGGGGCGGAACAATGAGGTCATCTGCCCCTGCGCTGCTGTTTGTGTATCGTATTGCTTAGAGGCTAGACTGCCACAGCAAAGCCAGCTCGGTGCCGGAATAATACAATGTGAAGATTGTGTCTTGGCAGTCAGCAATCATATTTCCAATGAATAATTATCACTGCATCTTCCTTCTTCTATTTCTTGAAGACGTGACCGCCGACGGAACAAACAGAATACCTTAAATTCCGGTAGTTGTGCTAAGCAATAATTAGACAACTAATGGTCTTAGCCTGTGGTAGCTCATTTGGCAACTCATAATGAAAAGTGCCACGCTCTCTAGAATAATTTGTATAAACACATGTTTTAGGTTCCTTAAGTGAATACACAGAATCTAAATATTAACTTGTCACAATAACAGTAATTGTAAGTTGAGACCCACATGGCCTGAGTAAAGCCCGACATTGCTTCTGGTTCCTTGTCCGTCTTCATATTTCACCACTCTGGTCATCTCTCCCTTAATTCATATCCCAGTAATTGCAGGTAACCTTCCATTTTCTCTCCCTCATTGCCTGTTTTTTATTTACTGCCTGATAACTTGCTCTAATTCTCTCCCTTCTCTTCATGATATAATGCTGTAATTGCTCAGCACAGCTTCCTGGATTGTATTCAGATATATTCCATCATTCATAAGAGGTAACTTAAAGGGCGGTGTGTACCACACCTTCAATAACCTGGTGAGCACATAACCAGCAATGCGGCGAAAATTATATATAATTATTTAATCGTTCAACAAATGCAAGTCACGGAATACCTTCAAGGGTTAAAAAACTGACTTCTAATTGAATTTACATTTTATGAAAACTTAAATTGACGTTGTGCAGCACCATTTTTTGGCTTTAAAAGATGAGAGGAATGTAAATTGGTCTAATGAACAAATATTATGGCATATAACTCTACAGCCTAAACATAAAACATTCCGACATGGCGTTCATGCGATATATCACACAAGTTTAAGTTTTTAAGTCATGGATGATATTGATGGGATATTAGATTACTATTGTCTAATGATAATATAATCTTTGACTCACTTTTCGTAAATCACAAAAGACGTGCTTTTGTCTTTTCTAAAAATGAATATCCATGACGCAAAGATGGCATGTCTCTGGAGGAGTCTTAATCACCAATGCTGAGAGTTATACACACATCACATTATTATTGGTGTTGGTGTATATACAGCTTGTTATTTCTCGAAGTAATGGTGTTGGTGGAGACAAGTCGATTGTTTAGTACATCACATTGAATATATTTTCTATGGACGGGGGAGTTTTCATCGGGGCAGATAACCTCGTAGTTCCGCCCCCTTTAAACCTCAATAACTAACTGAGAATTTTCAATGGAAACGTTCAGTTGGATATATGAAAATAGGCTAATTATTTCAGATTTGCCTTCATAATCTTGCTCAATATATAAGTTTCTGTGCATTTTCTGAGCAGTTGTGCTACATTAAGGTTAGGGTCGTCTTTTTCTTACTCCTTCAATGTGCTGTTTTGTACATTCCCATTGACCATAAAATTACCCTCTCATTTCCAGTTTCATTTAGTTTTCAGGATTTATTCTTATAGGAGAATTATTGATATTGCGTCCCTATTTCTCTGAGACTATGCAGGGCCCTAGGCCAAAATCAAGCCTCGTGAAATCCCATCACAAACAATCACATACTACCACAGACATAGACTTGAACTAGTCACAACATGAGAATGTTACTCTCAGGGCATCAGGTAACGATTGGGTGGAGATAGCTCAAAATACACGTTAATTAATGAAAAGGAAAAATCTAACCCACTGCAAATCACCATCCATTTCTGATAAAAAACGTATCCTAAAGTAATGAATCCATGAAAAATCCCTAGCCAAAATTTATTAGGGATAAATTTATTTATTTTAACTTAACTGTGAGGATCGAAAGTATCTTTCGCTGCGAATAACTGCCACTACAATACATGTTTCATTTAAAAGGAAACTTATATTAACCTAAACAGCCTTCGTAATAAGGAAGAAATATTTACCAACCATGCTAGCATTACATGGTTGCATTTCAAACCAGTATAGAAAGAAACTCTAAACACCTCCACCTCAAAAAAGTTTTCAAAGTAACTGGAGCACCGCCTCCTGGATTATACTCACATCTGTTATATCTCAATTCAGCATTTCCATTTCGTGAAGCCGGTCCTTTGCTTTTGGTTGAACTCACTTTCCAGGCGTGATTGGATTTGCCATAATGACCTCCTTCCTCTCATGTTGGATTGAGTGGCTCATGGTGTTGGTTGAAATCATCTTCTCTATGGTGTGAAATTTCATAATAATTTCATCACATCATCTACACTTGTAGTAAATAAATGCTCTGCTTTCACATTTATCACATATTCTACCATTGCAGCACTTAGAATAATTTTTCTCGTTCACTTCTCTCACGTGCCCAACTTAATATTTAATTCTCTGTCACATATTATATCTGATTTTATTTGAGTAATCATGCTTTCAAAGCGTACTAGAATTAATTTAAATACAACACCAAATATTTCTGAACAACATTTGAGCTCTATGTTGTCGATGTAGCATTT
Organism: Meconema thalassinum; assembly: GCA_946902985.2. NCBI lineage: Eukaryota > Metazoa > Arthropoda > Insecta > Orthoptera > Tettigoniidae > Meconema > Meconema thalassinum. The sequence goes on along the minus strand of OX336398.1, from coordinate 186,362,684 downwards.
TCCGGTTTTATGATATGTACTCAAACTATCTCACATTGACCTTGCACTCTACAGATCGCAAAATTAAATAAATTCACAAATCATTTTTTCAAATAATTGAACGCGTATTTTTAGCATATTCCACACTCAATAACGCTCTGTTTCACTAATACTCAATTATATACACCGTAGATTACCATGGGGTTGGATGCTCGAATTTACGTATCCACCCTCTCAGGCGTTCGACAAGTAACTTACTGTTTTGTGCCTAGAATAGCATTTCCGGCTTCTCCGTTCTGCAGCCAATCAGCTTCTTGCTATTTTATTCCGAGTTGGTCGAAGTATTCCCGTACAGTGTACGATGAATGTGTAACTCAGTTTATTGTAGTGCCCGTTTCATCAATCTTCATACCACTAATTTTGATATCTTATTTCCAATGAATTTCACGGCTGGCTCGATCGTATCTCAGCCTTAACAAGTATCATCTTCTGCGCCCTGTCTTCATAATTTTACTCAGCTTACAATATCAGAGAATGACTCAGTGTTGTCTCGTGGTCTGACATGAAATTCAGATCTTGGCGCGGTTAAAGAACAAGTGAAAGGGGTCAATAAATGTATGCAGATCAACAGACGAATTTGCCCAAGTCCGGTTTGTTAACTCTGAAAACAGAACTACCCTTCTGTTCAAAATTTTTGATCTAGGTCTTGTATGTCTCATTATGTTTGGAAGGTACTCAAAACAATGGAAACCTGTGTAAGATTTAATTCCACCTACGGTAAGGAACATGTTTGTGAAACAAGTAATTTCTCTGCAGGATGATGCTGATCTCACTGAGGATATTAAGATAGAAGAATTCTTCATACCAGAGTTTGTTCCATGCATCAAAACAGAATTTCCATCTTTATCGAGTTGTAGAGATTTCAAAGAGGTAAGAAGCTGTTTGGATTACTTCTTGTTGCATCCTATGAAGGACATATCCTGATCACCGTCTCCTTCTCACCAATCCTATTTATGGATTACAGAATTGTGTATTCGGACTGTAGTGATGACGAATGGAAGGTGTCTGCTGTTAGGTTGTGTAAAGTACGGAAAGTACAAGATGTCTAGATTGATGATAAAGGATTATATTATCCGACTAGTGCCGGACTCAAACCAATGACCTTGGCCTAATCACTGATGTAATGGAAGATATCTTAATTCTCATTGGTGAAGGGTACATTATGTGAAGCCAATCACGTATTAGTTGCCTGTTGTGTATTCTTCTATGAAGAAGTTACAGTATTCTCATGGACGAGATTGATGGGCAATTATATAACTATTATCCACTGACACTAAATTATGTGGCTTACTTTCCGTAAAACATAGGATTCGTGCATTAGACGTTCCAAAAACTAATTTCCATGACAGAACGATGCCATGTCATTGGATGAGTGTTAATCTCATTTACTGAAAGTTAAATATACAGCTTATTATTGCTCAAATTAATGGTATTGGTGGAGACAGGCCGTGTAGCAAATGCTATTTAGTACATGACATGGAATATCTTTTTGTTGACTGGAGAGCTTTCAATGGAAAATATCAGTGGGATATATGAAAATAGGCTAATTATTTCTACTTGTTCAGAGTTCCTTCGTAATCTTGCTCAATATATTAATTTCGGTGCATTCTGTGAGCAGTTGTTCTACATTAAGACAAGAGTCGTCTTTCTCTTTTTCCCCTCAATGTGCTGTTTTGTACATTCCCATTGACCATAAATTTACCTCTCCCATTTCCGCTTTCATTCAGCCTTCTGGGTTGATTCTAATAGGAGAATTATTGATATTGTGCCCGTATATCCTCGGGACACCACAGTGTCGAAGGCCAAATGAACCCTCATGAAATCCCATCACAAACAAACACATACTACCACAAACATAGCTTTGAGCTAGTCACAACATGAGAATATTACTCTCAGGGCATCAGGTAAGGATTGGGTGGAGTTATCTCAAAACACACGTTAATTAATGAAAAGGAAAGTTCTAATACTGCAAATCACCAACCATTTCAGATATACTGTATTCATCAAATATCCGTAGCCTACGGTTAATTGACGAAAAATAAAATTTATATTGAGTTGATTGCAAATGAGATTACAAAGCCCTTTTAGCTGCAATTAATTGCCACTTTAATACATGCTTCCTTTAAGAATAGACGTAAATTAACATAATTAGTCTAAATACTAAGGAAGAAGGTGTGACGTCAAGCATGCAGAGAAAATTCGCAAACAGCCAATACGGTGGAGGAAAAAAAAAGAAGTAGAACCAGATATTACTATGGCAGAAGTGGAATTGGCAGTTAGGAAGATGGGGAAAGCTGCGGGAATCGACGAAGTGGCAATAGAAATGATCAAGGCGGCCGGACCAGTGGGACTGCAGTGGGCATACTGACTTCTCAGGAGTGTGTGGAGAGAGAAGAAAGTTCCTGGAGACTGGAAAAAGGGAATAATAATGCCAATATTCAAGAAAGGAGACAGGAAGGTGTGTGGTATCTACCGAGGAATCACCATCATCTCGCATGTTGGCAAAGTAATGGAAATAATCCTAGAAAGAAGAATTAGAGTAAAGGTAGAAAGCCAAATAGAGGAGGAGCAGTTTGGATTTAGAGGGGGCAGGTCACCAGTGGAACCCATTTTTCATTCTGAGACAGAACATTGAAAAGAGTTGGGAATATAGGAAGGATATGGTAATGACTTTTATTGATCTAGGAAAGGCCTATGATAATATCCTTTGAACAAAAGTTTGGGAAAGCTTAACAAATAGGGGGATAGGCAAGGAACCAAGAGACATGATAAATTGAATGTGCATGAATTGCTACAGTAGCGTGAAGACTGTAGTCGGGACATCGGAATGGTTTAAAATTGACACTAGACTAACGCATGGAAGTGTGTTGTCACCCTTATTGTTGTTAATGGTGATGTATGACATTATGAAGGCAGCAATGAAAGACTATAGTAAGGCAAAGATGAAGGTAATGTTGTTTTCAGACGATGGTGTGATCTGGGGCGAGGATGAGATGAAGGTACAAAACAGGTAGACGTAATAAATGAAAATATTGAGCAATGGGCATTGAAGATAAATGCGGAGAAGAGTAAAAGAGTGGTGATGAATAGAGGCAAGAAAGAAGGAAAAAGAGGAATCAAAGTCGGAGATAAGGAATTGGAAGTGGTGATTACATCAAATACTTGGGAAGTGAACTGACTGAAGATGGAAGACTAGATTAGGAAATTAGCAGAAGAATACAACTCGGGAGTGCTTTCTATCACCAGGTACGGGGAATAGTATGGAACAAGGATATACTAATGAAGGCTAAAGAAGGTATGTACAAAGCATATTATGTTCGTATAATGACATATGCTGCAGAAACTTGGACAATGACTAAGATGGATGAGAGCAGAGTACAGGCAGCTGAGATGAGATTCCTGAGAAGTATGGTCCAGAAAACGAGGAGAGAGTGAGCATGAAGATATAGGGAAAGAACTGGGAGTACAGAAACTAAATGACAAACTGGAGTAAAACAGATTGAGATGGTTTGGACATGTCAAAAGGATGAATGAAGTAAGGCTACCAAGGCAAGCACTAGAATGACGGATGACAGGGAAGAGAGGACGAGGAAGACCAAGAATGCTTTGGATGGACTCAGTGAAGTATAGCGTTAGAAAACGAAACCTGGATTGGAACACCAGGTCGGAAGATGAATGGTGGAACAATAGAATAAAGTGGATAGTAACCATATTTGCCCCCGCTCAGTGTAAGTTGAAAAGGGGAAATGAAGATGAAGGAAGAAATATTTTCAAACCAATTAACCGACTTATCGGCTCTCCTTAGCCGTTGCCTGTTTGCATTTCAAAACAGTATCAAAAAGCTCTTAACACCTGCACCTCAAACAAGTTTTCACGGTCACTGAGTACCTCCCCCTGGATTATACTCGACATCAGTTACATCTCAATTCAACATTTCCATCTCCTGAAGCAAGTGCTTCGAATTTTGGTTGAACTCACCTTCTAGGTGAATTTGGTTCCTCATAATGCTGGTTGAATTTATCTTCTCTAGAGAGTCAGACTTCATAATAATTGTTCCACAGGTTCTTCTCTGGTTTGAATTGTATTAAAAAAAATTGCACTGCTTTCAGATTTACCACGGATTTTATTATTTTAGCACTCGGGATAATTTTTCTCGTGCATTTCCAACACGTGCTCAACTTTATGTTTAAATCACTGTTACTTATACCTGATTTTATCGGAGTAATCATGCTTTTAAAGCCTCGTACAATTCATTTACGCAGTACGACAAATAATTCTGAAGAATATTTTAGTTCCCTTGTGTCGGTGTAGAACTTTCCAGTTTAATCCACAACGCGACACGTGAGTCTATCAGACTCATTCGATTTATTTCATGTCATGTATTGGCTGTCCTGTGCCTCTAGGCGGTCAGAAAAACCTATGTAAATTCGCTAGAGCCAGTTGTCGTGCAGCTGTGGCACATTGCGGTGGGGTTGACAGCAGCCGTTGAATGTAAGGGAAATATTTCTAACACCTAGGGAGCCTCACAGGCTGACGAGTCGCAACGGGCTATAAAATAATATGAGTCTGGTGTACTCGCGTGTCAACACGGAATGGCGACAAACTGCAGTTTGGTGTAGAAATGTGTTTCTTTACCGTGAATACGTTTCATTTTCCTGCTAATTCACATTTTTGATGCGTAACTTCTTTCCACTCGTTTGCTGGATATTTTTTGTGGGAGTGATTTTGGAAAAAGGACGGAAATGGGACGGAAATGTGTAAGAGGAAACATCGCATATGGTTTACTTCAAGGTTTGGAGACCCCATTAAAGATATTCCTACAATAAATCATCATCAAGTTGTCGTTTTTTGGTGTGAAAATATTCATATATCATATTTGCTGAAAACAATTATGATTTATTAATTAAATCTTCATAATTTGCTGTGGAATGTATATCGCATACGGTTTACTTCAAGGTTTGGAAGCCCCATTAAAGATATTCCTACAATAAATCATTAGTACCACGACGTACCTCCCGCATGCGCACATGTGAGGATTTGGCACTTGAGTTATACAAATAGTTATTTCAATGACCAACAGGGACAACCTATACAAGTGGCATTTTCCGACCAAGACAGTCCTGTGTGTTTGTGGCGCAACCCAGACAACAAAACACCTTTTCTCCTGTCCATTGTGCCCGTACAGCTGCGCAATTAATGATTTGACTGAAGCTAATGCAAGTGCTATTGAAGTGGCTAAGTTCAGGGCAGAAACTGTTTGAAGTCGCCTGTTCAACACATACTTTGTACTTCTGACACGAATAAATAAATAAATACCAACAGAGTTCACTGTTAAGAAGGTATTCGCGCTCCCGGCAAAACTAATAGGTCATCGGCTTTTTAATATCTCGCGAACAAATAATGCTAGGGACTTTTATGAGATGTCCTAGGACTCGGGGTGACAACCCCGGTTTTCCTATAGCCCCTTGAATTAAACCAAAGGACCCAAAACTAATAGGTCATCGGCTTTTTAATATCTTGCAAACCAATAATGCTAGGGACTTTTATGAGGTGTGCTAGGACTCGGGGTGACGCCCCCGTTTTTGTATCCCTCTATTAATTTAACCAAAGGACCAAAAATTAATAGGACATCGGCTTTTTAATATCTCGCGAACCAATAATGCTAGGGACTTGTATGAGGTGTCCTAGGACTCGATGTAACACCCGCCGTTATCCTGTAGCCCCCTTAATTTAACCAAAGGACCCAAAACTAATAGGTCATCGGCGTTTTAATATCTTGCAAACCAATAATCCTAGGGAATTGTATGAGGTGTCCTAACAGTCGGGGTGATGCCCCCCGTTTTTCTGTCCTCCTCATAATTTAACCAAAGGACCCAAAACTATAGGGTCATCGGCATTTTAATATGTCGCGAACCAATGCTGTAGGACTCTGGGTGTCACCCCTTTTTATCATGATTTTGTGATTTGCAGAGATGGGTAAATCCAGTGCAGAATATATGCGAAATTATCGACAAAAGAATCGTGAGAAAAAGTAAAAACTGGAGGAGTACAGCCGAAAAGAATTGACTTCACATATATTTCATCTCAATTTCTTAGTAGGATAGCGTGTGAGATGTTACACATCATATACTACTACTGTAAGGCTCGTATTTTGTTTTGTTTTGAATGGTATGGACTCCGTCTGGAGGAAAGAATTTATAATGAAAATTAATAAATTTAAAACAAAAATATTGGAATGCAGCCGAAATAAACAGAAACCACTATGGACATCAAACTGGTAGGTAAAAAGCTGACGGAAGAGAAGACTTCTGTTACTTAGGAAGCAAACTAGCCATTGAGGGACGAAGCAAAGAGGATATAAAAAGTCCTCTCGGCACGCCGGAAGGCGGAGGTAGATTTCACCGGGCAAGCCTGGGGATAGGCGAAAACAGGCAGAATATGCAGGTTTTCGTAGAAGGATCAGACCTCATTTATTGCGAGAAAGTATTTTATAATCGGAGCTTAATTAACTTTGTTTTTCGTCATTTTATGCATATATTAAAACATTTTATTGTCTTAAGGGGACGGTAACGTTCTTGTCATTTGGGGTCCATTTTTATACTTGTGGTCACACTGTCCTTATGCAAGGTTTCGACACTGATGTGTAACTATCTAACGATCTGTTACTTGTTCAAGCAAAATTTTATCTCCCGCATAGATTTTGGTTGGTTCCTCAGTTTAGGGGCTGCGACAACGCGGTCATGTAACTCCGTGTACTTAGGGTGAGTGTAGAAACTGTCTGATAAACGGTGTGAATTGTGATGGCTGTATTAGTCTGTAATTCAGGTAAGGACTGCAGACGGTCAATTTCAAGCAGTAGTTCCTACTGTTGCTACCAGATACTACCGTCAACAACACCTAGCTGTGAACTTGGCTACCAGATGCCACCGCAAATTACAACTCGCAACGAACGTTGGAACTTCCCCTGCAATGGAAAGCATACTGAGGGATTTTTAGCGCTCTTGGAAAATCCGACGACTTCGGCCGGCTTTGAGCTCGCGACCTTGGGCATAGAAGATCAGCATGCTACCAGTTAAGTCACCGAAGCCGCTTCACACTTAGTCAGATAGAAAACTGAATGTGATCTCGTGCAAGTGCGTTGTCATGGCAACGTCTGTTGGCTCATCCCTCATCAATTTAGTAGTGTTGTCATGGCAACCTCTGATGGCTCTTGGCATTTTCTTATGATTGCGAAATCATTTTTTTCATCCCCTGGCGTAATGGTGGGTCATATCAAAAATTCTTTCAGACAAAAGTTTTAGGTAATTATTAGGGGAATATTGTCCATTTTGTAGGGTTTTGATACTGTGCCTACTAAGAGAGATATGATTAATGTTTCCCGAAAAAACCACTTTTTCCCACCTCTTTGGTCAATGGTTGGTGCTATCAAAACACGTCTTAAATATAAATTTTTGGGCCTTATCCGACACATAGTATGAACTTTGAATGGATTCGATATTTCAAATATTAAGAGAGTTATAGCGATATTTCACTTTTTCGAAAAAAGCCCCCCTTTTTCACCCCCGTCGACCGATTGTGCCCATTAACAAACTCGGCCGAGATTTTATAGGGATACATATTATGTAAAAATTTCAAAGTGATTAGTACAAAATTGCGGTATTTATCGTGTCCTCAAGAAAGTTATATATATATATATATATATATATATACATATATACATAAATTATATATAAACTTTTGAACTGACGGTGGTTTTGGGGTCTAGGGGATGTGAAACGCGAAGATATGTCAAAATTTCCCGGAAGTCGAAACATGGTACCCATTGCAATAGTTAGCTTTCTAAAGAAATCTACCTAACTCCGTGAGGTTCATCAAGAGGAAGTAAAGTAAACTAAAAACGAGTAAGAGATATGTTCACTCGGAAGAATAGAAGAAATCCCATCCTGAAAAGATTAAGGCGTGTTGGGCTAACAAGAAGAAACAGATTTGAGATGTCTTGGTCCCTAGTGGCCACAACGTTACAGGAAAGAAAGAAAAAGTACATACAAGCACAGATATCGACCTTATTATAACTTTACGTCCAGTCAAATTATCCAGTCCAGGCTCGATGTTATTGCACTGCACTGAAAAAGTCGCTAGGGTCACCTAGGTACGCTCTTATTATGCAATATTCCAGAATGTGCCTGATGGTCAGGTTCGATGTACCACAATCACAGCAGGGGTCTGGCCGCTTCCCCCATTTGTGCGGATTGTACGCATATCCTGTGCGGATGCGGTTAATGTTCTTCCATATATGTCGCGGTTGGTCAATGCCCTCGGTTAGGATAACTATGATATACGCGTTAGTTGGGTTGCATTTCACCGAACAAAATATGTGGCTAGTGATCACTCTGTTCATTAGAATAATGTATGAAAGGTGGAGAAACATGTATGCAAGAGATGAAATTGGGAAAGCAGAGTGCAGACGTCTGAAGTTAGGAAAAATAGTTACAGCTTTTCCAAAGACTCAAAATCCGATGGAAAACATGATAGAGAACACGAGACGGATAGCTTACATAGAGCATTGGTATAGAGGTAAAGACACGGACAATCATGTTCTGGAAGAAGATGATGAAGTTGATGACAATAAGAAAAGAGATTTAAAACGGAATAGATGATAAACTCACAGAGTTGCTACTTTGCATAGCTACTGAAGCTGGGCCCAAATCATTTTGTTAGGATATAGGATTTATGAGACATGCTTTTAAGGAAGAATACTACAATGATTTACATCATGGAAAGACAGAGAGAAAGCGAGTTTGGTGAGGAGGATCTTTGTCTGAGGAGAAACGTCGGAACTAAGGAATCCGTAGTAAGTCTTAGATTGAACATGGAAGGTAGGATAAGTAAACATAAAAGGACGTTCATGGCATTTGAGACAGTGAAAAGGCTTTTAATAACGCTGATTTGAGTAAGTAGTTTGACATACTGGTAAGGATTGGAATAATGTAAACATCTTCAATCTATACAAAAATCAGACGGTAGTCATACAAGCTGAAGAACATAATCGAGCATCCGGTATCAGCTTATTACTAAAAATTTTAAACCTAAACATTGAACGAACAATGTAGAAAATTAGAAAAAAATATGTTGTAGTATCAAGATATAAAAAGTAGGTTCGCTCGGGCAAGGAAGACATTTATACATAAAATATTTGTGATGATATTAAATATAGATTTATGTTTTTAAAGAAGCAGTTTTGAATTATCTGGGTAGTGGTACTCCAACGAATTGAAACTTGGAATGTCACCACAGCAGAAAATAAGAGAAAGATGCTCCAGAAGTGTGGTGTTAAGGAAAATGATGAATATCAGATGGGTAGGTAGAGTAACAAATGAAAGCAATAAAGAGAAATGTTTCTGAAAAGGCTAATGTACAAAGGAATTTACTAAGTAGGAAAAAACATCATGAGTGAATATGTGTAGGTTCACATATCATTAGCTACATGAATATGCCTCTTATTAGATAAAAGTGCCTTTAAAAGTCCCCTATGAACATGGTTGACTTCGCGTTTAATGCATGAGAATTTTTTTCGTCCCTTCAGTTTTTGGATATTTGTTCATAAATCTAGCTTTGAGAGTAACTTCTTCGCAATTGGTACTTTAGTCAAGCTTCTCGTGGCTGTGGCTTAGTAAATGTCTAAATCTCTTCTTAGGGTAAACTTGGCATCGCACAGGTTACAGGAATATGGCGTCTCTCCTGTATGGATAATGATGTGAGACTTCAAATTTCCTTTGAGATTAAATTTGGCTTTGCACATAGCATAGGAATATGGCATCTCTCCTGTATGGATAAGGAAGTGTGACTTCAAACTTCCTTTCTGGCTAAATTTAGCTTCGCACATGGCACAGGAATAAACCTTTCTACCACTATGAATAACCATATGTTGGTTCAAATGTCCTTTCTGCCTAAATTGGGCATCGCACGCAGCACATGCATCTATTCAGATCTCCTCTCCAAGTAAATTTAGCTTTGCATAAGCTACAAGAATGCGGCGTATTACCGCTATGGATCAGCATGTGGTGTTTCAAAGAGTCTATCCAAGTAAATTTGGCATTGCATACGCTACATGCATGCGGGTTCTCACTACTATGGATCAGCAGGTGTTGGTTCAAAGTTCTTGACCGAGTAAATTTGGCATCGCATATGCAACATGAATGCGGCTTCTTGCCGCTATGGATTAGCACGTGTGCATTCAAATCTCCTCTCCAAATAAATATAGCTTCGCATACGCTACATGAATGCGGCATCTCACCGCTATGGATCAGCATGTGACGGTTCAAAGTACCTGCCTGAGTAAATTTGGTATCGCATACGATACATGAATGCGTTTTCTCGCCGCTATGGATTAGCATGTGTTCATTCAAATTTCCTCTCCTGGTAAACTTAGCTTCGCATACGCTACATGAATATTTTTCCAAATTTTGCTTTATACAACATTCTTCTGTAGAGGAAGTGTTGGTATATTGTCTTCCACTATTACCAACATCATATATCTTCATTGCAGCCAGATTCAACGTATCAGGACATTTCAGCCTGAAATAGTTAGTACTAACAGTTTGAAATATGGTTCATTAATATAGAAAGTGAAATAATAGTCAAGGTAGAGAATTCAAAGTAAAGAAATTATAACTGGAGATACTTTCATTAATATCACTACCAGGAAATAAGTCTTTAAGAATTATCGGGAACTGATTCCGTTTTCATTGCTCAATAATATGCTTTTCACACAGTGTGAATGTTCTGCAATTGAATTTTATTTGATAGAAAAAATAGCGGTCTTGTTGGAAACTTTGGAGTCATAGCTCCGTGAGCATGAGTGTGTTGGGTTTGTTTCTTAGCCACCACATTCTTCCGATCCATAGGCGTTAGATTCCTGCATGCCGATTGCAATAAAGGACAAGGTGATTACTACCCACCTCCCACTCCTAAACCAACCGTTAACCTCAACCTTGAGAAATTGTCCTTAGTTAGCCGAAACTAGGTAGCAGATAGTATAGTATAACCTATTTTTTTATCTATATGCTTCTGGATACGGTACCCAGCCTTGTTATAATTAACGGAAACCTGCATGATGCTGTGGTAGGATAAACAGCGTAAGAAAGTTGCCACCCTACTTATGTAAACTCTCATCTTTTATTTATAGTTGAGAAACCTTTGGTGAGAGAATAATTTATCTGTAAATGTTTGTGTCTGTGTTAACTCTGCCTATAGGGCTATGCTTTAGTGCCTGGGTTAAGCCTAGGAAAAGATAAGGTACAAAGCTTTACAATTTTAAAAACTTAACTGACTTTGTAATCATGAGCTCGTTTTGAGTAGCGGTTATGTTGTACAGTAGCCACGGTGGTGGATTTACCTTACTCTCTACAAGACTAGCATAGGGATAGTTGCATATTCCCTCATGTCCTTTGGATGTGTGCATTAGCCTTAGGCTCAGCTTTACAGGTTAGGTTAGGTTATGTCAGGGCACCTTACGTTAAGTGAACTGAGGTTAGGTTAGGTTAAGTTAGGGTAGCATGCCATATGTGTAATTGGTTGCGTGCAGATACCATCTTGCGCAATAGCCCTGTGCTAAAAATAATAAATAAAATATTAAATAAATAAAAATGTATAAAATCTATACGTTTTTGCAGAAAAAGGCAACAAGGTCCAATTGGTATAACAGGCGGAAAAGGACTTGGCTGAATTAGGTTTTCCCAATCTCAAGGATGGAGAGGAAATTAGGAAAATTACTCATACACGGGGTTTTGAGGCAGAAGAGAGAAGACCTACCAGACACGTCTGGTCGCAGCAACGATGACTAGCTCAATCGTTGCGCAAGAAGAGTTATTGGGCAATCATCAAGGCCAAGAAGTGTTGATTCCGCGTGGTCCTAGGAGACCCATTCGCGCAGAAGAAGAAAAATTTATAAGTTAAAAAGAGAAATTTTATAAATAAAATCTTAGGTCCTGATTGGACAAAAGGAGAATTTCAGCTAGACCATGTATGTATGGACAAATTCTATCACAAGGAAATCCACAATGTCAAAGTTCTAAGAGGAACCGACACTGGCTCAGATCATTACTTAATTAAAATCAAGATCAAATGTACTCCGTTAAGAAGAAAAAGACAAAATACAGTTGGAGGGAAAAGGACATATGACCCTCATCAGTTAATCCAGAATGACCAGTACAGGCAAAGAACAGGAGCTACTAGACTAACAGACAATTTAGATGAACTAATACCAATATTTAAACAGAACGCAGAAGATCTAGCTCCATTAAATCCAAAGAAAAGACATGCCTGGTTGAACTCTGATTGTGATAGAATGCATGAAGAAAGACATCAAGCTTGGTTGAAATGTCAAGCCCACAGAACAGAAGAGAACGCCACTGACCTCAAGAATGTCAGAAAAGAATTCACCCAAACTATTAGAAGAATAAAGAGAAAATATCAAAATGATTTAATAAACTCTATTGAGGAAAATAATTACAAAACCAAATCTAGAGATTATTACAAAGCCTTTGATAAACAATTGCAAAAATACAGCTCCCCCACATTATTGTTGAAAAATAAAGATGGAAAAATAGCGCATAACGATAAGGAAAATGCAGAAATCATTGCGGAAGCATTTAACAAGCTCTTGAACATTGATGAACCTGAAAAGATTTTATTCATTGATACACATACCCAAATAGAAACTGAACCAGAAAACATAAACCCACCTGCAGTGAAAGAAGTTGAAACAGCGCTTAGGGAAATGAAGAACTACAAAGCGTGTGGTGAAGACCAAGTTTTTGCAGAGATGTGGAAATACGCCGGCAGTTCGACTCAGACGTCCCTCCATATGGTATTACAAAAGATTTGGATATCAGAAAAATTCCCAGAACAATGGACCACAGCTATAATTAACCCAATTCATAAGAAAGGTGACAGAAGTAATCCAGACAACTATAGAGGTATTTCCATTCTGGATATCACTTATAAGATTTTTCTATGATACTATATAATCGGATTCAAGATCAACTAGATCAAGAGTTCGGTGAATACCAGGGAGGCTTCAGACCATGGAGAAGCTGCGCTGAACAAATTATAACTTTGAAGCTAATCATAACAGAAAACGAAACAAGCCCCTTTCAATAACATTTATAGATTTCAAGAAAGCTTATGACTCCATCAAAAGACCATCATTATTAAAAATTTTAAGACATTTCGGACTTCACCCAAAGCTGATCAAATTGATAGAACTTACTCTAACGAATACAATTTCAAAAATTAAGTTCAGAGGAGAACTTTCTGAACCATTTTGGTAACAACTGGTTTGAGACAGGATGACGGATTATCACCTCTTCTTTTTAATTGTGCGCTGGAGTACGTTATGAGGGAATGGTACAAGAACAACTCGAAAAATATAAAAATTGGAACCCAGAAAGACAACATACATCTGAATTGTCTAGGATTTGCTGATGATCTAGCTCTTCTGGCCAATGACATTCAGGAAACAAAACTGCAAATAAAATCTATACAGGAAATAGCTCAAAATATTGGTTTGAAAATTTCATTTGAAAAAACAGAAGTTATGCTAACTCAACCTCCGCTTGCAAACAAAATTAAGCTGGGAGACCAAGAAATAAAAATTTGTAGAAAAATTTAAATACTTAGGTGAAGTAATCACATACAACCTGAACGAGAAACCAGCATGGCAAAATAGAATAGATAAACTGGTTTGAGCACAGCATGTTACCAAGAATACATATAATAAAAAATGTCTCTCGATAGCAACCAAATTGAAGCACTACAAAACAGTCACCCAACCACAAATTACATATGGATGTGAAACATTATTCAAGACAACAAACACAGTTGCAATAGATAGAGTACTCAAGTTAGAAAGAATAGTGAGAACCTGTTTAAATAAAAGTTATCAAGTAAATGGAGTCTGGAGACTAGCTTCCAACGAAACAGTTTATAAAGAAATAGAACCAGTGACAAGCACAATGAAAAAGATACGAATATCATTCTTAGGGCATCTAATACGGTCACCAGAAAATAGAATCAGTAGAAAAATAATAGAAAAATTATGGACGAGTAAGAGTAAGAACAATATTAGATGGATCACAGAACTTAAATTAGACATGGGAGAGTTACATATTACAATAGAAGATTTAAAATACAAGACAGATACACTCAAGATTCTGAAAGACAAACACACTAGACTACAGACAAAAATCAACAAGCAGAGAATAGGAAGAGTCATTCCTGAAGCAGAAAGAAAATTACGTTCAGAAAGGATGAAGAAATATTGGGCTGACAAAAAGAAGAAAAACCTCCATAAACTTGACTAATGTAGACCTATGTTGGCTAAAAAATTAAAATGATACTAAAATCTTAGGTCTGTAGTTCAGTCTTTTTCAAAAAATCAAAAACGTAAAATAAAAAAATTAATAAATGTTAAAAGTAAAATTTAAAATTAAAAATTCCTATCGGCACGCTGGAAGGCGGATGTAGATTTCACCGGGCAAACTAGGGGAAAGGCGAAAATAGGCAGAAAATGCATCTTTTCGTAGAAGTAAGCGACCATATTTATTGCGAGATAGTATTTTAAAATTGGAGCTTAATTAACTTTGTTTTTCGTCTTTTTAGGTAATTTTTTAACATTTCATTGACTTATGGGGACTGTAACCATCTCGTCGTTTAGGGTCCATTTTTAGCCTACTTTCGATTTTTGCAAAAAATGAAAGTAGACTTATGAGATCAACACAGGGCGAAAAAAGTGTGTCTGTCTGTGTGTGTATGTGTGTGTGTGAGTCTGTGTGTGTGTGTGTGTGTGTATGTGTGTGTGTGAGTCTGTGTGTGTGTGTGTGTGTGTCTGTGTGTGTGTGAGTGTGTGTACTCTGAATGTCGGTCCCCCCCTATCAATTCGAACACGGTGAATGCAAATTGAACGAAATTTGGTACAAAGGTAGCACTAGCAAAGGACACCTCAGTGTCATGTTTTATATCGCCGCCATCTTTACTAAAACTGAATGGCGGCCACTCAAACGTTCAAAACGTAAAATCAAATAACGACTAACCAAATCATCCGATCTCTACCAAATTTGGTAACAACATACCTTCGTATAGGATGCGTCTTGTGACCAAATTACAAGGTCGTCCGCCATACCATTTCAGGATGGCGGCCGTGCGAATTATGCAAACTTTATAATCCATATCATGGGACCCACCAGTTCCGATTATCGAGCCGAGAATCGTTTTAACTGTTCTAAAGGAAGAGGCACGTTCGAAATTAAAAGTTTATTTTGTAATACTATAGTGCAGACGTGATTTTAAAAAGCTGAACTGATTCAGTAATAAGACAAGATGGCAGCGGATATCTTGTGCCGGACTTATATTTCACTAATTTGAGTATTGCATGCAATATAGCGTACTGATAAAAAATAAATAAACTTTGTATGAAATGCTTTATATATAAATAATATACTCCAGTGATGAAATCGTTTAGTATAAATCATTATTTGCTAACAAGTTCTATGTAAGTCATTTTATATAGAACGATATTCGTTGACACAATTAGCTCAGTGGTAGAGCGTTAGACTATCGCTCAAATGCCTATGGTTCAAACCCGATCAGAGCTAGGTTTTTTGCTTGAAATGTTATATGTTTATTGTTTTGTAATGACTCAGATGTTTTAAAATTAAGAGTTATATTGTGCACATTATGGTGTAAAATATATATTTAATTAAAACATAATTCGCCAGCAGATTTACTCGGGACATCTAGCTGCCAAAAAGGTAACTTCCAGATTTTATTGAAAAGTTTCTTCTTCTGGCCGCTAGAATGCACTCGCTCTGTTAGGATTGTATTGTTCGATATTTAATAATAATAATCATTTATTGCAGCAAATAGCCATGCCGAGATACAAAACTAATACTAATAACTTAAATCTTACTCATCAAAGTGTCTATATACAAAGTGTCTGACAGGTTCTGTTTGCTATATATATAGTTATTCGCAGCAGAAGCGTGTTAGCGATACTTTCCTCTGGGCGCAGGAAATGGCGTGATATCTATCACAAGCACTACCACACAGAGAGCAGGTGCATTGGGGGCCTGGGTCATGAAATCCTCTCGCTGTGCATATCTTAAAATGAAAACCGTGGACTGCAAAACGGGTGATCGTATGCCGCAGTTCAAAGTTGGCATTCATCCAGTCCGTCGACATAAGAGCTTCTGTGGAGTAGAAATCAGGCCATATGTCACTACGCTTGAGGTTTAGTTCTTCAATCAGTCTCTGGTATTGCACTGTTGTTGTTCGATATTTCACCAATAGATGTCACGACTAGTCTACGTGGGGATCCATTGATTACTATACCATTATCATTCTATGCGCATCGAATTTGAAGAATGACAAGATGATACTACGATACATTTTAACTTTTTATTTTAAAGGGTTTGTAACAGCCTATTTTGCGTTACTTGAAAATGTTATTAAGCGTTATATTGTGCACATTATGGTGTAAAATATATATTTAATTAAAACATAATTCGCCAGCAGATTTACTCGAGACATCTAGCTGCCAAAAAGGTAACTTCCAGATTTTATTGAAAAGTTTCTTCTTCTGGCCGCTAGAATGCACTCGCTCTGTTAGGATTATATTATCGAAAATATCCACATAGTTTGTATACACTCGTCTCTGTAGGGTCATGGAAAGATTTGTTAATTCAATTAGGGTTGTGAAAGCCATGCACAACCAGACGTGTAAAGACATGCCTCAACTCAAAGTTGGATGTTGCCCACGGCAGGTCGTAATAATAATAATAATGTTATTGGTTTTACATCCCTTTTAACTACTGCTGATTTTAGAGACACCGGGGTGCCGGAATTTTGGCCCGAAGGGGATCTTTAACGTGCCAGTAAATGTACTGACACGGCTCCCTCGCATTTGTGCACCCTCAAATGCCAGCTGACTGCGCCAGGATACGAACCTGCAACCTAGGGCCCAGCAAGCGAGAACGTTACCGCTGAGCCACGCCGCCAGTCCGGTCGATTATGTCTCCAGATCCATAACATTCTTAATATACTTCTTATCTTTCTTTCTTCAATGATGGTAGCAGTTTTTATCTAGGTTGTGGCGTTTGGTAGAGGTAAATCGTTTCTAAGGTCTTCAACAAAGAATAGTTCTATTATACTCTTTGATAATAACAACGAGTTATAACTATACTCATACATTTAGGAGAAAGTAGGCTATATGTTCTTTACTGAACATCTTGTTTATACTTGTGGACACACTGTCCTTATGCAAGGTTTCGACACTGACGTGAAACTATCTAACGGTCTGATACTTCTTCACGCAAAATTTTATCTCCCGCAGATATGTTGGTTGGTTCCTCAGTTTAGGGGTTGCGATAACGCGGTCATGTAGCCACGTGTACTTTGGGTGTGTGTGTAGAATCTGTCTGATCAACGGTGTTAATTGTGACGATTGTATTCGTCTGTAATTCAGGTAAGGACTGAGGACGGTCAATTTCAAATAGTTGTTCGTAATGTTGCCACCTATTACTACCATCAATGACACCTAGCTGTGAACTTGGTTACCAGTTGCCACCGCACCCAGCAACTCGGAACGAACGTTGGAACTTCCCCTCCCAAGGAAAACATACCGAGGGATATTTAGCGCTCTTAGAAAATCCGACAACTTCGGCCGGTTTTGAACCCGCAACCTTGGGAATAGAAGTTCAGCATGCTAACAGTTACGTCACCTAAGCCATTTCCCCACAGAGTCAGATGGAAAACTGAATGAGATCTCGTGCAATGGCGTTGTCATGGCCAGCTTGCACATTAGCCCCTGCGCTAGCTATGACTCTCTTTCTACACCTCAAGCATGGGGTCGGTTGCGCGCGGCAGCCATTTTGCGCGTTAGCCCCTGCGCAAGCTTAGACTCTCTCTCTACACCACAAGCGTGGGGACGGTTGCGCGCGGCGGCCATCTTGCGCATTAGCCCCTGCGTTAGCTATGACCCTCTCTCTACACCACAGGCATGGGGTCGGTTGCGCGCGGTGGCCATCTTGCGCATTTGCCCCTGCGCTAGCTATGACTCTCTCTCTACACCACAAGCTTGGGTTCGGTTGCGCGCGGCGGCCATCTTGCGCATTAGCCGCTGCGCAAGCTATGACTCTCTCTCTACACCTCAAGCATGGGGTTGGATGCACGCGGCGGCCATCTTGCGCATTAGCCCCTGCGCAAGCTATGACCCTCTCTCTCTATACCACAATCTTGCTGTCAGCTGCGAGCGGTGGCCACCTTGCACATTAGCCCCTGCGCTAGCTATGACTCTCTCCCTACACCCCAAGCATGTGGTAGGTCGTGCGCGGCAGCCATCTTGCGCATTAGCCCCTGCGCTATCTATGAGCCTCTCTCTACACCACAAGCATGGGGTCGGTTGCACGAGGCGGCCATCTTGGGCATTAGCCCCTGCGCTATCTATGAGTCTCTCTCTACACCACAAACATGGGGTCGGTTGCACTCGGCGGCCATCTTGCGCATTTTCTCCTGCGCTAGCTATGACTCTCTCTCTACACCACAAGCATTGGGTCGGTTGCGCGCGGCAGGCATCTTGCACATTAGCCCCTGCGCTAGCTATGACTCTCTCCCTACACCCCAAGCATGGGGTTGGTTGCACGCGGCGGCCATCTTGCGCATTAGCCCCTGCGCTATCTATGAGTCTCTCTCTACACCACAAGCATGGGGTCAGTGGCGCGCGGCAGCCATGTTGCGCATTTGCCCCTGCGCTAGATATGACCCTCTCTCTCTCTACACCACAAGCATGGGGTCAATTGCGCGCGGTGGGCATCTTGCACATTAGCCCATGAGCAAGCTATGACCCTCATTCTACACCACAAGCATGGGGTGGGTTGCGCGCGGCGGCCATCTTGCGCATTAGCCCCTGAGCAAGCTAACACTCTCTACACCACAAGCATGGGGTCACTTGCGCGTTGCGGCCATCTTGCGCATTAGCCCCTGCGCTAGCTATGACCCTCTTTCTACACCACAAGCTTGGGGTCAATTGTGCGCGGTGGGCATCTTGCATATTAGCCCCTGCGCTAGCTATGACCCTCTTTCTACACCACAAGCATGGGGTTGGTTGCGCGCGGCGGCCATCTTGCGCATTAGCCCCTGAGCAAGCTATGACTCTCTTTCTACACCACAAGCATGGGGTCACTTGCGCGTTGCGGCCATCTTGCGCATTAGCCCCTGCGCTAGCATTGACCCTCTCTCTTTCTACACTACAAGCTTGGGGTCAGTGGCGCGCGGTGGGCATCTTGCGCATTAGCCCCTGAGCAAGCTATGACCCTCTCTCTTTCTACACCACAAGCATGGGGTCGGTTGTGTGTTGCGGCCATCTTGCACATTAGCCCCTGCGCTAGCTATGACCCTCTTTCTACACCACAAGCATGGGGTCGGTTGCGCGTTGCGGCCATCTTGCACATGAGCCCCTGCGCTAGCTAGGACCCTCTTTCTACACCACAAGCATGGGGTCGGTTGCGCGTTGCGGCCATCTTGCACATTAGCCCCTGAGCAAGCTATGACCCTCTTTCTACACCACAAGCATGGGGTCGGTTGCGCGTTGCGGCCATCTTGCACATTAGCCCCTGAGCAAGCTATGACCCTCTTTCTACACCACAAGCATGGGGTCGGTTGTGTGTTGCGGCCATCTTGCACATTAGCCCCTGAGCAAGCTATGACCCTCTTTCTACACCACAAGCATGGGGTCGGTTGTGTGCTGCGGCCATCTTGCACATTAGCCCCTGCGCTAGCTATGACCCTCTTTCTACACCACAAGCATGGGGTCGGTTGCGCGTTGCGGCCATCTTGCACATTAGCCCCTGAGCAAGCTATGTCTCTCTTTCTACACCACAAGCATGGGGTCGGTTGCGCGTTGCGGCCATCTTGCACATTAGCCCCTGCGCAAGCTATGACCCTCTTTCTACACCACAAGCATGGGGTCGGATGCGCATTGCGGCCGTCTTGCACATTAGCCCCTGAGCAAGCTATGACCCTCTTTCTACACATCAAGCATGGGGTCTGTTGCGCGTTGCGGCCATCTTGCGCATTAGCCCCTGAGCAAGCTATGACCCTCTTTCTACACCACAAGCATGGGGTCGGTTGCCCGTTGCAGCCATCTTGCACATTAGCCCCTGAGCAAGCTATGACCCTCTTTCTACACCACAAGCATGGGGTCGGTTGCGCGTTGCGGCCATCTTGCACATTAGCCCCTGCGCTAGCTATGACCCTCTTTCTACACCACAAGCATGGGGTCGGTTGCGCGTTGCGGCCATCTTGCACATTAGCCCTTGAGCAAGCTATGACGTTCTTTCTACACCACAAGCATGGGGTCGGTTGCGCGTTGCGGCCATCTTGCACATTAGCCGCTGCGCTAGCTATGACCCTCTTTCTACACCACAAGCATGGGGTCGGTTGCGCGTTGCGGCCATCTTGCACATTAGCCCCTGAGCAAGCTATGACCCTCTTTCTACACCACAAGCATGGGGTCGGTTGCGCGTTGCGGCCATCTTGCACATTAGCCCCTGCGCAAGCTATGACCCTCTTTCTACACCACAAGCATGGGGTCGGTTGCGCGTTGCGGCCATCTTGCAAATTAGCCCCTGAGCAAGCTATGACCCTCTCTCTACACCACAAGCATGGGGACGGTTGCGCGTTGCGGCCATCTTGCACATTAGCCCCTGAGCAAGCTATGACCCTCTTTCTACACCAAAAGCATGGGGTCGGTTGCGCGTTGCGGCCATCTTGCCCATGAGCCCCTGCGCTAGCTAGGACCCTCTTTCTACACCACAAGCATGGGGTCGGTTGCGCGTTGCGGCCATCTTGCACATTAGCCCCTGAGCAAGCTATGACCCTCTTTCTACACCACAAGCATGGGGTCGGTTGCGCGTTGCGGCCATCTTGCACATTAGCCCCTGCGCTAGCTATGACCCTCTTTCTACACCACAAGCATGGGGTCAGTTGCGCGTTGCGGCCATCTTGCACATTTGCCCCTGCGCAAGCTATGACTCTCTTTCTACACCACAAGCATGGGGTCGGTTGCGCGTTGCGGCCATCTTGCACATTAGCCCCCGCGCTAGCTATGACTCTCTCTCACTCTCTACACCACAAGCATGGGGTCGGATGCGCGTTGCGGCCATCTTGCATATTAGCCCTGCACAAGATACGACTCTCTCTCTACACCACAAGCATGGGGTCGGTTGCGCGCGGTGGCCATCTTGCACATTAGCCCCTGCGCTAGCTATGACTCTCTCTCTCTACACCACAAGCATGGGGTCGGTTGCGCGTTGCGGCCATCTTGCACATTAGCCCCTGCACTAGCTATGACTCTCTCTGTACACCACAAGCATGGGGTCGTTTGCGCGTTGCGGCCATCTTGCATATTAGCCCCTGCGCTAACTATGACTATCTCTCTACACCACAAGCTTGGGGTCAGTTGCGCGCGGCGGCCATCTTGCTCATTAGCCGCTGCGCTAGCTATGACTCTCTCTCCACACCACAAGCTTGGGGTCAGTTGCGCGCGGTGGCCATCTTGCGCATTTGCCCCTGCGCTAGCTATTACTCTCTCCACCACAAGCTTGGGGTCGGTTACGCGCGGCGGCCATCTTGCGCATTAGCCGCTGGGCTAGCTATGACTCTCTCTCTACACCACAAGCATGGGCTTGGTTGCACGCGGTGGCCATCTTGCGCATTAGCCCCTGCGCAAGCTATGACTCTCCCTCTACACCACAAGCATGGGGTAGGTTGCGCGCGGCAGCCATCTTGCACATAAGCCCCTGCGCTATATATGAGCCTCTCTCTACACCACAAGCATGGGGTCGGTTGCGCGCGGCGGCCATCTTGGATATTAGCCCCTGCGCTAGCTATGACTCTCTCCCTACACCCCAAGCATGGGGTAGGTTGCGTGCGGCAGCCATCTTGCGCATTTGCCCCTGCGCTATCTATGAGCCTCTCTCTACAGCACAAGCATGGGGTCGGTTGCACGCGGCGGCCATCTTGGGCATTAGCCCCTGCGCTATCTATGAGTCTCTCTCTACACCACAAACATGGGGTCGGTTGCACTCGGCGGCCATCTTGCGCATTTGCCCCTGCGCTAGCTATGACTCTCTCTCTACACCACAAGCATGGGGTCGGTTGCGCGCGGCAGCCATCTTGCACATTAGCCCCTGCGCTAGCTATGACTCTCTCCCTACACCCCAAGCATGGGGTAGGTCGCGCGCGGCAGCCATCTTGCGCATTAGCCCCTGCGCTATCTATGAGCCTCTCTCTACACCACAAGCATGGGGTCGGTTGCACGAGGCGGCCATCTTGGGCATTAGCCCCTGCGCTATCTATGAGTCTCTCTCTACACCACAAACATGGGGTCGGTTGCACTCGGCGGCCATCTTGCGCATTTTCTCCTGCGCTAGCTATGACTCTCTCTCTACACCACAAGCATTGGGTCGGTTGCGCGCGGCAGCCATCTTGCACATTAGCCCCTGCGCTAGCTATGACTCTCTCCCTACACCCCAAGCATGGGGTTGGTTGCACGCGGCGGCCATCTTGCGCATTAGCCCCTGCGCTATCTATGAGTCTCTCTCTACACCACAAGCATGGGGTCAGTGGCGCGCGGCAGCCATGTTGCGCATTTGCCCCTGCGCCAGATATGACCCTCTCTCTCTCTACACCACAAGCATGGGGTCAATTGCGCGCGGTGGGCATCTTGCACATTAGCCCATGAGCAAGCTATGACCCTCATTCTACACCACAAGCATGGGGTCGGTTGCGCGCGGCGGCCATCTTGCGCATTAGCCCCTGAGCAAGCTATCACTCTCTTTCTACACCACAAGCATGGGGTCACTTGCGCGTTGCGGCCATCTTGCGCATTAGCCCCTGCGCTAGCTATGACCCTCTTTCTACACACAAGCTTGGGGTCAATTGGGCGCGGTGGGCATCTTGCATATTAGCCCCTGCGCTAGCTATGACCCTCTTTCTACACCTCAAGCAGGGGGTTGGTTGCGCGCGGCGGCCATCTTGCGCATTAGCCCCTGAGCAAGCTATGACTCTCTTTCTACACCACAAGCATGGGGTCACTTGCGCGTTGCGGCCATCTTGCGCATTAGCCCCTGCGCTAGCATTGACCCTCTCTCTTTCCACACTACAAGCTTGGGGTCAGTGGCGCGCGGTGGGCATCTTGCGCATTAGCCCCTGAGCAAGCTATGACCCTCTTTCTACACCACAAGCATGGGTTCGGTTGTGTGTTGCGGCCATCTTGCACATTAGCCCCTGCGCTAGCTATGACCCTCTTTCTACACCACAAGCATGGGGTCGGTTGCGCGTTGCGGCCATCTTGCACATTAGCCCCTGAGCAAGCTATGTCTCTCTTTCTACACC
The DNA here is from genome assembly GCA_946902985.2 of Meconema thalassinum. Lineage (NCBI taxonomy): Eukaryota > Metazoa > Arthropoda > Insecta > Orthoptera > Tettigoniidae > Meconema > Meconema thalassinum. Next base: position 186,339,194 of record OX336398.1, on the reverse strand, counting down.
ACAAGCATGGGGTCGGTTGCGCGTTGCGGCCATCTTGCACATTAGCCCCTGCGCAAGCTATGACCCTCTTTCTACACCACAAGCATGGGGTCGGATGCGCATTGCGGCCGTCTTGCACATTAGCCCCTGAGCAAGCTATGACCCTCTCTCTACACCACAAGCATGGGGTCTGTTGCGCGTTGCTGCCATCTTGCACATTAGCCCCTGAGCAAGCTATGACCCTCTTTCTACACCACAAGCATGGGGTCGGTTGCGCGTTGCAGCCATCTTGCACATTAGCCCCTGCGCTAGCTATGACCCTCTTTCTACACCACAAGCATGGGGTCGGTTGCGCGTTGCGGCCATCTTGCACATTAGCCCTTGAGCAAGCTATGACGCTCTTTCTACACCACAAGCATGGGGTCGGTTGCGCGTTGCGGCCATCTTGCACATTAGCCCCTGCGCTAGCTGTGACCCTCTTTCTACACCACAAGCATGGGGTCCGTTGCGCGTTGCGGCCATCTTGCACATTAGCCCCTGAGCAAGCTATGACCCTCTTTCTACACCACAAGCATGGGGTCGGTTGCGCGTTGCGGCCATCTTGCACATTAGCCCCTGCGCAAGCTATGACCCTCTTTCTACACCACAAGCATGGGGTCGGATGCGCGTTGCGGCCATCTTGCACATTAGCCCCTGAGCAAGCTATGACCCTCTCTCTACACCACAAGCATGGGGACGGTTGCGCGTTGCGGCCATCTTGCACATTAGCCCCTGAGCAAGCTATGACCCTCTTTCTACACCAAAAGCATGGGGTCGGTTGCGCGTTGCGGCCATCTTGCACATAAGCCCCTGCGCTAGCTATGACCCTCTTTCTACACCACAAGCATGGGGTCGGTTGCGCGTTGCGGCCATCTTGCACATTAGCCCCTGAGCAAGCTATGACCCTCTTTCTACACCACAAGCATGGGGTCGGTTGCGCGTTGCGGCCATCTTGCACATTAGCCCCTGCGCTAGCTATGACCCTCTTTCTACACCACAAGCATGGGGTCAGTTGCGCGTTGCGGCCATCTTGCACATTTGCCCCTGCGCAAGCTATGACTCTCTTTCTACACCACAAGCATGGGGTCGGTTGCGCGTTGCGGCCATCTTGCACATTAGCCCCTGCACTAGCTATGACTCTCTCTGTACACCACAAGCATGGGGTCGTTTGCGCGTTGCGGCCATCTTGCATATTAGCCCCTGCGCTAACTATGACTATCTCTCTACACCACAAGCTTGGGGTCAGTTGCGCGCGGCGGCCATCTTGCTCATTAGCCGCTGCGCTAGCTATGACTCTCTCCCTACACCCCAAGCATGGGGTTGGTTGCACGCGGCGGCCATCTTGCGCATTAGCCCCTGCGCTATCTATGAGTCTCTCTCTACACCACAAGCATGGGGTCAGTGGCGCGCGGCAGCCATGTTGCGCATTTGCCCCTGCGCTAGATTTGACCCTCTCTCTCTCTACACCACAAGCATGGGGTCAATTGCGCGCGGTGGGCATCTTGCACATTAGCTCATGAGCAAGCTATGACCCTCATTCTACACCACAAGCATGGGGTCGGTTGCGCGCGGCGGCCATCTTGCAAATTAGCCCCTGAGCAAGCTATCACTCTCTTTCTACACCACAAGCATGGGGTCACTTGCGCGTTGCGGCCATCTTGCGCATTAGCCCCTGCGCTAGCAATGACCCTCTTCCTACACCACAAGCTTGGGGTCAATTGCGCGCGGTGGGCATCTTGCATATTAGCCTCTGCGCTAGCTATGACCCTCCTTCTACACCACAAGCATGGGGTTGGTTGCGCGCGGCGGCCATCTTGCGCATTAGCCCCTGAGCAAGCTATGACTCTCTTTCTACACCACAAGCATGGGGTCACTTGCGCGTTGCGGGCATCTTGCGCATTTGCCCCTGCGCTAGCATTGACCCTCTCTCTTTCTACACTACAAGCTTGGGGTCAGTGGCGCGCGGTGGGCATCTTGCGCATTAGCCCCTGAGCAAGCTATGACCCTCTTTCTACACCACAAGCATGGGGTCGGTTGTGTGTTGCGGCCATCTTGCGCATTAGCCCCTGCGCTAGCTATGACCCTCTTTCTATACCACAAGCATGGGGTCGGTTGTGTGTTGCGGCCATCTTGCACATTAGCCCCTGAGCAAGCTATGACCCTCTTTCTACACCACAAGCATGGGGTCGGTTGTGTGTTGCGGCCATCTTGCGCATTAGCCCCTGCGCTAGCTATGACCCTCTTTCTATACCACAAGCATGGGGTCGGTTGTGTGTTGCGGCCATCTTGCACATTAGCCCCTGAGCAAGCTATGACCCTCTTTCTACACCACAAGCATGGGGTCGGTTGTGTGTTGCGGCCATCTTGCACATTAGCCCCTGCGCTAGCTATGACCCTCTTTCTACACCACAAGCATGGGGTCGGTTGCGCGTTGCGGCCATCTTGCACATTAGCCCCTGAGCAAGCTATGTCTCTCTTTCTACACCACAAGCATGGGGTCGGTTGCGCGTTGCGGCCATCTTGCACATTAGCCCCTGCGCAAGCTATGACCCTCTTTCTACACCACAAGCATGGGGTCGGATGCGCATTGCAGCCGTCTTGCACATTAGCCCCTGAGCAAGCTATGACCCTCTCTCTACACCACAAGCATGGGGTCGGTTGTGTGTTGCGGCCATCTTGCACATTAGCCCCTGAGCAAGCTATGACCCTCTTTCTACACCACAAGCATGGGGTCGGATGCGCATTGCAGCCGTCTTGCACATTAGCCCCTGAGCAAGCTATGACCCTCTCTCTACACCACAAGCATGGGGTCTGTTGCGCGTTGCGGCCATCTTGCGCATTAGCCCCTGAGCAAGCTATGACCCTCTTTCTACACCACAAGCATGGGGTCGGATGCGCGTTGCGGCCATCTTGCACATTAGCCCCAGCGCTAGCATTGACCCTCTCTCTCTCTACACATCAAGCATGGGGTCGGTTGCGCGTTGCAGCCATCTTGCACATTAGCCCCTGAGCAAGCTATGACCCTCTTTCTACACCACAAGCATGGGGTCGGTTGCGCGTTGCGGCCATCTTGCACATTAGCCCCAGCGCTAGCTATGACCCTCTTTCTACACCACAAGCATGGGGTCGGTTGCGCGTTGCGGCCTTCTTGCACATTAGCCCTTGAGCAAGCTATGACGCTCATTCTACACCACAAGCATGGGGTCGGTTGCGCGTTGCGGCCATCTTGCACATTAGCCCCTGCGCTAGCTAAGACCCTCTTTCTACACCACAAGCATGGGGTCGGTTGCGCGTTGCGGCCATCTTGCACATTAGCCCCTGAGCAAGCTATGACCCTCTCTCTACACCACAAGCATGGGGACGGTTGCGCGTTGCGGCCATCTTGCACATTAGCCCCTGAGCAAGCTATGACCCTCTTTCTACACCTCAAGCAGGGGGTTGGTTGCGCGCGGCGGCCATCTTGCGCATTAGCCCCTGAGCAAGCTATGACTCTCTTTCTACACCACAAGCATGGGGTCACTTGCGCGTTGCGGCCATCTTGCGCATTAGCCCCTGCGCTAGCATTGACCCTCTCTCTTTCCACACTACAAGCTTGGGGTCAGTGGCGCGCGGTGGGCATCTTGCGCATTAGCCCCTGAGCAAGCTATGACCCTCTTTCTACACCACAAGCATGGGTTCGGTTGTGTGTTGCGGCCATCTTGCACATTAGCCCCTGCGCTAGCTATGACCCTCTTTCTACACCACAAGCATGGGGTCGGTTGCGCGTTGCGGCCATCTTGCACATTAGCCCCTGAGCAAGCTATGTCTCTCTTTCTACACCACAAGCATGGGGTCGGTTGCGCGTTGCGGCCATCTTGCACATTAGCCCCTGCGCAAGCTATGACCCTCTTTCTACACCACAAGCATGGGGTCGGATGCGCATTGCGGCCGTCTTGCACATTAGCCCCTGAGCAAGCTATGACCCTCTCTCTACACCACAAGCATGGGGTCTGTTGCGCGTTGCTGCCATCTTGCACATTAGCCCCTGAGCAAGCTATGACCCTCTTTCTACACCACAAGCATGGGGTCGGTTGCGCGTTGCAGCCATCTTGCACATTAGCCCCTGCGCTAGCTATGACCCTCTTTCTACACCACAAGCATGGGGTCGGTTGCGCGTTGCGGCCATCTTGCACATTAGCCCTTGAGCAAGCTATGACGCTCTTTCTACACCACAAGCATGGGGTCGGTTGCGCGTTGCGGCCATCTTGCACATTAGCCCCTGCGCTAGCTGTGACCCTCTTTCTACACCACAAGCATGGGGTCCGTTGCGCGTTGCGGCCATCTTGCACATTAGCCCCTGAGCAAGCTATGACCCTCTTTCTACACCACAAGCATGGGGTCGGTTGCGCGTTGCGGCCATCTTGCACATTAGCCCCTGCGCAAGCTATGACCCTCTTTCTACACCACAAGCATGGGGTCGGATGCGCGTTGCGGCCATCTTGCACATTAGCCCCTGAGCAAGCTATGACCCTCTCTCTACACCACAAGCATGGGGACGGTTGCGCGTTGCGGCCATCTTGCACATTAGCCCCTGAGCAAGCTATGACCCTCTTTCTACACCAAAAGCATGGGGTCGGTTGCGCGTTGCGGCCATCTTGCACATAAGCCCCTGCGCTAGCTATGACCCTCTTTCTACACCACAAGCATGGGGTCGGTTGCGCGTTGCGGCCATCTTGCACATTAGCCCCTGAGCAAGCTATGACCCTCTTTCTACACCACAAGCATGGGGTCGGTTGCGCGTTGCGGCCATCTTGCACATTAGCCCCTGCGCTAGCTATGACCCTCTTTCTACACCACAAGCATGGGGTCAGTTGCGCGTTGCGGCCATCTTGCACATTTGCCCCTGCGCAAGCTATGACTCTCTTTCTACACCACAAGCATGGGGTCGGTAGCGCGTTGCGGCCATCTTGCACATTAGCCCCTGCACTAGCTATGACTCTCTCTGTACACCACAAGCATGGGGTCGTTTGCGCGTTGCGGCCATCTTGCATATTAGCCCCTGCGCTAACTATGACTATCTCTCTACACCACAAGCTTGGGGTCAGTTGCGCGCGGCGGCCATCTTGCTCATTAGCTGCTGCGCTAGCTATGACTCTCTCCCTACACCCCAAGCATGGGGTTGGTTGCACGCGGCGGCCATCTTGCGCATTAGCCCCTGCGCTATCTATGAGTCTCTCTCTACACCACAAGCATGGGGTCAGTGGCGCGCGGCAGCCATGTTGCGCATTTGCCCCTGCGCTAGATTTGACCCTCTCTCTCTCTACACCACAAGCATGGGGTCAATTGCGCGCGGTGGGCATCTTGCACATTAGCTCATGAGCAAGCTATGACCCTCATTCTACACCACAAGCATGGGGTCGGTAGCGCGCGGCGGCCATCTTGCAAATTAGCCCCTGAGCAAGCTATCACTCTCTTTCTACACCACAAGCATGGGGTCACTTGCGCGTTGCAGCCATCTTGCGCATTAGCCCCTGCGCTAGCAATGACCCTCTTCCTACACCACAAGCTTGGGGTCAATTGCGCGCGGTGGGCATCTTGCATATTAGCCTCTGCGCTAGCTATGACCCTCTTTCTACACCACAAGCATGGGGTTGGTTGCGCGCGGCGGCCATCTTGCGCATTAGCCCCTGAGCAAGCTATGACTCTCTTTCTACACCACAAGCATGGGGTCACTTGCGCGTTGCGGGCATCTTGCGCATTTGCCCCTGCGCTAGCATTGACCCTCTCTCTTTCTACACTACAAGCTTGGGGTCAGTGGCGCGCGGTGGGCATCTTGCGCATTAGCCCCTGAGCAAGCTATGACCCTCTTTCTACACCACAAGCATGGGGTCGGTTGTGTGTTGCGGCCATCTTGCGCATTAGCCCCTGCGCTAGCTATGTCCCTCTTTCTATACCACAAGCATGGGGTCGGTTGTGTGTTGCGGCCATCTTGCACATTAGCCCCTGAGCAAGCTATGACCCTCTTTCTACACCACAAGCATGGGGTCGGTTGTGTGTTGCGGCCATCTTGCGCATTAGCCCCTGCGCTAGCTATGACCCTCTTTCTATACCACAAGCATGGGGTCGGTTGTGTGTTGCGGCCATCTTGCACATTAGCCCCTGAGCAAGCTATGTCTCTCTTTCTACACCACAAGCATGGGGTCGGTTGCGCGTTGCGGCCATCTTGCACATTAGCCCCTGCGCAATCTATGACCCTCTTTCTACACCACAAGCATGGGGTCGGATGCGCATTGCAGCCGTCTTGCACATTAGCCCCTGAGCAAGCTATGACCCTCTCTCTACACCACAAGCATGGGGTCGGTTGTGTGTTGCGGCCATCTTGCACATTAGCCCCTGAGCAAGCTATGACCCTCTTTCTACACCACAAGCATGGGGTCGGATGCGCATTGCAGCCGTCTTGCACATTAGCCCCTGAGCAAGCTATGACCCTCTCTCTACACCACAAGCATGGGGTCTGTTGCGCGTTGCGGCCATCTTGCGCATTAGCCCCTGAGCAAGCTATGACCCTCTTTCTACACCACAAGCATGGGGTCGGATGCGCGTTGCGGCCATCTTGCACATTAGCCCCAGCGCTAGCATTGACCCTCTCTCTCTCTACACATCAAGCATGGGGTCGGTTGCGCGTTGCAGCCATCTTGCACATTAGCCCCTGAGCAAGCTATGACCCTCTTTCTACACCACAAGCATGGGGTCGGTTGCGCGTTGCGGCCATCTTGCACATTAGCCCCAGCGCTAGCTATGACCCTCTTTCTACACCACAAGCATGGGGTCGGTTGCGCGTTGCGGCCTTCTTGCACATTAGCCCTTGAGCAAGCTATGACGCTCATTCTACACCACAAGCATGGGGTCGGTTGCGCGTTGCGGCCATCTTGCACATTAGCCCCTGCGCAAGCTATGACCCTCTTTCTACACCACAAGCATGGGGTCGGATGCGCGTTGCGGCCATCTTGCACATTAGCCCCTGAGCAAGCTATGACCCTCTCTCTACACCACAAGCATGGGGACGGTTGCGCGTTGCGGCCATCTTGCACATTAGCCCCTGAGCAAGCTATGACCCTCTTTCTACACCAAAAGCATGGGGTCGGTTGCGCGTTGCGGCCATCTTGCACATAAGCCCCTGCGCTAGCTATGACCCTCTTTCTACACCACAAGCATGGGGTCGGTTGCGCGTTGCGGCCATCTTGCACATTAGCCCCTGAGCAAGCTATGACCCTCTTTCTACACCACAAGCATGGGGTCGGTTGCGCGTTGCGGCCATCTTGCACATTAGCCCCTGCGCTAGCTATGACCCTCTTTCTACACCACAAGCATGGGGTCAGTTGCGCGTTGCGGCCATCTTGCACATTTGCCCCTGCGCAAGCTATGACTCTCTTTCTACACCACAAGCATGGGGTCGGTTGCGCGTTGCGGCCATCTTGCAGATTAGCCCCTGCACTAGCTATGACTCTCTCTGTACACCACAAGCATGGGGTCGTTTGCGCGTTGCGGCCATCTTGCATATTAGCCCCTGCGCTAACTATGACTATCTCTCTACACCACAAGCTTGGGGTCAGTTGCGCGCGGCGGCCATCTTGCTCATTAGCCGCTGCGCTAGCTATGACTCTCTCCCTACACCCCAAGCATGGGGTTGGTTGCACGCGGCGGCCATCTTGCGCATTAGCCCCTGCGCTATCTATGAGTCTCTCTCTACACCACAAGCATGGGGTCAGTGGCGCGCGGCAGCCATGTTGCGCATTTGCCCCTGCGCTAGATTTGACCCTCTCTCTCTCTACACCACAAGCATGGGGTCAATTGCGCGCGGTGGGCATCTTGCACATTAGCTCATGAGCAAGCTATGACCCTCATTCTACACCACAAGCATGGGGTCGGTTGCGCGCGGCGGCCATCTTGCAAATTAGCCCCTGAGCAAGCTATCACTCTCTTTCTACACCACAAGCATGGGGTCACTTGCGCGTTGCGGCCATCTTGCGCATTAGCCCCTGCGCTAGCAATGACCCTCTTCCTACACCACAAGCTTGGGGTCAATTGCGCGCGGTGGGCATCTTGCATATTAGCCTCTGCGCTAGCTATGACCCTCCTTCTACACCACAAGCATGGGGTTGGTTGCGCGCGGCGGCCATCTTGCGCATTAGCCCCTGAGCAAGCTATGACTCTCTTTCTACACCACAAGCATGGGGTCACTTGCGCGTTGCGGGCATCTTGCGCATTTGCCCCTGCGCTAGCATTGACCCTCTCTCTTTCTACACTACAAGCTTGGGGTCAGTGGCGCGCGGTGGGCATCTTGCGCATTAGCCCCTGAGCAAGCTATGACCCTCTTTCTACACCACAAGCATGGGGTCGGTTGTGTGTTGCGGCCATCTTGCGCATTAGCCCCTGCGCTAGCTATGACCCTCTTTCTATACCACAAGCATGGGGTCGGTTGTGTGTTGCGGCCATCTTGCACATTAGCCCCTGAGCAAGCTATGACCCTCTTTCTACACCACAAGCATGGGGTCGGTTGTGTGTTGCGGCCATCTTGCGCATTAGCCCCTGCGCTAGCTATGACCCTCTTTCTATACCACAAGCATGGGGTCGGTTGTGTGTTGCGGCCATCTTGCACATTAGCCCCTGAGCAAGCTATGACCCTCTTTCTACACCACAAGCATGGGGTCGGTTGTGTGTTGCGGCCATCTTGCACATTAGCCCCTGCGCTAGCTATGACCCTCTTTCTACACCACAAGCATGGGGTCGGTTGCGCGTTGCGGCCATCTTGCACATTAGCCCCTGAGCAAGCTATGTCTCTCTTTCTACACCACAAGCATGGGGTCGGTTGCGCGTTGCGGCCATCTTGCACATTAGCCCCTGCGCAAGCTATGACCCTCTTTCTACACCACAAGCATGGGGTCGGATGCGCATTGCAGCCGTCTTGCACATTAGCCCCTGAGCAAGCTATGACCCTCTCTCTACACCACAAGCATGGGGTCGGTTGTGTGTTGCGGCCATCTTGCACATTAGCCCCTGAGCAAGCTATGACCCTCTTTCTACACCACAAGCATGGGGTCGGATGCGCATTGCAGCCGTCTTGCACATTAGCCCCTGAGCAAGCTATGACCCTCTCTCTACACCACAAGCATGGGGTCTGTTGCGCGTTGCGGCCATCTTGCGCATTAGCCCCTGAGCAAGCTATGACCCTCTTTCTACACCACAAGCATGGGGTCGGATGCGCGTTGCGGCCATCTTGCACATTAGCCCCAGCGCTAGCATTGACCCTCTCTCTCTCTACACATCAAGCATGGGGTCGGTTGCGCGTTGCAGCCATCTTGCACATTAGCCCCTGAGCAAGCTATGACCCTCTTTCTACACCACAAGCATGGGGTCGGTTGCGCGTTGCGGCCATCTTGCACATTAGCCCCAGCGCTAGCTATGACCCTCTTTCTACACCACAAGCATGGGGTCGGTTGCGCGTTGCGGCCTTCTTGCACATTAGCCCTTGAGCAAGCTATGACGCTCATTCTACACCACAAGCATGGGGTCGGTTGCGCGTTGCGGCCATCTTGCACATTAGCCCCTGCGCTAGCTAAGACCCTCTTTCTACACCACAAGCATGGGGTCGGTTGCGCGTTGCGGCCATCTTGCACATTAGCCCCTGAGCAAGCTATGACCCTCTCTCTACACCACAAGCATGGGGACGGTTGCGCGTTGCGGCCATCTTGCACATTAGCCCCTGAGCAAGCTATGACCCTCTTTCTACACCTCAAGCAGGGGGTTGGTTGCGCGCGGCGGCCATCTTGCGCATTAGCCCCTGAGCAAGCTATGACTCTCTTTCTACACCACAAGCATGGGGTCACTTGCGCGTTGCGGCCATCTTGCGCATTAGCCCCTGCGCTAGCATTGACCCTCTCTCTTTCCACACTACAAGCTTGGGGTCAGTGGCGCGCGGTGGGCATCTTGCGCATTAGCCCCTGAGCAAGCTATGACCCTCTTTCTACACCACAAGCATGGGTTCGGTTGTGTGTTGCGGCCATCTTGCACATTAGCCCCTGCGCTAGCTATGACCCTCTTTCTACACCACAAGCATGGGGTCGGTTGCGCGTTGCGGCCATCTTGCACATTAGCCCCTGAGCAAGCTATGTCTCTCTTTCTACACCACAAGCATGGGGTCGGTTGCGCGTTGCGGCCATCTTGCACATTAGCCCCTGCGCAAGCTATGACCCTCTTTCTACACCACAAGCATGGGGTCGGATGCGCATTGCGGCCGTCTTGCACATTAGCCCCTGAGCAAGCTATGACCCTCTCTCTACACCACAAGCATGGGGTCTGTTGCGCGTTGCTGCCATCTTGCACATTAGCCCCTGAGCAAGCTATGACCCTCTTTCTACACCACAAGCATGGGGTCGGTTGCGCGTTGCAGCCATCTTGCACATTAGCCCCTGCGCTAGCTATGACCCTCTTTCTACACCACAAGCATGGGGTCGGTTGCGCGTTGCGGCCATCTTGCACATTAGCCCTTGAGCAAGCTATGACGCTCTTTCTACACCACAAGCATGGGGTCGGTTGCGCGTTGCGGCCATCTTGCACATTAGCCCCTGCGCTAGCTGTGACCCTCTTTCTACACCACAAGCATGGGGTCCGTTGCGCGTTGCGGCCATCTTGCACATTAGCCCCTGAGCAAGCTATGACCCTCTTTCTACACCACAAGCATGGGGTCGGTTGCGCGTTGCGGCCATCTTGCACATTAGCCCCTGCGCAAGCTATGACCCTCTTTCTACACCACAAGCATGGGGTCGGATGCGCGTTGCGGCCATCTTGCACATTAGCCCCTGAGCAAGCTATGACCCTCTCTCTACACCACAAGCATGGGGACGGTTGCGCGTTGCGGCCATCTTGCACATTAGCCCCTGAGCAAGCTATGACCCTCTTTCTACACCAAAAGCATGGGGTCGGTTGCGCGTTGCGGCCATCTTGCACATAAGCCCCTGCGCTAGCTATGACCCTCTTTCTACACCACAAGCATGGGGTCGGTTGCGCGTTGCGGCCATCTTGCACATTAGCCCCTGAGCAAGCTATGACCCTCTTTCTACACCACAAGCATGGGGTCGGTTGCGCGTTGCGGCCATCTTGCACATTAGCCCCTGCGCTAGCTATGACCCTCTTTCTACACCACAAGCATGGGGTCAGTTGCGCGTTGCGGCCATCTTGCACATTTGCCCCTGCGCAAGCTATGACTCTCTTTCTACACCACAAGCATGGGGTCGGTAGCGCGTTGCGGCCATCTTGCACATTAGCCCCTGCACTAGCTATGACTCTCTCTGTACACCACAAGCATGGGGTCGTTTGCGCGTTGCGGCCATCTTGCATATTAGCCCCTGCGCTAACTATGACTATCTCTCTACACCACAAGCTTGGGGTCAGTTGCGCGCGGCGGCCATCTTGCTCATTAGCTGCTGCGCTAGCTATGACTCTCTCCCTACACCCCAAGCATGGGGTTGGTTGCACGCGGCGGCCATCTTGCGCATTAGCCCCTGCGCTATCTATGAGTCTCTCTCTACACCACAAGCATGGGGTCAGTGGCGCGCGGCAGCCATGTTGCGCATTTGCCCCTGCGCTAGATTTGACCCTCTCTCTCTCTACACCACAAGCATGGGGTCAATTGCGCGCGGTGGGCATCTTGCACATTAGCTCATGAGCAAGCTATGACCCTCATTCTACACCACAAGCATGGGGTCGGTAGCGCGCGGCGGCCATCTTGCAAATTAGCCCCTGAGCAAGCTATCACTCTCTTTCTACACCACAAGCATGGGGTCACTTGCGCGTTGCAGCCATCTTGCGCATTAGCCCCTGCGCTAGCAATGACCCTCTTCCTACACCACAAGCTTGGGGTCAATTGCGCGCGGTGGGCATCTTGCATATTAGCCTCTGCGCTAGCTATGACCCTCTTTCTACACCACAAGCATGGGGTTGGTTGCGCGCGGCGGCCATCTTGCGCATTAGCCCCTGAGCAAGCTATGACTCTCTTTCTACACCACAAGCATGGGGTCACTTGCGCGTTGCGGGCATCTTGCGCATTTGCCCCTGCGCTAGCATTGACCCTCTCTCTTTCTACACTACAAGCTTGGGGTCAGTGGCGCGCGGTGGGCATCTTGCGCATTAGCCCCTGAGCAAGCTATGACCCTCTTTCTACACCACAAGCATGGGGTCGGTTGTGTGTTGCGGCCATCTTGCGCATTAGCCCCTGCGCTAGCTATGTCCCTCTTTCTATACCACAAGCATGGGGTCGGTTGTGTGTTGCGGCCATCTTGCACATTAGCCCCTGAGCAACCTATGACCCTCTTTCTACACCACAAGCATGGGGTCGGTTGTGTGTTGCGGCCATCTTGCGCATTAGCCCCTGCGCTAGCTATGACCCTCTTTCTATACCACAAGCATGGGGTCGGTTGTGTGTTGCGGCCATCTTGCACATTAGCCCCTGAGCAAGCTATGTCTCTCTTTCTACACCACAAGCATGGGGTCGGTTGCGCGTTGCGGCCATCTTGCACATTAGCCCCTGCGCAAGCTATGACCCTCTTTCTACACCACAAGCATGGGGTCGGATGCGCATTGCAGCCGTCTTGCACATTAGCCCCTGAGCAAGCTATGACCCTCTCTCTACACCACAAGCATGGGGTCGGTTGTGTGTTGCGGCCATCTTGCACATTAGCCCCTGAGCAAGCTATGACCCTCTTTCTACACCACAAGCATGGGGTCGGATGCGCATTGCAGCCGTCTTGCACATTAGCCCCTGAGCAAGCTATGACCCTCTCTCTACACCACAAGCATGGGGTCTGTTGCGCGTTGCGGCCATCTTGCGCATTAGCCCCTGAGCAAGCTATGACCCTCTTTCTACACCACAAGCATGGGGTCGGATGCGCGTTGCGGCCATCTTGCACATTAGCCCCAGCGCTAGCATTGACCCTCTCTCTCTCTACACATCAAGCATGGGGTCGGTTGCGCGTTGCAGCCATCTTGCACATTAGCCCCTGAGCAAGCTATGACCCTCTTTCTACACCACAAGCATGGGGTCGGTTGCGCGTTGCGGCCATCTTGCACATTAGCCCCAGCGCTAGCTATGACCCTCTTTCTACACCACAAGCATGGGGTCGGTTGCGCGTTGCGGCCTTCTTGCACATTAGCCCTTGAGCAAGCTATGACGCTCATTCTACACCACAAGCATGGGGTCGGTTGCGCGTTGCGGCCATCTTGCACATTAGCCCCTGCGCTAGCTATGACCCTCTTTCTACACCACAAGCATGGGGTCGGTTGCGCGTTGCGGCCATCTTGCACATTAGCCCCTGAGCAAGCTATGACCCTCTCTCTACACCACAAGCATGGGGACGGTTGCGCGTTGCGGCCATCTTGCACATTAGCCCCTGAGCAAGCTATGACCCTCTTTCTACACCAATAGCATGGGGTCGGTTGCGCGTTGCTGCCATCTTGCACATAAGCCCCTGCGCTAGCTATGACCCTCTTTCTACACCACAAGCATGGGGTCGGTTGCGCGTTGCGGCCATCTTGCACATTAGCCCCTGAGCAAGCTATGACCCTCTTTCTACACCACAAGCATGGGGTCGGTTGCGCGTTGCGGCCATCTTGCACATTAGCCCCTGCGCTAGCTATGACCCTCTTTCTACACCACAAGCATGGAGTCAGTTGCGCGTTGCGGCCATCTTGCACATTTGCCCCTGCGCAAGCTATGACTCTCTTTCTACACCACAAGCATGGGGTCGGTTGCGCGTTGCGGCCATCTTGCACATTAGACCCTGCGCTAGCTATGACTCTCTCTCTCTCTACACCACAAGCATGGGGTCGGATGCGCGTTGCGGCCATCTTGCACATTAGCCCCTGCACTAGATATGACTCTCTCTCTACACCACAAGCATGGGGTCGGTTGCGCGCGGTGGCCATCTTGCACATTAGCCCCTGCGCTAGCTATGACTCTCTCTCTCTACACCACAAGCATGGGGTCGGTTGCGCGTTGCGGCCATCTTGCACATAAGCCCCTGCGCTATCTATGAGCCTCTCTCTACACCACAAGCATGGGGTCGGATGCGCGCGGCGGCCATCTTGCACATTAGCCCCTGCGCTAGCTATGATCCTCTCTCTACACCACAAGCAGGGGGTCAGTTGCGAGCGGTGGCCATCTTGCGCATTTGCCCCTGCGCTAGCTATGACTCTCTCCACCACAAGCTTGGGGTCGGTTACGCGCGGCGGCCATCTTGCGCATTAGCCGCTGGGCTAGCTATGACTCTCTCTCTACACCACTAGCATGGGCTTGGTTGCACGCGGCGGCCATCTTGCGCATTAGCCCCTGCGCAAGCTATGACTCTCTCTCTACACCACAAGCATGGGGTAGGTTGCGCGCGGCAGCCATCTTGCACATAAGCCCCTGCGCTATCTATGAGCCTCTCTCTACACCACAAGCATGGGGTCGGTTGCGCGCGGCGGCCATCTTGCACATTAGCCCCTGCGCTAGCTATGACTCTCTCCCTACACCCCAAGCATGGGGTAGGTTGCGCGCGGCAGCCATCTTGCGTATTTGCCCCTGCGCTATCTATGAGCCTCTCTCTACAGCACAAGCATGGGGTCGGTTGCACGCGGCGGCCATCTTGGGCATTAGCCCCTGCGCTATCCATGAGTCTCTCTCTACACCACAAACATGGGGTCGGTTGCACTCGGCGGCCATCTTGCGCATTTGCCCCTGCGCTAGCTATGACTCTCTCTCTACACCACAAGCATGGGGTCGGTTGCGCGCGGCAGCCATCTTGCACATTAGCCCCTGCGCTAGCTATGACTCTCTCCCTACACCCCAAGCATGGGGTAGGTTGCGCGCGGCAGCCATCTTGCGCATTAGCCCCTGCGCTAGCAATGACTCTCTCCCTACACCCCAAGCATGGAGTTGGTTGCACGCGGCGGCCATCTTGCGCATTAGCCCCTGCGCTATCTATGAGTCTCTCTCTACACCACAAGCATGGGGTCAGTGGCGCGCGGCAGCCATGTTGCGCATTTTCCCCTGCGCTAGATATGACCCTCTCTCTCTTTACACCACAAGCATGGGGTCAATTGCGCGCGGTGGGCATCTTGCATATTAGCCCATGAGCAAGCTATGACCCTCATTCTACACCACAAGCAAGGGGTCGGTTGCGCGCGGCGGCCATCTTGCGCATTAGCCCCTGAGCAAGCTATCACTCTCTTTCTACACCACAAGCATGGGGTCACTTGCGCGTTGCGGCCATCTTGCGCATTAGCCCCTGAGCTAGCTATGACCCTCTTTCTACACCACAAGCTTGGGGTCAATTGCGCGCGGTGGGCATCTTGCATATTAGCCCCTGCGCTTGCTATGACCCTCTTTCTACACCACAAGCATGGGAATGGTTGCGCGCGGCGGCCATCTTGCGCATTAGCCCCTGAGCAAGCTATGACTCTCTTTCTACACCACAAGCATGGGGTCACTTGCGCGTTGCGGCCATCTTGCGCATTAGCCCCTGCGCTAGCATTGACCCTCTCTCTTTCCACACTACAAGCTTGGGGTCAGTGGCGCGCGGTGGGCATCTTGCGCATTAGCCCCTGAGCAAACTATGACCCTCTTTCTACACCACAAGCATGGGGTCGGTTGTGTGTTGCGGCCATCTTGCACATTAGCCCCTGCGCTAGCTATGACCCTCTTTCTATACCACAAGCATGGGGTCGGTTGCGCGTTGCGGCAATCTTGCACATTAGCCCCTGAGCAAGCTATGTCTCTCTTTCTACACCACAAGCATGGGGTTGGTTGCGCGCGGCGGCCATCTTGCGCATTAGCCCCTGAGCAAGCTATGACTCTCTTTCTACACCACAAGCATGGGGTCACTTGCGCATTGCGGCCATCTTGCGCATTAGCCCCTGCGCTAGCATTGACCCTCTCTCTTTCCACACTACAAGCTTGGGGTCAGTGGCGCGCGGTGGGCATCTTGCGCATTAGCCCCTGAGCAAGCTATGACCCTCTTTCTACACCACAAGCATGGGGTCGGTTGTGTGTTGCGGCCATCTTGCACATTAGCCCCTGCGCTAGCTATGACCCTCTTTCTACACCACAAGCATGGGGTCGGTTGCGCGTTGCGGCCATCTTGCACATTAGCCCCTGCGCTAGCTATGACCCTCTTTCTACACCACAAGCATGGGGTCGGTTGCGCGTTGCGGCCGTCTTGCACATTAGCCCCTGAGCAAGCTATGACCCTCTCTCTACACCACAAGCATGGGGTCGGTTGCGCGTTGCAGCCATCTTGCACATTAGCCCCTGAGCAAGCTATGACCCTCTTTCTACACCACAAGCATGGGGTCGGTTGCGCGTTGCGGCCATCTTGCACATTAGCCCCTGCGCTAGCTATGACCCTCTTTCTACACCACAAGCATGGGGTCGGTTGCGCGTTGCGGCCATCTTGCACATTAGCCCTTGAGCAAGCTATGACGCTCTTTCTACACCACAAGCATGGGGTCGGTTGCGCGTTGCGGCCATCTTGCACATTAGCCCCTGCGCTAGCTGTGACCCTCTTTCTACACCACAAGCATGGGGTCCGTTGCGCGTTGCGGCCATCTTGCACATTAGCCCCTGAGCAAGCTATGACCCTCTTTCTACTCCACAAGCATGGGGTCGGTTGCGCGTTGCGGCCATCTTGCACATTAGCCCCTGCGCAAGCTATGACCCTCTTTCTACACCACAAGCATGGGGTCGGATGCGCGTTGCGGCCATTTGGCACATTAGCCCCTGAGCAAGCTATGACCCTCTCTCTACACCACAAGCATGGGGACGGTTGCGCGTTGCGGCCATCTTGCACATTAGCCCCTGAGCAAGCTATGACCCTCTTTCTACACCAAAAGCATGGGGTCGGTTGCGCGTTGCGGCCATCTTGCACATAAGCCCCTGCGCTAGCTATGACCCTCTTTCTACACCACAAGCATGGGGTCGGTTGCGCGTTGCGGCCATCTTGCACATTAGCCCCTGAGCAAGCTATGACCCTCTTTCTACACCACAAGCATGGGGTCGGTTGCGCGTTGCGGCCATCTTGCACATTAGCCCCTGCGCTAGCTATGACCCTCTTTCTACACCACAAGCATGGGGTCAGTTGCGCGTTGCGGCCATCTTGCACATTCGCCCCTGCGCAAACTATGACTCTCTTTCTACACCACAAGCATGGGGTCGGTTGCGCGTTGCGGCCATCTTGCACATTAGCCCCTGCACTAGCTATGACTCTCTCTGTACACCACAAGCATGGGGTCGTTTGCGCGTTGCGGCCTTCTTGCATATTAGCCCCTGCGCTAACTATGACTATCTCTCTACACCACAAGCTTGGGGACAGTTGCGCGTGGCGGCCATCTTGCTCATTAGCCGCTGCGCTAGCTATGACTCTCTCTCTACACCACAAGCATGGGGTCGGTTGCGCGTTGCGGCCATCTTGCACATTAGCCCCTGCGCTAGCTATGATCCTCTCTCTACACCACAAGCAGGGGGTCAGTTGCGAGCGGTGGCCATCTTGCGCATTTGCCCCTGCGCTAGCTATGACTCTCTCCACCACAAGCTTGGGGTCGGTTACGCGCGGCGGCCATCTTGCGCATTAGCCGCTGGGCTAGCTATGACTCTCTCTCTACACCACTAGCATGGGCTTGGTTGCACGCGGCGGCCATCTTGCGCATTAGCCCCTGCGCAAGCTATGACTCTCTCTCTACACCACAAGCATGGGGTAGGTTGCGCGCGGCAGCCATCTTGCACATAAGCCCCTGCGCTATCTATGAGCCTCTCTCTACACCACAAGCATGGGGTCGGTTGCGCGCGGCGGCCATCTTGCACATTAGCCCCTGCGCTAGCTATGACTCTCTCCCTACACCCCAAGCATGGGGTAGGTTGCGCGCGGCAGCCATCTTGCGTATTTGCCCCTGCGCTATCTATGAGCCTCTCTCTACAGCACAAGCATGGGGTCGGTTGCACGCGGCGGCCATCTTGGGCATTAGCCCCTGCGCTATCCATGAGTCTCTCTCTACACCACAAACATGGGGTCGGTTGCACTCGGCGGCCATCTTGCGCATTTGCCCCTGCGCTAGCTATGACTCTCTCTCTACACCACAAGCATAGGGTCGGTTGCGCGCGGCAGCCATCTTGCACATTAGCCCCTGCGCTAGCTATGACTCTCTCCCTACACCCCAAGCATGGGGTAGGTTTCGCGCGGCAGCCATCTTGCGCATTAGCCCCTGCGCTATCTATGAGCCTCTCTCTACAACACAAGCATGGGGTCGGTTGCACGAGGCGGCCATCTTGGGCATTAGCCCCTGCGCTATCTATGAGTCTCTCTCTACACCACAAACATGGGGTCGGTTGCACTCGGCGGCCATCTTGCGCATTTTCTCCTGCGCTAGCTATGACTCTCTCTCTACACCACAAGCATTGGGTCGGTTGCGCGCGGCAGCCATCTTGCACATTAGCCCCTGCGCTAGCAATGACTCTCTCCCTACACCCCAAGCATGGAGTTGGTTGCACGCGGCGGCCATCTTGCGCATTAGCCCCTGCGCTATCTATGAGTCTCTCTCTACACCACAAGCATGGGGTCAGTGGCGCGCGGCAGCCATGTTGCGCATTTTCCCCTGCGCTAGATATGACCCTCTCTCTCTTTACACCACAAGCATGGGGTCAATTGCGCGCGGTGGGCATCTTGCACATTAGCCCATGAGCAAGCTATGACCCTCATTCTACACCACAAGCAAGGGGTCGGTTGCGCGCGGCGGCCATCTTGCGCATTAGCCCCTGAGCAAGCTATCACTCTCTTTCTACACCACAAGCATGGGGTCACTTGCGCGTTGCGGCCATCTTGCGCATTAGCCCCTGCGCTAGCTATGACCCTCTTTCTACACCACAAGCTTGGGGTCAATTGCGCGCGGTGGGCATCTTGCATATTAGCCCCTGCGCTTGCTATGACCCTCTTTCTACACCACAAGCATGGGAATGGTTGCGCGCGGCGGCCATCTTGCGCATTAGCCCCTGAGCAAGCTATGACTCTCTTTCTACACCACAAGCATGGGGTCACTTGCGCGTTGCGGCCATCTTGCGCATTAGCCCCTGCGCTAACATTGACCCTCTCTCTTTCCACACTACAAGCTTGGGGTCAGTGGCGCGCGGTGGGCATCTTGCGCATTAGCCCCTGAGCAAACTATGACCCTCTTTCTACACCACAAGCATGGGGTCGGTTGTGTGTTGCGGCCATCTTGCACATTAGCCCCTGCGCTAGCTATGACCCTCTTTCTATACCACAAGCATGGGGTCGGTTGCGCGTTGCGGCAATCTTGCACATTAGCCCCTGAGCAAGCTATGTCTCTCTTTCTACACCACAAGCATGGGGTTGGTTGCGCGCGGCGGCCATCTTGCGCATTAGCCCCTGAGCAAGCTATGACTCTCTTTCTACACCACAAGCATGGGGTCACTTGCGCATTGCGGCCAATTTGCGCATTAGCCCCTGCGCTAGCATTGACCCTCTCTCTTTCCACACTACAAGCTTGGGGTCAGTGGCGCGCGGTGGGCATCTTGCGCATTAGCCCCTGAGCAAGCTATGACCCTCTTTCTACACCACAAGCATGGGGTCGGTTGTGTGTTGCGGCCATCTTGCACATTAGCCCCTGCGCTAGCTATGACCCTCTTTCTACACCACAAGCATGGGGTCGGTTGCGCGTTGCGGCCATCTTGCACATTAGCCCCTGCGCTAGCTATGACCCTCTTTCTACACCACAAGCATGGGGTCGGTTGCGCGTTGCGTCCGTCTTGCACATTAGCCCCTGAGCAAGCTATGACCCTCTCTCTACACCACAAGCATGGGGTCGGTTGCGCGTTGCAGCCATCTTGCACATTAGCCCCTGAGCAAGCTATGACCCTCTTTCTACACCACAAGCATGGGGTCGGTTGCGCGTTGCGGCCATCTTGCACATTAGCCCCTGCGCTAGCTATGACCCTCTTTCTACACCACAAGCATGGGGTCGGTTGCGCGTTGCGGCCATCTTGCACATTAGCCCTTGAGCAAACTATGACGCTCTTTCTACACCACAAGCATGGGGTCGGTTGCGCGTTGCGGCCATCTTGCACATTAGCCCCTGCGCTAGCTGTGACCCTCTTTCTACACCATAAGCATGGGGTCCGTTGCGCGTTCCGGCCATCTTGCACATTAGCCCCTGAGCAAGCTATGACCCTCTTTCTACACCACAAGCATGGGGTCGGTTGCGCGTTGCGGCCATCTTGCACATTAGCCCCTGCGCAAGCTATGACCCTCTTTCTACACCACAAGCATGGGGTCGGATGCGCGTTGCGGCCATTTGGCACATTAGCCCCTGAGCAAGCTATGACCCTCTCTCTACGCCACAAGCATGGGGACGGTTGCGCGTTGCGGCCATCTTGCACATTAGCCCCTGAGCAAGCTATGACCCTCTTTCTACACCAAAAGCATGGGGTCGGTTGCGCGTTGCGGCCATCTTGCACATAAGCCCCTGCGCTAGCTATGACCCTCTTTCTACACCACAAGCATGGGGTCGGTTGCGCGTTGCGGCCATCTTGCACATTAGCCCCTGAGCAAGCTATGACCCTCTTTCTACACCACAAGCATGGGGTCGGTTGCGCGTTGCGGCCATCTTGCACATTAGCCCCTGCGCTAGCTATGACCCTCTTTCTACACCACAAGCATGGGGTCAGTTGCGCGTTGCGGCCATCTTGCACATTCGCCCCTGCGCAAACTATGACTCTCTTTCTACACCACAAGCATGGGGTCGGTTGCGCGTTGCGGCCATCTTGCACATTAGCCCCTGCACTAGCTATGACTCTCTCTGTACACCACAAGCATGGGGTCGTTTGCGCGTTGCGGCCTTCTTGCATATTAGCCCCTGCGCTAACTATGACTATCTCTCTACACCACAAGCTTGGGGACAGTTGCGCGCGGCGGCCATCTTGCTCATTAGCCGCTGCGCTAGCTATGACTCTCTCTCTCTACACCACAAGCATGGGGTCGGTTGCGCGTTGCGGCCATCTTGCACATTAGCCCCTGCGCTAGCTATGATCCTCTCTCAACACCACAAGCATGGGGTCAGTTGCGCGCGGTGGCCATCTTGCGCATTTGCCCCTGCGCTAGCTATGACTCTCTCCACCACAAGCTTGGGGTCGGTTACGCGCGGCGGCCATCTTGCGCATTAGCCGCTGGGCTAGCTATGACTCTCTCTCTACACCACAAGCAAGGGCTTGGTTGCACGCGGCGGCCATCTTGCGCATTAGCCCCTGCGCAAGCTATGACTCTCTCTCTACACCACAAGCATGGGGTAGGTTGCGCGCGGCAGCCATCTTGTACATAAGCCCCTGCGCTATCTATAAGCCTCTCTCTACACCACAAGCATCGGGTCGGTTGCGCGCGGCGGCCATCTTGCACATTAGCCCCTGCGCTAGCTATGACTCTCTCCCTACACCCCAAGCATGGGGTAGGTTGCGCGCGGCAGCCATCTTGCGCATTTGCCCCTGCGCTATCTATGAGCCTCTCTCTACAGCACAAGCATGGGGTCGGTTGCACGCGGCGGCCATCTTAGGCATTAGCCCCTGCGCTATCTATGAGTCTCTCTCTACACCACAAACATGGGGTCGGTTGCACTCGGCGGCCATCTTGCGCATTTGCCCCTGCGCTAGCTATGACTCTCTCTCTACACCACAAGCATGGGGTCGGTTGCGCGCGGCAGCCATCTTGCACATTAGCCCCTGCGCTAGCTATGACTCTCTCCCTACACCCCAAGCATGGGGTAGGTCGCGCGCGGCAGCCATCTTGCGCATTAGCCCCTGCGCTATCTATGAGCCTCTCTCTACACCACAAGCATGGGGTCGGTTGCACGAGGCGGCCATCTTGGGCATTAGACCCTGCGCTATCTATGAGTCTCTCTCTACACCACAAACATGGGGTCGGTTGCACTCGGCGGCCATCTTGCGCATTTTCTCCTGCGCTAGCTATGACTCTCTCTCTACACCACAAGCATTGGGTCGGTTGCGCGCGGCAGCCATCTTGCACATTAGCCCCTGCGCTAGCTATGACTCTCTCCCTACACCCCAAGCATGGGGTTGGTTGCACGCGGCGGCCATCTTGCGCATTAGCCCCTGCGCTATCTATGAGTCTCTCTCTACACCACAAGCATGGGGTCAGTGGCGCGCGGCAGCCATGTTGCGCATTTTCCCCTGCGCTAGATTTGACCCTCTCTCTCTCTACACCACAAGCATGGGGTCAATTGCGCGCGGTGGGCATCTTGCACATTTGCCCATGAGCAAGCTATGACCCTCATTCTACACCACAAGCATGGGGTCGGTTGCGCGCGGCGGCCATCTTGCGAATTAGCCCCTGAGCAAGCTATCACTCTCTTTCTACACCACAAGCATGGGGTCACTTGCGCGTTGCGGCCATCTTGCGCATTAGGCCCTGCGCTAGCAATGACCCTCTTCCTACACCACAAGCTTGGGGTCAATTGCGCGAGGTGGGCATCTTGCATATTAGCCTCTGCGCTAGCTATGACCCTCTTTCTACACCACAAGCATGGGGTTGGTTGCGCGCGCGGCCATCTTGCGCATTAGCCCCTGAGCAAGCTATGACTCTCTTTCTACACCACAAGCATGGGGTCACTTGCGCGTTGCGGCCATCTTGCGCATTAGCCCCTGCGCTAGCATTGACCCTCTCTCTTTCTACACTACAAGCTTAGGGTCAGTGGCGCGCGGTGGGCATCTTGCGCATTAGCCCCTGAGCAAGCTATGACCCTCTTTCTACACCACAAGCATGGGGTCGGTTGTGTGTTGCGGCCATCTTGCACATTAGCCCCTGCGCTAGCTATGACCCTCTTTCTACACCACAAGCATGGGGTCGGTTGCGCGTTGCGGCCATCTTGCACATTAGCCCCTGAGCAAGCTATGTCTCTCTTTCTACACCACAAGCATGGGGTCGGTTGCGCGTTGCGGCCATCTTGCACATTAGCCCCTGCGCAAGCTATGACCCTCTTTCTACACCACAAGCATGGGGTCGGATGCGCATTGCGGCCGTCTTGCACATTAGCCCCTGAGCAAGCTATGACCCTCTCTCAACACCACAAGCATGGGGTCGGTTGCGCGTTGCGGCCATCTTGCGCATTAGCTCCTGAGCAAGCTATGACCCTCTTTCTACACCACAAGCATGGGGTCGGTTGTGTGTTGCGGCCATCTTGCACATTAGCCCCTGCGCTAGCTATGACCCTCTTTCTACACCACAAGCATGGGGTCGGTTGCGCGTTGCGGCCATCTGGCACATTAGCCCCTGAGCAAGCTATGTCTCTCTTTCTACACCACAAGCATGGGGTCGGTTGCGCGTTGCGGCCATCTTGCACATTAGCCCCTGCGCAAGCTATGACCCTCTTTCTACACCACAAGCATGGGGTCGGATGCGCATTGCGGCCGTCTTGCACATTAGCCCCTGAGCAAGCTATGACCCTCTCTCTACACCACAAGCATGGGGTCGGTTGCGCGTTGCAGCCATCTTGCACATTAGCCCCTGAGCAAGCTATGACCCTCTTTCTACACCACAAGCATGGGGTCGGTTGCGCGTTGCGGCCATCTTGCACATTAGCCCCTGCGCTAGCTATGACCCTCTTTCTACACCACAAGCATGGGGTCGGTTGCGCGTTGCGGCCATCTTGCACATTAGCCCTTGAGCAAGCTATGACGCTCTTTCTACACCACAAGCATGGGGTCGGTTGCGCGTTGCGGCCATCTTGCACATTAGCTCCTGCGCTAGCTATGACCCTCTTTCTACACCACAAGCATGGGGTCGGTTGCGCGTTGCGGCCATCTTGCACATTAGCCCCTGAGCAAGCTATGACCCTCTCTCTACACCACAAGCATGGGGACGGTTGCGCGTTGCGGCCATCTTGCACATTAGCCCCTGAGCAAGCTATGACCCTCTTTCTACACCAAAAGCATGGGGTCGGTTGCGCGTTGCAGCCATCTTGCACATAAGCCCCTGCGCTAGCTATGACCCTCTTTCTACACCACAAGCATGGGGTCGGTTGCGCGTTGCGGCCATCTTGCACATTAGCCCCTGAGCAAGCTATGACCCTCTTTCTACACCGCAAGCATGGGGTCGGTTGCGCGTTGCGGCCATCTTGCACATTAGCCCCTGCGCTAGCTATGACCCTCTTTCTACACCACAAGCATGGGGTCAGTTGCGCGTTGCGGCCATTTTGCACATTTGCCCCTGCGCAAGCTATGACTCTCTTTCTACACCACAAGCATGGGGTCGGTTGCGCGTTGCGGCCATCTTGCACATTAGCCCCTGCGCTAGCTATGACTCTCTCTCTCTCTACACCACAAGCATGGGGTCGGATGCGCGTTGCGGCCATCTTGCACATTAGCCCCTGCACTAGATATGACTCTCTCTCTACACCACAAGCATGGGGTCGGTTGCGCGCGGTGGCCATCTTGCACATTAGCCCCTGCGCTAGCTATGACTCTCTCTCTCTACACCACAAGCATGGGGTCGGTTGCGCGTTGCGGCCATCTTGCACATTAGCCCCTGCACTAGCTATGACTCTCTCTGTACACCACAAGCATGGGGTCGTTTGCGCGTTGCGGCCATCTTGCATATTAGCCCCTGCGCTAACTATGACTATCTCTCTACACCACAAGCTTGGGGTCAGTTGCGCGCGGCGGCCATCTTGCTCATTAGCCGCTGCGCTAGCTATGACTCTCTCTCTACACCACAAGCATGGGGTCGGTTGCGCGTTGCGGCCATCTTTCACATTAGCCCCTGCGCTAGCTATGATCCTCTCTCTACACCACAAGCATGGGGTCAGTTGCGAGCGGTGGCCATCTTGCGCATTTGCCCCTGCGCTAGCTATGACTCTCTCCACCACAAGCTTGGGGTCCGTTACGCGCGGCGGCCATCTTGCGCATTAGCCGCTGGGCTAGCTATGACTCTCTCTCTACACCACAAGCATGGGCTTGGTTGCACGCGGCGGCCATCTTGCGCATTAGCCCCTGCGCAAGCTATGACTCTCTCTCTACACCACAAGCATGAGGTAGGTTGCGCGCGGCAGCCATCTTGCACATAAACCCCTGCGCTATCTATGAGCCTCTCTCTACACCACAAGCTTGGGGTCGGTTGCGCGTTGCAGCCATCTTGCACATTAGCCCCTGAGCAAGCTATGACCCTCTTTCTACACCACAAGCATGGGGTCGGTTGCGCGTTGCGGCCATCTTGCACATTAGTCCCTGCGCTAGCTATGACCCTCTTTCTACACCACAAGCATGGGGTCGGTTGCGCGTTGCGGCCATCTTGCACATTAGCCCTTGAGCAAGCTATGACGCTCTTTCTACACCACAAGCATGGGGTCGGTTGCGCGTTGCGGCCATCTTGCACATTAGCCCCTGCGCTAGCTGTGACCCTCTTTCTACACCACAAGCATGGGGTCCGTTGCGCGTTGCGGCCATCTTGCACATTAGCCCCTGAGCAAGCTATGACCCTCTTTCTACACCACAAGCATGGGGTCGGTTGCGCGTTGCGGCCATCTTGCACATTAGCCCCTGCGCAAGCTATGACCCTCTTTCTACACCACAAGCATGGGGTCGGATGCGCGTTGCGGCCATCTTGCACATTAGCCCCTGAGCAAGCTATGACCCTCTCTCTACACCACAAGCATGGGGACGGTTGCGCGTTGCGGCCATCTTGCACATTAGCCCCTGAGCAAGCTATGACCCTCTTTCTACACCAAAAGCATGGGGTCGGTTGTGCGTTGCGGCCATCTTGCACATAAGCCCCTGCGCTAGCTATGACCCTCTTTCTACACCACAAGCATGGGGTCGGTTGCGCGTTGCGGCCATCTTGCCCATTAGCCCCTGAGCAAGCTATGACCCTCTTTCTACACCACAAGCATGGGGTCGGTTGCGCGTTGCGGCCATCTTGCACATTAGCCCCTGCGCTAGCTATGACCCTCTTTCTACACCACAAGCATGGGGTCAGTTGCGCGTTGCGGCCATCTTGCACATTTGCCCCTGCGCAAGCTATGACTCTCTTTCTACACCACAAGCATGGGGTCGGTTGCGCGTTGCGGCCATCTTGCACATTAGCCCCTGCACTAGCTATGACTCTCTCTGTACACCACAAGCATGGGGTCGTTTGCGCGTTGCGGCCATCTTGCATATTAGCCCCTGCGCTAACTATGACTATCTCTCTACACCACAAGCTTGGGGTCAGTTGCGCGCGGCGGCCATCTTGCTCATTAGCCGCTGCGCTAGCTATGACTCTCTCTCTACACCACAAGCATGGGGTCGGTGTCGCGTTGCGGCCATCTTGCACATTAGCCCCTGCGCTAACTATGATCCTCTCTCAACACCACAAGCATGGGGTCAGTTGCGCGCGGTGGCCATCTTGCGCATTTGCCCCTGCGCTAGCTATGACTCTCTCCACCACAAGCTTGGGGTCGGTTACGCGCGGCGGCCATCTTGCGCATTAGCCGCTGGGCTAGTTATGACTTTCTCTCTACACCACAAGCATGGGCTTGGTTGCACGCGGCGGCCATCTTGCGCATTAGCCCCTGCGCAAGCTATGACTCTCTCTCTACAGCAAAAGCATGGGGTAGGTTGCGCGCGGCAGCCATCTTGCACATAAGCCCCTGCGCTATCTATGAGCCTCTCTCTACACCACAAGCATGGGGTCGGTTGCGCGCGGCGGCCATCTTGCACATTAGCCCCTGCGCTAGCTATGACTCTCTCCCTACACCCCAAGCATGGGGTAGGTTGCGCGCGGCAGCCATCTTTTGCATTTGCCCCTGCGCTATCTATGAGCCTCTCTCTACAGCACAAGCATGGGGTCGGTTGCACGCGGCGGCCATCTTGGGCATTAGCCCCTGCGCTATCTATGAGTCTCCCTCTACACCACAAACATGGGGTCGGTTGCACTCGGCGGCCATCTTGCGCATTTGCCCCTGCGCTAGCTATGACTCTCTCTCTACACCACAAGCATGGGGTCGGTTGCGCGCGGCAGCCATCTTGCACATTAGCCCCTGCGCTAGCTATGACTCTCTCCCTACACCCCCAAGCATGGGGTAGGTCGCGCGCGGCAGCCATCTTGCGCATTAGCCCCTGCGCTATCTATGAGCCTCTCTCTACACCACAAACATGGGGTCGGTTGCACTCGGCGGCCATCTTGCGCATTTTCTCCTGCGCTAGCTATGACTCTCTCTCTACACCACAAGCATTGGGTCGGTTGCGCGCGGCAGCCATCTTGCACATTAGCCCCTGCGCTAGCTATGACTCTCTCCCTACACCCCAAGCATGGGGTTGGTTGCACGCGGCGGCCATCTTGCGCATTAGCCCCTGCGCTATCTATGAGTCTCTCTCTACACCACAAGCATGGGGTCAGTGGCGCGCGGCAGCCATGTTGCGCATTTGCCCCTGCGCTAGATATGACCCTCTCTCTCTCTACACCACAAGCATGGGGTCAATTGCGCGCGGTGGGCATCTTGCACATTAGCCCATGAGCAAGCTATGACCCTCATTCTACACCACAAGCATGGGGTCGGTTGCGCGCGGCGGCCATCTTGCGAATTAGCCCCTGAGCAAGCTATCACTCTCTATCTACACCACAAGCATGGGGTCACTTGCGCGTTGCGGCCATCTTGCGCATTAGCCCCTGCGCTAGCAATGACCCTCTTCCTACACCACAAGCTTGGGGTCGGTTGCGCGTTGCGGCCATCTTGCACATTAGCCCCTGAGCAAGCTATGTCTCTCTTTCTACACCACAAGCATGGGGTCGGTTGCGCGTTGCGGCCATCTTGCACATTAGCCCCTGCGCAAGCTATGACCCTCTTTCTACACCACAAGCATGGGGTCGGATGCGCATTGCGGCCGTCTTGCACATTAGCCCCTGAGCAAGCTATGACCCTCTCTCTACACCACAAGCATGGGGTCGGTTGCGCGTTGCAGCCATCTTGCACATTAGCCCCTGAGCAAGCTATGACCCTCTTTCTACACCACAAGCATGGGGTCGGTTGCGCGTTGCGGCCATCTTGCACATTAGCCCCTGCGCTAGCTATGACCCTCTTTCTACACCACAAGCATGGGGTCGGATGCGCGTTGCGGCCATCTTGCACATTAGCCCTTGAGCAAGCTATGACGCTCTTTCTACACCACAAGCATGGGGTCGGTTGCGCGTTTCGGCCATCTTGCACATTAGCCCCTGCGCTAGCTGTGACCCTCTTTCTACACCACAAGCATGGGGTCGGTTGCGCGTTGCGGCCATCTTGCACATTAGCCCCTGAGCAAGCTATGACCCTCTCTCTACACCACAAGCATGGGGACAGTTGCGCGTTGCGGCCATCTTGCACATTAGCCCCTGAGCAAGCTATGATCCTCTTTCTACACCAAAAGCATGGGGTCGGTTGCGCGTTGCGGCCATCTTGCACATAAGCCCCTGCGCTAGCTATGACCCTCTTTCTACACCACAAGCATGGGGTCGGTTGCGCGTTGCGGCCATCTTGCACATTAGCCCCTGAGCAAGCTATGACCCTCTTTCTACACCACAAGCATGGGGTCGGTTGCGCGTTGCGGCCATCTTGCACATTAGCCCCTGCGCTAGCTATGACCCTCTTTCTACACCACAAGCATGGGGTCAGTTGCGCGTTGCGGCCATCTTGCACATTTGCCCCTGCGCAAGCTATGACTCTCTTTCTACACCACAAGCATGGGGTCGGTTGCGCGTTGCGGCCATCTTGCACATTAGCCCCTGCGCTAGCTATGACTCTCTCTCTCTCTACACCACAAGCATGGGGTCGGATGCGCGTTGCGGCCATCTTGCACATTAGCCCCTGCACTAGATATGACTCTCTCTCTACACCACAAGCATGGGGTCGGTTGCGCGCGGTGGCCATCTTGCACATTAGCCCCTGCGCTAGCTATGACTCTCTCTCTCTACACCACAAGCATGGGGTCGGTTGCGCGTTGCGGCCATCTTGCACATTAGCCCCTGCACTAGCTATGACTCTCTCTGTGGGTAGTTTATTGGCTGAGGAATAACCCACCCACCAAGGGAAGATGATTAAAGGAAGGGAGTAGATTTTGGATTGGAGAAAAAGGATAGAAAAATAGGAGGAGAGTCCCACAAAAGTTATTAATTTAACTTTCAATACATTTAGAAGTGGTTGCCACGGCAAATCCGTGCTCGGATACTTAAAGTGGGTACGAGCTTGGTCGAAGCTGACGGGACCCGCAGCTAAGACTTGGGCAGTTTGCCAGAGAAAGGCTTTAGTGTATTTCCTTCCAAGCACGAATAAAAGTACTATAGGGAAGGGTGATGGTCTGGCCAGACAAATAGTAAAAGCTTTATTGAGTGTGAACGAGGGCATAAACCTAGGAAGAGCTAGGAAAGCCAGGATCCTGCCTAACTGTAGTATCAGAGAAATGATGAATCCAAAAACAAATATTTAATTTATTTAATAATTCAGGAGAAATTAATATTTTTAACAAGTAAATATTTTCCAATCTTATTAACAATTTGAGGTCGCAGACCTCCGACAACATTCAGAAATTGCTCCAGGCAAATAACAATTTACAAGGTTTCAAACCTTATGTTTCTAAAATCTTTATAAGATTTAAACAAATGAGCAAAGAAATAATTAAAGCTTGAACGTGAATTGGAGTACAAAAAGTGCACCTTAAGAAATTCTTGAGAGAATGATCTAGAGAAAGTGACAACTTTGAAAATAACAATAATAACAACATGAAAAATAAGATAGAAGTTCCTACAACTTCTTATATTTATACAGAATTAATATATGAG
The DNA here is from genome assembly GCA_946902985.2 of Meconema thalassinum. NCBI lineage: Eukaryota > Metazoa > Arthropoda > Insecta > Orthoptera > Tettigoniidae > Meconema > Meconema thalassinum. The sequence goes on along the minus strand of OX336398.1, from coordinate 186,309,303 downwards.
AATTATACAAAGAGGGCAGGTCACTTACTGTGAAACCTGAAGAAAGTGAAAAGGAAAGTTCTAGGCTTCCCAAGTATGAGCAGGAATCACTCGCCAAATGGGACAGTTTCCATTTCGTGAAACCTGAACATGACTCGCTCAAGAGTTTAAAGAAATGTTCTCCCTGATTATAGGAAAGGAACAACGTGATTTAAAACTTGTATCACACAAGCAATTATGCAGAATTTAATTAATGTTAAACTAGCAAAGTTGGAAGGGCACTTCGTGAGTGACACCTTATAGAAAAGTTTCAATTTTATTAATAATGGTGGTTAGTAGAAGGTTGCGGAAAGATCATTGGGATATAGGATCAATGTTCATGGCCGTATTTAATATAACCGGACGATCGCGACGCGGTAGAAACGTGGAGCAAGCACTGATTATCACTATAGTCAGTAAAGATTGATGCAAAGTTCACTGTAGAAACACTGAAGTTTATGAAAAAGAAAGTTATTGCAATTATGGGAATAACTGATTGCACTATATAGGTGAGAGTCTATTTCTTGAAAAAGTTGTGATTTACAATTAAATGCGCCATAGAAAGTTCCAACGGGGGAAGAAAGTTCGCTATTGCAGTAATTTAAGGAAGATTCCTCATTTTAACTAGCATTTTCACAAGTGCGTGAACAATACTTGACAGCAAGACTCGAAGATAGAGTACAAGATCTCGAAGGTTCCAGAACGACCTTAGCAGAAAATGGGGTTGAGAAAATCCAACGGAGGAACTAGCTTTATAATTATAGACAGCGGGTATTATATAATATCCCACGTAGCGAGAGGATTTCTCGTTTGAATAGCTTAAGAAAGGCTCTTTTTAATAAGGTTGGCTTATACAAGCAAAAGCTCAACATGGCAAATCCCACGAAGAATGATTTTTGCCCCAAAGTAAATAATTTCACACTGTCTATAAATTATAATTAAAAGCATGTAGGTAAAATGAGGAAGATGAGGTTAAAACCTTTAAAATGGTACTTATCTTGATTTCATGTTGAAGTCGAAGTTCTGTATGACGATAATTACTTTGCCAACATGGCGTAGAAGAGGGTGTGCCTCTTGGTTTGAGTAGGCAAGCTCGAGCGGAGCTTTGACTGACCGAGTCAACTGCAGACTGAGAAGTGAGAGCTGCTCAACGGAGCACGGAGGGTCCAAGGAAAGGGAAAAGAGTGGGGGGTAGGAGACAAAAGAAGAACATATAAACATTGCCAACTTTGATACAAAAAATTAATCTCTTGCTGAGCTGATCTTCTAAGAGTTGATAACAGATGATACTAGCGCAGCATGGTGAGTAAAGAAGTAGACGTAGTCCTCTTGCTCAAGGAGAAAATAGCTGGCGATGATAACAGGATCTGGTAGCCAAATGGATATGGAATTCCTCTTGCGCGAGGAAGAGTTGAAGAGCTTCAGAGATTCGTTGTTATATGACGCTAGGTGGGTCACAGAATATATATCTGGAACAGACTCATACAAAATATAAGCGACCTGAACCCCTAAGAGAGAACAAAAGATCACTGTTGGTGTTTGACAAAGAGGAAGGAAAAAACATGCAAAAGCATTCAAAATTTTAATCTCTGGTACCGTGTATTCCAAGAATGCACCATACTGGGAGGGGCAGACACCAACAGCGAACAAGAAAAACAAGTACAGTAATAAGCAATTGCGGAGAAGTAGTCTTGTGATCTGACCATTAGTGGTCAAAACTCTGAATACCCTGACTCTCCTATCTCTTCCAGGGTAACACTCGGTCACTCTTCCAAAAGGCCAGACTAGGGGGGGGGGGTGAAACATCCCTAACTAAGACCAAGTCTCCCACTTTAATGTCGGGACTGGAAAGAAACCACTTCTGCCTCCCTTGCAAGGAAGTTAAATATTCCAAGTTCCATCTCTTCCAAAAAGAATTACGGAGGGCTTCAAGTTTACGCCAAACAATAGGTAGATTAAAATCCCTGTAAGAATTGGGAAGAGGAGGAGGGGCAGAAAGAGAAGTGCGTGTAAGGAAGTGACCAGGTGTGACTGGAAGCAGGTCATCAGGGTCATTGGAAAGCGGAGTTAAAAGGCGAGAATTAACGACATCTTCCATCACAAAATAACTAGAAGCTGAGGGAAATAAAGCACTAGTAAAGATTGCGATACAATGCAAAAGGAGAATTAACAAGTTTAAACAAAGCGTATAGAAACAAGTACATCTATTCAGGACAAGAATATACCAAATAAACAAAGAAACTACGCGAGTAGAAAGCAAGAACGCCATAGGTAACAACCTAGTAGCCATAAACAATGACCTTAAGTCATAATAAGTATCAAAGGGGTTGATCAGAAAAATACTGAAGTCAGCGAGAAACGTGACATAACAAGTATAAATGCAAAAACACATCGAATGTAACGACGAGAAAAAGCCAGTTTGTTCATTAATGAACAATAAGATTTCAAAATATGTAAGCAAATTGCAATACATACGCGCGTGAGAAATACGCAACGAAGTTTTGAAACAAGGATCGAAGCAGTTATAGAATACGAGCATGAGTAAGTGGAAGACGTAAGCAAGCGCGGCCTTGACCCACAGAGTACAGCGAGATAACGAATATAAATATCTGAAAGAGTCCTTGACTAGAACAAGTTTATTTTGGGAAATAGGTGAGCGGCTTCCGAGATTACAGTAGCGGCTCGCCAGACAATGGTTGGCAATCAGCCAAAGTTGAGATAAGAGAAACTTGCTTTGACCTTTGGCAATCGTACAGGAAATAAACAACAACTTGGCGTTGTCCAGGCTTGTATACAAACAAGTTTGAAAAACAAGCAGTTCAAAGTACACAAACACTAGTTGAATCAGCTGTGACTTAAAGCAGATATTCAGGTTGTAAGGCATGCAGTCAATCGTAACTTGGACGTGAAAAAGCAATTTAAAGCTATATGAAATAAAGTAGGAAATCAATTTCGCATAATTGAGAGGATCACGAAATCGGACAATTTTCAACAAAAAGAAGCTTAATTCTTCCGAGCAAAGAAGACAAGCTGGGACATTGAGAAGAAGCTTATGCATAAGAATAGTTATTCTAGATGCTATAGAATTCAGAGTTTCAAGCGGTTTCAAAAGCGACTTCCAATTGTGAGGAAGGAGGGAGGAGCCGGCCGTGGCCATCCTTCTACATAGCGAAAGAAGTGAAACATAGCGTACAGCAAAGTGATGGTGACTGATAGCCATGGTTTTACACAAGGGGAAGATAGTTTTCGAGAAAAAGTTTAAGCAATTAACTGCCATAAAAAATGACATAAGAAGATAGACGAAATAACACAAAGCAAGGCGAACTTGAATGGCCATCTTGTGCGGGAAGAAGGAAAAACCATTTAAAAAACTTACAGAGGTGGCGCAGTTGTTCACGATAAGACATCGTTTCGACAAGTGTTTTTCAAAAACATTGAGATCTGAAACATGAGCGTTCTCTTTTTCAGAAATGGGATTTATGTCAGCTGTAACGAAATGACATTGCGCTTTGGTTTGAACACTGGGATGCTGAATTTCACCAGTAATAACCCAACCAAAATCGGTGTCTCTGGCGACCACGGTTGAAGATAACTTACGTGTTTGTTTGCGAAGGCACTTCCAAAAAACATTGGCACTGAAAAGTACATCAATGGGACCTTGAGCATTAAACTGAGGATCAGCTAACCTTAAGTGCGAAGGAATCTTTAATCCGGAGGTATTAATAGAGTGACTTGGAGTGTCCTTGCCAATACTGGTAAGAATGAGACAGTTTAAATTAAGATTGGTGTTTCTTTGGCAAACGTCTCTGATTTTCAATTTTGAAGACTGCAAAACTTGAGTTTTCAAATTGTCAATGCCGGTCACATTGATAGAAGTAGGCGATGACGAATGACCTAGTTTTTTAATCAACGATTGCGAAACAAAGTTATGAGTTGAAGCGGAATCGAGAAGACCACGGGTTCTAAACCAATTTCCAAATTTATCTTGGATTTCGAATTGTACAGTGGTCAAAAGGGTTTGCGCACTGTGAGAAGGTTCGGCATTAGATATGCAGGAAGAAGCATTAGTTTGTTCGGAGCTGCTCTGCATGGAGCTTGAAGAGGCGGGTGCTGATGACCTCGATTTATCGTGAACGTGCAATAAAGAATGATGCGGTTTTTTACAATGAAAACAGAGATTTGATGACGTACAGTTCGAAGAAGAATGCTTAGGTGACAAGCAATTGAAACAATGTTTGCTATTTAAGACAAACTTCCTTCGATCTTCGACAGACAATTCTTTAAAGGATTTGCACAAATACAATGTCTGAAGCTTTTTTACAGAGCGTGCATTTTAACGATTTGTTAAGCGGCCTGATATCTTCTCTTGCATGATTGAAAGAAGAACGGGTTTGCTTGTACTCGACAGATGGGGGCTGATGTCCCTTTGAAAAAGCAAGGTTTTTCTAAAAAATTTGAGACTGAAGATTCGTTTCGACCTTTTCGCACTGAAATGCGAGTGCTGTAAGGACTTGGCATCGGCTGTTAAGAAACGAGATTAAGTGTTCGAAGGAAAATTCTTCCTTGCGAGCGAGTTCGATCTCCCAAGCCTTTAAAGTTGAAAAATCGAATCTTGATGTAGCCAGATGAATGAGTATGGTGTCCCATGTTTGGACAGGTTGCTTTAGTTGGTATAATGCTCTGACATTCAACTGTATAGAATCTAAGAGGTCTCCTAAAGAGGTGACGTCATTAGGTTTGACGGCTGGTAGGTTAAACAAACAACGGATGTGTCGAGCGACACTCAAACGTAAATTGCCATATCTCTCTTTAAGGAGATTAAAGGCGATGTGGTAGTTGTCTGCGCTTAAAGGCAGTGACTCCACTAAGGCTAAGGCCTCACATTCCAAAGAAGTGCGGAGGAAGTAAAATTTATGTATGTCTGGAATCTCGATATTTTCATGAATTAGGGAGCAGTAAAGTTCGTAAAAAGAATACCATTCACCTTCCTTGCCTGAGAAGTGCGGTAGGCTTATCTTGGGAAGTAACGGTTTCGGTTTGTTCTTGTGAACTGAAGCGGGTGCGAACTGGGCCGGATTGATGACCTTAGTGTCCGGTTCTGAGATATTGCGGATCAGTTGGTGGGCCATTGCAATCCCTTCAAAGTACAAGGGTTCGACCTCGTCCCGATCCGATTGAAGGTCTGGGCAAGCGGATTCAATCTCGGTTTGAATTTGGTCATAATAATCATATGACCGTTCGTACAACTTAAGGCGTTGTGTTAAGATATCTAAATCACACTCGGCGGGATTTAACTTGTTGATAAAATTTCGGAATCTAGTGAGTTGCCCTTTATAAGAAGAACGTCTAGCAATGAGAGTTTCATCTTTCTCAGTAGGAGCCATGATAAAGAGAATAAATTGAAATACAACTCACGAAACTGTAGAACCTTGGAGATGCTGTCAAGTTGGCAGCAGCAAATGGGTAGAAAGAACAGGACACACCAAAGGAGACAGGAGCGGCCTCTTTCCCGTTCACAGGCTTTGCATGATGTGGATATAGCTGAAAAATCCAAAGCAGATATTAATAATTTGCCAAGTATTGTCAAATGACACTTGACAAACAATAGAAATAAAAAATGGACTCTCCCGGGTTTCTGGTACCAATTTTTGGGTAGTTTATTGGCTGAGGAATAACCCACCCACCAAGGGAAGATGATTAAAGGAAGGGAGTAGATTTTGGATTGGAGAAAAAGGATAGAAAAATAGGAGGAGAGTCCCACAAAAGTTATTAATTTAACTTTCAATACATTTAGAAGTGGTTGCCACCGCAAATCCGTGCTCGGATACTTAAAGTGGGTACGAGCTTGGTCGAAGCTGACGGGAGCCGCAGCTAAGACTTGGGCAGTTTGCCAGAGAAAGGCTTTAGTGTATTTCCTTCCAAGCACGAATAAAAGTACTATAGGGAAGGGTGATGGTCTGGCCAGACAAATAGTAAAAGCTTTATTGAGTGTGAACGAGGGCATAAACCTAGGAAGAGCTAGGAAAGCCAGGATCCTGCCTAACTGTAGTATCAGAGAAATGATGAATCCAAAAACAAATATTTAATTTATTTAATAATTCAGGAGAAATTAATATTTTTAACAAGTAAATATTTTCCAATCTTATTAACAATTTGAGGTCGCAGACCTCCGACAACATTCAGAAATTGCTCCAGGCAAATAACAATTTACAAGGTTTCAAACCTTATGTTTCTAAAATCTTTATAAGATTTAAACAAATGAGCAATGAAATAATTAAAGCTTGAACGTAAATTGGAGTACAAAAAGTGCACCTTAAGAAATTCTTGAGAGAATGATCTAGAGAAAGTGACAACTTTGAAAATAACAATAATAACAACATGAAAAATAAGATAGAAGTTCCTACAACTTCTTATATTTATACAGAATTAATATATGAGAATTATACAAAGAGGGCAGGTCACTTACTGTGAAACCTGAAGAAAGTGAAAAGGAAAGTTCTAGGCTTCCCAAGTATGAGCAGGAATCACTCGCCAAATGGGACAGTTTCCATTTCGTGAAACCTGAACATGACTCGCTCAAGAGTTTAAAGAAATGTTCTCCCTGATTATAGGAAAGGAACAACGTGATTTAAAACTTGTATCACACAAGCAATTATGCAGAATTTAATTAATGTTAAACTAGCAAAGTTGGAAGGGCACTTCGTGAGTGACACCTTATAGAAAAGTTTCAATTTTATTAATAATGGTGGTTAGTAGAAGGTTGAGGAAAGATCATTGGGATATAGGATCAATGTTCATGGCCGTATTTAATATAACCGGACGATCGCGACGCGGTAGAAACGTGGAGCAAGCACTGATTATCACTATAGTCAGTAAAGATTGATACAAAGTTCACTGTAGAAACACTGAAGTTTATGAAAAAGAAAGTTATTGCAATTATGGGAATAACTGATTGCACTATATAGGTGAGAGTCTATTTCTTGAAAAAGTTGTGATTTACAATTAAATGCGCCATAGAAAGTTCCAACGGGGGAAGAAAGTTCGCTATTGCAGTAATTTAAGGAAGATTCCTCATTTTAACTAGCATTTTCACAAGTGCGTGAACAATACTTGACAGCAAGACTCGAAGATAGAGTACAAGATCTCGAAGGTTCCAGAACGACCTTAGCAGAAAATGGGGTTGAGAAAATCCAACGGAGGAACTAGCTTTATAATTATAGACAGCGGGTATTATATAATATCCCACGTAGCGAGGGGATTTCTCGTTTGAATAGCTTAAGAAAGGCTCTTTTTTAATAAGGTTGGCTTATACAAGCAAAAGCTCAACATGGCAAATCCCACGAAGAATGATTTTTGCCCCAAAGTAAATAATTTCACACTGTCTATAAATTATAATTAAAAGCATGTAGGTAAAATGAGGAAGATGAGGTTAAAACCTTTAAAATGGTACTTATCTTGATTTCATGTTGAAGTCGAAGTTCTGTATGACGATAATTACTTTACCAACATGGCGTAGAAGAGGGTGTGCCTCTTGGTTTGAGTAGGCAAGCTCGAGCGGAGCTTTGACTGACCGAGTCAACTGCAGACTGAGAAGTGAGAGCTGCTCAACGGAGCACGGAGGGTCCAAGGAAAGGGAAAAGAGTGGGGGGTAGGAGACAAAAGGAGAACATATAAACATTGCCAACTTTGATACAAAAAATTAATCTCTTGCTGAGCTGATCTTCTAAGAGTTGATAACAGATGATACTAGCGCAGCATGGTGAGTAAAGAAGTAGACGTAGTCCTCTTGCTCAAGGAGAAAATAGCTGGCGATGATAACAGGATCTGGTAGCCAAATGGATATGGAATTCCTCTTGCGCGAGGAAGAGTTGAAGAGCTTCAGAGATTCGTTGTTATATGACGCTAGGTGGGTCACAGAATATATATCTGGAACAGACTCATACAAAATATAAGCGACCTGAACCCCTAAGAGAGAACAAAAGATCACTGTTGGTGTTTGACAAAGAGGAAGGAAAGAACATGCAAAAGCATTCAAAATTTTAATCTCTGGTACCGTGTATTCCAAGAATGCACCACTCTGTACACCACAAGCATGGGGTCGTTTGCGCGTTGCGGCCATCTTGCATATTAGCCCCTGCGCTAACTATGACTATCTCTCTACACCACAAGCTTGGGGTCAGTTGCGCGCGGCGGCCATCTTGCTCATTAGCCGCTGCGCTAGCTATGACTCTCTCTCTACACCACAAGCATGGGGTCGGTTGCGCGTTGCGGCCATCTTGCACATTAGCCCCTGCGCTAGCTATGATCCTCTCTCTACACCCCAAGCATGGGGTCAGTTGCGCGCGGTGGCCATCTTGCGCATTTGCCCCTGCGCTAGCTATGACTCTCTCCACCACAAGCTTGGGGTTGGTTACGCGCGGCGGCCATCTTGCGCATTAGCCGCTGGGCTAGCTATGACTCTCTCTCTACACCACAAGCATGGGCTTGGTTGCACGCGGCGGCCATCTTGCGCATTAGCCCCTGCGCAAGCTATGACTCTCTCTCTACACCACAAGCATGGGGTAGGTTGCGCGCGGCAGCCATCTTGCACATAAGCCCCTGCGCTATCTATGAGCCTCTCTCTACACCACAAGCATGGGGTCGGTTGCGCGCGGCGGCCATCTTGCACATTAGCCCCTGCGCTAGCTATGACTCTCTCCCTACACCCTAAGCATGGGGTAGGTTGCGCGCGGCAGCCATCTTGCGCATTTGCCCCTGCGCTATCTATGAGCCTCTCTCTACACCACAAGCATGGGGTCGGTTGCACGCGGCGGCCATCTTGGGCATTAGCCCCTGCGCTATCTATGAGTCTCTCTCTACACCACAAACATGGGGTCGGTTGCACTCGGCGGCCATCTTGCGCATTTGCCCCTGCGCTAGCTATGACTCTCTCTCTACACCACAAGCATGGGGTCGGTTGCGCGCGGCAGTTATCTTGCACATTAGCCCCTGCGCTAGCTATGACTCTCTCCCTACACCCCAAGCATGGGGTTGGTTGCACGCGGCGGCCATCTTGCGCATTTGCCTCTGCGCTAGCTATGACCCTCTTTCTACACCACAAGCATGGGGTCGGTTGTGCGTTGCGGCCATCTTGCGCATTAGCCCCTGCGCTAGCTATGACTCTTTTTCTTCACCACAAGCATGGGGTCGGATGCGCGTGGCGGCCATCTTGCGCATTAGCCCCTGCGCTATCTATGAGTCTCTCTCTACACCACAAGCATGGGGTCAGTGGCGCGCGGCAGCCATGTTGCGCATTTGCCCCTGCGCTAGCTATGACCCTCTCTCTCTCTACACCACAAGCATGGGGTCGGTTGCGCGTTGCGGCCATCTTGCACATTAGCCCCTGCGCTAGCTCTGACCCTCTTTCTACACCACAAGCATGGGGTCGGTTGCGCGTTGCGGCCATCTTGCACATTAGCCCCTGCGCTAGCTATGACTCTCTCTCTACACCACTAGCATGGGGTAGGTTGCGCGCGGTGGGCATCTTGCACATTAGCCCCTGCGCTAGCTATGACCCTCTCTCTACACCACAAGCATGGGGTCGGTTGCGCGCGGCGGCCATCTTGCTCATTAGCCCTTGCACCTGAATCAGCTTTTAATTCCTACTATTAACCGAAATTTCAAGATTTCGATATGTCTGGTTTCTTTATCACAGTCCTCATCGGAGGAGTTTTGCGTGTTATCTATTTCGTGGTGAAATATCTCACCAAGTTTGGAAAAATGTGTCGGACTTTACCTAGCTTGAAACTCCATCCTATGTTCGCCTTTTTGACTGCCTTTCCTGTGTACTGAAAGAGTCCGTTTTAAGAGAAAGTTCATCGGAGAAATGTTTGTCACATACATCAGACTTATATGATAATTTTATGACTTTCCTCCGAATGCCCTTAGCCGATTTAAATAAATCATCTTCGGCTTTCGGAGGTCTAGAAATGTGCCTTACAGTTGCAGGTGACTTGTCATAACCAGATCGTCCCCCGGGAAGAAAACAACACGGCATATTCACTTACAGCGTCTTGATTGAAGGTTATAATTCACTCCACACTACAAATGTAAAGAAGTAAGTGTAAAGGCTTATAAATGCTAAACACACCAGTGTCACCACGGATTATCATAACAAATAAACGAATGTATTACACTGCCGGAAATAAAATTAGGTCACCCTTTTAGAGGTTACCAATTCAGTCAAGATATATTATGGCAACAGTGCATATGGAGTACATGAAATGATTAAATATACAGATCAATAGGTCAAGTGGTTCAGAGATACCAGGTATCGACCCATGCCGAATCACCCAATATTAGTACGAGGTGTAGCCTCCTCGGGCGGCAATGCAGGCACTGACTCTTGCATCCAGTCGATCATACAGATGGCGAATACTGTCTTGGGATACGTTATTCGAAGCCTGCTCGACCTGATCACACAGTTCTGTAAGAGTTGTGGGTTGACGAGACGCACGCCTCACTTGTCGGTCAATCATATCCCGCACGTGCTCGATTGGCGACGAGCCCGGCGATCGTGCTGGTGAGAGAATTTGCTGCACATCTTTCATTGCACGTTGAGTTGCACGGGCAGTGTGTGGGCGAGAATTATCCTGTTGGAACAACAAATCCCTTTACTGTAGCAAGAACGGCAAAAGAACGGGTCTAACAACATCCTGCACGTACCGAGCACTGGATAGCGTTTCCTCCACAAACATCAAAGGTGAACGACAGTTGTAGCTTATCGCACCCCAGACCATAAGGCCTGGGGTGGGGCCGGTGTGTCTTGGACGAATCCAATCTACGGGACAGCGCTCACAAGGTCTACGTCGAACGCGTCAATGACCATCACTTGCGTGGAGGTAGAATCTGCTTTCATCTCCGAAGACCACGGCGCGCCATTCCTTCTTCCAAGTGATCCTCTGACGGCACCAGTCGAGCCGAGCACGTCGATGCTGTGGAGTGAGTGGAAGACAGGCTAGAGGTATGCATGCCCGTAGTGCGACTGCTAGTAACTGGTTCGCAACAGTTCGTGATGACACTTCTGGGCTCACAAGCCCTCGTATGTGTGCTGTCGTAGCAATACGATCTTCCACTGCTGCCCTTACAATACGACGATCCTGGCGAACGTCTGTGCTGCGTGGACGTCCAGAACCTCGGCTACGGGTGTGAAAATGTTCACGTGACTACTGTTAAGAGCATCGTTGCTCAACGGACACAGCACGTCCAACTTGTGTGGCAATTCTCCGAAACGACCATCCCCCCACTCGAAAGGCCACAATTTCACCCCTTTCAAACTCGTTCAGTTGGCTGTAGGAAGCACGAGTGCGTCTCCGTGGCATTGTACCTGCATGCTTCCCACGTTCGCACCACAATGAGCCGTATGTCTGTGAGCTTTCCCTATTAAATGGTAGAGACAGATGCCGCTCTGGTAACGATACCACTACGCTGTTGGCGGACGACGTTGAAACCCTTATCAGTACATTTACTATCCCCCAGGTGGCATCTGGCGTCATCGGATCAAAATCGATGTCGTTTTTTCAGGTGACCTATTTTTTTCCGGCAGTGTATTTCACTAGCACTTCTTGATTGCATACTCTTTTCAATATCAAGAAATAAGGGCTAAATACGGCAGCATTTCTGTGTTTGAAACTCGCGAGCGCTTAGAAGGTGACTCCAGCCAGCAACAGTCCAACGCTGCGCAGTCTTTCGGCGAGCGCAGCAACTACCCATACTAAATATGCGGCAGATTCGGGAGTCAACGCACTTTCTCTTCTGCACGCTATGGTTAAACGTTAATACAGACAGACTTACATGGACCCTGCCACATCATTGTCAAATGAACAATAATCCACATTGCTATTGTGCCTCTGAAGAGAAGTTTCACGATGCTCTCATATGGTGCGGAATACACCATTTTTTCGTACTTCCGTCCACTAAGCCCTTGAATCCCTCTTTTTGTCTCACCACCTGACTGAGGCGATTTGATTGCGGGTAGATGGCATGTGAAGGTGGTGCAGGAGGTTGGCACGTCGGGAATCTTCACACAAGGGCTCAAGAGACGGCGTTGGACCCGCGAGAAAGTCCCACAAAATACTGCTTGAGTCTCGTAACGTCTATAGTTTTGACTCCAACTAAGAGACCGACACTATCCTTCCATAAGTATACCGAAAGCCGCGCAATTCAGTGACTAGTGTACAACAGTGCATCCAGTCAACAACGTTAGATGCAATAAATCAGCGAGTCCGCGGGCTGGCAGCGATACGAAGTGCTTCTATCCTCCGAACGGCAATATTATTATTATTATTACTAGCAGTAGTACCTGGCTTTGCCCGGTGGATTGATGAATTTGTTTTATGGATGATAATGAATGCTACTACTGAAATTATGAACTAACAGAAGGAAATAAATAACATATTGGACGTAATATCTAAGACATTTTCCCCTAATGATAATTCCTATTATCAATGGCTGTTAGAAAAGTAAAGAGGAATAGTGTCGTATTTTGCCGCATAGCGCCGTAGGATAATGATCGGAGTACATCAGTGAAAATTTGAAAGCACGAACACCTACTGCATCTGATAACCTCAATGTACTGTTCCAATCCCATCGTACTTTCACAGAGGCCTAATATTTTCATGATAACTGTTTTAAGTGGCCAAAGAAATCATTTTGCACTAATTACTCTCCGTGACTGCAAATGGTAAGCAGCGTAAGATGTAACTATTTTCACAATTCTGCACCAGAACACGGGTAGCAGTGACGTCATTCAGTCCGCATTGCCAGCCATCAATAGACCCATTTAAGTATACTTACAGTTACACCTCAATTCCCAGCATCTCTGGACCCCTACCGCATCACCGAAATACTTCCGAGTTCTAGGGTCAAAAAACGTAATTTTCGGGCCCATACGTCTTCTAATTAAGGAAATCCACACCGTTTCAACAAACTGGCCAAATCTTACGTCCAGTATTTTGTTTCTTGCTTCGCGAGGCTTAATTTGAGACTTATTTATACAAAACTACACCATTTTACCGAAATAAGACAAATTTTAAGTGGCATGTTGGTGTATTCCTTGGAAAACACGTTCAGTTAGAGCTAGCTCTTGCTGCTCTTTGATTAGTTTATTTATTGAATTTCTTCTCAGACAACAAAAGTGATCCCTTTGTATTTCTTGTTTCCTTTGAGCAGGAATTTATTTTATTATGTCTTTGAGTCTGTTCTAGATGTGTATCGTCAATGGAAAACCTAGCGGCATCTTGCAGCTAACCGCCGAAGTTCTTCAATCTCTCTGAGCTCAAGAGGACTTCATCACCAAGCCACGAGGCGTCGTTCTCGTCGCCAGCTAACATAACCTTGAAGACACTGCTTCATGAAGAAAACTTATTGTATAAAGGGTTATTTATTTTTGTAATGTTGCCCCTTCTGACATATATTCCCTTGTCTTTTACCTCCTCTCCCTCGTCTCCCTGGACCCCCCACGCGCCGTTCAGCTGCTCTCACTTCTAGTCCAGTCGACAAGTGTACAGTTCGGAGCCCTCCCAAGGCGCCAGTCTCCTGTTTTCATGAGACATTTTTAGAAATAGACGCCATGTTCTTTTTTAAAGCTAACGGTTTCAAGGAACCTTCGCCTGCTCAACATGAAAAATCTAACTACAAAACTTCAATGATTTTAGAAATATTTTAATGGTTTTAAAATGATAAACGCTTTTAATAGAAACTTATAGAGAGTGTGGGGAATTGCTCACTATTGTGCAATAACCGTCTTCGTGGGATTTTCGTTGTCAGGCTTTAGCTATCTAAGCTGGCTTTATAACATGATATTTAGTACTTCTTGTACGAAATAAATGGGAATACCTTCCCACAACGAGGGATTTAAGTCATATTAACCGCTGTCTATAAACTTAGCTTTTTCCACCGTGGGAACTCTATCGCCCTATTTAACCGTCATTACAGCTCTAGAATTTTTCATTTCAAATATACCTCAAACTGCAAAGAACTAGGCTCAACACCGTCGAATTGCTGGAAATTCTAGTTAAATGGATCTACTAACTGCAAACCATAAACTTTCAAACGCAATAAACTTATTCAAGATCAAATTTTACTAAGGGTTCTCCATAACTGTAATAACTTTCTCTTGTTCTACGAACTTACATACACGAACATAGTGAACGTTTTCAACCTATCAACAAACTATTAGTGCTTCGAATTTGTGTGTGCTAACTTCAACCGCGCCGCGTTCGACTGATAGCAATAAAACTGGCCAGAACTCCTATCTTCCTTTTCCCAAATACCCTTTACTAACAAAATTTACATTACTTTAAGTACCTATCTACTACACAATGAGACCTCGCCAAACCATAGGTGCCCTCCCAATTTGTTCGGTTTAAAATGTATTCATTCTGCTTACACACATGTGGCTACCGCCCACATTTTAATATGTTTGTTTTTCCCTTATAAAACTAGGGAGTTCTACTTTTTTCCAATTATAAAATGATTATCTAATTTGTATAATCCTGGCTTCACAAAGGTGACCTGCACTATTTGACTGTTTCACTCATTCAATTCCGCGTAACTAGAAATGGTTGTAGTAACCATTTATTTATATCTTTTTTTCTTATCCTGCTATTTCAGGAATTAGCTATCTTAAAATCAATAAACTTTTGTACTTAATGTTTTTTTTCTCTCCAGGCTTCATTAATACGACCTGTACCTTTTTGTATTCCACATCTAGTAATCTCTGTTTAAAAATAGCGGCAAACTCCGCTTGTAATTCTACTTTTTCCTCCTGCTGCGATCAGGAACTTGATCTATTTGTTCATAGCCTCTTTGAATGCCAGAAGGGCAGTCCAATATTGCTTGTATCCTACCTAATTTATTAAGGTGAAAATTACTGTACAATTCATTGTCCTTAAAAGCTTTACATTTCTTAACCTTAAGCACATTTTAAAATCTTTGTACAGGTTTCGTGCTTGTAACAGGTTTGAAACTTGTAACTACTTTAATATTGTTCATTGTGAACTTTCCCTTTACTAGGTCTGAGACCTTCAAATGTTTGTAGAGCTAACCAAAGAAAAAGTTCTTCTTAACTCCAAAAATAAGATTCTAAATCTAACAATTTGTTACTTATCTAAAATTTATATTTATCGTTAAATAAATTATTTCTAATTTTTGGCTTTATCTCTGTCGCTAGAATCACGGTTAGGCAGGACCTTCTCTTCCCAGAATCTTCTCTCAAAATTATTGCTTATTTCAAAATAGAAAAGGCAAACTATAAAACCTTTACCACTTGTTGCGTTTGAAACAAAATTTGAAATAACAACGTTTTCAAAGTTTCTCTTAGCTGTCACATCTAATTCTAGCAAATCATTAAGGCAAATAATGCCTGCTCCGCCAGCACCCTATTTGTATAGATTTTCTCTCTGACTTATGTTTTGCTTTCAAAATCTCAGTTTTGTTTATGTTAGGTCTGAGGTTTTCCTCTGTTCTAAACTTTTAGTCGGCATCCTGCTGGGTAAATGATTAGCCTACCTTCAGTGCAACAATTGGTATTCTTGTAGGATTTTCACAAAAAATAGTAAAATATTGCTAGAAGCACTAAAGTTTCTTTATCTCTTCCCACTCTGGGAGCATTCGGTTGTTTTTCCAGAGATTCAACAATGCCCAGAAATAAAAATATTACTGAAAATTCAAATCTTTCCAGCATTTTCGAATGCGTAATAGAATCTAACAACCCTTCTAAAAGGAAAGTTAGTAAATCGTTTCCTTTTGGCTTACTTTGTCTTGCCAGAGTATCACCCTTCCCCATAATAACCAAATCTTACTTCGGGAGGGCAAGAACACATTGCTATATCTCGCAGGAAACCCCAGCTCCGGCTGCTCTTTCCGCTGACGGTCTCCGAGCCCCATTTTATTTTAGCTACCAACGGGCTCTGCTCAGCGTAACTTGTTGTCGAATCATTACTCTAGTGGTTTTATTTTGGATTCTCGTCCCTTTTACCAAACATTGTTTCCACTCCTAAACCAACCTCCTTTTTTCTCTCATCATCTTCCGTCAGGTACTGTTAGCACTCAGTAAAACCTACCACATCTTTTGTGTCATGCTTTGCGATATTTCGTCCAAACGGCCTAAATCTAGGGAAAAATAGGGCCGTCCTTATTTCTAGTAAAAAGTATAACTCGCAGTGTCCCAAAATATAAGTACGTAAGATGTCGTTCTGTTCGGTTAAACGGTGTTGGCAATGGAGAGGGCTGTCCAAAATATCAAGTGAACAGTGCAACCTGAAGGAATCCAAAGGCTAAACACGTAAAATATGGTTCAGATTGGAGAAACAGTGTACATTTGTGCCAAATAGCTGTCCGAAATTTCAAGTCAAAAGTGTTACTCGCGGGAATCTACAGGGTAAGTACGTAACATTTGGATCAGATCGGTGAAACGGTGTAGAATTGTGCCATAGGGCCTAAATGTAGGGAATGGAGAGGACTGCTAGAAATTTTTAGTGGACAGTGTTACTTGTTAGGTTTCAGAGGGTAAGTATTCAAAATTTGGTTCAGAACGGTGAGACAGTGTAGGTTCATCAATATTATCACCTGACTACTTCACAAACCTTGAAGCCTTAACTTTCTTTCGGCTGTTCTTTACGATCACATTTTTTTAAAATCTAAACCTAAATTTAATATACTGCCTTTGTAACAGAGCGTAGCCATAGTTAAGCAGTAAAATATTGCAAGCCGAAATGTTGACCCAGACGTTTTATCCTCATGGTTGTCCATGTTTCGTATGAAGTAGTGAGCAGGTTCAAATTTGGGACACTTCATGTGCAAGGCGTTGGTCACACACAGGTGGCCAGGTTTTGCTTTTTAGATGAGTATATACAATATATTCTTGTTGTTTTACTATATCATGGTCATCGAGCCCCTTGAACATATCCCATAACCTGTGTCATTGTGATGACTAAACTAGTGTATTTGTAATTGGGGCAAGGGTTTGGGTGGGAGGCAGCCGTGACTGGAATTTAGGTACCATCCCAGCAATTGTTTAGAGTTGAAGGGCGGAAACAAACAAAAACCGCTTTTAGAATGACGGGGGTTCTGCCACACAAGGTTCAGTATATTGTATTATAACAGTGATTCTGTACCGTACTGAATAAGAGAGTAATGGTTTTACTGTCATGAGTGCTTTTGTATTGTACCAACCGTATTTCAATTCATTGTTTGTATACACTTGATTATATCTCTCTACATAATGTATTATTTTATTTTGTGGCTTAGATTACTTGTGATTGACCTTTGATGTGGTTGCTACATGTAGAACCATCGGGTGAGAAGGAATCTGTTTAATTTCACAGATTTGGGTTAATCAGCAACAGAGACAAATATGGGATTGGAAACAAATCCCATTGATACAGGAACACAATAGGAGAAGTTCAAAGTAGTGTATATTACTATACAAGCTCACATAACAGAACTTCTCTTGTCACTGCAACACGTGATAAGGTTTCCACACATCAGAAACAGTTCCATTCACAAATAGCTTATAAGTGCGTAATTCATCTCCTCATAAACATTGATACTGGATACCATATTTATACTGAAATACTTTGTACAGTGAAAACTCTGAATAAGAATGGTTAGTTTTGGGGCTGCTAAATAAAACCTTAATATCATTATCTACTTATGTCAGACAATAACACAAATAAATATGTTCAATGACAAATATAAAGAGGAAAACTTATTTAAATCTAACAATTATCATCATCATCAATATTATTTCCTTATTTCGTTGTCTACTTACTCATTTGGACGATTTCTATTTGCATCCCTCTCGTCATCATGGGTTTCTTCTTTTATAACCTAGAGACAAAAATGAATCATTAATTTATGAGGTATTATCTTACGCTTCTACAAAATTACTAACAAATAATGTAACTTTACAGCACAGCTCAACTGGAAGTCATGATATAATACTGAAATTACTTTCTTGATTTAGTTAGTAAGTTATTGAGGCTTTAAGGGACGGAACACCGAGGTTATCTGCCCCTACGTTCTTATTCTCCAGCGTATCTTACTGCATTATTCAAGTCTTATCCTCAAAAAGTCATCCTTCCTTTATACAGTAGGTCTAGTTAATCTAAGTATGGTAGAAAATGTGGTGAACAGTGCAATAAAGGAAGTACTAGGTTTATGGGCTGAAGAAGTAATATGTAATAAGCAATTTCCAGCAGTAAGGCTATAAGGAGCTAATCCAACCTATTGTCCCATTTCAGTCTCACAGGTCACTTACAAGTGTCTTGGCCCTCAACAGTTCTACCTGACAGCTTTTAACAATAATCGTATAGAACTCTCACGTTATGTCATATAAAACGAATTCTACATGAATATTTTCATAAAACACAGCAGAATTTATGATAATGGCCGTTAAAATTTGTAAAAACTTCGAGTAAGAAAATTTCAGTTAGCGCAACTGGATAGTGTTTTGTGTAGACTATTTAACATACATTTTGCCACTACAAAACGCTTCTACTGCAAGCAGTAGGCCGACTGTATTTACATTATATAGCAACAGCAGTTATTAAAGTTACTGCGAAACAGCATTAATATTATAGAAATAAACTTTCTGTTTGTCCGGTCTGCCAACAAAGGTAAAATGTAATGTTTCCTTCTTAAGGCTGGCGGAGATGGAGTATAACCTCCTGGTTGGATTTATTAGGAAACCTTTCTTGATCTTGTAGGCAATCATCTCCAGCCACATTTAACTGCGATATATGATATGACACCGATTTGTTCTTGGGCGTTATAACCTTTCTTGTGTCAGCAATGCAGGGCATGATTTTATGGTGACGGGATTTCATCGTTGCAAAGCGGGAAAAGATTCAAGGACATGAGCCAGTGTTTCTATCTCCCTGAGGAATCCCCGGTAGAGATCACCAGACAAAGGAATGCCAGGAGCAGTTCTGACTGCAGTGACGATGACTAACATTTCAATAGCTTCGCTCCAACTCGTGGCCTATTTCAAAAGCTATCATAAATGTAGTCGGTATCATAAAAATGTCTTGAGGAAAGAAGCTGGGTACATTTAAAATATCACAAAACTTCGAGATCAAGGCCATGTGGTCAGGGTACTTCCCCGCTCTGAAGACAACTGGGATTGGTCTTCTATGAAACGCTTTATTATATTTTCTCATTTTTCATTCCAGGCGAATGTGGGATTGTACGTGGTAATAGGCCGTGGACAATTCTTACAAACTCCTCACCATATTTCATTCTGATTAAACAGTACATAGAGGTAACAAAGTGGGTTTAATCTAAAAACATCAACGTACATATTGAGAAATGTCACACATGATAGATCACTGACGGCAAAGAATAAAACATCAAAAAGTAGACACCAACAAACAAAAAAATGTTTATGTTTTCTGGTAGCATCACTTCTACATAAGAAGTTTGTTATCATAAACTCCTGCTGTAAGAAAGAACCGTCGCCCCATAGGAACTCTCTCAATCTCCTTCCCAACACTGTCGAAACGGGAATAATAAAGGTAGAAATACTTACACGCATCTTAATCAGTTATAAGAAATGTAAAATACAGTAATAGAGATTTGTCAGTGTTAACATACAAATAAAAGTGAAGCTGATATATCGACGGTGAACATGAATGGCCTTGTACGCCACCTTTCTGCACCTATACATTATCTTCCTTGTATTTGGGGCTTAACTCCCGGCTTGAAGTGGATATACATTCCCTTTGTACTTCATATTTATAAGTCACTGTCCTCTGCTAAGCCATAGTTATCTCAGTAATCGTCAGGAACATATTGTGCCACTTAGTCTATGATTTAAGACCTAGGCCAAATACTTGATAACATTCTAAAGTTGATAGTTGGAAACGATTTTATCAAGATTATGCTCGACAACAAATTACATGAAGAAGTTTTAATTACAAGAGATCGTTTTCACTGAAGAAGAGAGGTAGAATGATACAATTCGTGTTGACAAGGACAACTGGCAAAATAGATCACCAATACATAGGATGAAGGCCAGGACACCAGAGTTGTGTACCAACCACTCCTTGGCAGGTGTCGATTCGGTGAATCCCTAGCCTACAGAAATCCGTTGGGAGTGTCATAGAACAGCGAAGACACGCCCATTCGGATCAAGAATTAGTGAAATACAAGAATTTTATATAAAATATGGTACATGAAGGGGATTATAAAAATACAGGCAAGAATTATGAAGTCTTTTGTTCGTGTAAAACACCATGTAAGCAGAATATTTTATGTAGAAAATAGACACAATATCAATGCGCCAGGAGAACAAACGGTCACATGACCGGAGTGGTTAGGGAGAGTATAAATGGTGGAGCCCACAGTTTGTGAATAAAAAATAAAATAAATATTACTATGAAACAAATTGTAATGTGTACAAATGTGAGCAAGACGTAAGACATCATGAAATGAGTCCATACATTATAAATATGAATTAGTCGTTATCAAAGGGGCCGTTCGTGGCCCGTCAGCTTAACTACGGAGGGGGAAGAAAAAAACATAGGTTATCCTTTTTGGCTATATTTCTTTGTCATTTCCTGTTTATGGAAGATGATTTGTGAATGTAAATATAACATAGTCCATTTATGATACTTTTTCTCTTACTTTTTGATATGTGTTATAGGCTAATGTAGGGCTTTGGAGGTGTCTTATAAACTAGAAATAGCATATCACGAATAGATAGAAATAAAAAAGTACCCTTTAGATTATAGGATGTTATTTATTTCTGGTGACCTCATTAGACGAAGTGTAAGTTGAATATAACCATGTATATTGAGTGTGAAATCACGCATAGACGTCAGGATGGAGTAAGTTTACAGGGTGTTTTAATGTGTCCTAGAATCTGTACATAGTGCCATACACTATTCTAGTTGGTGGTGTGTGATTAATCAACTCTTCAAGTTTTGATTTTATCAGTAGGTTTTATTTCATGTAACAGTTGCAATTTATAGGGGCGCAAAGTGAGTCTTTTACGAACAGCATCATAAACAACACCTTTAGGCACTCCATTTGTAGACTACGTCAGTCAAATGACTTCTTCGGGCTCCGAACACACGAAACACGGATCTATTCAACAACATCTTCAGAAGTTCTCGGTCTACCTGGTGATTTTGCTTTTAAAACACTACCGGTTTCCTTGAAAGACTTCAGCCAATGACGGATAGTTTTGCTGTAGGTCGTTAACCACCATTCTGACGTCTAAAATTACGTTGCACTGTTATAACATACTCAGTTTTCACAAGCCAAATAACAAACTCTGCAGTCTGTTGCGGAGTACACATTGCTACTGAGTTGCTCTACACTACACTGCATGCACGCCTGGACTGAACTGAGGGAACAGAGGAAACAAACACTGGGGCCGTCTGTTGCGGAGTACACATTGCTACTGAGTTGCTCTACACTACACTGCACGCACGCCTGGACTGAACTGAGGGAACAGAGGAAACAAACACTGTGCAGTCTGTTGCGGAGTACACATTGCTACTGAGATGCTCTACACTACACTGCATGCACGCCTGGACTGAACTGAGGGAACAGAGGGAACAAACACTGTGCAGTCTGTTGCGGAGTACACATTGCTACTGAGTTGCTCTACACTACACTGCATGCACGCCTGGACTGAACTGAGGGAACAGAGGAAACAAACACTGTGCAGTCTGTTGCGGAGTACACATTGCTAGTGAGTTGCTCTACACTACACTGCACGCACGCCTGGACTGAACTGAGGGAACAGAGGAAACAAACACTGTGCAGTCTGTTGCGGAGTACACATTGCTACTGAGATGCTCTACACTACACTGCATGCACGCCTGGACTGAACTGAGGGAACAGAGGAAACAAACACTGTGCAGTCTGTTGCGGAGTACACATTGCTACTGAGTTGCTCTGCACTACACTGCATACACGCCTGGACTGAACTGAGGGAACAGAGGGAACAAACACTGTGCAGTCTGTTGCGGAGTACACATTGCTACTGAGTTGCTCTACACTACACTGCATGCACGCCTGGACTGAACTGAGGGAACAGAGGAAACAAACACTGTGCAGTCTGTTGCGGAGTACACATTGCTACTGAGTTGCTCTGCACTACACTGCATACACGCCTGGACTGAACTGAGGGAACAGAGGAAACAAACACTGTGCAGTCTGTTGCGGAGTACACATTGCTACTGAGTTGCTCTACACTACACTGCATGCACGCCTGGACTGAACTGAGGGAACAGAGGAAACAAACACTGTGCAGTCTGTTGCGGAGTACACATTGCTACTGAGTTGCTCTACACTACACTGCATACACGCCCGGACTGAACTGAGGGAACAGAGGAAACAAACACTGTGCAGTCTGTTGCGGAGTACACATTGCTACTGAGTTGCTCTACACTACACTGCATACACGCCTGGACTGAACTGAGGGAACAGAGGAAACAAACACTGTGCAGTCTGTTGCGGAGTACACATTGCTACTGAGTTGCTCTACACTACACTGCATGCACGCCTGGACTGAACTGAGGGAACAGAGGGAACAAACACTGCGCAGTCTGTTGCGAAGTACACATTGCTACTGAGCTGCTCTACACTACACTGCATGCACACCTGGACTGAGGGAACAGAGGAAACAAACACTGTGCAGTCTGTTGCGGAGTACACATTGCTACTGAGTTGCTCTACACTACACTGCATGCACGCCTGGACTGAACTGAGGGAACAGAGGGAACAAACACTGTGCAGTCTGTTGCGGAGTACACATTGCTACTGAGTTGCTCTACACTACACTGCATGCACGCCTGGACTGAACTGAGGGAACAGAGGAAACAAACACTGTGCAGTCTGTTGCAGAGTACACATTGCTACTGAGTTGCTCTACACTACACTGCATGCACGCCTGGACTGAACTGAGGGAACAGAGGAAACAAACACTGGGGCCGTCTGTTGCGGAGTACACATTGCTACTGAGTTGCTCTACACTACACTGCATGCACGCCTGGACTGAACTGAGGGAACAGAGGTAACAAACACTGGGGCCGTCTGTTGCGGAGTACACATTGCTACTGAGTTGCTCTACACTACACTGCATGCACACCTGGACTGAACTGAGGGAACAGAGGTAACAAACACTGTGCAGTCTGTTGCGGAGTACACATTGCTACTGAGTTGCTCTACACTACACTGCATGCACGCCTGGACTGAACTGAGGGAACAGAGGTAACAAACACTGGGGCCGTCTGTTGCGGAGTACACATTGCTACTGAGTTGCTCTACACTACACTGCATGCACGCCTGGACTGAACTGAGGGAACAGAGGAAACAAACACTGTGCAGTCTGTTGCGGAGTATACATTGCTACTGAGTTGCTCTACACTACACTGCATGCACACCTGGACTGAACTGAGGGAACAGAGGAAACAAACACTGTGCAGTCTGTTGCGGAGTACACATTGCTACTGAGTTGCTCTACACTACACTGCATGCACGCCTGGACTGAACTGAGGGAACAGAGGAAACAAACACTGTGCAGTCTGTTGCGGAGTACACATTGCTACTGAGTTGCTCTACACTACACTGCATACACGCCTGGACTGAACTGAGGGAACAGAGGGAACAAACACTGTGCAGTCTGTTGCGGAGTACACATTGCTACTGAGTTGCTCTACACTACACTGCATGCACGCCTGGACTGAGGGAACAGAGGAAACAAACACTGGGGCCGTCTGTTGCGGAGTACACATTGCTACTGAGTTGCTCTACACTACACTGCATACACGCCTGGACTGAACTGAGGGAACAGAGGTAACAAACACTGTGCAGTCTGTTGCGGAGTACACATTGCTACTGAGATGCTCTACACTACACTTCATGCACGCCTGGACTGAACTGAGGGAACAGAGGAAACAAACACTGTGCAGTCTGTGGCGGAGTACACATTGCTACTGAGTTGCTCTACACTACACTGCATGCACGCCTGGACTGAACTGAGGGAACAGAGGGAACAAACACTGTGCAGTCTGTTGCGGAGTACACATTGCTACTGAGTTGCTCTACACTACACTGCATGCACGCCTGGACTGAACTGAGGGAACAGAGGAAACAAACACTGTGCAGTCTGTTGCGGAGTACACATTGCTACTGAGTTGCTCTACACTACACTGCATGCACGCCTGGACTGAACTGAGGGAACAGAGGAAACAAACACTGTGCAGTCTGTTGCGGAGTACACATTGCTACTGAGCTGCTCTACACTACACTGCATGCACGCCTGGACTGAACTGAGGGAACAGAGGAACCAAACACTGTGCAGTCTGTTGCGGAG
This sequence comes from Meconema thalassinum, assembly GCA_946902985.2. Lineage (NCBI taxonomy): Eukaryota > Metazoa > Arthropoda > Insecta > Orthoptera > Tettigoniidae > Meconema > Meconema thalassinum. Next base: position 186,284,915 of record OX336398.1, on the reverse strand, counting down.
TACACATTGCTACTGAGTTGCTCTACACTACACTGCATGCACGCCTGGACTGAACTGAGGGAACAGAGGAAACAAACACTGTGCAGTCTGTTGCGGAGTACACACTGCTACTGAGCTGCTCTGCAGTGCACTGCATGCACGCCTGGACTGAACTGAGGGAACAGAGGGAACAAACACTGTGCAGTCTGTTGCGGAGTACACATTGCTACTGAGATGCTCTACACTACACTGCATGCACGCCTGGACTGAACTGAGGGAACAGAGGGAACAAACACTGTGCAGTCTGATGCGGAGTACACATTGCTACTGAGATGCTCTACACTACACTGCATGCACGCCTGGACTGAGGGAACAGAGGAAACAAACACTGTGCAGTCTGTTGCGGAGTACACATTGCTACTGAGATGCTCTACACTACACTGCATGTACGCCTGGACTGGACTGAGGGAACAGAGGAAACAAACACTGTGCAGTCTGTTGCTGAGTACACATTGCTACTGAGATGCTCTGAACTACACTGCATGCACGCCTGGACTGATCTGAGGGAACAGAGGGAACAAACACTGTGCAGTCTGTTGCGGAGTACACATTGCTACTGAGTTGCTCTACACAACACTGCATGCACGCCTGGACTGAACTGAGGGAACAGAGGAAACAAACACTGTGCAGTCTGTTGCGGAGTACACATTGCTACTGAGTTGCTCTACACTACACTGCATGCACGCCTGGACTGAACTGAGGGAACAGAGGAAACAAACACTGTGCAGTCTGTTGCGGAGTACACATTGCTACTGAGTTGCTCTACACTACACTGCATGCACGCCTGGACTGAACTGAGGGAACAGAGGAAACAAACACTGTGCAGTCTGTTGCGGAGTACACATTGCTACTGAGTTGCTCTACACTACACTGCATGCACGCCTGGACTGATCTGAGGGAACAGAGGGAACAAACACTGTGCAGTCTGTTGCGGAGTACACATTGCTACTGAGATGCTCTACACTACACTGCATGCACGCCTGGACTGAACTGAGAGAACAGAGGAAACAAACACTGTGCAGTCTGTTGCGGAGTACATATTGCTACTGAGCTGCTCTACACTACACTGCATGCACGCCTGGACTGAACTTAGGGAACAGAGGTAACAAACACTGTGCAGTCTGCTGCGGAGTACACATTCCTACTGAGTTGCTCTGAACTGCACTGCATACACGCACGCCTGGACTGAACTGAGGGAACAGAGGAAACAAACACTGGGGCCGTCTGTTGCGGAGTACACATTGCTACTGAGTTGCTCTACACTACACTGCATGCACGCCTGGACTGAACTGAGGGAACAGAGGAAACAAACACTGTGGCCGTCTGTTGCGGAGTACACATTGCTACTGAGTTGCTCTACACTACACTGCATGCACGCCTGGACTGAACTGAGGGAACAGAGGAAACAAACACTGTGCAGTCTGTTGCGGAGTACACATTGCTACTGAGTTGCTCTACACTACACTGCATGCACGCCTGGACTGAACTGAGGGAACAGAGGAAACAAACACTGTGCAGTCTGTTGCGGAGTACACATTGCTACTGAGTTGCTCTACACTACACTGCATACACGCCTGGACTGAACTGAGGGAACAGAAGAAACAAACACTGTGCAGTCTGTTGCGGAGTACACATTGCTACTGAGTTGCTCTACACTACACTGCATGCACGCCTGGACTGAACTGAGGGAACAGAGGAAACAAACACTGTGCAGTCTGTTGCGGAGTACACATTGCTACTGAGTTGCTCTACACTACACTGCATGCACGCCTGGACTGAACTGAGGGAACAGAGGAAACAAACACTGTGCAGTCTGTTGCGGAGTACACATTGCTACTGAGCTGCTCTACACTACACTGCATGCACGCCTGGACTGAACTGAGGGAACAGAGGAAACAAACCCTGGGGCCGTCTGTTGCGGAGTACACATTGCTACTGAGTTGCTCTACACTACACTGCATGCACGCCTGGACTGAACTGAGGGAACAGAGGAAACAAACACTGGGGCCGTCTGTTGCGGAGTACACATTGCTACTGAGTTGCTCTACACTACACTGCATGCACACCTGGACTGAACTGAGGGAACAGAGGAAACAAACACTGGGGCCGTCTGTTGCGGAGTACACATTGCTACTGAGCTGCTCTACACTACACTGCATGCACGCCTGGACTGAACTGAGGGAACAGAGGAAACAAACACTGGGGCCGTCTGTTGCGCAGTACACATTGCTACTGAGTTGCTCTACACTACACTGCATGCACGCACGCCTGGACTGAACTGAGGGAACAGAGGGAACAAACACTGTGCAGTCTGTTGCGGAGTACACATTGCTACTGAGCTGCTCTACACTACACTGCATGCACGCCTGGACTGAACTGAGGGAACAGAGGAAACAAACACTGTGCAGTCTGTTGCGGAGTACACATTGCTACTGAGATGCTCTACACTACACTGCATGCACGCCTGGACTGAACTGAGGGAACAGAGGAAACAAACACTGGGGCCGTCTGTTGCGGAGTACACATTGCTACTGAGTTGCTCTGCACTGCACTGCATGCACGCCTGGACTGATCTGAGGGAACAGAGGAAACAAACACTGTGCAGTCTGTTGCGGAGTACACATTGCTACTGAGTTGCTCTGCACTGCACTGCATGCACGCCTGGACTGATCTGAGGGAACAGAGGGAACAAACACTGTGCAGTCTGTTGCGGAGTACACATTGCTACTGAGCTGCTCTGAACTGCACTGCATGCACGCCTGGACTGAACTGAGGGAACAGAGGAAACAAACACTGTGCAGTCTGTTGCGGAGTACACATTGCTACTGAGTTGCTCTGCACTGCACTGCATGCACGCCTGGACTGATCTGAGGGAACAGAGGAAACAAACACTGTGCAGTCTGTTGCGGAGTACACATTGCTACTGAGTTGCTCTACACTACACTGCATGCACGCCTGGACTGAACTGAGGGAACAGAGGAAACAAACACTGTGCAGTCTGTTGCGGAGTACACATTGCTACTGAGTTGCTCTACACTACACTGCATGCACGCCTGGACTGATCTGAGGGAACAGAGGGAACAAACACTGTGCAGTCTGTTGCGGAGTACACATTGCTACTGAGATGCTCTACACTACACTGCATGCACGCCTGGACTGAACTGAGGGAACAGAGGAAACAAACACTGTGCAGTCTGTTGCGGAGTACATATTGCTACTGAGCTGCTCTACACTACACTGCATGCACGCCTGGACTGAACTGAGGGAACAGAGGTAACAAACACTGTGCAGTCTGCTGCGGAGTACACATTCCTACTGAGTTGCTCTGAACTGCACTGCATACACGCACGCCTGGACTGAACTGAGGGAACAGAGGAAACAAACACTGGGGCCGTCTGTTGCGGAGTACACATTGCTACTGAGTTGCTCTACACTACACTGCATGCACGCCTGGACTGAACTGAGGGAACAGAGGAAACAAACACTGTGGCCGTCTGTTGCGGAGTACACATTGCTACTGAGTTGCTCTACACTACACTGCATGCACGCCTGGACTGAACTGAGGGAACAGAGGAAACAAACACTGTGCAGTCTGTTGCGGAGTACACATTGCTACTGAGTTGCTCTACACTACACTGCATGCACGCCTGGACTGAACTGAGGGAACAGAGGAAACAAACACTGTGCAGTCTGTTGCGGAGTACACATTGCTACTGAGTTGCTCTACACTACACTGCATGCACGCCTGGACTGAACTGAGGGAACAGAGGAAACAAACACTGTGCAGTCTGTTGCGGAGTACACATTGCTACTGAGTTGCTCTACACTACACTGCACGCACGCCTGGACTGAACTGAGGGAACAGAGGAAACAAACACTGTGCAGTCTGTTGCGGAGTACATAATTGCTACTGAGTTGCTCTACACTACACTGCATACACGCCTGGACTGAACTGAGGGAACAGAAGAAACAAACACTGTGCAGTCTGTTGCGGAGTACACATTGCTACTGAGTTGCTCTACACTACACTGCATGCACGCCTGGACTGAACTGAGGGAACAGAGGAAACAAACACTGTGCAGTCTGTTGCGGAGTACACATTGCTACTGAGTTGCTCTACACTACACTGCATGCACGCCTGGACTGAACTGAGGGAACAGAGGAATCAAACACTGTGCAGTCTGTTGCGGAGTACACATTGCTACTGAGCTGCTCTACACTACACTGCATGCACGCCTGGACTGAACTGAGGGAACAGAGGAAACAAACCCTGGGGCCGTCTGTTGCGGAGTACACATTGCTACTGAGTTGCTCTACACTACACTGCATGCACGCCTGGACTGAACTGAGGGAACAGAGGAAACAAACACTGGGGCCGTCTGTTGCGGAGTACACATTGCTACTGAGTTGCTCTACACTACACTGCATGCACACCTGGACTGAACTGAGGGAACAGAGGAAACAAACACTGGGGCCGTCTGTTGCGGAGTACACATTGCTACTGAGCTGCTCTACACTACACTGCATGCACGCCTGGACTGAACTGAGGGAACAGAGGAAACAAACACTGGGGCCGTCTGTTGCGCAGTACACATTGCTACTGAGTTGCTCTACACTACACTGCATGCACGCACGCCTGGACTGAACTGAGGGAACAGAGGGAACAAACACTGTGCAGTCTGTTGCGGAGTACACATTGCTACTGAGCTGCTCTACACTACACTGCATGCACGCCTGGACTGAACTGAGGGAACAGAGGAAACAAACACTGTGCAGTCTGTTGCGGAGTACACATTGCTACTGAGATGCTCTACACTACACTGCATGCACGCCTGGACTGAACTGAGGGAACAGAGGAAACAAACACTGGGGCCGTCTGTTGCGGAGTAAACATTGCTACTGAGATGCTCTACACTACACTGCATGCACGCACACCTGGACTGAACTGAGGGAACAGAGGAAACAAACACTGTGCAGTCTGTTGCGGAGTACACATTGCTACTGAGCTGCTCTACACTACACTGCATGCACGCCTGGACTGAACTGAGGGAACAGAGGAAACAAACACTGTGCAGTCTGTTGCGGAGTACACATTGCTACTGAGCTGCTCTACACTACACTGCATGCACGCCTGGACTGAACTGAGGGAACAGAGGAAACAAACACTGTGCAGTCTGTTGCGGAGTACACATTGCTACTGAGTTGCTCTGCACTGCACTGCATGCACGCCTGGACTGATCTGAGGGAACAGAGGGAACAAACACTGTGCAGTCTGTTGCGGAGTACACATTGCTACTGAGCTGCTCTGAACTGCACTGCATGCACGCCTGGACTGAACTGAGGGAACAGAGGAAACAAACACTGTGCAGTCTGTTGCGGAGTACACATTGCTACTGAGTTGCTCTGCACTGCACTGCATGCACGCCTGGACTGATCTGAGGGAACAGAGGAAACAAACACTGTGCAGTCTGTTGCGGAGTACACATTGCTACTGAGTTGCTCTACACTACACTGCATGCACGCCTGGACTGAACTGAGGGAACAGAGGAAACAAACACTGTGCAGTCTGTTGCGGAGTACACATTGCTACTGAGTTGCTCTACACTACACTGCATGCACGCCTGGACTGAACTGAGGGAACAGAGGAAACAAACACTGTGCAGTCTGTTGCGGAGTACACATTGCTACTGAGTTGCTCTACACTACACTGCATGCACGCCTGGACTGAACTGTGGTAACAGAGGAAACAAACACTGTGCAGTCTGTTGCGGAGTACACATTGCTACTGAGTTGCTCTACACTACACTGCATGCACGCCTGGACTGAACTGAGGGAACAGAGGAAACAAACACTGTGCAGTCTGTTGCGGAGTACACATTGCTACTGAGTTGCTCTACACTACACTGCACGCACGCCTGGACTGAACTGAGGGAACAGAGGAAACAAACACTGTGCAGTCTGTTGCGGAGTACATAATTGCTACTGAGTTGCTCTACACTACACTGCATACACGCCTGGACTGAACTGAGGGAACAGAAGAAACAAACACTGTGCAGTCTGTTGCGGAGTACACATTGCTACTGAGTTGCTCTACACTACACTGCATGCACGCCTGGACTGAACTGAGGGAACAGAGGAAACAAACACTGTGCAGTCTGTTGCGGAGTACACATTGCTACTGAGTTGCTCTACACTACACTGCATGCACGCCTGGACTGAACTGAGGGAACAGAGGAAACAAACACTGTGCAGTCTGTTGCGGAGTACACATTGCTACTGAGCTGCTCTACACTACACTGCATGCACGCCTGGACTGAACTGAGGGAACAGAGGAAACAAACCCTGGGGCCGTCTGTTGCGGAGTACACATTGCTACTGAGTTGCTCTACACTACACTGCATGCACGCCTGGACTGAACTGAGGGAACAGAGGAAACAAACACTGGGGCCGTCTGTTGCGGAGTACACATTGCTACTGAGTTGCTCTACGCTACACTGCATGCACACCTGGACTGAACTGAGGGAACAGAGGAAACAAACACTGGGGCCGTCTGTTGCGGAGTACACATTGCTACTGAGCTGCTCTACACTACACTGCATGCACGCCTGGACTGAACTGAGGGAACAGAGGAAACAAACACTGGGGCCGTCTGTTGCGGAGTACACATTGCTACTGAGTTGCTCTACACTACACTGCATGCACGCACGCCTGGACTGAACTGAGGGAACAGAGGGAACAAACACTGTGCAGTCTGTTGCGGAGTACACATTGCTACTGAGCTGCTCTACACTACACTGCATGCACGCCTGGACTGAACTGAGGGAACAGAGGAAACAAACACTGTGCAGTCTGTTGCGGAGTACACATTGCTACTGAGATGCTCTACACTACACTGCATGCACGCCTGGACTGAACTGAGGGAACAGAGGAAACAAACACTGGGGCCGTCTGTTGCGGAGTAAACATTGCTACTGAGATGCTCTACACTACACTGCATGCACGCACACCTGGACTGAACTGAGGGAACAGAGGAAACAAACACTGTGCAGTCTGTTGCGGAGTACACATTGCTACTGAGCTGCTCTACACTACACTGCATGCACGCCTGGACTGAACTGAGGGAACAGAGGAAACAAACACTGTGCAGTCTGTTGCGGAGTACACATTGCTACTGAGCTGCTCTACACTACACTGCATGCACGCCTGGACTGAACTGAGGGAACAGAGGAAACAAACACTGTGCAGTCTGTTGCGGAGTACACATTGCTACTGAGTTGCTCTGCACTGCACTGCATGCACGCCTGGACTGATCTGAGGGAACAGAGGGAACAAACACTGTGCAGTCTGTTGCGGAGTACACATTGCTACTGAGCTGCTCTGAACTGCACTGCATGCACGCCTGGACTGAACTGAGGGAACAGAGGAAACAAACACTGTGCAGTCTGTTGCGGAGTACACATTGCTACTGAGTTGCTCTGCACTGCACTGCATGCACGCCTGGACTGATCTGAGGGAACAGAGGAAACAAACACTGTGCAGTCTGTTGCGGAGTACACATTGCTACTGAGTTGCTCTACACTACACTGCATGCACGCCTGGACTGAACTGAGGGAACAGAGGAAACAAACACTGTGCAGTCTGTTGCGGAGTACACATTGCTACTGAGTTGCTCTACACTACACTGCATGCACGCCTGGACTGAACTGAGGGAACAGAGGAAACAAACACTGTGCAGTCTGTTGCGGAGTACACATTGCTACTGAGTTGCTCTACACTACACTGCATGCACGCCTGGACTGAACTGTGGTAACAGAGGAAACAAACACTGTGCAGTCTGTTGCGGAGTACACATTGCTACTGAGTTGCTCTACACTACACTGCATGCACGCCTGGACTGAACTGAGGGAACAGAGGTAACAAACACTGTGCAGTCTGTTGCGGAGTACACATTGCTACTGAGTTGCTCTACACTACACTGCATGCACGCCTGGACTGAACTGTGGTAACAGAGGAAACAAACACTGTGCAGTCTGTTGCGGAGTACACATTGCTACTGAGATGCTCTACACTACACTGCATACACGCCTGGACTGAACTGAGGGAACAGAGGAAACAAACACTGTGCAGTCTGTTGCGGAGTACACATTGCTACTGAGTTGCTCTACACTACACTGCATGCACGCCTGGACTGAACTGAGGGAACAGAGGGAACAAACACTGTGCAGTCTGTTGCGGAGTACACATTGCTACTGAGTTGCTCTACACTACACTGCATGCACGCCTGGACTGAACTGAGGGAACAGAGGAAACAAACACTGTGCAGTCTGTTGCGGAGTACACATTGCTACTGAATTGTTCTACACTACACTGCACGCACACCTGGACTGAACTGAGGGAACAGAGGAAACAAACACTGTGCAGTCTGTTGCGGAGTACACATTGCTACTGAGTTGCCCTACACTACACTGCACGCACGCCTGGACTGAACTGAGGGAACAGAGGGAACAAACACTGTGCAGTCTGTTGCGGAGTACACATTGCTACTGAGCTGCTCTACACTACACTGCATGCACGCCTGGACTGAACTGAGGGAACAGAGGGAACAAACACTGGGGCCGTCTGTTGCGGAGTACACATTGCTACTGAGTTGCTCTACACTACACTGCATGCACGCCTGGACTGAACTGAGGGAACAGAGGAAACAAACACTGGGGCCGTCTGTTGCGGAGTACACATTGCTACTGAGTTGCTCTACACTACACTGCATGCACGCCTGGACTGAACTGAGGGAACAGAGGGAACAAACACTGTGCAGTCTGTTGCGGAGTACACATTGCTACTGATTTGCTCTGCACTACACTGCATGCACGCCTGGACTGAACTGAGGGACCAGAGGAAACAAACACTGTACAGTCTGTTGCGGAGTACACATTGCTACTGAGTTGCTCTACACTACACTGCACGCACACCTGGACTTAACTGAGGGAACAGAGGAAACAAACACTGTGCAGTCTGTTGCGGAGTACACATTGCTACTGAGTTGCTCTACACTACACTGCATGCACGCCTGGACTGAACTGAGGGAACAGAGGAAACAAACACTGTGCAGTCTGTTGCGGAGTACACATTGCTACTGAGTTGCTCTGCACTACACTGCATGCACGCCTGGACTGAACTGAGGGAACAGAGGGAACAAACACTGTGCAGTCTGTTGCGGAGTACACATTGCTACTGAGTTGCTCTACACTACACTGCATGCACGCCTGGACTGAACTGAGGGAACAGAGGAAACAAACACTGTGCAGTCTGTTGCGGAGTACACATTGCTACTGAGTTGCTCTACACTACACTGCATGCACGCCTGGACTGAACTGAGGGAACAGAGGGAACAAACACTGTGCAGTCTGTTGCGGAGTACACATTGCTACTGAGTTGCCCTACACTACACTGCATACACGCCTGGACTGAACTGAGGGAACAGAGGAAACAAACACTGTGCAGTCTGTTGCGGAGTACACATTGCTACTGAGTTGCTCTACACTACACTGCATGCACGCCTGGACTGAACTGAGGGAACAGAGGAAACAAACAATGTGCAGTCTGTTGCGGAGTACACATTGCTACTGAGTTGCTCTACACTACACTGCATGCACGCCTGGACTGAACTGAGGGAACAGAGGGAACAAACACTGTGCAGTCTGTTGCGGAGTACACATTGCTACTGAGGTGCTCTACACTACACTGCATGCACGCCTGGACTGAACTGAGGGAACAGAGGAAACAAACACTGTGCAGTCTGTTGCGGAGTACACATTGCTACTGAGTTGCTCTAAACTACACTGCATGCACGCCTGGACTGAACTGAGGGAACAGAGGAAACAAACACTGTGCAGTCTGTTGCGGAGTACACATTGCTACTGAGTTGCTCTACACTACACTGCATGCACGGTTGGACTGAACTGAGGGAACAGACGGAACAAACACTGTGCAGTCTGTTGCGGAGTACACATTGCTACTGAGTTGCTCTGCACTACACTGCATGCACGCCTGGACTGAACTGAGGGAACAGAGGAAACAAACACTGGGGCCGTCTGTTGCGGAGTACACATTGCTACTGAGATGCTCTACACTACACTGCATGCACGCCTGGACTGAACTGAGGGAACAGAGGAAACAAACACTGTGCAGTCTGTTGCGGAGTACACATTGCTACTGAGCTGCTCTACACTACACTGCATGCACGCCTGGACTGAACTGAGGGAACAGAGGAAACAAACACTGTGCAGTCTGTTGCGGAGTACACATTGCTACTGAGATGCTCTACACTACACTGCATGCACGCCTGGACTGAGGGAACAGAGGGAACAGAGGAAACAAACACTGTGCAGTCTGTTGCGGAGTACACATTGCTACTGAGTTGCTCTACACTACACTGCATGCACGCCTGGACTGAACTGAGGGAACAGAGGGAACAAACACTGTGCAGTCTGTTGCGGAGTACACATTGCTACTGAGTTGCTCTACACTACACTGCATGCACGCACACCTGGACTGAACTGAGGGAACAGAGGGAACAAACACTGTGCCGTCTGTTGCGGAGTACACATTGCTACTGAGTTGCTCTGCACTACACTGCATGCACGCCTGGACTGAACTGAGGGAACAGAGGAAACAAACACTGTGCAGTCTGTTGCGGAGTACACATTGCTACTGAGTTGCTCTACACTACACTGCATGCACGCCTGGACTGAACTGAGGGAACAGAGGAAACAAACACTGTGCAGTCTGTTGCGGAGTACACATTGCTACTGAGCTGCTCTGCAGTGCACTGCATGCACGCACGCCTGGACTGAACTGAGGGAACAGAGGAAACAAACACTGTGCAGTCTGTTGCAGAGTACACATTGCTACTGAGATGCTCTACACTACACTGCATACACGCCTGGACTGAACTGAGGGAACAGAGGAAACAAACACTGTGCAGTCTGTTGCGGAGTACACATTGCTACTGAGATGCTCTACACTGCACTGCATGCACGCCTGGACTGAACTGAGGGAACAGAGGAAACAAACACTGTGCATTCTGTTGCGGAGTACACATTGCTACTGAGTTGCTCTACACTACACTGCATGCACGCCTGGACTGAACTGAGGGAACAGAGGAAACAAACACTGTGCAGTCTGTTGCGGAGTACACATTGCTACTGAGTTGCTCTACACTACACTGCATGCACGCCTGGACTGAACTGAGGGAACAGAGGAAACAAACACTGTGCAGTCTGTTGCGGAGTACACATTGCTACTGAGTTGCTCTACACTACACTGCATGCACGCCTGGACTGAACTGTGGTAACAGAGGAAACAAACACTGTGCAGTCTGTTGCGGAGTACACATTGCTACTGAGTTGCTCTACACTACACTGCATGCACGCCTGGACTGAACTGAGGGAACAGAGGTAACAAACACTGTGCAGTCTGTTGCGGAGTACACATTGCTACTGAGTTGCTCTACACTACACTGCATGCACGCCTGGACTGAACTGTGGTAACAGAGGAAACAAACACTGTGCAGTCTGTTGCGGAGTACACATTGCTACTGAGATGCTCTACACTACACTGCATACACGCCTGGACTGAACTGAGGGAACAGAGGAAACAAACACTGTGCAGTCTGTTGCGGAGTACACATTGCTACTGAGTTGCTCTACACTACACTGCATGCACGCCTGGACTGAACTGAGGGAACAGAGGGAACAAACACTGTGCAGTCTGTTGCGGAGTACACATTGCTACTGAGTTGCTCTACACTACACTGCATGCACGCCTGGACTGAACTGAGGGAACAGAGGAAACAAACACTGTGCAGTCTGTTGCGGAGTACACATTGCTACTGAATTGTTCTACACTACACTGCACGCACACCTGGACTGAACTGAGGGAACAGAGGAAACAAACACTGTGCAGTCTGTTGCGGAGTACACATTGCTACTGAGTTGCCCTACACTACACTGCACGCACGCCTGGACTGAACTGAGGGAACAGAGGGAACAAACACTGTGCAGTCTGTTGCGGAGTACACATTGCTACTGAGCTGCTCTACACTACACTGCATGCACGCCTGGACTGAACTGAGGGAACAGAGGGAACAAACACTGGGGCCGTCTGTTGCGGAGTACACATTGCTACTGAGTTGCTCTACACTACACTGCATGCACGCCTGGACTGAACTGAGGGAACAGAGGAAACAAACACTGGGGCCGTCTGTTGCGGAGTACACATTGCTACTGAGTTGCTCTACACTACACTGCATGCACGCCTGGACTGAACTGAGGGAACAGAGGGAACAAACACTGTGCAGTCTGTTGCGGAGTACACATTGCTACTGATTTGCTCTGCACTACACTGCATGCACGCCTGGACTGAACTGAGGGACCAGAGGAAACAAACACTGTACAGTCTGTTGCGGAGTACACATTGCTACTGAGTTGCTCTACACTACACTGCACGCACACCTGGACTTAACTGAGGGAACAGAGGAAACAAACACTGTGCAGTCTGTTGCGGAGTACACATTGCTACTGAGTTGCTCTACACTACACTGCATGCACGCCTGGACTGAACTGAGGGAACAGAGGAAACAAACACTGTGCAGTCTGTTGCGGAGTACACATTGCTACTGAGTTGCTCTGCACTACACTGCATGCACGCCTGGACTGAACTGAGGGAACAGAGGGAACAAACACTGTGCAGTCTGTTGCGGAGTACACATTGCTACTGAGTTGCTCTACACTACACTGCATGCACGCCTGGACTGAACTGAGGGAACAGAGGAAACAAACACTGTGCAGTCTGTTGCGGAGTACACATTGCTACTGAGTTGCTCTACACTACACTGCATGCACGCCTGGACTGAACTGAGGGAACAGAGGGAACAAACACTGTGCAGTCTGTTGCGGAGTACACATTGCTACTGAGTTGCCCTACACTACACTGCATACACGCCTGGACTGAACTGAGGGAACAGAGGAAACAAACACTGTGCAGTCTGTTGCGGAGTACACATTGCTACTGAGTTGCTCTACACTACACTGCATGCACGCCTGGACGGAACTGAGGGAACAGAGGAAACAAACAATGTGCAGTCTGTTGCGGAGTACACATTGCTACTGAGTTGCTCTACACTACACTGCATGCACGCCTGGACTGAACTGAGGGAACAGAGGGAACAAACACTGTGCAGTCTGTTGCGGAGTACACATTGCTACTGAGGTGCTCTACACTACACTGCATGCACGCCTGGACTGAACTGAGGGAACAGAGGAAACAAACACTGTGCAGTCTGTTGCGGAGTACACATTGCTACTGAGTTGCTCTAAACTACACTGCATGCACGCCTGGACTGAACTGAGGGAACAGAGGAAACAAACACTGTGCAGTCTGTTGCGGAGTACACATTGCTACTGAGTTGCTCTACACTACACTGCATGCACGGTTGGACTGAACTGAGGGAACAGACGGAACAAACACTGTGCAGTCTGTTGCGGAGTACACATTGCTACTGAGTTGCTCTGCACTACACTGCATGCACGCCTGGACTGAACTGAGGGAACAGAGGAAACAAACACTGGGGCCGTCTGTTGCGGAGTACACATTGCTACTGAGATGCTCTACACTACACTGCATGCACGCCTGGACTGAACTGAGGGAACAGAGGAAACAAACACTGTGCAGTCTGTTGCGGAGTACACATTGCTACTGAGCTGCTCTACACTACACTGCATGCACGCCTGGACTGAACTGAGGGAACAGAGGAAACAAACACTGTGCAGTCTGTTGCGGAGTACACATTGCTACTGAGATGCTCTACACTACACTGCATGCACGCCTGGACTGAGGGAACAGAGGGAACAGAGGAAACAAACACTGTGCAGTCTGTTGCGGAGTACACATTGCTACTGAGTTGCTCTACACTACACTGCATGCACGCCTGGACTGAACTGAGGGAACAGAGGGAACAAACACTGTGCAGTCTGTTGCGGAGTACACATTGCTACTGAGTTGCTCTACACTACACTGCATGCACGCACACCTGGACTGAACTGAGGGAACAGAGGGAACAAACACTGTGCCGTCTGTTGCGGAGTACACATTGCTACTGAGTTGCTCTGCACTACACTGCATGCACGCCTGGACTGAACTGAGGGAACAGAGGAAACAAACACTGTGCAGTCTGTTGCGGAGTACACATTGCTACTGAGTTGCTCTACACTACACTGCATGCACGCCTGGACTGAACTGAGGGAACAGAGGAAACAAACACTGTGCAGTCTGTTGCGGAGTACACATTGCTACTGAGCTGCTCTGCAGTGCACTGCATGCACGCACGCCTGGACTGAACTGAGGGAACAGAGGAAACAAACACTGTGCAGTCTGTTGCAGAGTACACATTGCTACTGAGATGCTCTACACTACACTGCATACACGCCTGGACTGAACTAAGGGAACAGAGGAAACAAACACTGTGCAGTCTGTTGCGGAGTACACATTGCTACTGAGATGCTCTACACTGCACTGCATGCACGCCTGGACTGAACTGAGGGAACAGAGGAAACAAACACTGTGCAGTCTGTTGCGGAGTACACATTGCTACTGAGTTGCTCTACACTACACTGCATGCACGCCTGGACTGAACTGAGGGAACAGAGGAAACAAACACTGTGCAGTCTGTTGCGGAGTACACATTGCTACTGAGTTGCTCTACACTACACTGCATGCACGCCTGGACTGAACTGAGGGAACAGAGGAAACAAACACTGTGCAGTCTGTTGCGGAGTACACATTGCTACTGAGGTGCTCTACACTACACTGCATGCACGCCTGGACTGAACTGAGGGAACAGAGGAAACAAACACTGTGCAGTCTGTTGCGGAGTACACATTGCTACTGAGTTGCTCTACACTACACTGCATGCACGCCTGGACTGAACTGAGGGAACAGAGGAAACAAACACTGTGCAGTCTGTTGCGGAGTACACATTGCTACTGAGTTGCTCTACACTACACTGCATGCACGCCTGGACTGAACTGAGGGAACGGAGGTAACAAACACTGGGGCCGTCTGTTGCGGAGTACACATTGCTACTGAGTTGCTCTACACAACACTGCATGCACGCCTGGACTGAACTGAGGGAACAGAGGAAACAAACACTGTGCAGTCTGTTGCGGAGTACACATTGCTACTGAGTTGCTCTACACTACACTGCATGCACGCCTGGACTGAACTGAGGGAACAGAGGAAACAAACACTGGGGCCGTCTGTTGCGGAGTACACATTGCTACTGAGTTGCTCTACACTACACTGCATGCACGCCTGGACTGAACTGAGGGAACAGAGGAAACAAACACTGTGCAGTCTGTTGCGGAGTACACATTGCTACTGAGCTGCTCTACACTACACTGCATGAACGCCTGGACTGAACTGAGGGAACAGAGGGAACAAACACTGTGCAGTCTGTTGCGGAGTACACATTGCTACTGAGCTGCTCTACACTACACTGCATGCACGCCTGGACTGAGGGAACAGAGGAAACAAACACTGGGGCCGTCTGTTGCGGAGTACACATTGCTACTGAGTTGCTCTACACTACACTGCATGCACGCCTGGACTGATCTGAGGGAACAGAGGAAACAAACACTGTGCAGTCTGTTGCGGAGTACACATTGCTACTGAGTTGCTCTACACTACACTGCATGCACGCCTGGACTGAGGGAACAGAGGAAACAAACACTGGGGCCGTCTGTTGCGGAGTACACATTGCTACTGATTTGCTCTACACTACACTACATACACACCTGGACTGAACTGAGGGAACAGAGGAAACAAACACTGGGGCCGTCTGTTGCGGAGTACACATTGCTACTGATTTGCTCTACACTACACTGCATGCACGCCTGGACTGATCTGAGGGAACAGAGGGAACAAACACTGGGGCCGTCTGTTGCGGAGTACACATTGCTACTGATTTGCTCTACACTACACTGCATACACACCTGGACTGAACTGAGGGAACAGAGGAAACAAACACTGGGGCCGTCTGTTGCGGAGTACACATTGCTACTGATTTGCTCTACACTACACTGCATGCACGCCTGGACTGATCTGAGGGAACAGAGGGAACAAACACTGGGGCCGTCTGTTGCGGAGTACACATTGCTACTGATTTGCTCTACACTACACTGCCTACACACCTGGACTGAACTGAGGGAACAGAGGAAACAAACACTGGGGCCGTCTGTTGCGGAGTACACATTGCTACTGATTTGCTCTACACTACACTGCATGCACGCCTGGACTGATCTGAGGGAACAGAGGGAACAAACACTGGGGCCGTCTGTTGCGGAGTACACATTGCTACTGAGTTGCTCTACACTACACTGCATGCACGCCTGGACTGAACTGAGGGAACAGAGGGAACAAACACTGTGCAGTCTGTTGCGGAGTACACATTGCTACTGAGTTGCTCTACACTACACTGCATGCACGCCTGGACTGAACTGAGGGAACAGAGGAAACAAACACTGGGGCCGTCTGTTGCGGAGTACACATTGCTACTGAGTTGCTCTACACTACACTGCATGCACGCCTGGACTGATCTGAGGGAACAGAGGGAACAAACACTGGGGCCGTCTGTTGCGGAGTACACATTGCTACTGAGTTGCTCTACACTACACTGCATGCACGCCTGGACTGAACTGAGGGAACAGAGGGAACAAACACTGTGCAGTCTGTTGCGGAGTACACATTGCTACTGAGCTGCTCTACACTACACTGCATGCACGCCTGGACTGAACTGAGGGAACAGAGGAAACAAACACTGGGGCCGTCTGTTGCGGAGTACACATTGCTACTGATTTGCTCTACACTACAGTGCATGCACGCCTGGACTGATCTGAGGGAACAGAGGGAACAAACACTGGGGCCGTCTGTTGCGGAGTACACATTGCTACTGAGATGCTCTACACTACACTGCATGCACGCCTGGACTGAACTGAGGGAACAGAGGAAACAAACACTGTGCAGTCTGTTGCGGAGTACACATTGCTACTGAGTTGCTCTACACTACACTGCATGCACGCCTGGACTGAACTGAGGGAACAGACGGAACAAACACTGGGGCCGTCTGTTGCGGAGTACACATTGCTACTGAGTTGCTCTACACTACACTGCATGCACGCCTGGACTGATCTGAGGGAACAGAGGGAACAAACACTGGGGCCGTCTGTTGCGGAGTACACATTGCTACTGAGTTGCTCTACACTACACTGCATGCACGCCTGGACTGAACTGAGGGAACAGAGGGAACAAACACTGTGCAGTCTGTTGCGGAGTACACATTGCTACTGAGATGCTCTACACTACACTGCATGCACGCCTGGACTGAACTCAGGGAACAGAGGAAACAAACACTGGGGCCGTCTGTTGCGGAGTACACATTGCTACTGAGTTGCTCTACACAACACTGCATACACGCCTGGACTGAACTGAGGGAACAGAGGAAACAAACACTGTGCAGTCTGTTGCGGAGTACACATTGCTACTGAGTTGCTCTACACAACACTGCATGCACGCCTGGACTGAACTGAGGGAACAGAAGAAACAAACACTGTGCAGTCTGTTGCGGAGTACACTTTGCTACTGAGTTGCTCTACACTAAACTGCATGCACGCCTGGACTGAACTGAGGGAACAGAGGAAACAAACACTGGGGCCGTCTGTTGCGGAGTACACATTGCTACTGAGATGCTCTGAACTACACTGCATGCACGCCTGGACTGAACTGAGGGAACAGAGGAAACAAACACTGGGGCCGTCTGTTGCGGAGTACACATTGCTACTGAGATGCTCTGAACTACACTGCATGCACGCCTGGACTGAACTGAGGGAACAGAGGGAACAAACACTGTGCAGTCTGTTGCGGAGTACACATTGCTACTGAGTTGCTCTACACTACACTGCATGCACGCCTGGACTGAACTGAGGGAACAGACGGAACAAACACTGTGCAGTCTGTTGCGGAGTACACATTGCTACTGAGTTGCTCTGCACTACACTGCATGCACGCCTGGACTGAACTGAGGGAACAGAGGAAACAAACACTGGGGCCGTCTGTTGCGGAGTACACATTGCTACTGAGATGCTCTGCACTACACTGCATGCACGCCTGGACTGAACTGAGGGAACAGAGGAAACAAACACTGTGCAGTCTGTTGCGGAGTACACATTGCTACTGAGATGCTCTACACTACACTGCATGCACGCCTGGACTGAACTGAGGGAACAGAGGTAACAAACACTGTGCAGTCTGTTGCGGAGTACACATTGCTACTGAGATGCTCTACACTACACTGCATACACGCCTGGACTGAACTGAGGGAACAGAGGTAACAAACACTGTGCAGTCTGTTGCGGAGTACACATTGCTACTGAGCTGCTCTACACTACACTGCATGCACGCCTGGACTGAACTGAGGGAACAGAGGGAACAAACACTGTGCAGTCTGTTGCGGAGTACACATTGCTACTGAGTTGCTCTACACTACACTGCATGCACGCCTGGACTGAACTGAGGGAACAGAGGGAACAGAGGAAACAAACACTCTGCAGTCTGTTGCGGAGTACACATTGCTACTGAGTTGCTCTACACTACACTGCATGCACGCCTGGACTGAACTGAGGGAACAGAGGGAACAAACACTGTGGAGTCTGTTGCGGAGTACACATTGCTACTGAGTTGCTCTACACTACACTGCATGCACGCCTGGACTGAACTGAGGGAACAGAGGAAACAAACACTGTGCAGTCTGTTGCGGAGTACACATTGCTACTGAGATGCTCTACACTACACTGCATGCACGCCTGGACTGAACTGAGGGAACAGAGGAAACGAACACTGTGCAGTCTGTTGCGGAGTACACATTGCTACTGAGATGCTCTACACTACACTGCATGCACGCCTGGACTGAACTGAGGGAACAGAGGGAACAAACACTGTGCAGTCTGTTGCGGAGTACACATTGCTACTGAGTTGCTCTGCACTACACTGCATGCACGCCTGGACTGAACTGAGGGAACAGAGGAAACAAACACTGTGCAGTCTGTTGCGGAGTACACATTGCTACTGAGTTGCTCTACACTACACTGCATGCACGCCTGGACTGAACTGAGGGAACAGAGGAAACAAACACTGTGCAGTCTGTTGCGGAGTACACATTGCTACTGAGCTGCTCTGCAGTGCACTGCATGCACGCACGCCTGGACTGAACTGAGGGAACAGAGGAAACAAACACTGTGCAGTCTGTTGCGGAGTACACATTGCTACTGAGATGCTCTACACTACACTGCATACACGCCTGGACTGAACTGAGGGAACAGAGGGAACAAACACTGTGCAGTCTGTTGCGGAGTACACATTGCTACTGAGTTGCTCTACACTACACTGCATGCACGCACACCTGGACTGAACTGAGGGAACAGAGGGAACAAACACTGTGCCGTCTGTTGCGGAGTACACATTGCTACTGAGTTGCTCTGCACTACACTGCATGCACGCCTGGACTGAACTGAGGGAACAGAGGAAACAAACACTGTGCAGTCTGTTGCGGAGTACACATTGCTACTGAGTTGCTCTACACTACACTGCATGCACGCCTGGACTGAACTGAGGGAACAGAGGAAACAAACACTGTGCAGTCTGTTGCGGAGTACACATTGCTACTGAGCTGCTCTGCAGTGCACTGCATGCACGCACGCCTGGACTGAACTGAGGGAACAGAGGAAACAAACACTGTGCAGTCTGTTGCAGAGTACACATTGCTACTGAGATGCTCTACACTACACTGCATACACGCCTGGACTGAACTGAGGGAACAGAGGAAACAAACACTGTGCAGTCTGTTGCGGAGTACACATTGCTACTGAGATGCTCTACACTGCACTGCATGCACGCCTGGACTGAACTGAGGGAACAGAGGAAACAAACACTGTGCAGTCTGTTGCGGAGTACACATTGCTACTGAGTTGCTCTACACTACACTGCATGCACGCCTGGACTGAACTGAGGGAACAGAGGAAACAAACACTGTGCAGTCTGTTGCGGAGTACACATTGCTACTGAGTTGCTCTACACTACACTGCATGCACGCCTGGACTGAACTGAGGGAACAGAGGAAACAAACACTGTGCAGTCTGTTGCGGAGTACACATTGCTACTGAGGTGCTCTACACTACACTGCATGCACGCCTGGACTGAACTGAGGGAACAGAGGAAACAAACACTGTGCAGTCTGTTGCGGAGTACACATTGCTACTGAGTTGCTCTACACTACACTGCATGCACGCCTGGACTGAACTGAGGGAACAGAGGAAACAAACACTGTGCAGTCTGTTGCGGAGTACACATTGCTACTGAGTTGCTCTACACTACACTGCATGCACGCCTGGACTGAACTGAGGGAACGGAGGTAACAAACACTGGGGCCGTCTGTTGCGGAGTACACATTGCTACTGAGTTGCTCTACACAACACTGCATGCACGCCTGGACTGAACTGAGGGAACAGAGGAAACAAACACTGTGCAGTCTGTTGCGGAGTACACATTGCTACTGAGTTGCTCTACACTACACTGCATGCACGCCTGGACTGAACTGAGGGAACAGAGGAAACAAACACTGGGGCCGTCTGTTGCGGAGTACACATTGCTACTGAGTTGCTCTACACTACACTGCATGCACGCCTGGACTGAACTGAGGGAACAGAGGAAACAAACACTGTGCAGTCTGTTGCGGAGTACACATTGCTACTGAGCTGCTCTACACTACACTGCATGAACGCCTGGACTGAACTGAGGGAACAGAGGGAACAAACACTGTGCAGTCTGTTGCGGAGTACACATTGCTACTGAGCTGCTCTACACTACACTGCATGCACGCCTGGACTGAGGGAACAGAGGAAACAAACACTGGGGCCGTCTGTTGCGGAGTACACATTGCTACTGAGTTGCTCTACACTACACTGCATGCACGCCTGGACTGATCTGAGGGAACAGAGGAAACAAACACTGTGCAGTCTGTTGCGGAGTACACATTGCTACTGAGTTGCTCTACACTACACTGCATGCACGCCTGGACTGAGGGAACAGAGGAAACAAACACTGGGGCCGTCTGTTGCGGAGTACACATTGCTACTGATTTGCTCTACACTACACTGCATACACACCTGGACTGAACTGAGGGAACAGAGGAAACAAACACTGGGGCCGTCTGTTGCGGAGTACACATTGCTACTGATTTGCTCTACACTACACTGCATGCACGCCTGGACTGATCTGAGGGAACAGAGGGAACAAACACTGGGGCCGTCTGTTGCGGAGTACACATTGCTACTGATTTGCTCTACACTACACTGCATACACACCTGGACTGAACTGAGGGAACAGAGGAAACAAACACTGGGGCCGTCTGTTGCGGAGTACACATTGCTACTGATTTGCTCTACACTACACTGCATGCACGCCTGGACTGATCTGAGGGAACAGAGGGAACAAACACTGGGGCCGTCTGTTGCGGAGTACACATTGCTACTGATTTGCTCTACACTACACTGCCTACACACCTGGACTGAACTGAGGGAACAGAGGAAACAAACACTGGGGCCGTCTGTTGCGGAGTACACATTGCTACTGATTTGCTCTACACTACACTGCATGCACGCCTGGACTGATCTGAGGGAACAGAGGGAACAAACACTGGGGCCGTCTGTTGCGGAGTACACATTGCTACTGAGTTGCTCTACACTACACTGCATGCACGCCTGGACTGAACTGAGGGAACAGAGGGAACAAACACTGTGCAGTCTGTTGCGGAGTACACATTGCTACTGAGTTGCTCTACACTACACTGCATGCACGCCTGGACTGAACTGAGGGAACAGAGGAAACAAACACTGGGGCCGTCTGTTGCGGAGTACACATTGCTACTGAGTTGCTCTACACTACACTGCATGCACGCCTGGACTGATCTGAGGGAACAGAGGGAACAAACACTGGGGCCGTCTGTTGCGGAGTACACATTGCTACTGAGTTGCTCTACACTACACTGCATGCACGCCTGGACTGAACTGAGGGAACAGAGGGAACAAACACTGTGCAGTCTGTTGCGGAGTACACATTGCTACTGAGCTGCTCTACACTACACTGCATGCACGCCTGGACTGAACTGAGGGAACAGAGGAAACAAACACTGGGGCCGTCTGTTGCGGAGTACACATTGCTACTGATTTGCTCTACACTACAGTGCATGCACGCCTGGACTGATCTGAGGGAACAGAGGGAACAAACACTGGGGCCGTCTGTTGCGGAGTACACATTGCTACTGAGATGCTCTACACTACACTGCATGCACGCCTGGACTGAACTGAGGGAACAGAGGAAACAAACACTGTGCAGTCTGTTGCGGAGTACACATTGCTACTGAGTTGCTCTACACTACACTGCATGCACGCCTGGACTGAACTGAGGGAACAGACGGAACAAACACTGTGCAGTCTGTTGCGGAGTACACATTGCTACTGAGATGCTCTACACTACACTGCATGCACGCCTGGACTGAACTCAGGGAACAGAGGAAACAAACACTGGGGCCGTCTGTTGCGGAGTACACATTGCTACTGAGTTGCTCTACACAACACTGCATACACGCCTGGACTGAACTGAGGGAACAGAGGAAACAAACACTGTGCAGTCTGTTGCGGAGTACACATTGCTACTGAGTTGCTCTACACAACACTGCATGCACGCCTGGACTGAACTGAGGGAACAGAAGAAACAAACACTGTGCAGTCTGTTGCGGAGTACACTTTGCTACTGAGTTGCTCTACACTACACTGCATGCACGCCTGGACTGAACTGAGGGAACAGAGGAAACAAACACTGGGGCCGTCTGTTGCGGAGTACACATTGCTACTGAGATGCTCTGAACTACACTGCATGCACGCCTGGACTGAACTGAGGGAACAGAGGAAACAAACACTGGGGCCGTCTGTTGCGGAGTACACATTGCTACTGAGATGCTCTGAACTACACTGCATGCACGCCTGGACTGAACTGAGGGAACAGAGGGAACAAACACTGTGCAGTCTGTTGCGGAGTACACATTGCTACTGAGTTGCTCTACACTACACTGCATGCACGCCTGGACTGAACTGAGGGAACAGACGGAACAAACACTGTGCAGTCTGTTGCGGAGT
Source organism: Meconema thalassinum (assembly GCA_946902985.2). Taxonomy (NCBI): domain Eukaryota; kingdom Metazoa; phylum Arthropoda; class Insecta; order Orthoptera; family Tettigoniidae; genus Meconema; species Meconema thalassinum. Next base: position 186,261,576 of record OX336398.1, on the reverse strand, counting down.
ACACATTGCTACTGAGTTGCTCTGCACTACACTGCATGCACGCCTGGACTGAACTGAGGGAACAGAGGAAACAAACACTGGGGCCGTCTGTTGCGGAGTACACATTGCTACTGAGATGCTCTGCACTACACTGCATGCACGCCTGGACTGAACTGAGGGAACAGAGGAAACAAACACTGTGCAGTCTGTTGCGGAGTACACATTGCTACTGAGATGCTCTACACTACACTGCATGCACGCCTGGACTGAACTGAGGGAACAGAGGTAACAAACACTGTGCAGTCTGTTGCGGAGTACACATTGCTACTGAGATGCTCTACACTACACTGCATACACGCCTGGACTGAACTGAGGGAACAGAGGTAACAAACACTGTGCAGTCTGTTGCGGAGTACACATTGCTACTGAGCTGCTCTACACTACACTGCATGCACGCCTGGACTGAACTGAGGGAACAGAGGGAACAAACACTGTGCAGTCTGTTGCGGAGTACACATTGCTACTGAGTTGCTCTACACTACACTGCATGCACGCCTGGACTGAACTGAGGGAACAGAGGGAACAGAGGAAACAAACACTCTGCAGTCTGTTGCGGAGTACACATTGCTACTGAGTTGCTCTACACTACACTGCATGCACGCCTGGACTGAACTGAGGGAACAGAGGGAACAAACACTGTGGAGTCTGTTGCGGAGTACACATTGCTACTGAGTTGCTCTACACTACACTGCATGCACGCCTGGACTGAACTGAGGGAACAGAGGAAACAAACACTGTGCAGTCTGTTGCGGAGTACACATTGCTACTGAGATGCTCTACACTACACTGCATGCACGCCTGGACTGAACTGAGGGAACAGAGGAAACGAACACTGTGCAGTCTGTTGCGGAGTACACATTGCTACTGAGATGCTCTACACTACACTGCATGCACGCCTGGACTGAACTGAGGGAACAGAGGGAACAAACACTGTGCAGTCTGTTGCGGAGTACACATTGCTACTGAGTTGCTCTGCACTACACTGCATGCACGCCTGGACTGAACTGAGGGAACAGAGGAAACAAACACTGTGCAGTCTGTTGCGGAGTACACATTGCTACTGAGTTGCTCTACACTACACTGCATGCACGGCTGGACTGAACTGAGGGAACAGAGGAAACAAACACTGTGCAGTCTGTTGCGGAGTACACATTGCTACTGAGCTGCTCTGCAGTGCACTGCATGCACGCACGCCTGGACTGAACTGAGGGAACAGAGGAAACAAACACTGTGCAGTCTGTTGCGGAGTACACATTGCTACTGAGATGCTCTACACTACACTGCATACACGCCTGGACTGAACTGAGGGAACAGAGGAAACAAACACTGTGCAGTCTGTTGCGGAGTACACATTGCTACTGAGATGCTCTACACTACACTGCACGCACGCCTGGACTGAGGAAACAGAGGAAACAAACACTGTGCAGTCTGTTGCGGAGTACACATTGCTACTGAGTTGCTCTACACTACACTGCATGCACGCCTGGACTGAACTGAGGGAACAGAGGAAACAAACACTGTGCAGTCTGTTGCGGAGTACACATTGCTACTGAGTTGCTCTACACTACACTGCATGCACGCCTGGACTGAACTGAGGGAACAGAGGAAACAAACACTGTGCAGTCTGTTGCGGAGTACACATTGCTACTGAGGTGCTCTACACTACACTGCATGCACGACTGGACTGAACTGAGGGAACAGAGGAAACAAACACTGTGCAGTCTGTTGCGGAGTACACATTGCTACTGAGTTGCTCTACACTACACTGCATGCACGCCTGGACTGAACTGAGGGAACAGAGGAAACAAACACTGGGGCCGTCTGTTGCGGAGTACACATTGCTACTGAGTTGCTCTACACTACACTGCATGCACGCCTGGACTGAACTGAGGGAACAGAGGAAACAAACACTGTGCAGTCTGTTGCGGAGTACACATTGCTACTGAGCTGCTCTACACTACACTGCATGCACGCCTGGACTGAACTGAGGGAACAGAGGAAACAAACACTGTGCAGTCTGTTGCGGAGTACACATTGCTACTGAGCTGCTCTACACTACACTGCATGCACGCCTGGACTGAACTGAGGGAACAGAGGAAACAAACACTGTGCAGTCTGTTGCGGAGTACACATTGCTACTGAGCTGCTCTACACTACACTGCATGCACGCCTGGACTGAACTGAGGGAACAGAGGGAACAAACACTGTGCAGTCTGTTGCGGAGTACACATTGCTACTGAGCTGCTCTACACTACACTGCATGCACGCCTGGACTGAACTGAGGGAACAGAGGAAACAAACACTGTGCAGTCTGTTGCGGAGTACACATTGCTACTGAGCTGCTCTACACTACACTGCATGCACGCCTGGACTGAACTGAGGGAACAGAGGAAACAAACACTGTGCAGTCTGTTGCGGAGTACACATTGCTACTGAGTTGCTCTACACTACACTGCACGCACGCCTGGACTGAACTGAGGGAACAGAGGAAACAAACAATGTGCAGTCTGTTGCGGAGTACACATTGCTACTGAGTTGCTCTACACTACACTGCATGCACGCCTGGACTGATCTGAGGGAACAGAGGGAACAAACACTGGGGCCATCTGTTGCGGAGTACACATTGCTACTGAGTTGCTCTACACTACACTGCATGCACGCCTGGACTGAACTGAGGGAACAGAGGAAACAAACACTGTGCAGTCTGTTGCGGAGTACACATTGCTACTGAGTTGCTCTACACTACACTGCATGCACGCCTGGACTGAACTGAGGGAACAGAGGAAACAAACACTGTGCAGTCTGTTGCGGAGTACACATTGCTACTGAGTTGCTCTACACTACACTGCATGCACGCCTGGACTGATCTGAGGGAACAGAGGGAACAAACACTGGGGCCGTCTGTTGCGGAGTACACATTGCTACTGAGTTGCTCTACACTACACTGCATGCACGCCTGGACTGATCTGAGGGAACAGAGGGAACAAACACTGTGCAGTCTGTTGCGGAGTACACATTGCTACTGAGTTGCTCTACACTACACTGCATGCACGCCTGGACTGATCTGAGGGAACAGAGGGAACAAACACTGTGCAGTCTGTTGCGGAGTACACATTGCTACTGAGTTGCTCTACACTACACTGCATGCACGCCTGGACTGAACTGAGGGAACAGAGGAAACAAACAATGTGCAGTCTGTTGCGGAGTACACATTGCTACTGAGTTGCTCTGCACTACACTGCATGCACGCCTGGACTGAACTGAGGGAACAGAGGAAACAAACACTGTGCAGTCTCTTGCGGAGTACACATTGCTACTGAGTTGCTCTACACTACACTGCATGCACGCCTGGACTGAACTGAGGGAACAGAGGGAACAAACACTGTGCAGTCTGTTGCGGAGTACACATTGCTACTGAGTTGCTCTGCACTACACTGCATGCACGCCTGGACTGAACTGAGGGAACAGAGGAAACAAACACTGTGCAGTCTGTTGCGGAGTACACATTGCTACTGAGATGCTCTACACTACACTGCATGCACGCCTGGACTGAACTGAGGGAACAGAGGAAACAAACACTGTGCAGTCTGTTGCTGAGTACACATTGCTACTGAGATGATCTACACTACACTGCATGCACGCCTGGACTGAACTGAGGGAACAGAGGGAACAAACACTGTGCAGTCTGTTGCGGAGTACACATTGCTACTGAGTTGCTCTGCACTACACTGCATGCACGCCTGGACTGAACTGAGGGAACAGAGGAAACAAACACTGTGCAGTCTGTTGCGGAGTACACATTGCTACTGAGTTGCTCTACACTACACTGCAAGCACGCCTGGACTGAACTGAGGGAACAGAGGAAACAAACACTGTGCAGTCTGTTGCGGAGTACACATTGCTACTGAGCTGCTCTGCAGTGCACTGCATGCACGCACGCCTGGACTGAACTGAGGGAACAGAGGAAACAAACACTGTGCAGTCTGTTGCGGAGTACACATTGCTACTGAGATGCTCTACACTACACTGCATACACGCCTGGACTGAACTGAGGGAACAGAGGAAACAAACACTGTGCAGTCTGTTGCGGAGTACACATTGCTACTGAGATGCTCTACACTACACTGCACGCACGCCTGGACTGAGGAAACAGAGGAAACAAACACTGTGCAGTCTGTTGCGGAGTACACATTGCTACTGAGTTGCTCTACACTACACTGCATGCACGCCTGGACTGAACTGAGGGAACAGAGGAAACAAACACTGTGCAGTCTGTTGCGGAGTACACATTGCTACTGAGTTGCTCTACACTACACTGCATGCACGCCTGGACTGAACTGAGGGAACAGAGGAAACAAACACTGTGCAGTCTGTTGCGGAGTACACATTGCTACTGAGTTGCTCTACACTACACTGCATGCACGCCTGGACTGAACTGAGGGAACAGAGGAAACAAACACTGTGCAGTCTGTTGCGGAGTACACATTGCTACTGAGTTGCTCTACACTACACTGCATGCACGCGTGGACTGAACTGAGGGAACAGAGGAAACAAACACTGGGGCCGTCTGTTGCGGAGTACACATTGCTACTGAGTTGCTCTACACTACACTGCATGCACGCCTGGACTGAACTGAGGGAACAGAGGAAACAAACACTGTGCAGTCTGTTGCGGAGTACACATTGCTACTGAGTTGCTCTACTCAACACTGCATGCACGCTTGGACTGAACTGAGGGAACAGAGGAAACAAACACTGTGCAGTCTGTTGCGGAGTACACATTGCTACTGAGCTGCTCTACACTACACTGCATGCACGCCTGGACTGAACTGAGGGAACAGAGGGAACAAACACTGTGCAGTCTGTTGCGGAGTACACATTGCTACTGAGCTGCTCTACACTACACTGCATGCACGCCTGGACTGAACTGAGGGAACAGAGGAAACAAACACTGTGCAGTCTGTTGCGGAGTACACATTGCTACTGAGTTGCTCTACACTACACTGCATGCACGCCTGGACTGATCTGAGGGAACAGAGGGAACAAACACTGGGGCCGTCTGTTGCGGAGTACACATTGCTACTGAGTTGCTCTACACTACACTGCATGCACGCCTGGACTGATCTGAGGGAACAGAGGGAACAAACACTGTGCAGTCTGTTGCGGAGTACACATTGCTAATGAGTTGCTCTACACTACACTGCATGCACGCCTGGACTGATCTGAGGGAACAGAGGGAACAAACACTGTGCAGTCTGTTGCGGAGTACACATTGCTACTGAGTTGCTCTACACTACACTGCATGCACGCCTGGACTGAACTGAGGGAACAGAGGAAACAAACACTGGGGCCGTCTGTTGCGGAGTACACATTGCTACTGATTTGCTCTACACTACAGTGCATGCACGCCTGGACTGATCTGAGGGAACAGAGGGAACAAACACTGGGGCCGTCTGTTGCGGAGTACACATTGCTACTGAGATGCTCTACACTACACTGCATGCACGCCTGGACTGAACTGAGGGAACAGAGGAAACAAACACTGTGCAGTCTGTTGCGGAGTACACATTGCTACTGAGATGCTCTACACTACACTGCATGCACGCCTGGACTGAACTCAGGGAACAGAGGAAACAAACACTGGGGCCGTCTGTTGCGGAGTACACATTGCTACTGAGTTGCTCTACACAACACTGCATACACGCCTGGACTGAACTGAGGGAACAGAGGAAACAAACACTGTGCAGTCTGTTGCGGAGTACACATTGCTACTGAGTTGCTCTACACAACACTGCATGCACGCCTGGACTGAACTGAGGGAACAGAAGAAACAAACACTGTGCAGTCTGTTGCGGAGTACACTTTGCTACTGAGTTGCTCTACACTACACTGCATGCACGCCTGGACTGAACTGAGGGAACAGAGGAAACAAACACTGGGGCCGTCTGTTGCGGAGTACACATTGCTACTGAGATGCTCTGAACTACACTGCATGCACGCCTGGACTGAACTGAGGGAACAGAGGAAACAAACACTGGGGCCGTCTGTTGCGGAGTACACATTGCTACTGAGATGCTCTGAACTACACTGCATGCACGCCTGGACTGAACTGAGGGAACAGAGGGAACAAACACTGTGCAGTCTGTTGCGGAGTACACATTGCTACTGAGTTGCTCTACACTACACTGCATGCACGCCTGGACTGAACTGAGGGAACAGACGGAACAAACACTGTGCAGTCTGTTGCGGAGTACACATTGCTACTGAGTTGCTCTGCACTACACTGCATGCACGCCTGGACTGAACTGAGGGAACAGAGGAAACAAACACTGGGGCCGTCTGTTGCGGAGTACACATTGCTACTGAGATGCTCTGCACTACACTGCATGCACGCCTGGACTGAACTGAGGGAACAGAGGAAACAAACACTGTGCAGTCTGTTGCGGAGTACACATTGCTACTGAGTTGCTCTGCACTACACTGCATGCACGCCTGGACTGAACTGAGGGAACAGAGGGAACAAACACTGTGCAGTCTGTTGCGGAGTACACATTGCTACTGAGTTGCTCTACACTACACTGCATGCACGCCTGGACTGAACTGAGGGAACAGAGGAAACAAACACTGTGCAGTCTGTTGCGGAGTACACATTGCTACTGAGTTGCTCTACACTACACTGCATGCACGCCTGGACTGAACTGAGGGAACAGAGGGAACAAACACTGTGCAGTCTGTTGCGGAGTACACATTGCTACTGAGTTGCCCTACACTACACTGCATACACGCCTGGACTGAACTGAGGGAACAGAGGAAACAAACACTGTGCAGTCTGTTGCGGAGTACACATTGCTACTGAGTTGCTCTACACTACACTGCATGCACGCCTGGACTGAACTGAGGGAACAGAGGAAACAAACAATGTGCAGTCTGTTGCGGAGTACACATTGCTACTGAGTTGCTCTACACTACACTGCATGCACGCCTGGACTGAACTGAGGGAACAGAGGGAACAAACACTGTGCAGTCTGTTGCGGAGTACACATTGCTACTGAGGTGCTCTACACTACACTGCATGCACGCCTGGACTGAACTGAGGGAACAGAGGAAACAAACACTGTGCAGTCTGTTGCGGAGTACACATTGCTACTGAGTTGCTCTAAACTACACTGCATGCACACCTGGACTGAACTGAGGGAACAGAGGAAACAAACACTGTGCAGTCTGTTGCGGAGTACACATTGCTACTGAGTTGCTCTACACTACACTGCATGCACGGTTGGACTGAACTGAGGGAACAGACGGAACAAACACTGTGCAGTCTGTTGCGGAGTACACATTGCTACTGAGTTGCTCTGCACTACACTGCATGCACGCCTGGACTGAACTGAGGGAACAGAGGAAACAAACACTGGGGCCGTCTGTTGCGGAGTACACATTGCTACTGAGATGCTCTACACTACACTGCATGCACGCCTGGACTGAACTGAGGGAACAGAGGAAACAAACACTGTGCAGTCTGTTGCGGAGTACACATTGCTACTGAGCTGCTCTACACTACACTGCATGCACGCCTGGACTGAACTGAGGGAACAGAGGAAACAAACACTGTGCAGTCTGTTGCGGAGTACACATTGCTACTGAGATGCTCTACACTACACTGCATGCACGCCTGGACTGAGGGAACAGAGGGAACAGAGGAAACAAACACTGTGCAGTCTGTTGCGGAGTACACATTGCTACTGAGTTGCTCTACACTACACTGCATGCACGCCTGGACTGAACTGAGGGAACAGAGGGAACAAACACTGTGCAGTCTGTTGCGGAGTACACATTGCTACTGAGTTGCTCTACACTACACTGCATGCACGCACACCTGGACTGAACTGAGGGAACAGAGGGAACAAACACTGTGCCGTCTGTTGCGGAGTACACATTGCTACTGAGTTGCTCTGCACTACACTGCATGCACGCCTGGACTGAACTGAGGGAACAGAGGAAACAAACACTGTGCAGTCTGTTGCGGAGTACACATTGCTACTGAGTTGCTCTACACTACACTGCATGCACGCCTGGACTGAACTGAGGGAACAGAGGAAACAAACACTGTGCAGTCTGTTGCGGAGTACACATTGCTACTGAGCTGCTCTGCAGTGCACTGCATGCACGCACGCCTGGACTGAACTGAGGGAACAGAGGAAACAAACACTGTGCAGTCTGTTGCAGAGTACACATTGCTACTGAGATGCTCTACACTACACTGCATACACGCCTGGACTGAACTGAGGGAACAGAGGAAACAAACACTGTGCAGTCTGTTGCGGAGTACACATTGCTACTGAGATGCTCTACACTGCACTGCATGCACGCCTGGACTGAACTGAGGGAACAGAGGAAACAAACACTGTGCAGTCTGTTGCGGAGTACACATTGCTACTGAGTTGCTCTACACTACACTGCATGCACGCCTGGACTGAACTGAGGGAACAGAGGAAACAAACACTGTGCAGTCTGTTGCGGAGTACACATTGCTACTGAGTTGCTCTACACTACACTGCATGCACGCCTGGACTGAACTGAGGGAACAGAGGAAACAAACACTGTGCAGTCTGTTGCGGAGTACACATTGCTACTGAGTTGCTCTACACTACACTGCATGCACGCCTGGACTGAACTGTGGTAACAGAGGAAACAAACACTGTGCAGTCTGTTGCGGAGTACACATTGCTACTGAGTTGCTCTACACTACACTGCATGCACGCCTGGACTGAACTGAGGGAACAGAGGTAACAAACACTGTGCAGTCTGTTGCGGAGTACACATTGCTACTGAGTTGCTCTACACTACACTGCATGCACGCCTGGACTGAACTGTGGTAACAGAGGAAACAAACACTGTGCAGTCTGTTGCGGAGTACACATTGCTACTGAGATGCTCTACACTACACTGCATACACGCCTGGACTGAACTGAGGGAACAGAGGAAACAAACACTGTGCAGTCTGTTGCGGAGTACACATTGCTACTGAGTTGCTCTACACTACACTGCATGCACGCCTGGACTGAACTGAGGGAACAGAGGGAACAAACACTGTGAAGTCTGTTGCGGAGTACACATTGCTACTGAGTTGCTCTACACTACACTGCATGCACGCCTGGACTGAACTGAGGGAACAGAGGAAACAAACACTGTGCAGTCTGTTGCGGAGTACACATTGCTACTGAATTGTTCTACACTACACTGCACGCACACCTGGACTGAACTGAGGGAACAGAGGAAACAAACACTGTGCAGTCTGTTGCGGAGTACACATTGCTACTGAGTTGCCCTACACTACACTGCACGCACGCCTGGACTGAACTGAGGGAACAGAGGGAACAAACACTGTGCAGTCTGTTGCGGAGTACACATTGCTACTGAGCTGCTCTACACTACACTGCATGCACGCCTGGACTGAACTGAGGGAACAGAGGGAACAAACACTGGGGCCGTCTGTTGCGGAGTACACATTGCTACTGAGTTGCTCTACACTACACTGCATGCACGCCTGGACTGAACTGAGGGAACAGAGGAAACAAACACTGGGGCCGTCTGTTGCGGAGTACACATTGCTACTGAGTTGCTCTACACTACACTGCATGCACGCCTGGACTGAACTGAGGGAACAGAGGGAACAAACACTGTGCAGTCTGTTGCGGAGTACACATTGCTACTGATTTGCTCTGCACTACACTGCATGCACGCCTGGACTGAACTGAGGGACCAGAGGAAACAAACACTGTACAGTCTGTTGCGGAGTACACATTGCTACTGAGTTGCTCTACACTACACTGCACGCACACCTGGACTTAACTGAGGGAACAGAGGAAACAAACACTGTGCAGTCTGTTGCGGAGTACACATTGCTACTGAGTTGCTCTACACTACACTGCATGCACGCCTGGACTGAACTGAGGGAACAGAGGAAACAAACACTGTGCAGTCTGTTGCGGAGTACACATTGCTACTGAGTTGCTCTGCACTACACTGCATGCACGCCTGGACTGAACTGAGGGAACAGAGGGAACAAACACTGTGCAGTCTGTTGCGGAGTACACATTGCTACTGAGTTGCTCTACACTACACTGCATGCACGCCTGGACTGAACTGAGGGAACAGAGGAAACAAACACTGTGCAGTCTGTTGCGGAGTACACATTGCTACTGAGTTGCTCTACACTACACTGCATGCACGCCTGGACTGAACTGAGGGAACAGAGGGAACAAACACTGTGCAGTCTGTTGCGGAGTACACATTGCTACTGAGTTGCCCTACACTACACTGCATACACGCCTGGACTGAACTGAGGGAACAGAGGAAACAAACACTGTGCAGTCTGTTGCGGAGTACACATTGCTACTGAGTTGCTCTACACTACACTGCATGCACGCCTGGACTGAACTGAGGGAACAGAGGAAACAAACAATGTGCAGTCTCTTGCGGAGTACACATTGCTACTGAGTTGCTCTACACTACACTGCATGCACGCCTGGACTGAACTGAGGGAACAGAGGGAACAAACACTGTGCAGTCTGTTGCGGAGTACACATTGCTACTGAGGTGCTCTACACTACACTGCATGCACGCCTGGACTGAACTGAGGGAACAGAGGAAACAAACACTGTGCAGTCTGTTGCGGAGTACACATTGCTACTGAGTTGCTCTAAACTACACTGCATGCACGCCTGGACTGAACTGAGGGAACAGAGGAAACAAACACTGTGCAGTCTGTTGCGGAGTACACATTGCTACTGAGTTGCTCTACACTACACTGCATGCACGGTTGGACTGAACTGAGGGAACAGACGGAACAAACACTGTGCAGTCTGTTGCGGAGTACACATTGCTACTGAGTTGCTCTGCACTACACTGCATGCACGCCTGGACTGAACTGAGGGAACAGAGGAAACAAACACTGGGGCCGTCTGTTGCGGAGTACACATTGCTACTGAGATGCTCTACACTACACTGCATGCACGCCTGGACTGAACTGAGGGAACAGAGGAAACAAACACTGTGCAGTCTGTTGCGGAGTACACATTGCTACTGAGCTGCTCTACACTACACTGCATGCACGCCTGGACTGAACTGAGGGAACAGAGGAAACAAACACTGTGCAGTCTGTTGCGGAGTACACATTGCTACTGAGATGCTCTACACTACACTGCATGCACGCCTGGACTGAGGGAACAGAGGGAACAGAGGAAACAAACACTGTGCAGTCTGTTGCGGAGTACACATTGCTACTGAGTTGCTCTACACTACACTGCATGCACGCCTGGACTGAACTGAGGGAACAGAGGGAACAAACACTGTGCAGTCTGTTGCGGAGTACACATTGCTACTGAGTTGCTCTACACTACACTGCATGCACGCACACCTGGACTGAACTGAGGGAACAGAGGGAACAAACACTGTGCCGTCTGTTGCGGAGTACACATTGCTACTGAGTTGCTCTGCACTACACTGCATGCACGCCTGGACTGAACTGAGGGAACAGAGGAAACAAACACTGTGCAGTCTGTTGCGGAGTACACATTGCTACTGAGTTGCTCTACACTACACTGCATGCACGCCTGGACTGAACTGAGGGAACAGAGGAAACAAACACTGTGCAGTCTGTTGCGGAGTACACATTGCTACTGAGCTGCTCTGCAGTGCACTGCATGCACGCACGCCTGGACTGAACTGAGGGAACAGAGGAAACAAACACTGTGCAGTCTGTTGCAGAGTACACATTGCTACTGAGATGCTCTACACTACACTGCATACACGCCTGGACTGAACTGAGGGAACAGAGGAAACAAACACTGTGCAGTCTGTTGCGGAGTACACATTGCTACTGAGATGCTCTACACTGCACTGCATGCACGCCTGGACTGAACTGAGGGAACAGAGGAAACAAACACTGTGCAGTCTGTTGCGGAGTACACATTGCTACTGAGTTGCTCTACACTACACTGCATGCACGCCTGGACTGAACTGAGGGAACAGAGGAAACAAACACTGTGCAGTCTGTTGCGGAGTACACATTGCTACTGAGTTGCTCTACACTACACTGCATGCACGCCTGGACTGAACTGAGGGAACAGAGGAAACAAACACTGTGCAGTCTGTTGCGGAGTACACATTGCTACTGAGGTGCTCTACACTACACTGCATGCACGCCTGGACTGAACTGAGGGAACAGAGGAAACAAACACTGTGCAGTCTGTTGCGGAGTACACATTGCTACTGAGTTGCTCTACACTACACTGCATGCACGCCTGGACTGAACTGAGGGAACAGAGGAAACAAACACTGTGCAGTCTGTTGCGGAGTACACATTGCTACTGAGTTGCTCTACACTACACTGCATGCACGCCTGGACTGAACTGAGGGAACGGAGGTAACAAACACTGGGGCCGTCTGTTGCGGAGTACACATTGCTACTGAGTTGCTCTAAACAACACTGCATGCACGCCTGGACTGAACTGAGGGAACAGAGGAAACAAACACTGTGCAGTCTGTTGCGGAGTACACATTGCTACTGAGTTGCTCTACACTACACTGCATGCACGCCTGGACTGAACTGAGGGAACAGAGGAAACAAACACTGGGGCCGTCTGTTGCGGAGTACACATTGCTACTGAGTTGCTCTACACTACACTGCATGCACGCCTGGACTGAACTGAGGGAACAGAGGAAACAAACACTGTGCAGTCTGTTGCGGAGTACACATTGCTACTGAGCTGCTCTACACTACACTGCATGAACGCCTGGACTGAACTGAGGGAACAGAGGGAACAAACACTGTGCAGTCTGTTGCGGAGTACACATTGCTACTGAGCTGCTCTACACTACACTGCATGCACGCCTGGACTGAGGGAACAGAGGAAACAAACACTGGGGCCGTCTGTTGCGGAGTACACATTGCTACTGAGTTGCTCTACACTACACTGCATGCACGCCTGGACTGATCTGAGGGAACAGAGGAAACAAACACTGTGCAGTCTGTTGCGGAGTACACATTGCTACTGAGTTGCTCTACACTACACTGCATGCACGCCTGGACTGAGGGAACAGAGGAAACAAACACTGGGGCCGTCTGTTGCGGAGTACACATTGCTACTGATTTGCTCTACACTACACTGCATACACACCTGGACTGAACTGAGGGAACAGAGGAAACAAACACTGGGGCCGTCTGTTGCGGAGTACACATTGCTACTGATTTGCTCTACACTACACTGCATGCACGCCTGGACTGATCTGAGGGAACAGAGGGAACAAACACTGGGGCCGTCTGTTGCGGAGTACACATTGCTACTGATTTGCTCTACACTACACTGCATACACACCTGGACTGAACTGAGGGAACAGAGGAAACAAACACTGGGGCCGTCTGTTGCGGAGTACACATTGCTACTGATTTGCTCTACACTACACTGCATGCACGCCTGGACTGATCTGAGGGAACAGAGGGAACAAACACTGGGGCCGTCTGTTGCGGAGTACACATTGCTACTGATTTGCTCTACACTACACTGCCTACACACCTGGACTGAACTGAGGGAACAGAGGAAACAAACACTGGGGCCGTCTGTTGCGGAGTACACATTGCTACTGATTTGCTCTACACTACACTGCATGCACGCCTGGACTGATCTGAGGGAACAGAGGGAACAAACACTGGGGCCGTCTGTTGCGGAGTACACATTGCTACTGAGTTGCTCTACACTACACTGCATGCACGCCTGGACTGAACTGAGGGAACAGAGGGAACAAACACTGTGCAGTCTGTTGCGGAGTACACATTGCTACTGAGTTGCTCTACACTACACTGCATGCACGCCTGGACTGAACTGAGGGAACAGAGGAAACAAACACTGGGGCCGTCTGTTGCGGAGTACACATTGCTACTGAGTTGCTCTACACTACACTGCATGCACGCCTGGACTGATCTGAGGGAACAGAGGGAACAAACACTGGGGCCGTCTGTTGCGGAGTACACATTGCTACTGAGTTGCTCTACACTACACTGCATGCACGCCTGGACTGAACTGAGGGAACAGAGGGAACAAACACTGTGCAGTCTGTTGCGGAGTACACATTGCTACTGAGCTGCTCTACACTACACTGCATGCACGCCTGGACTGAACTGAGGGAACAGAGGAAACAAACACTGGGGCCGTCTGTTGCGGAGTACACATTGCTACTGATTTGCTCTACACTACAGTGCATGCACGCCTGGACTGATCTGAGGGAACAGAGGGAACAAACACTGGGGCCGTCTGTTGCGGAGTACACATTGCTACTGAGATGCTCTACACTACACTGCATGCACGCCTGGACTGAACTGAGGGAACAGAGGAAACAAACACTGTGCAGTCTGTTGCGGAGTACACATTGCTACTGAGTTGCTCTACACTACACTGCATGCACGCCTGGACTGAACTGAGGGAACAGACGGAACAAACACTGGGGCCGTCTGTTGCGGAGTACACATTGCTACTGAGTTGCTCTACACTACACTGCATGCACGCCTGGACTGATCTGAGGGAACAGAGGGAACAAACACTGGGGCCGTCTGTTGCGGAGTACACATTGCTACTGAGTTGCTCTACACTACACTGCATGCACGCCTGGACTGAACTGAGGGAACAGAGGGAACAAACACTGTGCAGTCTGTTGCGGAGTACACATTGCTACTGAGATGCTCTACACTACACTGCATGCACGCCTGGACTGAACTCAGGGAACAGAGGAAACAAACACTGGGGCCGTCTGTTGCGGAGTACACATTGCTACTGAGTTGCTCTACACAACACTGCATACACGCCTGGACTGAACTGAGGGAACAGAGGAAACAAACACTGTGCAGTCTGTTGCGGAGTACACATTGCTACTGAGTTGCTCTACACAACACTGCATGCACGCCTGGACTGAACTGAGGGAACAGAAGAAACAAACACTGTGCAGTCTGTTGCGGAGTACACTTTGCTACTGAGTTGCTCTACACTACACTGCATGCACGCCTGGACTGAACTGAGGGAACAGAGGAAACAAACACTGGGGCCGTCTGTTGCGGAGTACACATTGCTACTGAGATGCTCTGAACTACACTGCATGCACGCCTGGACTGAACTGAGGGAACAGAGGAAACAAACACTGGGGCCGTCTGTTGCGGAGTACACATTGCTACCGAGATGCTCTGAACTACACTGCATGCACGCCTGGACTGAACTGAGGGAACAGAGGGAACAAACACTGTGCAGTCTGTTGCGGAGTACACATTGCTACTGAGTTGCTCTACACTACACTGCATGCACGCCTGGACTGAACTGAGGGAACAGACGGAACAAACACTGTGCAGTCTGTTGCGGAGTACACATTGCTACTGAGTTGCTCTGCACTACACTGCATGCACGCCTGGACTGAACTGAGGGAACAGAGGAAACAAACACTGGGGCCGTCTGTTGCGGAGTAGACATTGCTACTGAGATGCTCTGCACTACACTGCATGCACGCCTGGACTGAACTGAGGGAACAGAGGAAACAAACACTGTGCAGTCTGTTGCGGAGTACACATTGCTACTGAGATGCTCTACACTACACTGCATGCACGCCTGGACTGAACTGAGGGAACAGAGGTAACAAACACTGTGCAGTCTGTTGCGGAGTACACATTGCTACTGAGATGCTCTACACTACACTGCATACACGCCTGGACTGAACTGAGGGAACAGAGGTAACAAACACTGTGCAGTCTGTTGCGGAGTACACATTGCTACTGAGCTGCTCTACACTACACTGCATGCACGCCTGGACTGAACTGAGGGAACAGAGGGAACAAACACTGTGCAGTCTGTTGCGGAGTACACATTGCTACTGAGTTGCTCTACACTACACTGCATGCACGCCTGGACTGAACTGAGGGAACAGAGGGAACAGAGGAAACAAACACTCTGCAGTCTGTTGCGGAGTACACATTGCTACTGAGTTGCTCTACACTACACTGCATGCACGCCTGGACTGAACTGAGGGAACAGAGGGAACAAACACTGTGGAGTCTGTTGCGGAGTACACATTGCTACTGAGTTGCTCTACACTACACTGCATGCACGCCTGGACTGAACTGAGGGAACAGAGGAAACAAACACTGTGCAGTCTGTTGCGGAGTACACATTGCTACTGAGATGCTCTACACTACACTGCATGCACGCCTGGACTGAACTGAGGGAACAGAGGAAACGAACACTGTGCAGTCTGTTGCGGAGTACACATTGCTACTGAGATGCTCTACACTACACTGCATGCACGCCTGGACTGAACTGAGGGAACAGAGGGAACAAACACTGTGCAGTCTGTTGCGGAGTACACATTGCTACTGAGTTGCTCTGCACTACACTGCATGCACGCCTGGACTGAACTGAGGGAACAGAGGAAACAAACACTGTGCAGTCTGTTGCGGAGTACACATTGCTACTGAGTTGCTCTACACTACACTGCATGCACGCCTGGACTGAACTGAGGGAACAGAGGAAACAAACACTGTGCAGTCTGTTGCGGAGTACACATTGCTACTGAGCTGCTCTGCAGTGCACTGCATGCACGCACGCCTGGACTGAACTGAGAGAACAGAGGAAACAAACACTGTGCAGTCTGTTGCGGAGTACACATTGCTACTGAGATGCTCTACACTACACTGCATACACGCCTGGACTGAACTGAGGGAACAGAGGAAACAAACACTGTGCAGTCTGTTGCGGAGTACACATTGCTACTGAGATGCTCTACACTACACTGCACGCACGCCTGGACTGAGGAAACAGAGGAAACAAACACTGTGCAGTCTGTTGCGGAGTACACATTGCTACTGAGTTGCTCTACACTACACTGCATGCACGCCTGGACTGAACTGAGGGAACAGAGGAAACAAACACTGTGCAGTCTGTTGCGGAGTACACATTGCTACTGAGTTGCTCTACACTACACTGCATGCACGCCTGGACTGAACTGAGGGAACAGAGGAAACAAACACTGTGCAGTCTGTTGCGGAGTACACATTGCTACTGAGGTGCTCTACACTACACTGCATGCACGCCTGGACTGAACTGAGGGAACAGAGGAAACAAACACTGTGCAGTCTGTTGCGGAGTACACATTGCTACTGAGTTGCTCTACACTACACTGCATGCACGCCTGGACTGAACTGAGGGAACAGAGGAAACAAACACTGGGGCCGTCTGTTGCGGAGTACACATTGCTACTGAGTTGCTCTACACTACACTGCATGCACGCCTGGACTGAACTGAGGGAACAGAGGAAACAAACACTGTGCAGTCTGTTGCGGAGTACACATTGCTACTGAGCTGCTCTACACTACACTGCATGCACGCCTGGACTGAACTGAGGGAACAGAGGAAACAAACACTGTGCAGTCTGTTGCGGAGTACACATTGCTACTGAGCTGCTCTACACTACACTGCATGCACGCCTGGACTGAACTGAGGGAACAGAGGAAACAAACACTGTGCAGTCTGTTGCGGAGTACACATTGCTACTGAGCTGCTCTACACTACACTGCATGCACGCCTGGACTGAACTGAGGGAACAGAGGGAACAAACACTGTGCAGTCTGTTGCGGAGTACACATTGCTACTGAGCTGCTCTACACTACACTGCATGCACGCCTGGACTGAACTGAGGGAACAGAGGAAACAAACACTGTGCAGTCTGTTGCGGAGTACACATTGCTACTGAGCTGCTCTACACTACACTGCATGCACGCCTGGACTGAACTGAGGGAACAGAGGAAACAAACACTGTGCAGTCTGTTGCGGAGTACACATTGCTACTGAGTTGCTCTACACTACACTGCACGCACGCCTGGACTGAACTGAGGGAACAGAGGAAACAAACAATGTGCAGTCTGTTGCGGAGTACACATTGCTACTGAGTTGCTCTACACTACACTGCATGCACGCCTGGACTGATCTGAGGGAACAGAGGGAACAAACACTGGGGCCATCTGTTGCGGAGTACACATTGCTACTGAGTTGCTCTACACTACACTGCATGCACGCCTGGACTGAACTGAGGGAACAGAGGAAACAAACACTGTGCAGTCTGTTGCGGAGTACACATTGCTACTGAGTTGCTCTACACTACACTGCATGCACGCCTGGACTGAACTGAGGGAACAGAGGAAACAAACACTGTGCAGTCTGTTGCGGAGTACACATTGCTACTGAGTTGCTCTACACTACACTGCATGCACGCCTGGACTGATCTGAGGGAACAGAGGGAACAAACACTGGGGCCGTCTGTTGCGGAGTACACATTGCTACTGAGTTGCTCTACACTACACTGCATGCACGCCTGGACTGATCTGAGGGAACAGAGGGAACAAACACTGTGCAGTCTGTTGCGGAGTACACATTGCTACTGAGTTGCTCTACACTACACTGCATGCACGCCTGGACTGATCTGAGGGAACAGAGGGAACAAACACTGTGCAGTCTGTTGCGGAGTACACATTGCTACTGAGTTGCTCTACACTACACTGCATGCACGCCTGGACTGAACTGAGGGAACAGAGGAAACAAACAATGTGCAGTCTGTTGCGGAGTACACATTGCTACTGAGTTGCTCTGCACTACACTGCATGCACGCCTGGACTGAACTGAGGGAACAGAGGAAACAAACACTGTGCAGTCTCTTGCGGAGTACACATTGCTACTGAGTTGCTCTACACTACACTGCATGCACGCCTGGACTGAACTGAGGGAACAGAGGGAACAAACACTGTGCAGTCTGTTGCGGAGTACACATTGCTACTGAGTTGCTCTGCACTACACTGCATGCACGCCTGGACTGAACTGAGGGAACAGAGGAAACAAACACTGTGCAGTCTGTTGCGGAGTACACATTGCTACTGAGATGCTCTACACTACACTGCATGCACGCCTGGACTGAACTGAGGGAACAGAGGAAACAAACACTGTGCAGTCTGTTGCTGAGTACACATTGCTACTGAGATGATCTACACTACACTGCATGCACGCCTGGACTGAACTGAGGGAACAGAGGGAACAAACACTGTGCAGTCTGTTGCGGAGTACACATTGCTACTGAGTTGCTCTGCACTACACTGCATGCACGCCTGGACTGAACTGAGGGAACAGAGGAAACAAACACTGTGCAGTCTGTTGCGGAGTACACATTGCTACTGAGTTGCTCTACACTACACTGCAAGCACGCCTGGACTGAACTGAGGGAACAGAGGAAACAAACACTGTGCAGTCTGTTGCGGAGTACACATTGCTACTGAGCTGCTCTGCAGTGCACTGCATGCACGCACGCCTGGACTGAACTGAGGGAACAGAGGAAACAAACACTGTGCAGTCTGTTGCGGAGTACACATTGCTACTGAGATGCTCTACACTACACTGCATACACGCCTGGACTGAACTGAGGGAACAGAGGAAACAAACACTGTGCAGTCTGTTGCGGAGTACACATTGCTACTGAGATGCTCTACACTACACTGCACGCACGCCTGGACTGAGGAAACAGAGGAAACAAACACTGTGCAGTCTGTTGCGGAGTACACATTGCTACTGAGTTGCTCTACACTACACTGCATGCACGCCTGGACTGAACTGAGGGAACAGAGGAAACAAACACTGTGCAGTCTGTTGCGGAGTACACATTGCTACTGAGTTGCTCTACACTACACTGCATGCACGCCTGGACTGAACTGAGGGAACAGAGGAAACAAACACTGTGCAGTCTGTTGCGGAGTACACATTGCTACTGAGTTGCTCTACACTACACTGCATGCACGCCTGGACTGAACTGAGGGAACAGAGGAAACAAACACTGTGCAGTCTGTTGCGGAGTACACATTGCTACTGAGTTGCTCTACACTACACTGCATGCACGCGTGGACTGAACTGAGGGAACAGAGGAAACAAACACTGGGGCCGTCTGTTGCGGAGTACACATTGCTACTGAGTTGCTCTACACTACACTGCATGCACGCCTGGACTGAACTGAGGGAACAGAGGAAACAAACACTGTGCAGTCTGTTGCGGAGTACACATTGCTACTGAGTTGCTCTACTCAACACTGCATGCACGCTTGGACTGAACTGAGGGAACAGAGGAAACAAACACTGTGCAGTCTGTTGCGGAGTACACATTGCTACTGAGCTGCTCTACACTACACTGCATGCACGCCTGGACTGAACTGAGGGAACAGAGGGAACAAACACTGTGCAGTCTGTTGCGGAGTACACATTGCTACTGAGCTGCTCTACACTACACTGCATGCACGCCTGGACTGAACTGAGGGAACAGAGGAAACAAACACTGTGCAGTCTGTTGCGGAGTACACATTGCTACTGAGTTGCTCTACACTACACTGCATGCACGCCTGGACTGATCTGAGGGAACAGAGGGAACAAACACTGGGGCCGTCTGTTGCGGAGTACACATTGCTACTGAGTTGCTCTACACTACACTGCATGCACGCCTGGACTGATCTGAGGGAACAGAGGGAACAAACACTGTGCAGTCTGTTGCGGAGTACACATTGCTACTGAGTTGCTCTACACTACACTGCATGCACGCCTGGACTGATCTGAGGGAACAGAGGGAACAAACACTGTGCAGTCTGTTGCGGAGTACACATTGCTACTGAGTTGCTCTACACTACACTGCATGCACGCCTGGACTGAACTGAGGGAACAGAGGAAACAAACACTGGGGCCGTCTGTTGCGGAGTACACATTGCTACTGATTTGCTCTACACTACAGTGCATGCACGCCTGGACTGATCTGAGGGAACAGAGGGAACAAACACTGGGGCCGTCTGTTGCGGAGTACACATTGCTACTGAGATGCTCTACACTACACTGCATGCACGCCTGGACTGAACTGAGGGAACAGAGGAAACAAACACTGTGCAGTCTGTTGCGGAGTACACATTGCTACTGAGTTGCTCTACACTACACTGCATGCACGCCTGGACTGAACTGAGGGAACAGACGGAACAAACACTGGGGCCGTCTGTTGCGGAGTACACATTGCTACTGAGTTGCTCTACACTACACTGCATGCACGCCTGGACTGATCTGAGGGAACAGAGGGAACAAACACTGGGGCCGTCTGTTGCGGAGTACACATTGCTACTGAGTTGCTCTACACTACACTGCATGCACGCCTGGACTGAACTGAGGGAACAGAGGGAACAAACACTGTGCAGTCTGTTGCGGAGTACACATTGCTACTGAGATGCTCTACACTACACTGCATGCACGCCTGGACTGAACTCAGGGAACAGAGGAAACAAACACTGGGGCCGTCTGTTGCGGAGTACACATTGCTACTGAGTTGCTCTACACAACACTGCATACACGCCTGGACTGAACTGAGGGAACAGAGGAAACAAACACTGTGCAGTCTGTTGCGGAGTACACATTGCTACTGAGTTGCTCTACACAACACTGCATGCACGCCTGGACTGAACTGAGGGAACAGAAGAAACAAACACTGTGCAGTCTGTTGCGGAGTACACTTTGCTACTGAGTTGCTCTACACTACACTGCATGCACGCCTGGACTGAACTGAGGGAACAGAGGAAACAAACACTGGGGCCGTCTGTTGCGGAGTACACATTGCTACTGAGATGCTCTGAACTACACTGCATGCACGCCTGGACTGAACTGAGGGAACAGAGGAAACAAACACTGGGGCCGTCTGTTGCGGAGTACACATTGCTACTGAGATGCTCTGAACTACACTGCATGCACGCCTGGACTGAACTGAGGGAACAGAGGGAACAAACACTGTGCAGTCTGTTGCGGAGTACACATTGCTACTGAGTTGCTCTACACTACACTGCATGCACGCCTGGACTGAACTGAGGGAACAGACGGAACAAACACTGTGCAGTCTGTTGCGGAGTACACATTGCTACTGAGTTGCTCTGCACTACACTGCATGCACGCCTGGACTGAACTGAGGGAACAGAGGAAACAAACACTGGGGCCGTCTGTTGCGGAGTACACATTGCTACTGAGATGCTCTGCACTACACTGCATGCACGCCTGGACTGAACTGAGGGAACAGAGGAAACAAACACTGTGCAGTCTGTTGCGGAGTACACATTGCTACTGAGATGCTCTACACTACACTGCATGCACGCCTGGACTGAACTGAGGGAACAGAGGTAACAAACACTGTGCAGTCTGTTGCGGAGTACACATTGCTACTGAGATGCTCTACACTACACTGCATACACGCCTGGACTGAACTGAGGGAACAGAGGTAACAAACACTGTGCAGTCTGTTGCGGAGTACACATTGCTACTGAGCTGCTCTACACTACACTGCATGCACGCCTGGACTGAACTGAGGGAACAGAGGGAACAAACACTGTGCAGTCTGTTGCGGAGTACACATTGCTACTGAGTTGCTCTACACTACACTGCATGCACGCCTGGACTGAACTGAGGGAACAGAGGGAACAGAGGAAACAAACACTCTGCAGTCTGTTGCGGAGTACACATTGCTACTGAGTTGCTCTACACTACACTGCATGCACGCCTGGACTGAACTGAGGGAACAGAGGGAACAAACACTGTGCAGTCTGTTGCGGAGTACACATTGCTACTGAGTTGCTCTACACTACACTGCATGCACGCCTGGACTGAACTGAGGGAACAGAGGAAACAAACACTGTGCAGTCTGTTGCGGAGTACACATTGCTACTGAGATGCTCTACACTACACTGCATGCACGCCTGGACTGAACTGAGGGAACAGAGGAAACAAACACTGTGCAGTCTGTTGCGGAGTACACATTGCTACTGAGATGCTCTACACTACACTGCATGCACGCCTGGACTGAACTGAGGGAACAGAGGGAACAAACACTGTGCAGTCTGTTGCGGAGTACACATTGCTACTGAGTTGCTCTGCACTACACTGCATGCACGCCTGGACTGAACTGAGGGAACAGAGGAAACAAACACTGTGCAGTCTGTTGCGGAGTACACATTGCTACTGAGTTGCTCTACACTACACTGCATGCACGCCTGGACTGAACTGAGGGAACAGAGGAAACAAACACTGTGCAGTCTGTTGCGGAGTACACATTGCTACTGAGCTGCTCTGCAGTGCACTGCATGCACGCACGCCTGGACTGAACTGAGGGAACAGAGGAAACAAACACTGTGCAGTCTGTTGCGGAGTACACATTGCTACTGAGATGCTCTACACTACACTGCATACACGCCTGGACTGAACTGAGGGAACAGAGGAAACAAACACTGTGCAGTCTGTTGCGGAGTACACATTGCTACTGAGATGCTCTACACTACACTGCACGCACGCCTGGACTGAGGAAACAGAGGAAACAAACACTGTGCAGTCTGTTGCGGAGTACACATTGCTACTGAGTTGCTCTACACTACACTGCATGCACGCCTGGACTGAACTGAGGGAACAGAGGAAACAAACACTGTGCAGTCTGTTGCGGAGTACACATTGCTACTGAGTTGCTCTACACTACACTGCATGCACGCCTGGACTGAACTGAGGGAACAGAGGAAACAAACACTGTGCAGTCTGTTGCGGAGTACACATTGCTACTGAGGTGCTCTACACTACACTGCATGCACGCCTGGACTGAACTGAGGGAACAGAGGAAACAAACACTGTGCAGTCTGTTGCGGAGTACACATTGCTACTGAGTTGCTCTACACTACACTGCATGCACGCCTGGACTGAACTGAGGGAACAGAGGAAACAAACACTGGGGCCGTCTGTTGCGGAGTACACATTGCTACTGAGTTGCTCTACACTACACTGCATGCACGCCTGGACTGAACTGAGGGAACAGAGGAAACAAACACTGTGCAGTCTGTTGCGGAGTACACATTGCTACTGAGCTGCTCTACACTACACTGCATGCACGCCTGGACTGAACTGAGGGAACAGAGGAAACAAACACTGTGCAGTCTGTTGCGGAGTACACATTGCTACTGAGCTGCTCTACACTACACTGCATGCACGCCTGGACTGAACTGAGGGAACAGAGGAAACAAACACTGTGCAGTCTGTTGCGGAGTACACATTGCTACTGAGCTGCTCTACACTACACTGCATGCACGCCTGGACTGAACTGAGGGAACAGAGGGAACAAACACTGTGCAGTCTGTTGCGGAGTACACATTGCTACTGAGCTGCTCTACACTACACTGCATGCACGCCTGGACTGAACTGAGGGAACAGAGGAAACAAACACTGTGCAGTCTGTTGCGGAGTACACATTGCTACTGAGCTGCTCTACACTACACTGCATGCACGCCTGGACTGAACTGAGGGAACAGAGGAAACAAACACTGTGCAGTCTGTTGCGGAGTACACATTGCTACTGAGTTGCTCTACACTACACTGCACGCACGCCTGGACTGAACTGAGGGAACAGAGGAAACAAACAATGTGCAGTCTGTTGCGGAGTACACATTGCTACTGAGTTGCTCTACACTACACTGCATGCACGCCTGGACTGATCTGAGGGAACAGAGGGAACAAACACTGGGGCCGTCTGTTGCGGAGTACACATTGCTACTGAGTTGCTCTACACTACACTGCATGCACGCCTGGACTGAACTGAGGGAACAGAGGAAACAAACACTGTGCAGTCTGTTGCGGAGTACACATTGCTACTGAGTTGCTCTACACTACACTGCATGCACGCCTGGACTGAACTGAGGGAACAGAGGAAACAAACACTGTGCAGTCTGTTGCGGAGTACACATTGCTACTGAGTTGCTCTACACTACACTGCATGCACGCCTGGACTGATCTGAGGGAACAGAGGGAACAAACACTGGGGCCGTCTGTTGCGGAGTACACATTGCTACTGAGTTGCTCTACACTACACTGCATGCACGCCTGGACTGATCTGAGGGAACAGAGGGAACAAACACTGTGCAGTCTGTTGCGGAGTACACATTGCTACTGAGTTGCTCTACACTACACTGCATGCACGCCTGGACTGATCTGAGGGAACAGAGGGAACAAACACTGTGCAGTCTGTTGCGGAGTACACATTGCTACTGAGATGCTCTACACTACACTGCATACACGCCTGGACTGAACTGAGGGAACAGAGGAAACAAACACTGTGCAGTCTGTTGCGGAGTACACATTGCTACTGAGATGCTCTACACTACACTGCACGCACGCCTGGACTGAGGAAACAGAGGAAACAAACACTGTGCAGTCTGTTGCGGAGTACACATTGCTACTGAGTTGCTCTACACTACACTGCATGCACGCCTGGACTGAACTGAGGGAACAGAGGAAACAAACACTGTGCAGTCTGTTGCGGAGTACACATTGCTACTGAGTTGCTCTACACTACACTGCATGCACGCCTGGACTGAACTGAGGGAACAGAGGAAACAAACACTGTGCAGTCTGTTGCGGAGTACACATTGCTACTGAGTTGCTCTACACTACACTGCATGCACGCCTGGACTGAACTGAGGGAACAGAGGAAACAAACACTGTGCAGTCTGTTGCGGAGTACACATTGCTACTGAGTTGCTCTACACTACACTGCATGCACGCGTGGACTGAACTGAGGGAACAGAGGAAACAAACACTGGGGCCGTCTGTTGCGGAGTACACATTGCTACTGAGTTGCTCTACACTACACTGCATGCACGCCTGGACTGAACTGAGGGAACAGAGGAAACAAACACTGTGCAGTCTGTTGCGGAGTACACATTGCTACTGAGTTGCTCTACTCAACACTGCATGCACGCTTGGACTGAACTGAGGGAACAGAGGAAACAAACACTGTGCAGTCTGTTGCGGAGTACACATTGCTACTGAGCTGCTCTACACTACACTGCATGCACGCCTGGACTGAACTGAGGGAACAGAGGGAACAAACACTGTGCAGTCTGTTGCGGAGTACACATTGCTACTGAGCTGCTCTACACTACACTGCATGCACGCCTGGACTGAACTGAGGGAACAGAGGAAACAAACACTGTGCAGTCTGTTGCGGAGTACACATTGCTACTGAGTTGCTCTACACTACACTGCATGCACGCCTGGACTGATCTGAGGGAACAGAGGGAACAAACACTGGGGCCGTCTGTTGCGGAGTACACATTGCTACTGAGTTGCTCTACACTACACTGCATGCACGCCTGGACTGATCTGAGGGAACAGAGGGAACAAACACTGTGCAGTCTGTTGCGGAGTACACATTGCTACTGAGTTGCTCTACACTACACTGCATGCACGCCTGGACTGATCTGAGGGAACAGAGGGAACAAACACTGTGCAGTCTGTTGCGGAGTACACATTGCTACTGAGTTGCTCTACACTACACTGCATGCACGCCTGGACTGAACTGAGGGAACAGAGGAAACAAACACTGGGGCCGTCTGTTGCGGAGTACACATTGCTACTGATTTGCTCTACACTACAGTGCATGCACGCCTGGACTGATCTGAGGGAACAGAGGGAACAAACACTGGGGCCGTCTGTTGCGGAGTACACATTGCTACTGAGATGCTCTACACTACACTGCATGCACGCCTGGACTGAACTGAGGGAACAGAGGAAACAAACACTGTGCAGTCTGTTGCGGAGTACACATTGCTACTGAGTTGCTCTACACTACACTGCATGCACGCCTGGACTGAACTGAGGGAACAGACGGAACAAACACTGGGGCCGTCTGTTGCGGAGTACACATTGCTACTGAGTTGCTCTACACTACACTGCATGCACGCCTGGACTGATCTGAGGGAACAGAGGGAACAAACACTGGGGCCGTCTGTTGCGGAGTACACATTGCTACTGAGTTGCTCTACACTACACTGCATGCACGCCTGGACTGAACTGAGGGAACAGAGGGAACAAACACTGTGCAGTCTGTTGCGGAGTACACATTGCTACTGAGATGCTCTACACTACACTGCATGCACGCCTGGACTGAACTCAGGGAACAGAGGAAACAAACACTGGGGCCGTCTGTTGCGGAGTACACATTGCTACTGAGTTGCTCTACACAACACTGCATACACGCCTGGACTGAACTGAGGGAACAGAGGAAACAAACACTGTGCAGTCTGTTGCGGAGTACACATTGCTACTGAGTTGCTCTACACAACACTGCATGCACGCCTGGACTGAACTGAGGGAACAGAAGAAACAAACACTGTGCAGTCTGTTGCGGAGTACACTTTGCTACTGAGTTGCTCTACACTACACTGCATGCACGCCTGGACTGAACTGAGGGAACAGAGGAAACAAACACTGGGGCCGTCTGTTGCGGAGTACACATTGCTACTGAGATGCTCTGAACTACACTGCATGCACGCCTGGACTGAACTGAGGGAACAGAGGAAACAAACACTGGGGCCGTCTGTTGCGGAGTACACATTGCTACTGAGATGCTCTGAACTACACTGCATGCACGCCTGGACTGAACTGAGGGAACAGAGGGAACAAACACTGTGCAGTCTGTTGCGGAGTACACATTGCTACTGAGTTGCTCTACACTACACTGCATGCACGCCTGGACTGAACTGAGGGAACAGACGGAACAAACACTGTGCAGTCTGTTGCGGAGTACACATTGCTACTGAGTTGCTCTGCACTACACTGCATGCACGCCTGGACTGAACTGAGGGAACAGAGGAAACAAACACTGGGGCCGTCTGTTGCGGAGTACACATTGCTACTGAGATGCTCTGCACTACACTGCATGCACGCCTGGACTGAACTGAGGGAACAGAGGAAACAAACACTGTGCAGTCTGTTGCGGAGTACACATTGCTACTGAGATGCTCTACACTACACTGCATGCACGCCTGGACTGAACTGAGGGAACAGAGGTAACAAACACTGTGCAGTCTGTTGCGGAGTACACATTGCTACTGAGATGCTCTACACTACACTGCATACACGCCTGGACTGAACTGAGGGAACAGAGGTAACAAACACTGTGCAGTCTGTTGCGGAGTACACATTGCTACTGAGCTGCTCTACACTACACTGCATGCACGCCTGGACTGAACTGAGGGAACAGAGGGAACAAACACTGTGCAGTCTGTTGCGGAGTACACATTGCTACTGAGTTGCTCTACACTACACTGCATGCACGCCTGGACTGAACTGAGGGAACAGAGGGAACAGAGGAAACAAACACTCTGCAGTCTGTTGCGGAGTACACATTGCTACTGAGTTGCTCTACACTACACTGCATGCACGCCTGGACTGAACTGAGGGAACAGAGGGAACAAACTCTGTGCAGTCTGTTGCGGAGTACACATTGCTACTGAGTTGCTCTACACTACACTGCATGCACGCCTGGACTGAACTGAGGGAACAGAGGAAACAAACACTGTGCAGTCTGTTGCGGAGTACACATTGCTACTGAGATGCTCTACACTACACTGCAAGCACGCCTGGACTGAACTGAGGGAACAGAGGAAACAAACACTGTGCAGTCTGTTGCGGAGTACACATTGCTACTGAGATGCTCTACACTACACTGCATGCACGCCTGGACTGAACTGAGGGAACAGAGGGAACAAACACTGTGCAGTCTGTTGCGGAGTACACATTGCTACTGAGTTGCTCTGCACTACACTGCATGCACGCCTGGACTGAACTGAGGGAACAGAGGAAACAAACACTGTGCAGTCTGTTGCGGAGTACACATTGCTACTGAGTTGCTCTACACTACACTGCATGCACGCCTGGACTGAACTGAGGGAACAGAGGAAACAAACACTGTGCAGTCTGTTGCGGAGTACACATTGCTACTGAGCTGCTCTGCAGTGCACTGCATGCACGCACGCCTGGACTGAACTGAGGGAACAGAGGAAACAAACACTGTGCAGTCTGTTGCGGAGTACACATTGCTACTGAGATGCTCTACACTACACTGCATACACGCCTGGACTGAACTGAGGGAACAGAGGAAACAAACACTGTGCAGTCTGTTGCGGAGTACACATTGCTACTGAGATGCTCTACACTACACTGCACGCACGCCTGGACTGAGGAAACAGAGGAAACAAACACTGTGCAGTCTGTTGCGGAGTACACATTGCTACTGAGTTGCTCTACACTACACTGCATGCACGCCTGGACTGAACTGAGGGAACAGAGGAAACAAACACTGTGCAGTCTGTTGCGGAGTACACATTGCTACTGAGTTGCTCTACACTACACTGCATGCACGCCTGGACTGAACTGAGGGAACAGAGGAAACAAACACTGTGCAGTCTGTTGCGGAGTACACATTGCTACTGAGGTGCTCTACACTACACTGCATGCACGCCTGGACTGAACTGAGGGAACAGAGGAAACAAACACTGTGCAGTCTGTTGCGGAGTACACATTGCTACTGAGTTGCTCTACACTACACTGCATGCACGCCTGGACTGAACTGAGGGAACAGAGGAAACAAACACTGGGGCCGTCTGTTGCGGAGTACACATTGCTACTGAGTTGCTCTACACTACACTGCATGCACGCCTGGACTGAACTGAGGGAACAGAGGAAACAAACACTGTGCAGTCTGTTGCGGAGTACACATTGCTACTGAGCTGCTCTACACTACACTGCATGCACGCCTGGACTGAACTGAGGGAACAGAGGAAACAAACACTGTGCAGTCTGTTGCGGAGTACACATTGCTACTGAGCTGCTCTACACTACACTGCATGCACGCCTGGACTGAACTGAGGGAACAGAGGAAACAAACACTGTGCAGTCTGTTGCGGAGTACACATTGCTACTGAGCTGCTCTACACTACACTGCATGCACGCCTGGACTGAACTGAGGGAACAGAGGGAACAAACACTGTGCAGTCTGTTGCGGAGTACACATTGCTACTGAGCTGCTCTACACTACACTGCATGCACGCCTGGACTGAACTGAGGGAACAGAGGAAACAAACACTGTGCAGTCTGTTGCGGAGTACACATTGCTACTGAGCTGCTCTACACTACACTGCATGCACGCCTGGACTGAACTGAGGGAACAGAGGAAACAAACACTGTGCAGTCTGTTGCGGAGTACACATTGCTACTGAGTTGCTCTACACTACACTGCACGCACGCCTGGACTGAACTGAGGGAACAGAGGAAACAAACAATGTGCAGTCTGTTGCGGAGTACACATTGCTACTGAGTTGCTCTACACTACACTGCATGCACGCCTGGACTGATCTGAGGGAACAGAGGGAACAAACACTGGGGCCGTCTGTTGCGGAGTACACATTGCTACTGAGTTGCTCTACACTACACTGCATGCACGCCTGGACTGAACTGAGGGAACAGAGGAAACAAACACTGTGCAGTCTGTTGCGGAGTACACATTGCTACTGAGTTGCTCTACACTACACTGCATGCACGCCTGGACTGAACTGAGGGAACAGAGGAAACAAACACTGTGCAGTCTGTTGCGGAGTACACATTGCTACTGAGATGCTCTACACTACACTGCATGCACGCCTGGACTGATCTGAGGGAACAGAGGGAACAAACACTGGGGCCGTCTGTTGCGGAGTACACATTGCTACTGAGTTGCTCTACACTACACTGCATGCACGCCTGGACTGATCTGAGGGAACAGAGGGAACAAACACTGTGCAGTCTGTTGCGGAGTACACATTGCTACTGAGTTGCTCTACACTACACTGCATGCACGCCTGGACTGATCTGAGGGAACAGAGGGAACAAACACTGTGCAGTCTGTTGCGGAGTACACATTGCTACTGAGTTGCTCTACACTACACTGCATGCACGCCTGGACTGAACTGAGGGAACAGAGGAAACAAACAATGTGCAGTCTGTTGCGGAGTACACATTGCTACTGAGTTGCTCTGCACTGCACACACGCTTGGACTGAACTGAGGGAACAGAGGAAACAAACACTGTGCAGTCTCTTGCGGAGTACACATTGCTACTGAGTTGCTCTACACTACACTGCATGCACGCCTGGACTGAACTGAGGGAACAGAGGGAACAAACACTGTGCAGTCTGTTGCGGAGTACACATTGCTACTGAGTTGCTCTGCACTACACTGCATGCACGCCTGGACTGAACTGAGGGAACAGAGGAAACAAACACTGTGCAGTCTGTTGCGGAGTACACATTGCTACTGAGATGCTCTACACTACACTGCATGCACGCCTGGACTGAACTGAGGGAACAGAGGAAACAAACACTGTGCAGTCTGTTGCTGAGTACACATTGCTACTGAGATGATCTACACTACACTGCATGCACGCCTGGACTGAACTGAGGGAACAGAGGGAACAAACACTGTGCAGTCTGTTGCGGAGTACACATTGCTACTGAGTTGCTCTGCACTACACTGCATGCACGCCTGGACTGAACTGAGGGAACAGAGGAAACAAACACTGTGCAGTCTGTTGCGGAGTACACATTGCTACTGAGTTGCTCTACACTACACTGCAAGCACGCCTGGACTGAACTGAGGGAACAGAGGAAACAAACACTGTGCAGTCTGTTGCGGAGTACACATTGCTACTGAGCTGCTCTGCAGTGCACTGCATGCACGCACGCCTGGACTGAACTGAGGGAACAGAGGAAACAAACACTGTGCAGTCTGTTGCGGAGTACACATTGCTACTGAGATGCTCTACACTACACTGCATACACGCCTGGACTGAACTGAGGGAACAGAGGAAACAAACACTGTGCAGTCTGTTGCGGAGTACACATTGCTACTGAGATGCTCTACACTACACTGCACGCACGCCTGGACTGAGGAAACAGAGGAAACAAACACTGTGCAGTCTGTTGCGGAGTACACATTGCTACTGAGTTGCTCTACACTACACTGCATGCACGCCTGGACTGAACTGAGGGAACAGAGGAAACAAACACTGTGCAGTCTGTTGCGGAGTACACATTGCTACTGAGTTGCTCTACACTACACTGCATGCACGCCTGGACTGAACTGAGGGAACAGAGGAAACAAACACTGTGCAGTCTGTTGCGGAGTACACATTGCTACTGAGTTGCTCTACACTACACTGCATGCACGCCTGGACTGAACTGAGGGAACAGAGGAAACAAACACTGTGCAGTCTGTTGCGGAGTACACATTGCTACTGAGTTGCTCTACACTACACTGCATGCACGCGTGGACTGAACTGAGGGAACAGAGGAAACAAACACTGGGGCCGTCTGTTGCGGAGTACACATTGCTACTGAGTTGCTCTACACTACACTGCATGCACGCCTGGACTGAACTGAGGGAACAGAGGAAACAAACACTGTGCAGTCTGTTGCGGAGTACACATTGCTACTGAGTTGCTCTACTCAACACTGCATGCACGCTTGGACTGAACTGAGGGAACAGAGGAAACAAACACTGTGCAGTCTGTTGCGGAGTACACATTGCTACTGAGCTGCTCTACACTACACTGCATGCACGCCTGGACTGAACTGAGGGAACAGAGGGAACAAACACTGTGCAGTCTGTTGCGGAGTACACATTGCTACTGAGCTGCTCTACACTACACTGCATGCACGCCTGGACTGAACTGAGGGAACAGAGGAAACAAACACTGTGCAGTCTGTTGCGGAGTACACATTGCTACTGAGTTGCTCTACACTACACTGCATGCACGCCTGGACTGATCTGAGGGAACAGAGGGAACAAACACTGGGGCCGTCTGTTGCGGAGTCCACATTGCTACTGAGTTGCTCTACACTACACTGCATGCACGCCTGGACTGAACTGAGGGAACAGAGGAAACAAACACTGTGCAGTCTGTTGCGGAGTACACATTGCTACTGAGTTGCTCTACACTACACTGCATGCACGCCTGGACTGAACTGAGGGAACAGAGGAAACAAACACTGTGCAGTCTGTTGCGGAGTACACATTGCTACTTAGTTGCTCTACACTACACTGCATGCACGCCTGGACTGAACTGAGGGAACAGAGGAAACAAACACTGTGCAGTCTGTTGCGGAGTACACATTGCTACTGAGTTGCTCTACACTACACTGCATGCACGCCTGGACTGATCTGAGGGAACAGAGGGAACAAACAATGTGCAGTCTGTTGCGGAGTACACATTGCTACTGAGTTGCTCTACACTACACTGCATGCACGCCTGGACTGATCTGAGGGAACAGAGGGAACAAACACTGTGCAGTCTGTTGCGGAGTACACATTGCTACTGAGCTGCTCTACACTACACTGCATGCACGCCTGGACTGAACTGAGGGAACAGAGGAAACAAACACTGTGCAGTCTGTTGCGGAGTACACATTGCTACTGAGTTGCTCTACACTACACTGCATGCACGCCTGGACTGATCTGAGGGAACAGAGGGAACAAACACTGGGGCCGTCTGTTGCGGAGTACACATTGCTACTGAGTTGCTCTACACTACACTGCATGCACGCCTGGACTGAACTGAGGGAACAGAGGAAACAAACACTGTGCAGTCTGTTGCGGAGTACACATTGCTACTGAGTTGCTCTACACTACACTGCATGCACGCCTGGACTGAACTGAGGGAACAGAGGAAACAAACACTGTGCAGTCTGTTGCGGAGTACACATTGCTACTGAGTTGCTCTACACTACACTGCATGCACGCCTGGACTGAACTGAGGGAACAGAGGAAACAAACACTGTGCAGTCTGTTGCGGAGTACACATTGCTACTGAGTTGCTCTACACAACACTGCATGCACGCCTGGACTGAACTGAGGGAACAGAGGAAACAAACACTGTGCAGTCTGTACGGAGTACACATTGCTACTGAGTTGCTCTACACTACACTGCATGCACGCCTGGACTGAACTGAGGGAACAGAGGAAACAAACACTGGGGCCGTCTGTTGCGGAGTACACATTGCTACTGAGTTGCTCTACACAACACTGCATGCACGCCTGGACTGAACTGAACTGAGGGAACAGAGGAAACAAACACTGTGCAGTATGTTGCGGAGTACACATTGCTACTGAGTTGCTCTACACTACACTGCATGCACGCCTGGACTGAACTGAACTGAGGGAACAGAGGGAACAAACACTGTGCAGTCTGTTGCGGAGTATACATTGCTACTGAGTTGCTCTACACTACAGTGCATGCACGCCTGGACTGAACTGAACTGAGGGAACAAACACTGTGCAGTCTGTTGCGGAGTACACATTGCTACTGAGATGCTCTACACTACACTGCATGCACGCCTGGACTGAACTGAGGAAACAGAGGTAACAAACACTGTGCAGTCTGTTGCGGAGTACACATTGCTACTGAGTTGCTCTGCACTACACTGCATGCACGCCTGGACTGAACTGAGGGAACAGAGGAAACAAACACTGTGCAGTCTGTTGCGGAGTACACATTGCTACTGAGTTGCTCTACACTACACTGCATGCACGCCTGGACTGATCTGAGGGAACAGAGGGAACAAACACTGTGCAGTCTGTTGCGGAGTACACATTGCTACTGAGTTGCTCTGCACTGCACACACGCTTGGACTGAACTGAGGGAACAGAGGAAACAAACACTGTGCAGTCTCTTGCGGAGTACACATTGCTACTGAGATGCTCTACACTACACTGCATGCACGCCTGGACTGAACTGAACTGAGGGAACAGAGGAAACAAACACTGTGCAGTCTGTTGCGGAGTACACATTGCTACTGAGTTGCTCTACACTACACTGCATACACGCCTGGACTGAACTGAGGGAACAGAGGTAACAAACACTGGGGCCGTCTGTTGCGGAGTACACATTGCTACTGAGTTGCTCTACACTACACTGCATGCACGCCTGGACTGAACTGAGGGAACAGAGGGAACAAACACTGTGCAGTCTGTTGCGGAGTATACATTGCTACTGAGTTGCTCTACACTACACTGCATGCACGCCTGGACTGAACTGAACTGAGGGAACAAACACTGTGCAGTCTGTTGCGGAGTACACATTGCTACTGAGATGCTCTACACTACACTGCATGCACGCCTGGACTGAACTGAGGAAACAGAGGTAACAAACACTGTGCAGTCTGTTGCGGAGTACACATTGCTACTGAGTTGCTCTGCACTACACTGCATGCACGCCTGGACTGAACTGAGGGAACAGAGGAAACAAACACTGTGCAGTCTGTTGCGGAGTACACATTGCTACTGAGTTGCTCTACACTACACTGCATGCACGCCTGGACTGAACTGAGGGAACAGAGGAAACAAACACTGTGCAGTCTGTTGCGGAGTACACATTGCTACTGAGTTGCTCTACACTACACTGCATGCACGCCTGGACTGAACTGAGGGAACAGAGGAAACAAACACTGTGCAGTCTGTTGCGGAGTACACATTGCTACTGAGTTGCTCTACACTACACTGCATGCACGCCTGGACTGAACTGAGGGAACAGAGGAAACAAACACTGTGCAGTCTGTTGCGGAGTACACATTGCTACTGAGTTGCTCTACACTACACTGCATGCACGCGTGGACTGAACTGAGGGAACAGAGGAAACAAACACTGGGGCCGTCTGTTGCGGAGTACACATTGCTACTGAGTTGCTCTACACTACACTGCATGCACGCCTGGACTGAACTGAGGGAACAGAGGAAACAAACACTGTGCAGTCTGTTGCGGAGTACACATTGCTACTGAGTTGCTCTACTCAACACTGCATGCACGCTTGGACTGAACTGAGGGAACAGAGGAAACAAACACTGTGCAGTCTGTTGCGGAGTACACATTGCTACTGAGCTGCTCTACACTACACTGCATGCACGCCTGGACTGAACTGAGGGAACAGAGGAAACAAACACTGTGCAGTCTGTTGCGGAGTACACATTGCTACTGAGATGCTCTACACTACACTGCACGCACGCCTGGACTGAGGAAACAGAGGAAACAAACACTGTGCAGTCTGTTGCGGAGTACACATTGCTACTGAGTTGCTCTACACTACACTGCATGCACGCCTGGACTGAACTGAGGGAACAGAGGAAACAAACACTGTGCAGTCTGTTGCGGAGTACACATTGCTACTGAGTTGCTCTACACTACACTGCATGCACGCCTGGACTGAACTGAGGGAACAGAGGAAACAAACACTGTGCAGTCTGTTGCGGAGTACACATTGCTACTGAGTTGCTCTACACTACACTGCATGCACGCCTGGACTGAACTGAGGGAACAGAGGAAACAAACACTGTGCAGTCTGTTGCGGAGTACACATTGCTACTGAGTTGCTCTACACTACACTGCATGCACGCGTGGACTGAACTGAGGGAACAGAGGAAACAAACACTGGGGCCGTCTGTTGCGGAGTACACATTGCTACTGAGTTGCTCTACACTACACTGCATGCACGCCTGGACTGAACTGAGGGAACAGAGGAAACAAACACTGTGCAGTCTGTTGCGGAGTACACATTGCTACTGAGTTGCTCTACTCAACACTGCATGCACGCTTGGACTGAACTGAGGGAACAGAGGAAACAAACACTGTGAAGTCTGTTGCGGAGTACACATTGCTACTGAGCTGCTCTACACTACACTGCATGCACGCCTGGACTGAACTGAGGGAACAGAGGGAACAAACACTGTGCAGTCTGTTGCGGAGTACACATTGCTACTGAGCTGCTCTACACTACACTGCATGCACGCCTGGACTGAACTGAGGGAACAGAGGAAACAAACACTGTGCAGTCTGTTGCGGAGTACACATTGCTACTGAGTTGCTCTACACTACACTGCATGCACGCCTGGACTGATCTGAGGGAACAGAGGGAACAAACACTGGGGCCGTCTGTTGCGGAGTACACATTGCTACTGAGTTGCTCTACACTACACTGCATGCACGCCTGGACTGAACTGAGGGAACAGAGGAAACAAACACTGTGCAGTCTGTTGCGGAGTACACATTGCTACTGAGTTGCTCTACACTACACTGCATGCACGCCTGGACTGAACTGAGGGAACAGAGGAAACAAACACTGTGCAGTCTGTTGCGGAGTACACATTGCTACTTAGTTGCTCTACACTACACTGCATGCACGCCTGGACTGAACTGAGGGAACAGAGGAAACAAACACTGTGCAGTCTGTTGCGGAGTACACATTGCTACTGAGTTGCTCTACACTACACTGCATGCACGCCTGGACTGATCTGAGGGAACAGAGGGAACAAACAATGTGCAGTCTGTTGCGGAGTACACATTGCTACTGAGTTGCTCTACACTACACTGCATGCACGCCTGGACTGATCTGAGGGAACAGAGGGAACAAACACAGTGCAGTCTGTTGCGGAGTACACATTGCTACTGAGCTGCTCTACACTACACTGCATGCACGCCTGGACTGAACTGAGGGAACAGAGGAAACAAACACTGTGCAGTCTGTTGCGGAGTACACATTGCTACTGAGTTGCTCTACACTACACTGCATGCACGCCTGGACTGATCTGAGGGAACAGAGGGAACAAACACTGGGGCCGTCTGTTGCGGAGTACACATTGCTACTGAGTTGCTCTACACTACACTGCATGCACGCCTGGACTGAACTGAGGGAACAGAGGAAACAAACACTGTGCAGTCTGTTGCGGAGTACACATTGCTACTGAGTTGCTCTACACTACACTGCATGCACGCCTGGACTGAACTGAGGGAACAGAGGAAACAAACACTGTGCAGTCTGTTGCGGAGTACACATTGCTACTGAGTTGCTCTACACTACACTGCATGCACGCCTGAACTGAGGGAACAGAGGAAACAAACACTGTGCAGTCTGTTGCGGAGTACACATTGCTTCTGAGTTGCTCTACACAACACTGCATGCACGCCTGGACTGAACTGAGGGAACAGAGGAAACAAACACTGTGCAGTCTGTACGGAGTACACATTGCTACTGAGTTGCTCTACACTACACTGCATGCACGCCTGGACTGAACTGAGGGAACAGAGGAGACAAACACTGGGGCCGTCTGTTGCGGAGTACACATTGCTACTGAGTTGCTCTACACAACACTGCATGCACGCCTGGACTGAACTGAACTGAGGGAACAGAGGAAACAAACACTGTGCAGTCTGTTGCGGAGTACACATTGCTACTGAGTTGCTCTACACTACACTGCATGCACGCCTGGACTGAACTGAACTGAGGGAACAGAGGGAACAAACACTGTGCAGTCTGTTGCGGAGTATACATTGCTACTGAGTTGCTCTACACTACAGTGCATGCACGCCTGGACTGAACTGAACTGAGGGAACAAACACTGTGCAGTCTGTTGCGGAGTACACATTGCTACTGAGATGCTCTACACTACACTGCATGCACGCCTGGACTGAACTGAGGAAACAGAGGTAACAAACACTGTGCAGTCTGTTGCGGAGTACACATTGCTACTGAGTTGCTCTGCACTACACTGCATGCACGCCTGGACTGAACTGAGGGAACAGAGGAAACAAACACTGTGCAGTCTGTTGCGGAGTACACATTGCTACTGAGTTGCTCTACACTACACTGCATGCACGCCTGGACTGATCTGAGGGAACAGAGGGAACAAACACTGTGCAGTCTGTTGCGGAGTACACATTGCTACTGAGTTGCTCTGCACTGCACACACGCTTGGACTGAACTGAGGGAACAGAGGAAACAAACACTGTGCAGTCTCTTGCGGAGTACACATTGCTACTGAGATGCTCTACACTACACTGCATGCACGCCTGGACTGAACTGAACTGAGGGAACAGAGGAAACAAACACTGTGCAGTCTGTTGCGGAGTACACATTGCTACTGAGTTGCTCTACACTACACTGCATACACGCCTGGACTGAACTGAGGGAACAGAGGTAACAAACACTGGGGCCGTCTGTTGCGGAGTACACATTGCTACTGAGTTGCTCTACACTACACTGCATGCACGCCTGGACTGAACTGAGGGAACAGAGGGAACAAACACTGTGCAGTCTGTTGCGGAGTATACATTGCTACTGAGTTGCTCTACACTACACTGCATGCACGCCTGGACTGATCTGAGGGAACAGAGGGAACAAACACTGTGCAGTCTGTTGCGGAGTACACATTGCTACTGAGATGCTCTACACTACACTGCATGCACGCCTGGACTGAACTGAGGAAACAGAGGTAACAAACACTGTGCAGTCTGTTGCGGAGTACACATTGCTACTGAGTTGCTCTGCACTACACTGCATGCACGCCTGGACTGAACTGAGGGAACAGAGGAAACAAACACTGTGCAGTCTGTTGCGGAGTACACATTGCTACTGAGTTGCTCTACACTACACTGCATGCACGCCTGGACTGAACTGAGGGAACAGAGGAAACAAACACTGTGCAGTCTGTTGCGGAGTACACATTGCTACTGAGTTGCTCTACACTACACTGCATGCACGCCTGGACTGAACTGAGGGAACAGAGGAAACAAACACTGTGCAGTCTGTTGCGGAGTACACATTGCTACTGAGTTGCTCTACACTACACTGCATGCACGCCTGGACTGAACTGAGGGAACAGAGGAAACAAACACTGTGCAGTCTGTTGCGGAGTACACATTGCTACTGAGATGCTCTACACTACACTGCATGCACGCCTGGACTGAACTGAGGGAACAGAGGAAACAAACACTGTGCAGTCTGTTGCGGAGTACACATTGCTACTGAGATGCTATACACTACACTGCATGCACGCCTGGACTGAACTGAGGGAACAGAGGAAACAAACACTGTGCAGTCTGTTGCGGAGTACACATTGCTACTGAGATGCTCTACACTACACTGCATGCACGCCTGGACTGAACTGAGGGAACAGAGGGAACAAACACTGTGCAGTCTGTTGCGGAGTACACATTGCTACTGAGTTGCTCTACACTACACTGCATGCACGCCTGGACTGAACTGAGGGAACAGAGGAAACAAACACTGTGCAGTCTGTTGCGGAGTACACATTGCTACTGAGTTGCTCTACACTACACTGCACGCACGCCTGGACTGAACTGAGGGAACAGAGGAAACAAACACTGTGCAGTCTGTTGCGGAGTACACATTGCTACTGAGTTGCTCTACACTACACTGCATGCACGCCTGGACTGAACTGAGGGAACAGAGGAAACAAACACTGGGGCCGTCTGTTGCGGAGTACACATTGCTACTGAGTTGCTCTACACTACACTGCATGCACACCTGGACTGAACTGAGGGAACAGAGGAAACAAACACTGTGCAGTCTGTTGCGGAGTACACATTGCTACTGAGTTGCTCTACACTACACTGCATGCACACCTGGACTGAACTGAGGGAACAGAGGAAACAAACACTGTGCAGTCTGTTGCGGAGTACACATTGCTACTGAGTTGCTCTACACTACACTGCATGCACGCCTGGACTGAACTGAGGGAACAGAGGAAACAAACACTGTGCAGTCTGTTGCGGAGTACACATTGCTACTGAGTTGCTCTACACTACACTGCATGCACGCCTGGACTGAACTGAGGGAACAGAGGAAACAAACACTGTGCAGTCTGTTGCGGAGTACACATTGCTACTGAGTTGCTCTACACTACACTGCATGCACGCCTGGACTGAACTGAGGGAACAGAGGAAACAAACACTGTGCAGTCTGTTGCGGAGTACACATTGCTACTGAGTTGCTCTACACTACACTGCACGCACACCTGGACTGAACTGAGGGAACAGAGGGAACAAACACTGTACAGTCTGTTGCGGAGTACACATTGCTACTGAGTTGCCCTACACTACACTGCATGCACGCCTGGACTGATCTGAGGGAACAGAGGGAACAAACACTGGGGCCGTCTGTTGCGGAGTACACATTGCTACTGAGTTGCTCTACACTACACTGCATGCACGCCTGGACTGAACTGAGGGAACAGAGGAAACAAACACTGTGCAGTCTGTTGCGGAGTACACATTGCTACTGAGTTGCTCTACACTACACTGCATGCACACCTGGACTGAACTGAGGGAACAGAGGAAACAAACACTGTGCAGTCTGTTGCGGAGTACACATTGCTACTGAGTTGCTCTACACTACACTGCATGCACGCCTGGACTGATCTGAGGGAACAGAGGAAACAAACACTGTGCAGTCTGTTGCGGAGTACACATTGCTACTGAGTTGCTCTACACTACACTGCATGCACGCCTGGACTGATCTGAGGGAACAGAGGGAACAAACACTGGGGCCGTCTGTTGCGGAGTACACATTGCTACTGAGTTGCTCTACACTACACTGCATGCACGCCTGGACTGAACTGAGGGAACAGAGGAAACAAACACTGTGCAGTCTGTTGCGGAGTACACATTGCTACTGAGTTGCTCTACACTACACTGCATGCACGCCTGGACTGAACTGAGGGAACAGAGGAAACAAACACTGTGCAGTCTGTTGCGGAGTACACATTGCTACTGAGTTGCTCTACACTACACTGCATGCACGCCTGGACTGAACTGAGGGAACAGAGGAAACAAACACTGTGCAGTCTGTTGCGGAGTACACATTGCTACTGAGATGCTCTACACTACACTGCATGCACGCCTGGACTGAACTGAGGGAACAGAGGAAACAAACACTGTGCAGTCTGTTGCGGAGTACACATTGCTACTGAGTTGCTCTACACTACACTGCATGCACGCCTGGACTGAACTGAGGGAACAGAGGAAACAAACACTGGGGCCGTCTGTTGCGGAGTACACATTGCTACTGAGTTGCTCTACACTACACTGCATGCACGCCTGGACTGAACTGAGGGAACAGAGGAAACAAACACTGTGCAGTCTGTTGCGGAGTACACATTGCTACTGAGTTGCTCTACACTACACTGCATGCACGCCTGGACTGAACTGAGGGAACAGAGGAAACAAACACTGTGCAGTCTGTTGCGGAGTACACATTGCTACTGAGCTGCTCTGCAGTGCACTGCATGCACGCACGCCTGGACTGAACTGAGGGAACAGAGGAAACAAACACTGTGCAGTCTGTTGCGGAGTACACATTGCTACTGAGATGCTCTACACTACACTGCATACACGCCTGGACTGAACTGAGGGAACAGAGGAAACAAACACTGTGCAGTCTGTTGCGGAGTACACATTGCTACTGAGATGCTCTACACTACACTGCACGCACGCCTGGACTGAGGAAACAGAGGAAACAAACACTGTGCAGTCTGTTGCGGAGTACACATTGCTACTGAGTTGCTCTACACTACACTGCATGCACGCCTGGACTGAACTGAGGGAACAGAGGAAACAAACACTGTGCAGTCTGTTGCGGAGTACACATTGCTACTGAGTTGCTCTACACTACACTGCATGCACGCCTGGACTGAACTGAGGGAACAGAGGAAACAAACACTGTGCAGTCTGTTGCGGAGTACACATTGCTACTGAGGTGCTCTACACTACACTGCATGCACGCCTGGACTGAACTGAGGGAACAGAGGAAACAAACACTGTGCAGTCTGTTGCGGAGTACACATTGCTACTGAGTTGCTCTACACTACACTGCATGCACGCCTGGACTGAACTGAGGGAACAGAGGAAACAAACACTGGGGCCGTCTGTTGCGGAGTACACATTGCTACTGAGTTGCTCTACACTACACTGCATGCACGCCTGGACTGACCTGAGGGAACAGAGGAAACAAACACTGTGCAGTCTGTTGCGGAGTACACATTGCTACTGAGCTGCTCTACACTACACTGCATGCACGCCTGGACTGAACTGAGGGAACAGAGGAAACAAACACTGTGCAGTCTGTTG
Organism: Meconema thalassinum; assembly: GCA_946902985.2. Taxonomy (NCBI): domain Eukaryota; kingdom Metazoa; phylum Arthropoda; class Insecta; order Orthoptera; family Tettigoniidae; genus Meconema; species Meconema thalassinum. The sequence goes on along the minus strand of OX336398.1, from coordinate 186,218,647 downwards.
CGGAGTACACATTGCTACTGAGCTGCTCTACACTACACTGCATGCACGCCTGGACTGAACTGAGGGAACAGAGGAAACAAACACTGTGCAGTCTGTTGCGGAGTACACATTGCTACTGAGCTGCTCTACACTACACTGCATGCACGCCTGGACTGAACTGAGGGAACAGAGGGAACAAACACTGTGCAGTCTGTTGCGGAGTACACATTGCTACTGAGCTGCTCTACACTACACTGCATGCACGCCTGGACTGAACTGAGGGAACAGAGGAAACAAACACTGTGCAGTCTGTTGCGGAGTACACATTGCTACTGAGCTGCTCTACACTACACTGCATGCACGCCTGGACTGAACTGAGGGAACAGAGGAAACAAACACTGTGCAGTCTGTTGCGGAGTACACATTGCTACTGAGTTGCTCTACACTACACTGCACGCACGCCTGGACTGAACTGAGGGAACAGAGGAAACAAACAATGTGCAGTCTGTTGCGGAGTACACATTGCTACTGAGTTGCTCTACACTACACTGCAAGCACGCCTGGACTGATCTGAGGGAACAGAGGGAACAAACACTGGGGCCGTCTGTTGCGGAGTACACATTGCTACTGAGTTGCTCTACACTACACTGCATGCACGCCTGGACTGAACTGAGGGAACAGAGGAAACAAACACTGTGCAGTCTGTTGCGGAGTACACATTGCTACTGAGTTGCTCTACACTACACTGCATGCACGCCTGGACTGAACTGAGGGAACAGAGGAAACAAACACTGTGCAGTCTGTTGCGGAGTACACATTGCTACTGAGTTGCTCTACACTACACTGCATGCACGCCTGGACTGATCTGAGGGAACAGAGGGAACAAACACTGGGGCCGTCTGTTGCGGAGTACACATTGCTACTGAGTTGCTCTACACTACACTGCATGCACGCCTGGACTGATCTGAGGGAACAGAGGGAACAAACACTGTGCAGTCTGTTGCGGAGTACACATTGCTACTGAGTTGCTCTACACTACACTGCATGCACGCCTGGACTGATCTGAGGGAACAGAGGGAACAAACACTGTGCAGTCTGTTGCGGAGTACACATTGCTACTGAGTTGCTCTACACTACACTGCATGCACGCCTGGACTGAACTGAGGGAACAGAGGAAACAAACAATGTGCAGTCTGTTGCGGAGTACACATTGCTACTGAGTTGCTCTGCACTGCACACACGCTTGGACTGAACTGAGGGAACAGAGGAAACAAACACTGTGCAGTCTCTTGCGGAGTACACATTGCTACTGAGTTGCTCTACACTACACTGCATGCACGCCTGGACTGAACTGAGGGAACAGAGGGAACAAACACTGTGCAGTCTGTTGCGGAGTACACATTGCTACTGAGTTGCTCTGCACTACACTGCATGCACGCCTGGACTGAACTGAGGGAACAGAGGAAACAAACACTGTGCAGTCTGTTGCGGAGTACACATTGCTACTGAGATGCTCTACACTACACTGCATGCACGCCTGGACTGAACTGAGGGAACAGAGGAAACAAACACTGTGCAGTCTGTTGCTGAGTACACATTGCTACTGAGATGATCTACACTACACTGCATGCACGCCTGGACTGAACTGAGGGAACAGAGGGAACAAACACTGTGCAGTCTGTTGCGGAGTACACATTGCTACTGAGTTGCTCTGCACTACACTGCATGCACGCCTGGACTGAACTGAGGGAACAGAGGAAACAAACACTGTGCAGTCTGTTGCGGAGTACACATTGCTACTGAGTTGCTCTACACTACACTGCAAGCACGCCTGGACTGAACTGAGGGAACAGAGGAAACAAACACTGTGCAGTCTGTTGCGGAGTACACATTGCTACTGAGCTGCTCTGCAGTGCACTGCATGCACGCACGCCTGGACTGAACTGAGGGAACAGCGGAAACAAACACTGTGCAGTCTGTTGCGGAGTACACATTGCTACTGAGATGCTCTACACTACACTGCATACACGCCTGGACTGAACTGAGGGAACAGAGGAAACAAACACTGTGCAGTCTGTTGCGGAGTACACATTGCTACTGAGTTGCTCTACACTACACTGCACGCACGCCTGGACTGAGGAAACAGAGGAAACAAACACTGTGCAGTCTGTTGCGGAGTACACATTGCTACTGAGTTGCTCTACACTACACTGCATGCACGCCTGGACTGAACTGAGGGAACAGAGGAAACAAACACTGTGCAGTCTGTTGCGGAGTACACATTGCTACTGAGTTGCTCTACACTACACTGCATGCACGCCTGGACTGAACTGAGGGAACAGAGGAAACAAACACTGTGCAGTCTGTTGCGGAGTACACATTGCTACTGAGTTGCTCTACACTACACTGCATGCACGCCTGGACTGAACTGAGGGAACAGAGGAAACAAACACTGTGCAGTCTGTTGCGGAGTACACATTGCTACTGAGTTGCTCTACACTACACTGCATGCACGCGTGGACTGAACTGAGGGAACAGAGGAAACAAACACTGGGGCCGTCTGTTGCGGAGTACACATTGCTACTGAGTTGCTCTACACTACACTGCATGCACGCCTGGACTGAACTGAGGGAACAGAGGAAACAAACACTGTGCAGTCTGTTGCGGAGTACACATTGCTACTGAGTTGCTCTACTCAACACTGCATGCACGCTTGGACTGAACTGAGGGAACAGAGGAAACAAACACTGTGCAGTCTGTTGCGGAGTACACATTGCTACTGAGCTGCTCTACACTACACTGCATGCACGCCTGGACTGAACTGAGGGAACAGAGGGAACAAACACTGTGCAGTCTGTTGCGGAGTACACATTGCTACTGAGCTGCTCTACACTACACTGCATGCACGCCTGGACTGAACTGAGGGAACAGAGGAAACAAACACTGTGCAGTCTGTTGCGGAGTACACATTGCTACTGAGTTGCTCTACACTACACTGCATGCACGCCTGGACTGATCTGAGGGAACAGAGGGAACAAACACTGGGGCCGTCTGTTGCGGAGTACACATTGCTACTGAGTTGCTCTACACTACACTGCATGCACGCCTGGACTGAACTGAGGGAACAGAGGAAACAAACACTGTGCAGTCTGTTGCGGAGTACACATTGCTACTGAGTTGCTCTACACTACACTGCATGCACGCCTGGACTGAACTGAGGGAACAGAGGAAACAAACACTGTGCAGTCTGTTGCGGAGTACACATTGCTACTTAGTTGCTCTACACTACACTGCATGCACGCCTGGACTGAACTGAGGGAACAGAGGAAACAAACACTGTGCAGTCTGTTGCGGAGTACACATTGCTACTGAGTTGCTCTACACTACACTGCATGCACGCCTGGACTGATCTGAGGGAACAGAGGGAACAAACACTGGGGCCGTCTATTGCGGAGTACACATTGCTACTGAGTTGCTCTACACTACACTGCATGCACGCCTGGACTGATCTGAGGGAACAGAGGGAACAAACACTGTGCAGTCTGTTGCGGAGTACACATTGCTACTGAGCTGCTCTACACTACACTGCATGCACGCCTGGACTGAACTGAGGGAACAGAGGAAACAAACACTGTGCAGTCTGTTGCGGAGTACACATTGCTACTGAGTTGCTCTACACTACACTGCATGCACGCCTGGACTGATCTGAGGGAACAGAGGGAACAAACACTGGGGCCGTCTGTTGCGGAGTACACATTGCTACTGAGTTGCTCTACACTACACTGCATGCACGCCTGGACTGAACTGAGGGAACAGAGGAAACAAACACTGTGCAGTCTGTTGCGGAGTACACATTGCTACTGAGTTGCTCTACACTACACTGCATGCACGCCTGGACTGAACTGAGGGAACAGAGGAAACAAACACTGTGCAGTCTGTTGCGGAGTACACATTGCTACTGAGTTGCTCTACACTACACTGCATGCACGCCTGGACTGAACTGAGGGAACAGAGGAAACAAACACTGTGCAGTCTGTTGCGGAGTACACATTGCTACTGAGTTGCTCTACACAACACTGCATGCACGCCTGGACTGAACTGAGGGAACAGAGGAAACAAACACTGTGCAGTCTGTACGGAGTACACATTGCTACTGAGTTGCTCTACACTACACTGCATGCACGCCTGGACTGAACTGAGGGAACAGAGGAAACAAACACTGGGGCCGTCTGTTGCGGAGTACACATTGCTACTGAGTTGCTCTACACTACACTGCATGCACGCCTGGACTGAACTGAGGGAACAGAGGAAACAAACACTGTGCAGTCTCTTGCGGAGTACACATTGCTACTGAGATGCTCTACACTACACTGCATGCACGCCTGGACTGAACTGAACTGAGGGAACAGAGGAAACAAACACTGTGCAGTCTGTTGCGGAGTACACATTGCTACTGAGTTGCTCTACACTACACTGCATGCACGCCTGGACTGAACTGAACTGAGGGAACAGAGGGAACAAACACTGTGCAGTCTGTTGCGGAGTATACATTGCTACTGAGTTGCTCTACACTACACTGCATGCACGCCTGGACTGAACTGAACTGAGGGAACAAACACTGTGCAGTCTGTTGCGGAGTACACATTGCTACTGAGATGCTCTACACTACACTGCATGCACGCCTGGACTGAACTGAGGAAACAGAGGTAACAAACACTGTGCAGTCTGTTGCGGAGTACACATTGCTACTGAGTTGCTCTGCACTACACTGCATGCACGCCTGGACTGAACTGAGGGAACAGAGGAAACAAACACTGTGCAGTCTGTTGCGGAGTACACATTGCTACTGAGTTGCTCTACACTACACTGCATGCACGCCTGGACTGATCTGAGGGAACAGAGGGAACAAACACTGTGCAGTCTGTTGCGGAGTACACATTGCTACTGAGTTGCTCTGCACTGCACACACGCTTGGACTGAACTGAGGGAACAGAGGAAACAAACACTGTGCAGTCTCTTGCGGAGTACACATTGCTACTGAAATGCTCTACACTACACTGCATGCACGCCTGGACTGAACTGAACTGAGGGAACAGAGGAAACAAACACTGTGCAGTCTGTTGCGGAGTACACATTGCTACTGAGTTGCTCTACACTACACTGCATACACGCCTGGACTGAACTGAGGGAACAGAGGTAACAAACACTGGGGCCGTCTGTTGCAGAGTACACATTGCTACTGAGTTGCTCTACACTACACTGCATGCACGCCTGGACTGAACTGAGGGAACAGAGGGAACAAACACTGTGCAGTCTGTTGCGGAGTATACATTGCTACTGAGTTGCTCTACACTACACTGCATGCACGCCTGGACTGAACTGAACTGAGGGAACAAACACTGTGCAGTCTGTTGCGGAGTACACATTGCTACTGAGATGCTCTACACTACACTGCATGCACGCCTGGACTGAACTGAGGAAACAGAGGTAACAAACACTGTGCAGTCTCTTGCGGAGTACACATTGCTACTGAGTTGCTCTGCACTACACTGCATGCACGCCTGGACTGAACTGAGGGAACAGAGGAAACAAACACTGTGCAGTCTGTTGCGGAGTACACATTGCTACTGAGTTGCTCTACACTACACTGCATGCACGCCTGGACTGAACTGAGGGAACAGAGGAAACAAACACTGTGCAGTCTGTTGCGGAGTACACATTGCTACTGAGTTGCTCTACACTACACTGCATGCACGCCTGGACTGAACTGAGGGAACAGAGGAAACAAACACTGTGCAGTCTGTTGCGGAGTACACATTGCTACTGAGTTGCTCTACACTACACTGCATGCACGCCTGGACTGAACTGAGGGAACAGAGGAAACAAACACTGTGCAGTCTGTTGCGGAGTACACATTGCTACTGAGATGCTCTACACTACACTGCATGCACGCCTGGACTGAACTGAGGGAACAGAGGAAACAAACACTGTGCAGTCTGTTGCGGAGTACACATTGCTACTGAGATGCTCTACACTACACTGCATGCACGCCTGGACTGAACTGAGGGAACAGAGGAAACAAACACTGTGCAGTCTGTTGCGGAGTACACATTGCTACTGAGATGCTCTACACTACACTGCATGCACGCCTGGACTGAACTGAGGGAACAGAGGGAACAAACACTGTGCAGTCTGTTGCGGAGTACACATTGCTACTGAGTTGCTCTACACTACACTGCATGCACGCCTGGACTGAACTGAGGGAACAGAGGAAACAAACACTGTGCAGTCTGTTGCGGAGTACACATTGCTACTGAGTTGCTCTACACTACACTGCACGCACGCCTGGACTGAACTGAGGGAACAGAGGAAACAAACACTGTGCAGTCTGTTGCGGAGTACACATTGCTACTGAGTTGCTCTACACTACACTGCATGCACGCCTGGACTGAACTGAGGGAACAGAGGAAACAAACACTGGGGCCGTCTGTAGCGGAGTACACATTGCTACTGAGTTGCTCTACACTACACTGCATGCACACCTGGACTGAACTGAGGGAACAGAGGAAACAAACACTGTGCAGTCTGTTGCGGAGTACACATTGCTACTGAGTTGCTCTACACTACACTGCATGCACACCTGGACTGAACTGAGGGAACAGAGGAAACAAACACTGTGCAGTCTGTTGCGGAGTACACATTGCTACTGAGTTGCTCTACACTACACTGCATGCACGCCTGGACTGAACTGAGGGAACAGAGGAAACAAACACTGTGCAGTCTGTTGCGGAGTACACATTGCTACTGAGTTGCTCTACACTACACTGCATGCACGCCTGGACTGAACTGAGGGAACAGAGGAAACAAACACTGTGCAGTCTGTTGCGGAGTACACATTGCTACTGAGTTGCTCTACACTACACTGCATGCACGCCTGGACTGAACTGAGGGAACAGAGGAAACAAACACTGTGCAGTCTGTTGCGGAGTACACATTGCTACTGAGTTGCTCTACACTACACTGCACGCACACCTGGACTGAACTGAGGGAACAGAGGGAACAAACACTGTACAGTCTGTTGCGGAGTACACATTGCTACTGAGTTGCCCTACACTACACTGCATGCACGCCTGGACTGATCTGAGGGAACAGAGGGAACAAACACTGGGGCCGTCTGTTGCGGAGTACACATTGCTACTGAGTTGCTCTACACTACACTGCATGCACGCCTGGACTGAACTGAGGGAACAGAGGAAACAAACACTGTGCAGTCTGTTGCGGAGTACACATTGCTACTGAGTTGCTCTACACTACACTGCATGCACACCTGGACTGAACTGAGGGAACAGAGGAAACAAACACTGTGCAGTCTGTTGCGGAGTACACATTGCTACTGAGTTGCTCTACACTACACTGCATGCACGCCTGGACTGATCTGAGGGAACAGAGGAAACAAACACTGTGCAGTCTGTTGCGGAGTACACATTGCTACTGAGTTGCTCTACACTACACTGCATGCACGCCTGGACTGATCTGAGGGAACAGAGGGAACAAACACTGGGGCCGTCTGTTGCGGAGTACACATTGCTACTGAGTTGCTCTACACTACACTGCATGCACGCCTGGACTGAACTGAGGGAACAGAGGAAACAAACACTGTGCAGTCTGTTGCGGAGTACACATTGCTACTGAGTTGCTCTACACTACACTGCATGCACGCCTGGACTGAACTGAGGGAACAGAGGAAACAAACACTGTGCAGTCTGTTGCGGAGTACACATTGCTACTGAGTTGCTCTACACTACACTGCATGCACGCCTGGACTGAACTGAGGGAACAGAGGAAACAAACACTGTGCAGTCTGTTGCGGAGTACACATTGCTACTGAGATGCTCTACACTACACTGCATGCACGCCTGGACTGAACTGAGGGAACAGAGGAAACAAACACTGTGCAGTCTGTTGCGGAGTACACATTGCTACTGAGTTGCTCTACACTACACTGCATGCACGCCTGGACTGAACTGAGGGAACAGAGGAAACAAACACTGTGCAGTCTGTTGCGGAGTACACATTGCTACTGAGTTGCTCTACACTACACTGCATGCACGCCTGGACTCAACTGAGGGAACAGAGGTAACAAACACTGTGCAGTCTGCTGCGGAGTACACATTCCTACTGAGTTGCTCTGAACTGCACTGCATGCACGCCTGGACTGAACTGAGGGAACAGAGGAAACAAACACTGGGGCCGTCTGTTGCGGAGTACACATTGCTACTGAGTTGCTCTACACTACACTGCATGCACGCCTGGACTGATCTGAGGGAACAGAGGGAACAAACACTGTGCAGTCTGTTGCGGAGTACACATTGCTACTGAGTTGCTCTACACTACACTGCATGCACGCCTGGACTGAACTGAGGGAACAGAGGAAACAAACACTGGGGCCGTCTGTTGCGGAGTACACATTGCTACTGAGTTGCTCTACACTACACTGCACGCACACCTGGACTGAACTGAGGGAACAGAGGAAACAAACACTGTGCAGTCTGTTGCGGAGTACACATTGCTACTGAGTTGCTCTACACTACACTGCATGCACGCCTGGACTGAACTGAGGGAACAGAAGAAACAAACACTGTGCAGTCTGTTGCGGAGTACACATTGCTACTGAGTTGCTCTACACTACACTGCACGCACACCTGGACTGAACTGAGGGAACAGAGGAAACAAACACTGTGCAGTCTGTTGCGGAGTACACATTGCTGCTGAGTTGCTCTACACTACACTGCATGCACGCCTGGACTGAACTGAGGGAACAGAAGAAACAAACACTGTGCAGTCTGTTGCGGAGTACACATTACTACTGAGCTGCTCTACACTACACTGCATGCACGCCTGGACTGAACTGAGGGAACAGAGGAAACAAACACTGTGCAGTCTGTTGCGGAGTACACATTGCTACTGAGATGCTCTACACTACACTGCACGCACGCCTGGACTGAACTGAGGGAACAGAGGAAACAAACACTGTGCAGTCTGTTGCGGAGTACACATTGCTACTGAGTTGCTCTACACTACACTGCACGCACGCCTGGACTGAACTGAGGGAACAGAGGAAACAAACACTGTGCAGTCTGCTGCGGAGTACACATTGCTACTGAGTTGCTCTACACTACACTGCATGCACGCCTGGACTGAACTGAGGGAACAGAGGAAACAAACACTGTGCAGTCTGTTGCGGAGTACACATTGCTACTGAGTTGCTCTACACTACACTGCATGCACGCCTGGACTGAACTGAGGGAACAGAGGAAACAAACACTGTGCAGTCTGTTGCGGAGTACACATTGCTACTGAGTTGCTCTACACTACACTGCATGCACGCCTGGACTGAACTGAGGGAACAGAGGAAACACACACTGGGGCCGTCTGTTGCGGAGTACACATTGCTACTGAGTTGCTCTACACTACACTGCATGCACGCCTGGACTGAACTGAGGGAACAGAGGAAACAAACACTGGGGCCGTCTGTTGCGGAGTACACATTGCTACTGAGTTGCTCTACACTACACTGCATACACGCCTGGACTGAACTGAGGGAACAGAGGTAACAAACACTGGGGCCGTCTGTTGCGGAGTACACATTGCTACTGAGTTGCTCTACACTACACTGCATGCACGCCTGGACTGAACTGAGGGAACAGAGGAAACAAACACTGTGCAGTCTGTTGCGGAGTACACATTGCTACTGAGTTGCTCTACACTGCACTGCATGCACGCCTGGACTGAACTGAGGGAACAGAGGAAACAAACACTGGGGCCGTCTGTTGCGGAGTACACATTGCTACTGAGTTGCTCTACACTACACTGCATGCACGCCTGGACTGAACTGAGGGAACAGAGGAAACAAACACTGTGCAGTCTGTTGCGGAGTACACATTGCTACTGAGTTGCTCTACACTGCACTGCATGCACGCCTGGACTGAACTGAGGGAACAGAGGAAACAAACACTGTGCAGTCTGTTGCGGAGTACACATTGCTACTGAGTTGCTCTACACTACACTGCATGCACGCCTGGACTGAACTGAGGGAACAGAGGTAACAAACACTGGGGCCGTCTGTTGCGGAGTACACATTGCTACTGAGTTGCTCTACACTACACTGCATGCACGCCTGGACTGAACTGAGGGAACAAACACTGTGCAGTCTGTTGCGGAGTACACATTGCTACTGAGTTGCTCTACACTACACTGCATGCACGCCTGGACTGAACTGAGGGAACTGAGGGAACAAACACTGTGCAGTCTGTTGCGGAGTACACATTGCTACTGAGTTGCTCTACACTACACTGCATGCACGCCTGGACTGAACTGAGGGAACAGAGGAAACAAACACTGTGCAGTCTGTTGCGGAGTACACATTGCTACTGAGCTGCTCTGCAGTGCACTGCATGCACGCACGCCTGGACTGAACTGAGGGAACAGAGGAAACAAACACTGTGCAGTCTGTTGCGGAGTACACATTGCTACTGAGCTGCTCTGCAGTGCACTGCATGCACGCACGCCTGGACTGAACTGAGGGAACAGAGGAAACAAACACTGTGCAGTCTGTTGCGGAGTACACATTGCTACTGAGATGCTCTACACTACACTGCATGCACGCCTGGACTGAACTGAGGGAACAGAGGAAACAAACACTGTGCAGTCTGTTGCGGAGTACACATTGCTACTGAGTTGCTCTACACTACACTGCATGCACGCCTGGACTGAGGGAACAGAGGAAACAAACACTGTGCAGTCTGTTGCGGAGTACACATTGCTACTGAGTTGCTCTACACTACACTGCATGCACGCCTGGACTGAACTGAGGGAACAGAGGAAACAAACACTGTGCAGTCTGTTGCGGAGTACACATTGCTACTTAGTTGCTCTGCACTGCACTGCATGCACGCCGTGACTGAACTGAGGGAACAGAGGAAACAAACACTGGGCCATTTCACGGCCAAGCAGACCTGCCAAATGCAGGGGAACCAAACTTGGAGAGTCGATGAATCACACACCACGAACTAGAATAGTGTATATCACTCTGTACAGATTCTAGGGCACATTAAAACTAGGGAGTTCTCTCTCAAACACCCCTTATATGAGTTCATGACCAGTGATAGAATAATATTTATAATGTTGAGACTCCCGGTTCATTCACCTCGAGAAAGCCTTTGAATTTAAATGCAGGCGATTGATTGATCAGCGAGATTCATCACGTGTTATTATTTGAGGTGGAATATTAGTGATTCGAAAGGTAAGGTTTATAATGTGTGAGTAATTGGCATGCAATATGTGTGTGTTATGAATAATGTGCAATTATATGTTAAGCCATGTGATAAGTGTATATCGACGAGTGGTGTCAGGTATAGCCACTTATCGCCCATAGTTTGTGATATTCATCGATGCAGGTAAACCTATAATATTTGAATATTCGACAAGGGGGACAGTGAGAGACTCTATTTGCGAGGCCATGGAAGCCAAATTGTTTATGTTGTGGTTCGAGTGAGTTGGGTTTTCACTTAGATATACAAATGATATGCATAACCACATATAATGCCATTTTGATTGTTCAACGGATACATGTGATCTTGGAGCCTCAGCAAAAAATGAATCACACTTATCATCCTTAACTGAAAATGTGTTGGTGACAGATACTGAGTTTGTTATTCGTGGCTTATTGAGGCGTTATTGAGCCCAACATTTAAGTGGTGATTGATATTGGATCAGCTGATTGTTAGTAAGGGATGTTCTCTCCCCTATGTCTTTCCAGTTCAGATTAGATTTGTGGATATGAAGTTTCGATTTTGATTGTTCAGTATAGTTCACTGGCAGGGTACGTTATTTGAAAATGAATTTAGAATTGGTGAATTTTGTATTTATTTCGAGGTAAATGTTTTGGTTTTATGTCTTATATTCGACGGAAACGTTATTTTAAAGCAAATTTATAGATTATGAGATCCTGGTTTATCGGTCTATCCATACATGCTGATTCCACCATTGTAGAGTCATCAGATCTTGTTTGTTCTGGTAGACTCATGTCACAGTATTTGTACTAATACTAAGTGTATAAGATGGTCAATCGTCACAATTTGATATTGGATATTTATTCACGGTAAATGATATGATGTGTTTTTCATTCTCCCACTTATAAATAAATAACAGTTGTCACCGTTCATTTATCATGTATTCTAGTAGTGAGGAGGGGATCTGAAGAAATATTCATTGCTTTTCCATCCCATATAATTTCAAGTACAATTTGGTGGAAGAAAATTTAATGTCTCATATATATTAATGCCACTGTCTTTATTATTAAGCCAGCAGAAGGCAAACCTTTACACGACTTGCACCGTACCTTCTCTAACTAACCCAACCTAATAGCAGAAAACTTCCATTTGTCATCAGTACGGTCTGAATACACAATTTTGTATTCACTTAATTGCAATCGTGAGAGGAAGATGGCGATCACAGGATGTCACTTATAAGGTGCAACAAGTAGTAAGCCCATAAGGAACTTACCTCTTTCAAATCTCCATCACTCGCTGAAGGAGGACTATCTATTTCTTCCTTTCTTGGAACGAGCTCTGGTATCGAAAATTCTTCTATCTTAATATCCTCATTATATAAATAATTCATGCTTTTGGGCTTATACCGTGTGTATTTTTAATTTAAACCATACGTTTCGGAGAAACCTTGCCTCCTTTTTCAATGGAAATAAACAATGTGGCCAAAGAAAGTATATCAATGAGATTACAAAAAATATAGATAAATTCCTCTGTACGTCACCAGAGAGCAGCTGCCAGAAATTACTGTATGGACCATGGTGGAACGGCGGACAGAGTAACAAGTAACGAGAAGGTAAAGGGGGCAGTGTGAAAATATAGAAACTCCTCGAAGAATGAGGAGGGGGGGGGGGGAGGTGGGAGGGTTAGATGGATATAAGGAAACATAAACAAAAGGGAAGTGTATCTGAACGATACCTAACGTCATACAGTCAACGGCGAAAAAACGGATGGAAACTCCTCCATTGACGATCAAAGGAGATCAAATCCAGGCTCTGAGCCCTAGAGGGACAATGTACAATTTTAAATATGTGAAAAACAGAGACTGAGAGGAACTATCTCCCTAGATCCTTAATAACTGGTAGCCAAGTGTCACTTAGCTGATATCCAGTGTCTCTGTTAAAATTATTGGGATTTTTACGAATTTCAATTGCCACCCTTATAATTCTAGACCAGTTGTGCTTAACAAGGGCAAGCGCATGAGCATCCTTGAAACATACATCGTGCCCTGAAGACAGGGCATGTTCAGCTATAGCTGATTTGTCAGGTTGGTTTAGACGGATGTTCCTTTGATGCTCTTTGATGCGAGTTGCAATGGACCGTTTTGTTTGTCCAATGTAGACTTTTCCGCAAGTACATGGGACTTCATACACCCCAAGTTGTAGTATTGGGGACAATTTATCTTTGTTTAATGCTAAACGTTGACCAATTTTCGTCATAGTGCCGAAAACTGTCTTTATCTTGTGCTTGCGGAGAATCTTAGCAACGCGGTAAGTGGTGTTGTGAATATAAGGGAGGTAAGCAGTTCCTCTCACGTCGGAGCTCTGAGAAGGTTGTCTATCCCTCCTTCTGGGATGTAGGGACCTATATATAGTGGATTCATTATAGCCATTACCCTTAAACATGGTTTGTAAGGCATGCAACTCTTCCTGAAGAGTTGATACCTCACTTCCTTCTGGGATGTAGGGACCTATATATAGTGGATTCATTATAGCCATTACCCTTAAACATGGTTTGTAAGGCATGCAACAATTCCTGAAGAGTTGATACCTCACAAATACGTTCCGCTCTTTTGGCTAGAGTTGTTATAATTCCTTGTTTTCGTGCTGGGTGGTGGTGGGAGTCCGCATGTAAATAACGGTTAGTGTGAGTTGGCTTACGGTAGACGCTGTGCCCCATGGAGCCATCCGCTTTCCTCCTCACAAGAACATCGAAAAAAGGTAAGCATCCACCTGACTCTAGCTCCATTGTGAAGTGGATTGAAGGATGCAGCTGATTTAGGTGGTTCAGAAAGTGGTTCAGTTTCTCAGAACCCTCCCCCCACACCACGAACGTATCATCCACATACCTCCACCAAATCACAGGTTTGAAAGACGCCGAAGATATAGCCTCCCCCGCAAAATGTTCCATGAAAAAATTTGCCACGACAGGCGAGAGTGGACTTGCCATGGCCACACCATCAGTCTGCTCGTAATATTTACCATCCCACAAGAAATAACTGGAACACAAGCAGTGGTGGAATAATCGGGCAATGTCCTCAGGAAACAAATCCTTGATGAGTGACATGACCGAGTCCACCGGCACTCTGGTAAACAAGGACTCTACATCAAAACTCACCAAAATAGCATTTGGTTGAACGGCGATGGTTGACAATTTTTCGACGAAATGGGTTGAATACCTAATGTAGGACTGTGTGCGCCCCAAGTGCGGCTGAAGCAAATTGCTGAGATATTGCGCAAGAGCATAAGTTGGAGAACCTATTGTGCTAACAATTGGTCGATGAGAGACGTCTTGCTTTGGAGTTTTGGAAGACCATACAATCTCGGAGGAACAGCATCTCTCGGAATAAGACATCTTCCTTCTTCTTTTGGAATAGATGACAGTTTAACAAGCTTAGCAGAGACATTGCATACACGAGTGGTTGGATCACGAATGCACAGTCTGTAGACAGGATCAGATAACAGAATCGAGATTTTACTTTTATATTCAACGGTATCCATCACCACTGTTGCATTTCCCTTGTCAGCATGAAGAATAGAAATGGTGTCATTATTTCTTAGTTCCTTCAATGCCTTTCTTTCACCCCGAGTTAAATTGGGTGCGGGTACTTTAGAGGATCTTAATATTCTAACACTTTCTTGTCTAACTTCTTCAGCTTCATCTGGAGGTAAATTGTAGATGGCAGCCTCAACGGATTTGATCAACTCCTCTGTAGGAATTTTGGAGGGTGCGAGAGCAAAATTGAGACCTCTGCTTAGTAAAGTTGTTTGATAGT
Source organism: Meconema thalassinum (assembly GCA_946902985.2). Classification (NCBI taxonomy): domain Eukaryota; kingdom Metazoa; phylum Arthropoda; class Insecta; order Orthoptera; family Tettigoniidae; genus Meconema; species Meconema thalassinum. Next base: position 186,203,566 of record OX336398.1, on the reverse strand, counting down.
CATCTAAAGGGGTATTAGAAAGATTGACTACAACTTTCCTAGTATCAAGAACCGTACGAGGAGCTGTTTGTCTCGAGGACAATCGAAGGAACTTAGCTCATTGTCTATCTACAGCCCGACAAAAATTATTCTCGGCCTGAATAGCGGAGATACGTTCAAAGAACAGCCACAATTCCTCTGAGAGAATGCTACTAAGAAGCAGATGTAAGTGTAATAACTCACGGGAAACTGCGTCCAATTCAGTACAAGAGTTCGGGATCCTCTCGTTAACGAGTGCCTTGCTAGCGCGCTGATAAATTCTCATAGCTTTATGAGTGTGTATAGTTTGCTTCAATTTTACTCAGTTGGGAATGATGTTATGATCCCTGCATCTAAGAAAGAAGGACAACGATGAAAGGAGAGAGCTCCTTCTTCGCCTCAACTTACTAAATTTAGATGATTGTCGAACAACTTCCTCCCCATAGAAGTTTCTAATTTGCATATTAAGGCTTTCAGGGCCCGGATTATTACATAAATAATTCATGCTTTAGGGCTTATGCCGTGTGTATTTTTAATTTAAACCATACGTTTCGGAGAAACCTTGCCTCCTTTTTCAATGAAAATAAACAATGTGGCCAAAGAAAGTATATCAATAAGATTTAAAAAAATATAGATAAATTCCTCTGTTCGTCACCACAGAGCAGCTGCCAGAAATTACTGTATGGACCATGGTGGAACGGCGGACAGAGTAACAAGTAACGAGAAGGTAAAGGGGGCGGTGTGAAAATATAGAAACTCCTCGAAGAATGAGGAGGGGGGAGGTGGGAGGGTTAGATTGATATAAGGAAACATAAACAAAAGGGAAGTGTATCTGAACGATACCTAACGTCATACAGTCAACGGCGAAAACACAGATGGAAACTCCTCCAGTGACGAACAAAGGAGATCAAATCCAGGCTCTGAGCCCTAGAGGGACAATGTACAATTTTAAATATGTGAAGAACAGAGAGACTGAGAGGAACTATCTCCCTAGATCCTTAATAACTGGTAGCCAAGTGTCACTTAGCTAATATCCAGTGTCTCTGTTAAATTATTGGGATTTTTACGAATTTCAACTGCCTCCCTTATAATTCTAAACCAGTTGTGTTTAACAAGGGCAAGCGCATGAGCATCCTTGAAACATACATCGTGCCCTGAAGACAGGGCATGTTCAGCTATAGCTGATTTGTCAAGTTGGTTTAGACGGATGTTCCTTTGATGCGAGTTGCAATGGGCCGTGAAAGCCTTAATATGCAAATTAATATCCTCAGTTCGATCAGTATCATCCTGCAGAGAAATTACTTCTTGTTTTACAAACACGTTCCCTTACATAGGTGGAAATAAATCATACACAGTGTTCCATCATATTAAATACCATCCAAACACAATGTAACATACAAGACCTACATAAGAAATATGAGACTTTACTGATTGCGAGACGACTTTCTGAAGGAACAACTGATGAGTCAATCCAATCGAGATCATGTATTTTAGTCTACTTTCGATTTTTGAAAAAAAAATGAAAGTAGACTTATGAGATCAACACAGGGACAAAAATTGTGTGTCTGTCTGTGTGTATGTCAGTCTGTGTGTGTGTGAGTGAGTCTGTGTGTATGCGAATGTGTGTACTCTAAATGTCCGTCCCCCCCCCTATCAATTGGAACACGATGAAACCGAATTCAACGAAATTTGGTAGAGAGGTAGAACTGGCAAAGGGGACCTCAGTGTCATGTTTATATCGCCGCCATCTTGATGGGAACGCAATGGCGATCACCCAAAGCTTAGAGCAAATTACGACCAACCTAATCATCTAATCTCTACTAAATTTGGAACAACATACCTTTATGTGGGAAACATATTTGGACCAAACTACAAGGCCATCAGCCCAATAGATTGCAGATGGTGGTCATGTATGTGTGTAAATCGATTCCCCCTATCAATTCAAACACGGTTAACCGAATTGAAATAAATTTGGTACAGAGGTAGCACATACAAAGAGCACCTCAGTGTCATGTTTTATATCGCCGCCATCTTGACGGAAACGTTATGGCGGTCATCCAAATGTTAAAATCTTAAATCAAATTACGACCAACCTAATCAAGTTTCATTTGAGATGCATGGGCATCATGGTCATTTAGCTCCGTACACTTGGATGAGTGTTGAATTTTGTCTTATAACCTGTGTAATTGTGATGGCTGAATTAGTGTATGTATATATAATTCAGGCAAGGATTCAATCAACCAACGTTTAATATCCGTATTGCATGATGTATTTCAAAAAGCTACTAAAACCAACATTCAATAATACTCCTTGAGAAGAAAAAAAGAGTTAAATTACTATACCCAAGCATTTAGCAGAAAGTAGGCTATATGTTCTTTGCTGAATATCTTATTGTTGTAAGTAATTTGTTTCTTTTACAGCTTTGGAATGAGTTTTAGATGCAAAGTTTTGTAGGATACTTTGTACAGGATTTAACTCGCTTGATTTAAATTAATCAGTTTAAATGGTGGATGTGATTCTATCGTAACTTATATCTTTATTCTGGTTTGTATCTCGGATATTACTGAACGTTGTGGAACGACAGGGGATTAGGCATCTACTGCCGAAGATTGGAGCAATGTAATTAGATCTGATGAATAATTGACATTTGTATTTGCATTGGAACTATTTATGTCGCATTTCTTAGCTTGTATTTTATGACGTTTCAGAATATGGACTTCTGGAGGTAATATTCAGACAGTAATGTAAGATGAAATTTATTCTCAGGAGTGTTTATTTTCTAGTTAGCTCCTAGACTAACCTCCAGATCCCCAGTACAGAGTAAGCTAGGAATCTGTGGTGAATAAATCACTGAAGGACACGAGCTTTTATCTGAAAATGTGTGGTTATTAGTAATAGATTCTGAACCTTCTTTTTATTAATTAGCATGTGCTTGGTTTAGTTTCATAACCACACCCAAAACCTGAGAGTAACGGTCTCGTGTTGGAACCAGCTCAAATCCATGTGTGTTTGCTGGTGAAGGGATCTCACGAGGGTTGATTTGGTCCTCGGCTCAGAGGTATCTCGGATCAATACGGGCACAACATATTGACCCCGTATACTTGATCATAAAGCGCGCCTATATCTGAATTCTACGTCAGACCACGTAATATAAAATTATACGAAGAGATTGCGAGCTGAGCTATTACACGGAGAAAGATGCATGAGAGGGCTGTGGAAGAATCGAGTGAGCTGTGAACTTCATCAGACTCAAGAGATAGAAACCACTATTTATATAACAGTAGGCACAAACAACAAAATAAACTGAGTTGGAAATTTACTGCACAATATTAGACATTATTCTATGTGGGAATAATACACATGGCGGTGATAATTGTTGCTTTAAGGGGCCTTACATCTAGGTTATCGGCGCCAGTAACAAATATTTGGAATGATGTAGAAGGACATGGTGAACGAACAACCTGACTGGTCACAGAAGGAAGAAGCCGGAAACGCTTACTTATTACTGTACAGTACTTGTCGAACGCTAAACAGCATGAGTGCGGAGGTTTGTGTATTGGACCGCATTGTACTAGAAGCTGTAATCATTTATTGAAATCATTTATAATACGGTGGAGAACATTTATTTGCCAGTGCGGAATACGCTAGTAACGCATCGAATATTTCACACACTTTTTGGTGAACTAATGAAGCACTTGCGAATTGTACACCGCATGGTCAGTCGGCGTGCTGTCTGAAATCGTGCTGCAAATTGCTAAGTTTAATATCAGGGATAAAGAGGAGAAATACTATTCTAGAAAACTGTGTGCAGTGTAAATTCGTTATTGAAGGCCACGGCGGCCAGATTGCAGTAATAAAATCATCTAATTGTTGACGAGGAGGAAGCGGCTGTGTTGTGTAAGAATATTAACAAGTGCAATAGGGAAGAAATCTGTATCAGATTAAAAGCAGTGCAAGTATTTAACACATTAAAAGAAGTGTAGAAGCAGTGCATCATGGAGAGAATATTCGTGATATCACTGGTTCTAAATCACGTCGTAGCAAACTCAAACCATTCACGTTGGGAGAAAACGTGTCTTAATGATCACCGCCCTTTTCGTTACTTTTTCTGACCAGTGGAATATATCAGAATACCTCATAATCCAGGCAGTTGTGCTAAGCAATTAACCCATTATACCATGATAGGAAGAGGTCAGACCCCTAAAGAAATTAGAGATATTTATCAGGTACTAAAGAAAACTGTCAATAAGGTGAGAAAAATAAAGATCACGGTACCTATAAATTTCGGAGCAGAAATGAGGGAGAGCTAAACAAGGAGTGATCTAAGGAAGAATAATGGAAAAGTGGATCCCGACACAAGTAAACAGAAACAATAATGGTCTCTACTCAGATCATGTGGGTCTCGGGCATCTTCCTATTAATGTCGTCGTGGAAAGTTGATACTCAGGTTATTGTGTGCACATTAGCTGTTAGTAAGTTAGCTAGTTAGTTAGTTAGTTAGATTTGGAAGCTTAAATGGACGGAACTACGACGTCATCTGCCCCCACTTAAACTGTCTTAAACAGCAATTTATACATATTATTCTAGAGAACATGGCACTCTACAAACTGGTCCTGTACATCAAGAGTTGACAAATGAACAACCAGAGGCAAAGTGCATTAGTTGTGTAATTGCTTAACACAATTGCCTGAATGTAAGATTTTCTGTTTGTTCCGTTGGCGGTCACGTTTTCAAGAAAATGGAGAATAAGGATGTGGTGAAGATTATCCATTAATATTGAACGAAAGTTGAACGCGGCTTATACACTTGCATCAGATGTGAATGTGTCTTTTACATACCTAGTGTCCTTGTTTCATCTTGTGGGCAATATTACGTATTGAAATTAGGAACCCTGGTCACTACTGCAGCTCATATAGGTGCTAAAGTACGTAAACATTTGTTATTTATTGCTCTTTTAAAAACGGCTGCCATGTTCCGACAGCGCTTGCATGTCATTGAACTGTCAACAAGGCACACTCTAGCGGCACACATCGAGGTGCACAAACTGTTGCAAGCATGTGAGATACAAAATCACTGTTGATAAACAAGGTGGGATACAAAATCACTGTTTAATAAAAAAAAAACTTTACCGTAATCGGGACGCGTTAGGCTGTAACCATTGTCAAAAACCTTTGGATTGGACGAAACGAAGGTTAGAATGGTCAGGTTTTGGTGCGACATAGTTGACCCAAAGGGCAAGGTTGGCATTACTGTTTTGATGATGATTGATGTAAACAATGGCGGCCACAGCTGGAATTTTGCCTATATAAGTTTTGATCCTATTTGGGATGGCTGGATGGGTCACAGACAGCCGAGGAGGGTAGGACTTCATGCCCTGATTTATTTCTCGTTTGATGAGGTATTTTGGCTAATTCATGTTCTATAGAGGATGTTATCGCTTGTTCTACTTTCGTTCACTGCTGCCACATTACAAGAGAAATAACGCAGAACCGATAATTACCTGTAGTTCGTGTTCCTCCTTAACTGGTATTCTTTCATCGTCAAAAATATCAGCAGGCTCGTCTTTCACGTTATCCGAGGTCAACAGGACAGTTGTCTCCTGCGAAGTAACACAAGTATGACCCAATCAGGAATATGCACTCACAATATGAGTACTGAGTTACGTTACTAAACGTTAGCGCGCCATTTACCATTAAGTAGTGTGTTAAGTCACTAAACCTCACTTGTCATGCACATCACTAAGAATGCAATGTTACACCATATACGAAACAAAATGCAACTCACTTTGTTAGAGAATTCAATTGTATGTGTCAACCAATCTGGCTCACTCTTAATAAATAGTCGTTCCTCCATTGTTTTAAGGAAACTAGAACACAAGACAAGCACTGAAGAATTAATTAAAGACCTTACTTATATCAGTAGGCTACGCCAAATCATTCTCATATACAATGAATCAGATGAGGAAGTGCACAGTGATAAGGAGCGGTTATATATTTGTCAACAACAGTAAAACAAATACGACCATGGCGCTGGTCGAATAAGTTGTTATCATTGCGATTGAATTGATAAAATGAACGAGTAATTGTGGGTGCTTATAGAACAGGGAAATAAGGAATCCTACATTCAGTCTCCTTATTCCGGTGAATAGATTAAGTATTATCTTCTCAGACAATAAAGTACCGACGGTAAAAATCTATCAACACCCTCAATTAGGAACGTGAAATAGAACTTCGTTTGCTGCACAGGTATTGTAAATCGCCACTAGTATCATAGACATTCGGTATCCACAAATTACCAAGAACTCCTTGTGTTACAAACCACACAATTCAAACGAAAATCATTATCGAATCCAACTAGCATGAGGGTAAGTTGTATATTGTCGTCCCTAGTTAAATAGCCACACCTCTGTATCTTCAACAATCAAATATTGTGAATTGTCTATCACTGAAAATCTTCACTGGGCACATAAGTATTACCTCCGCTGTAAAACATTTCATCACAACTTGAGTTTTGTCATGTCTACCAAATTTTGGAGACAAAAAATACGAATTACAAAGCATGTTATATTGTAAGCTTCGATAACAACGAGGCTTCAGATCAGTAGCACTAGGAAAGGTTATCGTGAATCGTAAAGAGAATGTCAATTGTTGCAAAATAAACTGGCTAGAACTAAAGGAAATTCTGCTGTAAATGTCACGGTGTTGTACCATGTATGTCAAACCTAATTTAAAGGCGAATTCTAGTACGGTAAAGACTTATGGATTCATTAAAGGGGCTTTGACGTCTTCGCACTCAGCCCCGTGTACTGGAGTGTATGTGGTGTTCTGTCTGATAACCTGTGTTATTGTAAATGCTGTATAGGTGTGTGTTATGTAATTCAGGGGAGGATATGGAAGGGGGCAGCCGTGGCGAACCCCGCTCAGATATACGTCACGAAGCGGAATGTACTCGTTCCATTCCTCATATCACAATTATATTCCTTGTCAGAGCCGGGAATCGAACCCGGAGCTAGTCGCTCCACCACGAGGTGGGAAGAGTTCCTTTCATCAGGTATTGAAACCTTTGAGACCAACTGGGAAGCCTAAATAACATCTGCAGATCCCAAACACTTGCAAGAGACATAGATGGAGATGCTCACTTAGAGTTTCAATGAACAGGGTAGCGCAACAATCATTTTACCTGTCCAATGTTTTGTGCAAATTTATGTTTGCATAATGTTCTTTTTTTATAATGTCGTTAATTAAATACATTTTTATCATTGATATTACTTGCTTTATTTTAGACTAATGTAATAATAACAACATTCGTGCAAGGACCTAGCGTGCCTGGCCGAGCCTCAAGAGACGCGGGTTCGATCCCGATTATGGCCAATTTTTCAAGCCTTACTCACCAGTAGGCTACGTTAATGGGTTGGAGATGAGTTGATTTTCTCCACATGAGAAATACCCTAAATTGCAACAGTAGTCTAAGCGCCATTTAAAAATCTATAAATCATGAGTAAAACAATTTTGACATTTTGAGAAGATATAACATCTATTATTATCCATCCGTGGAATTGCCAGACTTAGCATGATTATTATATTTGGAAGTATTTACACATAATCCAAAATTGACTCATCAACGCAGCGCTGAAACCACTAGACCTAGAAAGCTGAAATTGTGCATGCTAGTTGATTCTAGGTTGTAGGGGCTCACTAAGAAACGGTTTTTGAAAATTCAATTTGTAAGTGAGTTTTTTCGGCCCTTTGGCACTGAGCTTGGACAAACGGTGCAAAGATTGGATTTAGCTCATTATAAGCCGCCAGATACGAGAAACAATACTCGAAGGTCCTGTAGGGACCCCGAAACACACTTTTTCAGGTCCTAAAATGAACGGTTTCTGTGATATTCCCCAAAAACTGTGTTCCCTCTGAGAAACAGATCAACGTTACGATGGTAACCGCTGCAATTTCGCAGAACTGGAATAGTCTTCTGACAATATTTCGAAAACCGTTCGTTTTCTACAAATTTGGTTGTATGACATTTTGTAGTACCTCCAACGATTACGCCTCAGATTGTCATGGAAGCATACATTTTGGAATCCTCATTTGCACCTTTCAGCACATACTTTTCGTTTGTCCATACTTGTATGACAGCAAGGATCGTGAAAATTCGCATGCTATTTGCCATATACATCTCTCACATGCATGGGTCAAAGAGGTAATGAATATGTGAGGAATGTACAAATCTTATATCTCTACATGAACTGTTTCATTTATAGTGGTAGTTTGTGGGGTCTGAAGCAATGCGTGATTTTGAGTCTAATTTTATACTCTTTGTGCCGGTTATTGTATGTGAGTATTTGGATTTTCACGCTGTTTTACGATGTTATTGTGCTTTATACTTTGCTCGGTATACTTTTCTACTGTTTATATATTTGTGTTCTTTTTTTACTGAATATTTCTCTTGACCAATATCTATCTGCTTTTTGTCGGTTTTTACCATGATCAACAACCCATTTCACAGACTATTGTGTCGAAGTCTACCGACTGTCACATTAATTTATTTAGTTTTCATAATTAATCTTACTTGTGAATTGGATGAACTTATTTCAATAAAGTTGGTATTTTGGCTTTCACGACCAATGAAACCCCGCACAAAACACGGCGTAGATCTAGAAATGCTGCTGAGTTTTAATTGCTTGGCCCTGAAATTCAATATACAACCATTTTGGAAGCCTTTATAGGGAGGTGAATGCTCCCGCAGTATAGTACCGGATGTATTCTATTTATGAAATGAGGTAGCGCCCACTTTGCTACTCCTTTTGTAGTCCACTAATGGACAACAAGAGCTCGCTGATGAGCCATCTCGGAGTTACGAGGCAAAACCTAGCACAAGTCACAGCACAAACTAAGAAAATTTGCTGTGATTAAGTAAGAAAGATGACCCGTTGTTTGAGAAGTCACATTAACGATCACATAAAATCTCACGCTTGCATTCAGTGGTATGCTATAAGTGATCGTTGAGTTAATCGTTAGCGTTGACAAATGTAACAGCACATTAATGGTGCAAACTGTACACTTTAAAAATCTGCTCTGTTCGAATACTTCGTAAATACACATCGGGCAATTTCAACTGAGGTGTTCTCTGTTGTAATACTAACAAGTATATTCAGCTTTTGCTTATAAGATAGTCCTGGGTGTTGGTTTTTGCACTTACGCGTCACTCATTGTTTAATTTCAGTCCTTCCATTTGGTTACTTCAAAGAGCTTTATTTAACTGGTATCTCAGTTTTGTTTCTTGTGTTATCGATGACTTAAAATGTTCAAATTATATAATAATAATTTATTAGAGCAGCCAATGGCCATACAAAAATAAAATTAAAATACACAATATGCATAAGTGCTTGTGTTACTCTGTGCTAAGATGTTCCTCTTTTGACAGTCTAGGGCATGATATCGCCCACACTTCTGCCCACACCATTCACATGAACAATACGTACCGGGTTCATGGAATTTCTTTATAGAACACACTTTGTGATGAAAGCCATGCACTGCGTATCTAGTGATGGCGTGTCTTAATTCGAAGCTGAATCCTGACCATTTGCTTGATGTCATAGCATCACTCATGTAGAATTCGCTCCATATTTCTTGTTTCTTGTCTCTTAGCTCCTGTAGTAATTCTCTGTAGCTGTCTGTAGAGGGGAGCATCAGCTGGTACCTCAGGTCCTCTAGGAAAAGGGTTCTTTCGCCATCTCGTATACCAGTCTTGATAGCGTAAACTTGGAGACCCCTAGAACTCTTTTCAGGAAACTTGCCTTAACTTTTTCAATGCAATTTAGATCTGTTTGTTCAGATGTTCCCAAATTATTTCGAGTCCAAATGTTACTACCGGGGTTACTTTTAGTCTGAATAACTTGATTGCTGTTTTTAGGGATATCTGGTTGATTTGTGCAATATCACTTATTGCTATTGTGGCCGCTGAAGCTCTTTCTTTTATATGTGCGGAGAAAACGTTTCCGCGGGTCTGGAAAGTCATCCACAGGTATCTTAACTTATTTACTCTGTTTAGTTTTCTGCCGTTCCACATGATCCCTTCATGTGCTGATAATCTTCCTCCTCTCCTAAAGATCATTGTGACAGTTTTATCCTCATTTAGGTTCAGGTCATTTTGTTTTGACCATGCTGTCAGTCCGTTGAAAGCTTCCTGAATGCTGTCTTGGTGTTGTGACACTAGCACCATGTCGTCTGCATACATGTAGATTTTTACACGGTCCTTACTGATTGCTTGGACGACATCATGAGTTGCCACATTAAATAGCAGAGGGCTAATCGGGTCTCCTTGCAATACGCCTATTGTCTGTAGGATGGGACTTGATATGGTGAAGTTATCACAAATCTTAATGTAGTTTTCGGATAGGATGCCCTTCAGCAGTCCTAGAATGTGATGTTTCCCAATCATGGCTTCTAACTTGTCAAGGATTATACTTCTGCTTATTGAGTCAAATGCCTTAGAGAAATCTATAAAGATGACGTAGAGCTTCCTCTTTGGCATATTGAGGGCATCTTCGATATTGTCTTTCAGGCATTTAATGGCTTGTATGGTGGATCTCCCTGCTCTAAATCCGAACTGCTCTTCGGGAATGATGTGATCTACTAATTTTGTGAGACGATTTGTGACTAGTTTCGTTAATATCTTCAGTAGATTGCTATCCAGTGCTATCCCTCGGTAAGAGTTGGGGTTGCTAGCATCTCCCTTTCCTTTATAGAGCACCTTTAATGTTGATTCTCTCCACCTATCTGGAATATTCCAAGTGAGAGGCACCCATTAAATAGTTCCGTTATAGGCTCCTTGAGTATGGTCCAGCTGGCTTTAATGTGCTCGTTGAATAACTGATCTGGCCCTCCAGCTTTCCAGTCCTTTCCTTGCCGAACTACTTGTTCTACTTCTTCCATAGTGAAAGGTTCAATGTGTATTTGAGTAACCTCATTGGATGCTCCTTGTGGTCTAGTCTCTTTTGCTTGTAGGATATTTACGAAGTGTCTCTCCCATACATCCATTGGTAGTTGACGAGGAAATCTGGGTTGCCTTGGTTTGAGGATTTTGAAGGGATCTTTTTCTGCGGTGTCGATCAATTTCTCTTCTATTCATTTCATGTGTTGGTCTTTTGCCTCCTTAAGTGCTTCTTTGTAAATCTTCCTATTTTGCGAGAATTCTGTAAAGTTCTCTGCCGTAGCGGATCATTGAGCTTTATGTAGAGCTTCCAGAGCGTCCTTTCTCTATCTGTAGCAGATATGGTCAAACCAAGGTTTCGCTTTCCTCTTGCTAGGCGTGAACGGTGTTACAGCGTTTAAAATTAGGGTTTCTATGTCCCGCTGTGCTGTGTTGATGTCCCCTTTCTGGATTGTGTTTATAATTGCTGGAATATTAGCACTGCCTTCCTTTAACCTTTCGTAGTCCAATTGTCTGAGGATTATCTTTCCTTCTATGAGTTGAGTTGGTATTTCAGCCTTAATTTTGAACGTTGCTCCTACAGGAAGATGCTTTCTAATTACAAAATTTCTTAGCACCTTAGTCGTGCCTTTTTCTAGTCCCTTCATGTTGCTGAAGAATAGGTCTATTGAGCTACTTCCATTTGGTCCTATGTAAGTCATTTCATTTTTGTCATTTAGTAGTGACAGTCCTTCTGATTCCAGGTAAGTGATCACCGTTGTTGTCTTGTTGTTTGCAATGCCTAGTCTGCAGTTTAGATCCCCTGCTAGTATTAGAGGGGTATTCCTGTCAACTGCCGTGATTGCAGTGCTAATTTCTTCTATTATGTCTCGTGGTGTCCAATCTGGTTGAAAATACACGCTAATTAGAAAGCATACTGCGGTCTTTATGACCAGCTCATTTTCAGTTTGATGTATTTCTCTGAAGGGGGATATTCTTGGAGAAATGAAACAAGTAATTCTTCCTTTTGGTCTTCCCTTATCCGCTTGAGATGCAAAACTATGAATTGCGTAATATGGCTCTTGATCTGTCAATTCGGGTGTTAGGAAAGTCTCTGTGAGCATTACTGCATCATATCCAATCCAGTTGCTTCTGGGTACAAAATTTATAGCATTTCTGTGTCCTTCTATATTCCAGAGTAAGCATCGTAGTTCTTTCGGTGAGGTGGACTGTGTAACCCTTTTGATCTGTGGAGTTTTGTCTTGTAAATAGTTAGTTCCAGTTCTTAATGTTGTATCTCTTCTATTAGAGGTTGACTCCCTGAAACTGTCTACTATATGTGTAGCAAGAATATCAGTCATAATTAAAATGTCTTGATCATCCATGAGATTTGTCGGAGCTAATCCTAGAGTGCCTTTTAACTCTTCCACATTCCAAAGAGGGGAGTTAATCCTCAAAATTTTGCTCCCTGCCTTTCCTGTCGAAATTGAGTGTTATATTCCTCTTTTCCCTGATGTCGAAAGAGACGATATCTCCTCACTATGGCATTTTCTGGCCAGAGTTCCGGATCAATGACCTTTTGAAGATCGTTGAGAGGAATAACCACTTTGTAGGATTTAATTGTTTCTTTTGTTTGAAGTTGTTCACATTCTATGATCTCCTCTACTTTCAAGTTATTTAGGTGATTCTTTATCATCTCTATTGAAGTATTTTGATCCAATCGGCCAATGTATAGCCATGTTCTACGGGGAGTCGCACGAAGTTCCATGTTATTTTTATCTTTCTCCTTTCCAGAAGCGCACCGCTTCGTTCCAATGAATGTGGGAGTTTTATTGATGTTAAATAAGATCTCCGTCCGTGTTTGGCGACTTCAACCCATTCAGCTTTATCATTAGGCTTTTGTTCGGGTCTTATAGCTGTAAGGAAGTTCTTCCCTACCACCTACACTTCACTGGACCATTTGGGAAGAATTATTTGATAATTCCACGACCCTCATTGTTTGGGAGTTATGATCGTTCGTGAGCGTTGCATTATGCCGCTCCTCTTTCTTATACCTTCTTCCTTTCGGAACCTCCCATGTGCCTTGTTCCTCTTGAGAGACCTCGATAATTTGGGTTTCAATGATACAATTCTTTACCATCGTGTCCCGATGTTCTCTTTCCAAATCAGGCAAATTGTACTTATCTTGTGTTTGTGCCGAAACATGCACATTCTGAGAACCAACCTTGTTATCCTGAGTAATTCCTGGTTCCGTGTCCCCTGTTCAAATTATGATTTAGTTTCGAAGACTAACATGGTTCACTTTCTACTTCATCAATGTCAGGGAAAGCAATCAAATCACTACTATTGAGCTGTTTTAATAGTATTTATTCCGGTTCCGCTGGTTTTGTGTTAGGTAGTCAGACTGAAGGCTGATTGGATCCTCAAAAATTATCGCCGTTAGATTATGTGGGTAGATAACCACAAAAAACCAAGGCAGCGCTATATTGAGGCGTACTAGGCAAGATGAGGAGTGAGGTAGTTTGCCATTGCTTTCCTCATTGAGTCACAACAGCAGTACTAACCCTATGAGTAGAACCTTTTACAGCATCCACAGGCACTGACTGCGCCCTGAATGACATAACTAAGCACCACCCATACCTCAGTAGCTTCCATATAATCACAGCCATGAGTGAGACTGAAACATCAGTGAAAAGCCACATTTTACTCTATCCTATGCCAACAGACAAATGCAAATGTACTGCATTCATCAAGAGAGATCAAATGAATTCAGTTGGTAACATGGAAATAACATAACTATATTACGAATGTGTGTTTATATGAATGATTTAGGCCAGCAAGTAATAAAGCCGTTCGAAGAACGGGTACTTCAGCTAGTATGTTATAACGGCAACCAGTTGAAAGACTACCAACGGAACATAATCGTCTACCATGTTTGATACCAGCTGCCTATCATTATTCTAAAGCGTTATCAGACTGATATACAAACAAATGCACTCAAAAGTCGATAGTACCTGGCTCCTAGGCACACGTCCTCTCCGGTTGAAAAAGATATCCCTGTTTCTTAATCCATGTCCGTTACTTTCTACTATCGGCATTACGAAATCTTTCGCCAAGCAAGGACAGAAATTCAGTCCCTTCGTTCAGGTTTAAGCGTTAAACTATGCCAAAAATGTTTTTGCAATTTGAGCCCTCAGATACGCCTGCGATTCAAAGTACAAATTTTGGTCTCGTGTACGGTACTTAACCAGGGAAGCGGGGTCCGTTAGTACCTTTAAAGCTGTGCTATATTCAACCGGCTTCAATGTAAGCATAATGCAAGATTAATATATTATTCAATGGGTCTCTTTAAAGTCTCTTCAATGTGTTTCAAACAACTTCTATTGATGAACTTGGCCTATTCGTTTCCTGCAGAGGAAAGTGTCCTTTCTGACAGTGAAACAAAGTCCCCGATCCTTGGATTATCTCGAGAACCACTGGATGCGGTTTTCACCATTCCGTAAAGCATAACTCGAGGAAGGTTTCTTTAGAAAATACTTTATTTATGATCAATATAAGCCAACCTGTAACGATTTCAGTGAAAAGGTCTAAAAAGAGTTCTGTCGTCCGTGCGACCTTTAAGTTTACGCTTGGCAAGCCATTAAAAATATCTCTATACTACCAGTGTAATAATTGTTTAGCAAGAAATGTTCTACAAAAATGTCCCGGAGAGCATATCCCTATCATCAATACATCGCCTACTATAAGAATTTATACGTTTTCATTTCTTGCAACAATCACCATTCAATAACTGAGGCAACAGTTAGCTATAGTTAGCTAGGGGAAAGCCTATCACACCAGTTACAGCCTAGCTAGCGGGCGAGCCTATTACCCCAGATACAGATAGCAGCAAACTATCGCGTCCTGTTGAGTTAAGACTTCAGAGAAGAATGGTTGTGTTTGGAGTTTCTCTGGAAGTGAAACTCGGCTTTTCTTCATTTCGCCAGTGAACTTTCCGTTCCGCAAAATACACAGTCAAGTTAATATTGGACGGAAGGGGAATTTGTGTTACATGCTCCTCACCACTCTTAAATTACGTCTGACAAGAATTCGTTTCACATGCATCTCCATGGTGATATACGGTAATTAATAACCCAGTTAGTGATTTTAACCCATTATGCCGAGACGTATAACAGAATCAAGTCGTAATTCATTGACATCGAAAAAAAAAGCGCTTATCACGTAATGCATTCATAACTGTTCCCGGGCGAAACCGGGGTGGGTTGCTAGTTCTATATAAACGCAACAAGTACGGCTTAACAACTTGGTGCGCCTGTGATTTTAAAACGTCCTATCCTCAGAAAGGTTTGCCCTATATCGGTAAGGGCAGTGCCGATAGGGCTCCTCTTTGTCTTCGGCGTCGAATTGTACCGACTCTAACTGTTCCTTACCAGAAGAGTAGCAGAATCATCACCAGTGATAACTGGATCAGGGATTTGGAGTTATGGCACGTTCCTGACTAATGCTTTCATAAATTACTTCCTATTAAATAAATCTATATTTTTTATGTCAACAGATCCCTTTTCTGTAGAAATGATGTCCTTGCATGTGCCACCCTACTTTTGATATCCTCTTTGCTTTGTTCATCACTGGTTATTTTGCTTCCTAAGTAACAGAAGTCTCCTACTTCCTTTTCTGTAGAAATGATTTCATCTGCCAATTTGACGTCCATAGGGGTTTCTGATTTTTTTCGGCTGCATTGCAATATTTTAGTTTCACATTAATTCTGATATCACGTTAAAGTTTTGCCTGATGATAGATAATACCGTGATAAATGAATGTTACGTACAAATCCAACAGGGCAGCCAAGCAAGTCTAAGATATTTAGAGTTTATTAGCGATTTAATCTGCTGAACGTAGTAAATCTGAGCGCGGTAAATTATTATACAAGATTAATCCACTGCCATCTAACATAATTCAATTGTTTTCATATATTCAAGATGGCAGCTGTGGGAAAGTTTATAATTAAGTTTTCTTTGTGTCCTAATCGGGCGATCTTAGTGAAAGTTTGTATGATGAACCAAAGCAATAATCTTCATCTACTGGTGCATAATTCTCTGGTTTACATGTAGAATAAACTCATATTGTGATCATCCGAAATAATTTGCCGGTTCTCAATATCTGCGAATCTGTTACAGCAAACGATCTGAAATTTTGTAAGTTGATACAGGCCATAATGTTAGTCCACCTTTGGAACTTCTAATAGCCTCGTGAGCCTAAAAGTAGCACGGCGGCGACGCAACATTTCACTATTTAAATGGATATTTCTCATGAATTAATCATCCAGTAAATGCGTATCTCGGCAAGGTGTGTCTTCATACAAGGCTGTATATATTGACATCTAATATAATTTAATTTGTATGAGGACTTAAAATTGGCGACTGTGCAAATTCTTCAAAATCCCATATTTAATTCCCCTGTCTTAGAAGTGATAGAAATGTAGATAGGTATAATTAATACTGGTTTACAATATTTCTAAAACTATTCAAGCAATGAAACTGACATTTCTTAGGGAGATAGAGAACTATTAGGCAAGTATATGAATGCGTAACTGTTAAAATCATGAGAACAATAAGAAATAAATCTGCTGTCAAATGATTTTTAATATTGTCAAATGACCTTTCTGGTGATCTAATCATCCTAGATGATAGAAACCTATGCGAGCGAATCATATTTCAGAGGACAGAGTAGATAGATCGCATGAATTTTCTTCATTTGACTTTTCTTCATTTCATACCATATATACTTGGTTTGAGCTCAAACTATTGATTCCTAGGTGTTGCAGTGAAATTCAATTTTATAGCGAATTAGACCAAAGTTTGGCAACTCTGTCATTATGAAAGAAAGTTCAATGCGGCTAATAAGTACACATAACGTGTTCAAATTGCTGTTGTGATGCATGAATCACAAAAAAAAAATATTTAAAGTTAATTAAAGTAAATATCATATTAGATGCTGAGGGATGACAATTTGGAGTGCAAAGTGCAAAGTGCAAAGTGATGAAAATCTGTGTACATGCAATGTTGACACGGAGCGCGCTAAATTTAAATTTCACGGTGAATGCAAGTCTCCAGCGAGAGGTCGACTGACGACAGAATGGAGGAGGGTTCGTATGTCACAGAATTCAGATTTGGAATACTTAGAAAGAACACTAAATGTCTTTAAAATGAAATTCCAACCCTCAAGAAATCGATTTGAGCAGTAAATAGTAAGGAAGATTTACCTAAATTCAGTGATAGTACTGTTAGTAGGAAGTGAGCTTCAGCATGCTTTGGCCTTTACGCTGTCAGTAGATCGTGTTTACCTTCTAAATTTCGAGGCTACGTGTCGTAAACCTTCAACGATCTCTCAGCTGATGCCAATTTTCCCTACTCTACTTTTTATTTCACATGAGAAAAGATTATCTACGGCTGAGAGTTGCTTGATGGGATTGAAGGACACCCGTAATTTCATCTTCTTACTCATTGTTTATATCATATGTCACTTAAGACAATTTAAGTTATCATAAAGAAAATAAGCTCTGATAAGAGAGTACGTTTTTAATAAACTCAGCGGCTCAGAAAGAGTTTCGGATGCGGGAGAGTCCATGTGCTGCAGCGTGGGCGAGAGGGAAGGAATGTCCACCTTGCTCGTTACTAAGGAAATGTTCACATCGGTTCCTACTGTAACAGCATTGCGTCTTCCACAGCAGAAGTGACCCTATCCAACACCTTCCTCCTCCTCCATTCATTCCCTAGCAACTGGAGGTCTGAGCCCCGCTGGCCAATTTCAGTGCACATAACAAGTAGCGTAGTAGACGATTATACATAACAATCACAAGATTATTTACACAAATCGCCAGTCTTTTCTTAAACACACCTTTATGATTGGGGAAAACTCTTAGACTGCAGCATGTCTAGAGTTCCAGTTACCAATGGCACGGTTTGGGATGGACTGTGAACCGTAATTTGTACGCTGTGATTGAAATTTAACTTTGAAAGAATGATAACCCTTACTCATTAAGGTAGGATTTTCCATACGTTGTGTAAGTTTACCGCATGCAGGTTGATTTGTATACGTGTTGTACATAAAGATGTGTCTACATTTCGCTATCCTAGCCTCAAGTGATTAACACCCAAATTTCTTTGACATGCGGGTCACACTGCTCCTAGAATTAAAGTCATTGAGCACAAATCTAGTGGCCTTTCTTTGTTTCAATTCCAATTCATTTAAGATCCCTACTTGATATTGATCCCTAACCGCCGATAAGTGTTACAGTATAGATCTTACAAGTGACAAATTCGTAGTTCATTGGCAGAGGTACTACTTCATTCTTATACTATCATTACAATCAACAGAGATAAGAGAGATTTAGAAACTACACATCCTACATGACCACACTATGTCCTATCATTCCTTACGTGATCACCAAATATTTTGAATGAATCCTTTTCACAAGTATTTCCGACCGATAGTTATACTGAATTTCTTACCTTCGTCCATTCCTTGTTCTTATGAGACTTCGTTTTCTTGTCTTTATTTTCATTTAATTTTCTATCTCCCACTTATTGAGCAGGTTCAGGTCTTCATGCGTTGTTCTCTTTATAGAGCAGAAGACTGGGGGAATATATATTTATTTTTGTGCACATTTGTAATGGGGGTGATAGATGGGTAGGAGTATGCAACAGTTTTATAGGTGAGATTCCATTTTATGAAATATGGGGTGGGAGATTATTATCCCACTGCCCATACCCGAGAGTATGTTTTCCTTCATGAACAACGGGGTAATAATTTCCCACCTCTCAATTATGATGATACTGTGCTTATCACTCAATAATAGTACATACAAAACACCCATCACGCTCTATAATGTATAAAGACGTAACTCCCACGCAACACAAGGTCAGTGACCTATCACATCATTGTCGAAAACTGCACAAAAATAAAAGTGATTTTACAATGTTTAAAGTTTGTATATTCGAATATAATTCAATAATTTCAAAATAGTATTTACTAAAAACCCAGAAAATTAATTTTAAAAATGTTATATTCTATGGCAAACACCCTGAGCAGGATAATTATTTCCATTTTAGCTGAAATATATTTACTCAAGTGACCAAAACCATTATTAACATTATTTTTCAATTATACACCGACGTTTACAAATCTCTTATCGTCAATAAAGACACCTTCTTCTGTAAAACAATGCATAGCATTCACTCAACACAACCGAACTGGCGAGCACGTGCACTGTGGAGACCACTGGGATATATGCTTCCCACCTTTGGTTTCTGATGACAGTATACATCAAATTATTGGGTTTTTAATATTTCTGTGCAGCTAGCTTGTGGATGCATGTGGAACTGCTTGAAATGAAAGGGGTGAGAAGATTCTCTCCCTAACACCGTTCTATAAATACACGGTGGGAAGTTTTATCCCAAGGACCTATACAGGGTTAGTTAACGATGTTTCTTTCGATATATCATCTGCAAATAATCGACAGTCACTGTGAATACCGGTTTGTCAGTCATTTATAAATGCCAAAAGTAACAAGGGTACGAACACGCTAACCTGATCGATTCTTGACGTTACGGCAATTTTATCTGAGAATGTGGACTCGACTTTAATTTTCTGAGAACCACCCATCAAAAATTATTGGATCCATTAAGAGACACTTCTATGTATCTTCTTTGAAGCTGATTTAAGGAGTAGAATGTAATGCGGCACGACATAAAGAACAAGTAGTTCCGTGAAGAACTATACAGCCTATTTTCACATATCCTACTCATGTTAATTGCCTCTATCAACATAAAAAAAACAGTTTGATTGTGAGATAGATTCGTATATATTGACAACCGTCTAAATATTTTAGATGGTCGCCAGGTTGGATTTTTATTTATGTAGTGTTACATGAAGATTATTGTGTAAGTGTAGCATTCAAACTTCAATCGCATGATTAGAACACAATAAGTAACAAGGAGATTTTAAAATTTCGCACAGCTGCCATCTTGTGGTTATGGAAACAATTAAAATAAATTAGATGTCAGTGGATTGATATTTCTATAAGCATTTAACTTGGAACCTTTCACTGAACTCGAATGGTTAAATCGCGGGAAACATCCATTTAAATATTTATAATTTGCGTCGCCGCCATGTTGGATCTGTGCTCACCAGGTTACTGAAAATCCTATAGGTGAACTTATGTTCATAGCCTCTATGAACATAAAAAATATCAGTTTGAATGGTGTAAAAGATTCGTAGATATTGAGAACCGTCAACATACTTCGGTGCTCGCCATTTTGGATTGTTATATGTATAGGCCGTAGAGTTATGTACCATTAAAGAAAAATTATTGCGTAGCTTCACTATTCAAACTTTCAATTCGATCGCATGATTACGACACAAGAAATAATAACTTAATTTTAAAATTTCGCACAGCCGCCATCTTGAGGTTATGTAAACAATTGAACTAAATTCAATGCCAGTGCATAACAATATGTATAATCATTTACTGTACCACATTTCACTGCGCTCAGATGGTTAAATCACGAGAAAAGTCTATCAAAATGCTTCAACTTCGCTTGGCCGCCATGTTCGTTTTGCACTTAACAGTTTTTTGAATGTTACATAGATGAACTTGTAGCAGAGCCCTTTATCATCGTACAAAATTTCAGGGTGATATCTATAATAGTTTCGGACATATAGAATGCCAGTGAAATATTCCGCACAGCCGCCATTTTGAGGTTATGTAAACAATTGAACTAAATTAGACGCCATTGAATTATAATGTGTATAAATATTTGCTGTACCAAGTTTCATTACGTTTGGATGGTTAAATCGCGAGAAAAGTCTATTTAAAAGTCTCAAATTCGCTTGGCAGCCATGTTGGTTTTGTAGATACCAGGTTTTTGAAGGTTTCTTAGGTGAACGTCTAGTAGTGCTCTTTATCACCGTACAAAATTTCAGTTTGATATCTGTAATAGTTTCGGAGATACTGATTGCTGGTGAAATAATTCACACAGCCGCCATGTTGGATTGGTGAGACACAATACAATTTGAAGGAAACGGTCGAGGTCGGCCAGAATGGGGCTATGATCTTACCGAGTTTCATTGAAACCGCTCCAGCCGTTCAAAATTTATTAGGGGGACACACACACACACACCTCACACACACACACATGCACACACACACGGACAAAAGGTGATCTCATAAGCCTATTTTTTCAAAATTGAAAATAGGCTAAAAACCCGTGACTCTAGAGCGCTTGAAGGCCGCAGGACTGCCAACCAACCGCTGTCAAACCATTTGGCAAGCCGATTATGAGGTGAAGCGTGGTCAGCGCGTCGGGTCCCCTAGGCCGTTAATCTTGGTCTTCGTGACTGCTCCCTGTCAGACAGCAACTGCATTGTCCTCGCGAAGGTCAGGCAGGAAATTTCACGTTTCTATGAATTTTAATATTTCAGGATTTTTTAGCGACGTTTTTCAATTTTAGTTAGATTTCTATTTATTCGACGAATGGGAAATTTTATAGATAATATTTAGATATAGTTAAGTCCGAATATTGTGATATTCGATCATATTAGAATTTATATAGCGAGATTTGTTAGTTTTTGATATCAGGATTTGTGAAGTTATCTTATATTTTAGATTTGAATTGGATTTATTCCAACAGTCAAAGAGGAACATTTTAACATGATAACGACGGGGCAGTATTCGTTTATATACAATTATGTCGTTGGTTTACGACATTTTGACAACTCTAGAACCATGGCAACTCGAACAATGCATTTGCTGTAATTCATTTGTTGTAACGCAAGGAGTAGGTGTACTTCTTATTTAAGATTGATCAGAGAGGAGAGACAAGCAATTCATTAATATTACGTGTGATGTGTATAGGCAGATTTTCGAGATCAACAATCGTAATGTTGGTATCATAGCATGTGGTATTTTAAAGGAAACGAACCACAGCATTGCTAAGGTAGGAACAACTGACTGATGAGAACAACTGATTATTGAAATCACATGGTATTGACGTGAGGTCGAGGAGTAACTAAACAGTATTGATGGTTTTGTCAACTGTTATGTGAAGAATTGTTATAAAGAATATTGTTCTAGTATACTGAAGATTTTGAGTCGACGAGGAAGTCGTATGCCAGAGGAAGCATGTGCGATTTTGGAACAGTTTGAGTAAGACTTGGTGAAGTCTATATAATTTATGAGATGTTATTAGCGATTTGGAAAGTAATATGATACTCTATGTAAGTAATTTGTTATAACATTCCGTATTCCTCAATATGTAACACTGGTTCCGTCGCACAGAAACCGAATACGCGCGTACCGACAGGTTGGCCAACAATACCTAAGCAGAGCAAGGTGTACCGACAGGTTGGCCAACAATACCTAAGCAGAGCAACGTGTACCGGAGGTGGATTCAACTTCTTGCTGATTTGTAGGCTATTGTTAGATGTTTCTTTACATTGTTACAAGACTTTAATAAACCGTCCGCGGTGGCCGAGAGCCCTAACGCACTACCTCGTGTCTCGCAGCCATCGGGAGAGCGTGGGTTTGAATCCCAACTCGGCCGTCCTGAAAATGATTTTCGTTGTTTCCCATTTTCACTACCAGGCAAATGCTGGGGCGGTTCCTTACAATAGCTCCATGGCCGTTTTACTTTCATAATCCCTTCCCCGACTCGTCCTGAAAAGCAAAATCATTAAGACTTAAATAAGCTATGACCGTTAGTGTTGTCGGCATAATGGAAGATAACGATAGAACCTTCTTATTATGCTCATAACTCCGATAATAATTAGGATAGGTTTTATAAAACTCACATATGAAATAGAAGTAGTAGCAATCAATCGATGTATAACATTAACTCAATTTCTCCCAAAAATGAAGTTAGAACCATTATGTTCTCAGATCGCGATTTGTTTTACTTCACTAATTGAGTCAACGAGAAGCCTCCGTGGCTAAGGCGGCAGCACGCCGGCCTCTCACCGCTGGGTCCGTGGTTCAAATCCCGGTCACTCCATGTGAGATCTGTGCTGGACAAAACGGAGGCAGACAGGTTTTTCTCCGGGTACTCCGGTTTTCCCTGTCAACATTTCATTCCAGCAACACTCTCCACTATCATTTCATTTCATCTGTCATTCATTTAATCATTGCCCCAGAGGAGTGCGTCAGGCCTCGGCAGCCGGCACAGTCCATATCCTCGCCGCTAGATGGGGCTTCATTCATTCCATTGCTGACCCGGTCGGAGACTGGAAGCAGGCTGTGGATTTTCATTCAATTAAGTCAACGAGGAATTGAACTCGAATTTTCTGAACTTAAATGATTGTCACAAGGCGAGAGTTGAACTGAAATTTACGAGGTATTTTACGTATCAATCTAAAGGGAAATATAGGCTACCAGCTATACAGCATTTAGGCAACCCACTCAACACGAAAGACGGAGAAAATAATATTTGAAAAGAGAGGCAGATAAATTTTACAGGGATGTAGGCTAATGAACTGTATAAACAATGCTAACATTGGAAACGACAGAAATGAAGTCGAGAGCCGCGAGGGTCACATAAAACTCGTTTGAAAGAGAGTTTCCACGTTGCAGTTGCAGTTGTGGCTGAATCGGTAAATTTCCTGCCGGTCATAGTAGGTGAGAACGGGTTGAATGGTACTTCAAATACTTTTTCAAAGACAGCCGGTGCTCTATTTTAGTGCGGATGCAATATTGAGCCACACCTTTTAAGTCACATTACCACATTAACGTACGATGTATTCCTGTGATGAGTACGTTCAATTTTGCTGATTTATAAAGAGAATACGATCGAATCAGCAGGTTATGCCACGTAAGCTGTAAAGGCAGAAAGTTAACAAATCTGACATGGATATTAACATAACATATCGAAGTGTCACGCCAGAAGTCTGGGTTCGATTCCCGGCTATGACAAGAAATTTAATGCTTCTCTGAGGGGTGGATTGAGGTACACTAACCCTCGTGGGGCGAAACTGAGAAGAGGTAGGTTCGATTCCCTCCTTAGTCAGCCTGGAAGTGGTTTTTGGTGCTTTCCAACGTCTACACCAGGCAAATGCCGGAATGGTTTCTAACTTGCCTCTTTCCCAATCCTCACCTTAATTGCTAATACACACAATAATACAGACACCGTTATAACACAGGTTGTCAGAGAACTTCTACACAACCACACTCAAGTCCACGGGGCTTAGTGACAGCGATGTTCTAACCCCTCAAATGAAACACACACAACAACAACATATCGAAGGAGATTCGGATTGCCATGATATGTGTTGCCGAGAAATTCCCTTGGTATAACTTTGTTATTATATTCCCAAAAAATACCGCACCTCTATTTCAAGTCTCTATATTTAGATGTCTCCTGTATTATCAGATTCGAACAATATGTGTAACGTTCATGGAATCCAACCTGAAAATGCATCTACTCGCTATATTACTAGTGCCCCATCCTCAATAATTACGGTAACTGTGACCTCTAGTATCATTTCTGTCGTAAGACATTGGTAAAGCAGTCGACACAGACGAAAACACGTAACGAAAACAAATTATTAACCTCTCCCCCTAACAGGTATCGAACCCCAAGTCTTTCCATCCGCAGTCCAACGCGTTACCATTTCAGCCACGGATGCTTACACACTACGCAAAGATAAATAAATAAATAAATAAATAGCCTTACAAATCCCATAAGGGCTATGGCCTCCTGCTTTGCAGGGAATTGCTCAGTTTTAACTCATCAGGTGAGCAAGTCCTGAGGAGCAAATATAGAAAGTGACAACTTTTTTGCGCTGGACACTTGACTTCTTTTTAATCTAAAACGTTCTTATGGGTTCGAATACTTATCTTTAGTCGACAGGCATATGTTCTTTTCTCTTGTTGTGATGGCATTAAAATATGCAGCCACCGCCAGCTCGATCGCATGCGCTATTCACCTGAGCATCATCAGTAGCGGAAACAACATGTTGTCATGGAGCAATGAGAATTACGAATCGTGTGATATTCTCGTGGCATTTTATCTGGAGTAGAAGACGAATGCCACGGAAAACCACTTCCAGGATGAATTAAGTTGGTCTCGAATAGATGATAAAGATTTGAAAATCTATTGCACAAGCATATAAACACACTTCATTTTGTTTGTATAAAAATAGTCCAAACTGAAAATTAATTCAGCAGGCTCATTTAGTTGTTAGATTCTTTTCTAAGAACGTCAGTTTCTCTCAGCGTATATTTTGTGAGAAAAGTCATGTTACCTGCCTAATGAACTCTACACTGCGGTATTTCTCATAAGTGGATCAATTAATACTATCTTATATTTGTCAAACGTAAGAATACAGGCTGTGTTTTACCTCGGGGTTACAGAGGGCTTTGACATGACACAGCGTAAGTATGAGGAATGACTTCCAACCCGGTGTTAAAGAGGGCTTACACTTGACACGTGCGGCGGCCTGAGTGAGTCTCATTTTTCCTTTAAACCGAGGTGGTTAACATTTCGAACACTTGCTACCCTGAATATACAAAGTACCTTGCATTCGTTCTACAGATCGTTATGTCGTCGTCCAACCTGGCTACGTACCATCAGATAAATAAGGTCCTTTTCAGGACCAAATAAAAAATCACTCGTTGGAACAGGTAGATATGCACACATAATGAATCCACTATAAACGACATTAAGCAAAAAAATATCTACTAGCTCGGGGTTCGAACATTCTACCTAACTGCTTTCCTGACGTTATTTCAGCAATGCTTGATTTTGCCATCATAGCTACTGAAAGTCATGGTGTATCACTGTCACGTATAGAATCTATTCGTAGACACTTCCTGTCCAAACGTGAAGTGATGATATTCGGATCTGTGTTCGTTTTAATCATGAAATATATTTCAGATCATTGAAATAACACTGCTCCTAATGAGTTCCAGTATATTCGCGAGCATGAACTCAACGGTAAAGTTGTACTAAGACTGAGAAGGAGCAGGAACTAATGTATTTAGGACTTATTTAATTTACACATGGAACACGATAATAATAATAATAAAATGTACATACATCCCCGCCTGCAGTATCTCCTGGGTGGATTGAGTAGCTCAGCAGTTGCTGTTGCCAGACCCAAGCCCGGAAAAATGAAGAGGTTTGGCTTAAATTCGTAATTCAGTAGCCAATATTAACTTAGGCCCTCTGACACTAACAGCCTTAGTTGTATTTTGGTTAGAGTAAGATGTACTCCCAAATCTGAGCACATTCCTCAACTGCTCAAAATGAACCATCAAACGGAAATATTACCCCAGGTGGTAGACAATCCACCGACTCTTAGGGAGTCGTTAGCGTACAGGATTCTGGGGAGTCTGCACCCTCATGCTTGAAGGAGAAGTCGGAGTCTCTTGAACTATCAGTTATATCCAAACTCAAGTGCAATGTTTTGAACTTTTGTGCCACCTTCAAAGCCAATTCACTAATCAAAGTCGGCAAACTCAAACACTTAGCAGACACCCTCACCAAACATCGGATAATATTAGCTGCGATCCAAGAAACACGCTACAAGGATCGATTCATTCGAAACTCATGGTTTCAGAGTCTACAAAAGCAAAACTGACAAGAAAATTCTCAAAGGATCTCCTCATCTTGGCACTGGTTTCGTTGTTAGTTACAAAATATTCCGATCAATCATCAGCTTCAACCTCATATCCAATAGGCTATCCTCTCGTTGTGTCAAATGTGTCAATACAGTGTACACGTTTGTGAATGTTCACGCACCCATCAACCAAGACAACAAATGGAACCCGGAGACTGTGGAAATCTTCTGGGAATTGGATGAAATCCTATCTAAAATTCCTAAATCACATGCCACAGTTCTCCTGGGTGAATTCAATGCTCAAATTGGTACCGAATGAAAATACAGGCATATAGTTGGTGATTATCGAGCACACGCCAGAACCAACCGGAATGGAGAACGTTTAATTTAACTATGTAGGAATAACAAACTAGTGCTAAAATTCACGGTTTTCAAACATATTCCACGGGAGCAAATGACATGGGCATCTCCAAGCCCTTTACTTGGAGAATTTCAACTTGACCATGTAGCCTTTTCTGTCGGATCTTCAAAAGAAATAAAGAATGTCAAAGTCCTTCGTGGCGCCAATCTTGACTCGGATCATTACATGTCTAAAATCAAGTTTAAATTCATTCCGAGCAACACACGGAAAAGTTGCAGACAGATAATTATTCGATCCAACACAGAGAAACCCAAATTACTTCAGAATGAATTCTCAGAAAAAATCCCTACTCTAATCATGAACGACTGGAGTGTTCCATGTTAAAAACAGCCCTCTAAATAGTGCCTCAAACACGGAAACCTCGACACCCTTGGTGGAACTGAATGTTATGAAGCCCTAAATGACAGAAATCGAGCTTGGCTTCTCTGGAAATCTCACAAAACAGAGAATAAAAATGAACATTGCATTGAAACGAGAAAGGACTTCTCGAGTTGTTCGGAACGAAAGAAGACAAGTTCACAAAAACAAACTGACCAACATCGAGTTGAATTTCCAGAAGCACAACTCCAGAAATGTCTACCAAACGTTCTAGAGGAATCTAACAGAATACAATCCTCCTAATTTGTGCTTTACAACGGCACCAAGACATAGAAGATAAGCTGGGGAGGTTGCAGAGAGAAGCAGAACGTGCAGAACTGATGACCAACACCAACAAGACCAAAGAGATGAGGAAAAATTCTGACGTCACGTCTAGCTTGACAGTCAACGGAAAGGAAACTGAGCGAGTTGAATCCTTCCTCTACCTTGGAAGTATAGTCACAAATGATGGGGGAGCAGAGGAAGATGTTCGAAGCCGTATCAGGAAGGCAAATGTTGCGTTTGTCCAGCTCTACCCCTTATGGAGAAATAGAAACATTTCCAGGACGACCAAGCTCCGCCTTTCCAATAGCAACGTAAAGTCCATTCTTCTCTACGGCTTTGAAACATGGAAAGTCTCAAAACAGATCAACAACCAGCTACAGGTGTTCATTAACAGATGTCTGCGTCGCATCATGAATGTGAGGTGGCCGGACATAATCTCAAATGAAGAACTTTGGACCATCACAAATCAACAACCGATTAGCATCCAGATCAAGTAGAGGAAATGGCACTGGATTGTTCGCACACTAAGGAAGCCGGACGGAGCTGTTGAGAGGGCTGCGCTAGACTAGAATCCTCGAGGCGCCAGGAAGCGAGGTCGACCTAAGAAGACCTGGAGGAGGACGATCGAAAATGAAATTGCAGAGGAGGACAAGAACTGGAGTCAAGTCAAGAGAATGGCCAGGAACCGTACTGCGTGGAGAAATTTCGTCAAGGCCCTACACTCCGAAAAAAGCGACAGGAATTATGTGAAGTAAGTAAGTAATTTGTGTTTCCGCGACCCGATCACAAACCAGATCGCTCACAGTGACAAGGGTAACTGTCAAATTTTAGCTATATACTTTAAAAACCCTCTCAACTGTGATTCACCGGAGTCGACTTTCACTCCAATTTGGAATTCAGTTCCAACTAATCCAGACCCTTCTCCGCCTGACATCTCTGAGCTGCAAAAGATCATCATTTCACTAAAAAATAACAAATCTCCGGGCGAGGACTCGGTAATCGCTGAACACTGGAAGCTCCTGGATGATAGCGCACTGGAACCTCTCTTACTAACTCTCCAACAGGTTTGGAAAACTACCGAGATACCAACTAAATGGACCGCAGGTCTTATTCATGCGCTTCATGAAAAGGTGAAAAGTCAGACGTCAATAACTATTGGAGCATTGCCCTCCATCCAATCACCTACAAGATCCTCTCTAAAGCCTTACTCACAAGAGCCGAGGAACAACTAGACTCACAAGTAGGCGAGTGCCAGGCTGGCCTTAGAAAATCCAGATGATGTGCTGAACAGATTCTGAATCTGAAAATAACCATCGCTTATCAGAAACTGAGTTGTAGACCATTCGTCATCGTCTACGTAGACTTTCAGAAAGCTTACGACTCCATTGACCGAGCAACTCTTCTCCAAGTGCTCTATGAATTTGGTCTTGACAATATGACTCGAATGATAATCCAAAGTACGCTTTCTGATACAACTTCCAAAGTTTAGTTCAGATCCGAGATTTCTGAACCAATCAGGTGTTCGACAGGGCGATGGATTATCACCACCGCTTTTCAAATGTGCCCTTGACAGAGTCATAAGAGAATGGAGACACGTTCTTCAATCCGAAGGATTTCCTAATGGAGTAAAAAAAGGCAGACCTCGAGATAACACCAATATTTATTGCCTCGCATTTGCTGATGACCTCGCATTGTTAGCTTCCTCTCCAGAAATAGCCATTCAACAAGTAAATTACTTACATGATTGTGCAACCAAAATAGGACTCAAGATAACTTACACTAAAACCCAATTAATCTCTAATATAAATATAAAGAACCTCCAGCTTAGCTTCAAACCACTCACGGCCAGATCTTAAATGTTAAAAAAGTTCAACCCTCAAGTGCCCAGGACTGGTCTACTAGACCGCTCACCTTAGTAATAGTGATAGTTACTCTCATTATTGCTGCGTACGTATGTGTTCCAAGACATCAGTTTATCGCCAGCTGTTACGGTGAGTGGTGTGCAATATTTCTAAGTTCTCAGGTGTTCCACCTGACCATACCTGTGTATTACCGTTGTGAAATGGCTTCCCCAGCCGGAAGCTCACGTAAAGTGTATGCCAATGATTAACATATCCAAAGTGTCATTGCTGAATGGTTTGAGGATGAGAATAGGAGTGATAGTGAAACGGACTGTGATGAAGGTTTTGCAATTGAATCCAACCGTATCTCAGACTCCTGTCTCCAGAGTTGAATTCATGAAAGCACTAGTGAAAGCTCTGATATTTCCACTAGTGGAAAAGAGGGATTGAAACACTCATCTGACCCATGAACTCAGGATCTGCATTAGAAAGATCTTGAGTGTAAAGAAGCACTGCCTCCAATTGAAGAGCATCTGTAAGATATGACTTGTCACAAGTGCAATCAAAGCAAGAAATGGAAAACTGCTTACATGTAGAAATACCATTTGTTTGCAGTTCGCCAAACAAAGTCTGCTAATATTGCTGTGGTTAGCTAAAAGCAACAGAGATTGATAATGTGAGCTCTATTTGTGGATAATTACTGCCAATCTTGAGCCCGATCCATTGACTATAACAATGAACTATGATTTAAAAAATCTGCTTGCAATTTTTGCGTTGTTGGTTGTTTTTCATTGTATTTTCTTGCTAGTGTACTTCGCGTTGCATATCTATAGACGGTGAAAATTTACTCATATTCTTTCCGTATTTTTCAAATTCACGATATAAGACATTTTTAATTAAATTTTGTATTCCATGTAATAAATACCAATAGCCAGTCGTTGCATGGGGCTTTTGTTTTATGTCTACGGTATTTAGATATATAAGAGGTCACATAATCTATAGTTTAATTTTTAAACCTCTGTATCAATTAAACTCTTCGTGATGTAGAAAAACAAAGAGAGTTCTGTCAGACCAGAGCTGGGTATGTATGGTTAAATATCATGGTGAGTGAATCGAGCCAAATAATTCTGAAAAGTTCGCTATCTCAACACGAGTCAAAACATTCGAAGCAGCCTTTTGCCTCACACACCAAGTGTACAATAAAAGTCCATCTCTAGGAATGCAAAGTTGAGACATTATCACACTGTGATTTGATCGGAAGCACTGTATGCAGCGGAATGGCTAACAAACCACAGCTGGCCCGATCGAGAGACTTGAAGTTAAGGAAAGAAAGATCATAAGGACAATTCTTGGTCCTAAGTTCAAAGATTGAGGTTACAAGCTCTGGACTAATTCAGAAACATACTCCCACATTGAAAAGATCTCAAGTGTAATCCGGAAACGGAAAATAACATTCTATGCCCACCTCCTCGGAATGCCAGTTAGTAGATTCTCCAACCGTCTATTATCATATTTCCGAAGCTAAAAGGTGATGCCTCAATGGCTGGTGGCAGTGGATAAGGACTTGTTAAAGTTTGAAATTTCTTAATCTGATATCCCTGTCAGGACCCCATTGAAACAAAAACTACGTCAGGTTCATCAAGAGGACGTAAAACCGAGCAGGAGATATGTTCACTCGGATGAATGGAAGAAATCCCATTATGAAAGGACGAATGTGGTGTGGGCTAACAAGAAGAGAAACAGTTGAGATGTCGCGGTCCCTAGTGGACACAGCGATAAAATAAAGAAAGAAAGAAAGAAAAAGTACATACAAGCACAGATATCGACCTTAATATAACCTTACGCCCAGTCTATTTATCCAGTCCAGGCTTGATGGTGTTGCACTGAAAAGTCGCTAGGGTCACCTAGGTACTGTACTAGAATTTATCAGTGACAATAAAAATGCATCAACAGAGATTCGAACTGTGTCATAAGATAATTTTATGCTTGGAAATCAAGCCGTGATATGAGTTACTTTTCTCACATAATAAGAATCTGTGATGTGAAAGAAAGTATTTGTCAAAGTTTAAGTGCATAGAAAAGCTTTTATTTGAATAAGGAATGGAAATTTTATCATCTGAATTATTATACCCAAGGATGAATGACATTCAAACGAGGCTGATTTATGACAAGTTACATGGCAAGACAGCCACAGAACCTGTTTTTGCACGTCAGACTATAGAGTTTGAGAGATCGATGACAACACGCACCAGGGTGACAAAGAAAAGAGATATCGGCACACGAAACTATTTTGATAGCGAGGAACAATGGAAATTGACTAGCAACAGTTCAAGCAATCAAAATTATTTAAAGTTGCGAGAGACTAAATTGTTATAATATTTAAGTATAAACATTATGAGTAACTGAATTACACTAACATCAAGAGAATAATAAATGAAATGAGTCTATCAAAACAGAATTTAAGTTGGAATAAGTGATATTATTAGGAGTATTGAGGCTAGCGACACCATTTTGAGCGAGGAGCAGAGCCCAGGAGACTAGTAGGACAGGGCGAGGAGAATCACTCTATCACATCGTTTGGTCACTCCCAGAAAATTCGAACAAATTGGACCGAGGAAAGAAAAAATACTTTGACGGAAGGAGGCGAGTCGTTCATAGTCAACCAGGAGTGGAGACTCCGTTGAAACATTATAGTAATATACAGAAGAAGATTTGCAAATAACTACAGTATTATGAGCAGTATATTTCGAACACATTACTACGAAAGAATAAGAAGAGATCCTTACTAAAAGTATTCACTATACAATAAGTGATATACTACGGTACTGAGATGTTACGAAAACGCAGCGAAAGCATTCTACAAATATTTTATCATCGCAATTAGACAGAACTATTAAAATGCTTTCTATATCAAGTCGGAGGGGAAGGATCTCATGCAACATTTCACTTGAGATTGTGGAGATGTATTAATTTCACCATGGAGGGGAGTTAGCCTACACTGATTGAGTCAAGTCCAGATACGATCATACAGCAACGATGGGGCTTGACTGCAAGAACATCAGCAGTACGCTATAATCACAAAACATAACACTAATAAGGTAGGTTCCAATGTTACTTCGGAATCCTTATCGTAAACATATTGCAACATATGATTACGATCATAATCTACCAGAGAGGCGACGTCAGAAGAGAAATTCAGCAGAAGTCATAGGACTCGGAAGCGTAAGCGGCTTCTGGACCGGTGGTCGAGAAGAATGAAGATCCAGACAACCACGCAGTTCCAATTCAGGCAGAGCCAGAGTGCTGAGCGAAGTGGACTCAGTCAGCTGTGTTCCAGGTTTGCCAGCCAGCAGCCGACACCTGCAGAGAGGAGAGCGAGCGCGTGCATTTTAAGAATGCGAGCATGCTTCCTGAAGTATGCTGGCACGTGCCAATCGCACGTGGCCACATTGCAACGCTTCTAGACCACAGGTTTCCACCGAAAACGATTCAACTCAAGGTATATCATTGATTTTTCATCAGCTATGTATTTAGCAATGTTTTGAGGATATTTCATGTTTGACCAGCATATTCATGTATATTCTACTCCTAACTCATGTTGTTATTTTTGCTAATTTTTTCGAAAAATTCACAGTTAACTTTTTAAGTCAACGAGTTTTGTTTTTGACATTTTAATGATCTTTGTTAGAGATTTCATGTTTAACTATTTCGAATTTCGTTTAGCAAGCTTACGATTTTTAATCTATCTGTTTTATCAAAGAGTGAAATAATTCGTTAGTTCCGAGCGTTAATATTTGTTAGGATTTTTCGACAATTTCGTTTAATATGTTCATCTATGCTTCGAACATTATTGTAAAGCTTATAACTACGATATTGTTATAGTCAGATTTTTGGATCGGAGAGTGATCAAAGAGAGAATATTAGTGGATTGATGACAATAAAGTCAGTATTGGTTATGATGACATAAAACTCACAGTTGGAGTAGTTCTAAAGACTTTATAAGCATATTTTTGTGAATGAAGTCTGTGGAAGGTGTGATTGTGGAAATCAACCTATAGACAAGTCAAAGTCAGAGAAGACTTATATGAATTTATTTATTCATTTGGATGATCCAGAACGTGAGGATATGAGTATATTTTATTACATTGCGAATACGTGCAGACTAAAACTCAGAAGGATATTTTTATTATGTAACAAAGTTTATGATTGAATTTGGAAGTGGAAATACCGAGTATTTAACTATGAAGAGTATAAAAAGCTGTACGATGAGATTAAAGATTTGTTATCGGAACAAACAAGGAATTATAAAGCACGACGTTTGTATAATCGGTAGAATGTATGTAGAGGAGGAGGAGTGTGTTTATTGAAAGATATCAGTGGTAATATAGAATAGGGATACTGAATCCCTTGCATTGATGTATGTCCTTGAGATGGTCTTAGAATTTTGTGATAACGTGCTATGTCGAATATGAAGAACGTATTGTTGAAAGAAGCGTAGTGTAGACGCTTATAAGTTTGTTCTCTATTTGTGTGAGATGAGGATAGTCATTACAGCAAAGCAATTTAAGTACAGTATGTTAACGAAGTTTTGTGGATTATTGAAGTATGTAGAGGAAGGTGTGAGTAGTGAAGGTCAATGCAACGCACCTATAATGTTATATTTGCAATCTGAGTAAGTCTAGCATCGTAGTTCATTTTATTGGAAGTTATTAACAGGATGTGATACATGTACAGTAATAAGCTTAACTGCTTAATACTTATGTTCAATTGGACATGACTAAGTATTTTTTAAATACGTAAACTAGAGAGGTAGAGTGTATTCTGAAATAGAGAGTGGATTTTGAGGAAGATTCAAGATCGGAGGAGATATATCGTGCAGGATGCGATAATGTAAATAACATATATTTGTTTAAATAATAATCAATATAATAAATAATTCATGTTTTTGGGTTAATGCCGTGTGTATTTAGATTAGAACCATACGTTTCGGAGAAACTTTGCCTCCTTTTTCAATGGAATCAAACAATGTGGCCAAAGAAAGTATTTCAATGAGATTTCAAAAATTACAAAAAATATAGATTTGGAACGATAGTTCGAGAGTGTGAAATGATGTATTAAATAGGGAAATATTTGTAATAAGCGACATTTGTTTTTACAGTTCAATAATTTGATGGAATT
Source organism: Meconema thalassinum (assembly GCA_946902985.2). Lineage (NCBI taxonomy): Eukaryota > Metazoa > Arthropoda > Insecta > Orthoptera > Tettigoniidae > Meconema > Meconema thalassinum. The sequence goes on along the minus strand of OX336398.1, from coordinate 186,168,943 downwards.
TACAGAACTACACGGTGTTCAATAAGTTTGTTCATTGTTGAGGAAAGTCTAATACGATGTTTTATTTCAAGTAAACACGTAAAGGTTTTGTGGAAGAGGACTTAGTTAAGTCTGGAACATATCAGAGATTGATATAATTCTGCGATAAAGGATTCATAATCATATTTTATTTTAGTTGTGTCTAGAAAGACACCAGTTCATTTTATTTGAGAGAGGGACATATTTTTGTATTTTCCTTAATTAAATAAACATCGCAAGCACTGGTTAGTCTGCTTGCCTACTTTTCTAAGTACTGTTCTTTAATTCATCGCTTAATTGACATAGGATAGTACTAATAGTTAGGTACAGGCGCCCTTTTTCGACATACTTTTAACCTTAACACCCCTGAGATCCAAGTTTCTCGATCTACCTTTTAATTTTTCAATGGTTAGGATATTGTATGTAACTAGTTGGTAGTACTATCGTGTAGTTCTTATGCGTCGAGGGTTCCCGAGTTGGTCGCCTAATAGGGAATTGTTGATTTATCTGGCCGGGTATCAACGTCCCTGCAATCCTTTCCATCTTCGCGGATAATAGGTGGTGACTTCGCGGAATTCGGGCACAGTACGCTCTCATTATGCAATATTCCAGAATGTTTCTGATGGTCTGGTTGGATGTACCACAATTACAGCAGGGGTCTGGCCGCTTCCCCCATTTTTGCAGATTGTATGCACAAACTCCATGTCCTGTGCGGATGCGGTAAATGGTCTTCCATATGTGTCGCGATTGGTCAAAGCCCTTGGTTAGGATAACTATGATATACGCGTTTGTTGGGTTGCCTTTCACCGAACAAAATAAGGGAATGGTGATCACCCTATTCATTAGAATAATGTATGAAAGGTGGAAAAGCAAGAATGCAAGAGACAAAATTGGGAAAGCGGAGCGCAGACGTCTGAAAATTGTCCGAAAGTAGGTAAAGTAGTTACAGCTTTTCAAATGACTCACAATCTGATGGATAGTGATAGAGATTTATTGATTAAGAGACGAATAGCTTACATAGAGCATTTGTATAGAGGTAAAGAGATTCAGAATCATGTTCTGGAAGATGATGAAGTTGATGACGATACGAGAAGATATATAACACGGAATAGATGATATACTGACAGAGTTGCTACTTTGCATAGCTACTGAAGTTGGGCCCAAATCATTTCGTTACGATGTAGGATTTATGAGACAGGTACTCCCTGATTTTAAGGAGAATGTTATCATCCATATACCGAAGAAAACAGAAGCTGATATATGGGAAGTTTAATCAGCGTGATCGCTCATGCCTTAAGGAACAATACAAGAATGATTTACAAGTGGAAAGACAGGGAAAAAGCGAGTTTGGTGAGGATGAACTTCTGTCTGAGAAACATCGGTACTAAAGAATCCATGGTAAGTCTTAGATTGAACTTGAAAGGCAGAATAAGAAAACATAAAAGAACGTTCATGGAATTTGAGACAGTGAAAAGACTTTTAATAACGCTGATTTAATCACTGAAAATGATTGGAATCATGTAATCATCTTCAATCTATACAGAAATCAAACAGCAGTTATACAAGCTAAAGAACATAAGAGAGTATCTGGTATTCATAAAGGTGTAAAGCAAGGCTGCAGCTTATTTCCCATAATTTTGAACAAACAATGAAGAAAATTAGAAAAAGATCCTATGGAATTAAGATATAAAAAGTACGTTCATTCGGGCAAGGAAGAAATTAAACATAAAATGATAGCGTTGATATTAAATATAGATTTAAGTATTTAAAGAATCATTTTTGAATTATCTGGGTAGTGGCACTCCAACGAATTGAAACTTGGACTGTCGCCGCAGCAGAAAGTAAGAGGAAGATGATCCAGAAGTGTGGTGTTAAGGGGAATGATGAATATCAGATGGGCAGAAAGCGTAACAAATGAAGAGTTACGAAGGAGAAATGTTTCTGAAAAGGGCTAATGTACAGAGAAATTTGGTAAGTAGAAAATAACCACATCATGAGTAAATATGTGATCCTTCAGATATAATTTGCTACACTAATATGCTTATTAATTTTAGAAAAAGTGTCTCCAAATGTCCCTTATGAGCTTGGTTCTCTTCGCATTTATTACATGAGAATTTTTTTCGTCCTTTTTTGTTGAGGATATTTTTTCATAAATCTTGTTTTGGAGGTAACATCTTCGCATTTGTTACTTTAGTTAAGCTTCTCGTGGCTGTGGGTTAGCAAGTGTTTCTTCAAATGTCGTCCTTGGGTAAATTTGGCATCGCACAGGTTACAGGAATATGGCGCCTCTCTGGTATGGATAAGGAAGTGTGACTTCAAACTTCCTTTGTGGTTAAAATTGACTTCGCACACGGCACATGAATATGGCTTTTCCGCACTATGAATAACCATATGTTGATTCAAATTTCCTTTCAAACTGAATTTGGCTTCGCACACGACACATGAATAAGGCTTCCTGCTACTATGAATTACCATGTGTTGATTCAAATTTCCTCTCAAAGTAAATTTGGCTTCGCATACGCTACATGAATACCGCTATGGATTAGCAGGTGGTTTTTCAAATCTCCACTACGACAAAATTTGGCTTCGCATACGCAACATGAATGCGGCCTGTCGCCGCTATGGATTAGCATGTGTGTATTCAAAGTATATCTCCGAGTGAATTTAGCTTCGCATATTGTACATGAATAATGCTTATCGCTACTATGGATTATCTTGTGTCGTTTCAAATCAACTTTCCGAGTGAATTTGTCGTCGCATTGAATACAAGAATGCGGCTTCTTGCCGCTATGAATCAGCATGTGGGTATTCAAAGTTCCTCTCTGAATAAACTTCGTTTCGCATACGCTACATGAATATTTTTTCAAATTCTGCTTTATACAACATTTGTCTCTAGAGGCAGTATTAGTATATTGTCTTCCACCATTACCAACATCATATATCTTCATTGCAGCCGGATTCAACGTATCTGGACATATCAGCCTGAAATAGTCAGTACTAACAGTTTGAAGTATGGTACATTATTATAGGAAGTAAAATAATTCCAAGGCATAGAAATCTATGTAGTGGAATTATTATTGGGGCAACTTTCATTAATTTCGCTACCAGGAACTAAGTCTTTAAGAATTATCGGGATCCGATTCCGTTTTCATTGCTCATTAATATGCTCTTCATTCATTCTGAATATTTTGCAATTGAATTCATATTAGACAGAAAATATAGTGTGTCTTGTTGGAAATTTTGGAGTCATAGCTCTGTTAGCACGAGTGTGTTGGGATTGTTTCTTGCCACCACATTCTTCCGAACCAAAGCCGTTAAGAGTTCAACATGCCGGATGCAATATAGGACAAGGTGTTTAAGTTTGCACCCTTCGCATCCCTGCTGACGTTCGCCTATGGATCACCGATGAGCATAATTATGTAATAGCGTCTCTTCTTGCGCATAATTGAGCTGATCTCTCGCAAAGCGGCTAAAATGCTGAGTGAAAAGAATACTTTACTGTTGTCGTTGTGTTTGTTCTTGTTGTCGTTGATATTTGAGTTTCAATGCTCCACTCCATTTCTCCCAATGTTAAGATAAATAATTCGTCTTTACATTGCCACTAAACCCTACAACCGAAGCAATATATTTTACATATTCTAACCTTGCTTAACGCCTATAGTTCATGTCCTCTACTCTTGCTTCCATTACTACTGAAAAATTGCTATTCCCGGTGCCTAAATATGAGCCCTACCATTCTGTTCCTTTCATTACCACTCACCAGAATCATCTAACCCCATTCATCTCATTACCCCTAATTTCTTACTCTATCTAGCCGCCCAATCTCCATTATTCTCCAATAACACCACGTTCTAATGCTCTTATTTTCCCTTTCCTGCAGAAGGAATTTACCAGGTTAGACATACTTATAGAACCACGCTCCAGACCTCGGCCTCAAAAAAGACTTCCCAAAACCTGCATCTATATATGGTGTTACCATGTGTCAACCCAACTTTTATGTATCTCTTTAGCTTGGTCCATATTGCTTCCTAAGTACCAGGAGGCACCAACGTCCTTTAGTGCTTCATCTGACACTCGATGTTGGTATATTCCCTGAATATACACCTTACATAGTTTGTACCATTATTGCGTTTTCTAGTTTTTCGCTCTCTCTTATCTTTTTATTACGTGAAAACCAACAGAGATCTCTGTGTGTTTTCACTCTCTCCTTTTGCTTTTGCTTATACCTGTGTTTAGTGTGTTTAGTGAACGAGATTCATTACCCTTCTTTCAACGAAATCATCAAACTTCCCCTTAACGTGCCCTCACGCGGCACTTAGCTGAACTCTCTCTTCTCCTGCAGTCAACGTGAGAACTCGTTGTCAACGACTACTTTTGACGCTTGGAAGTTCGCCTCGTCCTCAACAGATGTTACTCTACACACATCTACATTATTTGAACTCTGTCTCAAGAAAATACATGTGTGTGCTTTAATGATTTATGCTTTCTACATTTGTGACCCTTATGTCCTCCTACTCTCCCACTCCTTCCAGCCCCCCCCCCCCTCGATCACCTTGCTAGTCGGGAGCCTTCTCACTTGTTACTCTTCTAAGGGGAGCCAGGAGACTCGCTCGGTCTATCTACAAGGGACTGCCGTCACTCGTCCGACATTTTGTGAAAGCCATGTAGTGATAATTGCTCTACCAGCGCCGCCAGTTAAAGGAAGCTTTTAGTCTTACGTGACCGTTAATCATGCGAAAATGAGCCACCGGGACCTCCTTTTTTACGTGGAATCCGAACAACAGGACATGGTATTTCGCTTCGGAAATCTGGCATGCATTGACCGCGATTCAGCCAACCAACATGCATAGAGAAGTTAAACAGCTCCCTTAATATTTGCAAGTAATCAAATCTGCTATATTTTTATCTTGCTGGTAGGGTATCATTTTTTAAATGTAAAACATCAATTCCACCACCGAGAGAATCTATGCAAAGTGTAAAAGTACACCTACTGGCTACGGGGGAATTACTATCTTTAGCCTATTTTCATTGATGAAAAATTAGGCTTGTGAGATCACCTTCAGTCCGTGTGTGTGTGTGTGTTTGTGTGCGTATGAGTTTTCAACTAAAAAATTCCCAATTGATGGAGCGATTTCAAGGAAACTCGGTGAGGTCATAGTACCATTTCGGCCGACCCCAACCGTGCCCTTCAAATTGTTTTAAGTCTCACCAATCCAAAATTTAACTACGAGTATATATCTTTCAAATATTTGTGAAGTCCAAAACAAACAAGGTAGCCAAGCGAAGTTGAAACATTATAATAGACTTTTCTCGCGATTTCATCATCCGAGCGCAGTAAAACTTGGTACAGAAAATGCGTATTAAAACTTTAATCCACTGGCATCTAATTTATTTCAATTGCTTTCATAATCACAAGATGGCAACTGTGCAAAATTTTAAAATCTCGATTTTAATTCTTGTGTCTTAATCAAGCGATTGAAGTTTGAATACTATACCTACACAATAATCTTCATGTAATATTACATAACTCTAGGACCTACATTCATAAAAAATCAACATGACTACCATCCGTAATATTTAGACAGTTCTCAATATCTACGAATCCATTACAGCTATCAAACTGATTTTTTTTGTATTGATAGAGACAATTAACATAAATAGGATATATGAAATAGGCTGTATAATTCTTCACGAAACTACTTGTTTCATATATACCCTGTCAAAGTCAATATTTGACATCGTGGGAATTTTGTAACTTTGTGTCCAACTGTCTAAGCCTCCGTGGCTTAGGCGGCAGCACGCCGGCCTCTCACCGCTGGATCCGTGGTTCAAATCCCGGTCACTCCATGTGAGATCTGAGCTGGACAAAACGGAGGCAGACAGGTTTTTTTCCGGGTACTCTGGTTTTCCCTGTCAAAATTTCATTCCAGCAACACTCTCCACTACCATTTCATTTCATCTGTCATTCATATAATCATTGCCCCAGAGGAGTGCGTCAGGCCTCGGTAGCCGGCACAGTCCATATCCTCGCCGCTAGATGGGGGCTTCATTCATTCCATTCCTGACCCAGTCGGAGACTGGAAGCAGGCTATGGATTTTCATTTGTGTCCAACTGTCTAATGGGTCAACTCTACTCATATCATGAGACTCTCAACCACAAGCAATTACATCAATGTTGGAGATTGAAATACCTTTGAAACTATGCAAATTCTCAACCCATAAATAGTTCACCTTGTTAGAGAGTGATATATTTAAAGAGAAACTCTATCCACAACATCAAAACTTAAAAGTACATCGCACGAAATGATAATCTGGTTAGCCATACAATCGGTTCAACTGTTGGGTACACATACACAGACAGACAGTGAAACATCCCTCATTTCCTTTCCTCCCCTCTTCACCTTCTACTAACAGACTTAAATTAAGTATATTCAATAATCTTTGCTGTGTTATTTTGGTGAACCTGAGGTTCTATCCAAGAGATTTCCCCCCCCCCCCCCCATTTTTAGCCTATCTTCATTTATGACATCACCTTTTGATCGTGTGTGAATGTGTGCGTCTGCGTGTCTCTCTGTGTGTCCCCAGGTCGCTCTTCCGATAGCACCGGCAGAAATATTCCTGCTCATTTGAGGCTTGCTGAATCTCTTTTCAATATTAAAGGTCCTATTTACATTCTGTTCAGTGCCATCGTGTTTTGGAATAGCTTACGTAAGCAAAGGCGCCAACTAGCTTCCCATGATTGTGCTCATACTACCAAATTCGGTTGGATCATCACTGGTCAACTTCCCCATTTCAGCCCTCAACCCACTTCTCAATGTCATTTTGCCAGCACCGTCATAGAAAAGTTTTGGAAATTGGAAAGTATTGACCCTCTAGTCCAATCACATCCGAAAGCGAATTCTGTGAGCATCTCCTTGTCTCTACAAGTACTCGCGGTGCATGCTTTAACGCTTGTGGCTACGGGTGAGTTAGAACCGGCCTCACCCCTCTACTGCTTTTTACCCAGGGGCATAGGACTTATTTTGGGGGTCCGGAGGGGGAGGGGGGGGGGGGGTTGAATGGGTCAAGACCTTTGGTTTAAGCCAAACATACAACTTTGTAGAATTCAAAGTTTTGGAAATATAAAGGTTTGAACTAACGATAAGTAGACGTTTCATTTAAGCCAATATATGACTTTCTAGGATTTTGTTTTGGAAATATAGCCTACTTTCCAAATTAAACATTTTTGGAAAAATCTGTTAAACATAATGTTTTGTTGTAGAGATAAATGTTATAGAGACCTTTGGTTTGAACCAACATAAAACCTTTTGTGATTTATAGTTTTGGACACATAGCATACCTTCCAAATTGAACTTCTATAGGAAAAATCTAAAGGATACCATGTTTTTTTCTAACGATAAAGGGTATAGAAACCTTTCGTTTAAGCCATTGTACAACGTTCTACGATTCATAGTTTTAAAAATATAGCCTACATTCCAAATATTTTTGGCGAGTTTTTAACATATAAAATGTTTTTGTCTGAGAGTGGTTTAAAGGTAGATATAGGAATTAAAATATAACTTTATATGAATTTTAGTTTAAACTTATAGCCTACTTCCCAAATAACGTTTTTTTAAATTTAATAATATAAAGTTTTTGAATAGGCGTGGGATAGAGGTAAGAGTAAGAGCTCGGAGTCAATCATTAACCTTAAAGTACTGTAAAATTCTTACAATCTTAATGTGTTGTTGTTGATGCTGCTTACAAACATGGTGGTAAGCATTATGCTGCCATTAAAAGGGCTGTGATACTTTCCAAGACCAAGAGAATAAGCCACTAAATACATCGACAATTAAGCCAACCCATAAGCCAACAATATAAGCCGACATATTAAAAGCCGCTAAATTAAGCCGACATATGATAAGCCGCAAAAATACGCCGACATAATGTAAGCCGCCAAAATAAGCCGACATAATATAAGTCACCAAAATAAGCCGCCAAGCAAAGCAAGAGCTAAGCAGGCACTATTTATAGAAGGCGCAATTAATAGGCGCAATTGAAAATAGGTGCGATTTATAGTAGGATCGATTAGTAGGCGCATAAATGGATGCAAAAGTGGGTGCAGTTTAAAGTGGACGTAAATTAAAACTGATGTAAATATGAGCAATAAAGGACATTGCAGAGACTGAGTGGGATGTAAGGGGCGGTTGGTAAAGGTAACCCTTAATCAGCATAGTAAAGAGGCCGCTAGTGTACATGGTCATGGAGGGAGGTGTAAGCAGTGGGTAGCAATAGATAACCTTCAGGAGTTTCGATAATGTATCGGGAGATTGTGTATTTATGTAATGAATTGCATACTGCCCTTATGCGTTGCCAGTTACATCATAATCTAAAAATAGAATTGAGTATCTCTATATATATAAAAATGAAAGTTTATCTGTTTTTTCCGAATTTCCACGTTTGCGATATTTGCGCGTTTCAGACGGTTTTATGATGGATGCGCGCAAAAATAAAATTGTTGTCTGTCTGTTTGTTTGTCTGTGGACAATTTTTTGTGTCCTTATAACTCGAGAACGGCTGAGTGGATCAACGTAAAATTTGATACAGATATCCTTCAGAGGCACGACACCAATCATTGATGTAACTCTTCTCCGTACCTCTCATAAAAGGGGCCTTACCCCCTTAAAATACATGCTGAAATAGGCGTAGAAGCTCATTTTCAGCCCCTCAATGTGAGAAACGAAACTCGGGGCCCCCGAAAACCACATTTTAAGGCCCTAAAACCAACAGTTTTTGAGATATTCCCAGAAAACTAATTTCACTTAATAAATTAATGAAAGAATGCATGCCGGTAACCATGGCAACTGAATCTCAGAGGTCCAGTAAGACGCAATGCAATTCCATTTATTACATTACTGTGAAGGTTTGCAAACGGCTATAAGGTTATAACGGATCCAAATTAAGCTGAAATATTCATCAATACATACAATGCGCTTAAGGGGTCAAGGGGTACTCTAGAATTTTTTCACGCGATTTACACGTGCGGGTATGGTACGGAAGGTCTATTATATTCCTTCTCTATTATATAAAAATGAATGTTCGTCTGTTTTTTCTGCATTTCTACGGAAATTTGACAAATTGCCCGTTTCAGACTGTTTTGTGACGGATGCACGCAATTTATTTTTCTCTGTCTGTCTGTCTGTTTGTCTGTGGACAATATTTTTTGTCCTTATAACTCGAGAACGGCTGGGTGGATTAACGTAAAATATGATGCAGGTATCCATCAGAGGCACGACACTAATCATTGATGTAACTTCTCCGTGCCTCTCATAACAGGGGGCCTACCCCCTTAAAATACAAGCTGAAATAAGCGTAGAAGGGTGAGACAAAGCTCATTTTCAGCCCCTCAATGTGAGAAACGAAACTCGGGGGCACTAAAAGAACCCCGATAACCACATTTTAAGGCCCTAAAACCAACATTTTTCGAGATATTCCCAAAAAACTAATTTCACTTAATAAATTAATGAAGGAATGCATGCCGGTAACAATGGCAACAGAATCTCAGAGGTCCATCTATTTCTGTAAGACGCAATGGAATTCCATTTATTATATTACTGTGAAGGTTTTCAAACGACAATAAGGTTATAACGGATCCAAATTAAGCTGAAATATTCATCAATACATAGAATGCGCTTAAGGGGTCAAGGGGTACTCTAGAATTTTTTAACGCGATTTACACGTGCGGGTATGGTACGGAAGGTCTATTATATCCCTATCCCTATATTGTTATATTATTATTACTATTATTTTAATTATTATCATTATTATGGCGTACAACGACGAGACAAATTCATTTTCAAACCCTTGGTGTCAGAAACAAAACTCGGGGCCCCTCAAGAGCCGCAAAGGGTCCCCGGAAACTATATTTTAAGGCTCTATACCCAACAGTTTCTTAGATATTCCCAGAAAAATAATTTCATTTAATAAACTAGAGAAGGAATCCAAGCCACTAACCACGACAAAAGTATCTCAAGAGGTGGCATCCAACTATTCCATCTATTTCTGGAATAAGTAATGCCACTCCATTTATTACATTTCTGTGAAAGGTTGCAAATGGCTATAAGGTTATCACGGAACCAACTAAAACTGTAAAAAAAATCAATGCACTTAAGGGGTTCAAGGAGTACCCTAGATTTTTTTCACACGACTTACACGTGCGATATGTCGTACAGAAGGTCTATTATATCTCCGAACTGCAACATTATTTTCAACAATTCCTGATTTGAAATAGTGGACTGTTTTTTGCTGATTTTAGGAATTTGGGCCATTGGAGGCTAAAGAAAACTGAATTTTCATGCACCACAAGCCTTTATAATTTATAAAAGAGGTCTTCCTGTAGTTGGGCCCTTGACACAACGGTTAGGGTCAGTTCGTATGTGACGTGTATTGCGATTCGTCTACGAGGTTTTCAATTTTATTTTCACGCCAGGAAGAACACGTTAGGTAAATTTAGTTTTGAGAGCACATTATAGCTAATCATTTTTCTTAGCCTACAAACAGGTTCCAAGCCCCTAAACATTGCAACAGTAGATCAATTGGTAACATCTGGTTATAAATACCGAAGACCGTTCGAAGAATGGGTACTTCTGCTAGTTGGAATATAAGAGAGACTAAACAGATAATGTTGATTAGTACTTTGAAGTAGTAAAATGTGTAGAAATGTCTCTTTTTAAAGTGTACAGCGTTTTTAACATATGCGGAACAGAACTAAGCCTAGAAATGAGCTGATCGGTTTGAGTTTAGTTTGGTTTCAGTTTTGTTAGGTTTCGATTTTGTTGGGTTTGGGTTCAGTTTGGTTCGGTTCGGTTTAGTTCGGTTTGGTTCGGTTTCGGTTCGGGTTTGCATTGTTTCGGTTTGGTACGGTTTGTTTCGGTTTAGTTCGGTTTGGTGCGGTTCAGTTCGGTTCAGTTTGGATCGATTCGATTAGTTATAAAAGTAAGGGTATTGTTTGCTTAAATTTTGTATCTTATGACCTGGGTTTGGAAAGCCTGTTTAAACAAATTCCCACCCTTTGCTTTTCTGAATGCCCATACATTCTTACAAGCTACAACCTGTTCGCTAATGCGATCGTAGAATGCCAGAATGTTGTAATGTTATGTCATCACCTAAAAGACAAAAAACTGAGGCTACGAAACATTACCTACTTTCAATAGCTTCTGATAATAATGGACTTACTAAATATGAAACATCATTTCAAGGTCTTCTTAAATCCTCGTGATACATATAAGGATTTAAATTCATACCTTTAAGAGTCCAAACAGCTAATAATGCATGCAACACGGGTAGAACAAGCAACATACAAATCGATAATAGTTAACATTGCGGCTGAATTTAAATTTATTCATACGTCAACCAGTGAAATTACAAATCGTGCTTTTAAAACACGTGATCAGGCAATATTTTTGGAAACAGGCCTAAGTAGTTTCTTGGAAACGCAATTTAAAAAGTTAACTATGGAAATGGACGAATCTGAGCTAAAAGTCAGTAATTGGGCTTTGCTAGCGGTTGAAGGAGTACGATTGAAAAAAAAAGTATGATCCCTTTCGTGGTAGCACATATATTTCATTACCAGCAGCTGTGAAAGCAAGAAAAGCCTGCATTAATCCTCAAAACTTTAAGGACGAGAAGTTTCTTATGTATGCCATTTTAGTAAAATTGGTTAAAAAGAAAGTTCAACGCGTTAGTAAATACAAGGGCCTGAAAAATAAGTATAATTTTTCAGTAATATCGTTCCCTACATCACTAGTTGACATTGCGAAAATTGAGAAAGCGAACGATATATCCTTCAATGTATTTGGACTGGAAGAAGACAACATACTGTTTTCTCTAAAGGTTGTGGATGAAGAGCTACAAGACCATTCGACTTATGCGTGTTATCGATGACCGTTGGCAAATTTTACAGCTGTTCTGCTAAGTTCTTCATCTGGTCAGAACAACAACTAATTTTGATAAACTAGTAGGACATCAGATTACCTACCGTGAACATAAGATATATACGTGTAAACGGTGTATTACTCACTTCGATAGTAATCGATATGGGCAACGAGGGGTAGATAAATTAAAATAACATAAGAGTTTTGTGTCTCTTGTATGACATTGCTAGGGTTGAAATACCTAATAAAACCCCAATTTGCAAGTTTCTAACTGTGGGGAAAATGCTTAGAACACCTTACGTTAGTCTGTTCCAGCCGAGCTACTCGTGAGTGAGCTGCCGAGTACTCGCCACCTTGCGTGAGTAAACCTGCAGCATGCAATACAGCTCTGGTGTGGGGGCTGCCGTCAGTGCGCGGTGGATACATCAAGACTGGCAAAAAGGGCATGGACTTTTGTTATGACCTTCGCACAGTGACTTATTGGCTATCATCCTCAGTCCCTCTCCAACCGTGCTCCGAGCATCACTGCTGAGTACTCGCGTGTACACATACTCAAACTCTTGGGTTTGGAACAGCCTGCCTTACATTATCTATGAAGATTTCGAAAGCATAATTTTGCAATATCAAACATGTGTACCTAATCATGAGGCAAAATATACAGTTCCATACCAGAGCTTTGTTAAACCCTCGTCAGCTGTGGAACACATAAAGACAAACCTTCCGAGCCAGCCTCTTATTTATCGTGGTCCTGACGCTGCAGAAAAGTTTATGGACTGTTTGATATCAATAGCTAACGAAATTGATCGCCTTTACAGCCTAAATGTTCCAAAGACTTTAGCTCATGATTAAGAAGCAGAGTTCCAATCATCTAAAACCTGTTATTTGTGTCATAAAGCATTTATCGATGAGGGCTGGGAAGTAAGAGATTATTGTCATATTACAGGGGAATGCCGTAAAAGCGCTCATAATAACTGTAATTTGAGGTGTAAAGCACGTAACCCCGTTCGTGTATTTATACATAATATGAGTGGATACGATGCAAATTTTATTGTAAAGCAGTTTGGATGTACAACTGGGAGAGTGGGCGTTATCCCTAACTCTGGTTGATGTTGTTCACGTCCGTAGGTGTAACCTATAACTTAACCCTACACGTGACCCCTGGGTGGTGCTAAACGAGCAACAATATTATGTTAACTATACATATAATGCCAAGAATGCAATGTAAAAATAGTTCTTTTCAGAACCACCAAACTAAAGATATTGGACACTCAATACGCATTATGCAACTCAATATTGAAGGCCTAACTTCAGCCAAATGTGTTTATCTACATAAACAGCTACAGGATCTTGATATTGACATCATTAATATCCAAGAGACGCATACCAAAGATGAGCAGGACTTCCATAGAAGAGGACACCTTCCAAGTTATACCCTAGTAAATGCCATCCACCACCCACAGTATGGTATAGCCACTTATGCCAAGTCCAGCTTGACTGCAGTCCAAGTTCTTGAGTCTACAGTCGTAGACAATACCTTCCTATTAGTGATTGAGGTTAACGGCCTAAAAATTTTCAATGTGTACAAGCCTCCATGCATAAACTGGACTCCAGCTGTACTGCCTACTTTTGACCATCCATTTATCTATACTGGTGACTTTAACAGCCACCACACATCATGGGGTTATGGTACAGTAGATGATAATGGAGAGACATTACTTTTATGGGCAGAAATATCCAATTTACATCTGATCTTTGATGTAAAGGACAAAGGTACTTTCCATTCCGCACGCTGGAATAGGGACTACAACCCAGATCTAGTATTTGTTTCTATGGATCAACTATCGCAACCCTTATATACCTCACGAAATGTTCTGTCTAACTTTCGAAACAGCCAACACCGTCCTGTAATTGTAGAGGTAGGGCTGAAAATCCCTCTTTTGAATTCGATGCCCTTGCCCAGACGGAATTTCCAACGCGCTAATTCGGACGCATTCTCTAAGGAACTTGATAAAAACTTAACTGAGAAGAACTTACAATCAACAGCAACCAACTATGGTGAATTTGTTGAACTCGTTATTAAGGCTGCAAAAGCAAACATTCCTAGGGGTTATAGGAAGGAATATGTGCCTGGGTGGAATAAGGACAGTGAGGACTTGTATAAAGAATATCAATGTACTGGAGATCAATCATTAGACACTCAGCTGCTACTGTCCCTCAATAAAAGCAGGAGAGAGAAGTGGGAAGCAACTGTTACAAAATGAATTTTGTAAAGTCGAGCAGAAAAGCTTGGAGAATACTTCACGGACTGACTGGTAAGAAAAACTTCAGAAAGACATACGGTACTTTAATTCCTGACACAATTGGTAATAGAATGGTAGATCTTAAAAGGGCAAAGCGAGACAAGTGTCACACCAAAATGGTGAAACGTAACCTCACTCTCCTCATAAAGAACGCCCAGAGAAATAATCAACTATACAGGGCGTTTTCTGTGGAAGAAGTTGTAGCAGCTATCAAGCAGTTGAAGACCAACAAGGCAGCTGGTACTGATAACATCTATAATGAATTCATCATACACATGGGTCCACTCAGTATAAACTGGATTACTTCTCTTTTCACATATATCCTCGAAAAGAATCACCTACCCAAACAGTTTAAACTATCCAATGTTATAGCTATTCTGAAACCAGGTAAATCTGAACACAATCCTGAAAGCTATCGTCCCATTGCCCTGCTCAGCGCCATGTTTAAACTTCTGGAACGTGTCCTTCTGAACAGGATAGCACCGTACATTGAAGATGTCATACCACCTGAACAAGCTGGCTTCCGAAACGGTCGTAGTTGCACAGATCAAGTTCTTGCCCTTACAATACATATTGAAGCAGGTTCCCAAAACCATCTAAAATCCACAGCTGTCTTCATTGATCTCACGGCAGCCTATGATACTGTCTGGAGACAAGGGTTACTTTTCAATCTGTTTCAAGTTATTCCATCTTTTGAAATTGTGAATTTGTTATCAAACATTCTCAGTGAAAGACAGTTTGAGGTGTTCTTGGGTGACTCTAAAAGTCACAAGAGGAAGCTGAATAATGGACTCCCACAAGGATCTGTTTTGACCCCAATCCTTTTCAACCTGTATATTCATGACTTGCCAAATACTAAGGCAAGAAAGTTCATTTATGCTGACGATATTGCGCTTGTAACGCAGAGCAGAAATTTCGAAGAGGGGGCGTGGTGGCTCAGCGGTCTAGCTGTATGCCTCTCACCAAGGCGGTCCGGGTTCGATTCCCGGTCAATGCATGTGAGATTTTCGAAGTGAAATGCCATGTTCTGTGGTTCGGATTCCACGTAAAAAGGAGGTCCCGTGGTTCATAATCTACAGATTAACGGTCACGTTAAACTACAAGCTTCCTTTTCCTTAAAGTTCGAAGATGCAGAAAACACCCTTACTGAAGATCTTAAGAGAATGTCAGCTTTCCTTCAGTCCTGGAGATTGATTCCGAGTCTGAATAAAACAGAAGTATCTTGCTTCCACCTTGCACATCGGTTTTCTAATTACAAACCGAATATTTTGCTTGACGGACAACAACTTAGATACAATCCCTTTCCTACTTATCTTGGAGTGACTTTAGATAGAACCCTGACCTACAAAGAACATCTCACCATGCTCTCCCATAAAATTGCTGCAAGAAACAACATCCTACATAAACTTAGTGGTACTTCCTGGGGAGCCTCTGCCGACTGCTTACGCCTAACTGGCATTAGCCTTGTCTATTCAACAGCAGAATACTGTGCACCAGTGTGGTTGGAAAGTGCACATGTGCATAAAGTAGACTCAAGGTTAAATGATACAATGCGATGCATCACTGGTACTATTAAATCAACGCCTTGCCATTGGCTGCCTGTGCTGAGCCACGTTCCTCCACCACATCTAAGAAGGAAACAAGCATTGTTGAGAGAGGCTAAGAAGATCAGGGCTTCACCTACTTTACCACTATACCATGAATTTTGCCATCCCTCACAACAGCGACTACGGTCTAGGAGGCCAACCTGTGTTACTGCAGAAATACTATATGTGGATGGGTTTAATTTAAACCAAATTTGGAGAAACGAGTGGTCAACTAAAACAGCGGGGACAAGTGCCCATTCTCTTGATCCTACAAAGGAACTGAAAGGTTCTGACCTCCCAAGGAAACTGTGGTGCCGTCTTAACAGATTCAGAACCGGCCATGGCTGCTGTATATTCTTTCAACACAGATGGGGCTGGACCAATTCAGCAATGTGCGACTGTGATCAAGAGGAGCAGACAATGGATCATCTGCTCCGACGCTGCCCTCTGTTCTCGTTCCCTGGGAACCCTGCTGAACTCTTTCATGTCACTCCAAATGTCATAACTTGGTTGCAGAATGTGGATAATGTTGTACAATATAAATTTTGTATATAATTCACCATACGATTAAATAAATAAATTCCATCTCTTTCGCCAAATATGTAGGAAATGTTAAGCTTCGATTTGTGGATACGTTTCGGTTGATGCCGAGTGGTTGGAAAAATTTAGTTACAATCTTAACATCATACCCGGAAACAGACAAGTACTTTGGAAAAGGGAATGTAAAGCTTATGACTCGTAAAAGTGTACTTAAGATTACATTCATTCATGGAAAAATTAAATGGACAGTGGTTAACTCCAATAAAAACCATTCTATAACAAATTATGACAAGAAGATGTTAGTAAAGAAGACTATGAATATGCCGAAAATGTATGGAATCAGTTCAAAATTAAAACTCAAGGGGAGTATAGTGACTTTGCCTAACTTCAGATGTACTCCTTCTTGCAACATTTGGAAACAAAACACAAGAAACACAAAGAGTAGATGCTGCACACTTCTTTACTTCGCCTGGTTTAAGTTTCGAGGCATTGCTCCTTGACACTGGAATAGAACTCGAATTGGCTACATGTATACGGCCAGATTCTTTTAATAGTCGGGAATATGTGGAGGAATATGTTATGTTTCTCGTCGGTATGCTGAAGCAAACAATAAATACAGTACATGGAAACATTTGATTCCGAGAAACCGTCATAGTTTATTACCTATGATGAAGCCTACAACCAATACGGGCGGGCTATGTGCCACCCCTTTCCTACGGAGGATTTCAGTGGATCTTTCCAGATACCGTTAATCTAGAGATGCCAAAGGAAGACGACCCTGCCGGATACATTCTAGACGTTGATTATCCATTTGACATTCATGATCTACACAACGATTTACCTTTCCTACCTGAGTGAATACAATCCTAGGATTCGCCTCACAAAAAAACTAAATCCTCATCTTGGAAATCGAAGGCCATTCTTTGATCATTACATGGCACTTAAACAGGCTCTAAACCAAGGACTAAATTGGTAAAAATTCATCGTGTGTTAAAGTTTAAACAAAGACCTTGGCTAAAGGTATACTTTGATTTTAATAACAACCTTCGAAAACGAGCAAAAAAATATTTTGAGAAAAATCCCTACAAATTATTTAACAATGCAATTTTTGGAAAAAACAATGAAAATATTCGTAAAAGAATAGATATACGTCTTGTAACTGACAGCAAAAAGGCTGAAAAGCTAATCGCTAAACCAACATTTATCGTCAGAAAAATGTATGGTCTCAACCTAGCTGCTTTCCACATGGGTAAACGTAGCATTGTATTCAGTATGGGAATGACTACAAAAATGTCCATGCAATTCCCACCGCTGTGATGTCCTGCTACCCTATTATGGCATTAAAAATCTTAAGCTTATGTATATGGACACGGATTCATGTATTAACTTGGCAAATACCAAAGATTTTTATATAGACAAGTTGCATTTTCTAGAACACCTGGACACAACTGATTATCCTACTAATCACATATGTTCTTGTTGTTCTTTGAGTCTCCAATCTTTTGACTAATTTGATGCAGGCCTTCAAGCCTCCCTGTCCAGAGCTAATCGTTTCATCTCTACATAGCTACCACAACCGACATCCAAAGCAATCTGTTTAACATATTCTAACCTTGCTCTACCCCTGCAGATCATGCCCTCGACCCTACCTTCCAAAACTAAGCTTACTCTTCAAAGGGTGTCTTAGCATGTGTTCTACCAACATATGCCTTATCTCCATTAACAGTCGCCAGAAACATCCCTCCTCTCCCACTCGTCTTAATATCTTTCCGTTTGTAACCCTATCTACCCATCTGATCTTCATCATTCTCCTGTAACACCACATTTCAAACAGTTCAATTCACCTCTTTTCTGCTGCTCAAACAGTCCATGTTTCACTTCCATAGAGTGCCACGCTCCAGACAAAGGCTTTCAAAAATGACTTCCTTACACCTAAATCTATATTCGATGTCAACAGATTCCTTTTCTGTAGAAATGCTTTCCTTGCCTGAGCCAACCTACTTTTTATATCCTTCGTCCATCACTGGTTATTTTGCTTCCTAAGTAACAGAATTTTCCTACTTCCTTTAGGTTTCCACTTGACAATTTGATGTCCATGGAGGTTTCTGATTTATTGCGGCTGCAATCCACTATTTTTGTTTTAGGTTTATTGATTTTCATCCTGAAATCTTTCCTCAAGACGGAATCCATACCATTCAAAAAACTCATTCAAATCCTCTGGCGTGGCGGCCAAGATGACTATGTCATCAGCAAATCTCAGAGTTGAAATTATTTCTCCTTGAATCTTCACTCCCACTTTGAATGTTTCTCCAATTTCCTTCATTGTTAAATGTAAAGATTGAAAAGTATGGGTGATAAGTTGCAACCTTGCCTTACACCTTTGTGAATACCAGCTTCTCTCTCATGTCCTTCAGCTCGAATGACTGCTGTCTGGTTTCTGTATAGATTGTATATCACCCTCCTATCCCTGTACTTTATTCCAATAGTTTTCAAAATGTCAAATAATTTACTCCAATCAACATTATCAAAAGCCTTTTCTAAGCCTACAAATGCCATGAACGTTCTCTTACTTTCCTTATTCTACCTTCCATAATCAGCCTAAGACTTAGTACAGCTTCCCTTGTTCCTACATTTCTCCTGAAACCAAACCTTCTCCACCCATCTCCGTTTCTATCTGGCTATCCATCCTCTTGTAAATTATTCTAGACATGATCTTTGAAGCATGAGTATACAAGTTAATTGTACGGTAATCTTCACATCTGTCAGCTCCTACATTCCTTGGTATAGGGATGATAGCATTCTTCTTGAAATCAAAGGATACCTCACCTGTATCATAAATCCTACACACCAAGTGAAATAACCTGACCAGACCATCATCACCTACGCAGCGTAGCAACTCAATCGGTAAATCATCTATGCCTGGTGCTTTGTTCCTGCTTAAGTCTTCCAATGCTCTGTCAAATTCAGATCTCAATATTAAATCTCGTATCGTATCCTCGTCAATTTCCTCTTCCCTTTCCATTACACGATTCTCAATCTCCTTTCCCCTATACAAACACTCTATGTAAGCTTTCTATCTCTCAACCTTTTCTTCCCTAACTGTTAGAAGCTTTCCATCTGTGTCTATAATATTACAGCACTTAGTCCTCTTTTCCCCCAAGGTATTCTCAATCCTTCCATAAGCTGTATTTACTTTTCCTAATTTCAGACAATCTTCTATGCCTGCACATTTCTCTTTCAACCATTCTTCTTTCGCTTCCTTGCACTTCTTGTTAACCTCATTCCTCAGATGTCTGTATTCTGCTTTTCCCTTTTCATATCTTACATTCTTGTGTTTCCGCCTTTCATCCAGTAATTCTAGTATATCCTGAATGGTCCACAGTTTTTCTACCTATTCTTTCTTTCCTACCAATGTTTTTCTCTGCGGATTTTGTTATTTCATTCTTCAAAAGTGCCCATTCGTCTGTAATTGAAGTTTGTTTAGGCTTTTTCATTAGACCTTCTTTCGTTTACATCCTTCTCTTTCAGTTTGTCTATTGCACTTTAGGGGCCGATAACCTAGATGTTAGGCCCCTTAAAACAACAATTATCATCATCATCATGTCTGTTGCCCACCTTTTTGGCTTTTGACTTTTCTTTAACTTTAATCTGCATTCCATAACGACCAGATTGTGGTCAGAGTTTATGTCAGCAACGGGATATGTTTTGCAATCCAAAATCTGCTTTCGATATCTCTGCTTGATCATAATGAAGTCGATTTGGTAACGCCCTCTATCTCCTGGTCTCGTCCATGTGTATATTCTGCTATTGTGGTTATTGAATAAGGTGTAAGCTAAGACCAACTCATGCTCCGTGCAGAATTCGATCAGCCTGCTTCCTCGATCATTCCTTTCACCTAATCCGAAATCTCCTACTAACTTTCCTTCTCTTCCTACCACAGCATTCCAATCTCCCATTACTATAACATTTTCAGCACGCTTGACATAGCTCAGAATTTCATCTATTTCTTCGTAGACCTCTTCAACATCTTCATTAACAGCTTTACTGGTGGACATATCGACCTGTACCACTGTGGTGCACGTAGGTTTTGTACTGATTTTTGCTACAATAATCCGTTCAATATATTTCTCATAATACGAGGCACGTCCAGAAAGTAAGTTCCGTTTGGTAATAAAATTAAATTGTGTACAGATACAGAAAAAATATTTATTGCACAACATTCTACACCTCTTAAACTACTTTTCCACATAACTGCCGAACTTTTGCAGGCATTTGTCATAGCGTGGCACAAGGGTTTGGATACCTTCTTCATAGAAGTTTGCCGCCTGTGTCTTCAACCAGTTCAAAACATCTTCTTTCAGCTCGTGGTCATTGTTGAAGTGTTGACCGCCAAGGAAAGACTTGAGGTGTGTGAACAGATGAAAGTCGCTAGGAGCGAGATCAGGGCTGTACGGAAGATGGTCAAACACTTCCCAGCCAAATCCCTGTAGGAGGTTTTTCGTCACATTTGCAGTGTGTGGTCGTGCGTTGTCGTGAAGAAAAACAACACCTTTTGACAGCAACCCTCGGCGCTTATTCTGTATTGCGCGACGCAATTTCCTAAGTGTCTCGCAGTAAGCATCTGCGTTGATTGTTTGACCACGCGGTAAGAAATCAATGAGTAAGATGCCTTTCCAGTCCCAGAACACTGTGCACATCATTTTCCGAGGTGTCAAGATTTGTTTCGGCTTAACCTTTGCTGGGGATGAAGTGTGCCTCCATTCCACTGATTGCCGCTTACTTTCAGGGGTGCCGTAAGAAACCCAAGTTCCATCTCCTGTGACTATCTGTGTCAGAAATTCTTCGCCGCCTTCATTGTAACGGGTCAAAAACTGGAGTGCACTACCCATCCATTTTGTTTTGTGTTGCTCCGTAAGACTCTTTGGTACCCAACATCGGCAAAGTTTAGAAAGTTCAGTTTTTCGGTAACAATTTCATGAATTAGTGATCGTGAGATTTGGGGAAATTCCATAGCGAGAGCACTAATTGTAAACCTGCGGTTTTCCCGGATCTTGTCATCAATCACGTGAACCAGTTCTTCTGTAACCAAAGATGGACGCCCATTTCGTTCTTCATCGTGCACTTCACTACGTCCTTCATTGAACAGTCGGACCCATCTACTCACCATTGAATCACTCATCGCATTTTGTCCACACACTTCGCAAATTTGCCGATAAATTTCAATTGGTTTCACTTTCTAGCATTCAGAAAACGAATCACAGTTCTGATTTCACAAGCGGTGGGATTTTCAATCAACACCGACATTGTACGAGTAAACATGCACAACAACGCGTACGTGGCTGACAGCGCTCTCCAAATGGCGCACGTTTCTTCTCCTTGATACAGAGAGTCTACCGCGCATACAACTAGTTGAAGACACAGGCGGCACACGTCTATGAAGAAGGTATACAAAAACTCGTGCCACGCTACGACAAATGCCTGCAACATTTCGGCAGTTATGTGGAAAAGTAGAGTAAGGGTTGCAGAATTTTGAGCAATAAATAATTTTTCTGTATCTGTACACAATTTAATGTTATTACCAAACGGAACTTACTTTCTGGACGTATTTTGTATTCCACCCGCTGTCCAAGTTACCTATTTAATATGAGACCTACCCCCGTATAGCCGTTATTTGATTTAGTGCTAATGACCCTATAGTCTCCTGACCAAAAGTCCTGTTCTTCCTGCCAGCGCATTTCACTAATCCCAACCAAATCTAACCTCAACCTAGCCATTCCCATTTCTAATTTTTCCAACCTTTCACTGCTTAGCAGACTTCTACAATTCCACGCTCCGATCCGTAGAATGTCAGGCTTCCTCTGTCACTTCTCTGATGTTAACCCCCTCTCCTCTAGACCCCACCCGGATATCCGAACCCTACCACACCGCAGGCTAATGAAACAATGAACTAGCAGTAATTAACAATGTAACTGTCACCAGTTTACCTCCGGATTGGAATTTTACAAGCGAGGAGGCTATCATTACATGTAATTATGCATAGATAGGTGAATATCCCCTGGAGTAGCATTAAGGCTGTAGTTTCTCGTTGTTTCAGCCGTGCAGCAGAATGCAGTGTAGCCATTTTAGTTGGCTAATGGTATCAATATCTTAACCGTCTATAAGACAATTAAAGCATTGATTCATTCTGAATGGCTGCTAATCCCTTTCAGAATAAATTAATAGAGCAATTCTACCAACAAATTACTAACCTTCTACTAACAACTAAAAAATACCACGTTCTACCAACAACAAAATAATACCACTAAAACAGTCACCAGGCACACTCATATGAAACCTCCCACACCGCAGGCTAATGAAACAATGAACTAGCAGTAATTAACAATGTAACTGTCACCAGACACACACACACACACACACACACAGGGACAGATGACCTCGTTGTTCCGCCTCCTTTATAAAGTGCTTGTAAACAAAAAAAACAAGACGATAGACCCTGGCAGAACTGTGTAGCGTCCAGCCCGTATAGCACTAGGTCCGGGCGGGTAGTCTGTACACATGGAGCGCACACAAACCCTTATGCACGGGTCCATTAGTTTTAAAATAAATGAAGTAAAATTATGTTAAAAAAACATTTTGATCAAATATGAAAAATAAAAACACAGAACATGTTATTTTACATTAAATATTAAAAATATGTAAAACAAATTTCATTATGATCAGATTTATGTAACAATAAAATGTAATTGCATGATAGCTAAGGTTCTAATTCATGGAAATTTATCATTTTTAGGTATTTACATAACAAGCCTCCGTGGCTTAGGCGGCAGCACGTCGGCCTCTCACCGCTGGGTCCGTGGTTCAAAACCCGGTCACTCCATGTGAGATCTGTGCTGGACAAAACGGAGGCAGACAGGTTTTTCTCCGGGTACTCCGGTTTTCCCTGTCAAAATTTCATTCCAGCAACACTCTCCACTATCATTTCATTTCATCTGTCATTCATTTAATCATTGCTCCAGAGGAGTGCGTCAGGCCTCGGCAGCCGGCACAGTCCATATCCTCGCCGCTAAATGGGGGCTTCATTCATTCCATTCCTGACCCGGTCGGAGACTGGAAGCAGGCTGTGGATTTTCATTTCAGTTATTTACATTTCAGTTACAAGATGTCCTATGACGAACTAAAGAGCCTACTTTTCTTAAAATGTAAGATTCATGCCAATGATTAATCTATATGGATCTATCTAGAATAATAACGAAATTAAGTTCATAATATCGAAATTTCTAATTAGTTCAAAATATACCTGGCATAATGTAGCCTAATAGACACTACAGTTGGCAGCTCTGGTGACTGAATATATTCTGAGATCCATTTCTTAAGGTACAGAATACAGAATTTGGCTGAAGTCCAATGGATAGCATGGACGTTTCATGCAGTTAGGCAATGGATCTATCAGCGCGCGTAAAATCATGTTAGCAACAATGTCATGCATGTGTTGGTCAGAAATAATCTAAAATATTATGATCTATTATTGTGCCAATTTTGGATGAAATCCATTTGTTAGTATAGAAGTTACATGTATTTTAAAATTGGAGCTATCTGCAGGCTTAGCATCATGTTGGTGGCACTGACGTATATTAGTTACTCTTAGCCAGATGCTAGGGCAGTCAAAGCTACCGCTTCCTGTCATATTGCTAGCACTTCTTCCTCGTTATTAAAAGTATAATCTTCTTCTATAAACTGGTCCGTGTTTTAGCTTACAAACTAATGTTGAAGTATTCAGTCTGTTCTTCCTAGGTCTTACTTAACTTACCAGGAATTGAATCTTGCTATATCTAAATTTCGCAACTTCCTCCGAGCTTTCCTTATTATCGAAGAAGGAAGATCTTCTAAAGTCAAGCCTCCTCTGTCCTCTAGCTAGATGATGCAAGTTTGCTGAGAGTTGGGGGAAGACTTCCTAACTCCGCTCTGTCCGAGAATAAAGAACACCCGATCATACTGCCTTCGAAACATCACGTTAATTTTCTCATCATACGTGAATTTCATTACCGGAATGTGCATGTTGGTACTCGCACGTTGCTCTGTTTACTTCGAGAGAAGTATTGGATCATCAACGGTGTTCATGAACTTTCCTCCGTCATTCACAAGTGCATTCCTTGGTTTAAAGTAAAACCCAAAGTCAACACTCAGCTCATGAGTGATTTGCCATATTTTCCCTCTTCCACAAGTCGACCTTTTGCTTTAACTGGCGTGGACTACATAGGTCCCGCCTCCAATCTGAAAAATTACCCGGAAGCAAAATGGAAATTGATTGGAAAACATTACATCTCCCTCTTCGTCTGAATGATTACCGGAGCAATTCAACTGGAATTGGTAACTAACGCCTCCACTTCGGATTTTCTCTCAGCTGTCTCTCGCTTTACTGCTCGGCGCGCAGTTCCCTCTAAGATGTTTTCCGATAATTCCGCTACGTTCCAAGGTGCAGGTTCATTCTGGAAGAAAGTTCTTACGTCTCTTCCTGCTATGGATTAGATCTCCCATTTCTCTAACTCTAAGGGTTTCAAATGGAGATTTATTCCTATTTACTCTCCTCATCACGGGGGTAGGTGGGAATTTTGTGTTAAACTCACTAAAAGGCATCTGAAATATATTCTTGGTGATCGCAACCTAACTTACGAAACATTCAATTCTCTTTCTATTCTCATCGAGAGTGTTGTAAATGTTCATCCTCTAACTCCTCTTTCTAATGACCCGCGTCATTCCCCTCACTCCTAGCCATTTTCTTACAGATTGTTCTCTGCCTGCTCCCCCTCCCCTGTTTGATTTTCGTAGGGATAAAAAATCAACAGAGATTTCTGTGTGTTTTCGCTCTCCCCTTGTGCTTTTGCTCATGCCTGTCTTTAGTGTCCTTTAGCGAACGAGATTCATTTCCCGTCTTTCAACAGAATCATCAGGCTTCTCCTTAGTGCGCCTTCACGCGGCACTTCGCTGACCACGCTCATCTCCTGCGGTCAACGTGAGAACTCGTTGTCACCCGACTATTTATAATACTTGGAAGATCGACTGGTCCTATACAGATGGAAACCTACACACTTCTACATTATTTGGACTCGCCTCAAGAAAATAAATGTGTGTGATTTTTAGATTTATGTTGTTCTACGATTGAGACCCTTATGTGCTATGTCACTATTATCGCAATTCTGCACCAGAACACGGGTAGGAGCGGCGTGATTTAGCCCGTATTGCCAGCCATCAATAGACTCATTTGTATATTCTTACCGTTACACCTCAATTCCCAGTATCTCAGGACCCCTACTGCAACATCAAAATAATTCAAACAGGGTGGTTCTAGGGTTATAAAACGTGGTTTTCGGGCCCATTTGTCTGTTAATTATCGAAATCTACACCATTTCAGCAAACTGGCCAAATTTTAGGTGCAGTACTTTGTTTCTTGCATTGTGAAGCTTAATTTGAGCCTTATTTATACAAAGCTACACCATTTCACCGAACTCAGCCAATTATTGTCACGAGTTTTGTTTCATGCAATGCGAAGCTTAAAACGAGCCTTGATTGGTCTTTCGACAAATTTGATATTTTATCCAAACGGCCTAAATCTAAGGAAAAAGAGGCCTATACAAATTTCTAGTAGACTGTGTAATTCGCTGTGTACCAAAAATAATTACGTAAAATTTGGTTCTGTTAGGTTAAAAGGCCAAGATTTGTTTCAAAGGGCTTAAATGTTGGCAATGGAGAGGGCTGATCAAAATTTCAAGAGGACAGTGCTACCTGCAGGAATCCAAAGGCTAAAAACTTAATATTTGGGTCAGATTATTGAAACGGTGTACATTTGTGCCAATCGGCCTAAATGTAGGGAATATTTAAGGGTAGAACAGCTGTAAAATTTGCCAACGGTCATCTATAACACGCATAATTAATTTTTTACTTACATGAGCCCATATACCAGCACATTTTATGTAGGGAATAGGATCTCCTTGTGACAATACTGCATGGTGGATGTTATCATAGAACAATACTTTGCTTTCATTGGATAAGATTATTTACTTCCTATTCTATTGAGCCACCAACATTCATCAATATTATCATCTGACTACATCACAAACCATGAAGCCTTAACTTTCTTTCGACTGTTCTTTAGGATCACAATTTATAAAATTATACTAAACCTAAATTTAATATATGCCCTTTGTAATAGAGCGTTGCCATATTTAAGCAGTAAAATATTACAGGCCGAAATTTTGACCAAGAATATTTCTCTTCTTTGTTGTCCATGTTTCGTATGAAGTAGTGCGCAGGCGCAAAGCGTTGGTCACTCCCAGGTGAGTATATACAGTACATTCTTGTTGTTTAATGATGATTCATTTAAGTGCTTTACGATATCATGGTCATCGAGCCCCTTGTACATACCCCGTAACCTGTGTCATTGTGATGGCAAAACTAGAGTATTTGTAATAGGGGCAAAGGTTTGGGTAGGAGGTTGCCGTGACCTGAATGTAGGTACCATCCCAGTAATCCCTTAGAGTAAAAGTGCGGAAACAACGAAAAACCACACAAGGTTCAGTATATTGTATTACAACAGTGATTCTGTACCGTACTGAAAAAGAGAGTGATGGTTTTATTGTCATGAGTGCTTTTGTATTGTACCAACCGTATCTCAATTCATTGTCTGAATATACTTGATTATACCTTTCTGTATAATGCATTATTTTATTTTGTGGCTTAGATTAGTTGTGATTGTCCTTTGATGTGGTTGCTACATGTAGAGCCATCGGGTGAGAAGGAATCTCTTTACATTGACAGATTTGGTGTAACAGCAACAGAAGATAGTTATGGGATTGAATACAAATCCCCTGGATACAGGACCACAATAGGGGAAGTTCAAAGTGATTTGTTATCTTTTACAAACACACATCACAGATATTTTCTGGTCACTGCAACACGTGATAGGGTTTTCCACACATCAGAAACAGTTCCCATCACAAATAGCGTATAGGTGCAAAATTCTTCTCCTCGTAAACATTGATACTGGACACCATGCATATACTGCAATTCTTTGAACAGAGAAAACTCTGAATGAGAATGGTTAGTTGTTGGGCTGCTAAATAAAAACTTATTATTATTATCCAATTATGTCAGACAATATCACAAATGCATATGGTCGATGACAAATATAAAAAGAGGATAACTTATTCAAAGACAAAAGTTTTAATGTGCATTCACAAAAAAAAAAAAATATTTTTCCTTATATTATTGTCTACTTACTCATTTGGATGATTTCTATTCGCATCCCTCTCGTCATCGTGAATTTCTTCTTTTATAACCTAGCGACAAAAATGAATCACTAATATCTGAGGTATTTTCTTACGCGTCTACAAAATTAATAATGTAGCTTTACAGCACAGCTCAAGTGAGGATATATTAGCTACCCCTTAGACTGAAATTACTTTCTTGTTTTAGTTAGTACGTTATTGAGACTTTAAAGGGCGGAACACCGAGGTAAACTGCCCCTATTTTCTTATTTTTCTTATTCTCGAGCGTATCTTACTGCATTATACTCGTCCTATCGTAAAAAAGCCATCCTTTATACATCTGGTAAATATAAGTGTGATAGAAAATGTAGTTAACAGTACAAAAAAGGAAGGAGTAGGTTTAAGGGCTGAAGAAATAATATGCAATAAGCTATTTCTAGCAGTAAGACTATAAGGGGCTAATTCAACCTCTTGTCCCATTTCAGTCTCACAGGTCACTTACAAGTGTCTTGGCCCTCAACAGTTCTACCTCACAGCTTTTAACAATGAACGAATAAATCACTCACTTTATGTCATATAAACAATTTCTACATGAATATTTTCACAAAACACAGTAGAATTTCTGATTATGGCTGTTAAAGTTTTAAAAACTTTGAGTAAGCCAATTGCAGTAAGCTCAACTGGATAGAGTGTTGTGTAGACTAATTAACATACATTTTGCCATTACATAACGCAAGCAGTAGGCCGACTGTATTTACATAATAACAGCAGTTATTAGAGTTACTGCGGTACTGCGAAACTTTAATTTTCCATAAATAAACTTTCTGTTTGTCCGGGCTGTCAACAAAGGTGAAATGTAATGAGATAAGCTATCATGTGTTTCCTACTAAAGGCAGGCCGAGGTGGTGGATAAACCTCCTGGTTGGATTTATTAGGAAACCTTTCCTGATCTTGTAGGCAATCATCTCCAGAAACCTGGAACTGCGATATATGATATGACACCGACTTGTTCTTGGACGTTATAACATTTCTTCTGACAACAATGCAGGCCATGATTTTAAGGTGGCGGGATTACATAGTTGCCAAACTGGAAAAGATTCAAGGACATGAACCAGTGTTTCATCTCCCTGAGGAATCACTAGTAGAGTTCACCAGACAAAAGAATGCTTGTAGCATATCTGACTGCTGTGACGTTGACTTATATTTCAAAGGCTTCGCTCCAATACATTGGCTATTTCAAAAGCTTAATAAATGTAGTCGGTATCACAAAAAATACTTGAGGAAAGGAGCTGAGCTTATTTAAAATGTCACAAAACTTCGAGATCCAGGCCACGTGGTCAGGGTACTTCCCCGCTCTGAAGAGGGTTATAAACCCACCATCGGCTTTCTATGAAACGGTTTGGTATATTTTCTCATTTGTAATTCCAGAAAAATGCGGTGACAAAGTGAATTTAATCTAAAACATAAACGTACATATAGAGAAATGTAACACATGATGGATCACTGACGGCAAAGAACAAGAACATCAAAGAGCAGACACCAACAAACAGAAGCATGTTAACGTTTGCTGGGAGCGTCACTTCTACACAAGAAGTTTGTTCTCATAAACTCCGGCTGTAAGAAAGAACCGTTGCCCCACAGGAACACTCTCAATCTCTTTCCCAAAACTGTGGAAACGGGAATAATAAGGGTAGAAATAGCTACACACATCTGAATCAGTTATAAGAAATGTGAAATGCAGTAAGAAAGATTTTTCAGTGTT
The DNA here is from genome assembly GCA_946902985.2 of Meconema thalassinum. Classification (NCBI taxonomy): domain Eukaryota; kingdom Metazoa; phylum Arthropoda; class Insecta; order Orthoptera; family Tettigoniidae; genus Meconema; species Meconema thalassinum. The sequence continues at coordinate 186,139,564 of OX336398.1, read as the reverse complement.
AACACACAAGCAAAATGAAGCTGGTATTTCAATTGCAAATATCTACCAATAGGAGGCACTTGTGTGCACGTTTAACACGTCATGTCATGCTACATGCGACCAGGTACATATTTCCATCATAATCTCAAAACAGACCAAGGAGACGCGGAGCCCCTTATTCGTTGCGCGGGTTCATATATCGACGGTGAACATGAAAGGCCTTGTACGATACCTTTCTGCTCCTATCCGTTCCCTTCCGTGTATTTGGGACATAACTCCCATCTCGAAATGGATATATATATATATATATATATATATATATATATATATTCCCTTTGAACTTCATATTTATAAATCAATGTCTTCTATTTAATCTTAGTTATCTCAGTAAACGGCAGGAACGAATTGTGCCCCTTAGTATATGATTTAAGACCTAGGCCACATACTTGATAAAGTTCTAAATTTGATAGCATTTTATTCAAAATTATGCTCGACAAAAAATTACATGAAGATGTTTTAATTACAAGGAAAAGTTTTCACTGCAAAAAGACAGGTAGAATTTCACAATACACGTTGACAAGGGAGATTGGCAAAATAGATCACCAATACTTAATATAAAGGCCAGTACAGCAGAGTGAATCTCCAGCCTACAGAAACCCGTGGGGCGCGTCATAGAACATCGAACACGCCCATTCAGATCGCGATTTAGAGAAATATAATGATACTATGGAAAATATGGTACTTGAAGGGAACTATAAAAATACAGGCAAGAATTATTAAGTCATTTGTTCGTGTAAAACACTATGTAAACAGACTATTGTATGTAGAATATAGAAAAAATATCAATGCACGAGGAGAACAAACGATCTTGGAGAATCCAGTTACATGACTGGAGTGGCTAGGGAGTGTATGTATGGTGGAGCCCACAGTTTGTGCATCATATTAATTGGGAAGAAAACATGATAAGTTATCCTTTTTGGCTATATTTTTTTGTCCAAGGAGCAGATGAGCTCGTAGTTCCGCCCCTTAGAACATCAATAGCTAACTATTTATTAGCCATTTCCTGTTTATGGGAGAGGATTTGTGATTGTAGGTATAACGTAGTCCAGTTAGAATACTATTTTGTCCTTACTTTTTGAAATTTGTGATAAGCTAAAGTAGCGATATGGAGGTGTCTTATTCAGTAGAAACAGCCTATCACAAATAGTTAGAAGTAACAAACGGTACCCTTTAGATTATAGGATGTTATTTATTTCTGGTCACCTGTTCATTAGTTGAAGTGTATGTTGAAACACAACCATGTATATTGAGTATGAAATCAGGGATAGACGTCAGGGTGGAGTGAGAATATATGATTTCATGACCAGTCATAGAATATTATTAGTAATGTTGACACTCCTGGGTCATTCACCCCACGAAATCCTTTGACTTTACATACAGGCGATTGATTTATCAGCGAGATTGATCACGTGTTATCATTTGAGGTGAAACATTAGTGATTCGAAAGGTAAGGTTTATAATGTGTGAGGAGCAGTTTGGTCGTGTGGGAAGGAATAAAAGAGGATATGGAATGAAATTTAGCATATATAAGAGTGAGATGGTGATCACAACAAGGAAGAGGGAAAGAACCACTACGGGAATAACAATTAGTGGGGAACAGCTGAAGAAAGTGGAGAGTTTGAAGTGCCTGGGAAGCCTGATACAAGATAACGGAAGAAACGATAGAGAAATAAATGAGCAGGGGAGACAAGCAGAAGCATTCAGGAGGAGTGTGAGAAGCATGTTATGGAGCAAGGATGTCCCTCAGAACAGCAAAAAGATCATATATCGGACGTAATATGTCCCTATCCTGACGTATGCCTCGGAGACCTGGGTTATGAAAGGAAGGGAGAAGAGCAAAATACAGGCCAGGTTCTTGAGAAGCAGTATTGGAGCTACAAAGATGGCCAGAATAAGGAATGAGAGGACCAGAGAATGAATGAAGGAGGGTCCATTACAGGATAGTATAGAGAAATCTAGACTTAGATGGTATGGACATGTAAAACGAATGGAGGAGAAGAGGATACCCAGGAGGATACACGAGACGAAGTGGGAAGGAAAGAGACCGAGAGGAACACCAAGAGACAGGTGGCTGAAAGGGATGGAAGAAAGCGTGAAGAAGAGAGGAGAAGACTGGAAAAGGGTGGAGGCTGAGAGAAGGTGGGAAGACAGAAGACGGTGGAGAGGCTTGTGTTCCAAACAGACCCGGCCAGTGGCTGGAAAGTGTGCAAGATGATGATGATGATGAGTAATTTGCATGTAATGTGTGTTATGAATAATGTGCCATTTTAAGTGAAGTATATGTCGACGAGTGGTGAAAGGTGTAGCCACTTATCGCCCATAGTTTGTGACAATTATCGGGGCAGGTAAGCCCATAATATGTGAATATTCGACAGTGGGCCAGTGAGAGAGAATATCTGCGATTGCTAGATTTTGATGAGCGTTTGATAGAATCGGTGATAGAATTGATACGTTCGTTTGATAGGATTTTGATTGATCGGATGTTCAGTCATCAGATTTTGTTTGGTCTCGTAGACTCATCTCGCAGTATTTGTACTGATACCAAGTGTATAAGGTGGTTAATCGTCATAATCTGATATTGGAGATTACGGTAAATGATATGATATGTTTGTCATTCTCCCACTAATAAATAAATGGCAGTTGTCACCTATCATTTCTCATGTATTGTAGCAGAGAGGAGAGGATCTGAAGGAATATTCATCACATTTCCGCCCCATATCATTTCAAGTACAATTTGGTGGCAGCAAAGTTCATGTGTCATCATTATTGTCGTAATCGTTTTTGTTAATAAGCCAGCAGAAGGCAAACTTCTACGCGTCTTGTACTTTCCATACCAAACCCAAAATAATAGCAAAAATCTTCCATTTGTCATCAGCGGTCTGAATACACAATCTTGTATTCCGTTAATTGCAGTGGTGAGAGGATGATGGCGATCAGGTGATATTCCTTATAAGGTGCAACAAGTAGTAACCCAATAAGGTACTTACCTCTTTCAAATCTCCATCACTTGCTAAAGGAGGACATTCTATTTCCTGCTTTCTTGGAACAAGCTCTGGTAACGAAAATTCTTCTATCTTGATGTCCTCAGTCAAGTCAGAATCATCCTGCAGAGGAATTACTTATTTTACAAACACGTTCCTTTACATCGGTGGAAATTAATCATACACCAGTTTGAATACCATCCAAACACAATGCGACACATAAGACTTAGGTAAGAAGTATGAGACTTCTCTGATTGCGAGACGACTTTCTGAAGGAACAGCTCATGAGCTGTCAACAATACGACAACCCAATTGAGATCATGTTTATTCCTGTTCATTTCTTCTTGTATGTCATTTGTTTCTTGTTCAGCTTAGGAATGATTTTCAGATTCGACATTTTGTAAGATACTTTGTACAGGATTTGGCTAGCTTGATTTAATTTAATGAATTGAAATGGTGGATGTAGTTTCATCGTAACTTATCTTTTTATTCTTGTTTGTTTGTCGGATGTTACTGAACGTTGTGGAACAACAGGGGATTAGGCATCTACTGCCGAAGGTAGGAGCAATGTAATTAGATCTGATTAATATTAACATTTGTATTTGTGTTGAAACATTTTTGGACCATTTCTTATGTTGTATGTTTATGACTTTGCGGAATATGGGACTTTTGGAGGTTATATTCAGACAGTAATGTACGATGGAATTTATTTTCAGGAGTGTTTATTTTCTAGTTAATTTGTGGAATAACCACCAGATCCTTAACACAGGCTAAACTAGGGATCTTTGGTGAATAAATCACTCAAGGACACGAATTTTTATCTTAAAATGTGTGGTTATTTATAGTAGATTTTGAACCTTCTTTTTAATAATTAGCATATGCTTGGACTAGTTTCATTACCACACCCAAAACCTGAGAGTAACGGTCTCGTGATGGGATCAGCTCAAATCCATGTGTCTTTGCTTGTGAAGGGATCTCACGGGGGTTAATTTGGCCTTCGGCTCAGAGATATCTCGGATCAATACGCACACAATATATTCTCCCCGTTCACTTGATCATAAAGCGCGCCTCTATCTGAATTCTACGTCAGAACATGTAATCTAATTATGCGCAGAGATTGCGAGCAGAGCTCTTACATGGAGAATGATGCATGAGAGGGCTGTGCAAGGATCGAGTAAGCTGTGAACTTCATCAAACTCAAGAAATGGAATCAAATATTTAAATCACAGTAGACACAAACAACACAATAAACTGAGTTGGATACTTACTGCATGATATTAGACATTATTCTGTTTGGGAATAATGAAAATGGTGATGATAATTGTTGCTTTAAGGGGCCTAACATCTAGGTTATCGGTGCCAGTAACAAATATTTGGAATAATGCAGAAGGACATGGTGAAGGAGTAAGCTGACTGGTCACAGAGGGAAGAAGCCGGAAAAGCGTACATATTACTTTACAGTAGCCTACTTGTCGAACGCTAACCAGCGTGAGTACGGAGATTTGTGCATTGGACCGTAAACATTTATTGAAATCATTAATAATACGATGGAGAACAATTATTTGCCAGTGCGGAATACGCTAGTAACGCGGCGAAAATTTCACACAGTTTTTGGTGAATTAGTGAAGCACTTGCGAAGTGTACACCGCATAGTCATTCGTCGTGCTGTGTGAAACCGTGCTGCAAATTGAAAAGTTTAATATCAGAGCTAAAGAGTAGAAATAATATTCTATAAAATTGTGTGCAGTGTAACATCGTAATTGAAGGCCATGGCGGTCAGATTGCAGTAATAAAATCATATAATAATTGAGGAGGCAGCTGTGTTGTGTAAAAATATTAACAACTGCAATAGGGAAGAAATCAGTATCAGATTCAAAGCAGTGCAATTATTTAACACATTAAAACAAATGTAGAAGCAGAGCATCATGGAGAAAATATTCGTGATATCACTGGTTCTAAATCACGTCGTAGCAAACAAAAACCATTCACGTTGGGAGAAAACGTGTCTTAATGATCACCGCCTTTTTAGTTACTTTTTGACAGTGGAATATATCAGAACCTCATATTCCAGGCAGTTGTGCTAAGCAATTACACCATTATTACCATGAAGGTTAGGAAGAGGTTCTGAATGCTTAAGAAATTAGGGATATTTATCAGGTACTAACGAGAACTGTCAATTAAGGTGAGAAGAATGATGATTACGGTACCTATACATTTCGGGATCAGAATTGAGGGAGAGCTAAACTAGGGGTGTTCAAAGAAGAATAATGGATAAGTGGATCCAGAAACACGTAAACAGAAACAATAACGGTCTCTACTCAGGTCATGTGGGTGTCAAGCAGCTTCTTATAATTGTTGTCGTGTTAAGTCGATACTCAGGTTGTTGTATGCACTTAAGCTGTCTAAAACATGTATTTATACAACTTATTCTAGAGAACATGGCACTCTACAAGCTGGTCCTGTAAATCAAGATTTGACAAATGAACTACCAGAGGCAAAGTGCATTAGTCGTGTAATTGCTTAGCACAATTGCCTGAATGTCTGATTTTGTGTTTGTCCCGTGGCGGTCACGTTTTCAAGAAAATGAAGAATAAAGATGTGGTGAAGATTATTCATTAATTCTGAATGAAAGGAGATCGTGGCTTATACATTTGCATCAGACATGAATGTAACTTTTACATACCTTGTGTCCTTGTTTCACCTTCTGGGCGATATTACGTATTGAAATTTGGAACCCTGGTCACCACTACACCTCATATATGTGCTAAAGTACGTAAACATGTTTTATTTATTGCTCTTTTAAAAACGGCTGGCATGTTCTACTGTCAATAAGGCGCACTCTAGCGGCACATACTGCTGGCGCAAAAATTGCTGCCAACATGTGGGATACAAAATCACTGTTGATAAAGGAAAGTGGGATATAAAATCGCTGTTAATAAAAAATGGGGACGCGTTAGGCTGTAACCATTATAACAAAACATTGGATTGGATGAAACGAAGGTTAGAATGGTCAGGTGTTGGTGCCACATAGTACCATTAGGGCCAGGTTGGCAGTACTGTTTTGATGATAAGTGATGTGAGCAATGGCGGCCACAGCTGGAATTTTGCTTGCATAAGTTGTGATCCTATTTGGGATGGCTAATCCATGTACTATAGAGGATGTTATCGCTTGTTCTACTTTCGTTCAGTGCTACCATATTCCAAATAAATAAGGAAGAACCGATAAATAACTGTAGTTCATGTTCCTCCTTATCTGGTATTCTTCCATCGTCAAATATATCAGCAGTCTCGTCCTTCAAGTTATCTGAGGGCAACAGGACAGTTGTCTCCTGCGTAGTAACACAAGTATGACCCAATCAAAAATATGCACACAATATGAATACTAAGTTACGTTACTAAACGTTAGCGTGCCATTTACCATTAAGTAGTGTGTTAAGTCACTAAACCTCACTTGTCATGCACATCACTAAGAATGCAATGCTACACCATATACCAATCAATGTAATGAAACATATCAGTTTTCTTTGTATATACATGTTATGTGGCAAAGAAATTAAATGAACTCACATTGTTAGAGAATTCAATTGTATGAGTCAACAAGTCTGGCTCTTTTTTAATACATAGTAGATCCTCCATTGTGTTCAGGGAACTAGAACACAAAAAAAAAAACACTGAAGAATTAATTAATGGCCTTACTTATACCAGTAGGCTACGCCAACTCATTCTCGTAGGCTATACAATAAATCAGATGAGGAAGTGCACAATGATAAGGAGCGGTTATATGTTTGTCAACAACAGTAAAACAAATACGACCATGACGCTGGTCGAAAGTTGTATCATTGCGATTGAATTGATAAAATGAAGAAGTAATTATGGCTCCTTAAACACCAATGAACCGAAAATCTTACACTACCAGTAATCTTAGGTCTTCCTACACACAAACTTGATTTGCGTTGAGTAAATTAAATATTATTTTGTCACACAATAAAGTACCGACGGTAAAATTCTATCAATACACTTAATTAGACACGCGAAATTGAACGTAGTCTACTGTACAGGTATTGTAAATCGCCATTAAGATAGTAGCAAACAGGAATCAGCCATTCGGAATCCACAAATTACCAAAGATCCTCTTGTGTTACAAACCATGCAGTTCAAACGAAAATCATTATCGACTCCAACTACAAGAAGAAATTAACATGAGGGAAACTTGTAGGGCTATATTGTCGTCAAGAGGCTGTTCCAAGTCGCATAGCCTCACCTCTGTATCTTCGACAGCTAAAAATTGTGATTTGACTGTCACTGAAAATCTGCACTGGGCACTTCAGTATTACCTCCGCTGTAAAGCATGTCATCAGAACACAATACGAATTACAAAACAGTTAATATAGCAAGCTTCGACATCAACGAGTCCTCAGTTCAGTAGCTTTAGCAAAGATTATCATGAATCGTAAAAAGAATGTCAATTGTTGCAAAATAAACTGGCTACAACTAAAGGAAATTCAGCTGTAAACGTCACGGCGTTGTACTAAGTAAGTTACGGTAAACTTAATTTAAAGGCAAATTCTAGTAAAGACTTATAGTTTCATTAAATGGACTTTGACTTCATGCCACAAAGCCCCGTGTACTGGAATATATGTGGCTTTTGTCTGAGACCTGTGTTATTGTGACTGCCATATAAGTGTGTGTAATGTAATTCAGGGGAGTATGTGGAAGGGGGCAGCCGAGGCCTTAAGCTAGAAACCATCCGCCAGGAGTGGAAGTGGGAAACTATTTCCGAGATACCTGAGGTGGGAATCGAACCCGGCCCTAGTCGCTACACAACGAGGCCAACTGGGAATACAAAGTGCATTAGGGAATAATCCTTCCCATTGTGTTGACCGACTGAAGAGCAGCTCATGTTTGTTTTAATGTTGTTAATTAAATAAATTGATATTACTTTTTTTATTTTAGACTAATGTAATCATAACAACATTCGTGCAAGGACCTAGCGTGCCTGGCCAAGCCACAAGAGACGCGGGTTCGATCCCGATTATGGTCACATTTCCAAGTCTTACTCACCAGTACGTTAATGGGTTGGAGCTGTGCTGATTTTCTCCAAATGAGAAATACCCTAAATTCATCGCCGTCTACAGTTCTCAAGCCGTGTCATAATGTTTGGCAACACCGCCCATCTGTCATCTGGGAGGCCTAGCACAAGCAAATGGTAATTGCTAACACTGCGTAAACACATAGAATTTGACACCAAATGTTTCCGAAAATAACACAGAACATAACGTCCGCCGAGTCTACACACAAATAAGGGATACATATTATCAGGCTATGTACTGGCGATTCCCGGTAAGGTAATAATAAAAGGCTGTACTGTGCCTCAATGTCCCAATGTCTTGCTGCTATGTGCTGGCGATTCCCGGTAAGGTAATAACAAAAGGCTGTACTGTGCCTCAATGTCCCAATGTCTTGCTATGTACTGGCGATTCCCGGTAAGGTAATAACAAAAGGCTGTGCTGTGCCTCAGTGTCCCAATGTCTTGCTATGTGCTGGCGATTCCCGGTAAGGTAATAACAAAAGGCTGTACTGTGCCTCAATGTCCCAATGTCTTGATATGTAGTGGCGATTCCCGGTAAGGTTATAACAAAAGGCTGTACTGTGCCTCAATGTCCCAATGTCTTGCTATGTACTGGCGATTCCCGGTAAGGTAATAACAAAAGGCTGTACTGTGCCTCAATGTCCCAATGTCTTGCTATGTGCTGGCGATTCCCGGTAAGGTAATAATAAAAGGCTGTACTGTGCCTCAATGTCCCAATGTCTTGCTATGTACTGGCGATTCCCGGTAAGGTAATAACAAAAGGCTGTACTGTGCCTCAATGTCCCAATGTCTTGCTGCTATGTGCTGGCGATTCCCGGTAAGGTAATAATAAAAGGCTGTGCTGTGCCTCAATGTCCCAATTTCTTGCTATGTGCTGGCGATTCCCGGTAAGGTAATAATAAAAGGCTGTACTGTGCCTCAATGTCCCAATGTCTTGCTATGTACTGGCGATTCCCGGTAAGGTAATAACAAAAGGCTGTACTGTGCCTCAATGTCCCAATGTCTTGCTGCTAAGCTCACTGCCGTCATTGACGCGCTCAGAACAAATATTTAAGACTATTCTTACGAACTAAGAGACTGCCTTTGATAATAAATTCTTCACTTTTTGTCAGATGCACTCATCATAGTCAGATTTGGCCTCCAAGCTTAATGTTGTCAGTCTCAACAATAATCCTCCACTGGTCATTTAATTTTAAAATAGGTAACATTCTTATTAAATCTACCTAATGGCACTTGACAAGTCTTTAAAATGTACTCGAATATAAAGGCCACGTGCAGATATATACCAAAACTAAATTACTAGGCAATGAAAGTCCACCTCGTTATAGTGATCAAAACGTAGTGATAAAACCAGATATTTTAATGGTGCTGCCATAATTTGACTAACAGCCAGGCACACAACACTTCCTAGGCATCTGAAATAGTTTAATGAAATATTAGTGAAGAATTTGTTGGTTAAATTCATTAGCAGATATTGGTTACACATGGAGCTTAATACGGGAAATACTTCTACAACATTCAGCAGGTCGGATTTAACACGAGGAATTTCACGAAAGTTGAAATAGTTAGTACGAACTGATTATCGATGCTGTCATATCAAAATAAACGATATTTATGAATAAAACTTAGCACGTGGTCTTAGGTTTTTACAGAACTTAGGCACTCCACTCAATGTTGCCAATTCTACCGAGAGCACAGCTTGAGAGTTATAAACGGCGATGGTTAATTCCATCAGTAGTCTAGACGCTTTAAAAAAATAAAAAAATAGCCATGAGTACTGCGCCAGAATTTATTGAAGGTCATTACTCAAGAACTGATCTGGAGATGAACCAAGACCCCAGAAAATAAATGAGTGGATAAAAAAATTTATTTATTAAAAATTCGAGAAATATGGAAAAAACTGTATGGAAATGAGTGACATACTATAGATCTTATGCATTTATAAAAGGCAAGGAATGATTTAAAGATGAACATGTACTCCATTATATGAATGTGGGAGGTCCATATTACGAGAAATATCACGCCACTCGAAGCGAGAGTTACGTCATGAGAGAGGGGAAGAGACGAAGGTCGAACTGCGGACTGGAGGTGGTAGGAATACGTCACCACGAGAGGAGAGGCAGAGAGACTGGAACTTGAGGACTGCGGAGAATAGGACGAGAGAGTTCTTTACAATTTGAGATTTGAACGAGACAAGACCTCGAGCAGAAACGAGTATTCTTTTTTAATAGTGCTACGGTTCATAAAGGTTGGAAGCAAGGAAGAGTGCAATTCCAGAACTTACAGTAACTTAGGAGCAAGCTACAATCCATAAAGCAGAAAGGAACAGTACAACCATATATTGCAGTGCTTTTGCAAAGTTGTTCCACATAGCTTGAAATATTTCTACGTGTGAAAGCTTATTTGAACATTGTATTGAAAATGCAAGTTGAAAGTCAGCAACGGGGAGGTCTTAATTATATTGTCAGAAATATGAATATTACCATGTGCTAAGCAAAAAGCATAGGGAAGTGAAGATTACAAGGATGTCAGTTGAATTCCAGATTCACTAACATGAAAGGCGCTACAAATATCTATGCAAAGCGCAACATCACCGAGCAAAACTCATACTTTTCTACGAGAGTTTTAACACATCTTGAAATACGAAAACACTTGCATAAACGACAATATTCCACCGTGATGTCTATTCTGAAGAAAACCGATGTCTATTCTGTAGAAACCCGATGTCTATTCTGAAGAAAACCGATGTCTATTCTGAAGAAACCCAGATGTCTATTCTGAAGAGATGGAGAATCGAAACCGGCCTACTTGCAGTGAACGAGGGACGGAGAGCTGGCGGAGCTGTTCACGGCGAGGTCATTCACCACGAGTCCAGCTGGTTCTGTCACAAACCGGTCTTCATAGATATGGGCAATGCTATGAAACACGACAAGTTTGGTTTGGGAGCAGAGATGCAGGTATTTTCAACAGTCCAGAAGCCAACACAAGGTAGAGAAGAAATTGTCGTTTATCATGTAGAATTGTAGTTATGTTCTGTGATTATCCAATTGACCAACCGCATATTTTTCAACAGCATTTTTTAACAATATTTTCTACAGTATTTTTAACTGCATTATTTAAAACGTATAATTTTGTCAAAGTAATTAAATTTGTGTAGATCTTGTTATAGTGATTTTTCTTATTTTTTACGGAGTTTTTTTTGCCTTGTTCATGAAAATTTCAGTCACTTGGACGAAATTTCGGCATGATGATGCTATATTAACACTAAGGTTATATTAAAGTAAAATCGTGTAATATTTTTCATATTTGCGTTAGATTTAATTTAATTAAATCTGTTTTATCGCAGCGATGGACTATAAATGAATTGCTCAGAGGAACATAAAATGAATTATTGAAAGGAATATAAATGAATTGTTCAGAGGAACTTAGAACAAATTGTTTAGAGGAAAGCAAATTATTTAAAAGAATATAAACAAATTGTTTAGAGGAATATAAAGCAAATTTTTTAAAAGAATGTAGAGTGAACTATTTAAAAGGAATAGAACGTTGAACGAAGTAAAGAAGGAGTAAGATTGAAATTGAAGTAATAAAATGAAGTTTATTGGAGCAAATTTAAGCACAGCATATTTAAGAAGTAACGTCACGAAGTGTAAAGAATATTTCGACAAGAACAAGGCAAAAAAACTCCGTAAAAAATACGAAAAATCACTATAACAAGATCTTGATTCGAGTGTCAGAAATTTATTATGAACAAAAGTATTACGAAAAGCTTATACACATATGTCTAATGAGATTTAGAGCGTTAAAAAGCATAAATGAATTTGTTAAACAAATATATTCATGGAAAGAAGTTTAACTTATATCTTTTGTTAAGAATATGAATATTTACTGATATTTCCTGAAAAGTTGTAATAAAATGTAAAGCTGAATTTAAACACGTGAAAAAGAAAGTTAACAAAGTTATATCACAGGGTGATCAGAAAGTGAAAGTACAACGATTTATTGCAGAAATGGAATTATGAGCACGAGGCGAAGTTATATCAGTATAGAGGAGAAATGTTAAAGTAAAGGAAGTATATGTATTGAAGTGGAAGTTTATAGTTGAATTACCGTGCAAATTAAGGAGATATAAACGTAAAGGAGTTACGTAATTTTACGAAGGGAGGCTGAGGAGTCTCTCTAGTATTGATTGCAATGATTGTGAAGTTATGTGAGTGTATTAAAGGAAGATTCTGTACAGGGTGTTTAAGAGAGAAAGTAATTGTTGTATAATTATGAAAGAGGAGTGTGGAAACGAAGGTTAATGCCGTGCACTTCTAATATTCACGTTTATCAGAAGATTTTTAACTCAGTAAAGAATTTCAGAATCTTATTTCAGTATTTCATGATATATAGATAAAAGTAAAAAGGAACAGTGCTTAGCTTAAATGTTTGTCACTTATGTTCAATTGATTATGACGAGTATTTATTACTTTCAACACGATAGTTGCGGTGTATGTTTGGATATTTGATGTTTAAGAAAATTGAGTAGATGAAAGACTTATTGGAGGAAGAAAATTTAATCTTCGACATTATGAAGTGTAAAATTTGAGAGATTCTTAAAGAATGTATACATGCACATAGTTCATGAATAATTTTTGATTAGTTATGGAACTATGGTTCATAGTTGAAGCGGACCTGTATAAAATAGGGCAATACTTAGTAACACGCCGTTTCACTTTTTCTATCTATATAAAATGCCACGTGCAAATTTATTTTTGCAGTTATTTTTGTTGAAGTGTCAGGGAGACACAATATTAAGGGAGGAAGCCAGTTTTTTGTACTTGTTTTAATAGCTTAATAAACGGCTGGCGCTTTTTAGCGACTTAGTCAACTTTTATCTAAGCTGATACCGTTTTCATTGTCGTCATCGTCGAAAATAGTACTACGAGGTATAGATACAGGCGCTCACTATAGATTAAACCTTATCACCCCTCGAGATTGGAGTTTCTCGATTTGCTCTAAATGTAAATGATAGTAGAAATTTGTACCTTGTCTAGTAGTACTATTTTCTTTACGAATAATATTTATCCTGTATGTTCCTGAAATTCCCAATTTTACTTAGTAGGCATGGTAAGTTTGTGAGCTGGGTAACTTACATGTTTGCAATCCTTTAAAGAGCTGTGGATATAAGTACTGATGGGTTTCTTCGGGCGCATATAGATGTATATAATTTAAATGGCGTGCCCATCCGTGGGGCCTTCGAAAGGGCATTCGAAAAGTATTCGAAATGCATTCGAAAGAGCACTCGAGAGAAGAAGCTTGGAAGTACTCGAGAGTGAGGCCATATTAGTTTTGAAAAGAAAAATGCCGATCCCAAATTTAATGATTGTTGAGATGAACACAACATCAGCAGATTAGTGGAGTACACTACAGTTGTGAGGCATATTTTTTAAAACCAGCTAACGACATTTGTCATGCGATAGTAAATTTAAAAGTAAATTCATGTTGTTAAACATGGGCTAAGTGAGATGATAGAATGAAGCGATGTCAGTTCGGTAAAATGGGACGATGAGATACACGAGATAACTCGCGATTAAAATAGATATAAGTAGGATTAAGATGTTCTATATATTCCATCACTGGTATAAAATGCATGCGTTGGTCAATCTGGATATTCACTGGTAATTTTTGTAGTCGACACTTCCCTAATTCTCAAGAAAAGAAGAATATGTCAACGAATGATATGACGTTCATTCGAACGATGCTTGAAACCATGAAGGAAGGTCAAAGTACATTGACCAAAGACCTTGAAGCCCTCCACCAATTGACACATAACAACATTAAAAAGTTGAAAACCGAGATACAAAAATCAGTAGCTACTGTAAAATCAGAAGTCAAGGCAGAGTTATCAGTTGCTCAAACACTTACTACGGCTGGTATAACATTAGCTCAGGAAGAAGCTAAGTTAGCTTTAGAGAAGGTCAGAAAGGAAGATAGACTAGCTAGAAAGAAGGAAAGAGAAGAAGCCAAGTTAGCTTTGGAAGAGGCAAATAGGATAAGAGCAGAGATAAGATAAGCTCAGGAAAAATCTCGCGAGGAGGACAGGTTAAGTCAGGAGCAGGCTAGATTAGAGGATAGGAAAAATCAGGAAGAATTAAAAGCTTCATTTGATCAAGTCAAACAGGACATACATTTTACGAAGAAAGAAGTAGGAAATTTAAGATCCAACATGGCAGGAAAAGTGATAGAAGTCCAATTAGCTAACAGTAATCACATGATAGAACTAGAACGGAAATTACAGGCTAGTATTAGCTCAATTAAAGAAGAAAATAACACTCATCATGTACACATTTCAGGGGCCCAGAACAAACTCAAGGAGCAACTTGACAATCTAAATGGCACTGTTGGTGAATTACAGGTCAAGTTGGAAGGTCAAAGTAAACTGATTGAAGAGGGTATAAATGTATATATAAATGCTTCCATTGTAAAGGCAGTTACGGACATGAAGGAGGAGGTCGTAACAGTCACAACTCAAATCATATCAGAAATACACTATAAATTAGCAAATGACATTAAAGCTATAGAGTTATGTTCCAATATTAATGTTAGCAAGGTACGGGAAGATCTATCTAAGCGGATATATACATTACAAGTTAATAACGTAGCCACGCTGACAGAGATTGTTAATAAAACAGATTTAACTAACTCAAACGAATTTGACAAAATTAAATGTACGGTCGATGAGATAAGCATAGAACTAGCGAAAATTCGATCAAAGCAGGACAAAGATACCAGCGAGATAGAACAGCAATTAAGGTCACTTACGATAGGAGATGCTACATTTTCATCTACGTTGAGAACTGAAGTCAGGGAGGACATCAGACAGGACTTGACGAGATTTTTCCAAGCAAGAGATGAAAAATTGAAAGAAGAAATAAGGAAATTAGAGGCTAGGACAGACAGGATAGAAGAGGATAAGGAAAGCGAGGTTAGTCAACAGCAAATTCCGAAGTCCAATTTTAACTTCAGTCGAGAGCCATTTCAAACTGAAATAGGGGAATTTGGAGGAGATTTTGAACCTTACCAAAGTAGGTCAAATGCCAATGTCATCGTAATCAAGAATAATGATGAGAAACCGAACAAATTCAGCGGAGTAGGCAATATTACTGCAGTAGAATTTCTGAGAGACGTGAGGTCGTATTTAGAAGACAATAGGATACCTCGTGAAAGACATATGAGGGTCGTGGAAAAATACTTGGATTCAGAAGCGTTAGTATGGCACAGAGCTTTCAGATACACGTATCAAACATTTGAAGAATCCGCTATAGCTCTGCAGAAACGATTCTGGAGCAAGGAACTTCAACAAGATATACGAGCAGAAATTTATTCTAAGAAGTATGCATATTCTAGTCCAACGAAATACGCAAGTTTCTTCACGAAACAATTAGCACGCTTGCAGTATTTGCAACCCCCTTTGGCGGAAGAAGACTTGGTTCACGCTATTTCATGCCAGCTACCAACGGAAGTTAGGAGGCACCTCATTTCGGCAAACGTGAAAACTCTTGAAGCAATGGCAGAAATTTTGAGAAGACTGGATCACACGTCTAATGTGTCCACCAACTCAACTGGAAATCAAAACCAGAGAGGTAGAAACCAGGAACCGAGAGAAATTCACACCATACACATCGATCAAATGCAGCAAACAGAGGAGAACAAAAATGGAGTAGGTCCAACGAGATCCAGGATATATGGACAGAATCGATTTCGACCCGATTATCAAAGACCTAGAGAAGGAAGACCATATGAAAATCAAAGATGGAGGAATAACTATTACACCAGGAACAATGATTATCGTAGAGAGGGATATTATAGTCGAAATAACCCTACGAATAATTATGGATATCGGAGATATCAGAACTGGAGAAACACGAATAATTATTCAAGACAGCAACAACAGCAAAGTCAACAAAATCAAGGTTGGAGGAATAATAACAATGTAAGAAGGTATTATGATGACAGGGAAAGAGAAAGTCAGGAATACCTAAGGAATCTCAGAGAAAGGAACGCGAGAGACCAAAATCAGGGACAACATAACCTGAATCAAGAACCTCAACCTGGAACAAGCAGAGATAGAAGGAATGAAGACCCAGGAGGGGCACAAAAAAAAACGTCAAATTCCAAAAAGTAAAGGGAGAAGAAAACAGCACCGTAACCAGACATGAAATCCAGATTAATGAGTTGTATGAAGCCACGAATGAAGATCTCCTGTATGAGAGAGAAGAGACGAAAACAGACAGAGTAGCGAGGTTACCGATTATAGAAATCATATCAGAAGGACAATGCCTGAGAACACTACTAGATACGGGAGCAACTGCATCAATTTTATCAGAGAACTGTTTTCACAGATTGAAGGATGGAAATTCACTTATAGCAATGCCCGTTTCAACTATTAAAGTCAGGGGCGTATTTAACGACAAGACCATGAAATGTAAAGTCCAAGCACTAATGGAATTCTCTATAAACGAATACAGATATGAGCAGATATTCATAGTCTTGAGCCAGATAAATTTTGATGCTATTTTAGGCATTGATTTTATAACCAAGACTGGAGCTGTGATCGATTTACGAAATGGAGTCATAAGATTTAATGAAGGCCTACATCAATCAGAGGATACGACGAAGGATGAGAATGACTGTAGTCTGATTGACGAAACTACAGAAGAAAATCTTGTGAAGATTGTAATGGAAGTTGAAGCAGAAGGAATACCTCACTATGGCAGGAAGATTGAGAATTTTGAAGATCAGAGGGAGAAATTGGAAGAATTGGTCACGACTTATGCAGACATTTTCGATAACAAGCCAGGCATTATAAGAGGATATAAATATCAGATTAAGCTCGCTGATGACACACCTTTTCAGAAGAAATTGTATCCAATTCCGGAGAATATCAAGCTGAAGTGACAGAGCTCATAAAAGGCATGGAAAAAGAAGGGATTATAAGAAGGCAAGCCACTCCTTATTTAAATCCACTCACTGTTGTGAAGAAAGCATATGGTAGTCTTAGACTATGTTTAGATGCCAGGGGCATAAATACTCTTCTGCTGAAAGAATTCGACAGGCCACCGAAAATTAGAGAACTACTGAGGAGATTCAAAAATAAAACCTGTTTCTCAGTGATTGATTTAACGGCAGCATTTCATCAAATAGAGCTTACAGAAGACAGCAAATGTTATACAGGGTTCATGTTCAATCAAACCTGTTATGTATACCAAAGAGTACCATATAGATTGGTAAATTCAAGTCCAGCACTTATCAGAGCCTAGGATGACAAGTTGAGTGAAGAAGTGAAACAATTTGCTATTTGCTACGTGGATGATATCATCATATCTTCAGAGACACCAGAGCAACATTTCATGCATTTGACGAAGCTATTTGATAACCTCAGAAGTGCAAACATCAAGGTGAAATTGGATAAATGTCATTTCTTTCAAGAAAAGATCAACTTTCTTGGGCATACTATAGACAGATTTGGTTACCATCCGAATGATGACAAGATTGAAGCAATTTTGAAATTTCCAACACGCAAGAAAATCAAAGACATCAGAGCTTTTGCGGGTCTTTGTCAGTTTTTCAGTAGTCATTGTCCACGTTATTCAGAAATCATGGCACCTCTACATTAACTTCTAAAGAAGAACAATATATGGAAATGGGATGCAGCTGCTGAGAATGCCTTTATTCAAGCAAAGGAAATGCTCAGAGATAACATCAAGTTGGAGTACCCAGATTTTGAAAGAACATTCATCATAGAAACGGACGTTTCACGAGTTGGTATTAGTGCAGTCTTATATCAGAAGGATCAAGATGGAAATCCTCACTATATTTCATTCAGCAGTAGGAAGTTACGCACGCACGAGCTGAATTACTTCACGACGGAGCTTGAAGCTTTAGCCGTCATAAATGCTCTACAAAATTGGAAGAAATTATTGCTGGGACACAAGATCATAATCAGAACGGATCATAAAGCACTAGAATTCATGTTGAAGTCAGACTTGTCAAGCGATAGGATGACCAGATGGACCATGTTTTTGCAACAATTTGATGCCACGATAGTTCATGTACCTGGAAAAGACAACCTTCTAGCAGATATTCTTTCCACACATCCGATTCCTGACAGAGATGTGAGAGTTAATGTTATCCAGACAAATGCAGAAGATCAAGAAACGCTGGATAAGTTGAGAAGAATTCCCTTTTTTCAAAAGAAGCATGCACCATTCAGGAACATTTATCGATTTTTGTCAGGGAGAATGACAAGGAGGCACGCCTCATACTTCGAAACGAGAAGGAAAGCTAGACACTATATTCTCGTGGGAGAAACTGTATGTAAATACATTGATGCCAGACATACGAAAGTACGAGTTGCTATTCCACCAGAATTTATTGTGCCACTAATTTGGTTAGTACACAAAAGTATAGGCCACGGAGGAGTTGACAAAACATACTATACCATGTTAGAAAAATTCTACTGGATTAATATGAGAGAATCCATAACCATAGTGATCAGATCTTGTGAATTGTGTCAGAAGAATAAATATAATTCTGAATTATTGAAGGAGAGACCTAAAGCGATTATTCCGACAAAACCATTGGAATTGTTTAGTCAGGATATTTTTGGACCTGCACCTAAAGGAGACAGAGGAAACCAGTATGTGTAAGTTACAATGGATGTATTCTCCAAAATTGTAATGCTCAATCCCATGCAGAAAGCAACAACGAGGAATGTTTTATATCACCTGGAGAGGAACATTATTCCAAAGTTAGGAAAACCAGAGAGACTATTAACAGACCATGGAACGCAATTCACTTCTGCAGAATTTCAGGGAGCGATGGATTGGTTGGATATTGTTCACCTATTTTCATCAGTTCGAAGCCCAGAGACAAATCCTATTGAAAGAACAATGCTGGAATTTTCAAAGTACATTCGCTTGTATAGTGCAGATAATCATGCGAATTAGGTAAAGATTGTACCGCTAGTGGAATTTTGCATCAATAATACGAGACATGAGAGCACCACTGATATTCCAGTCATGTTGCATTTTGAAGAGAAACCCTTACGACCATGAAACGGAATCTTCAATATTCCGGAAGATAACGAACCACCGATGGACGAGAGAATCGAAGAAGCGAGGATCCAATTGAATAAAGCGGCTGAGAAGAGATTAAAACGTTTAGAAGGGAAGAGATTCAGTGGACCGCTACGAGAAGGTGACCTTGTATTAGTCAGTATTCCTGTGAAAGCTGACGTACTGAAGAAAGTGTATATCAAATTCAGTAACCTGTCCAAAGGACCGTTCAAAGTAGATACAATCTACGGTAATAATTGCTATAAAATTGTAAGAGTGGAAGATAATAGATACATTGGAAAATTCAACCATTCCAAATTGAAAAGATTTTACCCACAGATACAGTAAAATAAATAAATTCAGTCTCAAGAACAGAGAAATTTACTGGTATTAAAGAAAGTACAGGCTATACTTTACTTTAAATTAGCAACGGGGAAATGCGCCAGAATTTATTGAAGGTCATTACTCAAGAACTGATCTGGAGATGAACCAAGACCCCAGAAAATAAATGAGTGGATAAAAAATTTTATTTATTAAAAATTCGAGAAATATGGAAAAAACTGTATGGAAATGAGTGAAATACTATAGATCTTATGCATTTATAAAAGGCAAGGAATTAGGAATGATTTAAAGATGAACATGTACTCCATTATATGAATGTGGGAGGTCCATATTACGAGAAATATCACGCCACTCGAAGCGAGAGTTACGTCATGAGAGAGGGGAAGAGACGAAGGTCGAACTGCGGACTGGAGGTGGTAGGAATACGTCACCACGAGAGGAGAGGCAGAGAGACTGGAACTTGAGGACTGCGGAGAACAGAACGAGAGAGTTCTTTCCAATTTGAGATTTGAACGAGACAAGACCTCGAGCAGAAACGAGTATTCTTTTTTAATAGTGCTACGGTTCATAAAGGTTGGAAGCAAGGAAGAGTGCAATTCCAGAACTTACAGTAACTTAGGAGCAAGCTACAATCCATAAAGCAGAACGGAACAGTACAACCATATATTGCAGTGCTTATGCAAAGTTGTTCCACATAGCTTGAAATATTTCTACGTGTAAAAGCTTATTTGAACATTGTATTGAAAATGCAAGTTGAAAGTCAGCAACGGGGAGGTCTTAATTATATTGTCAGAAATATGAATATTACCATGTGCTAAGCAAAAAGCATAGGGAAGTGAAGATTACAAGGATGTCAGTTGAATTCAAGATTCACTAACATGAAAGGCGCTACAAATATCTACGCAAAGCGCAACATCACCGAGCAAAACTCATACATTTCTACGAGAGTTTTAACACATCTTGAAATACGAAAACACTTGCATAAACGACAATATTCCACCGTGATGTCTATTCTGAAGAAAACTAATGTCTATTCTGAAGAAACCCGATGTCTATTCTGAAGAAAACCGATGTCTATTCTGAAGAAACCCAGATGTCTATTCTGAAGAGATGGAGAATCGAAGCCGGCCTACTTGCAGTGAACGAGGGACGGAGAGCTGGCGGAGCTGTTCACGGCGAGGTCATTCACCACGAGTCCAGCTGGTTCTGTCACAAACCGGTCTTCATAGCTATGGGCAATGCTATGAAACACGACAAGTTTGGTTTGGGAGCAGAGAAGCAGGTATTTTCAACAGTCCAGAAGCCAACACAAGGTAGAGAAGAAATTGTCTTTTATCATGTAGAATTGTAGTTATGTACTGTGATTATCCAATTGACCAACCGCATATTTTTCAACAGCATTTTTTAACAATATTTTCTACAGTATTTTTAACTGCATTATTTAAAACGTATAATTTTGTCAAAGTAATTAAATTTGTGTAGATCTTGTTATAGTGATTTTTCGTATTTTTACGGAGTTTTTTTGCCTTGTTCTTGAAAATTTCAGTCACTTGGACGAAATTTCGGCATGATGATGCTATATTAACACTAAGGTTATATTAAAGTAAAATCGTGTAATATTTTTCATATTTGCGTTAGATTTAATTTAATTAAATCTGTTTTATCGCAGCGATGGAATATAAATGAATTGCTCAGAGGAACTTAAAATGAATTATTGAAAGGAATATAAATGAATTGTTCAGAGGAACTTAGAACAAATTGTTTAGAGGAAAGCAAATTATTTAAAAGAATATAAACAAATTGTTTAGAGGAATATAAATCAAATTATTTAAAAGAATGTAGAGTGAACTATTTAAAAGGAATAGAACGTTGAACGAAGTAAAGAAGGAGTAAGATTGTAATTGAAGTAATAAAATGAAGTTTATTGGAGCAAATTTAAGTACAGCATATTTAAGAAGTAACGTCACGAAGTGTAAAGAATATTTCGACAACTCATGATGTTGATTCGAGTGTCAGAAATTTATTATGAACGAAAGTATTACGAAAAGCTTATACACATATGTCTAATGAAATTTAGAGCGTTAAAAAGCATAAATGAATTTGTTAAACAAATATATTCATGGAAAGAAGTCAAACTTATATCTTTTGTTAAGAATATGAATATTTACTGATATTTCTTGAAAAGTTGTAATAAAATGTAAAGCTGCATTTAAACACGTGAAAAAGAAAGTTAACAAAGTTAAATCACAGGGTGATCAGAAAGTGAAAGTACAACGATTTATTGCAGAAATGGAATTATGAGCACGAGGCGAAGTTATATCAGTATAGAGGAGAAATGTTAAAGTAAAGGAAGTATATGTATTGAAGTGGAAGTTTATAGTTGAATTACCGTGCAAATTAAGGAGATATAAACGTAAAGGAGTTACGTAATTTTACGAAGAGAGGCTGAGGAGTCTCTCTAGTATTGATTGCAATGATTGTGAAGTTATGTGAGTGTATTAAAGGAAGATTCTGTACAGGGTGTTTAAGAGAGAAAGTAATTGTTGTATAATTATGAAAGAGGAGTGTGGAAACGAAGGTTAATGCCGTGCACTTCTAATATTCACGTTTATCAGAAGATTGTTAACTCAGTAAAGAATTTCAGAATCTTATTTCAGTATTTCATGATATATAGATAAAAGTAAAAAGGAACAGTGCTTAGCTTAAATGTTTGTCACTTATGTTCAATTGATTATGACGAGTATTTATTACTTTCAACACGATAGTTGCGGTGTATGTTTGGATATTTGATGTTTAAGAAAATTGAGTAGATGAAAGACTTATTGGAGGAAGAAAATTTAATCTTCGACATTATGAAGTGTAAAATTTGAGAGATTCTTAAAGAATGTATATATGCACATTGTTCATGTATAATTTTTGATTAGATATGGAACTACGGTTCATAGTTGAAGCGGACCTGTATAAAATAGGGCAATACTTAGTAACACGCCGTTTCTCTTTTTCTAACTATATAAAATGCCACGTGCAAATTCATTTTTGTAGTTATTTTTGTTGAAGTGTCAGGGAGACACAATATTAAGGAAGGAAGCCAGTTTTTTGTACTTGTTTTAATAGCTTAATAAACGGCTGGCGCTTTTTAGCGACTTAGTCAACTTTTATCTAAGCTGATACCGTTTTCATTGTCGTCATCGTCGAAAATAGTACTACGAGGTATAGATACAGGCGCTCACTATAGATTAAACCTTATCACCCCTCGAGATTGGAGTTTCTCGATTTGCTCTAAATGTAAATGATAGTAGAAATTTGTACCTTGTCTAGTAGTACTATTTTCTTTACGAATAATATTTATCCTGTATGTTCCTGAAATTCCCAATTTTACTTAGTAGGCATGGTAAGTTTGTGAGCTGGGTAACTTACATGTTTGCAATCCTTTATAGAGCTGTGGATATAAGTACTGATGGGTTTCTTCGGGCGCAGTACCAAATAACAATTTTTAAAAATGGAGAAAAGATAACATCTATTAATATCCATCTGCAGAAATGCCAGGCTTAGCAAGATTATATTATACTAGCAGAAGTACCCGTTCTTCGAACGGTCTTCGGTGTTAATACCAGACATTATCAATTGAGCTACTTTTGCAATGGTTAGCGGTTTGTCATTCCTTCATAGGTTTATCAGAACGAAGTTAGTTTTCTGAGAATTTCACACACACTGTTAATTAAAGGGCCTCAAAATGTGGTTTTCGGAGCCCCTTTATAGACTCCCGAATTTTGTGTCTCACATTGAGAAGCGAAACATGTGCTTTGATCTTCCTTCTAGGATCATTTTTATATTTCGCCTAATCTAGCATGTATTTTGATAAGTTTTTCCCTATATCCACCCTTCTACTCTATGAAACGTACGGTGAAGAGTTTTATAAATGATTGGTGTATTGACTCTCATGGATACAATAACTAATTTTCCGATGCACCAAGCATCCGAACACGAGTTATAGGCGTACATAAAGGTACACTGAAAGACAGACAGACAATTCTATTGTCTATCACTTACTATCAAACGAAATCATCCTTACGATAAACCCGTATGTTGACCAAAAACAAAAAAGTTTCACCTAACGTGTACTTCCTGACGTGAAATAGACAAAATGCATTCATTACACGTCACATAAGAACTGACCCTCTACGTTGTGTTAGGTCCCCATACATAGGAAGACCCTTTTAATAAATTATAAAGTCTTGTGGTGCATGAAAATTCAGGTTCTGTAGCCTCAAATGGCCCAAATTCCTAAAAGCCGCAAAAAAATGACGATTCAATTCAGGAATTTTTGAATATAATGTTGCTGTTTGGAGATATAATAGACCCTTTGTACTATATGTCGCACGAGAAAATTGCGTCAAAAATTTCTAGGTTACCCCTTGACCCCCTTAATTGCATTGATGAATTATACAGTCTAAGTTGTTTCCGTGATAACCTTATAGCCATTTGCAAACTTTCACAGAAATGTAATAAATGGAGTGACATTGCTTCTTACAGAAATAGTTGGGAAGTTGGATGTCACCCCGTGAAGCGTTAAAATGTGGTTTTCAGTGACCCTTTATAGACTCCCGAATTGTGTGTCTAACATTGAGAAGCGCAACATATGTTTTGATCGTCCTTCCGGGATAATTTTTATATTTCGCCTATTTGAGCATGTATTTTGAGAAGTTTTTCCCTATATCCACCCTTATACTGTATGAAAAGTACGGTGAAGGGTTTTATAAATTATTGGTGTATTGACTCTCATGGATACCCGACTTGCATTCCTTCATTAGTTTGTTAAATTAAGTTAAATTAGTTTTCTGGAAACATTTCAGAAACTGTTGGTTTTAGAGCCTTATAATGTAGTTTTCGAGGACCCTTTAGGGCCCCCGAGTTCTGTTTCTAGCACCGAGGGGCTTTGTCTCGTCGTTGTACGCCATAATATAATACTAATAATAATATAATATAATATAGGGATAGGAATATAATAGACCTTCCGTACCACACCCGCAGATGTAAATCACGTAAAAAAATGCAGAGTACCCCTTGACCCCCTTAAGCGCATTATACGTATTGATGAATGTTACAGCTTAATTTGGTTCCGTTATAACCTTATAGCCATTTGCAAACTTTCACAGTAATGTAATTAATGGAATTGCAATAGATGGACCTCTGAAAATCTGTTGCCATGGTTACCGGCATGCATTCGTTCATTAGTTTATTAAATGAAATTAGTTGTCTGGGAATATCTAAAAACGGTTGGTTTTTGGGGACTTGAAATGTTGCCTCTCACAATGAGGGGCTGAAAATGAGCTTTGTCTCGTCCTTCTACGCCTATTTCAGCACGTATTTCAAGGGGGTAGGCCCCCTTTTATGAGAGGTACGGAAAGACCTACATCAATGATTAGTGTCGTGCCTCTGATGGATATCTGTACCAAATTTTACGTTGATACACCCAGCCGTTCTCGAGTTATGAGGGAACAAAGTTGTCCACAGACAAACAAACAAACAAACAAACAAACAGACAGACAGTCAAAAATTTCTTTTCGCGAGCATCCATCATAAAAAAGTCTGAAACGCGTAAATAACTCAAATTTCCGTAGAAATTCAGAAAAAACAGACAAACTTTCATTTTTATATAGAAATATATACTGCACCGCTTGGCGTCGACCGTGTTTTATAGCACACATTTAGGTTTTACTCGCTAACCGTTGGAGATACACGAAAAGTGATCAGGACATTTCTGATAAAAAATTAAATTTTAAAGCTCGCATTAGCCATCAAAAATTTGCTATTTCTTAGCGTTCTCCTTTTGTTTGAAATGGAAATATGAAATTTTGAAACCAAAGGGTGTAGTGACGTCACTAAAATGGTCACCATTTTTAAATAGTGCAAAATATCGAAACCAAAAGTAGCCTATATATATATACCTGGTAAATTAGCAACATCCATGCAAAATTTCATTTAAATCGGACCAGTGCTTCTTGCGTGATTGAGTAACAGACAGACAGATAGACACGCACCATCTCATTTTTATATATTAGTATTATTTGCAAGTATTTACACATAATCCAAAATTTAAACGCGAATATCTTATAACAGCAACCAGTTGATAGACTACCGACGGAACAAAATCGTCTACCATGTTTGATACCAGTAGCCTATCGATATTCTCAAGCGTGATCGCACTGATCTACAACGAAATGCCCTTAAAAGTCGATAGTACCATGCTCATAGACACACGTTCTGTCCGATTAAAAATGATGTCTCCTTTAATTAACCCTTATCCGGGTCTACTGGACCCAGTTGCCGTTACTTTTGACTAATTGCATTATGGAATCTTTCGCCATGCAAGATCAGAAATACCATTAATTGGATCATTTTTAATCGTTAAACAATGTCAAAATATTTTTTGCAATTTGAGCCAGCGATTCAAAGTACAAATTTCGGTCTCGTGTACGGTACTTAACCGGGCAAGTGAGGTCCGTTTGACCCTTTATATTTGGGCAATATACAACCGGCGTTTTTAAGCATAATGCATGATTAATATAGGATTCAATGGGTCTCAAATTAGCAGGAGTGTTTGAGTGGGTAGTATCGACAGAGCGACTAAGGGTATCCTCGCCTATGTTATTCAGGATGAGACAGTTTCATTTTAAGGTAGTGTTTCTCTGACAGGTGTCTTTGAGTTGCAACTTCCAAAATTGTAGTTCTTGAATTTAAGAATGATTAATGCCAGATACTTCTATGGAGGTAGGTATTACGGGAAGACCACGTTTTTCAATTAGTGACCTTGACACGAAGTCGTGTGTGGCGGCGTATTCCAGAAGACCTCTGGCTCAAATCCAATTACCAAACCAATCTTCTATGTCCACTTGAAGTGTGGATAAAAGTACATGGGCACTGCGCCAAGATTGAGAATATTGAACCAAACAGGAAGCATTAGACCTTTCAACGTCATCACTTTGTTTTGAGGTGGAAGGTGAAGTGACTGATGACTTCGGATTCTCGTGACGATGTAGCAAAGTGTGATGCGGCTTTTGGCAATGAAAACAATATCTAGTGGATTGGCAATTAGTCGCAGAATGTTGAGACGAAAGACAATTAAAACTACGATGATGTTGGGTAATGAGCTTTCTCCTATCGTCGATAGTGACTGCTCGAAAAGAATCGCAAATGTAAAGC
The DNA here is from genome assembly GCA_946902985.2 of Meconema thalassinum. NCBI lineage: Eukaryota > Metazoa > Arthropoda > Insecta > Orthoptera > Tettigoniidae > Meconema > Meconema thalassinum. Next base: position 186,112,808 of record OX336398.1, on the reverse strand, counting down.
GTGGAATTTCTGATAAAGTAGACATTTTGGAACATTATTGGGCATTTTGTGTATTTCGCCTTGACTATTGAATGCAGCGGAGTTGGTTTGTCGATTTTTTGAAGACCTGAGCCAATAGCCACTTGATGGAGCACTCAATCTAGGAGCGAAAGGAACATGACAAGAGCCCGTTGATGAGCCAGCTTGGTGTTCCTAGGCCAAACCCCACACAAGACACGGCATAAACCTAGAAAAATGCTGAGTTTTAATTCTTTGGCGTGAAATCCAACATTCCATCTTTTTGGAAGCCTTTATGGGGAGGTTAAAAGATGCTTGAGTTGTTAGCTCTCGCAGTAAAGAGGTGCGTGTGCGCTTCGTAAGAAGAGAGGTAGTGGACAGTTTGCTACTCAAGTCGGGGTCCTGACATGGACACCAAAAGTCCGCTGACGAGCCAGAAAAACCTACTACACAGAGGGGAAATGTGGGGGAGAGGAGAGGGTAACATTAGAAAGGGCCTTCCGACAAGATACTACTCCGGAGGTCAACCGTTGGCTTGAGCATTACTCGAGTGCACTGGGCTGATGACCCGAGGAGATAACAAAAAATAAATAAAATAACCCTACAGCTAGCCTTAGATGTTACTAAAGGGCGAATACATGTTACTAGATGTGTCTACGTAAATGTATAATCTAAAAATTCCAAGAAGCGACGAGTTTCCACGAGGCTATTCGTATTTACGGTCGTAACGGCCACTACCTTCTCCACCCTCCCGATTGTTACGAGAATCTTTCTGCCATGAGAATAACAATGATTGTAGCCTTGAGGGGGCGGAAAAGGTAGGTCATCTGCCGCTAAAGATAGAGATATCAGAATATAACACGAAACTCGCCGTTCGGTCAGGGCTACCGACCCTCGTTTTAAAAGCAGTGAAGATTTTGAGTGTCAATTCATATCTATACTTGGGGTTTGGATTAAATTGGATGCCCACCGCATTATTTATCGATCTTTCTTTGACGTTCTCGTAAATTCCTGTCTTCATAGGAACTGCGAGTGACTTTAAAATTGCGTGTTTACTAGCCTGTAGGTCGAACACAAAGGCGCTTGTAATAACGGTTTGTGGCGGTTATTTCTGCCGTTAAAAATGACGCCATGGCAGGTACTGACAGCTAATAACACACGTAGGAGGAAGGCCGTTTAATTCGCGAGAAATAAACCGCATATAACTCTTGAAAATAAAACCTGAGTGATCAGATATACGGTATTTGTGGTGACAAATTTGAATTCTTACACGTCAGGTCCTAGGCAACGGTTTTAATTATACTCGGCACAACAATACGGTTGGTGTCTAAGATACCTATATAAGGTTTTGAATATTCCCGAAGGGAATATGATGTAGTTTCCATTTGAGCGGATGCATTATCAATAAATGATAAAAATGATAAATGATGGAAACTACATCATATTCCCTTCGGGAATATTCAAAACCTTATTTGGAATGCCAAGGTAAGGCTTTTGTTTTTATGAAAGGGAGTTTGACTCCTGTAGCACATTGGCATGCTCGTGACGTCAATACTGCTTGTATGTTGTGTCTTGCATGGCCTTCCCAGTATGTGCTAGCCACGCGTATTGGTAGGTGTGTCTGTACCAACTGACGAGCCCAACGGCACACTGGGGCGAAACGCTGGCATTGTTTGAGCTAACCGGACCATTTTTATCATGTATTGATAAGATACCTATGTCATTTTCCATCGCCTTGCTCGGCTTAAATTAACCTCTCCCTTTGTACGAATTCTTCCTACGATGATTTAAAATGAAACTTATATCTAGTCTTCCCTATCGGTGAGAGTAATGAACCTCTAATTTGTTTCCCAATCACTTTGAATCTGACATAGTAAAGCGAGGAAGAGGCACAGGCTTTGTTACAGCCTTCCCATATGTTCTGCTAACTGAAAGCAAGATCTGAGTTTTCTTTTCCAGGTTAGGTCCTTGCTATGTACTTGTACGTTGATCGGGACAGCTGCATCTAAATTACAGGCGTCGAGGCTACTACTCTCATGCTGAACCAGCCGAGTTTTAGGGATTATAGGCAATTCAACTAGACATGGACTACAATAGCCACTATTTAAAATTTTGTGTGTGGTTGTGAGCTGTCGAATAACCTGTGTCATTGTGAAGGTTTTGCTAGAGTATAACAGGAGACATGTGCCACAAAGTGCTTTCATTTAGAGATATGCTCTTGTTTATGACTAGAGAGTTTAAAGAGGGATTTGGGGAGGGGGAATTCACACACTGTTTACAAACCAAGCTAGTAGGAATAATATCAATTAGAAAGTTCTTAATCACCCTCTTTCACTCATTCATTCATCCTCCAGAACTATGACCGGTTTGTTGGCTTGATCAAGGCTGCTGCCAAAAGAAGCATCCCTAGAGGAGTCCGAAAAGACTATATCCCTGGATGGAATGAAGAAACAACTCGTCTAAGCTGTGAATTTGAAAAAGACAGCAGCCGTGAGAAAGCAATTGAAGTGCTGAAATCCTTGGACAGTGCTAGAAGAGAGAAATGGTCCAAGATTGTTGAAAACTTGAATTTTACCCACTCAAGTAGGAAAGCATGGTCCCTCATACGAAAACTGGACCCAACGTCTATACCATCGAGAAAGCAATCAAGTATCAATGTAGAATCCATAGCTAACCAACTTGTTTCTACATCTAGGACGGAAGGACAGAAGAAGTTCAGTAGAAAGATACGACTGGAATTCAACCAGTTAAAACAAGAAGTCCAACCACATCCGTTGTACTCACGCCCATTTTCTTTAGAAGAGATACAAAAGGGTTTAGATGGTCTTCAGACTGGCAAAGCAGCAGGATTTGATGGTGTGTACCCAGAGTTCCTTAAGAAATGTGGCCCAGCAACCAAGCGATGGCTTGCCACCTTTTTCAGCTCCATTCTGCATTCAGGACGCCTGCCTCCATCTTTCAAGAAGACCAAAATTATTGCAATATTGAAACCAGGGAAGGATCCTAAGCTACCTCAAAGCTACAGACCTATTTCCTTACTTAATGTCACCTACAAACTACTTGAAAGGATTTTACTGAATAGGATTGCTCCTGCAATTGAGTCACTGATTCCTGTTGAACAAGCTGGATTTCGCCCAAAACGAGACTGCTGCGATCAAGTCCTTGCCCTGTCTTCCTATCTAGAAGCTGGTTTTGAGAAGAAGCTCAAAAGTGTTTCTGTCTACCTGGATCTCTCAGCAGCCTATGATACTGTCTGGAGGGAAGGACTTCTCCTCAAACTTATAAAGGCAGTTCCTTGCCTTAAAATAGTCACCCTGATTGGCAATATGCTGAGTAACAGGCTATTCCAAGTGTTCACTGAAAATGTTAGAAGCAGGTTCCACACTATTAATAATGGTCTGCCACAGGGATCAGTTCTATCCCCTCTGCTATTCAACTTGTACACCCATGATCTGCCCGAAACTCTATCCCGAAAATTCATCTATGCGGACGATATAAATCTTACAGTCCAAAATACCACCTTTAATGAAGCATAGGATATAATGAATGCAGATCTTCAGAAGATGGATGAGTACTTCTAGAAGTGGCGCCTCCAGCCAAGTGCTTCAAAATCTGAAGTTGCCACATTCCACCTTAACGACCTAGAGGCAAACTACCAGCCTAGAGTTAAGTTTAGGAATCAATACCTAAAGTACAACAGATGTCCTAAGTACTTAGGCATACCATTGGACAGGACACTGACATATCAACAACATACAGAAAAAACTGCTGCAAAACTAAAAAGTCGCAATAACCTACTTAGTAGGTTAGCTGGAACATCATGGGGCGCTGACGCCAGCACACTCATGACTACCGCTCTGGCTGTCGTGTATTCTCCAGCTGAATATTGTGCAGGCGTGTGGTTGAACAGCTCTCACTGCCAACTCGTAGATATACAACTCCACCAGGCAATGCGCATCATCTCTGGTACTCTACGTTGCACCCCTACCCAGTGGCTACCTGTACTTTGTAATATCGCTCCACCCCATTTAAGGAGACAGCAAGCTCTTGTTCGCTTGTGGTACAGGATCAAAGAAAATGCTGAGCTTCCTATTCATCAGGATGTCATACGGCTCTCTACAAAGAGATTGAAATCCCAAAAGCCAGCATGCAAAACGGCTATTGATCTTTCGTCCACTGAGTTCAACCTCCGAAATGCCTGAAGAGATGAATGGCGAAACTCCTCACCTCGCGGCTTACTTCAAATCAGTGACCCTACCACAAGACTTACTGGTTTTAATCTTCCTCGGGCAGTTTGGTCAAGGCTCAACAGAATCCGATGTGGTACCGGTCGAACAGGTGCAGCCCTACACCAGTGGGGTTGGATAGATTCCCCACGATGTGACTGTGGTTCTGAAATGCAAACTATCGAGCATATTGTGCAGGAGTGCCCTCTGCATTCATATCCCGACGCCTTGGATGATCTCCACTCAGCAACTCCTGATGCAATTGCGTGGATTACAGACCTTCCTGTCCAAATTTGATGTGATGGTCCTAATCCTGTGAATAGTGTTTAAAATTGTAAATAGTGTATATACTGTAATTATTTTTCTGTCTTGTTAGCATCATACGCTAAATAATAATAATTCATCCTCCTACTTAGGCATAAATTTTCTCATTGCATGTGCTTACTTACATTACACCTAACCTTATTTACCGAGATACTTTTCATATAACATTTCATTGTTGTTGGAACAAACAAACAACGACTAGGGCCTAAGCTTTCAAGCTGTAGGTTCGTTACCCTGGAGGTACACATGCTGGTTAAACCTCCTCCTTAACAGCTCCTTGAAAGGTTCACAGACCTCTTCGGCCCCTCGTGGCAGTGTAACATCCTGAATGTCAACGTATTCATCTCACTCTTACAAGACCTGGTTCGAATACATATTCGGTATCTCTGCATCGGATGTGTGAGGAGTCTCTATAACAAAGGCGAGGTAAAGGTTGGTGTTCGGTTGTCTTGCAGGCCAAATATGACTCTGTTTAAGATGCCAGACACCCACAGGGCTAATTTATTTCTTAGAAGATTTTACTTTCATTCTTTCAGTCTCCTACTGATGGTTTCTCATCAAGGAGGAGGGCCCTAAGGAATGAGAGTAGCTCTAGATGGGGCTTGCTCGCCCTGCTGAGGAGGCAGGGTCTTTCGGGAAGATACAGGACTAACGAGGAAGCAATTGTCCCGGAACTCGCTGGAGGGGGGTGGGGATTCCCCAACTTGGGTCCTTAATCTCTTAGTTCCTTTCAGGCACAGTTGCGAGTGGCAGATTACTGTAGGTTTACTTCCCTTTTTAGAAAACAACCTGCAGGCTGAACCACTTTTCAGAATTTATTGTAATTATTATTATTATCATCATGATTATTATTATTATTATTATTGTCATGTGTTGTGACATCTCTATATTACGCCTCGAGAGTTTAAAAGTGCGCAGTTTGTCTGTATGTATCTCTCTGTCTAACGTTGTGCAACCCCTGGCTACATACTGCCTTGTTCTCTCGTATTGGCTAGTGTTGTTGCTACCTTGCATTTTGTTGTGCAATTCGTTCTGCCATTGGCTCTGACAATATTTGACGCGAGTTTGGGGCCACTCCCAAACTACGCATTTGATTTTTCTGAGAGGCTTCTCTCCCCTCTGGGGGGACAGAAGCTAAGTCAGTCTTAGACGCGCCGAGATGTAAGGCGAACGTGTGTATTCGGGCAGAGGCCCACCCTCATGGCGCAGCGGAATGTGAGTACGGCTCAATGTATTTCTATCTAACGCAATGTAATTGTTTTTGTTAAACGTTCCTTCTTTTGCTTAATTCTCTTTCCTTTTCAAGATGTTATTGTTAGTATTTTAATCCTTGAACCAGATCTCCGGGACCTTGCGTAATGTCATACGGCGGAGTTCTTTTTGTTGCTTTTGTTATGTGCCCTTCTCACAGTTTTATTATTTTGGTTAATACCTGTAAGATTCGAAAGTATTGCGTTTCTGCGTCTTGGCTTATATATATTTCCTGTCGGGCCTTAGTGCTCGTCTTTTGCGTCGGTGTCTCTTTGTACCACAAATGTTTCATTTGATTGGTAGCAATTGGACCTTTGTTTGTGGACAGTATGTGTGAGGTAACGGGACTGATGTCCAACGTCCCACTAATACATGTCCCTTTTGTTTATAGAATATATGTGACGGTGGTTAACTGGGATTTTCTCCAGCTCCGATGTCATATTATTCTTTTTTTTATATGTCGCGTTGGTGCGGCATTATGTTGGAATATAAGCCTATTTTATTATAGCGTGCTTTCGATTTTTACCGGTCTCTTTCGTCCCAAGTCAATTGTAATGTAATGTATCTCCGTATATCTCATTTTCCTTTTGTTTTGTTTTTCTCTTTCGATTTTCGCCGTATTACATAACTTAATTATAATTCCCCTTGTCTTCTCCTTCCTCCTATCTCCGTGAGATCTCTCTCCCCTTTGTTTTACTCCCCTCACTCCTCCCCCTTCCCTCCGGTATGTTTACATAACATCATGAAAAGCTTCGCGTCTTAGCAGTTCGAAGTTTGACTTTTTGCAAGTTTGTCGTTTCTCTCTAACTTTTGTAAGTTTCGTTTTATTTTCTTTCAAGTTTGTATCTTTTCGTTAGATTCATGTTGTTGAGCGGTACTCAGGTTCTGTCGTGCTTTTCAGTTTTTTTTAAGTTTTTGAATTCTTTATTCTTGGTATTGGGTTTCTTTTGTATTACTGATCTTGTCATAGCTTGCCTTTTTCTTTGTTTTAAATAATATGTTTATTTCGTGTACACGCTCTTTCTTTTATCCTTAATACATTTTTATATTTTAAGTAATATAGCTCCCTTGTCTTTTCATTTCTTACATTTAAGTTCCCCTTCCTTATCCTTATCCTTATCTCGATTTCGTCAATCTTGTCTTTGTGACGTAACAAAGGCACGATTAACACGGCTCTGGGATTTCTTTAATTAATTTTATGGGAATCTCATTTTTGCACTTTTGATTGTTGCATTAAGCAATTATTTGTTTGCATTTGGTTTTTTGGAAATCATCTTTTGCTCGCTCCGAAAACCTTGGGCCCAGCACCGGGTCGAGCAAGACGTCTTTTCCCCTGTCCATTTTGCGACCTTGTTGATTTTATTCTTCCACTGCTACTCTGACGCGCATTATTATTATTATTAACAGACCTTTATCGGCGCAATGGTAGCAGATCGCGTGGTTGCGTGCGAAATCGTTCCCTCCTCACCTCTCTCAAGTTATTAACCTTTTATTATTTTTCTCTTCATTTACATTGTATTAAAATTTGTCTTTCTTTGAGTTTAAGGAATTCAGTGAATTGTTTTTCCCCACCCCTGAAGAAAGGGTGAAGTTACTTTCTGTGTGAACTACGGGCATCCAGGAAACCCATCTCCAAGGAAAGGTGGTTTAGTCCCTCAAGTAAACAAGACATCCAAAAGACCCAGCTTCGAGGTGAACAGTGGCAACATATCAGTGAGTACATCGCATCTCTGGAACACGACACGTCACGGTATTGTAACCTACTTTTATGTATTTGCTTCCTCTAGTAGACATTTGTTTAGTTAACGGTGATTTTAAGGCGACAGGAAATTTTGTTTGCTTTCTCTTCCTTTTCATTTCGTCAGTGTTGTGGACGTTTTTATTTTACTTTCTGTGAAGTAGAAAATGCATTTCTCTCAAGGGTTTGAGTCCTTACCTTTGTTGTAAATAGTCGCTTTGTTAACTGTGATATTTCTCAGAACTCGCCTCACCCCTTCATACGTCTCAGTCTGGAACAGCTGCTGACAGGTTCCTTGTCATTACCGTACAGCCTAAAACCCCCCGCCCCTCTTTCTCCGAAGTTTTCCCCAATGAAGGTGGGCCCACTTATGGGAACCGTCTCTTTAAATCCTACGGTCGCCCCGACCCACCTTGAGCCTCGCGTAATTATACTAACGTTTGATGTTAGTATAGTGTTTGTTGTTTCAGTTATGAATGAATGGTCTGTTGAGCTATTATGTGTGTTATGATTGGGAGTTAAGTTTGTTTCATAATTAGGGAGGGTGATTGTTTTATTTTTGTCAGGGGATTTTCAATTTTGGTTTTCATTTAAAATTGTTTATAGAAGCTTGATGTTACTATATGTTCAGTATGGTAGTGTGTATTTCGTTGGGAAACCTGCTAGGTGAGGTCTCCGTCGGGATTAGGGTATGGGACCTGTCCCACGGCTTCGACGCCCACTTAGGATGTACATAGATTCTACACGATTCGTCAATCTTTAGTATGGGATGAAGTTTGTCACGATGACCTGTAGTCCGTTATTTGAGTTTCCATGGTGTTCCAACGACTTATATTAGCATTCTGATGTAATGGGGAAATTTCGATTTGTTTATGGGAAGGAGTATGTATGTAGTGTTGTTGTTGTTGGTTGTATTTTGAGATGAATGTGTGAGTCAATGAGTTTAATGAATTTTTATCAACAGTTATTTGTGGGTGGTTTCAAATTTAGTTCAATTTTGATTTTATACCCTATTCAATTTAAACTATATATATATTACGTACGAACTATTTATTCGTTTTTATTGGCAAACCAAATATACGATAAGTATTACTCAGAGATACCAACCATTTTAGGTCTACGGCATCCTTGGTATGGGACATTGATGTTCGTGTGAACTACTCTGGCGTGCATTACCCAATTTTCTTATATTTGTATGGGATAGGCCATACCCTCTCTGTCTTTAATTTTTTTAATGCGGTACCTCTGAGGTCTACGGCCCGTATATTGACGCAGTAACCATTTTATTTTTGTGGGTTGGTAATATTTATTATTGGGTTTCGAGTTTGATTGATTGTATGTCTGGTCTTGATTGGTTTTATGCGAGGTTCCAGTCTGTTCCTTTTATTTGGAAGGTATTTTGTAACGTAATTATTTGGATTTTCGTTCTCTGTCCGGGATGGCATTTTTTTTTTTTTTTCGACAGCTACTTTGAGTTATTATTCCCTTTTATTTGTTAGTACCTAATGTCTTTTGATGAAGGTTATTAGTATATTTTGCCCCTTTACTCCTTCTATGTATCTAGTTAGGCAGGAGACACCCGTGGCCACCTGAGTTACACGGAGGATTTCGAAAGATGTGTTGAACTATACTTCTACCTAAGGCAATTTCCAGTACCTGCCTGCTTTTGTTGTAAGGAGCCGGCCCGACCCATTGTCCGAGCTGCAGACACGACTTGCTATTGTTCGGCAGTGCCTGAGATGGTCTGTTGACTTACATTCTTTTCTTGTAGTGACAGTGATTTGTCTATTGATATAGTTGTTTACTATTTATCGTAACTTCTGTTTTACGTTTTTGTGAAATCATGTTTTTATAAATCATTTCAATCTAATATGTTTTCTCTAAGATAATGTGTATTATTTTCCTGTATCTGTCATATATTTGGAGAGTGTTTCCGGTAGCGATAGCTAGTCTCCAAGTACCTGAGAAGTGGCCGGTGTATCCTTTAGACCCTGTTCACGGCTCGTTTTCTCTTCTTTCATTTGGTCTGACGACCCTGCCTATTCATACTTTTACTTTCCAGCTGGCAGAATGAATCCACTTTCCCCCTTCCGCAGCTTATGTAACCCCAAATATTTCCCCGACGCAAGCCTTATTTTGTATACAGGGTGCTCCCCTTTATATTTTTTTGTGATCATGATTTAACCTTTCTCTTTCTTTTATTATTAGAAAATTGGCTGATTTCCAGAAGGTCGCCATTAAGAAGACTTCGCTTTCTCCACGTCATCTGGCAGAGTCTAGCTCAAGATTGACCGTTTTATTATCATTATTTTCTTTTTGGTACATCCATTTTTTATATGTGTGACGTATTGACGTGCAGTAGAGGTAGGATCCGCCTTTATTTCACGGCTGTACTGATCCTTTATATAATTTCAATTTTTGTTGTTTTAATTTCATTTTAAAGTCTTTTTTTTCTTTCGTACCAAAAAAGAAAAAATTTTCCTCACCAGTGAACATCTTCGTGAATACGTGTGTATGAAAATATATGTGTGTTTGAGAAAAGAGACTTGCGTTTCGTCAAGCCTTTTATGGAAGTTATGACGTTCAAAGAACTTTTAATTAAGCTGCGTCTTATGAATAAGAGAAATGTGAGAACATTTTATTATGTCTTAATTTTTCATGTGTGTATCTGGTGTACATGATGTAATCTTCTTTCCTTCACCCTGTTCAAATGTATCTAATCGAAGAATGTTATTTTATATAATTTTGTTATGAAAAAGAAAAAATTCTTTTATGCCTTTGTTATGTAAAAGAATTTTTTTTGGAGAAAGCGGTGGAATTTGAACCACTTTTCAGAATTTATTGTAATTATTATTATTATCATCATGATTATTATTATTATTATTGTCATGTGTTGTGACATCTCTATATTACGCCTCGAGAGTTTAAAAGTGCGCAGTTTGTCTGTATGTATCTCTCTGTCTAACGTTGTGCAACCCCTGGCTACATACTGCCTTGTTCTCTCGTATTGGCTAGTGTTGTTGCTACCTTGCATTTTGTTGTGCAATTCGTTCTGCCATTGGCTCTGACAATATTTGACGCGAGTTTGGGGCCACTCCCAAACTACGCATTTGATTTTTCTGAGAGGCTTCTCTCCCCTCTGGGGGGACAGAAGCTAAGTCAGTCTTAGACGCGCCGAGATGTAAGGCGAACGTGTGTATTCGGGCAGAGGCCCACCCTCATGGCGCAGCGGAATGTGAGTACGGCTCAATGTATTTCTATCTAACGCAATGTAATTGTTTTTGTTAAACGTTCCTTCTTTTGCTTAATTCTCTTTCCTTTTCAAGATGTTATTGTTAGTATTTTAATCCTTGAACCAGATCTCCGGGACCTTGCGTAATGTCATACGGCGGAGTTCTTTTTGTTGCTTTTGTTATGTGCCCTTCTCACAGTTTTATTATTTTGGTTAATACCTGTAAGATTCGAAAGTATTGCGTTTCTGCGTCTTGGCTTATATATATTTCCTGTCGGGCCTTAGTGCTCGTCTTTTGCGTCGGTGTCTCTTTGTACCACAAATGTTTCATTTGATTGGTAGCAATTGGACCTTTGTTTGTGGACAGTATGTGTGAGGTAACGGGACTGATGTCCAACGTCCCACTAATACGTGTCCCTTTTGTTTATAGAATATATGTGACGGTGGTTAACTGGGATTTTCTCCAGCTCCGATGTCATATTATTCTTTTTTTTATATGTCGCGTTGGTGCGGCATTATGTTGGAATATAAGCCTATTTTATTATAGCGTGCTTTCGATTTTTACCGGTCTCTTTCGTCCCAAGTCAATTGTAATGTAATGTATCTCCGTATATCTCATTTTCCTTTTGTTTTGTTTTTCTCTTTCGATTTTCGCCGTATTACATAACTTAATTATAATTCCCCTTGTCTTCTCCTTCCTCCTATCTCCGTGAGATCTCTCTCCCCTTTGTTTTACTCCCCTCACTCCTCCCCCTTCCCTCCGGTATGTTTACATAACATCATGAAAAGCTTCGCGTCTTAGCAGTTCGAAGTTTGACTTTTTGCAAGTTTGTCGTTTCTCTCTAACTTTTGTAAGTTTCGTTTTATTTTCTTTCAAGTTTGTATCTTTTCGTTAGATTCATGTTGTTGAGCGGTACTCAGGTTCTGTCGTGCTTTTCAGTTTTTTTTAAGTTTTTGAATTCTTTATTCTTGGTATTGGGTTTCTTTTGTATTACTGATCTTGTCATAGCTTGCCTTTTTCTTTGTTTTAAATAATATGTTTATTTCGTGTACACGCTCTTTCTTTTATCCTTAATACATTTTTATATTTTAAGTAATATAGCTCCCTTGTCTTTTCATTTCTTACATTTAAGTTCCCCTTCCTTATCCTTATCCTTATCTCGATTTCGTCAATCTTGTCTTTGTGACGTAACAAAGGCACGATTAACACGGCTCTGGGATTTCTTTAATTAATTTTATGGGAATCTCATTTTTGCACTTTTGATTGTTGCATTAAGCAATTATTTGTTTGCATTTGGTTTTTTGGAAATCATCTTTTGCTCGCTCCGAAAACCTTGGGCCCAGCACCGGGTCGAGCAAGACGTCTTTTCCCCTGTCCATTTTGCGACCTTGTTGATTTTATTCTTCCACTGCTACTCTGACGCGCATTATTATTATTATTAACAGACCTTTATCGGCGCAATGGGGCCGTAGACCTCAGAGGTACCGCATTAAAAAAAAAAAAAAAAAAAAAAACCATTGCGCCGATAAAGGTCTGTTAATAATAATAATAATGCGCGTCAGAGTAGCAGTGGAAGAATAAAATCAACAAGGTCGCAAAATGGACAGGGGAAAAGACGTCTTGCTCGACCCGGTGCTGGGCCCAAGGTTTTCGGAGCGAGCAAAAGATGATTTCCAAAAAACCAAATGCAAACAAATAATTGCTTAATGCAACAATCAAAAGTGCAAAAATGAGATTCCCATAAAATTAATTAAAGAAATCCCAGAGCCGTGTTAATCGTGCCTTTGTTACGTCACAAAGACAAGATTGACGAAATCGAGATAAGGATAAGGATAAGGAAGGGGAACTTAAATGTAAGAAATGAAAAGACAAGGGAGCTATATTACTTAAAATATAAAAATGTATTAAGGATAAAAGAAAGAGCGTGTACACGAAATAAACATATTATTTAAAACAAAGAAAAAGGCAAGCTATGACAAGATCAGTAATACAAAAGAAACCCAATACCAAGAATAAAGAATTCAAAAACTTAAAAAAAACTGAAAAGCTCGACAGAACCTGAGTACCGCTCAACAACATGAATCTAACGAAAAGATACAAACTTGAAAGAAAATAAAACGAAACTTACAAAAGTTAGAGAGAAACGACAAACTTGCAAAAAGTCAAACTTCGAACTGCTAAGACGCGAAGCTTTTCATGATGTTATGTAAACATACCGGAGGGAAGGGGGAGGAGTGAGGGGAGTAAAACAAAGGGGAGAGAGATCTCACGGAGATAGGAGGAAGGAGAAGACAAGGGGAATTATAATTAAGTTATGTAATACGGCGAAAATCGAAAGAGAAAAACAAAACAAAAGGAAAATGAGATATACGGAGATACATTACATTACAATTGACTTGGGACGAAAGAGACCGGTAAAAATCGAAAGCACGCTATAATAAAATAGGCTTATATTCCAACATAATGCCGCACCAACGCGACATATAAAAAAAAGAATAATATGACATCGGAGCTGGAGAAAATCCCAGTTAACCACCGTCACATATATTCTATAAACAAAAGGGACACGTATTAGTGGGACGTTGGACATCAGTCCCGTTACCTCACACATACTGTCCACAAACAAAGGTCCAATTGCTACCAATCAAATGAAACATTTGTGGTACAAAGAGACACCGACGCAAAAGACGAGCACTAAGGCCCGACAGGAAATATATATAAGCCAAGACGCAGAAACGCAATACTTTCGAATCTTACAGGTATTAACCAAAATAATAAAACTGTGAGAAGGGCACATAACAAAAGCAACAAAAAGAACTCCGCCGTATGACATTACGCAAGGTCCCGGAGATCTGGTTCAAGGATTAAAATACTAACAATAACATCTTGAAAAGGAAAGAGAATTAAGCAAAAGAAGGAACGTTTAACAAAAACAATTACATTGCGTTAGATAGAAATACATTGAGCCGTACTCACATTCCGCTGCGCCATGAGGGTGGGCCTCTGCCCGAATACACACGTTCGCCTTACATCTCGGCGCGTCTAAGACTGACTTAGCTTCTGTCCCCCCAGAGGGGAGAGAAGCCTCTCAGAAAAATCAAATGCGTAGTTTGGGAGTGGCCCCAAACTCGCGTCAAATATTGTCAGAGCCAATGGCAGAACGAATTGCACAACAAAATGCAAGGTAGCAACAACACTAGCCAATACGAGAGAACAAGGCAGTATGTAGCCAGGGGTTGCACAACGTTAGACAGAGAGATACATACAGACAAACTGCGCACTTTTAAACTCTCGAGGCGTAATATAGAGATGTCACAACACATGACAATAATAATAATAATAATCATGATGATAATAATAATAATTACAATAAATTCTGAAAAGTGGTTCAAGGCCGAATGGCTGCATTACAATTGTCAAATACACAATATCCACCACTCATTATTCATAGAATCAATAAAATACCATTTCTCACGCCACCCAATCACCTCACTAACACAACAGCCAATCACAGCGCTCCATTCCCGCCAAACCTCACTCAATGTAGCTAGTATCGAAAGCAGAGCTTACTACTAGCTTTTAACCTTACACACACTACAATTATGAACCTGGTAAGGGCCCCAAGGATAAATGACCGACAATTACTCTACACCTGGTACAACTATGGGAATACTTTTAGCCAAATAACACCGTTTGAGCTTCACATGGCAACTTCTCCTCGCTTCTCGCGACCAGCCTGAGATGCTGCTGCAGCACTCTTATACCAGATGGTTAGCTAAATTGGCGGTCAAATTCTAGACTCATTTGCCCAAGAAGCTGTCTATCTAGGCCATGGCTCAGCTAACAGGAAGGTTATCTCAATTTCATGTATACGCCTTCAAAAAATTACACCATTCAACGCCCATTGTAAAAAATATAAATTCCAAGCAGTGAGCTTGTATATACGTCACTCAAAAATCACTATTAAATTAACAATTTCACACACAATTTAACAAATTACGGGGCAAAATGAGACCAGACCCCATTTATCAGACGCCATAAACAACGTCCTTGCCTGTGATTACCCCCCCCCCCCAATGTTGTTTAATTTACTGACAGTAGTACACACACTCGTTCGCTCACCATGGCCGACGCAGCAGCTCAGGCCCATCCACAACCCTCCGAGATGGTAGGCAGCGTCATGAAGAGTGGGTCATCTCTACAGGATATCAAGAAATATATCCCGGTCAACTACAAGGTGGACTCTGAGAAGCTCGCCCCTTTCTTCAAGAAGTACCTGAAAGCTGCTGTTCTTCCGGAGAACTGGTGCCCCTAAGGATAAGAAGCCTCCCCAAGGCCAAGAAGTTCGGGGCGAATGCAGCCGCCAAGAAGGCTATCTCCAAGAAACCCGCCGAGAAGAAGAAGCGTGCTACACCTGTCCCTAAGCCAAAGAAATCTCCTTCCAAGGCTAAGAAACCTAAGCCTATGAACGCTGCCTAGCCCAAGATTTCGCCCAAAAAGGTAGCTCCAAAGAAGAAATGAGAGGTTTGTCGGTTTTTACCAATCCTCTCTCACCCACTTCTTGCCCAAATGGCCCTATTCAAGTTCATCAATCATATCCTAAGAGAGCATGAGACGAATACAGGTTCTTTCCTTTTCCAAAATCAAATCCAGCCAGTGGAATGGAATGCTCTGTGGGGGAGAATAGGTCAGTAATACGAAGGATACATAGACTCTCTCTCGAAGCTTATGTGTTCTCCTCTTGTGTGTAGGTGATTTGTCCTTATGTTATGGGCTTGCTGTCGTTCGTGTTCATCCCTGGGCATTGTGATGAAATGCAACGTATATAGAGTGTGTTTAATGGGAAGGGGTCGTTTGCCTGTCATGTGTGGGACTGGATTGCATGTGTGATAGCCTTTTATAATGGCATGAGAGAATGTAGGGGGTTGTAAGATTGTAATGGATTTCTCTGTTTGTCTAGTATGACCCCGGTGCTCTTTGTTCAGAGTTGAATCCCTGATTAATGTTGTATGTCGGCGTATGTAATTGTGTGTGAAGGGGTTGTGAATGATATTTAAGGGGTTGTTTTTGATTCTTGTCCGGGTGTGCTTTGGCAAGAAGGGACTGGGGAGGGGGCTATATCCGGGATACTACTGAACATAGTGCAGGTGCTATTCCACCAGTGTTTTGGACCTAGCGGCTGTGTGTTCTTTTCGCGAGGGGTATGCGGGGTTTGTGTTGATGTTTTGAAGGACATATGGGTAGGCAGGGTGAGTGTAGTGTGTGAAGGGGCTGGCGGAATGTTTTGGACAGTGTTTTGGTTCTGGGGGGTTTGTTTTTGGCATGTGAGAGGTATTCGAGTTTTATCTGTGGTTTAACCCCTGCGACTCGGCCAGTGTTATGAAGAGTGATTTCAACATACGTTGGGAACTCCCTTGGGGTGTCCTCGTGGGGGCGCTTCCCAGAGGAAAACGATGCTTCCGATTCGTTAAGGATTTGCGCGTAGCGCCTGGAAGCAAAGTCACAGGGAAAGTCATGATGAAAGTATCAGCATGGTCAGCGCGCGAGTGGTGACCGTGCATGTTGAATGCTGACTAGGATATCAAACAGTTGGACGCAAGGTCGTGTGGATTGAGAAGGCGAGAGGATGAACTGTTGGCTGACCTTAACATGCGAAATAAGTGAATAAGAACCCATGGTCTAGAGGTATTAAACTGTTAATTTGCAGTCGAGTAACAGGTCTGTGGTGAGGGGTTTGAGGGAATAAGGATAGCTAAAGCACACCTTTGAGGTCAGGTCTTGAAGTCTAGAAGAACTGCTGTTGGGCCCCCCTTTGGACTTCCGTCCCGCGTCGGAGCGTGCCCGCCGTCACTCTAGCCTTTGGTCCGTCCAACTGGGTCTGTCCTCGCCTCGTGAGATCCTTCCTTATTTATTGGGAGTTGCTTTGTGGGACATGGGTCGATAGCGGTATTTCCAATGTTGCGTATAATTGTTTGCAGTAGTGTTGGAAGCTTGCACCTTCAGTGTTATGATCGTGAGGCAATGTTGCTTCACATGTAAGCAGTGACTGCCTGGAAAGTTTATTATTATGGGATTGGGGTAAATTGGAGTTAAGGCCTAATTGAAAGTTGGTCCGTAACAATATCCTTACGTAAACCGCGCCATTCATAACTGGAACTCTCTACCTGCTGCAATCTTTGGGCCTTCATCCAAACATAAAGGTGTGTTTAACCCATTGAATGCTACGCCCGACTAGAGACGGTGCATTAGAACTTTTATTTGTTCATATTCTCCATTCGCTCTTAGGTTCCAAGTCGATCCCTGACTTGTTCTGACATCTGTTGGGCTTAATGCAATACTTCTTGAAATTGTATTTTTTTCTTCCAGAGGAAATTAAGACATCACTTTGAGACAATTATTGTACTTTTGTCCCTTTGCCTGGTTCGAAGATGTTGGGTATATGGAGTTTAATTTGTCTAATTTGTTTAATTTGACTTCGCAAAATCTTATGATTCCATCGACCGTCAGACACTCTTCTCAATACTCTATGAACGAGGTGTGGATCATAACACACGCACTCTCATCAAACAGACCCTCAGTGATACAGCCTCTAAGGTGAAGTTCAGAGGAGAACTATCTCGGAGTTTCGAGATCAAAACCGGAGTACGACATGGTGATGGCCTCTCGCTCATTCTGTTTAATCTGGTGCTTGAAAAAGTCATTAAGACCTGGAAATGCACATTGAGGAATATAGGAATCAAACCAGTTGCCATTGGAGCTGGGACCCGAAGGATCGAGATCAGGTGCCTTGCCTCCGCAGATGACTTTGCAATCTTAGCCAACAACACTAAGGATGCTGGCATAGCTCTCTCAAGCCCTGCACGAGATCGCGGTAAAGTCTGGATTACAGATATCTTACTTTGACGACCATACAAGGAACGATTGGAATAGCCAATCGCTTTCGTTATCTTGGTGAATGGGTCCACCCCAATGGTAGAGATGGCACCTCCATGTTACATGGCGTAACAAACTCAATGAAGCATACCAACTATCCCACGATTTGTACAACAAGAAATGCATTTCGAGGAATGCTAAGATCTGTCACTACAGAACTGCTGTCAGACCACAGTTTCTGTACGCCACAGAGACCCTTTTGATGAACAGAAAATGCACCATGGATGACTTGGAGAAAGCCGAAAGACGTATTCTCAGGAAAATTCATGGCCCGAGATTGCTGCCAGATGGAACCTACCGTTTGAAATCTAATTCTGACCTGTATCAACAGGTAGGATCAGCCAATAACAGTATACAACGTAGGAGGCTAAAGTTCTATGGGCACCTACAACGAATGAATAGCAACAGGCTTACCAAGAAGACCTTCACCTTGGTTAAAAGCTACAAGACTGGAAGATAATGGCTTAATGAAGTACTAAAGGACTTGGATTCGGTTGTAATTGCTGACCTTGATGTAGAAGATCGTTCTAAATTTTGTGCTATGGTAGATTCTTGGACCCCACCACCTAGAGTCCCTAAATGTTAGAAGCCCCTTTCGCATGAGTGAAAGGACACATTTTCAGCAGAGTTCAAGAGATATTGGGAACGGAAAAGAGCATCGAAGATCAACTGGTCATAAGCGCTCCGTAGTGGGCTTAAATCAATAATAATAATTAACATAGACATAAGACCTTGAATATGGTTTTTGAATAATAAAGACCCAAAAGTGAAGACATTTTAAAACCCCGCTGATAAGTTAAAACTACGGCTTCTACAATTTCGTTTGCATGCGAATGAAAACTATCTGCACTGTCGTTGCAAACAGCTAACTCAGCACTTACAAGGCTCATTAAAGGCTGACGATTTGTGTAAATACTCTAGGTTATTTGTTATTTAATTGTTATGTATAATCGTTTACTTGCTTTGTGTACCGACATTGGCCACCGGGTGAGACACCCCCATTTGGAAATAAAAGAATGAATGGAGGAGAAGGAGGGTCACTGACGCACTCACGTGCAATACTGTCACATTCCTCCCCTCTCGCTCCTGCTGCGGCATATGGACTCTCTCCGTTCACATGTGCCATCAGGTAATAATTGCGTTATTCTCGAATCCTGAGGCGCAGAGGTTATACCAATCAATTTCTATCAGCAGAGCAATAAACTGGCCTTCTTTTCATAATAATAACATGATTTGTGTTAGGTGACGAATGACAGCGATCCCTCTCCGTAAATCGGGGTAATATAACGAGATGTATGAATACGGGCAAGAGGACAGCAGGAATCGTAAGCGCCACTATTAATTCGGTATGGGTACGGAACCCGTATTTTTTGAACTTGAATTATTGTCACAAGGCGAGATTCGAACTGCAATTTACATGGTATTTTACGTATCAATCTAAACAGAAATTTTGCTACCAGCTATACAGCATTTAAGAAACCTACTCAACATGAAAGACGTAGGAAACAAATTTGAAAAGAGAGGCAGATAAATATTACGGAGTAATAATGAATTGTATAAACACAGCTAATATTGGAAACGATAGAAATGTAGTCGCGAGCTGAGAGTGTCACAAAAAACTGGTTTATAAGAGAGTTCCAAACGGCAAAGAAAATCCCACCGATATAAAATAGATATAACTTATATGCAGAGGGGTTCACAAGCCCCTTATTTTTTAGTTTTATGAAACCCAACTAACATTGCAATTCTCCCGATGGTCGATATTGCTCTTCGGTCTGCCAGTGTGATAGCAATGCAATTGAGCCATAGATCTAGCAACAACAACAACAAAAACGACCCTGGAGATTTCCGCACCACATACTAAGGTCCATTCTACTAACATGAGATTTATTGCTCCTTGAAAGAACACACATACAAGTCATATCTTCGAATTAATAGTTATGCTCCGTGATCTTTAATGGTAGAAAGTTAAATCAACATCATAAACCATGAATGAAGACTTTGACATGGATAATAACGTTTGATTTGGGATTGCCACTGTAACTAGTGCACGTGCAGCGCGTGGTTTTCACGTTGCAGTTGTGGCTGAATGGGTAAAGTTCCTGGCTGACACGGTGGGTGAGAACGAGTAGAATGGCACTTCGAATCCGGATCTAGGCATACTTTTTGAACGACAGCCGGTGCTCTATTTTACTGGGGATGTGATATTGAGCCAAACCTACTAAGTCACATTGCCACATTTAATAACATACGATCTATTCCTGTGAATATTACGTTGAATTTTGCAGATTTATGATGAGAATACGATCGATTCAGCAGGCAGAAAGTTAAACAAGATGTTCAGTAAAGAACATATAGCCTACTTTCTCCTAAATGTATGAGTATAGTTATAACTCGTTGTTATTATCAAAGAGTATAATAGAACTATTCTTTGTTGAAGACCTTAGAAACGATTTACCTCTACCAAACGCCACAACCTAGATAAAAACTGCTACCATCATTGAAGAAAGAAAGATAAGAAGTATATCAAGAATGTTATGGATCTGGAGACATAATCGACCGGACTGGCTGCGTGGCTCAGCGGTAACGTTCTCGCTTGCTGGGCCCTAGGTTGCAGGTTCGTATCCTGGCGCAGTCAGCTGGCATTTGAGGGTGCACAAATGCGAGGGAGCCGTGTCAGTACATTTACTGGCACGTTAAAGATCCCCTTCGGGCCAAAATTCCGGCACCCCGGTGTTTCTAAAAGCAGCAGTAGTTAAAAGGGATGTAAAACCAATAACATTATTATTATTATTATTATTATTATTATTACATATACGACCTGCCGTGGGCAACATCCAACTTTGAGTTGAGGCATGTCTTTACACGTCTGGTTGTGCATGGCTTTCACAACCCTAATTGAATTAACAAATCTTTCCGTGACCCTACAGAGACGTGTGTATACAAACTATGTGGATATTTTCGATTGCTATTTGCCTGAAATAAAAGTAGTAATTAATAACCTGAACTAACACCAACGGCTTGAATTCAGTTACTATGTGAATTCGTTTTGTTCTTTACTTCAAATAACATTTTCAAGTAACGCAAAATAGGCTGTTACAAACCCTTTAAAATAAAAAGTAAAAATGTATCGTAGTATCATCTTGTCATTCTTCAAATTCGATGCGCATAGAATGCCAATGGTATAGTAATCAAGGGAGCCCCACCTAGACTAGTCGTGACATCTAGTGGTGAAATATCGAACAATATAATCCTAACAGAGCGAGTGCATTCTAGCGACCAGAAGAAGAAACTTTTCAATAAAATCTGGAAGTTAATAAGTAGGTCGGCGTGCAGTTACCTTTTTAGCAGCTAGATGTCTCGAGTAAATCTGCTGGCGAATTATGTTTTAATTAAATATATATTTTACACCATAATATGCACAATATAACGCTTAATTTTAAAACATCTGAGTCATTACAAAACAATAAACATATAACATTTCAAGCAAAAAACCTAGCTCTGATCGGGTTTGAACCACAGACATTTGAGCGATAGGCTAACGCTCTACCACTGAGCTAATTGTGTCAACGAATATCGTTCTATATAAAATGACTTACATAGAACTTGTTAGCAAATAATGATTTATACTAAACGATTTCATCACTGGAGTATATTATTTATATATAAAGCATTTCATACAAAGTTTATTTATTTTGTATCAGTACGCTATATTGCATGCAATACTCAAATTAGTGAAATATAAGTCAGGCACAAGATATCCGCTGCCATCTTGTCTTATTACTGAATCAGCTCAGCTTTGTAAAATCACGTCTGCACTATAGTATTACAAAATAAACATTTAATTTCGAACGTGCCTCTTCCTTTAGAACAGTTAAAACGATTCTCGGCTCGATAATCGGAACTGGTGGGTCCCATGATATGGATTATAAAGTTTGCATAATTCGCACGGCCGCCATCCTGAAATGGTATGGCGGACGACCTTGTAGTTTGGTCACAAGACGCATCCTATACGAAGGTATGTTGTTACCAAATTTGGTAGAGATCGGATGATTTGGTTAGTCGTTATTTGATTTTACGTTTTGAACGTTTGAGTGGCCGCCATTTAGTTTTAGTACAGATGGCGGCGATATAAAACATGACACTGAGGTGTCCTTTGCTAGTGCTACCTTTGTACCAAATTTCGTTCAATTCGCATTCACCGTGTTCGAATTGATAGGGGGGGACAGACATTCAGAGTACACACACTCACACACACACAGACACACACACACACACAGACTCACACACACACATACACACACACACACACAGACAGACACACTCTTTTCGCCCTGTGTTGATCTCATAACTCTACTTTCATTTTTTGCAAAAATCAAAAGTAGGCTAAAATCTGACATGGATATTAACATAACATATCGCTCCAGAAGTCCGGGTTCGATTCCCGGCTCTGACAAGAAATTTCTCGCTGCTCGGAATGGTGGAACGGGGTACACTAAGCCTCGTAGGCCTAAACTGAGCAGAGGTGGGTTCGATTCCCACCTTAGTCAGCCTGGAAGTGGTTTTCTGTGGTTTCCCACTTCTACACCAGACAAATGCCGGGATGGTTTATAACATGCCTCTTTCCAAATCCTCATCTTAATTCATTTCATTTCATATTTATCTATCAGTGGCTTACACTATATTTACAGTACACTGAAGGGAGTCTCTGAAAAGAGCAAAGCCCCACTTTGCATTCGGAATTACTAATTAGACACATTAATACAGAAACCGCTATAATACAGGTTATCAAAGAACTTCTACACAACCAGACCCAACTACACGGGGCTAAATGACCGCGATGTTCTAGCCCCTCAAATGAAACAAAAACAACAATATTTCAAAGGAGATTCTGATTGCCAGTATACGAGTTCCCTTGGTATTATCTTGTTATTAAATTCCAACAGAAAGAAGAGAACGCTATTTGAGGTGTTCATATTAAGATGTTTCGTGTAATACCAGATTCAAACACTACGTAACGTTCATGGAATCCAACCTGAAAATTCATCTACTCGCTATATTACTAGTGCCCCATCCTCAATAATTATGGTAACTGTGACATCTTGTATCATTCCTGACGTAAGACATTGGTAAATCGGTCGACACAGACGATAACACGTATCGAAAACAAATTATTACCTCTCCCCCTAACAGGTATCGAACCCCAAGTATTTCCATCCGCTGTCCAACGCGTTACCAATTCAGTCACGGATGCTTACACACTACGCAAAGATAGAAAGTGACAACTTTTTGCGCTGGACACTTCACTTTTTAAAATCTAAAACGTTCTTATGGGTTCGAATCCTTTCCTTAGTCATCAGGCATATGTTCTTTTCTCTTGTTGTGATGGCATTAAAATGTGCAGCCACCGCCAGCTCGATCGCATGCGCTATTCACCTGGGCATCATCAGTAGCGGAAACAACATTTTGCGATGGAGTAATGAGAATTGCGAACCCTGTGATATTCTCGCGGCATATTATATGGAGTAGAAGACGGATGCCACGGAAAAACACTTCCAGGACGTTTTAAGTTGGTCTCGAGTAGATGGTAAATATTTGAAAATCAATTGCACAAGCATATTAACACACTTCATTTTGTTTGTATAAAAATAATCCAACCTGAAAATTAATTCAGCAGGCTCATTCAGTTGTTAGCTTCTTTTCTACTGCGTCAGTTTCTCTGAGCGTATATTTAGTGAGGAAAGTCATGTTACCAGTCTAATGAACTCTATACTACGGTATTTTTGATAAGTGGATCAATTAATACTATTTTATATTTGCAAAACGTAAGAATACAGGCTGTGTTTTATCTTGGGGTTACAGAGGGCTTTGACATGACACAGCGTAAGTATGAGGAATGGTTTACAACCCGGTGTTAGAGAGGGCTTAGACTTAACACGTGCGGCGGCCTGAGTGAGTCTCAGTTTTCCTTTAAACCGAGGTGGTTAACATTTCGAACACTTCCTACACTGAAAATACAAAGTAACTTGCATTTGTTCTACAGATCGTTATGTCGTCGTACCATCAGGTAAAAAAGTTCCTTTTCAGGACCAAATAAAAAAATCACTCGTTGGAACAGGTAGATATGCACACATACTATATCGACTAAAAACGACATTAAGCAAAACAATATCTACTAGCTCGGGGTTCGAACATTCTACCTAAGAGCTTTCCTGACGTTACCTCAGCAATGCTTGATTTAGCCACCTTAGCTACTGAGTGACATGGAGTATCGCTGGCACTTATAGAATCTATTTGTAGACTCTTCCTGTACAAACGTGAGGTGATGTTATTCGGATCTGTGATCGTTTTAACCATGCAATATATTTGAGGTCATTGAAATAACACTGCTGCTAATGATTTCAACTATATTCGCGAGCATGAACCAAACGGTAAAGTTGTACTAAGACTGAGAAGGATTACGAACTAATGTATTTAGGACTTATTTTATTTAGCGTGTGGCACACAATAATAATAATAATAACAATACAGTAATAATAATAAAATGAACATACATCTCCGCCTGCAGTATCTGCTGGGTGGATTGAGTAACTCACCAGTTGCTGTTGCCCGACCCAAGCCCGAAGAAAGGAAGAGGGTTGGCTTAAACCCGTAAAACAGTAGCCAATAATTACTTAGGCCCTCTGACGATAACAACCTTAGTTGTATTCTGGGTAGAGTAAGATCTACTCCCAAATCTGAGCACATTTCTCACTGCTCTAAATGAAGCATCAAACGGAAATATTACCCGAGGTGGTAGACAATCCACCGGTTCCCAGGGAGTCGCAATCAGACAGGATTCTGGGGAGTCTGGACCCTCATGCTTGAAGGAGAAGTCGGAGTCTCTTGAACTATCTGTTACATCCAAACTCAAGTGCAATGTTGTGATCTTTTGTGCCACCTTCAACGCCAATTCACTTCTCAAAATCGGCAAACTCAAACACTTAGCAGACACCCTCACCAAACATCGGATAATAATAGCAGCGATCCAAGAAACACGCTTCACGGATCAAGATTCATTCGAAACTCAAGGTTTCCGAGTTTTCGAAAGCAAAACTGATAAGAAAATCTTCAAAGGAGCTCCTCATCTTGGCACTGGTTTCGTTGTTAGTATCAAAATCTTCCGATCAATTATCAGCTCCAACCCCATAGCCAATAGGCTATCCACTCGTTGTGTCAAATGTGCCAATACTGTCTACACATTTGTGAATGTTCACGCACCCATCAACCAAGACAACAAATGGAAACCGGAGACTGTGGAAATCTTATGGGAAACATTGGATGAAATCCTATTTAAATTCCTAAATCACATGCCACAGTTCTCCTGGGCGACTTCAATGCTCAAATTGATAAAAAAAGAAAATACAGGCATGTCGTTGGTGATTATCGAGCACACGCCAGAACCAACTGGAATTGAGAACGTTTAATTGAACTCTGTGGGAATAACAAACTAGAGCTAAAATCCACGTTTTTCAAACATCTTCCATGGAAGCAAATGACATGGACACCTTCCGACACTTAACTTGGAGAATTTCAACTTGACCATGTAGCCATTTCTGTCGGATCTTCAAAAGAAATACAGAATGTCGAAGTCCTTCGCGGCGCCAATCTACTGTAGACTCGGGTCATTGCATGTCTAATATCAAGTTTAAATTCATTCCGAAAAACACACGGAAAAGTTGCAAACACAGAATTATTCGACCCGACACAGAGAAACTCAAATTACTTCAGAATTATTTCTCAGAAAAAATTCCCACTCTAATCTCGCCAGACCTTAAACGACTGGAGTGTTCCATGGCAAAAACAGCCCTCTAAATTGCACCTCAAACATGGAAACCTTTACACCCCTGGTGGAACTTACAATGTGATGAAGCCCTGAATGACAGAAAACGAGCTTGGCTTCTCTGGAAATATCACAAGACAGAGAATAAATATGAATACTTCGTTGAAACGAGAAAGAGGAATTCTTGAGTTATTCGGAACGCAAGAAGACAATTCCACACAAAATGAACTGACCAACATCCAGTTGAATTTCCAGAAGCATAAATCCAGAAATGTCTACCAAACGTTCAAGAGGAATCTGACAAAATACAATCCTCCTAATGTGTGCTTCCGTGACCCGATCAACAACCAGATCGCTCACAGTGACAAGGGTAACTGTCAAATTTCAGCTACATATTTTAAAAACCTTCTCAACTTTGATCCACCGGAGTCGACTTTCACTCCAATTTCAAATGCAGTTCCAACTAATCCAGACCCTTCTCCGGCAGACATCTCAGAACTGCGAAAGATAATCACTTCACTAAAAATTAACAAATCCCCTGGCAAGGACTCGGTAATCGCAGAACACTGGAAGCTCCTGGATGATAGCACACTGGAACCTCTCTTACTAACTCTCCAACAGATTTGGAAAACTACCAAGATACCAACTAAATGGACCTCAGCTCTTATTCATGCGCTTCATAAAAAGGGGAAAAGTGAGTCGTCAATAACTATCGGGGCAATTTTCTCCTTCCAATCACCTACAAGATCCTCTCTAAAGCCTTACTTACAAGAGCTAGACTCACAAGTGGGGGAGTAGCAGGCCGGTTTTAGAAAATCGAGATCAAGTGCTGAACTGATTCAGAATCTGAAAATGACCATCGCTTATCAGAAACTGATCATGGATCACCCTACACTACCTATTCATGAAGACATCCCCTCTCTTCAAATGAACAGGCTTAAATCCAGGAAGCCACCCATTTGTCATGCCCAGAGGCTTGTAAGGAACCATTTTGATTCCAGCATGCAGTGGATTACTGAATGGACACAAAAAGCTTGTCCTGAGTCGAGCTCCTCCCTAGACCCTACAAGAACATCCACTCCAGGTTCCGATCTGCCTAGGAGGGCTTGGGCAACTCTCAATAGGATTCGGACAAACCACGGAGTATGCAATGGAACTTTGTTCAAATGGGGAAAATTTTTGTCTCCTCAGTGTGATTGTGGTGCTCCTAATCAAACCATCCAACACATTACAACTGAGTGTCCTCTGAGGGCATATGGAGGGGACAGGATCGACTTCCTGTTGGCGACACCTGACGTGGTCCAATGGATAGACTCATTAGACCCGAGACTGTAATAATAGTGCTAACAGTAAAAATAATGTACAGTAGATTTTAAAGTGATTTTCTTTGTAACTTACTCTGAAATCTTGTATTGCCAAACGATAAATAAATAGTAAATCAGAAACTGAGATCTGGACCATTCGCCATCGTCTTCGTAGACTTTCAGAAAGCTGGCGACTCCATTGACCGAGCAACTCTTCTCCAAGTGCTCCATGAATTTGGTCATGACAATAAGACTCGATTGATGATCCAGAGTACGCTTTCTGATTTAACTTCCAAAGTTAAGTTCAGATCCGAGATTTCTGAATCCTTCATAATTCAATCAGGTGTACGACAGGGTGATGGATTATCACCATTGCTTTTCAACTGTGCCCTTGATAGACTCATAAGAAAATGGAGACACGTTCTTCAATCCAAAGGATTTTCTAAAGGAGTACAAATAGGCAGACCTCGAGATAATATCAATATTGATTGCCTCGCATTTGCTGGTGACCTTGCTTTGTTAGCTTCCTCTCCAGAAATAGCCATTCAACAAGTAAATTACTTACCTGATTGTGCAACCAACACTAAAACCCAATTAAATTCTAATGTAAAAGCATCTTCAGCACAGCTTCATACCGCTCACGGCCAGATCTTTAAAGTTCAAATATCATGGTGAGTGGATCGAGCCAAATAATTCAGAAAAGTTCGCCATGTCAACACGAGTCAATAAATTCGAAACAGCCTTCCGGCTCATACACCAACTGTACCATGAAAAGTCCATCTCTAGGATTGAAAAGTTGAGACATTTTCACACTGTGATTAGGCCGGAAGCACTGTATGCAGCGCAATGCCTAACAAACCACGCAGCTGGCCCGATAGAGAGACTTGACTTTAAGGAAAGAAAGATCATAAGTAAAATTCTTGGTCCTAAGTTCAAAGAGTGAGGTTACAAGCTCTGAAGTAATTCAGAAATATACTCCCACATTGAAAAAATCTCAAGTGTAATCCGAACACGGAGAATAACATTCTATGCCCACCTCCTCAATATGCCAGTCAGTAGATACTCCAACCATCTATTAACATACTTCCGAGGCTAAAAGGTGATGCCTACATGGCTGGTGGAAGTGGATAAGGACTTGTTAAAGTTCGAAATTTCTGAATCAGATATCCTGCTCAGAACCCGAATGAAACAAAAACTCCGTCAGGTTCATCAGGAGGAAGTAAAACCGAGCAAGATATATATTCACTCAGATGAATAGAAGAAATCCCTTACTGAAAAGATGTAGGCGTGGCGAGCTAACAAGAAAAAAACGATCTGAGATGTCGCGGTCCCTAGTGGCCACAACGATAAAGGAAAGAAAAAAAGGACATATAAGCACAGATATCGACCGTATTATAACCTTACGTCCAGTCCATTTATCAAGTACAGGATCGATGGTGTAGCACTAAAAAAGTTGCTAGGGTCACCTAGATACGATCTTATTATGCAATATTCCAGAATGTACCTGATGGTCTGGTTCGATGTACCACAATCACAGCAGGGGTCTGGGCGCTTCCTCCATTTGTGCAGATTGTATGCACAGTCCCCATGTCCTGTACAGATGCGGTTAATGGTCTTCCATATATGTCGCGGTTGGTCAAAGACCTTTGTTACGATAACTATGATATACGCGTTAGTTGAGATGCCTTTCACCGAACAAAATAAGGGGCTGGTGATCACTCTGTTCATTAGAATAATGTATGAAAGGGGGAAAAACAAGAATGCAAGAGATGAGATGGAAAAGCAGATTGCAGACGTCTGCAAATTGTCTGATGGTAGGAAATGTAGTTACAGCTTTTCAAAAGACTCACAATCTGATGGAAAACAGGATAGAGAATAATAGATCAAGAGACGGATAGTTCACATAGAGTATTGATATAGAGGTAAAGAGATTGAGAATCATGTTCTGGAAGAAGATGATGAAGTTCATGACGATACAAAAAGAGATTTAATACGGAGAATTAAATTTGATAGAGCACCTGGAGCCTTAAGTAGCAACGAAACATCAGGAATAGATGATATACTGACTGAGTGGCTACTTTGCATAGCTACTGAAGTTGGGCCCAAATCATTTCGTTTGGATGTAGGATTTATGAGACAGGTACACCCGATTTTAAGGATAATGTTATCATCCAATTACCAAAGAAAAGAGAAGCTGATATATGGGAGGTTTATAGTACAATCAGCGTGATCGCTGATGCTTTAAGGAACAAGACTTGAATGATTTACAAGATGGAAAGACAGAGAGAATGCGAGTTGGGTGTAGATGAACTTTGTCTGAGGAGAAACTTCGGAACTAAGGAATCCGTGGTACGTCTTAGATTGAACTTGGAAGGTAGAATAAGTAAACATAAAAGAACGTTCATGGCATTTGAATCAGTGGAAAGGCTGATAATAACGCTGATTTGAGTAAGTTGTTCGACATACTGAAAAGGATTTGAATAATGTAATCATCTGCAGTCTACACAGAAATCAGACGGCAATTATACACGCTGAACAACATATGAAAGCATCTGGTATGTATAAAGGTGTAAAGCCAGGATGCAGTTTATTACCCATAATTTTCAACCTTAACATTGAACAAACAATGAAGAAAATGAGATAAAAGATCTTGTAGGCTAAAGATATAAAAAGTAGGTTCGCTCGGCCAAGGAAGACATTTATACATAAAATAATTGCGATAATATTATAGAATTAAGCTTCTAAAGAATCAGATTCGAATTATCTGGGTAGTGGCACTCTAACGATTTGAAACTTGAACTGTCGCCGCAGCAGAAAATAAGAAAAAGATGCTCTCCGGTTAAGGAGAATG
Source organism: Meconema thalassinum (assembly GCA_946902985.2). Taxonomy (NCBI): domain Eukaryota; kingdom Metazoa; phylum Arthropoda; class Insecta; order Orthoptera; family Tettigoniidae; genus Meconema; species Meconema thalassinum. The sequence goes on along the minus strand of OX336398.1, from coordinate 186,083,129 downwards.
CTGAATATCAGATGGGTAGATAGAGTAACACATGAAGGGGAAGTAAAGAGAAATTTTTCTGAAAAGGGCCTATGTACAGAGGAATTTGGTAAGTAGGAAAAAACAAAACAATGAGCAAATATGTGATTCTTCAGATATCATTTGCTACTGAATATGCTTATTATTAGAAAATGAGTCTCCAAATGTCCCCTATGAGCTTGGTTCATTTCACATTTACTTATTTTTTTCGTTCTTTATTTTTAGGATGTTCGTTCATAAATCTTGTTTTGAGAGTAACTTCTTCGCAATTGGTACTTTAGTCAAGCTTCTCGTGGCTGTGGCTTAGCAAGTGTTTCTTCAAATACCGTCCTTGGGTATATTTGGCATCACACAGGTTACAGAAATATGGCTTCTCTCCGGTATGGATAAGAGTGTGCGACTTAAAATGTCCTTTCTCGTTAAATTTGGCATTGCACACGGCACATTCGCCTTTTGGCCACTATGGATTTGCATATGTTTATTCAAATTCCCTCTGAAAGTAAATTTGCCTTCGCACACGTTACATGTATATAGCATGATGCCACTATGGATCATCATGTGAGTTCTTAAATTTACCCTGAGTTTGAATTTGGCCTTACATACTCTACATAGATACGGCTTCTTCCCGCTATGGATTAGCATGTGTTGTTTCAAATTTCCTGCGGTTAAATTATGCTTCGCATACGCTACATGAATATGGCCTTATTCCGCTATGGATTAGCAGGTTTCTTCGAATCTCCTCTCCTATAAAATTTGGCTTCGCATACAGTACATAAATGTGGCCTCCTGCCGCTATGGATATTCACATGTTCATTCAAAATTCCTCTCCGAGTAAATTTGCCTTCACATACGCTACATGAATGTGGCCTTTTGCCGCTATGGATTCCCATGTGTTTATTCAAAGGTCCTCTCCGAGTAAATTTAGCTTCGCATACGCTACATGGATATTTTTTCAAATTTTGCTTTATACAACATTTTCCTGTAGAGGCAGTGTTAGTATAATGTCTTCCACTATTGCCAACATCATATATCTTCATTGCAGCCGTATTCAACGTATCTGGACATATCTGCCTGAAATAGTCAGTACTAACAGTTTGAAGTATGGCACATTATTATAGAAAGTGAAATAATTCCAAAGTAGTGAAATTATTATTGGGGCACTATCATTAATATCGCTACCAGGAACTAAGTCTTTAAGATTTATCGGGATCTGATTCCGTTTTCATTGCTCAATAATATGCACTTCATATAGACTGAATGTTTTGCAACTGATTTCGTGTTTGACAGAAAATATAGTGTGTCTTGGAGGAAATTTTGGAGTCATAGCTCTGTGAGCACGAGTGAGTAGGGATTGTTTCTTACACCAACTTGCGAATGCTCCTATTTTCCCTTTCCTGCAGAAGGAATTAACCACTTACAGCTCTCTCTTTTCTTTTTATTCCATGAAAACCACCAACAGAGATTTCTGTGTGTTTTCGCTCTCTCCTTGTTCTTTTGCTCATGCTCGTCTTTAGTGTGTTTTAGTGAACAAGATTCATTACCCTCCTTTCAACAAAATCATCGAACTTCTGCTTAATGTGCCCTCACGCGGCACTTAGCTGAACTCTCTTTTCTCCTGCGGTCAACGTGAGATTTACTTGTCACCGACTGCTTATGACGCTTGGAATTTCAACTCGGCCTCTACAGATTGCAACCTACACACTTCTACATTATTTGGACTCTGCTTCAAGAAAACAAATTTGTGTCCTTCAGAGATTTATGTTTTCTAAGTTTGAGACCCTGATGTCCTCCTTCCATCTTCCTCATTTCTACCCCTCCATCGCCTCGCTAGTCAGGAGCCTTCTCCCTTGTCACTCTTCTAAGCGCAGCCGGCTTGATCTATCTACAAGGGACTGCCGTTACTCGTCCGATATTTTGTGAAAGGCATGTGGTGATATTTGCTCTATCAGCAACGCCAGTCAGCCAACCAACATGCAAAGATAAGTTACTCACAATTTTAACCTTGGCGTCTTTAAAAGCTAGAGTAGTTAAAAAGGACGAAAAACCAGTAATATTATTATTATTATTACTATTTTAACCTAGTTATGGAGCTCTTATAATACTTGCAAGTAATCAAATCTGCTACATTTTTTATCTTGCAAGCAAGGTATCATTTACTTGATATCAAACATCAATTTCACCACCGAATGAATCTATGCTAATTGTAAAAGTACAACTATTGGCTAGTTACAACGGAGGATTTACTCTCTTTTTATGTATAATCTGTCATTTTTGAAAACCTTTGTCTGGAGCGTGGCACTATATAGAAGTGAAACTTGGACTATTAGTGCAGAAGAAAAGATGAGAATTGAAGCGTTTGAAATGTGGTGTTACAGGAGAGTGATGAAGTTTAGATGGGTAGATAGGGTAACAAATTAAGAGGTAATAAGACGAGTGGGAGAGGAGAGAAAAATCTGGCGACTGCAAATGAAGAGATGAGATAGGTTAGTTGGACACTTACTAAGACACTAATGGATAGCAAGCTTAAATATGGAAGGAAGAGTTGAAGACAAGATCAGTAGGGGTAGACAAAGGTTTGAATACGTCAAACAGATTGCCTCGGATGAAGGGTGTGGTGGCTTTGTAGAGATGAAACGACTAACTCAGGACACAGAAGCATGGAGAGCTGCATCTAACCAGTCAAAGGACTGAAGAATAAAACAACATACAACAGCAATCTGTCATAGTCAATAACTTGACACATCGTGGAAATTTTGTAACTTCGTAACTAACTGTCTAATTGGTCAACTCTGCTCATATCACGAGACTCTCAAACTCAAGCAATTACAACAATGTTCAAGATTGAAATAGCTTTGAAACTATGCAAATTCTCACCCAGAAATAATTCACCATGTTAATCAGAAGAATTGTTTAAAGAGAAATTCTATCCACAACTTCAAAACTAAAAACTGCATCGCGCCAAGAAATAATCTGAGTATCCGTACACAAACAGAAACCCTAATTTCCTTTCCTTTTCACCCTCTACTAAGAGATTTAAATTGAGTATATTAAAAATAATCTTAGTAGTTTTTATTTTGGTAAATCTGTGGTTCTATCCAAGTGATGACCTCCCATTTTTGAATTTGCGAATACGAAGGATCGCGTTTTTTGGACACTTATCCCACTTGCCAAATACTAGACTCCTGAAACAACTTTTTGACTTCTTTTGGAACAGTAAAACAAAAATCACATGGTGTAAAGAAATATAAAAGGATTTAGACGAATTGAAAATAACTCAACATCAAATTGAACATAGAGAGGAGAAACGACTTCTGAATAACAAATACACTCGACAAACATTCAAAATTTCACAGCGTAAGAAATATGTTATATCAGCAGAAGAACGAGATGCAAGATCTTCCAGAATGAAGAAGTATTGGGAAAGAAAAAAATTATCAAGGATTAAGAACTGAACTTATTATTTTAAATATAGGAAGACTTTGTATATAAGGTTTGATTTTGGTGCTCCAGTGTAGGCGTAAACAGTGTAAATAAATAAATAAATAAATAAATAAATAAATAAATAACGGTCATTTATGCATACATTCACTGGTATTTGTCAACCACGTCCTTGGGTCAAACTGATGGATAGCTTTCTCGAAGATTAAATATTTTAAATGTATTGTAACTTTTGCCGTCGAAGTACTGTTTCATACTTGTACCGCCTAGGCCCAAGCTGATATCATCCTTGTGTCGTATAGGCCCTGGTGCCAGTCTTTTTTCCATTTATAAATGGTATTTCAAGTTTTCTCGGCGATTCCTGCAGTTGCCAAGTTGTTGGGATTACCAAATTTATAACAAACTTAACCCTAATCAGTCAATCTTCATTGTGTCTAATGAGGCACATTTACTTGTGATATTCTCAATTATCTAATCTACTCTATGCAATATTTGCAATTTTTTCATAATTTTTGTTTAAGTCTGAGACCAACTACTTGCTAGCAACTGTTACAATTTGAATTGTGGCAAAATCAGCAATCAAATTGCTTTTAACTTATATCAGATTTGGGAATAATGAAGTACTTCCTGAAAACAAACTTTTGTCCGCCTGGATTTACCTGACCAAAAATCCTGTGCCCATATTCAACGTAGCAACTCAGGGATATCACCTATGTCTGTTGGTTCTTAAATACATAGGCATTCTACTGGCCAATCAAAATCAGATCCCAATATTAAATGTCGTTTGTCTGGAGAAGAAGAGGGAGACGCGGAAAAATAACTTTGTGGATGGCTGGAGAGGGAATCGAACCCACCTCTTCTCGAATTTGCATCAACAGGCATCCAGTCCTCCGACCAGAATTACAATTCATGGCAGAAATCGAATCGAATCCCAACTTCCGAAGCGACAGACAACTATGTTAACCGATACATCATGAGCTAGTCTTTGCACATTTCTCTTTCAAACATTATTCTTTGGCTGCATTGCACCTCTTGTTTCCCTCAAATTTCAGTATCCTGTATAATGCTTTCTCTCTTTCAATTCGTTCTAGACTTTTTATCCATTAACCCTAGTAAACCCTGAATGTGCACCTATTCTATCTTTGCTTACTCCCATTTTACTCAATCTTTAGTATTATATTTCAAAGTTCACATTGATTTGCATTGTAGTTCCTCCTTGTGCCATATACATCATAACAACCGGATTGTCGTCGTAGTTAATGTTGACCCCAAAGTTTGGTTTGCAATCAAAAGCCATGTTTGGAAAATCAGCTTGACCATAACGAAGTCAATTTAAGAGCTTATTATTCCTCCTGGTATCGTCGGCAAGAACGTTACGACTATAATTTTCCGTTGCTTGCAGCCTAGGAGCAGTGCGTAGATTAGATATTATTTGACTATTATTAAAAATGTCTTCACCATCTGAAGGACAAATAAATCAAGACTAAATCTGTACTGTTGCTCCCATTCAGAAGAAAGTATTAAAAACTAACCAATTACGTATCATGTCAAAGTTCTACTATTAGCACCCATACTTCACCGCCAACGTTAGTTAAACCATATCGTATAGAAGAGAAAGTGACGGGACTGGTGGAGTTTGTATGGTCCAGCCGATAGGAGGCTCTAGCGTCGGCTGGCGCAAAGTGCAGACGGTATCAATACCAGCAGTTGAATGTTACTTTTCAGTTGTCAGCTTCCTCTACGTGGTATTAGACAATATGATCCAAATAAAAAGTTATCCGCACTGAGTATACAAAGCGATGACGTCCGTTGAGTTAATTAAGAAACATCAGCTTACGTCATAGTTTCATATAATAAGGAAATAAAACAATCTGACTGGAATCAAAATGTAACTGAATGTGTAAAAATCATAAGTTGCAGACATTCAGTAAATATAATGTATACTGACCCATGTAACTTACAGCTGCACGTTGTCCGAAACTTTGGACAGCTTACACGACGATTTTGCAAACTTAGACGAAAGAAAAAGCGGCACTTCACGAAATGAAAAACGAGTTTTCCTTAGGTTCCAGTTTATTTTCCATGCAACGTCGTGAATCACACGGTCCTAATACAATATACCTACATACAAAATTTCAGTTTGAAGGTTGGGATGGATTCGAAGATATTTCAGATGGTCGCCAGGTTCGATTTTGATTTATGTACTATTACAAGAAGATTATTGTGTACCTGTGGTATTCAAACTTCAATCGCATGATTAGAACACAAGAAGTAAAAACGAGATTTTAAAATTTCGCACAGCTGCCATCTTATGGTTATGAAAACAATTGAAATAAATTAAATGCCAGTGGATCAACATTTGTATAAGCCTTTAACGTGCAAAGTTCCACTGAACTCGGTTGGTTAAATCGCGAAAAAACGTCCATTTAAATATTTATAATTCGCGTCGCCACCATGTTGGATTTGTGATCATCAGTTTACTGAAAGTCCTATAGGTGAACTTATGTTCATATCTACTATGAACATAAACAAATTCAGTTCGATTACTGTAAAAGATTCGTACATATTGAGAACTGTCCAAATATTTCAGATGCTCGCCATTTTGGATTGATATATGTATAGGCCATAGAGGTATGTATCATTAAAGGAAACATACTGCGTAGATTCATTATTTAAACTTTCACTTCGATCGCATGATGACGACACAAGATATAAAAACTTAATTTTCAAATTTCGCACAGCCGCCATCTTGAGGTTATGCAAACAATTAAACTAAATTAGATGCCAGTGCTTTACAATATGTATAATCATTTACTATACCACATTTCACTGCGCTCAGAGAGTTAAATCTCGAGAAAAGTCTATTAGAATGTTTCAACTTCGCTTGGCTGCCACGTTCGTTTTGTACTTTACAGGTTTATGAAAGTTACATAGATTAACTTGTATCAGATCCCTTTATCACCGTACAAAATTTCAGGGTGATATCTTTAAAAGTTTCGGAGATATAGAACGCCAGTGAAATATTTCGCACAGCCGCCATTTTGAGGTTATGTAAACAATTAAACTGACATAGACGCCAGTGCATTACAATGTGTATAAATATTTGCTGTACCAAGTTTCATTATGATTGGATGGTTAAATCCCGAGAAAAGTCTACTTAAATGTCTCAAATTCGCTTGACCGCCATGTTGGTTTTGTAGTTACCAGGTTTTTAAAAGTCTCATAGGTGAACTTCTAGTAGTGTCCTTTATCACCGTACACAATTCCAAGGTGATATCGGTAATAATTTCGGAGACATGGAATGCTGGTGAAATATTTTGCACAGCCGCCATGTTGGATTGGTGAGACACAATAAAATTTGAAGGCCTCGGTCGGGGTTGGCGAGAGTGGTGCTATGATCTTACCGAGTTTCATTGAAATCGCTCCAGCCGTTTAGAAGTTATTAGGGGACACACACACACCATCACACACGCACGCACACACGGACGAAAGGTCATCTCATAAGCCTATTTTTTTTCATAAAATGAAAATAGGCTAAAAACTGATGTACGCGAATGACGTGGCCATTCTATCCAAAAGCTCTGAATATTTACAAACGGCATTAGGCAACATCAGGAACTGTGAAACATACAACTAAATGGAAATAATTAGCTCGAAACCAAAGCAATGAAATTCAGGAGAGGAGGCAAACTTGCAAAGGGGTCATCCTCCAATCTACTGAAATTACGTTTTCACTTAACATACAAGAACGAACAGCAGCTGCAACAAAGGCTATATACGACATACCCAAATTACAACTCCTGTCAGTTTGAACAGCAATGGCACTATTTAAGATTGAAATCCTGCCGACGGCCAGTCATGGAATACAAGTAGTGTAAGGAAACAGGTTGCGTTAAATCTAGCTTCCTCAAAGGGGTGTTATCAATCTCAAAATTCACAAGAAATGGTTATGCCTACATCCTTGCGCAGGAAACTCTCTTCGTATTTCACATAAAACACTGCTTCAGTTTATCCGAGACACAAGCATATGCAGCCTTAATCGAAGAGAGGAGCAGCAAAGCAAGACAGTACTCGGAGGGGTAACAGAAACAGACGCAATGACAACAGACTCCTGGAGAGGACCAAACTTCCAACTCCTACACCAGGACACACGATTTGCAGTACACGGCATTCATGGAATGATTTGTACAAAAAGCGCCTACCACGATCCTAAGGACAGCTGCATCTGTAAGCTATGTAATGAACCGTGCCCCAAATATCACCTGCAGAAGTGTAAAAACAGGACCTAATTACAAATTGAACAAGCAAGGATGTAACTTACTTTTCATTATTTCCGTACACATTGTGTTTAATAATTATGATGTAAATTCTTTCAAGAGTGAACTCTGAATGAGAATGGTTAGTTTTAAGGCTGCTAAATAAAATCTTAATATCATTATCCAATTATTTCAAACAATAACACAAATAGATATGTTCAATGACAAACATAAAAAGAGGATAACTCATTCAAAGCCAACAATTTTAGTTTGCATTCCTTATTTTGTTTACTTACTCATTTGGATGATTTCTATTTGCATCCCCCTCGTCGTCATGGGTTTCATCCTTTATAACCTAGTAACAAAAATAAATCATTAATTTCTGAGGTATTATCTTAAGCTTCTACAAAATTAATAACAAATAATGTAACTTTAACGCACAGCTCAACTTGAAGTGAGGATATATTAGCTATTCCACTTACTGAAATTACTTTCCTGTTTTAGATAGTTATAGTTAGTTATTGTTGTTTTAAGGGGAGGAACTACGAGGTCATCTGCCCCTGTTTTAATTGGTAAATTATTGAAGCTTTAAGGGGCGGAACACCGAGGTCAACTGCCCCTACTTTCTTATTCTCCAGCGTATCTTACTGCATTATACAAGTCTTATCTTAAAACAAGTAGTTCCGTGAAGAACTATGCAGCCTATTTTCATATATCCTAGTCATGTAAATTGCCTCCATCAACATACAAAATTTCAGTTGGATTGTTGTGATACATTCGTAGATATTGAGAACCATCTAAATATTTCAGATGGTCGCCAGATTGGTTGTTTATATATGCACTGTTACATCAAGATTATTGTGTACGTGTGGTATTCAAACTTCAATCGCATGATTAGGACACAGGAGGTAATAAAAAACGAGATTTCAAAATTTCGCACAGCTGCCATCTTGTGGTCATGAAACCAATTGAAATAAATTAGATGGCAGTGGATTAACATTTGTATAAGCATTTAACGTGCAAAGTTTCATTGTTTAAATCGCGAGGAACGTCCATTTAAATATTTATATTTCGCGTCGCCGCCATGTTGGATTTGTGCTCACAGGTTATTGAAAGTCCTATCGGTGAACTTATGTTCATAGCCTCTATGATCATAAAAAATATCAGTTTGATTGCTGTAAAAGATTCGTAGATATTGAGAACCCTGAAAATAATTCGAATGCTCGCCATTATGGATTATTATATGTATAGGCCTTAGTGATATGTACCATTAAAGGAAAATTATTGCGTAGCTTCATTATTCAAACTTTCACTTCGATCGCACCATTGCGACACAAGAAATAAAAATTTTAAAATTTCGCACGGCCGCCATCTAGAGGTTATGTGAAAAATTTTACTAAATTAGATGCCAGTGCATTACAATATGCATAGTCATTTACTGTACCACATTTCACTGCGCTCAGATGGTTAAATCACGAGAAAAATCTATTAAAATGATTCCACTTCGCTTGGCCGCCATGTTCGTTTTGTACTTTACAGGTTTTTGAAAGTTACGTAGGTAAACTTCTAGTAATTTCCTTTATTACCGTACACAATTTCAGGGTGATATCTGTAATCGTTTCGGAGTGAAATATTTCGCACAGCCGCCATTTTGACGTTATGTAAACAATTGAACTAAATTTGACGCCAGTTCATTACAATGTGTATGAATATTTGCTGTACCAAGTTTCATTACGTTTGGATAGTTTAATCGCGAGAAAAGTCTATTTAAAAGTCTCAACTTTGCTTGGCCACCATGTTGGTTTTGTAGTTACCAGGTTTTTGAATGTCTCATAGGTGAACATCTAGTAGTGCCCTTTACCACCATACAAAATTTCAGGGTGATATCGGTAATAGTTTCGGAGATACTGAATGCTGGTGAAATATTTCGCACAGCCGCCATGTTGGATTGGTGCGACACAATAAAATTTGAAGGGCAATGTCGGGGTCGGCCTAACTGGTGCTATGATCTTACAGAGTTTCATTGAAGTCGCTCCAGCCGTTTAGAAGTTATTAGGGAGGACACACACACACCAATCACACACGCACACACAGACACACGGACAAAAGGTGATCTCATAAGCCTATTTTTTCATAAAAAGAAAATAGGCTAAAAAGCCATCCTTCCTTGATAGGTCTAGTATTTCTAAGTGTGATAGAAAATGTGGTGAACAGTTCAATAAAGGAAGTGATAGGTTTAAGGGCTGAAGAAATAATATGCAATAAGCAATTTCTAGGAGTCAGACTATAAGGGGCTAATCCCACCTCTTGTCCCATTTCAGTCTCACAGGTCACTTCCAAGTGTCTTAGCCCTCAACTGTTCTACCTGACAGCTTTTAACAATGAACGTATAAATCACTCACTTTATGTCATATAAAAGACATTCTACATGAATATTTTCACAAAACACAGCAGAATTTATGATTACGGCTGTTCAATTTGTAAAAACTTCGAGTAATCCCATTGCAGTAAACGCAACTGGTTCGAGTGTTGTGTAGACTAATTAAAATACATTTTGCCACTACATAGCGCTTCTACCGCAACCTGTAGGCCTACTGAATTTACATTATATATCAACAGCAGTTATTAGAGTTACTGCGGTACGGCGAAACAGCATTAATTTTCTAGAAATATACTTTCCGTTTGTTCCGGCTGCCTACAAAGATGAATTAATGTAATGCGATTAGTAAACATGTGTTTCCTTCTTTAGGCTGGCCAAGGTGGTGTTTAAACCTCCGGTTTGGATTTTTTAGGAAACCTTTCTCGATCTTGTAGCCAAAAATCTCCAGCCACCAAGAACAGCGATATATGATATGACACCGATTTGTTCTTGGATGTTATAATGTTTTTTTCTAGCAAAAATTAAGGGCATTATTTTATGTGAGCAAGATGTAAGACATCATTGAAATTCGTCACTACTTTATAACACTGAATTAGTCATTATGAAAGGGGCCGTCCGTGGCCCGTCACCATAATCTACGGAGGAAGAAAACGTGATAACTTATCATTTTTGGCTATTTTAGCCTATTTTCATTTATGAAAAAGAAAAAGGCTTATGAGATCACCTTTTGTCCGTGTGTGATGGTGTGTGTCCCCCCTAATAACATCTAAACGGCAGGAGTGATTTCAATGAAACTCGGTAAGTTCATAGCACTATTCCGGAACACCCCGACCGCGCCCTTCAAATTTTGATACGTCTCACCAATCCAACATGGCGGCTGTGCGAAATATTTCACCAGCATTCAATATCTCCGAAACTATTACCGATATCACCCTGGAAATTTTTTCGGTGATAAAGGAAACTACTAGAAGTTCATTTATGTGACATTTGAAAACCTGGTAACTATAAAATTAACATGGCGGGCAAGCGAATTTGTGACTTTCAAATAGACGTTTCTCGCGAGTTAACCAACCAAACGCAATAAAACATGGTACAGTTTATGTTTATACACATTGTAATGCACCGAAAATTAACTTCGTTCTATTGTTTACATAACCTCATGATGGTGGATGTGCGAAATATTTCAATGGCATTCTATATCTCGGAAACTATTAGCCGTATCACCCTGACATTTTGTACGGAGATAAAGGGCACTACTGGAAGTTCATCTATAAGACTTTCAAAAAAAACCGCTTAACTACAAAACGAACATGGCGGCCAAGCGAAGTAGAAAATTTTAAATAGAACTTTCTCGCGATTAAATGATCCAAACGCAATGAAACTTGGTACAGGAAATGTCTATACACATTGTAATGCACTGGTTTCTAATTTAGTTCAATTGTGTACATAACCTCAAGATAGCGGCTGTGCGAATTTTAAAATTAAGTTTTTATTTCTCGTGTCGTAATCATGCGATCGAAATGAAAGTTTGAATAATGAACCTACGCAATGATTTTCCTTTAATGGCACATGACTCTATGGCCTATACATATAACAATCCAACTTGTCGACCATCCGAAATATTTAGATGGCTCTGAATATCTACGAATCTATTATACCAACCAAACTGATTTTTTAATGTTCGTAGGGGCTATGAACGTAAGTTCACCTATAGGACTTTCAATAACCTGGTGATCACAAATCCAACATGGCGACGCGAAATATAAATACTCACATGGCGTTTTTTGCAATTTAACCATCCGAGTGCAGTGAAATTTGTTACAGTAAATCCTTATACAAATGTTAATCCACTGGCATCAAAATTATTTCAATTGTTTCCATAACCACAAAATGGCAGCTGCGCGAAATTTTAAAATCTCGTATTTTTACTTCTTGCGTCCTAATCATGCGATTGTAGTTTGAATACTACACGTACACAATAATCTTCAAGTAACAGTACATATCTCTAGGACCTACATATATAAAAACCCAGCATGGCAACCATCCGATATATTTAGTCGGTTCTCAATATCTACGAATCTATTACAGCAATCAAACTGAAATTTTGTATGTTGATAGTGGCAATTAACTTAAGTAGATTATATAAAAATAGGCTAATAGTTCTTCACGGAATTACTTGTTCTCTGTCATTTCCTGTTTAGGAATAGGATTTGTAAATTATAACATAGTCCTGTTAGGATACTTTTTTTCCTTTCATTTTGATATTTGTGATGGGCTTGGAGGTGTCTTATTCAGTAGAAACATCGTATCACGAATAGTTAGAAGTAGGGAAAGTTACACTTTAGATTATAGCATGTTATTTATTTCTGGAGACCTTTACATTAGATGAAGTGTATTTTGAAACATAACCATGTATATTGAGTTTGAAATCACGGATAGACGTCAGGATGAAGTGAGATAACATGATTTCATGAGCAGCGATAGAATATGATTAATAATGTTGAGACTCCCAGGCCATTCACCCCAAGAAAATCTTTTAATATACTGTGTGTGCAGGCGATGATCAGTGAGACTGATCAAGTTTTACTGTTTGATTTGGAATATTAGTGATTCGAAAGTAAGGTTTATTGAAAGTGAGAAATATGCATGCAATATGTGTGTGTTATGAATAATGTGCCATTTTATGTTAAGCGATGTGATAAGCGTATGTCGACGAGTGGTAGCAGGTGTGGCCACTTACCGCCTATAGATTGTGATGTTCTTCGAGGCAGGTAAACCTATAATATGTGAATATTCGACAAAGGGCCAGTGAGAGACTATCTGCGATGCCATGGAAGACAAATTGTTTATGTTGAGGTTCGTGTGAGTTTGGTTTTCACTTAGATATGCATAACCACATACAATTTCGATTCAACGGAGATACATGTGATCATGGAGCCTCAGCGAGAAATGAATCACCCTTGTCATCCTGAAGTGAAGAGATGTGTTGGTGATAGATATTGAGTTTGATATTTGAGGCTTACTGAGGCGTTAGTAAGCCCAATATTTGAGTGGTCATTGACATCGGATCAGCTGATTGTTAGCAAGGGAAGAGTCACAGGTTCCAGTCGAGAATTTCAAATAAGATTTTTCATTTGATTTTTGTGCCATGACTGTCCCTAAAGGTTTGTCGACGCTACATTTTGATGAGCGTTTGATATAATCGGTGCTAGAGTGATACGTTCGATTAATAGGATTTTCATTGATCTCATATTCAGTCATCAGATTTTTTTTTTTCTAGTAGACTCATCTCGCAGTATTTGTACTAATAGTAAGTATATAAGATAGTTAATCGTCACAATTTGATATTTCAGATTAATTCACGGTAAATGATATGATGTGTTTGTCATTCTCCCACTTATTAATGAATAGTAGTTGTCCCCGACCATTTCTCATGTACTGTAGTAGTGAGGAGAGTATCTGAAGGAATATTCATCACATTTAGGCCCCATATCATTCCAAGTACAATTTCGTGGAGGCAAATTTCATGTGCCCTAATTATTATTGTCACTGTCTTTATTATTAAACCAGCGGAAGGCAAACTTCTGCACGTCTTGTACTTTCCATACCAAACCCAACCTAATAGCAAAAAGCTTCCATTTGTAATCTGTGCGGTCTGAATACACAATTTTGTATTCCCTTAATTGCAATAGTGAGAGGAAGATGGCGATCAGGTGATATCCCTTATAAGGTGCAACAAGTAGTAACTCAATATGGTACTTACCTCTTTCAAATCTCCATCACTCGCTAAAGGAGGACATTCTATTTCCTCATTTCTTGGTACAAGCTCTGGTATCGAAAATTCTTCTATCTTGATATCCTCAGTCAGGTCAGTATCATCCTGCAGAGGAATTACTTGTTTTACCAACGTGGAAATTAATCATACATCAGTTTGAATACCATCCAACCACAGTGCGACACATGAGTATGAGACTTCTCTGATTGCGAGACGACGTTCTGAAGGAACAGTTGATGAGCTGTCAACAATGCGACAACCCAATCGAGATCATGTTTCTTCCTGTACATTATTTTCCTGTATGTCATTTGTTTCTTGTTCAGCTTAGGAATGAGTTTCAGATGCGACATTTTGTAGGATACTTTGTACAGAATTCGGCTAGCTTGATTTAATTTTATGAATTTGAATGGTGGATGTAGTTCCATCGTAACTTTTTTTTTCTGATTTGTTTGTCGGATGTTACTGAACGTTGTGGAACGACAAGGGATTAGGCATCTACTGATGATTGTTGACGTTTGTATTTGCGTTGGAACTATTTTTGTACCATTTATTAGCTTGTATTCTATGTCGTATCGGAATTGGGACTTCTGGAGTTGATATTCGGACTGTAATGTAAGATGGAATTTATTTTCAGGAGTGTTTATTTTATAGTAAGATTGTGGACTAATCACCAGATCCCCAACATAGAGTAAGCTAGGGATCATTGGCCAATAAATCACTCAAGGACACGAGTTTTTATCTTAAAATGTGTGGAAGATTTTGAACCTTCTTTTTATTAATTAGCAAATGCTTGGACTAGTTTCATAACCACACTCAAAACCAGAGAGTAACGGTCTCGTGTTGGAACCAGCTCAAATCCATGTGTGTTTGCTGGTGAAGGGATCTCATGAGGGTTGATTTGGCTTTCGACTCAGAGGTATCTCGGATCAATATGGGCACAACATATTCCCCCGTTCACTTGATCATTAAGCACGCCTATATCTGAATTCTACGTCAGACCGCGTAACATCAAATTATGTGCAGAGATTGCGAGCTGAGCTACTACATGGAGAAAGATACATGAGAGGGCTGTGGAAGGATCGAGTGAGCTGTTAACTTCATCAGACTCAAGAGATGGAAACAAATATTTAAATTACAGTAGACACAAACAATACAATAAACTGAGTTTGATCTTTACTGCATGATATTAGACATTATTCTATGTGGGAATAATAAACATGGTGATGATAATTGTTGCTCTAAGGGGCCAAACATCTAGGTTATCGGCGCCAGTAACAAATATTTGGCATGATGTAGAAAGACATGGTGAAGGAGCAACCTGACTGGTCACATAGGGAAGAAGTCGGAAACGCTTACTTATTACTGTACAGTACTTGTCGAACGCTAACCAGGGTGAGTGCGGAGATTTGTGCATTGGACCGCGTGGTACTGAAAGCTGTAAACATTTATTGGAATCATTTATAATACGGTGGAGAACATTTATTTGCCAGTGCGGAATACGCTAGTAACGCGTCGAATATTTCACACACTATTTGGTGAATTAGTGAAACACTTGCGAACTGTACACCGCATGGTCAGTCGTCGTGCTGTGTGAAATCGTGCTGCAAATTGCCAAGTTTAATATCAGTGCTAAAGAGGAGAAATGTTATTCCATAAAACTGTGTCCAGTGTAACATCGTTAGTGAAGGACATGGCGGTCAGATTGCAGTAATAAAATCATATAATAGTTGACGTGGAGGCGGCAGCTGTGTTGTGTAACAATATTAACAACTGCAATAGGGAAGAAATCAGTATCAGATTCAAAGAATTGCAATTACTTAACACATTACAAGATGTGTAGAAGCAGTGCATCACGGAGAGAATAATCGTGATATCACTGGTTCTAAATCACGTCGTAGCAAAATAAACCATTCACGTTGGGAGAAAACGTTTCTTAATGATAACCACCCTTTTAGTTACTTTTTATGACAAGTGGAATATATCAGAATACCTTATATTCCAGACAGTTGTGGTAAGCAATTACACCATTATACCATGGATGTTAGGAAGAGGTCTGACCCCTTAAGAAATTAAAGATATTTATCAGGTACTAAAGAGAACTATCAATTAAGGTGAGAAAAATTATGATTACGGTACCTATAAATTTCGGGATTAGAATTGAGGGAGAGCTAAACTAGGGGTGGTCAAAAGAAGAAATGGAAATGTGGATCCCGACACAAGTAAACAGAAACAATAACGGTGTCTACTCAGGTCATGTGGGTGTCAAGCAACTTCCTATAAATGTAGTCGTGGAAGGTTGATACTCGGATTATTGTGTGCACTTTAGCTATTAGTTAGTTAGTTATGAAGGTTTTAAGGGGCGGAACTACGTCATCTGCCCCCACTTAAGCTGTCTTAAACAAGAATTTATAAAAATTATTCTCGAGAACATGGCACTCTACAAACTGGTCCTGTCCATCAAGAGTTGACAAATGAACTACCAGAGGCAAAGTCCATTAGTCGTGTAATTGCTTAGCACAATTGCCTGAATGTCTGATTTTGTGTTTGTCCCGTGGCGGTCACGTTTTCTAGAAAATGAAGAATAAAGATGTGGTGAAGATTATTCATTAATTCTGAATGAAAGTAGTTCGTGGCTTATACATTTGTATCAGACATGAATGTGACTTTTAAATACCTTGTGTACTTGTTTCACCTTCTGGGCGATATTACATATTGAAATTAGGAACCCTGGTCACTAATGCACCTCATATATGTGGTAAAGTACGTAAACATGTGTTATGTATTGCTTTTTAAAAAACGGCTGACATGTTCCGACAGCGCTTGCATCTCGTTCAACCGTCAACAAGGCGCACTCTAGCGGCACATAACGAGGCGCAAAATTTGTTGCCAACATAAGGGATACAAAATCATTGTTGATAAAGAAAGTGGGATACAAAATCAATGTTTAATAAAACTAAAAATCGGGACGCGTTAGGCTGTAAACATTACTTAAAACCATTGATCTGGACGTGACAGGCTGTAACCAATGTCAAAAACCATTGATCTGGACACGTTAGGCTGTAACCATGGTCAAAAACCATTGATCTGGAAGCGTTAGGTTGTTTCCATTTTCAAAAACCATTGATCTGGACGCGTTAGGCTGTAACCATTGCAAAAACCATTGATCAGGAAGCGTTAGGCTCTAACCATTGTCAAAATCCATTGATCTGGACGCGTTAGGCTGTAGTTATTGTCAAAAACCATTGATCTGGACGCGTTAGGCTGTAACCATTGTCAAAAACCATTGGATTGGATGAAACGAAGGTTAGAATGGTCAGGTGTTGGTGCGACATAGTACCGTAAAGGCGAGGTTGGCAGTACTGTTTTGATGATGATTGATGTGAACAATGACAGCCACTGCTGGAAATTTGCCTATGTAAGTTGTGATCCTATTTTGGATGGCTGGGTGGGTCACAGACAGCGGAGGAGGAAACATCTATTTAAAGTTCATTCCCTGATTTATTTTTTGTTGTTTAATGAGGTATGTTGGCTAATCATGTACAATAGAGAATGTTATCGCTCGTTCGACTTTCGTTCAGTGTTACGAATTATTCATTTTTCATTAGAAATAGGCTACGATTGCTGAAGCCCCAGGTAGAAACTTAACATTGTTTTATGCCGGTAACGAGCTTGCTTTGCTGTGGCAGTCTTCCCTCTTCCCCACTAGCCTACAACAACAATCAGCACATTCACTTAAGGGCAATCATACCTCAAATGCCGTATATGATTGAGTTATAACTTGGCACATTGTGTAGACTTAACCTATAATAGGATCCAGGGTGCCAGCAGAGTGGAACTGCAGTATCAATACAATAACATCAGCTACTGTTGGTGTTCTTATAGAAAACAAGAATAAGTAGGCTATTCCAATCTTCCAAACAATATTCATTCGAAATATCATTCATATTATTACAAGAGAAATAACGCAGAACCGATAATTACCTTTAGTCCATGTTCGTCAATTAAATGTGAATTGACTGTCACTGCACTGGGCACTTAAATATTACCTCCGCTGTGAAACATGTTATCATAACATGAGTTTTGCCAAGTCTACCAATAATAAAGCACGTTATATTGCAAGCTTAAACAACAGTGAGGCTTCAGTTCAGTGGCACAAGAAAAATGTTTTCAAGAATCGTAAAAAGAATGTCAATTGTTGCAAAATAAACGAGCTAAAACTAAAGGAAATTCAGCTGTAAACGGCGTTGTACCATGTAGCCTACGGTATGTCAAACCTTATTTAACCCTGAATTGACCTTGTGTGGTCCATGGGATCTGAGACGTTTTTCTTATCTTCGTAAATGGAGTATTTTACCACCGATCGACTCCCCCTCCCGGTACCTTCCTGAAGTCGCGCCAGGAAGGCTGTGGTGAAATGACGTGAACGTGCGGTCTTTCGGTATGTACAGTAGGTATTTAATTGGTCGTGGTCCGTGGGACCACACGAGGTCAGCTACGTAACTTTTAAAAAAAATTCTGACTGAGTCTAATCTGCCTTTATTCTGATGAATCTTGGCATAATGGACCATTATAAACCTGCCCAGTTGGCATAATGTGCAATCCACGAATTTTGAGAATGTTGTTACTGACTGGCTGCAAGCGGATGAAGAGATACAGCAAAACGTGGCAGACTCCTAAGAGCGCATGGTTACCTATCGACAGCATGCTTCAGAAGAAGAATATTCAGACCAAGATGATGACGAATATATACTGTCCTGGGGATGCGATGACCCATCTGCTATTACATCGCATTCCTGGATTTCCAGGACAGAGCGGAGTTAAATGAACATCAAGTCAAATGAGGAATGTGTCGGAAATTCAGTTGAAATATCACAAAAGCAGAGGGTAACACGAGATAAAGTATCTCCAGGGTCGTTACGGGTTTAAATTTAATAAAAGAATACAAATATAAATGGGCGCCATCAACTGAATCCCTAGCATACCACATCCTTCCTGGTTAAGCCTTAATTAAGATAAGGAAAGAAATAGGAAAATCACATCATCATCAGATCACAACTAAGATAAAAACAAATTTATTCAACTTTGATAGTCAGACAGACATATTAAACACTCATCCTACCTGAGAGCATGGTCGAATGCCAACGTTAAATTGTCATTGTCCAGAAAATCGAACCATCTCTATTCTACTCAAGGTGTATTTAATCCACATAAAATAGGAAAAATTTCTAAAGTTCACTTGGGTTCTCAGGATCACCGTAGCACTATGTCTTTGCGTCACTGACATTCGTGATACCTGAGACCTAACTTCTCTTTAAATTAACATCATGAATGTGGATGTAAAAATATAATTAATCTGTCTAAACACATATAGGTCTAATCACATATTTAAATATCACATAATATGGCTTGCATGGCATTATTCAAATGCTGAATAGGTTAGTAAATTGCTCCTAAACATCGAATAATTAATTTTAACTATTTACACTGTCATTAATAATTGTTTGTTTGTGAATCACATAAAATCCACTACTCATTGGTTATAATCATCATCATCATCAAAATTAAATATTTCTCATATTAGTTCTCATCTCAAAATTCAATATATTCATATCAGAATAATTAATTCATTATCATTAAATCATTTAAATGAATATTATAATCATCAATTCTTTATAATTTCTAATTATTCACACACTCTCATTTCATCATCTCCTTCAGATTAAATCATCTTAAATCATCAATGTAAATTGTTTAATTCATCAACTCAAATTGCAATTCTTCAAATCATTCAAATCATATCTCTCAAATTAAATTTATTTAAATCCATTTAAATTTATTAATCATCAGCTTCTTTAATTAATTATCACCTTCTAATTCAGTTATTCATCATCTATTCAATCATCTATTAATTTATTTAAATCAGCTTATTTATTCAAACACTAATTCATCCATTTATTTAATTCATTGATTTATTCCAAAATTTAATTTATCAATTTATTTAAATTTTATTCATCTGGTTATTTAGATTTTTATTATTTCATCTAGTCATTCTGATTTATATTTCATTTGGTCAGACCATTAATATGCTTAAACTTCAGATTATTATTTCATTAATTATTATTATCAGAAAATCTTGTATTATCAACATTATTTATTTGTTTAATTTCCTAACAAATTGTTTAATATGGGTTATAGAACGTTGTCTTACAGTTTTATCACTTCCAAGTTATATCTCGTATTTAATTATCATGCCAAAAAATATTATTGCCTTCACAAAATCACGTTGGATCTCACTATCCAAAACTTCATCATCTACTCTCACTTTATCAAATACCATATTTGAATACCACAATTATTCCACAAAACTCCATAAATATTCAGCGCACAGCATGAATCTCAAAATTATGCTAGACTTCCACAAAATGCCTATCACAAACTTCACTTAACCACGTTGCATGATCTACAAAAAATATATAACTGGCTTCAAATTATCAACGCACACAATCTCCAATAACTGTAATTAATCTGATCACATCTAGACAACTTCTTAAACAATTAGGAAAAATATTACCTTAGTAATCGAAATCAAATTCAAAATCTGCTTTCAAATAGCATAAATTCTCTTAAAATTCTCATAATTCACTTCACAGAAAAACACCAATGTGTTATAATCTCGCACATCAAAATATGCAATACTGATCTGCCTCAAAATAAATCTGACCATTAATGATTCATCTTACAAGATTCAATTACTTTAAATCCTTCTCAAAGGTATTAAACTCAATCATAAAAATTATCAAAAGCATGAGCTGTATCAGCTGTTAAAATGAAAGTACTCTCAAAAGAGTATAGCAACAAAATATTGGATTGGCAAACAAGAATTACAAAATGTAAACCTGCTGACATATATTTTTAATTTATTTAACAAAATTCGACTGATATGTGACTAGTAGTTTCTTGTTTGATCCTCTTACAATCTCAAGTACACTCGGATGATAAAAATGAGTTCCTCAATGGCAAGATAGGAGTGTGCCACCACGCAATCGTATAAATACGAAAGGCCTTGCCTCGTAGACTATCATGATAATGCCCTGAGCGATGGGTAAAGATGTGTACCACCACGCAATCGCCTAAAGCGAAAGGCCCCATCTCGTCGTCTAATGAGTGAATGTACCAGATTGGAATCAACAAGTCTCTAGTTGTCACATAAAAGCGATATTCATTCACTTGAGTGAATAAAATCTTAATATCTCCAAACAATCCAATGGAAAAAATCCCTACTGATGAATAATACACACTCGCTAGTATGCAATGAACTGACGAAGTAATTAAAATAATCCAATTGCAGATCACGAGTTCGAAATACTCGCCACAAAAAAATAACTATCCAAGAAAACTATCCTTACTGAAAAATGTCTAAAAGATCAATCATCTTCTTAATAATGCCAACCAATGGTGAGAACTTCGTATAATGGTGCCTGCCATATCATATGGTAACGCCATAATTAGCAAAATTGGAGCAAATAATGTCTAAGCCATGTCTAAATAATCGTAGAACTCCTACTAGAAATATATACAAGTATGCCCAGTGTTCATGAAAAATAATATCAGAAAGTCATAACTCTTACAGTACCTTTTCATATCAGCTGTTAATATATTTCAAAGATTGTCGATTATCCTCGTGTGTGCAATAAATTTCTCGAAAATATCGACGGAAATATCGTATCACCCACGCAATAACGATTGCCTTCATATCCCAAGTGAATCAGCTGTTGGACCTCCTCTTCTTCAGGAACCAAATCCATCGCTCTGTGGTGCCATCACGTCTCTGTCTCCGCTTACTCCGACATGATGAACTGCATGTTATCCATAACGGATACTGTCCAAATTCTTCCGTAAAAGTTCATAAACGCAGCGTACCCCATATTCTTCTTCTATGTTACGCCACTGTCCCATACAATGTTCGGTTTGCTTGTGATAAAAGTCAATCTCCACAGCGGTTGAATCTCACTAGCAGAAAATAAATTTTATATAAAAGTGTATAAGTTTCTGAAACACCCTGTAGCTGTGTTCGTACTTGAAATTTCATAATAATTCATAAAAAATTAATTATATTAATGCACGTGCCAATGTTCATAAGTGCATATACTTGTAACATTTCGATTGCCTAAAAGCGTTAATGTTGGTTTGACCCCATGGTCGCTCTAAATATTCCGTTATGAAATGCATAGTTTGATAAGTCGTAATGTCATTGGAATATCTAAGTTCATTTGAAGTTCACAATAGCAGTATATGATAACTATCTGCCTGCACAATTCGACTACTGAATACAAGTCCCAACTCATAACGTTGTAACTTTCTGTGGAAATGAAGTTCAGCTTCTTTAATGTTGCCTGCGTGTAAAAGTCGGAAACAGGACGCTCTGCTCTACTGCACTGTTCTAGAATGATCGACGCTTGAAGCCGGCCTCGTCGTACCGCTTCGCTGTGCTGTTCTGCGTTACAAAATGCAGCTCGAAATAAAGTTCTCAATCGTATTATAATGCAGCTCATTCCTTAACATTTGAAAAAGCATTGCTGCCTCGCATAGCTGTAACTACGATGTTGGAAATAATGCTGTTCTAACACCGGCTCTTCTCTCGTTTACACGGCCTGTACAGCTTGCCTCGCAACCGGTCCTCGCACCGCCTACCGTACCCTGCTTGCCTTGACTCACTGAACTACTTTCCGTTCTCCTAGCTTATGCTGCTGTCAGCTCCGCTTGTTGAAGTAATACTGTCGCTTTCACTCCACGCAACAAGTGCTGTACACCGCTCAACTTTGCCGTTCTCTCTGCGCGACATGTGTTCTACTCAGCCTCGCTGGCTGAACTCAACTGCTGTCTCTAGACTGCGTTGACTAGCTCCTACTCTGCGCTGTCACGTGATGTTCCCCTACCTTCTGCAGTCATGCGTCACAAGTATAATCTCGACCACCATCATCTCGGCTATTAAGTTATACAATAACTTAAGGGATTATCTGTCTTTCTTCAAGTTATCACCATATATATTGCTTGACATTTCTTCTCTTCTGAGATGATATAATATTATGTTCCATATAGATCTTAATAATACTTCAATATTCCTCCCATAATTCCATCTGCTTGACTGGTAGTGCCACCTTTATCCTTGGCCTTCTACGTCATTTCCTAACATTCTTCTCGACTCGATTTGAGCGCTATCTTTACAACTTTTCCCATAAATCTCAACTACGGCTCAATGTCAGCTGGCGTAGCCGATAGCCTTAACTAGGTATCGGGTACATCTCTCCCGTACATCTCCTTTTTTATCAGGCTTGAGAAAAAAAAATACTCTCAGGCGTTCTATACACAATATATATACACGATAGCTCTACAATCCTCTTACTCAGCATAATGATACTTTCTAATGCTAGCTGCGTTAAAAGTCCCCACAACTTCATTAGTATCCATTCTGACAATCTTGTAGCTGTTATTTCGGTATGTTTCATCAATTCGGAATGGACCAGCGTACAATGGCGCAAATTTATGGTGGATCTTCAGTTGAAGATTCTATGTGACTGGCTTCCTAATCAGCACCTCGTCATTTTCTTGAAATGGCTCGTGAAACCTCCTTCCTGCGTGTCTCCTGGCTCTCTTCTCCGCCTGTCTTCTGAGTCTTTCTCCTGCCATCTCGACTCTTCTTTCTTGCGTAGGTTCAGGATCTACTGGTGCCTTCACGATTCGGTCCCATGGTCTATCAGGTTTCAACCCATGATGAAGCATGGACGGAATCTGTCCTGTGCTTTCATGTATGGTGGAATTCAAACATTGACTAATGATGGGTATCACTTCCATCCATCGGTGGTGTTGTCTTGACACATATAAGCGACACATTTTACTAATCTCCGGCATAATTCTTTCGGCTGGATTTCCCTCTGGATACCGCACAGAATTAAATACATGCCTAATTCCCAAACGTTCCATAGCAGTAGAAAATTCCATACTGGTGAACTGTGATCCATGGTCACTCAACAAAATTTCAGGTTTCCCCATACTTGGAATTACTGTTTTCTCTAATCTGTTGATCACGTACTTGGATGTAGCTTTCTGGATTGGGCATGGAGATACGTATTTAGAAAATACGTCTACTGTCACCAAAACAAACCGATTTCCTTTCGTCGAACGAGGAATCGGACCAAAAATGTCCGTAGCGAAAGGTTCTCTCGGCTTGCTAGGTAATATTGATCTAGGAACTTTCTTCATTAGCTTAGATGAATATTTGCTTCGCTGACAACTGTCACAGGTCTTTATGACATCGCGGATCGTTTGTCCCATTTGTCTCCAAACGAAAGTTTCTTGAGCAAGAGCCAAAGTCTTGTCTACACCTACATGAGCTGCGGTTCGGTGTATCATCCAAATAACCGGTTATACAAGCTTGGGTGGGATCACTACTCTAAGTTTAGTATGATCCTGATCGATATATTGGCATATAACACCTCCCATAATGTGATATTTTCTAGCTTCTATCTCAGTTCTTCTAAAATCTGGATCGGCGTTGTCCATCCTGCGTGTCAAAAAACGGTAAATTCTTCGCAAAGGTGCATATCTCTTCTGAGTTTGCGCTAACATCTTCAACTTTTCCAGAGTTCCCTGGTCCTCTTGAATTAGATTGATATGGTTGACAATCACCTCCTCACAAGGGTTTCTGCTCAACACATCCGCTAACAGATTTAATTTCCCAGGTCTATACACAACAGTTGGGTTAAATTGTTGTAAGAACAGAGCCCATCTGGTGATGCGGTCACTTGCTAAGTCTGTCTTCATAATACATTGGAGGGCTTTATGATCTGTGATCACCGTTATGTCATGCCCAAACAACACCTTCTTCCACGTCTTAAGAGCATGAACCACTGCTAATGCCTATAACTCGGTTGCATAGTAATTCTTTTCACAATTCCTGAGCTTGCGACTGGTGAAAGCTAAATATCTGTGTTTGTTTGTATTGTCCAACTGATATAGGATACCACTGACGCCTATTTTAGATGCGTCTGTCTCCACAAAAAATCTTCTAGCAAAATCTGGGTATTCAAGTTCGACATTCTGGATCAACATGTTCTTAGCTGCTAAAAACGGTTGATTGCATCTATCGTCCCATTTCCATCGATTTCCCTTTCTTAGCAAATACTGCAGAGGTGCCATCGCTTCAGTATATTCAGGACAATGTGTTGAAAAGAACTGACACATTCCTAAAAACTGCCGTACTTCTTTAAGCTTTCTTGGGGTTGGAAATTCTGAAATAGCCATGATCTTCTTTGGATTGGGCCTATAACCATCTCCATCGATTCTATGTCCAAGAAATTCGATTTCTTCATGAAAGAACTGACATTTGTTGAAATTCACCTTGAAGTTCGTCCTCCGGAGATCTTCAAAAAGCATTCTAAGGTGCCTGATATGCACTTCAGCTGTCTCAGACGCTATAATCAGGTCATCAATATGGCTCACCACATGCTCCTTAACTGCATCTGATAAATTCTCATCTAGTGCTCGGATCATCACCGGACCACTATTCTTTACTCCAAAAGGTAACCGATTGAATACATATGTTTTATGATCAAATAAGAACCCTGTATATTGTTTGCAGTCTTCAGCTAGCTCTATATGATAATAAGAACTAGTCAGATCAATTGTAGAAAAGAAACTCTTTCCTCTGAATCTGCGCAACAATTCACGAATAACAGGTGGCCTGTCGTGTTCAGGAGGAACTCTTTCATTAAGGGCTCTAGCATCTAGGCATATCCTCAGCTTACCATTAGGTTTCTTGACAACAGCTAAAGGATTCAAATAAGCAGTCGGCATCTTCTTGATAATTCCATCTTTCTCCATATCGCTTATCATTGTACTGACTTCCTCCTTCCATTTATCCGGTATGGGATATAAATTCTTGTGGTTTGGTTTGTCATCCATCAACTTGATGCTATAGGTAAAATTCTCTATGAGTCCGGGTTTATCATTGAATATGTCCTCATATTCTGAAATTGCTTGATCAAACTGCTCCTTGATTTCTGGATTTATTTTACTCTTCGTGTTAGTTTTATCCTCTATAGACCTTTCAATGCTGCATACTATCTCGTCCAATATATTCTCTCTAAAGAATGTCATCTCGGATTCCTGATTTTCTATGACCCCTTCTTGAAAGTACATGCGCCTACTCTGCATATCTATGATCAGGCCACTCTCACTTAAGAAATCCACTCCTAGGATCATATCGAAATGTAGTTGACCCACAACTAGGAACATCTGTTCAAAATATCTGGTTCCAATCCCAACATCTAAAAGTACCTGACTTTTACATTTCATACTTTTGTCTGGGATCACCCCTTGAATCTTGCTAACAACAGTTGGCAACATCGTAATTTCTCCTGACAATTTCAATTCATCCAGGCAGCCTATGGATATCAAGCTCACCATAGCTCCCGTGTCCACTAATGTCTTTATTTCCTTTCCCATGACTTGCACACTGATAACTGGCAATTCATGTCTATTCCCTCGATGTACTACGTCTTCCTCTTCAATTAGATCCTCGTCCTTGACCTGATTCGTTTAAACAATGATGATTGATTCCCAATGATTAGCATCCTGATTCGATGTTAATTTGTCGTTTTTTTTCCTTCACCACTCGTGCTTGCTCGGGTGGTGCACTAGGCTGTCTACTCTCTTGCCTTGATCTCCCATACCCTTGACCATCCTGTCTTTCATTTGGATCATTTCTTCTACTATCCTGCCTATTGTTCTGATTAGACTGCTGACCTTGGTTCCAGTTGTATCTACCTCGATATCTATTGTTGTATCTGTTCCTATTTTGGTATCTGGAATTCTGATCATAGTTCCTGTATCAACTGTTTCTGGTATCTTGATCGTATGGCCTCTCATATGGTCCTCGATATCGATCATTCCCACGAACGTTGTGAATATTTCCTCTATTCCCTTCGTTCCTCCTGATTCCCCAGGAATCTCTTCTATCCGTCTGCGCTGCGTTATCGACAACTACCGCATTCACCTCTTGCGTGATTCGATTATCGTTCCTTGCAGTTCTGGGTGTAATTTGAGCGCTTGTATAATCTAATCGGCGTAAGATATCGTCATAGTGCTCAAGTGTGTTCGCTCCCGATGCTATGAGTGATCGTTGTACCTCAATTGGCAACTGTCTTGCTATAGCTTGCAAAAGCTCTTCTTCTGGCAATGGAGGAATCAAATACTGTAATTTAGCCAATTGCGAGGTAAAGTAATTTGCATAATGCGTCGGATGTGACGTAGAGTAACGTTTCGAATACATTTCTGCTCTTACGTTCAGCTGATCCTCTGCACTCCAAAATCTCCTTAAGAATGCTATGGCAAATTGTTCCATGTTCGCAAAATTACTCCTGAATGCGCGAAACCAAGTTAACGCTGGCCCGTCTAAGGCGCGTTCGACTACCCTTAGTTCTCTCCTTGGCTACTCTATGTTCCGCCATGTAATCGCGAATATCTCTCAGAAATTCGACTTGTGTGACTCCTGTGTTCCCTGAAAACTTCCTTGGCTTATCATCCAGATTTCTGATTATGGTCACTGGACCTGAGTATCGTTCACCCGTACTAAACGTACTTCTATTCGAATTCGGATTATCTTGAGGGGTTGAACTAGCCCTTTCGAATGTTACATTCTGTTGCGTTTGACTGTCTTCTCCCACGCTAACATCTTGACTGTTCATACTGCGATCTATAGGTGTCTGATTTATCGATACTTCCCCTGTTGTAACATTTTGACTTGTGAAACTATTTATTATGGACTCTAGTTAGTCATCCTATCTTCTGTTCGTTTTTCTACCGTCTTGACCTTAGTTTCCAAATTATCTAACGACGTAACATTCTGCGTTCTGTTACTCTCTTCTAAATCGTTCTTCAATTTGTCTATCTTATCTTCGCATGTAGTCTTTACTGATGCGACTTGTTCCTTTAACTGATCAACATCTGTCCTAAACAGAGTTGAATCTATATTCATCGCTTCCTTATTCTCAGTAAATCTCGCTTCTAAGTACGCCATACCTGCGATTAGTCTCTCATCCAACCCTGCACGTTTTTCTTTTGCTTCGGCATCGACCTCACTATACCGTTCTTCCACTATTGCACCGACTCTATTTTTGAATAAAGCTAAGTTTTCATTAACCTTTTGCTCTATATCATCATCAATTTTCCTAATGTCTATCTGCAATTGGTTTTCTAAGGATTTCAAGTTAGAATTAAACTCTCCTAAGACTTCCTCTTTAACGGTCCCAATTACTGACTTTAAACTTTTGATTTCATTACCTAGATTCATTTCTAGACCTTTGATTTTAGATTCGAAAGATACTTCGGTAGACCACTCTTGTATTTTGCCTAAATCTGCCACTAAACCATCAATGTCGAATCATAATTTCGATACATCTGATTTAATATCTTTCTGTATAGACATAACATCTGTTCTCAAATTAAGAATGTTTTCTTCTTCTCTAATTTCTAAATCAATAATATTTTTTCTTAACATTTGCACATTTTCCTCTCCTTTCATTTCTACTGCTTTTATATCTATTTGTAAAGCCTTGAATATGTCATCGTTCTTTAACGTTAATCTATTCTCCAAACTAGTTAAATTGTTTTTCAACTCTGTGTTATTCTCTTCACTACGTGCTTGTAATCTAGTTTCTAATAATTTAAAACTATCCTTAAAGTTGCCTTCATTACTGGTTTGTAGCCTAGTCTCTAATGACTTCAATTCATCTTTACTATTTGACTGTAATCTATCCTCCAATAATTTCAATTCATCTTTACTATTTGACTGTAACCTAGTCTCTAATGACTTTAAATTTTCTTCATTACTAGTCTGTAATAATTTCAATTCATCTTTACTACTGGACTGTAATCTGGTCTCTAATGACTTTAAATTATCTTTCAGATTGTCTTCATTACTAGCCTGTAATGATCTCAAATTCTCTTCATTACTAGTCTGTAATAACTTTAAGTTTTCCCTACATCTAGCTTCCGAATCAGTTATCTGCTCTTTAACTTCTGTTTCCATTTCAGAAATAGTTACTGCAATACTAGACATGCCATTCTGTAACTCTCCTAACACCTTAGCTAAATCTTCCGGTAACATACTTATATCTATCAATAAATGTTTTATTCAGAGACGTTAGACAGCAACACATCACAATGTATCAATTCTTGATTTCACTTGGGTATAAGGAAATGACTTATAACTAAACATGATATAACACTAATATGATTAACATGATCACTGGAATGGGCATACGAGTATATTGTCTGACCAAGTTTAATAAATTTTATAACACCATTAAATGAAATTGAGATCAATCTCTTCGTAATCTAAATCAGATGTGATTCCATAGAATAAACAAAATCGAAGCCCCACGGATGGGTAAAGCCAATTCTCCCTCTCTCTCTGTACCCGTTCGTCCTGGGGATGCGATGACCCATATGCTATTACATCGCATTCCTGGATTTCCAGGACAGAGCGGAGTTAAATGAACATCCAGTCAAATAAGGAATGTTTCGGAAATTCAGTTGAAATATCACAAAAGCAGAGGGTAACACGAGATAAAGTATCTCCAGGGTCGTTACGGGTTTAAATTTAATAAAAGAATACAAATATAAATGGGCGCCATCAACTGAATCCCTAGCAAACCACATCCTTCCTGGTTAAGCCTTAATTAAGACAAGGAAAGAAATAGGAAAATCACATCATCATCAGATCACAACTAAGATAAAAACAAATTTATTCAACTTTGATAGTCAGACAGACATATTAAACACTCATCCTACCTGAGAGCATGGTCGAATGCCAACGTTAAATTGTCATTGTCCAGAAAATCGAACCATCTCTATTCTACTCAAGGTGTATTTAATCCACATAAAATAGGAAAAATTTCTAAAGTTCACTTGGGTTCTCAGGAACACCGTAGCACTATGTCTTTGCGTCACTGACATTCGTGATACCTGAGACCTAACTTCTCTTTAAATAAACATCATGAATGTGGATGTAAAATATAATTAATCTGTCTAAACACATATAGTCTAATCACATATTTAAATATCACATAATTTATGGCTTGCATGGCATTATTCAAATGCTGAATAGGTTAGTAAATTGCTCCTAAACATCGAATAATTAATTTACACTATTTACACTGTCATTAATAATTGCTTGTTTGTGAATCACAGAAAATCCACTTCTCATTGGTTATAATCATCATCATCATCAAAATTAAATATTTCTCACATTAGTTCTCATCTCAAAATTCAATATATTAATGTCAGAATAATTAATTAATTATCATTAAATCATTTAAATGAATATTATAATCATCAACTCTTTATACTTTCTAATTATTCACACACTCTCATTTCATCATCTCCTTCAGATTAAATCATCTTAAATCATCAATATAAATTGTTTAATTCATCAACTCAAATTGCAATTCTTCAAATCATTCAAATCATATCTCTCAATTAAATTTATTTAAATCCATTTAAATTTATTAATCATCAACTTCTTTAATTAATCATCACCTTCTAATTCAGTTATTCATCATCTATTCAATCATCTATTAATTTATTTAAATCAGCTTATTTATTCAAACACTAATTCATCCATTAATTTAATTCATTGATTTATTCCAAAATTTAATTTATCAATTTATTTAAATTTTATTCATCTTGTTATTTAGATTTTTATTATTTCATCTAGTCATTCTGATTTTTATTTATTTATATGCTTAAACTTCAGATTATTATTTCATTAATTATTATTATCAGAAAATCTTGTATTATCAACATTATTTATTTGTTTAATTTCCTAACAAATTGTTTAATATGGGTTATAGAACGTTGTCTTACAGTTTTATCACTTCCAAGTTATATCTCGTATTTAATTATCATGCCAAAAAATATTATTGCCTTCACAAAATCACGTTGGATCTCACTATCCAAAACTTCATCATCTACTCTCACTTTATCAAATAACATATTTGAATACCACAATTATTCCACAAAACTCCATAAATATTCAGCGCACAGCATGAATCTCAAAATTATGCTAGACTGGGTTCGACAACCTCATGTCTGCCTCAAAATACATTAGCAATATTTCAACTTCCACTTGGCATCTTCCACAAAATACCTATCACAAACTTCACTTAACCACGTTGCATGATCTACAAAAAATATATAATTGGCTTCAAATTATCAACGCACACAATCTCCAATAACTGTAATTAATCTGATCACATCTAGACAACTTCTCAAACAATTAGGAAAAATATTACCTTAGTAATCGAAATCAAATTCAAAATCTGCTTTCAAATAGCATAAATTCTCTTAAAATTCTCATAATTCACTTCACAGAAAAACACCAATGTATTATAATCTCTCACATCAAAATATGCAATACTGATCTGCCTCAAAATAAATCTGACCTTTAATGATTCATCTTACAAGATTCAATTACTTTAAATCCTTCTCAAAGGTATTAAACTCAATCATAAAAATTATCAAAAGCATCAGCTGTATCAGCTGTTAAAATGAAAGTACTCTCAAAAGAGTATAGCAACAAAATATTGGATTGGCAAACAAGAATTACAAAATGTAAACCTGCTGACATTTATTTTTAATTTATTTAACAAAATTCGACTGATATGTGACTAGTAGTTTCTTGTTTGATCCTCTTACAATCTCAAGTACACTCGGATGACAAAAATGAGTTCCTCAATGGCAATTTAGGTGTGTACCACCACGCAATCGTATAAATACGAAAGGCCTTGCCTCGTTGACTATCATGATAATGCCCTGAGCAATGGGTAAAGATGTGTACCACCACGCAATCGCCTAAAGCGAAAGGCCCCATCTCGTCGTCTAATGAGTGAATGTACCAGATTGGAATCAACAAGTCTCTAGTTGTCACATAAAAGCGATATTCATTCACTTGAGTATATAAAATCTTAATATCTCCAAACAATCCAATGGAAAAAAACCCTACTGATGAATAATACACACTCGCTAGTATGCAATGAACTGACGAAGTAATTTAAATAATCCAATTGCAGATCACGAGTTCGAAATACTCGCCACAAAAAAATAACTATCCAAGAAAACTATCCTTACTGAAAAATGTCTAAAAGATCAATCATCTGCTTAATAAAGCCAACCAATGGTGAGAACTTCGTATAATGGTGCCTGCCATATCATATGGTAACGCCGTATTCTAGCAAAATTGGAGTAAATAATGTCTAAGCCATGTCTAAATAATCGTAGAACTCCTACTAGAAATATATACAAGTATGCCCAGTGTTCATGAAAAAATCATATCAGAAAGTCATAACTCTTACAGTACCTTCTCATATCAGCTGTTAATATATTTCAAAGATCGTCGATTATCCTCGTGTGTGCAATAAATTTCTCGAAAAGATCGACGGAAATATCGTATCACCCACGCAATAACGATTGCCTTCATATCCCAAGTGAATCAGCTGTTGGACCTCCTCTTCTTCAGGAACCGAATCCATCGCTCTGTGGTGCCATCACGTCTCTGTCTCCGCTTACTCCGACATGATGAACTGCATGTTATCCATAACGGATACTGTCCAAATTCTTCCGTAAAAGTTTATAAACGCAGCGTACCCCATATTCTTCTTCTATGTTACGCCACTGTCCCATACAATGTTCGGTTTGCTTGTGATAAAAGTCAATCTCCACAGCGGTTGAATCTCACTTGCAGAAAATAAATTTTATATAAAAGTGTATAAGTTTCTGAAACACCCTGTAGCTGTGTTCGTACTTGAAATTTCATAATAATTCATAAAAAAGAATTATATTAATGCACGTGCCAATGTTCATAAGTGCATATACTTGTAACATTTCGTTTGCCTAAAAGCGTTAATGTTGGCTTGACCCCATGGTCGCTCTAAATATTCCGTTATGAAATGCATAGTTTGATAAGTTGTAATGTAATTGGAATATCTAAGTTCATTTGAAGTTCACAATAGCAGTATATGATAACTATCTGCCTGCACAATTCGACTACTGAATACAAGTCCCAACTCATAACGTTGTAACTTTCTGTCGAAATGAAGATCAGCTTCTTTAATGTTGCCTGCGTGTAAAAGTCGGAAACAGCACGCTCTTCTCTACTGCACTGTTCTAGAATGATCGACGCTTGAAGCCGGCCTCGTCGTACCGCTTCGCTGTGCTGTTCTGCGTTACAAAATGCAGCTCGAAATAAAGTTCTCAATCGTATTATAATGCAGCTCATTCCTTAACATTTGAAAAAGCATTGCTGCCTCGCATAGCTGTAACTACGATGTTGGAAATAATGTTGTTCTAACACCGGCTCTTCTCTCGTTTACACGGCCTGTACAGCTTGCCTCGCAACCGGTCCTCGCACCGCCTATCGTACCCTGCTTGCCTTGACTCACTGACCTACTTTCCGTTCTCCTAGCTTATGCTGCTGTCAGCTCCGCTTGTTGAAGTAATACTGTCGCTTTCACTCCACGCAACAAGTGCTGTACACCGCTCAACTTTGCCGTTCTCTCTGCGCGACATGTGTTCTACTCAGCCTCGCTGGCTGAACTCAACTGCTGTCTCTAGACTGCGTTGACCAGCTCCTACTCCGCGCTGTCACGTGATGATCCCCTACCTTCTGCAGTCATGCGTCACAAGTATAATCTCGACCACCATCATCTCGGCTATTAAGTTATATAATAACTTAAGGGATTATCTGTCTTTCTTCAAGTTATCACCATATATATTGCTTGACATTTCTTCTCTTCTGAGATGATATAATATTATGTTCCATATAGATCTTAATAATACTTCAATATTCCTCCCATAATTCCATCTGCTTGACTGGTAGTGCCACCTTTATCCTTGGCCTTCTACGTCATTTCCTAACATTCTTCTCGACTCGATTTGAGCGCTATCTTTACAACTTTTCCCATAAATCTCAACTACGGCTCAATGTCAGCTGGCGTAGCCGATAGCCTTAACTAGGTATCGGGTACAATACCAAGTGATCAGGACACAGTTCCCGAAGTAAGCGCATTAGACAATGAAGGCGCAGAGATTGAAGGTGATGACGCGGTAACTGAAAATAGCAATACACGGGGACAGTTTTTCTACAATGG
Organism: Meconema thalassinum; assembly: GCA_946902985.2. Classification (NCBI taxonomy): domain Eukaryota; kingdom Metazoa; phylum Arthropoda; class Insecta; order Orthoptera; family Tettigoniidae; genus Meconema; species Meconema thalassinum. The sequence goes on along the minus strand of OX336398.1, from coordinate 186,049,055 downwards.
CGCTCGGGATCGCCCGCAATCTAAAACAAAATCTAGATCCCAACAATAGGCCTAAGTCGGAGGAAAAACATTGACCTCCACAAACGAATATGTTGCTAAGTGTGTCCAGAGACGAAGACAACTATTATCAGCCCACCTGCATTACGAATGAAAGCCACCAATCTGCATAGTGCACAGCAAGAAAGTTTGTAATGGCTGCGTTAGTGACAAGAATTAGAGCATCTTGACTCCTTGCAGGATTCTTTTCTTTGTGTTTGGAACCAGTTTGAATTTTACTGTTACCGGTATTTAGATGATATATCTGTGTGTTAGAGGACATTACAGTTAATTGCCAAACTTGAAAGTTGGTATTTTTTCTTAAGCAAAGACCCAATAATGGTAATAATTTTATTTTTGTGCGTTTAAAAATCTCAATATACTATACGTCTGTATCTTGTCTCATTTGCATTAATATGAATGTAAATACCATGTTATTTAAATCAGTAAAAAGAAAACAAAATCATTTCCGAAATATATTGTTTTAAATTCCGTGGTCCATGGAACCACACGAGGTTATTATTGTGAGTTTTTTACACAAGTCAATTAAGGGTTAAAGGCGAAATCTAGTATAGACTTATTGTTTCATTAAAAGGGCTTTGACTTCGTGTCTCTCAGCCCCGTGTATTTGAGTGTATGTCTGGTAACCGGTGTTATTGTGATTTCTATATAAGTGTATGTAATGACATTCAGGGGAGGATGTGAAAGGGAACAGCCGTGGCCTTAAGATATGAACCATCCTGGCATCCGCCAGGAGTAGGCTAGAAGTTGGAAACCATTTCCGAGATATCTGATGTGGGAATCGAACCCTGCTCAGATAAACGTCACTAGGCGGAATGCACTGGTTCCATCCCTCAAAACACAATTATATTTCTTGTGAGAGCGCGGAATCGAACCCGGACCTAGTCGCTACATTACGTGGTGGGAAGAGTTCCTTTCAACAGGTATTGAAACCTTTGAGGCCAACTGGGAAGCCTAACCTGCAGACAGGGGCGGATCTAGGGGAGGGCGAGGAGGGCGACCACACAGGGCCCCGCACCATTGATTTTTTTAAATTTAATTAATTAATTAATTAATTATCCTTCTCAAACTAATCTATAATACTTTTTTTTCAGTGCAGCTATGACCTCCCTTGACCGTTTAGCAAGTGAAGATTTCAGTGAAATCATAGACGACTTCAGCCGAAAAAAAATGTTGCAAAGGAATATTTTGATATTTCATAATTTACATAATCTCCTTCAAGGGGACGTAAAGGTTTCTTTCATATTATTTAAAAAAAATTATTGTAGTGTATGCAAGTAGTGGTTTTGTAGCGGTTCTGGCCCCACCTCCACCTCCCCACCTCACAAGATGGCGGCGGCGCGATATCTCTCGAACGCATGGTCGGATTTTGACGAATGAGGTGTCATTGAACTCGGGCTGACACCACCTTTCCAATGGACAACATATTTCAACCTCAAAAATAAAATCTTCCCTACTAGGGGGTGTAAATGTAATTTTATTTAGAGAATCTCTCTTTCCAATTGCAACATGTGAGAGTTTGAATGCCGATATGGATTTAAACGTTGTTCTACATAAAGTGCATGTGTTCGGTGGATAGCCACTATGAATTAACATGCTTGTTTTTTTTGTTTTTTTTTACGCATGCCCACTCATAGCTTTTGTAAGAGGGCGGGCTTTTTAAAATATGGCGGCTGTAGTGTAACCTAACCTAACCCAACCCACGAGTGGTGATCAAAAAGTATTTTAAGTGACGCTTGTCGATTGGCAAATCAATAATCAAAGAGGGATATGTCAGGCTTTGAGGTGATAGCCCCTTTTGATTGATCCCTGTTGATTGATCTCTGCTGATTTGACCCTTTGGACTGGTCTCTGTTGACTAGCCCCTTTTGGACGGGCCCTTTTTGACAGGGGGTTAATTTTGATGGATCCTTTTTGACAGGTCCTTTTTGACGGGTCCCTGTTGACGAGTCATTGCTGACGGGTCCTTGTTGATGAGTCCCTGTGGACGGGTCATTGTTGACGGGTCCCTATTGACAGGTCATTGTTGACTGGTAATTGATGACAGGTCATTGTTGATGGGTCATTGTTGATGGGTCCTTGTTGACAAGTCCCTGTTGATGGGTCCCTGTGGAAGGGTCCCTTTAGACCGGCCCCTTTGGACTGGTCCCTATGGACCGGCCCATGAAATTTATCCAAACTATGTCAAAGGGCCTAACTACATTTGTGTGTAAAGCAGTGTGTTGAACTGAAGTTGTTCACCAGTCCTTACTACTACAATCGGATAACGATATGAAAGGAATTGATTAACCAGATATGAGTTAACTACCAACGAAACAATTTGGTGACTCTGCTTGTTATTGACCAATGAGTAGAGTTTTAGAAAAACTGTTTGCTATTTTGGGTTATATACAAAAAATGCTTAGACCTTTTGAGTGACTATGTTTGCTAAACAAGACATTATACCGGACACGAATAGGATTCTTATGTAGCTCAGACAAGGAAAGCATTTCTACAGAATCTGTTGACATTGAATATAGATTTAGGTATTAGGAAGTCATTTTGAAGGCCTTTGTCTGGAGCGTGGCACTCTATGAAAGTAAAACTTAGACAATTGGTGTAGCAGAAAAGTGGAGAATTGAAGTGTTTGAAATGTGGTGTTACAGGAGAATGATGAAGATTAGATGGGTAAATAGGGTTACTAACAAAGAGGTATTAAGACGAGTGGGGGAGAAGAGATGCATCTGGCGACTGTTAATGAAGTAAAGAGATAGGTTGGTAGGACACGTACTAAGACACCCAAGAATAGCAAACGTAGTTATGGAAGAAAGGTTCGAGGACGAGAACTGTAGGGGTAGACCAAGTTTAGAATATGTTAAAGAGATCTTGAATGTAGGGTGTGGTAGCTATATAGAGATGAAACGATTAGCTCGGGACAGATAGGCGCTGAGATCTGCATCAAACCAGTCAAAGGACTAAAGACTCAAACAACAACACGTAAGTTCACTGAAATAATGTTGTGTAACGGTAAATGTTAGTCAACGAACAGTAATGCATTACTAAAAACCCATGGCACGATACCTAAGAGCTTTTCTAAAATGATTTTAAAATGCCTAACCCTATATTGAACACCCAGTTCACAAGACTCATAACTGCAATGTTATGGTAAATCAAAACAAAATCTATATTTCAAAACAAGCAAGTGGTTTAGTCAATGTATACTGGAAAAAGTTTTGTAAACACTGAAATCCTCAAGACTAATAAAATTAGTAACTGTCAGGTTGACCGAGTGGTTAAGGTGTTTGACTAAGATCAAATTTTCTGTATAAGGAAGCAAGGGTTCGAATGCCTTACCTGACATAACTATTGCCTTAACATGGCTTGGCCACACTGCATTATTATGATACTCGGTACACAAACCATAGATATAGTGTATTGTTTAAGGCCACTCTCTTTCTGAACATAGTCAGAGACTGTTGATGGTTAACAATTGTATTAATAGTGGGACATGGGGATAGTAATTAAGAAAAACAGATAATACCCATACAATATTTTTATTAAATTCATTTTATAATAGTTACACACTGAATTCAACTCTATCTCTTTACCATTGTTGGATATAGATTTTTAAACACAACGCTTGTTGTAGATCCTTTTACAACTTTCTCCAGGTACTCTTGCTCTTAAAAACTGGGGAAGCCGCAATGGTTTTATAAACATAAAACCCTCATCCTCTTCTTTTTCATAATTATCATCATCATCATCATTATGAATATTATCATCAAAATTATTATAGTCATTGTCACCATCATTATCATCATCATCATCATTCTCAACATCACTAGAACTATCCAATTCCTCTTGTTTGTTTTCCACAGGGACCTCTTGTAGAGTCTGCGTTGCTTTTGATAGTGTTAAGGGTATTTTGAACGATGGTATTTGTCCTAACATGTCTTTTTGAGGTGATGATGAATGCTTTTTACAAACAATGCACTATCTTGAGCAGCAATATATTTTTCTTGGACTTGCTTTTTTACCTGGGTTAGAATTTTTTGCGTATTTAAATGTGTATTAATTTGAGATTCACAATGATGTTCTTTTGAAGTAAGTACGTTGGAGTCTCTTGTTTTAATCATTCCTCGACACTTTTTGGATCGTTGTTTTGAACATCGCCAAATAACAGTTCCATCTTTATTGGTTTTTTTTACAATATATGTATATCCTTTATAGAAGACACATGGCTTGCCATGACTGGTTGTTGAGACATCCATATCAACTAATACATATGAATTAAATTTTAGTAAAGACATATGAACAATCTTTAGATTACAAGTGATTACACACACACACACACTTTCCAAAATGTCAAGATTTATGGATGTTGTTTTCCGCCAACAGCTGCTTACTGCGTATGACAAGGCTGGAGACTGGTAGGTGAGACGGTCTTTCACGATGTGAACACTGTAACAGGCAGTAGTCAACTGACAATATTCTTATACCCTAGTCAAGGTTAACAGGTACTTACTGCGTATGACAAGACCGTACACTCGTAGGTTAGACCGTATTTTTTTGTTTGTTCCTAAGGATCCCATATATACCCTAGCCATGTTAGTTCTGAACAGTTAGTGGTTAATTGTATATATTGAATTTAAATACACAGCTTATACAAGCACGTTTTGCAGATGGGAGGGGTGAGAGGCTGGCAAAAAAGGAAATGTTTTAGTTTAATGAAACGTCATGTCCTAGTAGGCGTGATTTATAGTAGACGCAATTGATAGTAAACGTAATTGATAATAGGTGAAATCGATACTAGACGTGATTAATAGTAGACGCAATTGATACTAGGCGTGATTGATAGTAGGCGTGATTTGTAGTAAGCGTAATTCATAGTAGGCTCAATTGATAGTAGATGCAATTGATAGTAGGCGTGATTGATAGTAGGCGCTATTGATAGTAGACGTAATTTGACTTGGGCGCAACTTAGATCATTTTTGATATCATAAAGTTACAGTGTCAATGTTTATACAAAGTACAAGGTAGAGAGGGGGGTATTTTAAGACTTTACCTCAGCTCACTTAACATAACCAAACTTTACCTAACCTAACTTTGTCACGTGACACGTTCTACAAGTTTAGACTTGCCTTAAGACTGATTATGTCGTCATAGATTGATGGGAGGGTTGAGAGGCTGGCCAAAAAGGTAATGTTTTAGTTTAATGAAACGTCATGTCCTAGTAGGCGTGAATTATAGTAGACGCAATTGATAGTAGACGTGATTGATAGTAGGTGTATTTGATACTAGACGTGATTAATAGTAGAAGCAATTGATACTAGGCGTGATTGATAGTAGGCGTGATTTGTAGTAAGCGCAATTCATAGTAGGCTTAATTGATAGTAGATGCAATTGATAGTAGGCGTGATTGATAGTAGGTGCGATTGATAGTAGACGTAATTTGACATGGGCGCGACTTAGATCATTTTTGATATTATAAAGTTACAATGTCAATGTTTATACAAAGTACAAGGTAGAGAGGGTGTATTTTAAGACTTAACCTCAGCTCACTTAACATAACCAAACTTTACCTAACCTAACTTTATCACGTGACATGTTCTACAAGTTTAGACTTGCTTTAAGACTGATTATGTCGTCATAGATTGATGGGAGGGGTGAGAGGCTGGCAAAAAAGGAAATGTTTTAGTTTAATGAAACGTCATGTCCTTGTAGGCGTGATTTATAGTAGACGCAATTGATAGTAGGCGCGATTAATAGTATACGCAATTGATAGTAGGCGTGATTGATAGTAGGCGTGATTTGACATGAGCGCGATTTATAGTAGACGCAAATGGTAGTAGGCGCGATTGATAGTAGGCGTGATTGATAGTAGACGCGATTGATAGTAGGCGCATTTTGACATGGGCGCGACTCAGGTCATTTTTGATATCATAAAGTTACAGTGTCAATGTTTATACAAAGTACAAGGTAGAGAGGGGTATTTTAAGACATAATCTCAGCTCACTTAACATAACCTAACTTTACCTCACCTAACTTTGTCACGTGACATGTTCTACAAGTTTAGACTTGCTTTAAGACTGATTATGACGTCATAGATTGATGGGAGGGGTGAGAGGCTGACAAAAATGGAAATGTTTTAGTTAAATGAAACGCCATGTCCTAGTAGGCGCGATTTATAGTAGACGCAATTGATAGTAGGTGCGATTAATAGTAAATGCAATTGATAGTAGGCGTGATTGATAGTAGGCGTGATTTGACATGAGCATGATTTATAGTAGACGCGAAAGTTAGTAGGCGCGATTGATAGTAGGCGTAATTAGACATGGGCGCGATTTATAGTAGACGCAATTGATAGTAGGCGCGATTGATAGTAGGTGTAATTGATAGTAGGCGTGATTTGACATGAGCGCGATTTATAGTAGACGCAATTGATAGTAAGCTTGATTCATAGTAGACGCAATTGATACTAGGCGTGATTGATAGTAGGCGTGATTTGTAGTAACCGCATTTCATAGTAGGCTCAATTGATAGTAGTTGCAATTGATAGTAGACGTGATTGATAGTAGGCGCGATTGATAGAAGACGTGATTGATATGGGCGCGACTTAGATCATTTTTGATATTACAAAGTTACAGTGTCAATGTTTATACAAAGTACAAGGCAGAGAGGGGGTATTTTAAGACTCAACCTCAGCTCACCTAACATAACCTAACTTTACCTAACCTATTTTTGTCACGTGACAAGTTCTACAAGTTTAGACTTGCTGTAAGGCTGACTGTGACTATGACGTCATAGATTGATGAGAGGGGTGGGAGGCTGACAAAAAAGGAAATGTTTTGGTTTAATGAAAAGTCATGTCCTAGTAGGCGCGATTGGTAGTAGACGCAATTGATAGTAGACGCGATTAATGGTAGGTGCAATTGATAGTAGGTGTGATCAGGTACTTACTGCATATCAAAAGGCTGTACACTCGTGTGTTAGACACTCTATCTAGTTAAGGACCCCTATATTCCCTATACTAGGCTATACATGTTAGTTCTAAACACTTAGTGGTTATTTGTATATTAAATTTATACACACAGGTTATACAAGCACGCTTTTTCACACAGTAAAGCTTTGTCAAATAGCCACAAGCGACACGCAAAGTATGTTTCCGCTATCTAGCGTTGACTATGGAAACTACCTTAACATATCCTAATCTAATCCTAGCTAACCTCACCTGCCGTGACCATACCGGTTTGTAAGCAACAACAACAACACACTAAGATTCCATGAATTCCAGAGTACTTTTAGATTAATTATCGACTCTCAACTCTTATAACTATGTCTATCCCACTCTGTCAAAAACACGATATATTTTTTTAAAATTTTTGCTTGATGTCAATACTAAAGTGATAATGGGTTTTCCGATCCTATCACTATAAATTCATGACCCCCCACTCTTATCTCGGTCTCGACAACAACCATGCCTATTTTTATTATGTCAGATGATGTAATGTTCGAGTGCAAAGTGGGTTTAAAAGTGAGTGCAAAGTGAGTGCCAAAGTGAGTGCAAAGTAAGTGTAAAAGTAGTTGTAAAAGTGAGTGCAAAGTGAGTGCAAAAGTGAGTGCAAAAGTGGGGTGTTAAAGTGGTACCCTATTTGTAATGGCTTATTTGACAAGTTATTTTGTGGTACCCTATTCGTAATGGCTTATTTCACAAGTTGTTTTTGTCAATGTATTTAGAGGATATTTCTCTTGTTCATGGAAAGTATCTCAGCCCTTTTTATGATAGCATAATGCTGACCGTCATGTTTGTAAGCAACAACAACTCACAAAAATTCCAAGAATCCAAACTACCCTAACGTTAATGATGGTCTCTCAACTCCATTCCACGCCTAGTCAAAAACATTATACATTTCAAATTTTTCAAAAATGGTAAATTGAGAAAGTAGGCTTTATATTTAAACTAAAAATCATATTCTAACTCCATCCCCTACGTCTATCTCATTCTCAGTTAAAAATATATATATATTCTTTAAATTTTTCCAAAAAATATTTGGAAAATAGGCTATAATTTGAAAACTAATCATCCTAAAAAGTCATATGTAGACTCAAACCAATGGCTTTTATGTCCTTAATCGTTAGAACAAAACATGGAATTGGACCTTTTTCCAAATATTGATCATTTAAAAAAAATGGGCTATATTTTGTAAACTATAAATTACACAAAAAATGTGTTTTTTTCATAAATGACAGGTATTTACCCAATCTACCCACAAACCAAGTCCCAGGTCTCTGGGACAAAATCCAAAAAGGTTCAATTTTGAAAGTAGACGATATTTTGAAAACTAATCATTCTAAAAAGTCATATATAGACTCAAACAAATGTCCTTTAAGTCCTTTAACGTAAGAACAAAACTTAACATTTTTTCATTTTTTTTTCAAAAAAAAGTCCAATTTTCAAAATTGTCTATATTTTGGAAACTACGAATTAGTTCCAAAATGGCGGTCGTAGCTTAACTCAACCTAACCTAACCCTACGAGGTGTGATCAAAAAGTTCCAAATGGCTGCCGTAGCATAACTGATTGATCCCTGTTGATTGACCCCTTTTGATTGATCTCTGTTGATGTAACCCTTTGGACTGGTCCCTGTTGACCAGCCCCTTTGTACGGGTCCTTTTTTGCATTTTTTTACGGGTCCTGGAGGACGGGTCCTTGTTGACGGGTCCCTGTGGGCGGGTCCTTTGGACTGATCCCTATCGACTGGCCCATGCATTTTATCCAAATTATGTCAAAGGGACCCGCCCACAGGGACCCGTCAACAAGGTCCCGTCCTCCGGGACCCGTAAAAAATGCAAAAAAGGACCCGTCCAAAGGGGCTGGTCAACAGGGACCAATCCAAAGGGATACATCAACAGAGATCAATCAAAAGGGGTCAATCAACAGGGATCAATCAGTTATGCTACGGCAGCCATTTTGGAACTTTTTGATCCAACCTCGTAGGGTTAGGTTAGGTTGAGTTAAGCTACGACCGCCATTTTGGAACTAATACGTAGTTTCCAAAATATAGACAATTTTGAAAATTGGACTTTTTTTTAATGAAAAAATGTTAAGTTTTGTTCTAACGTTAAATGACTTAAAGGACATTTGTTTGAGTCTATATATGACTTTTTAGAATGATTAGTTTTCAAAATATCGTCTACTTTCAAAATTGAACCTTTTTGGATTTTGTCCCAGAGACCTGGGACTTGGTTTGTGGGTAGATTGGGTAAATACCTGTCATTTATGTCAAACACATTTTTTGTGTAATTTATAGTTTACAAAATATAGCCCATTTTTTAAAAATGATCAATATTTGGAAAAAGGTCAAATTCCATGTTTTGTTCTAACGATTAAGGACATAAAAGCCATTGGTTTGGGTCTACATATGACTTTTTAGGATGATTAGTTTTCAAATTATAGCCTACTTTCCAAATATTTTTCGGAAAAATTTAAAGAATATATATATATTTTTTTTTGACTGAGAATGAGATAGACGTAGGGGATGGAGTTAGCGTATGATTTTTAGTTTAAATATATAGCCTACTTTCTCAATTTACCTTTTTTGAAAAATTTGAAATGCATAATGTTTTTGACTAGGCGTGGAATGGAGTTGAGAGACCATCATAAACCTTACAGTAGTTTGGATTCTTGGAAATTTAGTGTGTTGTTGTTGCTTACAAACATGACGGTAAGCATTATGCTATCATAAAAAGGGCTAAGATACTTTCCATGAACAAGAGAAATATCCTCTAAATACATTGACAAAAACAATTTGTGAAATAAGCCATTACGAATAGAGTACCACAAAATAACTTGTCAAATAAGCCATTACAAATAGGGTACCACTTTTACACCCCACTTTTGCACTCACTTTTGCACTCACTTTGCACTCACTTTTACAACTACTTTTACAATTACTTTGCACTCACTTTTGCACTCACGTTGCACTCACTTTTACACCCACTTTGCACTCGAATATTACATCATCTGACATAATAAAAATAGGCATGGTTGTTGTCGAGACCGAGATAAGAGTGATAGGATCGGAAAACCCATTATCACTTTAGTATTGACATCAAGCAAAAATTTAAAAAAAATATATTGTGTTTTTGACAGAGTGGGATAGACATAGTTATAAGAGTTGAGAGTCGATAATTAATCTAAAAGTACTCTGTAATTCATGGAATCTTAGTGTGTTGTTGTTGTTGCTTACAAACCGGTATGGTCACGGCAGGTGAGGTTAGCTAGGATTAGATGAGGATATGTTCATGTAGTTTCCATAGTCACCGCTAGATAGCGGAAACATACTTTGCGTGTCGCTTGTGGCTATTTGACAAAGTTTTACTGTGTAATAAAACGTGCTTGTATAACCTGTGTATATAAATTTAATATACAAATAACCACTAAGTGTTTAGAACTAACATGTATAGCCTAGTATAGGGAATATAGGGGTCCTTAACAAGATAGAGTGTCTAACACACGAGTGTACAGCCTTTTGATATGCAGTAAGTACCTGATCACACCTACTATCAATTGCACCTACCATTAATCGCGTCTATTAATTGCGTCTACTACCAATCGCGCCTACTAGGACATGACTTTTCATTAAACCAAAACATTTCCTTTTTTGTCAGCCTCCCACCCCTCTCATCAATCTATGACGTCATAGTCATAGTCAGCCTAACAGCAAGTCTAATCTTGTAGAACATGTCACGTGACAAAGTTAGGTTAGGTAAAGTTAGGTTATGTTAGGTGAGCTGAGGTTAAGTCTTAAAATACCCCCTCTCTGCCTTGTACATTGTATAAACGTTGACACTGTAACTTTGTAATATCAAAAATGATCTAAGTTGCGTCCATACCAATCACGTCTACTATCAATCGCGCCTACTATCAATCACGTCTACTATCAATTGCAACTACTATCGATTGAGCCTACTATGAAATGCGCTTACTACAAATCACGCCTACTATCAATCACGCCTAGTATCTATTGCGTCTACTATCAATCAAGCCTACTATCATTTGCGTTGACTATAAATCGCGCTCATGTCAAATCGCGCCTACTATCAATTACACCTACTATCAATCGCGCCTACTATCAATTGCGTCTACTATAAATCGCGCCCATGTCTAATTACGCCTACTATTAAACGCGCCTACTACCTTTCGCGTCTACTATAAATCGCGCTCATGTCAAATCACGCCTACTATCAATCACGCCTACTATCAATTGCGTCTACTATTAATCGCACCTACTATCAATTGCGTCTACTCTAAATCGCGCCTACTAGGACATGGCGTTTCATTAAACTAAAACATTTCCTTTTTTGTCAGCCTCTCACCCCTCCCATCAATCTATGACGTCATAATCAGTCTTAAAGCAAGTCTAAACTTGTAGAACATGTCACGTGACAAAGTTAGGTTAGGTAAAGTTAGGTTATGTTAAGTGAGCTGAGATTATGTCTTAAAATACACCCTCTCTACCTTGTACTTTGTATAAACATTGACACTGTAACTTTATGATATCAAAAATGATCTGAGTCGCGCCCATGTCAAATTGCGCCTACTATCAATCGCGTCTACTATCAATCACGCCTACTATCAATCGCGCCTACTATCAATTGCGTCTATTATAAATCGCGCCCATGTCTAATTACGCCTACTATCAATCGCGCCTACTACCTTTCGCGTCTACTATAAATCGCGCTCATGTCAAATCACGTCTAATATCAATCACGCCTACTATCAATTGCGTCTACTATTAATCGCGCCGACTAACAATTGCGTCTAATAAAAATCACGCCTACTAGGACATGGCGTTTCATTTAACTAAAACATTTCCTTTTTTGCCAGCCTCTCACCCCTCCCATCAATCTATGACGACATAATCAGTCTTAAAGCAAGTCTAAACTTGTAGATCATGTCACGTGATAAAGTTAGGTTAGGTAAAGTTTGGTTATGTTAAGTGAGCTGAGGTTAAGTCTTAAAATACCCCCTCTCTACCTTGTACTTTGTATAAACATTGACATTGTAACTTTATAATATCAGAAATGATCTAAGTCGCGCCCATGTCAAATTACGTCTACTATCAATCGCACCTACTATCAATCACGCCTACTATCAATTGCATCTACTAAAATTGAGCCTACTATGAATTGCGCTTACTACAAATCACGCCTACTATCAATCACGCCTAGTATCAATTGCGTCTACTATTAATCACGTCTAGTATCAAATACACCTACTATCAATCACGTTTACTATCAATTGCGTCTACTATAAATCACGCCTACTAGGACATGACGTTTCATTTAACTAAAACATTACCTTTTTGGCCAGCCTCTCACCCCTCCCATCAACCTATGACGACATAATCAGTCTTAAGGCAAGTCTAAACTTGTAGAACATGTCACGTGACAAAGTTAGGTTAGGTAAAGTTTGGTTATGTTAAGTGAGCTGAGGTAAAGTCTTAAAATACCCCCTCTCTACCTTGTACTTTGTATAAACATTGACACTGTAACTTTATGATATCAAAAATGATCTAAGTTGCGCCCATGTCAAATTACGTCTATTATCAATCGCGCCTACTATCAATCACGCCTACTATCAATTGCATCTACTATCAATTGAGCCTACTATGAAATGCGCTTACTACAAATCACGCCTACTATCAATCACGCCTAGTATCAATTGCGTCTACTATTAATCACGTCTAGTATCGATTACACCTACTATCAATTACGTTTACTATCAATTGCGTCTATTATAAATCACGCCTACTAGGACATGACGTTTCATTAAACTAAAACATTTCCTTTTTTGTCAGCCTCTCACCCCTCCCATCTGCAAAACGTGCTTGTATAAGCTGTGTATTTAAATTCAATATATACAATTAACCACTAAGTGTTCAGAACTAACATGTCTAGGGTATATATGGGATCCTTAGCAACAAACAAAAAAATACGGTCTAACCTACGAGTGTACGGTCTTGTCATACGCAGTAAGTACCTGTTAACCTTGACTAGGGTATAAGAATATTGTCAGTTGACTACTGCCTGTTACAGTGTTCACATCGTGAAAGACCGTCTCACCTACCAGTCTCCAGCCTTGTCATACGCAGTAAGCAGCTGTTGGCTGAAAACAACATCCATAAATCTTGACATTTAGGAAAGTGTGTGTGTGTGTAAATCACTTGTAATCTAAAGATTGTTCATGTGTCTTTACTAAAATTTAATTCATATGTATTAGTTGATATGGAAGTCTCAACAACCAGTCATGGCAAGCCATGTGTCTTCTATAAAGGATATACATATATTGTAAAAACAACCAATAAAGATGGAACTGTTATTTGGCGATGTTCAAAACAACGATCCAAAAAGTGTCGAGGAATGATTAAAACAAAGGACTCCTACGTACTTACTTCAAAAGAACATCATTGTGAATCTCAAATTAATACACATTTAAATACGCAAAATACTCTAACACAGGTAAAAAAGCAAGTCCAAGAAAAATATATTGCTGCTCAAGATAGTGCATTGTTTGTTAAAAAGCATTCATCATCACCTCAAAAGACATGTTAGGACAAATACCATCGTTCAAAATACCCTTAACACTATCAAAAGCAACGCAGACTCTACAAGAGGTCCCTGTGGAAAACAAACAAGAGGAATTGGATAGTTCTAGTGATGTTGAGAATGATGATGATGATGATAATGATGGTGACAATGACTATAATAATTTTGATGATAATATTCATAATGATGATGATGATGATAATTATGAAAAAGAAGAGGATGAGGGTTTTATGTTTATAAAACCATTGCGGCTTCCCCAGTTTTTAAGAGCAAGAGTACCTGGAGAAAGTTGTAAAAGGATCTACAACAAGCGTTGTGTTTAAAAATCTATATCCAACAATGGTAAAGAGATAGAGTTGAATTCAGTGTGTAACTATTATAAAATGAATTTAATAAAAATATTGTATGGGTATTGTCTGTTTTTCTTAATTACTATCCCCATGTCCCACTATTAATACAATTGTTAACCATCAACAGTCTCTGACTATGTTCAGAAAGAGAGTGGCCTTAAACAATACACTATATCTATGGTTTGTGTACCGAGTATCATAATAATGCAGTGTGGCCAAGCCATGTTAAGGCAATAGTTATGTCAGGTAAGGCATTCGAACGCTTGCTTCCTTATACAGAAAATTTGATCTTAGTCGAACACCTTAACCACTCGGTCAACCTGACAGTTACTAATTTAATTAGTCTTGAGGACTTCAGTGTTTACAAAACTTTTTCCAGTATACATTCACTAAACCACTTGCTTGTTTTGAAATATAGATTTTGTTTTGTTTTACCATAACATTGCAGTTATGAGTCTTGTGAACAGGGTGTTCAATATAGGGTTAAAGGCATTATAAAATCATTTTAGAAAAGCTCTTAGGTATCGTGTCATGGGTTTTAGTAATGCATTACTGTTCGTTGACTAACATTTACCGTTACACAACATTATTTCAGTGAACTTACATGTTGTTGTTTGAGTCTTTACTCCTTTGACTGGTTTGATGCAGATCTCAGCGCCTATCTGTCCCGAGTTAATCGTTTCATCTCTATATAGCTACCACACCCTACATTCAAGATCTCTTTAACATATTCTAAACTTGGTCTACCCCTACAGTTCTCGTCCTCGAACCTTTCTTCCATAACTACGTTTACTAATCTTGGGTGTCTTAGTTCGTGTCCTACCAACCTATCTCTTTACTTCATTAACAGTCGCCAGATGCATCTCTTCTCCCCCACTCGTCTTAATACCTCTTTGTTAGTAACCCTATTTACCCATCTAATCTCCATCATTCTCCTGTAACACCACATTTCAAACACTTCAATTCTCCACTTTTCTGCTACACCAATTGTCTAAGTTTTACTTTCATTGAGTGCCACGCTCCAGACAAAGGCCTTCAAAATGACTTAGTAATACCTAAATCTATATTCAATGTCAACAGATTCTGTAGAAATGCTTTCCTTGTCTGAGCTACATAAGAATCCTATTCGTGTCCGGTATAATGTCTTGTTTAGCAAACATAGTCACTCAAAAGGTCTAAGCATTTTTTGTATATAACCCAAAATAGCAAACAGTTTTTCTAAAACCCTACTCATTGGTCAATAACAAGCAGAGTCGCCAAAGTGTTTCGTTAGTAGTTAACTCATGTCTGGTTAATCAATTCCTTTCATATCGTTATCCAATTGCAGTAGTAAGCACTGGTGAACAACGTCAGTTCAACACACTGCTTTACACACAAATGTAGTTAGGCCCTTTGACATAATTTGGATACATTTCATGGGCCGGTCCATAGTGACCAGTCCAAAGGGGCCGGTCTAAATGGACCCTTCCACAGGGACCCATCAACAGGGACTTGTCAACAAGGACCTATCAACAATGACCCGTCAACAATGACCTGTCATCAATGACCAGTCAACAATGACCTGTCAATAGGGACCCGTCAACTATGACCCGTCCACAGGGACTCATCAACAAGGACCCGTCAGCAATGACTCGTCAACAGGGACCCGTCAAAAAGGACCTGTCAAAAAGGATCCATCAAAAATGACCCCCTGTCAAAAAGGGCCCGTCCAAAAGGGGCTAGTCAACAGAGACCAGTCCAATGGGACAAATCAACAGAGATCAATCAACAGGGATCAATCAAAAGGGGGCTATCTTCTCAAGGCCTGACATATCCCTCTTTGATTATTGGTTTGCCAATCGACAAGCGTCACTTAAAATACTTTTTGATCACCACTCGTGGGTTGGGTTAGGTTAGGTTACACTACAGCCGCCATCTTTTAAAAAGCCCGCCCTCTTACAAAAGCTATGAGTGGGCATGCGTAAAAAACAAAAAACAAAAACAAGCATGTTAATTCATAGTGGCTATCCACCGAATTCATGCACTTTATGTAGAACAACTTTTAAGTCCATATCGGCATTCAAACTCTCACATGTTGCAATTGGAAAGAGAGATTCTCTAAAAAAAATTACAATTACACCCCCTAGTAGTGTAGATTTTATTTTTGAGGTTGAAATATGTTGTCCATTGGAAAGGTGGTGTCAGCCCGAGTTCAATGACACCTCATTCGTCAAAATCCGACCATGCGTTCGAGAGATATCGCGCCGCCGCCATCTTGTGAGGTGGGGAGGTGGAGGTGGGGCCAGAACGGCTACAAAACCACTACTTATTCATAATATTGTAACTATTCTTTATTTTATTATTAATACAAAACTACTTTCCATTTGATTTTATATTTTTTTAAATTTCCCATTGTTGTGGGCCCCACCTTATCATATCGCCCAGGGCCCCGCAAGGCCCGGATCCGCCACTGCCTGCAGATCCCAAACACTTGCAAGAGACATAGATGGGGATGCTAACTTAGAGTTTCAATGAACAGGGTAGCGTAACAATCATTTTACCTGTCCAGTGATTTGTGCAAATGTATGGCTGCATAATGTTATGAATTAAATTACTCTTTATCATGATATTACTTGCTTTATTTTAGACTAATATGATCGTAACAACATTCGTGCAAGCACCTAGCGTGCCTGGCCATGCCACAAGAGACGCGGGTTCGATCCCGATTATGGTCATATTTTCAAGTCTTACACACCAGTACGTTAATGGGTTGGAGCTGTGTTGACTTTCTCCACATGAGAAATGCACTAATTTGCATCAGCAGACTAGGCGCCATTAAATAAAATCTATAAGCCATGGGTATAACAACTTTGAAATTTGGTGAAAAGAAAACATCTTTTAATATCCATCAGACTTGCAAGCATTTACACATAATCCAAATTTAAACACGAATATCTTATAACGGCAACCAGTTGAAAGAATACTGACGGAACAAAATCGTCTACCATGTTTGATACCAGTTCCCTATCCTTATTCTCAAGCGTTATCGCACTGATCTACAACGTCATGTACCGTACTTAAAAGTAATAGATATTCATTTTTTGACCGTTACTTTTGACAATCTGCATTATGGAATATTTCACCATTCAAGGACAGAAATTCCATCAAGTGGTTCATTTATATCCGTTAAACAAACCCGGCCAATGTCGTCGGATTTTTTAAGAGCGTTAAAAATCCCTCAGTATATCTTCCTTTGGAGGGGAAGTAAAGCCGGCGGTCCCATGTCATAGATTTATGGCATTTAAAGAACCTTCCACTAATTACACCAGTGAGAAACTAAATTAAATGGCTTACGAATGTAAACAAAGCTCTTAAATTCCTACGTTCTTTGCCAGGAGCCGACTGCGGTGGCGTCTAGTTGCTAAGCTCAGAACTAGTTGTCGTTGACGGTGGCGTTTGGTGACAAAAGTAGGAACTATTTGAAAAATTCAAAGTCTGCAGCCCTTCCTTGAATTAAAAAAATCCTCTCGGCACGCCGGAAGGCGGAGGTAGATTTCACCGGGCAAACTAGGGGATAGGCTATAATAGGCAAAATATGCAGGTTTTCGTAGGAGGATCAGACCTCATTTATTGCGAGAAAGTATTTTACAATTGGAGGTTAGTTAACATTTTTTCATCTTTCTATGCATACTTTTAACATTTTACTGTCTTATGGGGATGGTAACCTTCTTGTTATTTGGGATTAATTTTTATACTTGTGATCACACTGTTCTTATGCAATGTTTGGAACTAATGTGTAACTATCTAACAGTCTGTTACTTCTTCACGCAATATTTTATCTTTCGCAGAGATGTTGGTTGGTTCCTCCGTTTAGGGGCTGCGACAAGGTGGTCATGTAACCCCGTGTACATTGGGTGTGAGTAGAATCTGTCTGATAAACGGTGTTATTTGTGATGACTGTATTAGTCTGTAATTCAGGTAAGGTCTGCAGTCGGTCAGTTTTAAGTAGTAGTACCTAATTTTGTACCAAATACTAACGTCAATGGCACCAAGCTGTGAACTTGGCTGCTAGATGCCACCGCAACCAGCAACTTGCTACGAACGTTGTAACTTCCCCTCCGAAGGAAAGCATGCTGACGGATTTTTAGCGCTCTTAGAAAATCCGGCGAATTTGTCCGGCTTTGAACCAGCACCTTGGGCATAGAAGTTCAGCATGCTACCAGTTAGCCGCTTCCCTCATAGTCAGATGGAACAAGAAGTTCCGTGACGAACTAAAGAGCCTACTTTTCTTAAAATTAAGATTCATGCCATAGATTAATCTATAGTATATGAAACTATCTAGAATAATGACGAAATTAAGTGGATAATATCGAAATGTCTTAATTAGTTCGAAATAAGGTATACTAGGCATAATGTAGCCTAATAGAGCAATACAGTTGGCAGCTCTGGTGACTGAATATATTCTTACTTCCATCTCCTAAGGTACAGAATACAAAATGTGGTTGAAGTCCAAAGGACGTTACATGGATTAGGACATTGGATCTATTAGTACACGTAAAAGCATGTTGGCAACAATGTCATGCGAGTGCTGGTCAGAAATAATCTGAAATATTATATATTTTTGTGCCAATTTTGTATGAAATCCATTTGTTGGTATAGAAGTTACATGTACTTAAAAATTGGTCCTATCAGCAGGCTTAGAATCATGTTGGTAGAACTGACGTATATAAGTTACTCCAAATTAATGTTAAATGTCGGGTAATTTACGTGTGCATAGTTTAAAGCTGTCGGCTTGCATACTTTCTGATATATTTGGATACAAAATAGAGAGCAATTATTAACAGTTGGCAGCCCTGGTGGCTCTTAAGAATACCCTCGGTCATATATGTTTATGTACACATATTACATACGAAATTTGGTTGAAATCCAATTGATAGTGTAGAAGTTATATGCATTTAAAAATTGGACTTATCAGAAGGCTTAAAATTATTTTGGCAACGTTGTCATGTATGGCCACCTGGAAATTACACTGAAATAGTATTATCTACATGTGTGCCAATTTTAGAATAGCTCCCATGTATACCTTCCAAGATATCCAACATGGAGCTCAAATTTCTAGTGCGTTTTTTTAGCAGTTGGTAGCACTGGCATCTTTTTCAAATATGGCCCTGAGATATTCCGGTATACATCTTTACTCATACTAAATTTGTTTTCGATTTCTGCAGACGTTTAGGAGTTGATAGGGGGAGGGGCACACACACACAGTCAGCCAGACAGAAGGACAGACACATTTTCCCGGATATATCTTATAAGTCAACTTTTTCCTCATTTTTGAAAAGTGTGAAAAGTAGGCTAAAAGTGAATGTGATCTCGTCAATGGAGTTGTCTTGGCAACCTCTGATAGATCATCCCTTATCAATTTAAAAGCGTTGTTATGGTAACCTCTGATGGCACTTGGCATTTTTAAAAATTCCGAAATCATTTTTCTCATCCCTTGGCGCAATGGTGGGTCATATCAAACATTCTTTCAGACAAAAGTTTTAGGTAATTATTAGGGGAATATTTTCCATTTTGTACGGTTTTGATATTGTGCCTATTAAGAGAGATATGATTAATGTTTCCCGAAAAACCCACTTTTTTCCACCCCTTTGGTCAATGGTTGGTGCTATCAAAAAACTTATGTGACATAAATGTTTGGCACTTATCCGACACATATTATGAACTTTGAATGGATTCGATATTTCACGTATTAAGAGAGTTATAGCGAAATTTCACTTTTTCGATAAAAGCCCCCCATTTTCACCCCCTTCGACCGATTTTGTCCATTAACGATCTCAACCGAGATTTTATAGGGATACATATTATGTAAAAAATTCAAAGTGATTGGTGCAAAATTACGGCAGTTATCGTGTCCACAAGAAACTGATATATATATATATATATATAGATAGATACATATGTACATAAATTATATATAAACTTTTGAACTGACGGTGGTTTTGGGGTCTGGGGGATGTGAAACGCGAAGATATGTCGAAATTTTCCGGAAGTCGAAACATGGTACCCATTGCAATAGTTAGCTTTCTAAAGAAATCTACCTAAAAAACAGGTAACACACACTAATACAGTTTTCACAATTAACACCGATTATCAGACAGATTCTACACACACCCAAAGTACACGGGGCTACATGACCACGTTGTCGCAGCCCCTAAACTGAGGAACCAACCATCCGTTTAATCAATGCCGAAAATTTAATTGCAATTTGAGCCCCCAGATTGGTCTCGTTTCAAAGTAGAAATTTCGGTGCGGTGTACGGTACTTAACCGGGCAAGCGAGGTCCGTTTGACTCTTTATAGTTGGGCAATATTCAACCGGCAATTCTGCCTAGAGAAGATTCAATAATAATATTATAAGCTTTGAAGCTGTAATTTATTATGAGAGGGACATCGACTTTGGGCACGCCACGCCAACGCGCGGCCCCGTGCAGCACCGAGCGGCACCCTCCCACCCCGCGTAGTGGACGTAGCACAGTCAGACTTGGATGATGAGCAATGGATCGCTGACCTCGCTTTCATGAAAGACATCAAGGGGAATTTCAATGATAAAAATATCCCGTTGCAAGATAAAAATGAATTAATCAGTACTATGTGTGACCGTATTGAAAGATTCAAATTTCGGCTTGTGCTTTTTAAAAGTTAGCCTCAAGAAGGAAATTGGGACAATTTTATCTCTCTACAGTCCTTGAATTTAAGTACTAATGAACACATCAGTGAGTACACAAAAGCCTTACAGTCATTGCATAAAGAATTTGAAGATAGGTTTGAAGAAATGAAATAAGTAAAACCGCCACTCAAAGTTTTTATGACGCCTTTTTCGGTGCGATCAGAGGATACCTCCATCAAGTCTTCGAGTTGAGCTGATAAAACTACAGTGCGATTCAATTCTGACCGACCACTATTACCATTACAATGGTGATTTGATTTCCTTTTATAAAGGCGTCGCCCAAGGATTCATGCCCATGCCCTGAAATTTGTTGCTGAGTTTCGAACAACGTTCGTTTGTGAACAAATGTTTTCAATTATGAATATTAACAAAACAAAAACAGAGTCAAGTTTGTCTGATGCTTCCTTGAAAGCGATACTTCGGATTACAACCGCCTAAACGATTGTTCCAAATATCGGAACATTTGTGGCTTCACAGCGATATCAAAGATAAACAAAGAACGTTGAAAATTAGTGCAAAATAAAGAGCGCAAAAATACTATTATTCCTGTATATCTGTTAGGTAGTCAGCCCGAAGGCTGGTTGGATCCTCAAAAAGCACCGCCGTTACGTTATGTGAGTAGATACCCACAAAAACCCAAGGCAGCGCTATTCCTGTATGTAGCCTACACAAAATTGAA
This sequence comes from Meconema thalassinum, assembly GCA_946902985.2. NCBI lineage: Eukaryota > Metazoa > Arthropoda > Insecta > Orthoptera > Tettigoniidae > Meconema > Meconema thalassinum. The sequence continues at coordinate 186,027,675 of OX336398.1, read as the reverse complement.
ATTATTATTGTTATTCGTTTTCGTACGCCGCCTGCCGCGCGCTTATTTGCCCAGTCCCATTCACCAAACAACAACAAAAACAACACGACTATCACCTCTCTAAGTGCTGCCAATACACTTTCCTCTCCTAGAGCCGGTGCCGAACGGTTCTCGCAAAGCACCTGAGTTGGCATGGCCTGACATGGGGGGTTTAATAGCCCCTTAAACTAGGTTATATGCGTGACTGATGACCTGTGTTATTGTGACGGTGCTTAACATGAGTCCTCGGCCGCCTCCTTCCCAATCCTCACCTGACTTACAAATACACAGACACCGCAATAAAGCAGGCTAACATTTCTCATACTCACAAAACCTACTATACAGAGGGGAAAGGTAGGGGAGAGGAGAGGGAAGCATTAGAAAGGGCCTTCCTACAAGATACTACTCCGGAGGTCAACCATCGGCTTGAGCATTACTCGAGTGCACCGGCCTGATGACCTGAGAGCCCTGAAGGGGATAACAATAATAAATTTAACCCTACAGCTAGCCTTAGATGTTACGAAAGGGCGAATTAAAGATACTAGACATAACTACGTAAATTTATAACCTAAAGATTCCATGAAGCGACCAGTTTCCACGAGGCTATTCATAATTACGGTCGTAACGGTGACTACCTTCTCCACCCTCCCGAAGGTTACGAGGATCTTTCCGCCGAGAGAATAACAATTATTGTAGCTTTAAGGGTGAGGAACAGCTAGGTCATCTGCCTCTAAAGAGAGAGAGAGATATCAGAATATAACAGGAAACTCGCCGTTCGGTCAGTGCTACTGGCCCTAGTTTTAAAAGCAGTGAAGCTTTTCAGTGATAATTCATATATATACTTGCGGTTTGGTTTACACATTATACGCACCTCATTATTTATCGACCTTTCTTTGACGTTGTCGTAAATTCCTTTCTTCTTAGGAATTGCGAGTAACTTTTCAAATTGCGTTTTTAGTGGCCTGTAGTTCAAACACAAAGGCTCTCCTAATGGTGGCTTGTGACGGTTATTTGGTTACTTCTGCCGTTAAGAACAGCCGCCATGACAGAGATTAGCAGCTAATAACACACGTAGGAAGAAGGCCGTTCAAATCGCGAGAAATAAACCGCATATAACTCTTGAAATTAAAACCTGAGTTCTCAGATAAACGGTATTTGTGGGGACAAATTTGAATTCTTACAAGTCAGGTCCTAGGCAACGGTTTTAATAATTCTCGGTACTACAATGCGGTCCGTGTCTAAGTACCTATGTCGTTTTCTATCGCCTTGCTCGGCATAAATTAACCTCTTGCTTTGTACGAATTCTTCCAACGAGGCTTTAAATGAACGTTCGAACTAGCTTCCCTTTCATGGTGTGTTAGAATATGCTCTAATTTGTTTCCCAACCCCTTAGAATTGGACATAGTAAAGCGAGGAAGGGGAATGCACTCACTGTTTACAAACTAAGCTAATAGAAATAATAACAATTAGACCAGAGTTCGCCAAACCGTAGCTCACGAGCTACTGGTAGCTCGGAGGGAAATTTTTGGTAGATCGTGGGGAAAGTTCAGACGCTGGGCTTGAGTTGGCTAATCGGCACTACTTGGAAAAGGGTGTACCTAATGGATGTGGTACATCCTAAGGGATTTAGACAGAATGAGGTTTCGGGCACAAAAGGTGATAATGAAGGACAGTGCGGGAAAAGACCAAAATGTTAAGATTTAGATTTAAATGATATTTATTTAATATAAAGCAAATATATTGCAGGGAACGAATAGCTTCAAGGAAATTGCTTAAAAATTGACAATAAAAAATAGTAACAATTAAAAAGTACTTGTTTCTCCAGGAAACGTAAATAGAGCAGTAACTAACTTTAAAGGATTAAATATAAAATTACTGAAAAAGAAGCATAATAATTTAAATTCATCCCAGAGTGGATTAAAACAAAATACTCTTCTGACGGAAAGAATCCGGGCAGAGTGTAAGAAGTGAAAGGGTTACCACCTCTTCTAAAGTACGATACAGGGAGTATCAGAACTCCTTAACCATCTTCCGAAGGTAGGCCGGCTGCCGGAGGTCATCAGTAGCTGGCAGTAATTTAGTGCGCCCGCTCGGGCTAGTGCGAGGTCAGTCAGGCATACTCCAGGGTTCCGGGTTCGGAACTAGAGCTGATGATGATAGATTCTCCTTAAAAAAGCGACCAGCATAGAGAGGCTCTTGGTAATACCTCCCGCGGCTGGTGAAGTGATGTCCTTAGAATCAAGATTTGCAGAGTAGATCCGTGTTGAAGATTTTGGTTGAAGTGAAGGCTGATGAATTTAGACTGCCCGGCCAGGCAGCCAGGTCCAGCAGAGAGATTATGCCGGCGGAGAAGAGACTTCGGCAGCCAGAGGTACCCCGAGAGGGCAGTAACCCCAGCAGGTATGACGTGAGCAGGTGTGATCAGCTGAGAAGAGTGGACGAGAGTAGACACTGTAGGCCGGGAGACCTAAGGCTATATAGCGGTAGTGACGTCAGTGCGCCGAACCTTCTAGCATGAAGGTGTGGCGAGAGAGCAGCCAATCACAGCACAGCCCCATTCACATTGCGAGCGTTACCGCTGGAGAGAGCTCAGTACTCGTGAGAAAATGTGACGGTATGGTACGTCTAGAAAGACACTACAGAAAAAAGGTGAGTTGACATGAATATTACAGAAAAGCAATTAAATTGAAACACCAATATTAAACAAATCAGAACACCGCGTTCAGACTGCAATTCACGAAATTAAAAATAATGGGGCAGGAAAATTGAACATGTGTTTCACACCGTAAGGGAAACATAGCCAACAAAAAACATTCGCAAAGCGAACATGCTGGGAGGGGCGAGAAAAAATTGCAGTAAGAAAGCGCAGAAGTTAGGCCTCGCGTGGCAAAGGAGCAATCATGGTGATTGGCCTAAGAAAATGACCAGCAGAAGTCTGCAGTTTTACCAAGTGAACCCTACCATCTCTGCCAGGAAAGCACTCAACAACCCTACCCAAATTCCAAACAAGAGGAGGACTAGGGTCTTTCAAAAGCACCAAGTCCCCCACCTGAAGGTTAGAGCAGGAAACAAGCCATTTACCACGCTGCTGAAGCAAACCGAGGTATTCCAACCTCCAGCGGCGCCAAAAATTGTTGCGCAAACTTTCAATTTTGCGCCAAGAAATGGCTAAAGAAGATTGAGAATTAGAATATAACAAAGGTGGGGAGGCAGTCAATGGACCACCGATAAGAAAATGGCCCGGCGTTAATGGTAGAAGATCTGAAGGGTCATTAGATAAGGGTGATAAAGGACGAGAATTAATTATGCCCTCAATAAAAATAATTAAGGAATTAAACTCTTCATGAGAAAGGGGGGTGTGGCCACAAACACGTCTAAGGTGCTTCTTGGTGAGTTTCACACAAGACTCCCACCGTCCACCTTGATGGGGTGCATAAGGGGGGATGAAGTGCCACTTGAAATTTCTCTGGTGAGCATAATCAGTAATCCTTTCCAGCGCTGAATTTTGAGTAAGAGCTCTCTTAATTTGCTCAGAAGCTCCGATAAAATTTTTAGCATTGTCGGAGAATACTTCTGAAGGAAGACCTCGGCGAGCAGAAAATCTGGCAAAAGCTGCCAAAAAATAAGCAGTAGAGGCGTTGGTAACTAGTTCTAAGTGAACTGCTCCGGTGACCATACATACAAACAGCGAAATATAGAGTTTTCCAAAAATACATTTTTTGGCCTCAGGAGAATTTTTTCTGTAAACAAAAGGCCCGGAATAATCCACCCCCGTAAAGGCAAAAGGTCTAGCAGGCGCAGATCTAAAGTTGGGAAGATCACCCATGAGCTGAGTGGTAATTTTAGGGTTGGATTTAAAACATGGGATGCACTTCCGGATAACAGAGGTAACTTCATGGACTCCGTTTATGGGCCAATACCTTTCACGAATGACAGAAAGTAATGTACGAGTTCCAGCATGAAGATGCTGGTAATGATACTGACGAATGATTAGGGAAGTGACATGATGCTTTGAAGGAAGAATAATTGGGTGTTATTTATCCTCGGAAAGATCAGCCAAAGATAAACGTCCTCCAACTCTTAGTAAACCATCAGAATCCAAAAAAGGGGCGAGTGAGGAAAGCCTACTCGATTTCTTAAGGGATTGACCTTGGGACAACACCTGGCATTCTTCAGAGAATATTTCTTGTTGAGTAAGCCATAAGATTTTTGTAGTGTCTAAACCTAATTCAGAAAGGGTTAAATATGGCTTAGGAAAAAGGGGTTGTTCTACCACAAAATATTTCCATCGAAGGAGATAAGCCATAAGCCTCACCAATTTATGGAAAGAGGAATATCGCTGCAAGAGAAGGGGAGAGTCAGAAACGAGAAGAGAAGATCCAGAAATCTTACCAGCATCCGGCAAGTCTGATAACTCCGGAAGAGGAAAATTTGGCCAAGCGGAAGGTTCTTGCAGAAGCCAAGGGGGACCGTGCCAGTATAATGTCAGGTTAGCCAACATAAGAGGGGAACATCCCCGAGAAATGACATCTGCAGGGTTCTCCTTGCCAGATACATGATGCCATTGTTCAAAGTTAGACAATTGTTGAATTTTGGACACTCTATTAGCTACAAACACCTGCCAATGCGAGGGAGGTTTGGCAATCCATGCCAACGTGATGGCTGAGTCACTCCAAAAGTAAGTTTTGATAAATCGGATTTTCAAAGATTGGCGGATTTTGACCGATAATTCAACCGCCAGAAGAGCAGCACAAAGTTCCAGTCGTGGCAAGGATAAGGATTTAAGAGGGGCCACCTTTGACTTAGCGCAAATTAAATTGGAAAAGAAATATGACTGGTCAAAATTGCGGCAAACAATATACGCACAACACCCATAAGCTTTCAATGAGCTATCGGCAAAGATGTGAAGTTCATATCCTCCACAGGAGGGAAAGGGAATAATCACTCGCGGGATAATAACATTGGAGAGATCTTCCAAACTATTTCTATAAGAAATCCAATTTTTTTGCAACTCTGAAGGAACTGGCTCATCCCAACCAGTTTTCAAGGACCAAAGGTCCTGCATGAAAAGCTTTGCTGTGACAATAATTGGCGCCAAAAATTGGAGAGGATCAAATATCTTAGCAATCTCAGACAAAATTTGCCGCTTAGTTTGCGGTTTGATGTCACTGAGATTAATTTTGAAAAAGAAAAAATCCTTTTGAGGACTCCAATAGATGCCTAGAGTTTTGATAGAATTACTTTCATGAAGAAGCTCTATTGAGTCGTTATAGACTGAAGTTAATGGAAATTTAGAAAGAAATTCTTCCGAATTAGAGTTCCACTTGCACAAGGAAAATCCGCCTCCCAAAAGCAAAGCTGTCAAATCTTTAGAGACCTGCAGTGCTTCAGATACTGACTCAAATGAATGAAGAAAATCGTCAACGTAAAATGATGATTTTAACACTTCAGAAGCCTTAGGAGAATACAACGGGCCATCCTGTTCAGCAAGTAATTTCAACGTACGTATGGCTAAAAAAGCAGAGGGCTTTAGTCCATAGGTTAATGTTTTTAGCCGAAAAATCTTGACAGGTTTAGTAGGCTCGTCGCGCCAAAGAATTCTCTGAAGGTCGCACTGTTGTTGATCGACCAAAATCTGCCTATACATTTGCTTGATATCAGATATCACTGCGATAGGGAACAAGCGAAAATTCATCAAGACAGAAGAAATGTCAGATTGAATAGGAGGGCCTGATAATAATGTGTCATTCAGAGAAGTTCCATTGGCATCCAATGCAGAGCCATTAAAGACCACTCTTATGTTTTCCTTTAAAATCTCATTCTTCCAAACTGGATGATGATTGAGGTAAATGACTTCAGATGGGGTATAAGAAGCATCATCTTTCTTGGTAACAACCTCCATGTGATCAAGTGCCTCATATTCCTCCATAAATGTGGAGTATTGAGTTTTAACAACAGGGTCACGTTTAAATTTGCTTTCCACAGCATAGAGTGCTCTAAGAGCCCTAGGGTGTGTTTCAAATAAAAGAGGTGGATTATCCACTCGGGGCATTGTTACGACAAATCTACCCTCTGAATTGCGTTTGGTCGTTTCGCGAAACAGTTTTTCACACATTTCATTTTCAACCGAGGAAGGTGAGACTGAATCTATAGTTTCGATTTTCCAAAATCTTTCTAAGTTGTAATCGAGACTTGTATTGACAAAATGACATTGAGAGAAATTTTGAAATGACTTACGAGGGACTTGACCCGTTACTAACCAACCTAGCTTGGTATGATGAACAAACACTCCTGGTGATATTTTAACCTTAGAGCTAAGGAGACATTGCCAAAATACTTGGGCACTGAGAAGTATGTCTACCGGAGCGCTCGTATTAAATGTTGGATCCGTCAACTGAATGTTATGAGGAAATTGCCACTTTCTAATTTCAAAAGAATTACTAGGGGTGTTACTGCCAATAGTATCAATGGCAAGGCAATTCAACTGCAATGTTGTGTTACAATTCACAGCATCTTTGATGTGAACACGAACAAAATGCAAAGATTTAACATTGCTATTGTTAATACCGGTAACCTGAATTAATGTAGGTTGCTTGGGAAGACCAAGTTTCTTAATGAGACGCTCACTTATGAAGTCATGGGTGGCGGCATTATCCAATAGGGCACGTGCTTCAAGCCATCTACCAGATGAATCTTGAACTTTTAATAACACGGTTGATAGTAGCACCTGGGAACTACGAATTGAGCTAGAGCTCTGAGTATAAGATTGCGCATTAGCTCCTGGGGATACATCTTTAGAACATCCAGGGGAAGGAGCCTGACGTGGCTTTTCAAACCTATGAAGCAAGGTATGATGTTGAGCCTTGCAATGGGAGCAAGTATTTTTAGATAAGCAATCAGGCACCATATGCCTAGTTGACAAACAGTTGTAGCAATATCTTTTTTGAGCTATTAATTTGCGTCTTTCGTCGGTAGAAAGGGCTTTAAAGGCAACGCAGGAATATAACCTGTGAGGTGCTTTACAGAGAATACAATCCGTTGAATTATGCTGAACAGTAAAGACATCAGATTTGTTTATTTTTGCACCGACTGGTTTCACAACATTAGATTTGTTATCTGCACTTCCTGACATAATTATGACAGGCTACAGCTGACAAAACCTGACATCTATTATTCATAAACGTAAGCAACGAATCATAGGTATATGGCGTGTCATTTGTTAGCTCCCTCTCCCATGCCTTTAAGGTTGATGAATCAAATTTAGAAGTAACCAAGTGAATTAAGAATAGATCCCAATGCTCGACCGGTTGATTCAACCGTGCCAATGCTCTGACATGTAGTTGGACCGTGTCACTTAAGGCTCGCAGTGTTGACAAGCTTTCAGCTCGCAAGGTGGGCAGGCTAAATAAGGCTTGAATATGCCTTTGTAAACATAATTTTTCATTGCCATAACGGCCTTTAAGAAGCTCTATAGCAATGTTATAGTTTTCTCCTGTTAAGGGGAGTTCTCTTATAAGTTGAAGGGGTGGTCCCTGCAAAATGGATTTTAAGTAATGAAATTTCTGAATTTCTGGAAGTGTGGCATTATTATGTACTAATGAACTGAACAATTCAAAGAATGATTGCCACATCTCTTCCTTTCCTGAAAAGTGCGGAATTTCAATTTTAGGTAGCAATGGTTTGATACCATTCCCATGGTCGCTAATTCTTCCTTGAGTTTCCTCTACCTTCAACGCCAGGGTCAAAGTTCTAACTAATGCCACAGCCTGAGCATGTGTATCAAAGTAATTACTCTCTACTTCTTCCCTATCTGATTGATGTTCTGGACTTTTGATTTCAATTTCAAGTTGCACGAGATCATATTTCTCGTACGCCTGTTCAAAAGCTTTTAAACGCTGAGATAAAATGTCAAGGTTTTGTTCCTCTTTCGGTAGAGTAGCTAAATATTTTTGAAAACGGGTGAGTTGACCTTTGTAGGCCGCCCGAGAGTTTAACAGTTTATCATCAATTATTGGTGGCATGGCTGGAAAAGTTGGAACAACTCACTCACCAAAGCTGCTTGTGGCACCAGACAGACCTGCTCTCCGGAAAGAAACCAGTTGTATAATATGCTGGGATTGTTTCCGCCTTCCCGCAGATCTCCCGCGCTAGCCACGATATACTGAAATGTATAAAACAAATATTAGATTACACCAGTTTTTTTTTGAATTGAATTTGTGGTCTCAGAATAAAGGTTCTGGGTTCGATCCGGGGTTGAGGTACCATGGAAAAGGGTGTACCTAATGGATGTGGTACATCCTAAGGGATTTAGACAGAATGAGGTTTCGGGCACAAAAGGTGATAATGAAGAACAGTGCGGGAAAAGACCAAAATGTTAAGATTTAGATTTAAATGATATTTATTTAATATAAAGCAAATATATTGCAGGGAATGAATAGCTTCAAGGAAATTGCTTAAAAATTGACAATAAAAAATAGTAACAATTAAAAAGTACTTGTTTCTCCAGGAAACGTAAATAGAGCAGTAACTAACTTTAAAGGATTAAATATAAAATTACTGAAAAAGAAGCATAATAATTTAAATTCATCCCAGAGTGGATTAAAACAAAATACTCTTCTGACGGAAAGAATCCGGGCAGAGTGTAAGAAGTGAAAGGGTTACCACCTCTTCTAAAGTACGATACAGGGAGTATCAGAACTCCTTAACCATCTTCCGAAGGTAGGCCGGCTGCCGGAGGTCATCAGTAGCTGGCAGTAATTTAGTGCGCCCGCTCGGGCTAGTGCGAGGTCAGTCAGGCATACTCCAGGGTTCCGGGTTCGGAACTAGAGCTGATGATGATAGATTCTCCTTAAAAAAGCGACCAGCATAGAGAGGCTCTTGGTAATACCTCCCGCGGCTGGTGAAGTGATGTCCTTAGAATCAAGATTTGCAGAGTAGATCCGTGTTGAAGATTTTGGTTGAAGTGCAGGCTGATGAATTTAGACTGCCCGGCCAGGCAGCCAGGTCCAGCAGAGAGATTATGCCGGCGGAGAAGAGACTCCGGCAGCCAGAGGTACCCCGAGAGGGCAGTAACCCCAGCAGGTATGACGTGAGCAGGTGTGATCAGCTGAGAAGAGTGGACGAGAGTAGACACTGTAGGCCGGGAGACCTAAGGCTATATAGCGGTAGTGACGTCAGTGCGCCGAACCTTCTAGCATGAAGGTGTGGCGAGAGAGCAGCCAATCACAGCACAGCCCCATGCACATTGCGAGCGTTACCGCTGGAGAGAGCTCAGTACTCGTGAGAAAATGTGACGGTATGGTACGTCTAGAAAGACACTACAGAAAAAAGGTGAGTTGACATGAATATTACAGAAAAGCAATTAAATTGAAACACCAATATTAAACAAATCAGAACACCGCGTTCAGACTGCAATTCACGAAATTAAAAATAATGGGGCAGGAAAATTGAACATGTGTTTCACACCGTAAGGGAAACATAGCCAACAAAAAACATTCGCAAAGCGAACACTACTCATTTTTCTGATTCCCTTTACGCGTCCCGTAGGTCTGTCGGTCAGTGTCTGGTGTGTGATCGTCAGTGCATATTATTTTATTTTTCTTGTATTTTATGCATACTGCGGACAAAGGGCTGTTCTAATTATGGCAAGTTCCAGCAAAAAAAACTTATCATTTTCATGTTGAAAGAGTACAGACAAAACAGACAACAGGGGGACAACACCTACAGGGAGAGAAAACAGTACAACCCTCGACCCAACAATCCTACCCCATTCACGCAATAATAAAATCCGCAACTGCATAAGCAATTGTATGCACAAACTCCCTGTCCTGTACGGATGCGGTTATTAGTCTTCCATATATGTCGCGGTTGGTCAAAGCCCTTGGTTGGGAGAACTATGATATACGCGTTACTTGAGTTGCCTTTCACCGAACAAAATAAGGGGCTGGTGATCACTCTGTTCATTAGAATAATGTATGAAAGGCGGAAAAACATGAATGCAAGAGATGAAATTGGGAAAGCAGAGTGCAGACGTCTGAAAATTGTCTGAAGGTAGGAAAAGTAGTAGCAGCTTTTCAAAAGACTCACAATCTGATGGAAAACTGGAGAGAGATTAATAGATTAAGTGACGGATAGCTTGCATAGAGCAATGGTATAGGGGTAAGGAGATTGAGAATCATGTTCTGGAAGAAGATGATGAAGATGATGACGAAACGAAAAGGGATTTATTACGGAATAGATGATATACTGACTGAGTGGCTACCTTAATTAGCTACTGAATTAGGGCCCAAGTCCTTTCGTTTGGATGTAGGATTTATGATACAGGTACTCTCTGATTTTAAGGAGAATGTTAACATCCATATACCGAAGAAAACAGAAGCTGATATATCGGAAGTTTATAGTACAATCAGCAAGTTGGCTCATGCTTTAAGGAACAAGACTAGAATGATTTACAAGATGGAAAGACAGAGAGATAGTGAGTTTGGTGAATATGAACTTTGTCTTAGGAGAAACGTTGGAACTAAGGAATACGTAGTAAGTCTTAGATGAAACTTGGAAGGTAGAATCAGTAAACATAAAAGAACTTTCATGCCATTTGAGATAGTAAAAAGGCATTAATAACGCTGATTTGAGTACTGAAAAGGATTGGATTAATGTAATCATCTCCAATCTATACAAAAATCAGTCGGCAGTTATACAAGCTGAAGAAAATAAAAGACCATCTGGTATTCATAACGGTGTAAAGCAAGGCTGCAGCTTATTACCCATAATTTTCAACCTAAACATTGAATAAACAATGAAGAAAATTAGAAAGAATAGCTTGTAGAATTAAGATATAAAAAGTAGGTTTGCTCGGGCCAGGAAGACATTTACACATAAAATAATTGCGTTGATATTAAATACAGATTCAAGTTTCAGAGAATCAGTTTTGAATTATCTGGCTTGTGGCACTCTCACGAATTGAAACTTGGACTGTCGCCGCAAGAAAATTAGAGAAAGGTGCTCCAGAAGTGTGGTGTTAATGAGAATGATGAATATCAGATGGGTAGATAGACTGACAAATTAAGAGGTAGTAAAGAGAAATGATTCTGAAAACGGCTAATGTACAGAGTAATTTGGTAAGTAGGAAACAACAACATCATGAGTAAATATGTGATGCTTCAGATACAATTAGCTACTGAATATGCCTATTATTAGAAAATGTGTCTTCAAATGTCCCCTGTAAGCACTTCGCATTTACTACATGGGATTTTTTTCGTCCTTTAATGTTTTGGATGTTTGTTCCTAAATCTTGTTTTGAGAGTAACTTCTTGGCAATTGGTATTTTAGTCAAGCTTCTCGTGGCTGTGGCTTAGCAAGTGTTCTTCAAATACCGTCCTTGGGTAAATTTAGCATCGCACAGGTTACAGGAATATGGCGTCACTCCTGTATGGATAAAGATGTGGGACTTCAAACATCCTTTCTGACTAAATTTAGCTTCGAATATGGCACATGAGTAAGTCTTCAATCCGCTATGGATTACTATGTGCTTTTTCAAATATCCGCTCAGAGTAAATTTGGTTTCGCATACGCTACATGAGTGCGGCTTGTTGCCACTATGGATTAGCGTGTGTTGAATAAAAGTCCCTCTCAAAGTAAATTTAGCATCGCATATGCTACACTAATACGGCTTGTTGCTGCTATGGATTAGCATGTGATGATTCAAAGTTCCTCTCAAAGTACATTTAGCATCGCATATGCTACATGAATGCGGCTTTTCGCTGCAATGGTTTAGCATGTGCCTATTCAAAGTTCCCCTCCGAGTAAATTTAGCTTCTCATACGCTATATGAATGCGGCTTGTCGCCGCTATGGATTAGCATATGTTGATTAATGTTATCTGAGTAAATTTAATATCTTGATTTTATTTCTTGTGTCCTAATCAAGCGATTGAAGTTTGAATACTACACCTACACAATAATCTTCTCGTAATGGTACATAACTCTAGGACCTACATACATAAATATCCAACATGGCGACCATCCGAAATATTTAGACGGTTCTCAATATCTACGAATCCATTACAGCAAGCAAACTGATTATTTTGTATTGACAGAGACAATTAACATAAATAGGATATATGAAAATAGGCTGTATAGTTCTTCACGTAACTACTTGTTTCATCTATACCCTCTCAAAGTCAATAACTTGACATAATGGGAATTTTGTAACTTTGTGTCTTAACTGTCTAATGGGTCAACTCTGCTCATATCACTAGACTCTCAAACTCAAGCAATTAGATCAATGTTCAAGATTGAAAAAGCTTTGAAACTATAACAATTCTCAACCCGGAAATAGGTCACCATGTTAATCAGTGACATTAAAAAGAACTCTATCCACAACTTCAAAACTAAAAAGTGCAAAGCGCCCAAAAATTATCAGGGTACTGGGCCTTTTTTACAGCGATATGACAGCCAGGATCCCCAAGATGACAATGGATCGTTGCAATCAGCAGAACTCCGGCTAAAATACTTACCGTCACAGCTGGCACATCACACACTCAAAACTGGGAACTTATATGGATGAATCTATAAATAAATAAATACTATTGTCGGTCCTCCAAGGACAAAAGGAACATAATCAAACAAAAGAGCTAGAGAGCTCCATAATCTCCACAGATTCCGTATACAACACCATTATGATTCCATCAACGTGTCAATAGACACTATAAATGCCTCCACCGGCAAATAAACTATCGCAATCGGCATGAACCTGCTATTCCCCAGGTCTTCAGGATCGTCGGTAATAGAAAGTTTTAATTAATAGGAATCGATGAAAATGACTTTGATAACGATGGCCTGTCGTCATTACAACCGCAATGCTAAACTCTATACGTGCATGGAACCTGATACCTGCTATCACCTCCTAATAAACCAAAAAATCTAAATATTAATTAAATAAACGACGAAAACTACTATTTATACTATGTACACCCCTAAACATCTTCTACCATAAATGTTTATCGCTCCTAAGTCATTTGCATGTTGTTATAAAATGACACAATAATAATTAAATAATTTTCCACTAACATTTGTTGTCTATCATATGTTCACTGTTACAATAGGGATCAATAGTCCACTCAACTAAGCCCAGACTAAGGTATGGGAACTCCTTACTAGTCTGTACTACATTAATAAATATAATAATATCAAATAGAACTTTCATTAGATACCAGGAACTCCACTTGCGGTGCATACAATACTCACCACATTCCACACAACTGATCGCTTAGGCCTGCCAATAATAGCGTGCTCAAATCACACTCCCAAACAACATCTCTTTTCATTTCTGTCTGCATATGCAGCTCCTGCTTCAGAACCACATCATAATACTTGTAGCCTTCCTTTATACAAAGCAATATCATTTCAACATTTCCCCTTTTCAATCCATGTAGAAGTTTCCACAGTCATCAGCTCACTCGGGCCGTCTTTGAACACTATGCTGCACTGCCACATTTCTCCTGGTCTTCCATACTCCATTACAACTTCACGGGAGTTATCCATTATAAAACAATGTCATGCCAATCACAAAAGACAAGGCGTCACAGGACATCAGCCCCTTGCAGCACCCGCCTTCATTAAACTGACCAAAGTCAAGTGTCATGTCCGTCCTAATATCTCACCTCAACAATAATATCAGCTGGCTTCATACTACAAATCAAACGTCGTTCCTAGGTTCCGAGTAAATTACTGGTATCGTTTATAATAATTAATAATTCAATAGCTTCTGTTCTAAAGCACCAATGCTTTCTTCACAACTTAAATAACAACTGTTCCATACTTCCGTCCTTCCATTCTACAAATAATTTGCTTTAATGGCATCAAAATGTTATTTCTTAAATAGGAATAATCCCTGTTAATTAATCTCAATATCTCCATGAAATCGTAATAATGACTATCGAAGTTTCCAATAACTTTCGACAATGTCAAGGATTCTTTAAGGAACATCAACAGCTGATTCAAAACTCTCATCTGAAAATCCAAATGTCTGATGTCAAAACTCAACATCAGAATTGCAAAATAAAAATCCAATGAAAATATATTAATATCGGAGAACATCAAATCCGATTAGAAATGAAATAAAATTTACAAATCCAGATTTGAAATCCTAATCCTAGGATTATAAAAATCCTTAATCCTAAAAAATAGCATTATCCAAAATCCCTAATAATTCGAATCGAAAATAATCTCGATCTTCAGTAAAATTTAAAATAGGCCAAGTCCTTAAATATGAAAATCAATAATGAAGATCCTTGTGAAAATACTCCTTAAATAGGATCCACTCCTATATTTATAACAAAGTCATCCTTGAAGATCCTTAATCGTTGGCGTAAAATCAATCTTATGAAATTTCGTTGTGAAAATCAATGTCATCTGTCGTCGTGAAAATCCTTCCATTAAATTGTAATCGTGAAAATAAATCATCAATAAAATTTCTAATAATTCAACAATCCAGAAATAAGAACTTGAATAGTTCCACTATCAAATCATTCGACGATCAAAATATAATGAATGTGTAGATCTCCAATCCCAATAAGTGTTAACTTCGAACAAAAATATCCACACTCGAAGCTGTAATGCGTTTCCAAATGACGTTCAAACAATGGGAATACTGTGAAATCTCACAATGGGAATTGGTCCTACAGGCATGCTTCAAACATCTAAGTAACTACAGAACTGATAATATAAATGGACTTTTCATCTCACTTTATGTAGGCTTTATGGTGTTTCAACGATGAACTTAGCGTGTAGCACCACGCTTTGAAGAATGAGTCCGGCTCTGCTGTTCCCGCGATGCTTCGACACCGAGCTGGCTCTCCTCGTCCGGTCCGCTGATCGCCTGGCAAGCTGCTCCAACCGAAGGTTCGCCCGGCCGCATCGTCTAGCTCTCGCAAGACCTCGTTCGCCTCCCTGGGTTTCGCTGGTTCGAGTCCTGGCGTCTTCTCGGCTCTTGAGCTTCTTCTCGTTCCGCTCTTCTTATCGTGCCCTCTCGAAGTTCTGGTTGATTCCGTCCATGTTTATAGATATTCTATCATTCAGCTCATGTTACTTATGTAGTCTTCCTTCCTTTTAAATTTCCATGACCACATCGTGCCTCTATTCTTGGTGTATTGAAATGAGTCACCCATGAACACTCCTCCGGCATAATTTAGACTACATTTCCCCTTTGTATATTTAGCACGAACTCATCTCCCACGTAGCTAAGTCACATGTCCCAATCATCCACACTTCTACTGCGCTTTCCATGTTCATAAAATGTGCTCAAATATGGATAATACTGCAATTCACACGTTTCTTCTGCATACAGTTTTCAGCAATTATTTCCCCACATTGTCTCTTCCTACAACGCACTTGCGTTGGTTTTACACCTTTCTTAGTTAAAATTCAACTGCTCTCCACGACAGAATGGATGCCTTTGTTCTGCACGCGACAATCTGTTCCACATAAAATGTCTTAATATCACTTTAAACTTTCTCAAACTTTTTGTAATTCATTCACGTCCCTTACTAGTGAACTTACTTGCATTTAAGATCAAAATTCACACGTTTCTTAGCATTTTTCAAGATTGCACAACATGTCTCTGTCCCACGTGGATCAAGCGCTCGACACATCTATCCCCTCCGAAAGTCGCGATCAAAGTCAACTCACAATGGCCGCTTCACCTCCTTGCTCCCTCTAAATTCAGCATAGCATACACCCTTTCGCGCGAAATCATGGCGCGAATCTGCTTATATCGAAATATCATCAAACTGGAGCAAATCTTTATATATTTCTCAACATGGTAATTCACCAAATAAATTATGCTAATATTTCAGAATCCCAAAAATGATACATAAAGCTAAAGTACCATTTTCACTCATATAAAAATATTACTTCGGAAAATATTTCATTGGCTTCTGCCATCACGTGACCTCGGCATAGCAACAAACCTTCTCCTATGGATACCAATTTCTGTATAGCGGGTAGTCTACTTTCCTGGGCATCCAATCAGGTTAATTCTTTCATCTGGTCGCCGTACACCCAGCTATCTATTTCCTCATTGGACAACACCTTTTCTCCACCGTCTCTCGCTACTAAACTGGATTCATGACCTCTTTCCAGGCCTTTCTAACTTTCAAAACTCTATGGATACATTTTGCATGGGTCTCACAAGCATCATATTCACAAACAGTGAAAATAAACTAATTCCCTTTCCTTCCTTCCTTCCTTTACTAACAGATTTAAATTAAGTATATTACATAATATTTGCTGTTTTGATAAATCTGAGGTTCTATCCAAGAGATGACCTCCACATTTTTAGCCTATTTTCAATTTTGAAAAAATAGGCTTATGAGATCACCTTTTGTCCGTGTGTGTGTGCGTGTGTGTGTGTGTGATTCGTGTGTGTGTCCCCCCCCCCTAATAAAATCTAAACGGCTCGAGCGATTTCAATGAAACTCGGAATGTTCATAGCACTATTCCTGGCGACCTCGACCGTGCCCTTCAAATTTTGTTGCGACTCACCAATCCAACATGGCGGCTGTGCGAAATATTTCACCAGCATTCAATATCTCCGAAACTATTACCGATATTACCCTGACATTTTCTATGGTGATAGAGGGAACTACTAAGTTCACTTATGTGACTTTTGAAAAACTGGTAACTACAAAACCAACATGGCGGCCAAGCGAATTTGCGACTTTTAAATAGACGTTTCTCGCGATTTGAGCAACCAAACGCAATGAAACTTGGTACAGTATATGTTTTTATACATTGTAATGCACCGACATCTGACTTCGTTCAATTGTTTACATAATCACAAGATGGCGGATGTGCGAAATATTTCACCGGCATTCTATATCTCTGAAACTATTAGCGGTAAAACCCTGAAATTTTGTACGGAGATAAACGGCACTACTGGAAGTCCATCTATAAGACTTTCAAAAACCGGTTAACTACAAAACGAACATGGCGGACAAGCGAATTTGAAACTTTTAAATAGAACTTTCTCGCGATTTAATGTTCCAAGCGCACTGAAAACTGGCACAGGAAATATTTATACACATTGTAATCCACTGGTATCTAATTTAGTTCAATTGTTTACATAACCTCAAGATGGCGGCAGTGCGAATTTTAAAATTAAGATTTTATTTATTGTGATGTAGTCATGCGATCGAAGTGAAAGTTTGAATAATGAACCTACGCAATAATTTTCCTTTAATGGTACATGACTCTATGGCCTATACATTTAACAATCCAACATGGCGACCATCCGAAATATTTATACGATACTGAATATCTACGAATCTATTTTAGCAATCAAACTGCATTTTTTAATGTTCATAGGGGCTATGAACTTAAGTTCACCTATAGGACTTTAAATAACCTGGTGATCACAAATCCAACATGGCGGTGACGCGAATTATAAATATTCACATGGACGTTTCTCGCAATTTAACCATCCTAGTGCAGTGAAACTTGGTACAGTAAATCCTTATACGAATGTTAATCCACTGGCATCTAATTTATTTCAATTGTTTCCATAACCTCAAGATGGCAGCTGTGAAAAATTTTAAAATCTCCTTGTTTTTTCTTGTGTCCTAATTATGCGATTGAAGTTTGAATACTACACGTTCACAATAATCTGCATGTAACAGTACATAACTCTAGGACCTACATATATAAAATCCAACATGGCAACCATCCGAAATATTTAGCCGGTTTTCAATATCTACGAATCTATTACAGCAATCAAACTGAAATTGTGTATGTTGATAGTGGCAATTAACATAAGTATGATATATGAAAATAGGCTGTATAGTTCTTCACGGAACTACTTGTTGAATTTGTAATTACTCTCATTTCTGCAATAATGCAGTGGTATTCGTCAACCCCGTCCCTTGGTCCAACTGATGGATAGTTGGAGCTTTCTCGAAGTTTAAATACTCTATATTTATTGTAACTTTACAAGCTTCCAAGCTCTCATCATTCTATTGCCGCCTAGGCCCTGTTCCATCCTTGCACCATCTAGGCCCAAGCTCATATCATCCATGTGCAGTAAAGGCCCAAGCTCATATCATCCTTGTGCAGTCTAGGCCCAAGCTCATATCATCCTTGTGCAGTCTAGGCCCAAGCTCATATCATCCTTGTGCAGTCTAGGCCCAAGCTCATATCATCCTTGTGCAGTCTAGGCCCAAGCTCATATCATCCTTGTGCAGTCTAGGCCCAAGCTCATATCATCCTTGTGCAGTCTAGGCCCAAGCTCATATCATCCTTGTGCAGTCTAGGCCCAAGCTCATATCATCCTTGTGCAGTCTAGGCCCAAGCTCATATCATCCTTGTGCAGTCTAGGCCCAAGCTCATATCATCCTTGTGCAGTCTAGGCCCAAGCTCATATCATCCTTGTGCAGTCTAGGCCCAAGCTCATATCATCCATGTGCAGTCTAGGCCCAAACTCATATCATCCTTGCACCATCTAGGCCCAAGCTCATATCATCCTTGTGCAGTCTAGACCAAAGCTCATATCATCCTTGTGCAGTCTAGGCCCAAGCTCATATCATCCTTGCACCATCTAGGCCCAAGCTCATATCATCCTTGAGCAGTCTAGACCAAAGCTCATATCATCCTTGTGCAGTCTAGGCCCAAGCTCATATCATCCTTGCACCATCTAGGCCCAAGCTTATATCATCCATGTGCAGTCTAGGCCCAAGCTCATATCATCCTTGAGCAGTCTAGACCAAAGCTCATATCATCCTTATGCAGTCTAGGCCCAAGCTCATATCATCCTTGTGCAGTCTAGGCCCAAGCTCATATCATCCATGTGCAGTCTAGGCCCAAGCTCATATCATCCTTGAGCAGTCTAGACCAAAGCTCATATCATCCTTATGCAGTCTAGGCCCAAGCTCATATCATCCTTGAGCAGTCTAGGCCCAAGCTCATATCATCCTTATGCAGTCTAGGCCCAAGCTCATATCATCCTTGTGACGTATAGACCCTGTTGAACGCCCTTTATTCCCATTTATAAATAATATTAAAAATTTTCACGGCGACGCTTGCTGTTTCTAAATTGTTAGGATTAGCAAATTTTCAACTATTTTAACTCCAGTAAATCTTCATTGTGTCTAATGGAGCACGTTTACTTGTGATATTCTCACTGATCAAATCAAGCCTATTCATTAATTGCAATTTTTCATTATTTGTCTTTAAGCCCAATTTCGTTCTGAGACCAACAAGTTCCTAGCAACTGCTACATTTTGTATGTCGGCAAAATCAGTAATCAAATTGCTTTAAATTTATATCATTTGCATAGCTTTAAATGTTTAGCCACGGCAGCCCCCTGCTCGGTATTTTGTATTGTCTCTAATCATTTAGAGTTTGAGCGTTTATTCTCAATATTTACCCCCAACTAGTTGTATTGTAGTTATTCTAGTACTTGACCTTCACTTATGGCAGCAACTTGAGGTGCGCATTGTGAACTTTGGCAATTATTTCTTTCGTTTGTTTTGCTCTTACCAAACTTTCTAAACTACTTTTTGTCAGGTTTATGATTTCTCTTTGGATGAGTATCGCTGGCAAAGATGGCTCAGCTAGTTTCCTACCTAAGGTCGTTCTGAATCTATGCATCGTGATTATTGATTTTTCATAATCAAGGCTGTGTCTAATCTCACCAAATCTCTTAATGCTTTTCTTGTGAGAGATTTAGTTTTTCTTTTCGAGCACAACAATCATTTTTCTTCATATAAGCTTTGAGCTTGATTATATTTGTAACTAAGGGCAATGCTTGTAAATGACCACGGGCAACACCTTCCATCAACCTTCTATGCTTTGAGTTGTTTATAGTCCCTTCATACTGATATCACAGATTCCCTTAATCCTACGTTTCTGCTGACTAATACTAGTATTCTCCTAACTGGGCTGTCGTTACATTATCATGTAAATTACTCGAGTCAGAAATTTAGAAGCATGAATCATGAAACTCATTGCAATGACAATCTTCCCAACCGTCAGCTACTTTGCAACGTTTCGGCACAATTTTATACTTCCTGAAAACAAACTGTTGTTGCCCTTGATATGCCTGTCAAAAATCCATCATAATTATAAAAGAATAAACAGATGAGATTCTGTGCCCATATTCAACGTAGCAACTCAGGGTTATCACCTATGTATGTTGGATCTTAAATACACAGGCCATTCAGTGGCCAATCAAAATCTGATCCCAATATTAAATCTCGTTTTCATGGAGAAGAAGTGGGAGATGCGGAAGAATAACTTTGCGGAAGGCTGGAGAAGGAATGACACCCAACAGGCTGAGTGTACCCCGATCCAGCCCTCCGACCAGAACTACAATTAATGGCTGAGCGAAGCGAAAGACAAGTATGATTGTCTTCCGAGGTACGGTTATGTAAATCTTCGCTGTAAACCAATATTACGCCTAATCATATTGCGTGAGTTCTTTGGTGACTGTACAGTCCGATCCGAGAAGCACAGACTCTTCCACAATATTGGCACACAAGGTCTTGAGCAGCCAATGGAAATTGGGGGTTGATCATTCTGCGATTCATGCGCTTTTTTTCTGGCATTTCCTTTTTCAGCCTGAAGCCTTCTTCTCTCTTGTTCGAAGAGCAAGTCGCCTTGATGGACAACTATACTAACCAATACATCATGATCAAGTCTGTGCACATGTCTCTTTGAAACATTATTCTTTGGCTTGTGTGCACCTCTGGCTTACCTCAAATTTTAGTAGCCTTTATTAGGTTTTCTCCCTTACATTTCGTGCGTTCCTTTTCTTCAGTCTATCATCCATTAATTCCAATATATCCCTAGTGATCACCTATTCTGTCTTTGCTTACTCCCAAAGTATCCTCCTACAGATTTTGTTGTATTATTCTTCAAAGTATTAGATAATGTGACCCAAATATAAAGTTTTCCACAATAAGTACATAAAACGATGACGTCCGTTGAGTTAATTATGAAACGTAAGTTACGTCATAGTTTCATATAATAAGGAAATAAAACTTTCTGACGGGGATCAAAAAATAACTGAATGTGTAACAAGAAGTTCCGTGAAGAACTTAAGAGCCTACTTTTCTTATAATTTAAGATTCATACCTATGATTAATCTATATGGATCTATCTAGAATAATGACGAAATTAGGTCGGTAATATCGAAATTTCTAATTAGTTCGAAATACTGTATACCTGGCATAATGTAGCCTAATAGAGAACTACAGTTGGCAGCCCTGGTGGCTGAATATATTCTTAGTTCCATCTCTTAAGGTACAGAATACAAAATTTGGTTGAAGTCCAATGGATAGCATGGACGTTACATGCCGTTAAACATTGGATCTAACAGCGCGTAAAATCATGTTGGCAACAATGACATACATTTATTGGTCAGAAATAATCTGGAATAATATGATCTATTGTTGTGTCTATTTTGAATGAAATCCATTAGTTAGTATAGAAGTTACATGCATTTTAAAATTGGACTTATCACCAGGCTTAGAATCATGTTGGCACTGGCGTAGGCCTATATTAGTTACTCCAAATTAATCTAGAATGCCAGGTACTATACGTGTGCAAAGTTTAGAGCTATTGGCTTGCTTACTTTATGATATATTGATATTAGGATAACAAAAATAGAGACAGTATTTATTAACAGTTGTCAGCCCTGGTTACTCTTAAGAATCGGCATAGTCATATCTGTTATGGTACACATAGCACACACGAAATTTGGCTGAAATCTAAATGATAGTATAGAAGTTACATGTATTTAAAGTTGGACCTCTCAGCAGGCTTAGAATGATGTTGGTAGCACTGACGTATATAAGTTACTCCAAATTAATATAGAATGTCAGGTACTATACGTGTGCATAGTTTAAAGCTGTCGGCTATACGTATTCTTAGGAGCCATCAGGGCTGCCAACTGTTAATAAATGCTGTCTATATTTTTTTACCCTAATATCAATATATCAGAAAGTATGAAAGCCAACAGCTCTATACTTTGCACACGTATAGCACCTGACATTCTAGATTAATTTGGAGTAATTAATGTAAGTCAGTGCTGCCAACATGATTCTATGCCTGCTGATAGCTCCAATTTTAAAATGCATGTAACTTCTATACTAACAAATGGATTTCATCCAAAATTGGCACAAGATATCATAATATTTCAGATTATTTCTGACCAGCACACATTGTTGCCAACATGCTTTTACGCGTACTGATAGATCCAATGCCTAACTCCATGTAACGTTCATTGGACTTCAACCAAATTTTTAAATCTGTACCTTAAGAGATGGAACTAAGAATATATTCAGTCACCAGGGCTGTCAACTGTATTGCTCTATTAGGCTACATTTTACCAGGTATATTTCGAACTAATTAGACATTTCGATATTACGACTTAATTTCGTCATTATTCTAGATAGGTTCATATACTGTAGGTTAATCATTGGCATGGAACTAAATTTTCAGAAAAGTCGGCTCTTTAGTTCATCACGGAACTTCTTATTTAGTTTGCATTCACAAAAAGAAAAAAATCCTTACTTGTTGTCTACTTACTCAATTGGATGATTTGTATTTGCATCCATCTCGCCATCATGGGTTTCTACTTTTATAGCCTAGCGACAGAAATGAATCATTAATTTCTGAGGTGTTATCTTAAGCTTCTACAAAATTAATAACAAATAATGTAACTTTACAGCACAGCTCAACTTGAAGTGTTATATATTAGCTATTCTACTGACTGAAATTACTTTCTTGTTTAACTTAGTAAGTTACTGTGGTTTTAAGGGGCGGAACACGGAGGTAATCTGCCCCTACTTTCTTATTCCCCAGTGTATCTTACTGCATTATACAGTGTGATTCTTTTGCTGCAGCGGGATGGGCAACCGGCTGCCGGGCGCGCGCGTCTTCCGCCAGCCAACCGAGCTCGCACCGCGGATTGTGCGCAGGTGGAAACCGTAACAAAGTATAATAATTAATGGTAAATTCACCAGAAAATAATGACTACAGAACTTACCTTTTCACAGAAGATGCTGAAAATGTTCTCCTTCAACTGACAGACAGGCGTTGTACCGTGTAAATAAATTAGCGTTTACACGTTGTAATTCCCTTCTGTTGTGAGGGATATCTTCTGCTCCACTAGAGTACGGGTAATTGATATGTACACTTTGAATGATAAATTAACCCACAATTGAACAACAAACGGGCTTAGGTCTGTGCTTCGATTAATTACGGTAAACACGCAGGGGGAGGGGGGGGGGTGCAGGAGTAGCGACTTAATGTAACGATGTCTGTCTGTCAGCCAAAGGAGAATATTTTTAGTATCTTCTGTGAAAAGATAAGTTTTAACCTTTAACTTGTGACGTGAGGACATCCAGATTCCCAAGAAATAAAGCAACACCTGCGCTCTTTTATTAAATCTTGCAGCTGTTGATTGGGCTACCTTCTTATCTGTGCGCTGGCACTACACACCCTCGTTGATGAACAATTAGTGACTTAATGAACCCGCGGCCTAATCTCGGTTGGCTGGCGGAAAGCGCGCGCGCCCGGCAGCCGGCCGTCGGCCCCACTCCAGCAAAAGGAACTTACTGTACAAGTCTTATCTTAAAAAAGCCATCCTTCGTTTATAGCGCTAGTAAATTTAAGTGTGATAGACAATGTGTTGAACAGTTCAATATAGGAAGTGATAGGTTAAAGGCCTGAAGAAATAATATGTAATAAGTAATTTCAAGCAGTGCGACTATAAGGGGATAATCCAACCTCTTGTTCCATTTCAGTCTCACAGGTCACTTACAAGTGTCTAGTCCCTCAACAGTTCTACCTCACAGCCTTTAAGAATGAACGTATAAATCACTCACTTCATGTCATATAAAAATATTCTACATGAATATTGTCACAAAACACAGCAGCATTTATGATTATGCTGCTAAATTTGTAAAAACCACGAGTAAGCCAATTGCAGTAAGCTCAACTGGATAGTGTGTTGTGTAGACTATTTAACATACATTTTGCCACTACATAACGCTTCTACTGCAAGCAGTAGGCCGACTGTATTTACATTATATATCAACAGCAGTTATTAGCGTCACTGCGGTACTGCGAAACAGCATTAATTTTCTAGAAACAAACATTCCGTTTTCCAGTCTGCAAACAAAGGTGAAATGTAATGCGATAAGCCGTCATGTGGTTACTTCCCTAAGGTTGGCAAGGGTGGTGTTTAAACCCTCCTGGTTGGATTTATTAGGAAACCATTCTTGACCTTGTAGGCAATCATCCCCAGCCACCTTGAACTGCGATATATGATATGACCCCGACTTGTTCTTGGAAGTTATAAACTTTCTTCTGTCAACATGTTTTATGGTACCCGGATTTCATCATTGCAAAAAAAATGGAAATGATTCAAGGACCTGGGCCAGTGTTTTTATCTCCATAAGCAATCACCGGTAAAGTTCACCAGACAAAAGAATGCCTGGAGCAGTTCTTGCTGCAATAACGTTGACTCATATTTCAATAGCTTCGCTCCCAACTCATTGCCTATTTCAAAAGCTTTCATAAATGTAGACGGTATCATAAAAAAATGGCTTGAGGAAAGGAGCTGAGCTTATTAAAAATATCACAAAACTTCGAGATCCAGGCAATGTGGTCAGGGTAGTTCCCCGCTCTGATGGCAACTGGGTTAGAAACCCACAGTCGGCTTTCTTTGAAATGGTTTAGTATATTTGCCCATTTGCAATTCCAGGCGAATGTGGGATTGTACGTCCTAATAGGCCGTGGACACTTCTTACCACCTCCTCACCATATTTCATTCTGATTAAACAGTACATCGAGGTAACAAAGTGGGTTTAAGCTAAAATCATCAACGTGCATATTCAGAAATATCACACCATGATGGGTCACTGACAACAAAGAAAACAATATCAAAGATTAGACACCAACAAACACAAATAAGCGTCACTTCTACACAAGAAGTTTGTTCTCATAAACTCCGGCTGTAAGAATCTCCCTCACAACACTGTGGAAACGGGAATAATAAAGGGTGGAAAAACATACATACATACATCTTTATCAGTTATAAGAAATGTAAAATAAACTAATAGAGATTTTTCAGTGTTAACATACAAATAAAAGTGAAGCTGATATATATCGACGGTGAATACGCTACCTTTCTGCACTTATCCGTTCTATTTCGTGTATTTGGGGCATAACTCCAAGCTTGAAGTGGATATGCATTCCCTTTGAACTCCATATTTATAAATCAATGTCCTCTGCTTAGCCATAGTTATCTCAGAAATGGACAGGAACGTATCGTGCCCCCTAGTCTATGATTTAACACCTAGGGCACATACTTGATATAATTCTAAAGTTGAGAGTTGGGAACATTTTAATCAAGATAAGCTCGACAACGAAATACGTGAAGAAGTTTTAATTACAAGCAAAAGTTATCACTGCAAAAAGAGAGGTAGAATTTCACAATATATGTAGACAAGGGAGACTGGATAAATAGATCACCAATACATAGGATGAAAGCCAGGACGGCAGAGTTGCGTACCGACCACCCCTTGGCAGGTGTCGATTCGGTGAATCCCCAGGCTACAGAAATACGTGGGGCGCGTTATAATACAGCGAAGACACGCCCATTCAGATCGCGAATTAGAGAAATATAATGATCCTTTGGAAAATATGATACTTGAAGGGAACTATAAAAATACAGGCAAGAATTATGAAGTCTTTTGTTCGTTAAAACACAATGTAAACGGAATATTTTATGTAGAAAATAGCCACAACATCAATTCCGCAGGAGAACAAACGATATTGGAGAATCCAGTCACATGCCCGGAGTGGCTAGGGAGTGTATAAATGGTGGAGCATACAGTTTGTGTATTACATAAATGAGGAAAAGATAGTCACCAAGTAGTTCCGTGAAGAACTAAATAGCCTATTGTCATATATCCTACTAATATTAATTGCCTCTATCAACATACAAATTGTCAGTTTGATTGCTGTAATAGATTCGTAGATATTGAGAACCGTCTAAATATTTTGGATGGTCACCACGTTGGATTTTTATATTATAGGTCTTAGATTTATGTACTATTACATGAAGATTATTGTGTAGGTGTTTTATTCAAACTTCAATCGCATGATTAGGAAACAAGAAATAAAAGCGGAATTTTAACATTTCGCTCAGCCGCCATCTTGTGGTTATGAAAATAATTTAAATGAATTAGCTGCCAGTCGATTAAAATTGGTATAAGCATATACCGTATCAAGTTTCACTGCGCTCGGATGGTTAAAACGCAAGAAACGTCCATTTGAATATTTAAATTTCGCGCCACCACCATGTTGGATTTGTGCTCGCCTTGTTATTGAACGTCCTAAAGGTGAACTTATGCTTATAACCCATATACACTTACAAAATTTCAGTTTGATTGCTGTAGTAGATTAATAGATATTGAGAACCGTCTAAATATTTCAGATGGTCGCCATGTTGGATTTTAATATATGTAGGCCATAGAGATATATACTATTAGATGATGATTATTGTGTACGTTCATTATGCAAATGTTGATTTTGATCGCATGATTAGAACACAAGAAATAAAAACGTATTTTTCGAAATTCGCACAGCCGCCATCTTGAGGTTATGTCACCAATTGAACTAAATAATAATTCAGTGCATTTCAATGTGTATAAACATTTGCTGTACAAAGTTTCATTGCGTTTGGATCATTAAATCACGAGAAAACTCTATTTCAAATTTTCAAATTCGCTTGGTCGCCATGTTCTTTTTGTAGTTAACCGGTTTTTGAAAGTGTCATGGATGAACTTCCAGTTTTTCCCTTTATCTCCGTACAAATTGTCATGGTGATACCGGTAATAGTTTCAGAGATATAGAATGCCGGTGAAATATTTCGCACAGCCGCCATCTTGAGGTTATATAAACAATTGAACGAAGTTAGATGTCGGTGCATTGCAGTGTTTATAAACATATAATGTACCAAGTACCGATGTACCAACGCAATGGCGTTTGGTTCGTTAAATCTCGAGAAACCTCTAATTAAAAGTTGCAACTTCGCTTGGCCGCCATGTTGGTTTTGTAGCTATCAGGTTTTCAATAGTCACATAGGTGAATTTATAGTAGTTCCCTTTATCACCGTACAATATTCCAGGGTGATATCGGTGATAGTTTTGGAGACATTTAATGCTGGTGAAATATTTCGCACAGCCGCCATGTTAGATTGGTGAGACGCAACAAAATGTGAAGGGCACGGTCGGGGTCGCCCGGAATAGTGCTATGAACTTACCGAGTTTCATTGAAATCACTCCAGCCGTTTAGAAGTTATTAGAGGGGTCACACAGAAATCCTCACACACACACGCACACACAGACAGACACACGGACAAAAGGTGATCTCATAAGCCTATTTTTTCATAAATGAAAATAGGCTAAAAATTATTACTGTGAAATAGATTGTAATGTGTACAAAATATTTCTGTGAGCAAGATGTAAGACATCATTGAAATGAGTCCCTTATGAATTAGTCGTTATGGAAGGGGCGTCCGTGGCCCGTCACCATAAACTACGGAGGGGGAAGAAAGCATGATAAGTTATCCATGCGTTTTGGCTATATTTCTTCGTCATTTCCTGTTTATGAGAGAGGATTTGTGAATGTTAATATAACATAGTCCAGTTAGGATACATTTTTAGCCTACTTGTCACATTTTGAAACAAGTAGTTCCGTGAAGAACTATATAGCCTATTTTCATATATCCTGCTCATGTTAATTGTCTCTATCAACATACAAAATTTCAGTTTAATTGCTGTAACAGATTCGTAGATATTCAGAACCGTCTAAATATTTCATATGGTCGCCAGGATGGATTTTTATTTTTGTACTATTACATTAAGATTATTGTGTACGTGTGGTATTCAAACTTCAATCGCATGATTTTTTTTTCGTGTGGCCTCCTGAGAAGCCGAGTGCAGGTCTTACTAGTCGACGCCCGTGGGCGACCTGCGCGTCGGGATGAGAGATGAGATGAATGGATGAAAGTGGGCAAGTATGTGGAAGGAAGCGGCCGTGGCCTGTCAGAAGGTACTCTCCCAGCATTTGCCTGGTGTTGAAAATGAGAAACCACGGAAAACAATTTCAAGGACAGCCGACGGTGGGGCTCGAACTCACGCGTCTACTGAGTCAGCAGAGAGCTTGGCCCCATGACCTAACGCCGCGCTTTAGCCAGCGTAGCCACTACTGTCGGTAATCGCATGATTAGAACACAAGAAGTAAAAACGAGATTTTAAAAGTACGCACACCAGCCATCTTGTGATTATGCAAACAATTGAAATAAATTACATGCCAGTGGATCAACATTTGTATAAGCATTTAACGTGCAACGTTTCACGACACTCGGATAGTTAATTCGCGAGAAATGTCTATTTAAATATTTATACTTTGCGTCGCCGCCATGTTGGATTTGTGCTCACCAGGTTACTGAAAGTCCTATAGGTGAACATATGTTCTTGTCTCCATGCACATAAAAAAATTCAGTTTGGTTGCTGTAAAAGAACCATAGATATTGATAACCGTCTAAATATTTCGGAAGCTCGCCATTTAGGATTGTTATATGTATAGGCCATAGAGTTATGTACCATTCAAGGACAAGTATTGCCTAGCTTCATTATTCAAACTTTCACTTCGATCGCATAATTACGACACAAGAATAAAAACTTAATTTTAAAATTTCGCACAGCCGCCATCTTGAGGTTATGTAAACAATTGAATTAAATTAGATGGCAGTGCATTACAATCTGCAAAATCATTTACTGTACCATATTTCACTGCGCTCAGAGAGTTAAATCACGAGAAAAGTCTATTAAAATATTTCAAATTCGCTTGGTCGCCATGTTCGTTTCGTACTTTACAGGTTTATGAAATATACATAGGTAAACTTGCATCAGTACCCTTTATCACCGTACAAAATTGCATGATGATATCTGTAATAGTTTCGGAGATATAGAATGTCAGTGAAATATTTCGCACAGCCGCCATTTTGCGGTTATGTAAACGATTGAACTAAATTAGACTCCAGTGCATTACAATGTGTATAAACATTTGCTGTACCAAGTTTCATTACGTGTGGATAGTTAAATCGCGAGAAATGTCTATTAAAAGTCTCAATTTCGCTTGACCGCCATGTTGGTTTTGTAGTCACCAGGTTTTTGAAAGTCTCATAGGTGAACATCTAGTAGTGCCCTTTATCACCGTACACAATTTCAGAGCGATATCGGTAATAGTTTCGGAGATATTGAATGCTAGTGAAATATTTCGTACAGCCGCCATGTTGGATTGGTGAGATGTAACAAAATTTGAAGGGCACGGTCGAGGTTGCCGGGAATAGTGCTATGAACTTCCCGAGTTTCATTGAAATCGCTCCAGCCGTTTAGATTTTATTAGAGACACACACACACACACCTCTCACACACACACACACGCACACACACACGGACAAAAGGTGATCTCATAAGCCAATTTTTTCAAAATTGAAAATAGGATAAAGATGAGGAAAAAGTAAACTTATGAGATCGACCCGGGCAAATGTGGGTCTGCCTGTCCTTCTGTCTGTCTGTCTGTCTGTCTGTGTGTTCCCCACTATCAATTCCTAAACGGCTGCAGCTATCGAATCAAAATTTGGTAGGACTTATACCTGTATATCTCAATGCAGTAGGCTATTTGAAAATTATGTCAGTGCTACCAACTGCTGAAAAATCGCAAAAGAAATTTGAGCTCCATGTTGGATATCCTGGAAGGTATGAATGGGGGCTATTTCAAAATTGGCACACGTATAGAAAATAATATTTCAGTTTAATTTCCAGGAGGCCATACATGGCAGTGTTGCCAAAATGATTCTAAGCCTGCTGATAAATCCAATTTTTAAATGCATATAACGTCTACAATATCAATTGGAATTCAACCAAATTTCGTATGTGCTATGTGTGCATAAACAGATATAACTAAGCGTATTCTTAGGAGCCACCAGGGCTGCCAACTATTAATAAGTACTCTCAATTTATTTTATCCAAATACCAATATATCAGAAAGTATGCAAGCCGACAGCTATAAACTATGAACACGTATAGTACCTGACATTCTATATTAATTTGGAGTAACTTATATAATTCAGTGCTCCCAACATGATTCTACTCCTGCTGAGCAGTCCATATTTAAATACATGTAACTTCTATACTATCATTTGGATTTCAACCACATTTCGTATATGCTATGTGTACATAAACAGATATAACTAAGCGTATTCTTAGGAGCCACCAGGGCTGACAACTATTAATAAGTGCTCTCAATTTATTTTATCGAAATACCAATTTATCAGAAAGTATGCAAGCCGACAGCTATAAACTATGCACACGTATAGTACCTGACATTCTATATTAATTTGGAGTAACTTATATACGTCAGTGTTCCCAACATGATTCTACTCCTGCTGAGCGGTCCAAATTTAAATACATGTAACTTCTATACTAACTAATGGATTTCATTCAAAATTGGCACAACAATTGATCATATTATTTCAGAATATTTCGGACCAAAGCATGCATGACATTGTTGCCAACATGATTTTACGCGCGCTGTTAAATCCAATATTTAACTGCCTGTAACGTCCATGCTATCCATTGGACTTCAACCAAATGTTGTATTCTGTACCCTAAGAGATGGAACTAAGAATATATTCAGTCACCAGGGCTACCAACTGTAGTGCTCTATTAGGCTACATTATGCCAGGTATACAGTATTTCAAACTAATTAGAAATTTCGATATTGCCAACTTAATTTCGTCATTATTTTAGATAGATCCATATAGATTAATCATTGGCATGAATGTAAAATTTTAAGAAAATTAGGTTCTTAAGTTCGTCACGGAAGTTCTTTTTTCCTTACTTTTTGATATTGTGATAGGCTAAAGTGGCGATTTGCATGTGTTATATTCAGTAGAAACAGCCTATCACGAATAATTAGAAGTAAGAAAAGTAACCTTTAGATTATAGGATGTTATTAATTTCTGGTCACCTGTTCATTAGATGAAGTGTAAGTTAATAGGCTACATAACCATGTATATTGAGTTTGAAATCACGAATAGACGTCTGGATGGAGTGAGATAAAAAGATTTCATGTCCAGTGATAGAATATGATGAATAATGTTGCAATCCCAAGAAAGCCTTTGAATGTACATGAATATACTGTACATGCAGGCGATGATCAGTGAAATTGATCACGTTTTATTATTTGAGGAGAAACATTAGTGATTCGAAAGGTAAGGTTTATAATATGTGAGTAATTCGCATGCAATATATGTGTGTTATGAATAATGTGCCATTTTAAGTTAAGCCAATTGGTAAGTGTATATCAACGAATGATGACAGGTGTAGCCACTTATCGCCCATAGCCTGTGATAATCATCGAGGCACAATGATGTTCTTCGAGGCATTTAAACCTATAATATGTGAATATTCGACAAAGATCCAGTGAGAGACTCTTTCTGTGAGGCCATGGGAGCCTAATTGTTTATGTTGAGGTTCAAGTGAGCTGGGTTTTCACTTAGATACACAAATGATATACATAACCACATACAATGGGATTTTGAATATTCAGCGGAGATACATGTCATCTTGGAGCCTCAGCGAGAAATGAATCACACTTATCATCCTGATGTGAACAGAAGTGTTGGTGATAGATATTGAGTTGGATATTTGAGGCTTACTGAGGCCCAACATTTGAGTGGTCGTTAACATCGGATCAGCTGATTGTTAGCAAGGGAAGTTTATTCCCCTATGCGTTTGCAGTTCAGATTACATTTGTGGATTTCAAATTTCTATTTTGATTGTTCAGTATAGTTCACTGGAAGGGTACATTATTTGAAAACGAATTTAGAATTGGTGAATTTCGTATTAATTTCGAGGTAGACTTTTCTGTTTTTTGTCTCGTACTCGACGGGAACATTATTTTAAAACTCATTTATAGATTATGTGATCCTGGTTCATCAGTCTATCCACACATGCTGATACCACCATTGTAGAGTGAAGGGTCAAAGGTTAGAGTCAGTTAATGTAAATAAGCAGAGCACTCAAGTATTTCGAGTAAGATTTTTCATTAGTTTGATTTTGTGCCATGCCCTTCCCCACAGATTTGTCGACGTTTGATTTTGATGAGGGTTTGATATAATAGTTCACAATTCAAGTAAATTTGGTATATCATGCGACAATTGTAACGTCAACTACATTGGACAAACTGGACGCAGTTTTATTATAAGATACGGGGAACATTTTAACGCCATAAAATACCGAAAAGTTTCTGCGATGGCCAATCACATGAAGGAAACAGGCCATTCTTTCTCTAATATGGAAAAAGACTTAAAAATGTTACATTATGCAACAAAGGGCATTTTCTTAAACGCACTGGAGACTTTAGAA
Organism: Meconema thalassinum; assembly: GCA_946902985.2. NCBI lineage: Eukaryota > Metazoa > Arthropoda > Insecta > Orthoptera > Tettigoniidae > Meconema > Meconema thalassinum. Next base: position 185,995,155 of record OX336398.1, on the reverse strand, counting down.
ATTAATACGGCGCAAAGAGCTTCAAACATTGGAAATTTGAATGATATTAACTTTGACACTTTAGCTAAATAAATCTAAACACAGAAGGAAACCACCTTAATTCATGCCAGTTTTGTTGCTACACACTCCCCTCTTATGTCTGCTTTCCCGAGACCCAGGCATTGTTTATCGTTCTGGTCATTGACCTCCGCGGGAGCTAAACTTCACTCGCTTCCTACTGAAGGTCACAGCACGCGTCACTACTGACGTCACTTGACTGTCGGTACAACTAGTTTTAATCTTTCGCTTCCACACTAGGGCATGTACAAACACCTAAATTTTCACCTTTAATAAGATCACGTAAGTTTTAAAAGGTTTATATTATAAGGCCCTCTTCTTTATTAAGATCGTAATTATTTTTATATTTTTCTGTTAATTTATTCGGCTTATTTCTTCATTTCGCAGTTGCCAACAATTTCTCGGATATTGCTCATTATACTGTTCCATTCTGCACACTTGCAAATTAAAAACGCATCTTATTAATGGTAGAAGTGTAAAGGGCAATCAAGTCTTAAATTGTGAAGTTGAAACAACAGCATATACTTTAAGATTTCATAAACTCAGCACAGTGTTTACACACAAGAAGTAAAGTTTTATCATGACAAGGAATAACCACTTCACGAAAAAATAGTTTATCTTAATATGCTGAATTTTATGCAATTTTAATGAAGTGGGACTTGCTATTTTAGCTTTCAGTGTTCTTTTCTTTAATGTTATTAAGTCTGTGATTTGACTATGTTATTTCGAGTGTACTAAATTTTAGTGTCTGCCACACGTTGCCTATATGTTTTCACGCACCATATATTCCATTTTCATTTTAGCACCATGTTTTAACATATGTTTGCACAAAGGAGCATTATCTTAATTTGTTGGGCCTGTCTTATAAAAGCTGATGAAGGGATCATGATATAGATAGATAGATAGATAGATTTTATCTGGCAAGATAAGGGCCATTGGGTCCCCTCTTCCATCTGACCAGATTATACAAATGATAAATAATGAACAATACAAATACAACTTAAATCAAACGATATTACAATGTTGATATAATATAAAATACATATGAAATGGATTAGCTTGATAATGAACAATACAAATACAATTTAAATCTAACAATTTTACAATGTTTATAAAATATAAAATACATATAAACTGGATTATCTTGGTGGTGTAGGCTGTAAATTGTTGCATTGCTAGGGTGAATAACTAAGATACTTAGAAGTAAGTTTAAAATTACAGTAAGGTAAGTAAATACTGAAAAAAGTAGACTAATGACGCTTATGAAGATGATGATGAAGATGATTAGTCATTAATGAAGGAGGTTGTTTAGATATCTAAATAGAGAGTAAATGAGAAAGTGAGAATTGGAAAGTTTGAATATATGTAATACAACGTAAGAATATAAGCATAAGTGTTGAGTTCAACTTTCATTTACTTAGTGAGCGTGTCCTGCCGGCAACGCGGCTTGAAGCTGGACGGGGTTGCTCCTCTGACAGAGCGAGGCAGATTGTTCCACAGTCGTGCAGTAGCAACAAAGAAGGAGTTGGTATAGCGTACTGTGCGGTGTATGGGTATCAGCAAGAGCGTGTCGTTTCTTGACCGTGTTCGAAGACTATGCTCGTACGAGAGGCGGTTAAACTGAGAATGCAGGTAAGCTGGAGTTGAAGTTGAGGGTATTTGTTGAAGAAGACATAAGGAATGGAGGTCGCGGCGTTGATTTAGACGTAACCAGTTAAGTTGCTCATAAGCGGGGGTGACATGGTCATAATACCGTATATTAAATATGTAGCGTACACAGGCATTTTGTGCATGTTGGAGTGTGTTTTTAAGGATCCCGAAACATGTACTGTAATTTTAAATACATGTGCTCTTTGATTACATTACAATTAAAATTACTGAAAGGGCGGACCCATAATTACAAGGATAATTATTTAATCTAGATATATAATCGGCAATAGAAGTGATACGCTCGTTTGATAGGATTTTGATTGATCTGATATTCAGTCATCAGAATTTGTTGGTTCTGGTAGACTCATCTCGCAGCATTTGTACTAATACTAAGTGTATAAGGTGGTTAATCGTCATAATTTGATATTTGAGATTATTTCACGATACAGTAAATAATATGATGTGTTTGCCACTGTCCCACTTATAAATAAATAGCAGTTGTCACCGATCATTTCTCAGGTATTGTAGTAGTGAGGAGAGGATCTGAAGGAATATTTATCATATTTCCACCCCATATAATTTCAAATACAATTTCGTGGAAGCAAATTTCATGTGTCATAATTATTATTATCTTTATTACTAAACCAGCAGAGGGCAATCTTCTACACGACTTGTACCTTCTGTACCAAACCCAACCTAATAACAGAAAGCTTCCATCTGGCATTAGTACAGTCTCAATACAATTTTTTTTATTCCCTTAATTGCAATGGTGAGAGAAAGATGGCAATCAGGTGATGTCTCTTATGAGGTGCAACAAGTATTAACCCAATAAGGTACTTACATCTTTCAAATCTCCTTCACTCGCTAAAGTAGGACTTTCTATTTCTTCCTTTCTTGGAACAAGTTCTGGTATTGAGAACTCATCTATATTAATATCCTCAGTCCGATCAGTATCATCCTGCAGAGAAATTATTTGTTTTACAAACACATTCCTTTACATAGGAGGAAATAAATCATAAACAGTGTTCCATCATTTTGAATACCATCCAAACACAATGTGACATACAAGACCTAGATAAGAAATATGAGACTTCACTGATTGCGAGATAACTTTCTAACGGAAAAGCTGATGAGCTGTCAATAATACGACAACCCAATGGTGATCACGTTTATTCTTGCACATGTTTTCTTGTATGGCATTTGTTTCTTGTACAGCTCAGGAAAGTACTTCAAATGCGACGTTTAGCGGAATACGTTGTACAGGATTTAGTTGGCTTCATTTAAATTTATTAATTTAAATCGTGGATGTGGTTCCATCGTAGTTTATTATTTTTATTCGGGTTTGATTGTCGGATGTTACTGAACGTTGTTGAACGACTGGCGATTAGGCATCTACTGCCGAAGATAGAAGCAATGTAATTAGATCTTGATGAATATTTGACATTTGTAATTGCGTGGGATCTATTCATGTATGATATCTCAGCTTGTATTTTATGACGCTTAGGAATATGAGACTTCTAGCGATGATATTCGGACAGTAATGTAAGATGGAATTTATTTTCAGTAATGTTCATTTTCTAGTTAGCGTGTGGACTAACCACCAGATCCCCAACACAGAGTTAGCTAGGGATCTTAGGTGAATAAATCACCCGAGAATACGAATTTTTATCTTAAAATGGCTGTACATTTTAGTAGATTATGAACCTTCAGTTTATTAATTAGCATGTGCATGGACTAATTTCATAACCACACCCAAACCCTGAGAGTAACGGTCTCGTGTTGGGACCAGCTCAAATCCTTGTGTGTTTGCTGGTGAAGGGATCTCACGACGGCTGATTTGGCCTTCGGCTCAGAGGTGTTTTGGATCAATATGGGCGCAACATTAAGTCCCCGTTTACTTGAGCTTAGCGAGGCTATATCTGAATTCCACGCCAGACAACGTACCATCAAATTATACGCATAGATTGCGAGCTGAGCTATTGCAAGGAGAAAGATGCATGACAGTGCAGTGGAAGTGAAAGAAGGGGTAAGTCAATTTTTTTCGGAAATTCTGGTGGTCAGCCATCATAACTGCAGATCAGTTGAAATTGATTTCATATAAAGCAATAAGTCACCGAGATACAGAGGTTATTATTTTTAGTGGAAACGGAAAGAAACGTCCCATATCCTCTCACTTTACATGTACTTCCTTTATAAGAAATAAATTGGTAAAAATAACTATATTGCTGACCCTTAATTGGGGTGTTTTTAAGTATTTTGTTTTAGTGTTGAAAGTTTAAATTGGCTCTCCTGAAAAATTTACATAATGCGACTTACCCCGCTTTTCCCGAGGAGTCTTCAAATATTTAAGTAACCGTAGACACAAACAACACAATATACTGAGTTGGAAATTTACTGCATGATACTAGACATTATTCTATGTGGGAATAATGCACGTTGAGCAGGATGATATTCAGTGTGATTGTGGAGAAGACCAGACTGTTCAGCATATGACTGAGTGTCGCTGGTGCCCAGCATCCTGCATGGAAGAAGATCTTCGTCGGGGAGCAGAGAGTGCATTGGAAGTGGCCAGGTTTTGGGCAAAGATAATATAATAACTGTGTTATATGTTTAAAATGTATGTTTCTGATACGAGAATAAATAAAATAAACACATGGTGAAGATAAATACTGCTTAAAGGGGCCTAACATCTAAGTTATTGGCGCCAGGAACAAATATTTGTAATGATGTAGAAGGACATGGTGAAGGAGCAACCTGACTGGTCGCAGAGGGAAGAAACTCGAAACGCTTACTTATTACTGTACCGACCGCGGTGGTTGAGAGCGCTAACGCTCTACCTCGTGCCTCGCTGGCATCGGGAGAGCGTGGGTTCGAATCCCACCTCGGCGTCCTAAAAATGGTTTTCGTGGTTTCCCATTTTCACCACGAGGCAAATGCCGGGACGGTTCTTTCAATAGGTCCACGGCCGATTTCATTTCATAATACCTTCCCTGACCCGACCTGAAAAGAAAAGTGCATGGCCATTGGCTGTATTAATACAATTATTATTACTGTGCAGTACTTGTCGAACGCTTCACAACGCGAGTGCAGAGATTTGTGAATTGGACCGCGTGGTACTGAAAGCTGTAAACCTTTAACGAAATCATATGTAATACGGTGGAGAACATTTATTTGCCAGTGTGGAATACGCTAGTAACGTGTCGGATATTTCACAAACTTTTTGGTGAATTAATGAAACACTTGCGAACTGACAGTCGTCGTGCTGTGTGAAATTGTGCTGCAAATTGCAAAGTTTAATATCAGGATTCAAGAGGAGAAATAATATTCTATAAAACTGTGTGCAGTGTAATTTCGTTATTGGAGGCCATGGCTGCCAGATTGCAGTAATAAATTCATCTAATAGTTGACGTGGAGGTGGCGGCTGTGTTGTGTAAGAATATTAACAAGTGCAATAGGGAAGAAATCAGTATCAGATTCAAAGCAGTGCAATTATTTAACACATTAAAAGAAGTGTAGAATCAGTGCATCATGGAGGGAATATTCGTGATATCATTGGTTTTAAATCACTTCGTAACCAACTAAAACCATTCACGTTGGGGGAAAACGGGTCTTCGTGATCACCGCCCTTTTAGTTACTTTTTTTTATGGCAAGTGGAATATACAGGCAGTTGTGCAAAGCAATTACACTATTATAACATGAAGGTTAGGAAGAGGTCTGACCCCTGAAGAAATTACGGTAATTTCTAAGGTACTAAAGAGAACTGTCAATTAGGGTGAGAAAAAGATGATTACGGTACCGCATCTATAACTTTCGGGATCAGAATTGAGGGAGAGCTGACTGGGGGTGGTCAAAAGAAGAAATGGAAAAGAGGAGCCCGACACAAGTAAATCGAAACAATGTCTCTACTCAGGTCATGTGGGTCTCAAGCAATTTCCTATTAATGTAGTCGTGGTACGCAGTGGAGCCCCGAAACGGGGGTTAGGGTTTAATCCCCCCCCCCCCGAGATATTTCTTTACTTGAAACTCTATACTGCCCTATCTATCACTTCCTTCACACTACCGCTAGTATAAACTTTAAAAGTGATCACGTTCATCACTTGGTAAATGTCCTGCACTCTACTCACAGCGAGAGGAGTCCTTCAGAATTAGAGCAGGATATGGATCTGGTTTTCTGTTGAAGTTTGCGATCTTTAGTTGACTTCCGATTGCTTTAATTGAGCATGTCCGTTTCGTTAAAGATATTTCGCAGTAAAAATGTACAAAAGGTACTCATTTCTCTAAAGATCTCAAACAACTGTAATTAAGCAAATTACCTGAATAGTCGGGGAAATATCTGGAGATGTAGTTTATAGATGTTTACTTCTCCGCTGCCTAAGACTCGCCCAGCCATCCCATATATTTTCAATAATCTGCCTTGCGAAAGTTATGAAAAGGGAGGAGTACCCACTCTCAACAATTAATAAATACACATGTGGTGATGATTATTCATTAGCTAGTTTGCTGCAAGAGCTCAGCTTTTCTCCTCGTTATACACGTTGTGCGTCCACAACAATTGAAATATCCAATATCCTTACCTTACATGGATCTGCAATTAATATTAACTTACATCAAATTGATCGGCTATTAAGTTGGCACTCCCGAAACAACTCAAACCACTAACAGCCAAGAAGCGCGAGATTACCTCCTGTGGCTAGACTGCTCTTTGTGCTGATGGTATCACGGCCAAGGATTCGATTAACGTACTTATATATACAATAATATTAATATATTTTCAAACAGTTAGGCTACTAACTTAATGATAACATTGGATATTATGACGTTTGGCCACTGCACGATTAGTGTGTACTGTTTCCAGTCTTGTCTCTTTCTCACAACGCTCCTATATAAACGGTTGATAGCGATTCCGTCCCTGGAATTAGTATGTTGCAGGTATATTTCTGCGAGATGTCAGTCTACGAATGTATTAAATGGTAGCCTACCGGTCCAAGTTGGAAGACTTCAAAAGTATTTTGAAGGGACACGAATAAACTAGGATTATAACTGTCATGTTCCACAGAGAAAGTAAATGCCCGGTGCAGATTATCAGTGGCACTCAATGTACAATATTTACTGTCGGGGACACAGGAACAGCCTTATGAAGGCAATATACGAGTTCCCCCCATGTTCGTTTCAGAAGTCTTAAGGGATATACGTCAATGTTTTCAGCTTGAGTTGGGCGTCTTGTATTGAACTAGTGCCCATACTCGAGCAGTTACCTAAGTATACTTTCACGTAGCTCAACAACATACCATACATAAAATCATATAGCTTACACAGGCACCCCACTCCCTAATTAGGGCAGGAATTTATGAAAATTTAAAATAATTGATTAATATATTCAAATTTTTCTTTGTCCAACAAGTACATTAGCAGGCCCCGTGGTGTTGGGGTAGCGCGCCTGCCTCTCACCCGGAGGCCCCGGGTTCGATCCCCGGCTCCGTCAGGGATTTTAAAACTGACGTGAGGGTTGGAACGGGGTGCACTCAGCCTCTTGAGGACAATTGAGTAGCTGTCTGACAGTGAGACAGCGCCCCTATCACGAAAACCAAGATTAACGGCCGAGGGGACCCGACGCGCTGATCACGCGTCACCACAATATCTGCAGGCCGAATGGCTTGGTCGGCCTTAGCCCGACATGGGCTGTATAGTGCCAGGGGTTGACTTTTTTTAACAAGTAGGCTACATTTATTTTAATTATAAGAGGCTAACAGTGGGGATTCATTTAATAAAGTTACTTACTGGTAGGCTATAAGCTATAACTTCTGTAAGTAGGCTTTGGACTAGTTTAGTCGTACGTCACAAAATGGTGATTTGCGCATCATCAACCTTTATAATTTATGTTCTCTCCTGTTTCTTCAGAGAGGCTCCTCTGCCAATATTTGAAACTGTCAACCCGTCACCTAGGAGACTGCTGCAGACCATTATAGGCTATGTAGGTTCATCACTTCCAAAGTGATACCATTTCTAATGTGCTACTAAAGGGATTCTTTTCATAGGTATGAAACATTGCTACTATTTCCGCAACACTGATGTGACGAACTTTGCAGATTTAGATTTAGAAATATATTTTCCTGTTATTATTGTTCCTGATTCATCTCGGGGCTTTGCTCCAACCCCGAGATCAGAATAATTTGGTCTGTCTCGCGAGGCAGTTCTGAGAGGTGCTGAGTTTGATACCTACCTTGGTCATCCTGGAAGTGGTTTTCCTATGTGACACACCGTCAAGAGAGGGTACAACATTTTGGAACATCTTGTATAATTTTGGAACATTCTGTGTAATTTGGAGGGGGAAAATGGAGTTGTGTCAAGGAGACTACTTCCATCAGGAAATAGAACTGCCAAGTATTTTGATCTCTGACAATACATAGTAATCAATTTGCAATGCATACGGTAATATTAAAATAAAATTGGAATTAAGAAACGTACGCAAATTTCAGGTTTCAGGACACATTTGGGTTTCCTGGGTGTCTTGGTGTCATTTACTGTACCTACGTGGCCTAAATGTTCAGATTGTAAGTATTGTATGGTCAGATTTACCAAGTTTGTAGTTGATTGAGAGTAAACTTAACAGTGTTGTTGTGATTTTAGGTGAAGCATGAACTAAAAGCTACTGTACAGATTATTCATAAGTGTGTAAAACGAATTTGTTTGTTATCATGTTTAAAGCCGTTTTTCAGTGTTACCATAGTAGGCTAAATGCTTTTCAGTTGGTAAACACGATTTTCAAACTGTCAATTACAATTTACATTTTACAAATTTGTATGCGAATAAAAAACATCTCTTCTCATGGATCTTCTCTTCTTGTACCTACAGATGTGTGATGCTCAGCTGAAAATTTTAGGTTTGAGTGCTCGACATCCTGGTTCTGTTCATGATGCTGCAGTTTGGATGACCTCAACTCTAAAGCAGCATTTACGGAGAAGATTCCATGCAAGGCAGCCAAACAGATGATAGGTTAGTATTTGAAGTTGATTGAATTCTTCTACTAATGTGAAATGCTCTTGGCAATAGTACTAAACAAAAAAGGTTGACAGGTGGTTCTGGCTACCCCAACGAGCCATGGCCGATGACCCCAATTTTAAATGTTGCTGAAGGTTCGCCTAAGGAGCGTTTTAATGCTGTTCACCGCTCTGCCAGAATGTTGAGCGATGCATTGGGCCTTTGAAACAAGGTTGTCGGTGTCTCCTCAAGCACCGGGTATTGCAATATGGCGGGGAGAATAGTGAATATCTGTACAGTTCTGCACAATTTGTTGTTGTTGGTGAGTAGGGGGGTAGTGATGGTTCTGCCCCCCTCCTACCATTACTCCCACTACTGTACATTCTCAGCCATGTTAAATAATTAATATCTCGCGACCCCATGGTCCGATTTTGACATGCGACATATCGTTGGACTCGGGTTGACGCCCTCTTTCCAATGGACCACTCATTTCAACCCCTAAATAAAACCTACCCCTACTAGGGGGTGAAATTGTAATTTTTAGTGAAAGTCTCTTTTCAAATGCGACATGAATAAGGTGCGCTGCTAAAATGAACTTAAACGTTGTTGCTCATATAGCGCATGCGTTTCTCTGGCTGCCGCTATGGATTAACATTTTTGTTTTTGTTTTTTACGCATGCGCACTTGGGATTTTTGTAAGAGGGCGAGTTCTTTGAAAAAAATGATTGATAAGAAGGGGTTTTGGTGGTGAGGAGAGAACCAGATAGTCGCCTACTTTCCTACGAAGTTTGCCGATATCTCTCGAACCCAAGGTCGGATTAGGACGTGTGACGTGTCACATTGCTTGTCTCGAAGCCCTATATATGTTATTAATAGGTTAAAGTTTTGAGAATGAGGGAAACAGGCTTATGGGGGTAAAACCATGATTTTAGACTTTTTCCGATATGTCACGAATGCATGGTCGTATTTGGTCCTATGACGTGTCAAATGGCTTGTCTCGAAACCCTCTTTATTTTGGTAATAGGTTAAAGTTTTTGAGAATGAGGGAAACAGAATTTTTTCGTGTAAAACTGTGATTTTAGACTTTCTGTTATATCTCACAAACCAATAACGCCAGAGTCGTATACGAGGGGTCGTAGGACTCGGGGTGACGCCCCTCCCCCCTTTCGAATATAGTATTTATGTTTTAAAAGTAATGCGAAACGGTCTAACGACACTTTTGTTGATGACATTTTAGTTTTTAAAACTTTTTTTAATCTGTCTAAAATGTTCATGACGAGTGATTGTAGATAGAAAGAGAAGATACTACTGGGCGCGTGTTTCAACGAGGCTATTACTGGCCACGGTGGTGATATACCAATACAGTATTCGCTATTTCGATGAGACGGCGGGTCGAGGGTTCATTCTCCGATTTTCCTATGATGGAATTCCTAATTCCTAAACCCCCTGAAGGGGGTCTTTAACGTGTAAACCATTATGAGTGACATAACAAATGATAATTCCTTGATCAGATGAAGCTGGCTTTAGATAGAACAAACAGAACTTGGTTATATGTTGCTTGAAGTGAGTATAGAAAACAAACTTGCTGGGGCAGACTGACAGGATGTGGATGTTATTTGAGCTTATTGGAATGCATTGACTTGACTTGACAACAGGCAATGAAAAAAAGCACAGAGATGCTGAGGACACTTGAAGGTCAAACGATGTGGCAACCATGGTGGGAGGGGGAAGCGAGGATGATGTCGCCGATCATGTTCAATGTTCAATGGATGAATTTATATTTTGCGAAGCATTGTTCGGAGAGGGTCATGTGACGACTTGTTTTAAGGGTATTTATTTTTCTGATATTTCCTATGGTGGACTCATTGATTGAAATGATCCAAAACTGCTAGGGCATGGCCTTGAGATTTTATAAACTGATAATGGGATTTTGACATACAAGGTCCCCCCAGAACTTGACATGATGTCATTCTTTTATGGCTTATGAATTTCCCCCAAAAAGATCCAAAACAACAAGATCATGGACTTTTGCTTTTCTTAATATATTGCAAACCCATAATGTAAGATGTTTACTGTGAGTGACGAAACCTAGCTAGGTAAAGAAAGAATTATTGTAGGCTACATGTATGGTGACTGACACGTCTTTGACCATTGGAACTTGTTTTCAGATCTGTCTGTAGTACATAGGGAGTATAGGTTGTAGGCATGGCTTGACAAACGGTGTACACTAAATTCAATTTATCGATTCAAGAATTAAGAGTAGACTCTCATTAATTAATTGGTTAAAGAGTGTAGCTAAAAATAAAATAAAATGGTGACTACATTAAACTAAACTGAACCAAGTCGAATCAAACCCAACTGAACCAAACCAAGCCTAAAGCAAACCAAACCTAATCAAGAACAAGCAAAGGGCTTAAGTGTAAAACTTGTGGGGGAGTGCAGTCATTGGCAATGTCCAAAGAAAGGGATAACGCTCTACCTCTAGAGGGTAAGGTAAAGCTAGCGCATGGTGCTAATACATATTCACAAGTACATGAACCACACACACACAACTATCCTATGCTGTTTTTATGAGTTGACTGTTAAAACTTACTCAGTGGTTACTGAGCAAGATGGTCGCTACACACAACAAGCTTTAAATTCTTGAGGCTAATAATCTATACACACACACACACTCGCTTGTTCTAAACTAAACTGTCTTGCTGGCAGTGCTCACACAGTAGGCAAATGACAGAAATGCTTGGCTAACAGAAATACAATCTTTTTCGGTTGTCTAATGTTACCAGCTAACCATTACATGCTATAGTGGTGAGCACATGTGCCTCTTGCACTGGAGATCGTAACTTGATTTCTAGCTGTAAGGCCTAGAACGAATCAAACTAAGAAAGAAGGGTATGGTGACGCAGTGGTTAAACTGTTAGCCTTTCACTAAGGTAGACTAGGGTTTGATTTTAGGTTAATATACATGTCATAAACAAACAAACAAAAAAGCAGAGATAATGTTTAAAACTGATTACACTTGTCTCTTTTCAAATTATTACATAGATTACAAATACAAAGGTGGACTGGGTTTGATATACAGTTAATGCTGCCTATCGCATACTAGCCCGTAAGAAAGCCAAACAAGCAAAAGGCGTTGGTAGAGCAGTGGTAAAATCGCTATGTGTAGAAAACTACCTAACGGTTTTATGAACTGGCAATGGTATGTCGCATAAACAGTGCAGGATACAATCCAGCAACCATAATTTTTATCTTGTGGAACAGAGAAAACATATATAGAGAGAGAGATATAGAAAGCTTTTGCATGTATGGGTAGCATTGATTGTTAGACCAGAGAAAATACGGTGAGGTGGGTGGGGAGAGGGAGAATTAACACTTATATATGAATGAATGGTAAATAGTATTTTTGTTTTTTTCAATAGTTTTGTTTTTCAAATGCAGTGGTAGATAGCCGTTATTTTGTAAAACATTCTTACTTGCAGTAGTAATAAGCCTCTACGGGTCCGCTAACACTCATAGACAGACTGTACTATTGCCATGGTCAAGCACTCAAATTAAGATCATTTACAAAAACATAAAATGAAAAATAAAAAATCTTGTTTTAGAAATATCGTTTTTCAACAGACACTAAATAAATAAAAAATGTGTAAACAGCAAAATGGAAAATCCTTGTTCCCATATAGACAACATTTAAAAACCTTAAACGAACATTAAACAAAATATATATACAAATGGGAAATTGACAAATGTGTAAATATAAAAAGGAAAATCCGTGTTTCCATATCATGAAATTGAAAAAAACATCAAACTGTCATTTAAAAAAATCCAAATGGAAAACAGACAAATTGTAATGTGTGAAATGTGAAATTGAACAAATGGCTATCATTATTTAAAAACAACACAGTGCCTTATGGTTGAGGTGTGAATCAAACCCTCTCTACTTATTTTGGACCACCCGAGACGTAGTATACTTGTTTTAATCCTCATACCACTTTTAAAATTTTGTGTTAAAGCTAGGAATTGAACCCAAGAGCTTGTAGGGGGAGACCAAGGTTAGAATATGTTTAACAGATAGTCTTAATTGTAGGGCGTGGTAGCTATATAGAGATGAAACGATTAGCTCAGGACAGGGGCATTGAGATCTGCAACAAACCAGTCAAACGACTAAAGACTCAAACAACAACATGTAAGCTCACCAAAATAATGTTGTGTAACGATAAATGTTAGTCAACGAACAGTAATGAATTACTAAAACCCATGACACGATACCTAAGAGCTTTTCTAAAGTTATTTTAAAATGTCTTTAACCCTATATTAAACACCCAGTTCACAATATTCATAACTGCAATGTTATGGTAAAACAAAACAAAATCTATATTTCAAAACAAGCAAGTGGTTTAGTCAATGTATACTGGGAAAAGTTTTGTAAACACTCAAGTCCACAAGACTAATTAAATTAGTAACTGTCAGGTTGGCCGAGTGGTTAAGGTGTTTGACTTAAGATCAGATTTCCTGTACAAAGAAGCAAGGGTTCGAATCCCTTACCTGACATAACTATTGCCTTAACATGGCTTGTCCACACTGAATTATTATGATACTTGCTACACAAACCATAGACAGAGTGTATTGTTTAAGGCACTCTCTTTATGAACATAGTCAGAGACTGTTGATGGTTAACAATTGCATTAATAGTGGGACATGGGGATAGCAATTAAGAAAAACAGCCAATACCCATACAATATTTTTATTAATTTAGTTTTTTACAATAGTTACACACTGAATACAACTTTTTACCTTTTTATTATTGTTTGATATAGATTTTAAACACAACGCTTGTTGTAGATCCTTTTATAACATTCTCTAGGTACTCTTGTTCTTAAAAACTGGGGAAGCCGCAATGGTTTTATAGACATTAAACCCTCATCCTCTTCTTTTTCATCATCATCATCATCATCATCATTATAAATATTATCATCGTAATTATTATAGTCATTGTCACCAACATCATTATCATCATCATCATCCTCAACATCACTAGAACTATCCAATTCCTTTTTTTCCTTTTCAAAAGGGACCTCTTGAAGGGTCTGTGTTGCTTTTGATAGTGTTAAGGGTTTTTTGAACGTTGACAACTGTCCTAACATGACTTTTTGAGGAGACGATAATTGCTTTTCAACAAACAATCCCTCCTAACTAAAATTATCAAACAAAAGACCAAACAAGACAGGTCTGGAATATGACATCAGATCCGAAAGATTACGACCACGAGGTTGACATTGTGTCAACACAATTCACTTTGCAAAATAACCAATTCACAATAATAATAAACTAACGAAGATGTGGTCCCTCACCAAACAAATCAATTAAAAATCAAACTCCCTTAACCTTAAGTTGCACCACCACGTGCAAGTTCGAAACATATGAGGCAACCAACAGCAGCCTTCAAAATTGAAAAAATAAAAGATCAGAAGAAAAGAAAATTAAACGTTACCAAAATAACGAACTGACATTATTAAAACACTTCCTATAAGGATGTAGAAGAGAAAGGAGAAGGTGAAGTGGAGGTAGAAAAGAAAGCAGATGATCTGGAAGAAAGTAAAGAAGGAAAGGAAAAGGTCGAAGAGAAAAGAGAAGCGAAGGGGAGAGAAGGTGATGTGGAAGAATGAAAGAAAGTAGGTGATGTGGGCGAACGTACAGAAGATATATATATATATATATATATGCCAAGGGTACTTCTTACCCAGATAATTAATTGTTTATGTATTTTAGTTTCTTGCTTATTGTAGTAATTCCTGAATTGTGACCTCCTTTCACAATTCCCGAATTAAAGGGGAGTTTTGTAATATAGACATATTCCAATGTATGGAGTGTGTCATATTCTTTGCATTATGTGTCAGTGTTTTCTTTTATCTTATGAAGTCTTTGGGATAGGTAACCACGGTTACCGTTGTTGATCTGTATAGTCGGCCATGTTTGGATTTTATGGATGTAAGAAAGGAGAATATCATTGCAAAATTAAAGTTAATCATACCCTTTACCTCTTCTAGTTTTAGTCAAAAGTTAGTTGTTATGATCAGCACATATTACTGTCTCATGACCCTGAAAGAAAGAAGAAATTTCGTTGCTCTGTATATTTATTGGAAACAGTAAGTTTTCTGGTGCCCTGGGTATATCACAATACCGTAGTGCTTTATTGGCTTAAGAACACTCAGGTAGTCAGAGTAGGTTTGCCTTTTCGATGTCCAGGAAGGCCATCAACAGATCCTCTCCAAATTCGTAGTGGTGTTCCTGGAGCAGTCTCACTGAAAATATGAGATCCACGGTAGATCTCCCAGATCTGAATCCATACTGCTCCTCTCTCAATTTTCTCTCCACTTTGGCTCGTATTCTACTTTCTAATATCTTTTCATATATCTTGGCACAGTGAGGTATGAGTGTGACTCCCCTGTAATTTCTGCACTCCTTTCTGCTTCCTTTCTTAAATATTGGGACAATTAATCCTTTCTTCCAATCTTCTGGGGTCTTTTTCTCCTTCCATATCACCCTCATCACACGGTACAGCCACTGTTTTGCAACCTCCCCTGCTGCCTTCACCATTTCAACACTCACTTCATCCACACCCGGTGCCCTTCCTCCTTTCGTCTTGTCTATAGCCATCTCCAGTTCTCTCCAATTCAGGTCCTTTTCCATTCCTGTGTTGTATTCTCCATCTTCCAATACATTGTCTTCCTCCCTATGACCATTTGGATTCAGCAAATCCTCAAAGTACACTATCCACACTGTCTTGAGTGTTTCTTTGTTGTGTACCTCTCGGGTCGATGACCTTGATATGTTGGGTATTTTGGGTGAATTCATTGGCTGTCGGAGGGGGTTGATCGTTGTGAGTCCTATGAAGCCTCACATGTTGATGTCCGATTGTTGGTTTATAATAATAAAAGTAATAGTAGCCGTAAACTGAGCAATATACGTTGCTTTTACTCATTTTACACTCCATGTAAGTATGTAGTTAGTTTTAGTTGTAAGTAGGTAGTTAGTTTGTCTATTAGATATGTCATTGTTCTATTAGACTGTGGTGTGTATGTGTGTGTGTGTGTGTGTGTGTCTGGTAGCAGTTGCATTGTTTATTAGTTATAGTTCATTGTTTCAGTAGACTGTGGTGTGTGAGGGTGCATGTGAGTGTGCCTGGTGACAGACTGTTTTAGTGGTAGTATTTGTTGTTGCTGGAACTTAAGTATTTTTTTCGTTAGTAGAATTTTGGTATTTAATTGTTAGTACGGTAGAAGGTTAGTATTTTTGTTAGTAGAATTGCTCTTTACTTATTCTGAAAGGGAGTAGCAGCCTTTCAGAATAAATCAATTCTTTACTAGTCTTATAGACGGTTAAGATATTGATAATATAAGCCAAATAATGGCTACACTGCGTCCTGCTGCACGGCTGAAAGCAACGGGAAACTACAGCCGTATGCTATTCCCGAGGATATGCACCTCTCTATGCATAATTACATGTGATGATGGCCTCCTCCCTTGTAAAATTTCAATCCGGAGGTAAACTAGTCCCCCGTTCGGATCTCCGGGTGGGGACTACTCGAGAGGGGGTTAACATCACAGAAGTGACAAAGAGGAAATCTGACATTCTACGGATCGGAGCGTGGAATGTTAGAAGTCTGCTAGGAAGTGGAAGGTTAGAAAACTTAGAAAGGGAAATGGATTGGTTGAGGTTGGATTTGGTTGGGATTAGTGAAATGCGCTGGCAGGAAGAACAGGACTTTTGGTCAGGAGACTATAGGGTCATTAGCAGTAAATCAAACAATGGCCAAGCAGGGGTTGGCCTCATATTGAGTAGGAAACTTGGACAGCGAGTGGAATATTATGAGCAATATAGTGAACGGATTATTGTAGCAAAAATCAATACTAAACCTACCTGCACCACAGTGGTGCAAGTCTATATGCCTACCAGTCAAGCTGATGATGAGGATGTTGAAAAGGTCTACGAAGAAATAGACGAAATTCTGAGGTATATCAAGGGTGATGAAAATGTTATAGTAATGGGGGATTGGAATGCTGTGGTAGGAAATGGGAGAGAAGGGAAGATAGTAGGAGATTTCGGATTAGGTGAAAGGAATGTTCGAGGAAGCAGACTGGTAGAATTCTGCACCGAGCATGAGTTGGTCATAGCTAACACCTTATTCAATAACCACAATAGAAGAATATACACATGGATGAGACCAGGAGATACAGGGCGTTACCAAATCGACTTCATTATGGTCAAGCAGAGGTTTCGAAACCAGATTTTGGATTGTAAAACATATCCTGGTGCTAACATAAACTCTGACCACAATCTGGTTGTAATGAAATGCAGATTAAAGTTGAAGAAACTGAAGAAAAGTCAAAAGCCAAGAAGGTGGGCAATAGACAGACTGAAAGAGAAGGATGTAAACGAAAGATTCAAGAAGAGTATAAAGGAAGGACTAATGAAAATCCCTAAACAAACTTCAATTGCAGACGAATGGGCACTTTTGAAGAATGAAATAACAAAATCCGCAGAAGAAAACATTGGTAGGAAAGAAAGAATAGGTAGAAAACCGTGGATCACTCAGGATATACTAGAATTGATGGATGAAAGGCGGAAACACAAGAATCTAAGAGATGAAAAGGGGAAAGCAGAATACAGACGTCTGAGAAATGAGGTTATCAAGAAGTGCAAGGAAGCGAAAGAAGAATGGTTGAAAGAGAAATGTGCAGGTATAGAAAATTGTCTGAAATTAGGAAAAGTAGACACAGCTTATCGAAGGATTAAGAATACATTTGGGGAAAAGAAGACTAAGTGCTGTAATATTAAGGACACAAATGGAAAGCCTCTAACAGATAGGGAACAAAAGGTTGAGAGATGGAAAGCTTACATAGAGTGTTTGTATCAGGGAAAGGAGATTGAGAATCATGTAATGGAAAGGGAGGAGGAAATTGATGAGGATGCGAAAGGAGATTTAATATTGAGATCAGAATTTGATAGAGCATTAGAGGACTTAAGCAGGAACAAAGCACCAGGCATAGATGATATACCGATTGAGTTGCTACGCTGCATAGGAGATGAAGGTCTGATCAGGTTATTTCACTTGGTGTGTAGGATTTATGAGACATGTGAGGTACCCCCTGATTTCAAGAAGAATGTAATCATCCCTATACCAAAGAAAGTAGGAGCTGACAGATGTGAAGATTACCGTACAATCAGCTTGATTACTCATGCTTCAAAGATCCAGTCTAGAATAATTTACAAGAGGATTGAAAGCCAGATAGAAACGGAGTTGGGTGAAGACCAGTTTGGTTTCAGGAGAAATGTAGGAACAAGGGAAGCTGTACTAAGTCTTAGGCTGATTTTGGAAGGTAGAATTAGGAAAGATAAGAGAACGTTCATGGCTTTTGTAGACTTAGAAAAGGCTTTTGATAACGTTGATTGGACTAAATTGTTTGACATTTTGAAATCGATTGGAATAAAGTACAGGGATAGGAGGGTGATATACAATCTATACAGAAACCAGACAGCAGTCATTCGAGTTGAAGGACATGAGAGAGAAGCTGGTATTCAGAAAGGTGTAAGGCAAGGCTGCAACTTATCACCCATACTTTTCAATCTTTACATTGAACAAGCAATGAAGGAAATTAGAGAAAAATGTAAAGTGGGAGTGAAGATTCAAGGAGAAATAATTTCAACTCTGAGATTTGCTGATGACATAGTCATCTTGGCCGACAAGCCTGAGGATTTGAATGAGTTTTTGAATGGTATGGACTCCATCTTACGGAAAGAATTCATGATGAAAATTAATAAATGTAAAACAAAAATACTGGAATGCAGCCGAAATAAATCAGAAACCTCTATGGAGATCAAATTGGCAGGTGAAAAGCTGAAGGAAGTAGGAGACTTCTGTTACTTAGGAAGCAGAATAACCAGTGATGGACGAAGCAAAGAGGATATAAAAAGTAGGTTGGCTCAGGCAAAGAAAGCATTTCTACAAAAAAGGAATCTGCTGACATCGAATATAGATTTAGGTATTAGGAAGTCATTTTTGAAAGCCTTTGTCTGGAGCGTGGCGCTCTATGGAAGTGAAACTTGGACTATTGGTGTAGCAGAAAAGAGGAGAATTGAAGCATTTGAAATGTGGTGTTACAGGAGAATGATGAAGATCAGATGGGTAGATAGGGTTACAAACAAAGAGGTATTAAGACGAGTGGGAGAGGAGAGATGTTTCTGGCGACTGCTAATGAAGAGAAGAGATAGGTTGGTAGGACACATACTAAGACACCCAGGAATAGCAAGCTTAGTTATGGAAGGAAGGGTCGAGGACAAGAACTGTAGGGGTAGACCAAGGTTAGAATATGTTAAACAGATAGCCTCGGATGTAGGGTGTGGTAGCTATGTAGAGATGAAACGATTAGCTCAGGACAGGGAGGCGTGGAGAGCTGCATCAAACCAGTCAAAAGACTGAAGACTCAAACACATGCACTATCTTGAGCAGCAATATCATTTTCTTGAACTTGATTTTTAGGATTTTCATGATATTTTGTTGAAAGCAACAGTGTTTTATCTGGTACACTACATTGATGATTACCCCCACTTAAGACCTTACCATTCTTACTTTTTAGATGACCTAAACATTTTGTTGTCCTTTGTTTTGAGTAGTGCCAAAATATGATTCCATTCACATTTTGCCGCTTATAGTTATAGGAGTAGCCATGATACAGTGCACGTGGTTTGCCTTTATTGGTTATAGTATATTCCATAGTAACTGACTTGTAAAGTTGATCTACCTACTACAAAGGTCAGAACAATTCTGGTGAAAGTGTGATTTTGTGTTGACGTTTTATATAGGATGATGTTGGTGGCTTATGTCTGTGGCTTATGTTGGTGGCTTATGTTGGTGGCTTATATTAGTGGCTTATGTTGGTGGCTTATGTTGGTGGCTCATGTTGGTGGCTTATATTGGTGGCTTATGTTGGTGGCTTATATTAGTGGCTTATGTTGGTGGCTTATGTTGATGGCTCATGTTGGTGGCTCATGTGGTGGCTCATGTTGGCGGCTTATGTTGATGGCTTGTGTTGGTGGCTTATATTGGTGGCTTATGTTGATGGCTTATGTTGGTGGCTTATGCTGATGGCTTATGTTGGTGGCTTATGTTGGTGGCTCATGTTGATGGCTCATGTTGGTGGTTCATGTTGGTGGCTTATGATGGTGGCTTATGTTGATGCCTTATGTTGGTGGCTTATATTGGTGGCTTATATTGGTGGCTTATGTTGATGGCGAATGTTGGTGGCTTATGTTGGTGGCATATATTGGTGGCTTATGTTGATGGGTTATGTTGGTGACTTATATCGGTGGCTTATAAAAGGTTACAACTGTTTTGCTGATGGAGTGACCTACCATAAGCTTATATATTGGTTTATGTGTTGGCTTTTTGTGTTGGCTTTTGTGTTGGCTTTTTGTGTTGGCTTTTCGTGTTGGCTTTTGTGTTGCTTTTGTGTTGGCTTTTTGTGGTGTTGGCTTTTTGTGTTGGCTTTTCGTGTTGGCTTTTCGTGTTGGCTTTTTGTGTTGGCTTTTAGTGTTGGCTTTTCGTGTTGGCTTTTTATGTTGGCTTTTGTGTTGGCTTTTCGTGTTGGCTTTTTGTGTTGGCTTTTGTGTTGGCTTTTTGTGTTGGCTTTTCGTGTTGGCTTTTTGTGTTGGTTTTAGTATTGGCTTTTTGTATTGGCTTATTTGACAAGTTATTTGTGTCAATGTATTTAGTGGATTTCTTTTCTTGGTGTTGGAAAGTAGTTCAAAGAGAGGGAATATTTAATGACTTAACCTCAACTCACTAACCTAACCTAACCTAACTTAACCTAACCTAACCTTTCAACTCTGAGTTGTTAATTAAATTCTGTGCATAGTCGAGTTGGAACCCAAGACCTCAGGGGTAAAAAAAACAATTATTTTCGATGGCTTATTTTGGTAACGTACTTTGATGGCTAACCTAACTTAACCTAACCTAACCTCAGCTCACTTTGGATATTACTAGTAAGTGTTCATATCCTCCGCTAGGTAGCACGCTAGTAGTACAGGTAGTGCTCATATTTACCGCTAGGTAGCGGAATCATACTTTGCGTGTTGCATGTGACACTTGTGAAGTTTAACCACATGCAAGACGTGCTTGTATAAGTTCTCTATTTATACTCAATATACAATTAACCACTAAATGTTCAGAACTAACATGTATAGCCATGTTTAGGGTATATAGGAGACCCTTAGCAAGAAAGGCTGTCTAACCCACGAGTGTACAGCCTTGTCATACGCAGTAAGCACCTGTTGGCAGAAAACAACAACAACAACAAATTGAGAATGCCAACAACATATCCATTAATGTATTTAAAGGAAACAGTTTTTTGTTGGCTTCCTCAAATTGTTGTTGTTGTTGTTTTCTGCCAACAGGTGCTTACTGCGTATGACAAGGCTGTACACTCGTGGGTTAGACAGCCTTTCTTGCTAAGGGTCTCCTATATACCCTAAACATGGCTATACATGTTAGTTCGGAACATTTAGTGGTTAATTGTATATTGAGTTTAAATAGAGAACGTATACAAGCACGTCTTGCATGTGGTTAAACTTCACAAGTGTCACATGCAACACGCAAAGTATGATTCCGCTACCTAGCGGTAAATATGAGCACTACCTGTACTACTAGCGTGCTACCTAGCGGAGGATATGAACACTTACTAGTAATATCCAAAGTGAGCTGAGGTTAGGTTAGGTTAAGTTTGGTTAGCCATCAAAATACGTTACCAAAATAAGCCATCGAAAATAATTGGTTTTTTACCCCTGAGGTCTTGGGTTCCAACTCGACTATGCACAGAATTTAATTAACATCTCAGAGTTCAAAGGTTAGGTTAGGTTAAGTTAGGTTAGGTTAGGTTAGTGAGTTGACGTTAAGTCTTTAAATATTCCCTCTCTTTCAACTACTTTCCAACACCAAGAAAAGAAATCCACTAAATACATTGACACAAATAACTTGTCAAATAAGCCAATACAAAAAGCCAATACTAAAGCCAACACAAAAAGCCAACACGAAAAGCCAACACAAAAAGCCAACACAAAAGCCAACACATAAAGCCAACACGAAAAGCCAACACAAAAGCCAACATAAAAAGCTAACACGAAAAGCCAACACGAAAAGCCAACACAAAAAGCTAACACCACAAAAAGCCAACACAAAAGCAACACAAAAGCCAACACGAAAAGCCAACACGAAAAGCCAACACAAAAAGCCAACACAAAGGCCAACACAAAAAGCCAACACATAAACCAATATATAAGCTTATGGTAGGTCACTCCATCAGCAAAACAGTTGTAACCTTTTATAAGCCACCGATATAAGCCACCAACATAACCCATCAACATAAGCCACCAATATATGCCACCAACATAAGCCACCAACATTCGCCATCAACATAAGCCACCAATATAAGCCACCAACATAAGCCATCAACATAAGCCACCAACATAAGCCACCAACATGAGCCACCAACATGAGCCATCAACATGAGCCACAAACATAAGCCACCAACATAAGCCATCAGCATAAGCCACCAACATAAGCCATCAACATAAGCCACCAATATAAGCCACCAACATAAGCCATCAACATATGCCGCCAAAATGAGCCACCACATGAGCCATCAACATAAGCCACCAACATAAGCCACCAACATAAGCCACTAATATAAGCCACCAACATAAGCCACCAACATAAGCCACCAATATAAGGCACCAACATAAGCCACCAACATAAGCCACTAATATAAGCCACCAACATAAGCCACCAACATAAGCCACAGACATAAGCCACCAACATCATCCTATATAAAACGTCAACACCAAATCACAATTTCACCATCATTGTTCTGACCTTTGTAGTAGGTAGATCAACTTTACAAGTCAGTTACTATGGAATATACTATAACCAATAAAGGCAAACCACGTGCACTGTATCATGGCTACTCCTATAACTATAAGCGGCAAAATGTGAATGGAATCATATTTTGGCACTACTCAAAACAAAGGACAACAAAATGTTTAGGTCATCTAAAAAGTAAGAATGGTAAGGTCTTAAGTGGGGGTAATCATCAATGTAGTGTACCAGATAAAACACTGTTGCTTTCAACAAAATATCATGAAAATCCTAAAAATCAAGTTCAAGAAAATGATATTGCTGCTCAAGATAGTGCATTGTTTGTTGAAAAGCAATTATCGTCTCCTCAAAAAGTCATGTTAGGACAGTTGTCAACGTTCAAAAAACCCTTAACACTATCAAAAGCAACACAGACCCTTCAAGAGGTCCCTTTTGAAAAGGAAAAAAAGGAATTGGATAGTTCTAGTGATGTTGAGGATGATGATGATGATAATGATGTTGGTGACAATGACTATAATAATTACAATGATAATATTTATAATGATGATGATGATGATGATGATGAAAAAGAAGAGGATGAGGGTTTAATGTCTATAAAACCATTGCGGCTTCCCCAGTTTTTAAGAACAAGAGTACCTAGAGAATGTTATAAAAGGATCTACAACAAGCGTTGTGTTTAAAATCTATATCAAACAATAATAAAAAGGTAAAAAGTTGTATTCAGTGTGTAACTATTGTAAAAAAACTAAATTAATAAAATATTGTATGGGTATTGGCTGTTTTTCTTAATTGCTATCCCCATGTCCCACTATTAATGCAATTGTTAACCATCAACAGTCTCTGACTATGTTCATAAAGAGAGTGCCTTAAACAATACACTCTGTCTATGGTTTGTGTAGCAAGTATCATAATAATTCAGTGTGGACAAGCCATGTTAAGGCAATAGTTATGTCAGGTAAGGGATTCGAACCCTTGCTTCTTTGTACAGGAAATCTGATCTTAAGTCAAGCACCTTAACCACTCGGCCAACCTGACAGTTACTAATTTAATTAGTCTTGTGGACTTGAGTGTTTACAAAACTTTTCCCAGTATACATTGACTAAACCACTTGCTTGTTTTGAAATATAGATTTTGTTTTGTTTTACCATAACATTGCAGTTATGAATATTGTGAACTGGGTGTTTAATATAGGGTTAAAGACATTTTAAAATAACTTTAGAAAAGCTCTTAGGTATCGTGTCATGGGTTTTAGTAATTCATTACTGTTCGTTGACTAACATTTATCGTTACACAACATTATTTTGGTGAGCTTACATGTTGTTGTTTGAGTCTTTAGTCGTTTGACTGGTTTGTTGCAGATCTCAATGCCCCTGTCCTGAGCTAATCGTTTCATCTCTATATAGCTACCACGCCCTACAATTAAGACTATCTGTTTAACATATTCTAACCTTGGTCTCCCCCTACAAGCTCTTGGGTTCAATTCCTAGCTTTAACACAAAATTTTAAAAGTGGTATGAGGATTAAAACAAGTATACTACGTCTCGGGTGGTCCAAAATAAGTAGAGAGGGTTTGATTCACACCTCAACCATAAGGCACTGTGTTGTTTTTAAATAATGATAGCCATTTGTTCAATTTCACATTTCACACATTACAATTTGTCTGTTTTCCATTTGGATTTTTTTAAATGACAGTTTGATGTTTTTTTCAATTTCATGATATGGAAACACGGATTTTCCTTTTTATATTTACACATTTGTCAATTTCCCATTTGTACATATATTTTGTTTAATGTTCGTTTAAGGTTTTTAAATTTTGTCTATATGGGAACATGGATTTTCCATTTTGCTGTTTACACATTTTTTATTTATTTAGTGTCTGTTGAAAAACGATATTTCTAAAACAAGATTTTTTATTTTTCATTTTATGTTTTTGTAAATGATCTTAATTTGAGTGCTTGACCATGGCAATAGTACAGTCTGTCTATGAGTGTTAGCGGACCCGTAGAGGCTTATTACTACTGCAAGTAAGAATGTTTTACAAAATAACGGCTATCTACCACTGCATTTGAAAAACAAAACTATTGAAAAAAACAAAAATACTATTTACCATTCATTCATATATAAGTGTTAATTCTCCCTCTCCCCACCCACCTCACAGTATTTTCTCTGGTCTAACAATCAATGCTACCCATACATGCAAAAGCTTTCTATATCTCTCTCTATATATATGTTTTCTCTGTTCCACAAGATAAAAATTATGGTTACTGGATTGTATCCTGCACTGTTTATGCGACATACCATTGCCAGTTCATAAAACCGTTAGGTAGTTCTCTACACATAGCGATTTTACCACTGCTCTACCTACGCCTTTTGCTTGTTTGGCTTTCTTACGGGCTAGTATGCGATAGGCAGCATTAACTGTATATCAAACCCAGTCCACCTTTGTATTTGTAATCTATGTAATAATTTGAAAAGAGACAAGTGTAATCAGTTTTAAACATTATCTCTGCTTTTTTGTTTGTTTGTTTATGACATGTATATTAACCTAAAATCAAACCCTAGTCTACCTTAGTGAAAGGCTAACAGTTTAACCACTGCGTCACCATACCCTTCTTTCTTAGTTTGATTCGTTCTAGGCCTTACAGCTAGAAATCAAGTTACGATCTCCAGTGCAAGAGGCACATGTGCTCACCACTATAGCATGTAATGGTTAGCTGGTAACATTAGACAACCGAAAAAGATTGTATTTCTGTTAGCCAAGCATTTCTGTCATTTGCCTACTGTGTGAGCACTGCCAGCAAGACAGTTTAGTTTAGAACAAGCGAGTGTGTGTGTGTGTATAGATTATTAGCCTCAAGAATTTAAAGCTTGTTGTGTGTAGCGACCATCTTGCTCAGTAACCACTGAGTAAGTTTTAACAGTCAACTCATAAAAACAGCATAGGATAGTTGTGTGTGTGTGGTTCATGTACTTGTGAATATGTATTAGCACCATGCGCTAGCTTTACCTTACCCTCTAGAGGTAGAGCGTTATCCCTTTCTTTGGACATTGCCAATGACTGCACTCCACCACAAGTTTTACACTTAAGCCCTTGGCTTGTTCTTGATTAGGTTTGGTTTGCTTTAGGCTTGGTTTGGTTCAGTTGGGTTTGATTCGACTTGGTTCAGTTTAGTTTAATGTAGTCACCATTTTATTTTATTTTTAGCTACACTCTTTAACCAATTAATTAATGAGAGTCTACTCTTAATTCTTGAATCGATAAATTGAATTTAGTGTACACCGTTTGTCAAGCCATGCCTACAACCTATACTCCCTATGTACTACAGACAGATCTGAAAACAAGTTCCAATGGTCAAAGACGTGTCAGTCACCATACATGTAGCCTACAATAATTCTTTCTTTACCTAGCTAGGTTTCGTCACTCACAGTAAACATCTTACATTATGGGTTTGCAATATATTAAGAAAAGCAAAAGTCCATGATCTTGTTGTTTTGGATCTTTTTGGGGGAAATTCATAAGCCATAAAAGAATGACATCATGTCAAGTTCTGGGGGGACCTTGTATGTCAAAATCCCATTATCAGTTTATAAAATCTCAAGGCCATGCCCTAGCAGTTTTGGATCATTTCAATCAATGAGTCCACCATAGGAAATATCAGAAAAATAAATACCCTTAAAACAAGTCGTCACATGACCCTCTCCGAACAATGCTTCGCAAAATATAAATTCATCCATTGAACATTGAACATGATCGGCGACATCATCCTCGCTTCCCCCTCCCACCATGGTTGCCACATCGTTTGACCTTCAAGTGTCCTCAGCATCTCTGTGCTTTTTTTCATTGCCTGTTGTCAAGTCAAGTCAATGCATTCCAATAAGCTCAAATAACATCCACATCCTGTCAGTCTGCCCCAGCAAGTTTGTTTTCTATACTCACTTCAAGCAACATATAACCAAGTTCTGTTTGTTCTATCTAAAGCCAGCTTCATCTGATCAAGGAATTATCATTTGTCATGTCACTCATAATGGTTTACACGTTAAAGACCCCCTTCAGGGGGTTTAGGAATTAGGAATTCCATCATAGGAAAAATTGGAAAACGAACCCTCGACCCGCCGTCTCATCGAAATAGCGAATACTGTATTGGTATATCACCACCGTGGCCAGTAATAGCCTCGTTGAAACACGCGCCCAGTAGTATCGTCTCTTTCTATCTACAATCACTCGTCATGAACATTTTAGACAGATTAAAAAAAGTTTTAAAAACTAAAATGTTTTCAACAAAAGTGTCGTTAGACCGTTTCGCATTACTTTTAAAACATAAATACTATATTCGAAAGGGGGGAGGGGCGTCACCCCGAGCCCTACGACCCCTCGTATACGACTCTGGCGTTATTGGTTTGTGAGATATAACAGAAAGTCTAAAATCACAGTTTTACACGAAAACATTCTGTTTCCCTCATTCTCAAAAACTTTAACCTATTACCAAAATAAAGAGGGTTTCGAGACAAGCTATTTGACACGTCATAGGACCAAATCCGACCATGCATTCGTGACATATCGGAAAAACTCTAAAATCATGGTTTTAGCCCCATAAGCCTGTTTCCCTCATTCTCAAAACTTTAACCTATTAATAACATATATAGGGCTTCGAAACAAGCAATATGGCACGTCACACGTCCTAATCCGACCTTGGGTTCGAGAGATATCGGCAAACTTCGTAGGAAAGTAGGCGACTATCTAGTTCTCTCCTCACCACCAAAACCCCTTCTTATCAATCATTTTTTTCAAAGAACTCGCCCTCTTACAAAAATCCCAAGTGCGCATGTGTAAAAAACAAAAACATAAATGTTAATCCATAGCGGCAGCCAGAGAAACGCATGCGCTATATGAGCAACAACGTTTAGGTTCATTTTAGCAGCGCACCTTATTCATGTCGCATTTGAAAAGAGACTTTCACTAAAAATTACAATTTCACCCCCAAGTTGGGGTACGTTTTATTTAGGCGTTGAAATGAGTGGTCCATTGGAAAGAGGGCGTCAACCCGAGTCCAACGATGTGTCACATGTCAAAATCGGACTATGGGGTCGCGAGATATTAATTATTTAACATGGCTGAGAATGTACAGTAGTGGGAATAATGGTAGGAGGGGGGCAGAACCATCACTACCCCCCTACTTTGGTGCAACCACATAGAGAGGACAGAGATTATGATGATGATGAGGAGGAACAATACGGAGAGCAGGATTAAGCTTATCGAGGTATTTAACATCCTGTTGTTTCTCTTCACTGCATTCAAAATACAAATCTTGTTATTAGTGGAATCGCCTGCATTAAAATTATATCTCATTAATAAGTTAGTTAAATGTAATTCCTTTTGACATGCAGCCAGTGATGTTCTAAAGGAAGGAAGGCGCATCAGGCCAAAAATTGTCAGGAATTACTTCACATGAGAAAAGTATTTTTAAAAGCCTATTTATAATAAGGTGCTCACAAACGTTATTTGCTCTCTATTGTGTATTTTCAACTGGACTTGTAATTGCATCGCTTTAAGCAGCTTTCACAATAACGCATTCCTTCTTTCGCATACCGTACCTTACCTTAAACATTTACACAGAATAAGTTCCTGCATTGAATGATAACTGTCAGTTTGTCAACACGAATTCTATCATTATTTTCCCCATCTTCAGTATGGGATGTGATGGCTCAGTGGTCAAGCAGCTTGCCTCACACCAAGGTGACTGACAGCGTGGCTCAGCGGTAATCTTCTCGTCTGCTGTTTCCAAGGTTCCTGGATCGGATCCTGGCGCAATGAGCTGGCATTTGACGATGCGCAAATGCGAGAGAGCCGTGTCAGTTGATTTACAGGCTCGTTAAAGATCGCCTTCAGTGTAAAAATCCGGCACCCCAGCGTCCCTAAAATCCACAGTAGTTAAAAGGGACGTATAAACTTTCACTGCCACCAGGTTCGATTCCTGGTCAATGCGTATGTATTTTCGAAGTGGTTCGGAATCCATGTTAAAATGTACTGTAGATCCCGTTTCTCATGATCGAGAGATTAACGGTCACTTAAAACTACAAGCTTTCTTCCTTTTATCTTCAATATGACTTGTTCATGAGTGCAAATGATGCTACTTCTTGTAAATAAATCTTGAAGAAAAATACATCAGCTTATATTTAACCACACACAAATCATTATGAACTTTCACTCTCATGGTATTGGAATTACTGTACTGCTGAGGTAAATAGGGCTGATGCATGCCCCTGGGTAATGTACAGAATATACTATAAGTTGGACTTACGACCTGCAGTGGAAAACTTGCATGAATTGAAGAAGAGAAAAATGATCAAATTTAGTTCTTCAAAATATTTACCAACACAACGTAGCAATCTTGTATAATAGATGGTACAATTACTTCTCTTTTTTGTCTGGATTTCCACAACGAGGAATTGAACCATATTTTGTGAACTTGAATGATAGTCACAAGACGAGAGTCTAAATTTACGTGGTATTTTATATATCAATCTAAAGGGAAATATAGGCTACCAGCTATACAGCATTTAGGCAACCCACTCAACTTAAAATACGGACAAATAATATTTGAAGAGAGAGGCAGATAATTAATACGGAGTTATAATGAATTGTATAAACACGGCTAACATTGGTAACGACAGAAATGAAGACGCGAGTCAAGAGGATCACAAAAAAAACTGGCTTATAAACCAGTTCCACACGACAAAGAAAATCCCGCCGGTATAAAATAGATATATCTTATATACAGCCTGGTTTACCAACCCCTTATAATTTAGGTTTATGAAACCCTACTAACATGTGATTTATTGGTCCTTCAAAGAACACACATACACCTAGTACGATCGAATTAATAGTTACGCTCCGAGATCTGAAACTAGTGCACGTGCAGCGCGTGGTTTCCACGTTGCAGTTGTAGCTGAATCGGTGGGTGAGAACGGGTAAAATGGTTCTTCAAATCCAGACGTAGGCATATGTTTTAGTGGAGTTGTAATATTGAGCCACACTACTAAGTCACATTGCCACATTTATTAACTTACGATATATTCCTGTGAAGAGTACGTTGAACGTTGCTGATTTATAAGGAGAATACGATTGAATCAGCAGGTTATGTCACGTGACCTGTAATGGCAGAAAGTTAAAAATCTGACATGGATATTAACATGACATATCGAAGTGTCACTCCGGAGGTCCAGGTTCAATTCCCGGCTCTGATAAGAAATGTAATGCTGCTTTGAGGGTTGCACACTAAGCCTCTTTGGAAGAAACTGAGAAGAGGAGGGTTCGATTCCCACCTTAGCCACCCTGGTCTTCTGTGGTTTCCCACTTCTACTACAGAGTAATGCCGGGACAGTCTCTAACATGCCACATCTTAATTGCTAATACTAACATTAGTACAGTCGCCCATATAACACAAGTTATCAGAGAACTTATATACACACACATACCCAAGTACACGGGGCAACATGGCCGCGATTTTCTAGTTCCTCAAATGAAACAACAACCTATCAAAGGAGATTTAGATTGCCAGTATACTTGTTCGTGAGAATTTCCCTTGGTATAGTTTTGTTATGAAATTCTAACAAAATCAAGGCAACTCAATTTGAGGTGTTCATATTGAGAGACTTCGTGTAGTACCAAATTCGAGTCCTATGTAAAGTTCATGGAATCCAACATGTAAATACAATTGCTTGCTATATTACTAGTGCCCCATACTCTATAATTACGGTAACTGTGACCACTTGTATCATTTATGTCGTAAATCATTGGTAACGCGGTCGACACAGCCGATAAAACGTTACGATATCAATTGAATCAGTCACTTGAGAAATACGTTTTATCCACAAAAGTAAACTTTCGGAAAACTAAGAAAAACCTCGCTGTGACAATATTTCACATTGTATCAATGTTAGATTTGTTAATGTATAAAATTACAGGGGTTTGGTAAGCAAATCTTATATATATATATAAAGGAATGTCTGTCTGTTCGTATTTTATGCGTTCATAAACCATTCATCCAATTGCGATCAAATTTTGGTGAGTTGTTGTACACACTTCCGGGAGGTTTATAGGCATAATTAATCCATTTCAAAATAGATAGCTCGCGAGTTGTTTAAACAAATGCGTATTGGCGATGCGTTCATATACAATTCATCCGATTGCGATCAAATTTTGGTGAGTTGTTGTGCACAGTCCAGGAAAAGTTATAGTTGTCGTAAATCCAATTTAAATAGATGGCGCGCGAGTAGCTTCAACAAAATGGCGTGCTTTTGTTTCAACAAAGTCCCACATGCGTTGTTATGCCATTCATCCCATTGCGATGAAACTTGGGTGAGTTGTTCTGTACACTTCAGGTAAGGTTTCTGGCTTAGTACATCCGCTTAACAATAGGTAGCGCACGAGTAGATTCAACAAATAAGCGACGATGGGCAAAGCGTTTCAACAAAGACCTGTATGCGTTCACATACCATTCGTCCGATAGCGATGAAATTTGGGTGAGAGGTTGTGTACACTACAGGCAAGGTTCTGGCTTAGTAAATCCATGTTATAATAGGTAGCGCACGATTAGATTCAACAACTGAGCGACGAATCGCGATGCGTTTCAAAAAAGTCCCGTATGCGTTCAAATACCATTCATCCGATTGCTATGAATCTTTGGTTGAACTGGTGTGCACACTCCAGGAAAGGTTTCTGACATAGTAAATCCTTTTCACAATTGGTAGCGTACGAGCGGATTCAAGAAATGAGTAACGGCGTGCGTATCTTAAAAAAAAATCGCATGCGTTCATATACCATTCATGCGATTGCAATGAAATTTAGAGAAATGTTGTTTCCACTCCCGCAAAGCTTTCTGATTTAGTCAATCCATTTTACAATTGGAAGCGCACGAGTAGATTCAATTAATGAGTGACAGCGCGTGAATCGTTTCAACCAAGTCCCGTATGCGTTCATATACCTTTTATCCGATTGTGATAAAACGTTGGTGAATTGAGTACAGTCCTGCGAAGGTGTAAGAATTAGTAAATCCGTTTTTCAATGGGTGGCGCACATGAAGATTCAACAAATGAGTAAAGGCGCGTGAATCGTTTAAACAAAATCCCGTATGCGTTCATATGCAATTCATCCTATTGCGATGAAACGTTCATGAGTTGTTGTGTACACGCCAAGGAAGGTTTTCGACTTAGTAAATCCATTTTACAATAGGTAGTGTACGAGTATATTCACCAAATGAGGGACGGCACGTGGATCGTTTCAACCAAGTACCGAATGCGCTCATATACCATTCATCCGATTGCGATGAAATTTGGTGAATTGTTATGTGCACTCCAGGGAAGTTTTCTGGCTTAGTAAATCCATTTTACAATAGGTAGCGCACGAGTAGATTCAACAAATGAGCGATGGTGCGCGAATCGTTTCAACAAAGTCCCGTATGCATTCATATACTATTCATTCGATTGCGATGAAACTTTGGTGAATTGTTGTGTACACTCCAAGGAAGGTGTCTGGCTGAGTACATGCATTTCGCGACAGGTAGCGCACGAGTAGATTCAATAAATGAGCGACGGCACGCGAATCGTTTCAAACGAGTCCCATATGATTTCATATACCATTCATGCAATTATGATGACGCTTTGATGAATCGTTGAGTACACTCGAGGAAGAGTTTAAGGCTTTGTAAATCTATTTTACAATAGGTAGCTCACGAGTATATTCAACAAGTGAGCGATGGTGTGCGAATCGTTTCAACAAAGTCCCGTATGCGTTCATATAGCTTATTATTAATTCGTTTGCGATGAGACTTTGGTGAATCGTTGAGTACACTCCAGAAAAAAAATCAGGCTTTGTCAATCTATTTTACAATAGGTAGCGCACGAGTAGATTCAACAAATGAGTGACGGCACGCGTATTGTTTAAACAAAATCCCGTGTGCGTTCATATGCCATTCATCTGATTACGATGAAAATTTTATGAGTTGTGGTGTTCACGCCTGGGAAGGTTTTCGACTTGGTAAATCCATTTTACAATAGGTAGTGTGCGAGTAGATGCAACAAATGAGTGACGACGCGCGAAGCGTTTCAACAAAATCCCGTATGCGTTCATATACCATTCATCGATTGCGATGAAACTTTGTTGAGTTGTTGTGTACATTTACGCGAAGGTTTCTAACATAGTAAATCCATTTCACAGTCGGTGGCGCAAGAGTAAATTTTAAAAATGAGTGACAGCGCACGAATCGTTTAAATAAAATTCCGTATGCGTTCATATCCCATTCATCTGATTGCGATGAATCTTTGGTGGATTGTTGTGCACGCTCCCACGTATGTTCCTAAATTAGTTAATCCATTTTACGATAGTTTAGAGGCAGTTAACGGAAATTGAAAAAAGACTGAATCCAAAGCCACTTGAAGAAACAAAATTCCAACGCCAACACTTTCTTTGATTGGCATTGCAACGCATGCCGGGTACAGCTAATTATATGATAAGAAAAATATATTTTGTAAATTTTGATGTGGATAAAAATTCACAAAGTCTGTGGAGATGTGTTGTTACTCAAATGACTGAATTAATGTGGAGTCATCAGGCATGAAAAAATACATACATTATGAAAGAAAACCATGCTCTAATTTTAAGATCAATCTACAATCTGGTATATACATTTTCTACGCACTGTTTTTTTACATATATATTCTAGGCATTGTTTTTTACATCAGTTCAATTTAATCCCTATCAATAGTTGGCCGGTCATACATTTTTGAATAAAAGTTTTCAACAATGTCTGTAGGAATATAGTCTTTGAGTTTCTAGAGGTCATTAATTCTTTTAATGTTTATAGGAACACATTTTTGAGGGTAGACACTAATTTTTGCAAGTTCTGGTGAACAGGCTTCCCGTTTTCTTTAGTCTGTAACTGTACAAACTTCATTTGGGGGGGGGGGGAGGGGTGGTATTAAATACCATAAGGGAAACACATTCAATAACCTAATATTTATATTTGCAACAAGATCAATTCATACATATAGTGCCTCTACAATCTATATATATAAAGCTCAATGATGGTCTGTCTGTCTGTCTGTCTGTTATGTATACAAATCCACACCGTTTCACCGATCTGAACCAAAATTTGTATACTTACCCTTCGGATCCCTGCGGGTAACCCTGTCCACTTGAAATTTCCGACAGACCACCCCATTCCCTGCATTTAGGCCCTTTGTCCCAAATCTACACCGTTTCACCGATCTCAACCAAAATTTGTATACTTACCCTATGTAACCCTGTGAATAACACTGTCCACTTAAAATTTCGGACAGACCACCCCATTTCCTGCATTTAGGCCCTTTGGCAAACTTCTACACCGTTTCACCGATCCTAACCAAAATTTGTATACTTACCCTTTGCAACCCTGCGGGTAACCCTGTCCACTTGAAATTTTGGACAGACCAACCCAATCTCTGCATTTAGGCCCTTTGGTCCAAATCTACACCGTTTTACCGATCAGAACCAAAATGTGTATACTTACCCTTTGCAACCCTGCGGGTAACCCTGTCCACTTGAAATTTCGGACAGTCCAACCCAATCTCTGCATTTAGGCCCTTTGGTCCAAATCTACACCGTTTCACCGATCAGAACCAAAATTTGTATACTTACCCTTTGGTATCCTGCGAGTAACACTGTCTGCTTGAAATTGCGGACAGACCACTCCATTCCCGGAAAGTGGACAGGGTCCGTCCCAAAGGCAATGGAAAAAAAGGGGAAAAACTGGACCCGCTCAGGAAACCTTCAGGGTTGCCAGCTCCTGAACTCACCAGCCATGAGCCCTTGAGGATGTAGCACTATCCAGGGTGCACCAGGGCTACACACACCCTGCCTCCTTGAGGGTCTTGAGCAGAAGATATGAGATATTAAGAAAAGAATGAGGCTATCAGGAATGATTATACAAGGGCCAATTAAGGCGGGAAAGTGAAAGAGTCGCTAGGCCTCGGATAACCTGATACCATCGGGGTCGGAAGAGAACAAGAGTTTGACCAAGGGAGGCTGCCAGGAAAGAGAACTGAAAGGTGCCCGGCACCAGTAAGTAGAAGCAATGCCGGACTCAGCTGGGGTGCCGTGGTCGCAAACCCACGTCCCACAAGTTGTGACCCTGGTGGGTGGAGGGGGGAAGAGGGGGCAGGGGTGAGAATAGCTTGCTCATTCATCGCGAGGTGACATGAGAAAAATGTCCAGACCCCGCCGTGTTACCTCTTATTGCTGACTATGCTCATGTTCATACAGGGTCTTTGCTCAAACCGCTGTAGTGTTACGAAAGAATGAGTGATTCACCGGTCAATGTGAATAGGACCGGGAACCCCCTCGAACGTCTGTCATCATATATCGTCATCATCTGCGATATTCTCAGCTACGTGCAGCTTGGACCCGAGCAGTACTCGATAAGCTCTTTCACTACACGCATCGAGTATAGACCTAAGCCAGAATATAATGTTCAGACTTTGGAAGACATCGAAGGTAGTAATCTGAATTACCTATATCAGATTTAAAATTACACCATGTTTGTTTAGTAGTCATTTTTCATTACCTTATTATTATCATAAGGACAAATGACCTAGATGTTACACCCTTTATACCACTAATCACCACAAACAATAAGTCCTCATCGCCTGTGAATTTTGAAATATTTCTATCACGGTATTTTGTAAGTTTGTCGTGTCAATTCAACAGTAGTTTTCATTACCATCCTCATCAAAAGGGCAAATGACCTAGATGTTACGTCCATTATACTACTAAGTAACACCACAGTCTTCATCGCCTGTGATTTTTAAAATGTGTATTTCCATTAGTTTGTAAGTTTGATATATCCGTTCATTAGTAGTCGTCTTCATTATCATCCTCATCAAAGGGGCAAATGACCTAGATGTTACGTCCATTATACTACTAAGCAACACCAGAGTCTACCTAGCCTGTGATTTTAAAAATGTGTATTTCCTTTAGTTTGTAAGTTTGATATACCCGTTCAGTAGTAATAGTCTTCATTATCATCCTCATCAAAGGGCCAAATGACCTAGATGTTACGTCCATTATACTACTAAGCAACACCAGAGTCTACCTAGCCTGTGATTTTAAAAATATGTATTTCCATTAGTTTGTAAGTTTGATATACCCGTTCAGTAGTAGTCGTCTTCATTATCATCCTCATCAAAGGGGCAAATGACCTAGATGTTACGACCATTATACTACTAAGCAACACCAGAGTCTACCTAGCCTGTGATTTTAAAAATACGTATTTCCATTAGTTTGTAAGTTTGATATACCCGTTCAGTAGTAGTAGTAGTCTTCATTGTGATCCTCATAAAAAGGGCAAATGACCTCTCATTCCTTTAAAGTATCAATTATTCCCATTCGTTGATAAGTTACATGTGCCAGTAGTCGCTTCTATGTTCATCATCACTATGTAGAAGATGTTTTGCGTCAGAAGAAAAGACAACTGGATGCTCAGGAACGTTAACGATATATCGACTGCGAAATCTGGAAGCTTCTCTTTGAGGAATTGCTTCAGACATTTATCGTACAGTTTAAACCTTAACAAGACGAAACTTTTAACCAGATAGCGATCTAAGTGGGAGCTCTTTGGCAAAAAATAATCAAGTCTTTCCCGAAATGTGAGTCCTAAAAAAAAATTTTTCTATTATTTTCTAAGTTTCATATGTCAGTTATGTAGTAATTTTCAATATCATCCTGATCAGGAGGGCAAATTACCTAGATGTTACGCCCTCAACGTCATTTGGGGTAAATGACCTAGATTTTAAGTCCATTATATTTCTAATCACCACCACATAAAGTCTTCTACGACTGAGATGTCACGAATTCTGGGACCGCTAACGACATATCTCGACTCGGACTGAAGACAAATATCACGAGAATGATCATTATTTTACAGAGCCTTCCCATAGTGACTTAAGTATAAACATTGTCACTGGGTTTGATAATGTAAGAACTGAATACATAAATAAATATAATTTATGACGTTAGTGTTAAGGAGACTGAAATATTATCATCTTTCCACCGGGTGAAGCCGGGTACTACTGCTAGTCTCTCATATAACCAACTTTCACATCTAACATCTTATTTTCCACAACAAGTTTTTCTAACATTATCTCTATCTCAAACCATAACCATTCATTCTAGAATATCATCTTCCTTATTTCTTTCAAAGCCCAAGGAAGATACTATGAGACTTTCACTGTCTCAACAAAATCTCCTAATAATCTAAAAAATAAAAATAAATAGACAATAGTAAAAAGAATATCTCTGCAGATGTGACACTCAATAGAGCAAGGCCCTCTCCTACCAAATTACATAGAGATCTAAATTGGGACAATGCACAGCACTCCCAGCAAGCGCTATTTTCGTAACCTTAAATGTGAGCTCTGTAACCAATATATTACAATTCGCCCCCTATATATGTAATTCTCGAGTGAGAAACACATGAGAATCACACATATGCATTATATATATATATAAATAAAATAGAGATCACAAATTACGAAAGATCTCAAACATCCACTAAAAATATCACACAGAAAGTAAACAAATTATAAATCATGTTAATTTTCATTGTTGTTAACTTGTCCACGTCTGTCGGGTGTTCCCGTAAAGCCACTTCTAAAATACTTCTTTTCCTTTGATTCCTTTCCCTAATAGTCAAAATTTTCTCCCTCAGCCACCTCGGAAAGCGATGATGCGTCATCTTTAATAAGTGCTGGCTCTTTTTGTATTTATTCTATAGACATGTCCCCTTGACTATGTAGTGTAAGCATCCCTGAAACAGCAACTAAATATTCTGAATCCATGCCATCACCAAGCTGAAATCCGCTTTCCAATATTATTTATCGATGAGCTTCTTTCTTTGCTTCTTCCTCGTTCTTCCTTTTCTTTTGTTATTTTCTTAGTATTCCTCCTCCTGCCGCCTTCCATCTCGTCTTTTTCTTCTTCCACCATGTCATTCCACACCTTGTACTCCTCATGTCCCATCTCCACCGTTTCTCTCTCCTTCCCTACTTAATTTTTCTTATCTGTCTCATACTATTCAACAACTCCTTTCTTTTCGTCTTACATCTCATCCTTCATCCACCTTGTCCTCCACAATTTATTGTTTACCTGATCTTATATCTGTATGTAGTCTTCCTCCTCTATCTTGTCCTTTACTCTATCCTTCTTCTTGTTCTCTGTCTCATCCTCTTCCTTGTCTTCAATTTTATCCTCCTCCTCCATTTGACTTACTCCCTTATCCGTTTCACCTTTCTCCTCTTCAGTTTCTTCCATATAACCTACTTTCTTACTTTCTTCCATTTCACCTTCTCCGTTTCTCTTCTATATTTTCCTTTCTTTCACCTCCTTCCTCCCCTTCTTCAGTTTCTTCCATGTCATCTGTATTCTTACGCTCCCCACCTCTCTGATAATGTTCATGCTTTCCTGTAAGTACTTCACTGATTGGGTCAAAATGCTCCTCTATATCAATTTTCATAGATTCAACCTTCTTATTCACGACACCTCTACTGAACTAACCAACTCCTTTAATGCACTAGTCAATCCCTTCAGCTCTGTAATTTCGCTCATAAGCATTGGGAACATACTTAAGTTCAATACTCCCTTCATTCCTTTCTCTACCTGCACTGTACTCTGTACTCACGCTGTAACTCATATTGCTTCATTCCCTTTTTCGAGTCCCACGTTGGTACGACATTTGGGGGGGGGGGTATTTATTACCACAAGGGAAACACTTCTGAAGTTCAATCTTTCCTTCAAACATAATTATCATTTATTTCCACATCAGATCCACCACAATCTAAAACATAACCATTACGTTCTTCACAATCAGCTTCAGAACCTTTCATTCCCTACATAATCAACTTACACTACTAAAAAAGCAGGAAGAACAAAAAGAACATCAAAAATAGTAAGCATGGCCCCCTCCTACCAAATTACATAGAGACCTAAATTGGGACAATGAGCAGCACGCACAGCAAGCGCCATTTTCTTTACCTTAAATGTGAGCTCTGTAACCAATATATTACAAGTTATGCACGAAAAGGCCATCAATGAAGGATTTTGCTTTAACTTGATCCATATGTTTGTTAGAGTAATGAAACTCCATAAAGGTTGAAATGTTAAATTTCACACTTATATGCGACTTGCTTCTGCCCTTTCCTGCGTTTTAAACGCGTAGA
The DNA here is from genome assembly GCA_946902985.2 of Meconema thalassinum. NCBI lineage: Eukaryota > Metazoa > Arthropoda > Insecta > Orthoptera > Tettigoniidae > Meconema > Meconema thalassinum. The sequence continues at coordinate 185,956,291 of OX336398.1, read as the reverse complement.
ATTACTAATATCACTTTCACTGGAACTCAGAAACAAAGCATGACAATAACAAACAACAAGGAGAACACATTTACAGGTGTTTGAGGTTGGCGGAGAATAAGGAGGAGCAGTGCTGCCACCAGCTACAAATTTTAAGTACTTTGAGAAACAACACATTTCCAGGAGATGTAGTGTTTCTTAAATGAACGAATGTTTCAACATCTCGTATCACTCTGCTTACTTATTTGAGATGTGGTGTTTCATACGTATTGGATGTGCCTTGCTTTCACCAACAATTTTGTATGTCTAACTCGATTTCGGTAAAAAAAAATGGAGTTGAGGTGTTTCTCAAATTACTGATTCAGTTATAAACCTCTCTCCCTAAGAAGTATTGAACCCCAACTCTATCAATCCGCAGTCCAACGCGTTACCTTTTCATCCACGGACGCTTACACGCTACGTAGTGATAGACAATAACAACTATTTGCGTTGAACACTTGACATTCTTTATCTAAAACGTTGTTATCGGTTAGAATACTTTTCTAGTCGACAGGCATAAGAAAAAGAAATGTTAATGTTCTTTTCTTTTGTTGTGATGGCTTTAACCCTTGCATACACCATCGGATCGATGGCATACGATAGACACCTAAGCATGATGGGTACCGTAGGGGCAACAACAATTCGTCATGGAGTAAGGAGAATTACGAATAGTGTGATATTTTCGCGGCATTTTATCTGGAGTAAAAGAGGGATGCCACGGAAAACCACTTTCAGGATGATTTAGGTTGGTCTCGCGTAGATGATAAAGATTTGGAAACCAATTCCACAAGCATGCCAACACACTTGATTTTTTTTAATAAAAAGAATTTAAACTGAAAATTAATTCGGCAGGCTCATCAGTTAGTAGCTTTCTTTTCTACGAACGTCAGTTCCTCTCAGCATATCTTAGTGATAAAAGTCATGTTAACAGTCTAATGAACTCAATACACTACGGCATTTCTCATAAGTGGATCAATTAATACTACTTTATATTTGTCAAACGTAGGAATAAATACTGGTTTACATCCCGGATTACAGAGGCCTGACGACAGCGTAAGAATGAGGAATGGATTACAACCCAGTGTTACAGAGGACATTGACAGGACACGTGAGGCAGCCTGAGTGAGTCTGAGTTTTCCTTTAAACCAAGGTGTTCAACATTTCGAACGCATGATACCCTGAATATACAGAGTACTTTGCATTCATTCTGCAGATCATTATGTCGTTATCCAACCAGGCTACGTAACATCGGGTAAAAATGGTACTTTCCAGGACCAAATAAAAGAATCACTCGTTAAAATAGGTAGATATGCACACATAATATATCCACTATAAACGACATTAAGAAAAACAATATGTAGTAGCTCGTGATTCGAACATTCTTGCCTGACGTTACTTTACCAATGATTGATTTTGCCACCTTAGCTACTGAGAGACACGGTGTATCGCTTGCACGTATAGAATCTATTCGTAGACACTTCCTGTCCTAAATGTGAGTTGGCTTTATTCGGAGCTGTGATCGTTTTAATCATGCATTATATTTGAGGTCGTTGAAATAACACTGCTGCTAATGATTTCCACTATATTCGCGAGCATGAACTCAACGCTAAAGCTGTATTAACGTAGTTGGTAGCATGATGAGCTTCTATGCCCAAGATTGCGGGTTCCAACCCGGCCGAAGTCGTCGGATTTTTTTAGAGCGTTTAAGATCCCTCAGTATGCCTACCTTTAGAGGGGAAGTAAAGCTAACGGTCCCATGTCATAGATTTATTACATGAAAAAGAACCTTCCACTAACTACACTTGTGGAAGCTTAAATTTGTAGTTCGGTTTGATAACGCTGTATTAGTTTCAACGTTCACCGCCAGGTGCTGACGGTAATGGCATTTAGTAGCCACGTCCACAGGTAGGTGTCGTAGACGGTAGCATTTGGTAGCAAAAGAAGGAATCGTCTGCACTCCTTGAACCTGACTCACAGAAAACACACGCTAATACAGCCATCACAAATAACACCTGTTATCAGACAAATTCTACACACGCCCAAAGTACACGGGGCGACATGACCGCGTTCTGGCAGCCCCTAAAAGCACTGGCAGATTTAATCAGCAACAAAAAACCAGGAATAGATAATATACTGACTGAGTTGCTACATTGCATTGGTATTGATGGCGGGCCCAGATTATATTGTTTGGATGTAGGATTTATGAGACAGGTGAGGTACTCCCTGATATAAAGGAGAATGTTTGCATCCCTATTCTGAAGAAAACAGAAGCTAATATGTGGGAAGTCTATAGTATAACATCGTGATCGCACGTGCTTTACAGAACCAGACAATAATAATTACAGGATGATGTAAAGACAGAGAGAAAGCGAGTTTGATGAAGATCAATTTCGTCTGAGGAGAAACGTAGAAACTAGGGGATCTGTAGTAAGTCTTAGGTTGAACATGGAAGGTAGAATAAGTATAAAAGAACGTTCATGGCATTTGGAGACAGTGAAAAGGCTTTTAATAACGCTGATTGGAGAAAGTTGTCAAACATACCGTTACTGTAAAGGATTGGAATACAAAACAGGGAAAGGAGCGCGATATTTAATCTATAAAGAAGTCAGACGGCAGTTATACAAGCTGAAGAACATAAGAGAGCATCTGATATTCATAAAGGTGTACGGCAAGGCTGCAGTTCATCTCCCATAATTTTCAAATTAAAAATTGACAAGCAATGAATAAAATAGAAGCAAGATCTTGTAGAATTAAAAATTCATCGAGAAATATTCTAATCTCTGAACTTTAATATTGACATTTTCATCCTGGACGATTTATGAATGTCATTGAATGTAATTGAATGAATTTAAAATGGTATGGACTCCCTTTTCAAGAAAATCAAAACATATAAATATAATACAGACTTAGGAAATCTCAAAGGCCTATGGACATCAAATAGGCAGATGAAAAGTTTAAGTATGCAGGAGAGGTAATGAGAATATAGAAAGTAGGTTCACTTAGGCAAGGAAAACATTTATACATAAAAGAATTGCGTTGATATTAAATTACATTGAAGTAAACTAAATCAGATTTCAATTTTCTAGCATGTGGCACTCGAAGGAATATGGATTCGGATGTGTTTATTTGATTGTTCTCTATTAGAAAATTGAGCTTCGTACACGCACATGAATATGGCCTCTCAGCAATATGAATTATCATGTATCTGATCAAATTTCCTCTTATGGCCGATTTTGCTTCGCACACGGCACATGTATACGCCAACTCGCCACTATGGAATAGCACGTGTCGCTTGAAAGGTTGTTTCTGGCTAAATTTAGCCACAATGGATGAGATTCTGTTGTTTCAAATTTTCTCTTCGGGCAAATTGTGCTTTACACACGCGGCATGACTAAGAATAAGGATGTGTCGTTTCAAATTTGCTCTCAAGGCAAACTTTGCTTCGCACACAGCACATGTGTACGCCTTTACTCCACTATGGATTTGCATGTGCCGCTTCAAATGTTTTTTCTGGCTAATTTTTGCTTTGCACACGCGGCATGAATAAGGTTTCACACCACTATGGATAAGGATATGTTGTTCCAAATGTATTTTCTGAGTAAATTTGGCCTCACACACAGTACATGAATAAGCCTTCTCGCCACTATGGACAAGCATGTGTTTATTCAAAATTCCACTCTGATTATATTTGGCTTCGCACACAGAACATGAATAAGCCTTCTCGCCACTGTGGATTAATGTGTGTGTCTTCAAATTTCCCTTCCGGGTAAATTTGGCATCACACACGCCACATGAGTACGGCTTGACGTCAGTATGGATTTGCATGTGTTGATACAAAGCTCCTTTCTGACGAAATTTGGCTTCGCACTCGGCACATGAATATGTCTTCTCACCACTATGGAATAGCATGTGTTTATTCAAACCTCCTCGCTGACGAAATTTGGTTTGGCACTCGGCACATGAATATGCCTTCTCGCCACTATGGATTAGCATGTGTTGATTCAAAGCTCCACTTTTAGAAAATTTGGCATCACACCCGGCACATGAATACGCCTTCACACCACTATGGATAAGCATGTGTGTGTTCAAATTTCCACTCCGATTGAATTTGGCTTCGCATACGCGGCATGAATATGGTCTCTCACCAGTATGGATTAGCATATGCCTGTTCAAAATTCCCTTGCATTTAAATTTCGCATTGCACACGCAACATGAATGTGGCAACTCTCCACTATGGATTAGCATGTGCGCCTTGAGACTTTTTTCGAGAGAGAATTTGGTTTCGCATAGGGCACATGAATATGCTTTCTCGTCGGTATAGAAAACCAGGTGCTCCTTATAGGATAGTTTTAAGGTGCACTTTCCCTTGCATAATTCACATGCGCATCGAGTTTTTTCACTATGACTCAAAGTATTCACTTCCAAGTTTTGCTTATTAGAACATTTGTCTCTAGAGGCAGTGTTAGTATATTGTCTTCCACTATTGCCAACATCATGTATCTTCATTGCAGCTGGATTCAACGTATCAGACCATATCAGCCTGAAATAGATAGTACTAACAGTTTGAAGTATGGTACATTATTATAGGAAGAGAAATAATAGTCAACGTATAGCGTTCAAGTGGTGAAATATTGTAATTGGAGCAACTTTCATTAATACCACTACCATGAACTAGGTATTTAAGAATTATCGGGATCTGTGAGCATGAGTGTGTTAGGATTGTTTCTCAGCCACCACATTCTTCGAATCAAAAGGCGTTAGACTACTAAATATTGGATGCACTGAAGGACAACGTGTTTAGGTTTGCACCCTTTGCATTTTTGCTAACATTCGCCCATGGATCATCGATGAGCATATTTATATAATAGCGTCTCTTGTTTGGCTAAACTGCGCTGAACTTTCACAAAACGGCTAGAATGCCGAGTATAAGAATACGTTACCGTTGTCGTAGTTTGTGTTTGTTTCTGTTGTTGAATTTCAATGCTGCACACCATTTCTCCCATTGTTAAGTTAATCATTTGTTTTAGTTAACCACTACACCCAACAACTGAAGGAATTTATATGACATATTCTCACCTTGCTACTGAACATTTGGTATTCCAGGTGACTAAATATGAGCCCTACCAATCTCTCCCTTTTATTACCACTCGCCAGAATTATCTAACCCCCTTTCATCTAATTACCCTTCCATTGTTTCTCTATCAAGCCCCCCTCCTCCCCCTTTTCCCCCATGTCCAACATTCTCCAACAACACCAAATTTCCCTTTCCTGCTGAAGGGATTAACCAAGTTCCACATACATTTAGCACCACTCTCCAGACCATGGCTTCAACAATGACTTCCCAATAGCTGCATATATACAGGATCATCGAAAAATAGAGCCAACAATCCAAGAAATTATAGCACCGAAACCCTTTTTGTTGAACGTGTAATTCTTTCACTGAACGCCAGCTGGTTAAAGTAAGTTTTGTTTTGGAGGGGATGTGACCTTCCTATGCGCACACTAGATGCGCAGTAGCCAAGGACGACCGGGGGCGCGCGCGCCAATGAAATCCCGACCTCACCCGTTTAGATTTTTTCTGGGGTACATAAAAAACTTTGTGTATGCAGAAAAGATTCGGGATTTGCAGCACCTGTGGGAGCGAATTTCTGTCGCCTTCTTGACAGTTAATACTGAAATGATTGCACATACCAATCCAGCCATTGGGAAAGCGCGTATTCAATGCTGATGTTGGTGGTCGGCCTGGCCTAGATTTTTTCTCTACAGTCCCTGTTTCCTTAAACTGATTAAACCATCGAATTACAGCTTTGTAATCAGGTGCAGTTTGTCGGGTGGTGCAGTCATTGGCTACTGCGCAACTAGTGTGCGCATAGCAAGGTCACCTCCCCTCCAAAACAAAACTTACTTTAACCAGCTGGCGTTCAGTGAAAGAATTACACGTTTAACATAAAGGGTTTCGGTGCTATAATTTTTTGAAATGTTGGCATTATCTTTCGATGACCCTGTATATGGTGTTATCATATGTCAACCCATCTATTATGCATCTCCTTCGCTTGGTCCATATTTCTTCCTAAGTAGCAGGAGTCACAATCAACTTTTAGCGCTTCATGTGACAATCTGTGCTGGTATATTCCTTGAATACAATCTCTCCATAGTTTGTACCCATATTAGGGTTTCTCTACTCTTTCACCCTCTCTTACCTTTTATTCCGTGAAAACCACCAACAGATATTTCTGTGTGTTTTCGCTCTCCTCTTGTGCTTTTGCTAATGTATGTCTCTAGTGTGTTTTAGCGAAAGAGATTAATTACCCCTCTTTCAACAGAATGATCAAGCCTCTCCTTAGTGCGCCCGCACACGGAACTTCGCTGAACTCGCTCATCGCCTGCGGTCAACGTGAGAGCTCGATGTCAACGACTACTTCTGATGCTTGGAAGTTCGAATCGTCGTATACAGATGGCTACCTACACACGTATACAATATTTGGACTCTGCCTCAAGAAAAGAAATGCGTGTCCTTCAAAGATTTATGTTTTTCTACGTTTGTGAGACTGATGTCCTACTTCTCCCCCAATCCCCCCCCCCCCTCGATCACCTCGCTAGTCGGGAGCCTTCTCGCTTGTCACTCTTTTAAGGGCAGCCAGCAGACTCGCTCGGTCTATCTACAAGAGACTGCCGTCAACCGTCGGACATTTTGTGAAAGCCTTGTAGTGATAATTGCTCTATCAGCACCGCCAGTCACCCAACCTACATGCAAAGATAAGTTACACACTATTTTAACCCAGCTATGAGGATCTTTCAATACATACAAGTAATCAAATCTGCTATATTTTTATCTTGCCGGCAAGGTATCATTTTCTTGATGTCAAACACACATTTCACCACCGAGGAAATCAATGCTAAATGTAAAATTATATCCATTGGCTAGGCGCAACGGGGTTATTTATTCATTTTTCATCTTTACTCTGTCAAATTCAATAACTTGACACATTGTGGGAATTTTGTAACTTCGTAACTAACAGTCTAATGGGTCAACTCTGCTCATATCACGAGACTCTCAACCTCAAGCAATTACATCGATGTTCTAGATTGAATTAGCTTTGAAACCATCCAAATTCACAACCGGAAAATAATTCACCATATTAATCAATGACATTCTTTAAAGAGAAACTCTATCCACAACATCAAAACTAACAAGAAGTTCCGTGACGAACTAAGGAGCCTACTTTCCATAAAATATAAGATTCATGCCAATGATTAATCTATATGGATCTATCTAGAATAATGACGAAATTAAGTTGGTAATATCGAAATTTCTAATTAGTTCGAAACACTGTATACCTGGCATAATCTAGCCTAATAGAGAAATACAGTTGGCAGCCCTGGTGACTGAATATATTCTCAGTTCCATCTCTTAAGGTACAGAATACAAAATTTGGTTGAAGTCCAATGGATAGCATGGACGTTACATTCAGTTAAACATTGGATCTAACAGCGCGCGTAAAATCATGTTGGCAACAATGACATACATGAATTGGTCAGAAATAATCTGAAATAATATGATGTATTGTTGCGACAATTTTGAATGAAATCCATTAGTTAGTATAGAACTTACATGCATTTTAAAATTGGACCTATCAGCAGGCTTAGAATCATGTTGGCAGCACTAGCATAGGCCTATATTATTTACTCCAAATTAATCTAGAATGCCAGGTACTATACGTGTGCAAAGTTTAGAGCTATTGGCTTGATTACTTTCTGATATATTGATATTAGGGTAACAAAAATAGAGACAGTATTTGTTAACAGTTGGCAGCCCTGGTTACCCTTAAGAATCGGCATAGTCATATCTGTTATGGTACACATAGCACACACGAAATGTGGTTGAAATCTAAATGATAGTATAGAAGTTACATGTATTTAAAGTTGGACCTCTCAGCAGGCTTAGAATCATGTTGGCAGCACTGGCGTAAGCCTATATTATTTACTCCAAATTAATCTAGAATGCTAGGTACTATACGTGTGCAAAGTTTAGAGCTATTGGCTTGCATACTTTCTGATATATTGATATTAGGGTAACAAAAATAGACACAGTATTTATTAACAGTTGGCAGCCCTGGTTACCCTTAAGAATCGGCATAGTCATATCTGTTATTGTAAACATAGCACACACGAAATTTGGTTGAAATCCAAATGATAGTATAGAAGTTACATGTATTTTAAGTTGGACCTCTTAGCAGGCTAAGAATCATGTTGGTAGCACTAACGTATATAAGTTACTCCAAAATAATATAGAATGTCAGGTAGTATACGTGTGCATAGTTTAAAGCTGTCGGCTTGCATACATTCTGATATATGGGTATTTGGATAAAACAATTGAGAGTATTTATAAACAGTTGGCAGGCCTGGTGGCTCTTAAGAATACGCTCAGTCATATAGGTTTATGTACACATAGCACATACGAAATTTGGTTGAAATCCAATTGATAGTGTAGAAGTTATATGCATTTAAAATTTGGACCTATCAGCAGGCTTATAATCATTTTGGCAACACTGCCATGTATGGCCTCCTGGAAATTAAACTGAAATATTATTATCTATACGTGTACCAATTTTGAAATAGCTCCCATTCATACTTTCCAAGATATCCAACATGGAGCTAAAATTTCAATTGCGATTTTTCAGCAGTTGGTAGGACTGACATTTTCAAATATGGCCGTGAGATATTCAGGTATACAACTTTACACCTACCAAATTTTGTTTCGATTGCTGCAGCCGTTTAGGAGTTGATAGGGGGGACACACACACAGCCAGCCAGATAGAGAGAAGGACAGACAGACAGAAGGACAGACAGACACACATTTGCCCGATCTCATAAGTCTACTTTTTCCTCATTTGCAAAATGTGAAAAGTAGGCTAAAAACTGCATCGCACCAAAAATAACTTGGTTTGCCATTCAATAGGTTCCAGTGTTTGGTGCTTACACGAATTTATGGAAGTCAATAAAATTGCACCAGTCAAGATTCGAACTGTAACGCGTGACAATTTTACGCATGCATTTGAAGTCACAACTTGAGGTACTTTTCTCAGACACTAGCATTCTGTTGTGTATAAGAGAGCATTTGATAAGTTATAACAGAATATGAAAGCCTTTATGTGAAGCTAGAATGGAAAATTTCATGTCGAAAATATTTTAACAAAGGGAAGAGGACTTGAGAATGTTTCAGGAATATGACCACTGATCAGTTTTTGACGGTCAGAAACCGGTTCTATACAGCGAACTCACCACTAGAATAGATTAGAGATAGACACGTGACCGTATGAGAGTGAGGGAAATAGACGGCACAAGTCACCTTCGGACCGCTGATAACAAGAAGATATTAGCAGAATACTGATATTACGAACAGGAGTAAGGATAGCGCCATATATTTTAGCGCGAGAACAGACCAGAAGGCCACAGCGAGAGAGGAAGCCGGATCACTCTTCATTATTGTTTGGTCGAGGTAAGACGTCTCCAGATATATACTTCTACAGAAGATTGACTAGATTTGTCACCGAAGGGAGATAGAGAGTTTGACCGGAGGAGATCCATCGTTAGCAGCCAACTTGAGGTTGAGCTCCCGTGAAATATTATACTGCAGAATATAACAGAAGAGGCTTCGAATAACAGCAACATTACTACAAGCTACTGAAATACACGGTCATACATACAATTACTACAGCATTGATATACAACTACGATATTACGGAAATACGAAGAAAGTATTCGACGAGAAATATAATTCAACTATATTATTTCAGAAGTAGTCAGCATGATTTTTCAAGGCAGTCAGAGGGGACATAGTCACTGCAATCATTCTATTGAGAAGATGCACTAAGTACCATGATGGAGGTTTAGTCTACACTGATATGTGTGAGATCCAGAGTGAACCATAGCAACCATGGATCTAAATTGCAATACCATCCGCAGCACACAGCATTCACTAACAATGCTACCGAAACATAAGATTCCTTTACAAACTTGGAATTCTTATAACAAACACTCTCCAATCAATAATTTCCATCATAAACTACCAGAGAGCGAACGACTGAGGAGGCATTCGACTAGGTCATCTGATCATAAACCGTACGCGAATCCAAGCCGTGTCAGGCTGAGAAGAGAGAAGGTGGCGCTATGATGTGCAGTTCAACCGTACGAGCCACTGTGAGCAGGGAGGCAGTCGATCAGCTGTGCACGCACAACACCGTTAGGCAGGCAGGGGAGCGCGCACATGGTTGGAATGTCGACACGCTTAATTGGAATGCAGGCACGAGCCAGGAGGAATGTGACCACATTTCATCGCTACAACAACACAGGTTATGTCAAATTCAACGCAGACCAAGGTAGACAAGTGCTTTGTTATATATTTAGTAGTTGGTCATGTTTGAGGGAATTCAGTGCTGACCAATATATTTTATGTAGATAATTATATATAACCCATATATCATGTGGCTATTTTTATGAAAATTCACAGTAAATTCGTATACGGCAACGATTTTCGTTTTTGACGTAATAGATGCTTCATTTTGGGATTTCTTGTTTATAAATTAGATTTTCATGTTAGAAACTTACGATTTAGATAAATCTGTTTTATATAGAGTGGAATGCTTTGTTCAAATGCTTCGTGTATAATGCTTCGTTTAGAATGTTTCGTTTAATAAAAATTATTGTGGAATATACTATGAAACCACGCAAATGTCAAGAATGTTTTTGAAAACATTACGCAAACATTGTAAAACCATTTTATGAGAATTAGAGCATTATTAAGCCCATGATAATATTGTAAAGAAGTATTGAATATACTATGAAACCACGCAAATGTCAAGAATGTTTTCGAAAACATTACACAAACATTGTAAAACCATTTTATGAGAATTAGAGCATTATTAAGCCCATGATAATATTATAAAGAAGTATTTGAGATGGAAACTAAACTGAAAGTTGGTGTATTCCTTGGAATACACGTTCAATCAGAGTTAGCTCTTGCTTCTCTTTGATTTTCTTCATTTGTCTTATTTATTTAATTTCCTTCCTTGCAGACACCAACAGCGAACCCCTATATTCTATTTGCTCCGTGTACGCGCTTACATTGTTTATAAGTTTGTTCTATAAGTGTATTTTCTATGGAATCTACTTAGTGGCATCTTACGACTACCCGCCGAAGTTCCTCAGACTCACTCAGCTCAAGAGGACTTACCCACCAATCCACCAGGCGTCGTCTTCGTCGTCTGCTAACATCTCCTTGAAGACCCTACTCCATGAAGAAATAATTTTATGTACAGAGTTTTTTATTGTTCTTATGTTGCCCATTCTGCTATAAACTCTTTTGTTCCCCTCCCCTTCCCCCTTGCTTACCTTGCTCTGTCGTGCGCTGCGTTGCCCGCTCTCACTTCTAGTTCGGACTTTGTGTGAACAGTTTGGTGTTCTTGCTTAGAGGCCAGCCTCCTGTCTCCATGAGGCATTTTTAAAAGTCGGCGCCATGTCCAATTCTTAATATAACGGTTACAAGGAACCATCGTCTGCTCAACATGCAAGTTAAGTAACTACCTGCACTAAACTTTTAACCGGTCTTAAATTGTTTTTTAAACAATTTCTGGAATGCTTTTACTAAAAGTTATAGGCAGTGCTGGAATTTCACAAACTTGTGAACACTCTGCCCCTCGTGGGAATCGCTTTTCTTAGCTACCAAAGCTCTTTACCAATCATGAAATTTAGTACTTCTTATACGATACAAAAGGATTCTTTCTCTTACCGTGGGATTATTGCCAAAAACTCATTAATAACTTTCTAAAACTTAACTTGCCTTCGAGGGATTTTTACTGCTCCATCTGTCATTACAGTTCTGGAATCTTCCATTCAAAATATACTTCAAACCGCAAAAGAACTATGCTAAATACCGTCAAATTGCTGGAACCTCAAGTTAATTAGAACTACTAACTGCAACTCATAAACTTTCCAACGCAATAAACTTATTCAAGATCAAATTCAACTTAGTGTTCTCCATAAACTGCAATAACTTTTCGTTTGTTCCATAAACTTTCTGTGCTGCAATAGCGAAATTTTCCAATCTATCAACAGACTTTATTTCAAAACAGTGTCCGTTTAACTATCTACCGCGCCGCGTTTGATTGAGAGCAATAAAACAGGCCAGAACCTTGAATTCCTATCTCCTTTTCCTCAAATACCTTTTACTAACAAATTTAAATTTAAGTCAAAACTCTACGAGGCTTCGCTTAGAATTAAGCGCCCTCCCAACCTTGCTCCATTTTCCATTTATTCACTCTGCGTAAATATGTAATCTTTCCTGTTAATCAGGAACCTCTAATTTTCTAATTGTTCAATCCAGGCTTCACAAAAAGTGACCTGCCCCATTTAAGGTTATCATATATTCAACTCTGCCAAAATATTATAGGTTATAGAAACCTCTTATTAATCTTCCTTTTTTATCCTGCTCGCTCAGGAATTTATAGCTTTTTCGCTTGCCATAAGGGTATTCTACTCTTTTGGTGTTCTACCTAATTCATTTAACAAACTGTTATACTAGAGTGTAACCTTTTATAATTAACCCTAAGAGTTCAAAAACCTACGCTTATTAAACAACTCTTGTACATCTAACGGTCTGAGACTTCCAAGTTGTTGATCTCGTACTTAAGCTTAAAATAGCTAAGTTGTTACTCTTAACTCAAAATAAGGTTTTTAAATCATCAATTGTTAAATTTTGCAAATTGTATTAATTGTTAAATAGATTCTTTATTATTTTCCGGTTTATCTCTCTTGCTAGAATCACGGTTAGGCAGGACCTTCTCTTCCCTGATTCTTCTCCTAAGCTTAAGGTCTATTTATGGAGAAAACAATCTCTGCATTAATAAAAACTTTACCAATTATTGCGTTTAAAATGAAACTTCAAGTAACAACATTTGCAAAGTTTCTCTTAGCTGTCACAGCTAATCCTAGTAAACCATTGAGGCAAATACAGCTCGCTCCGCCAGCTTCCTATTTGTAGAGACTTCTTCTCTAACATGTGTTTTAATTTTCAAAATTTTGGTTTTGTTTTAGTTAGATCTGAGGGTTTCCTCCGTTCTAAGCTTTTAGCCGGGACCCCGCTGGGTAAAAGCTTAGCCTGCTTTAAATGCAACAATTGGTGTTTTAAAAGATTGTCACCAATAACAGTAAACAATATTGCTAAAGGCACTAAAGTTGCTTTATCTCTTCCAACTCTGGGGACATTCGGCCGTCCTGACGGAGATCCAACAGCGCCCAGAAATAAAAAATATCACAGCAAATTCAAATCCTTCTAGTAGTTTAGAATGCGTAGTAAAGTCTAACTCTTTTGAAGAGAAACTACAAAAATCCACTTCCTTTGCGATATATTTGCCCTCTAGCGTACTACCTATCCCCATAATACCGGAATACCGGCTCGGGAGGGAAAGAGCATTTGACGGTTGCTTGCGGGTGACCTCAGCTCACGCTGCATTCCCCGTTGACATACTTCAGGTCCCCAAACATTTTAGGTCCTTAACAGGCTTTGTGCAGTGAAACCTTTCTCTAAATCCTTATTTTTATTGTTTTTTCGATTTTGTGTTGGATTCTCGTCCTTTCAACCTAAAATTGTTTCCACTCCTAAACACACCTCCTTTCATCTCCCAACATCTTCCCTTAGGTAGTGTTAATATTCAGTAATAACCTACCAAAAGTACATGAATAAGAGAGTGTGATAGTCAAGTTTACGAAATGAAGACAAGAAGAGGTTATACATGAACCTATAGTCTTAAAGAAGACAGAAATGTTTAAAATGAATTTATAATTCAGTTTTATTGAAAAGAGAAAGGGAGGATTTATTAATATTTTTATTACACAGAGAAGACATGCAGATTGTAGACTCAGAAAGTATATAGTATTGAAACCAAGTAAATGTTTGGATTTAAAGGAAATAAGAGCGAATATTTGAAAGAACAGGACGTATAATAAACTGTACAGAGAAAATTAATGTTTGGAATTGGAACAAGTTGAGGATTAATATTGCACGATATTTAATATAAGCGATAGACAAGATGTGAAGTTGTTACTTGAAAGATACTACACATAGCGGTGTGTATTGATTAAAGTCACTGATTCTCTTATACAGGGAGAGTGTATTTTAGATGGTAATTAGGATTTTGATATTCCGTGCAACGATGTGAAGTGAAAGAAATGTAATATAGGAAAAGTAAGCGTATTTGAGACGCACAGTTACGCTAATTGGAAGTATAAAGTTACTGTTACAAGGCAAAGTGATGTAAGTATGCCAGAGAAGTTATTAATATTTTTGAGTGTGAGGAAGTGAAGGTCCAATACCACGCACCAAGAACGATTATTGTTATTGTAAATGAGTCAGTCCTGCATAGTTTTCATACTTTTCGAATTTAATCATGGATGTAACATTTTTGGAACTGTAATTAACTTAATCGTTCGTTACGATAGTTCACATTGATACGACAGAGTATATTATGCTCACAAACCCAGTTAGGTAATTTGTGATTATAGGAAGTATAGAGAAAGCGTAGATGAGGAGAGGATCTGTAGATCTGAAGCAGACTATAGAAATATATCGTACAGTACGCGATTTGTAATTAATGTCAATATTTTACTAATTTCTTATACTTATTTAAATTAAATAAATTTAGATTTGGAATTGAAGTTCAAAGTAAAGGAACGTCATGTATTAAATAGGGGATGTTTTGTAGAGAGTTACGTTCCACATTTAATTACTTCAAGTGAGTTAACTAGAACCACACGATGTAAAAATGTTTATGCAACTTATATTTTAGGAATGTAAATGTGATGTACAATTTAGATGTACGGAATGTATGTGTAGATGAGAGCTCAGTGGAGTAATAGATTACTCAAAGACTATTATAATCTAACAGACAGAGTTTTATATTACATATTGTTTTAATTTATGTCGAGTTAGATATTTTTATTTTATTTATTGTGATGTAAGGGACATTTTGTTGTTTTGTCCATTTTTTAATAAATTACAACAAGCACTGGTTAGTCTGCTTGTCACCTTCTATAATAACTGACCGACTTCTCATTTAATGATCGACGCAAGAAATTACTACTAGTTAGATGCTAGCGCCCTGATATGCTAATTTATGACCGTTCGCCCCTGAGATCCGAGTTTCTTGTCCTACCGATCTTTTATTTATGGATTTCGTGTGCAGCTAGGTAGTGGTACTCTCTTGTGTTATTTATGTATGTGTTGAGGATTCCATAGTCATTCACCTAGTAGGGAATTGTGGATGTATTAGGCTGGATATCAATGTCCCTGCGATCCTTTCCATTTCAGCGGATATTAGGTGGAGACTTTGTGGAATTCGGGTGCATATGGTATATATTATTGTGGCACAACAACGTGATCCTAGAGATTTTAGCGTATCCGTGGGATTGTAAGAGATTATGTCATTTGAGGCATCATCTAGTTGAAATTTTGAAAATGCCGATCCCGAATTTGGAAATTTTTCGAAGTGAATTGACATTAAACCAATTTGGGGAGTACAATAGTTGTGAGGCATTTATTTGAACCAGCTAAAGATATGTCAGTCATGTAAAGGAAAGTTAAATTTAACGTCTTTATTTGTAAATTAGTAGGATCATTGAATGAGGTAGGATTAGTATTTAGATTACGTCAGGTAGGAATGTAGACGTAAGGTTAAGTAATATATAAGGGTTAGGATATTGATGATGCATTCCACTACTTTATAGAATGTATATGTTGGTCATTCTGGAGATCCACAATTATTGGTGTAGGTGATACTCTCCTATATCTCATTATAAAGAAGATATGTCTGCAGAGGACCTTTATCAGGTCCATGTTGAATCAGACGCAGGAAACCCAAACCGAGTTATCTAAAAACTTGGATGCTTTACACAAAATTACACATGATAACACAAAGAAAATGAATAGGGAAATTAAAGAATCGGCAGCTACAACAAAGACTGAAGTGAAAAAAGAACTAGCTGTAGTCCAGTCCTTAACTTAGTCTAGTATTACCCTTGTCCAATAAGAGAGTAAGAAAGCCCAAGAAGGATTTAGGAAATCCCAAGAAGGAATTAGAAACTCGCTCGATAAATCCCAAGAAGAGGCTAGGCAAGCCCAAATATAATTTAGGAAATCCCAAGAAGAGACTAGGCAAGCTCAAGAAGGAATTAAGAATATCCTAGATAAATCCAAAGAAGAATTTAGGAAATCCCAAGAGGATGCTAGGAAAATCCTAGAAGAAGTTAGGAGATCCCTAGATAACGCTCAGAATACCCTAGAGAAAGTCCAACTAGATAATAGGACAATTTTTGATAAAATTCATGAAAATACTAGAAAGGCTCAAGAAGAAACTAAAGGAATAATAGAAGCTCGTAGGTGAGAAGTCACTAAAAAGTTGTAGAGGCAAGGGTAGCTAACAGTGAAAATATAATTGAACTCCAAGATAAATTGCAGGGTAGCATAGACACAAGTAAAACCGAGAATATACAACAGCATGAAAATATTTCATATTCGCAGGAGAAACTCAAGGACCAGCTGAATATGTTAAGTGGTACAGTAGGTGATTTACAGGGGAAGTTGGCCGATCAAAGAAGATTGATCGAGGAAGAAATAAATGTAGACATTACAGCATGCATAACAAAATCTGTAAATGAAATGTAAGAGGATGTTTTAAAAGCTAATAGCGAATATATTCTAGAAATGCACTGTACGATAATTAAAGAGGTTAAAGGTATAGAAAGTAATGCTAATTTAAATGCTAGTAATTTAAGGGAAGAATTGACTAAACGCATTGACAATTTACGTGAAGCGAAAATTTCTACTCTAGCAGAAATTGTAAATAATTCGGATCATGTAAAATCGCAAGATCTAGACATTGTCAACCGCACCGTAGATGATATGAACGTTGAGTTAGCAAAAATAAAGTCAAATCAGGAACAGGAATTAGGAGATCTAAGTAAACAACTCAAAGAACTTACTCTTAAAGAAACGACATATACGTCAGTCTTTAAAACAGAAGTCCGTGGTGATTTACAGAATAATCTAGAAAACTACTTCAAGGAACGAGATGAAAAAGTTGGGGAAGAATTAAGCAAGCTAGAATCTAGAACAGAAAGAATTGAAGATGATCGTGAAAGCATAGACAGTCAAATGCATTTCACCCCGAACGTTACTTCAGGCACAGAACGAGTTACAAGAGATTACGATACTATGGGAAGGGCATACGAGCAGGAAATGAACCTTAACAACCCTAATGTTATCGTCATAAAAGGGAATGATGAAAAATCTAATAAATTCACAGGAGTTGGAAATATCACAGCAATAGAATTTCTGCGTGATATGCGCTGATACTTGGACGATAATCGGATTACTCGTGACATGAGAGTGAAACGAGAGAGGTAGAAAAATAGTTGAATTCTGAAACATTAATTTGGCATCGAGCATTCAGGTACTGCCCCCGTAAATTGAATTATTCAGGGACAAAATGAGAGTATTTTCCGTCCTCATGATAAAATTTAACTAGCAAATATAATTTCTGGAAGTGTGACAAAAGAGTGTCGTGTTACAACTCGAGACTGTGGGAGAGCCCGATCACGTGATACGTTGCACAATGGACGCTTCTAGAAGGCTATATTTAGCATAGCAACAGCGAGTTTGGAAACTAATATTATAAATATTGTTATAAATTATGCTATTGGATCCCAGCCCAGAGCCAATGAGAACAGATCTTATTGAAGACGGGATCAACTTTAATTGCACAATGTGATGAAATTATGCATTTAGGCCTTTAGAAGAAGATTTTCTTATTTGGTAATGAAGAGAATATTATGAGAAATTATGTCTGATACTTTAAAAACCACAGATCGGTTAATCTACGCAGTAATAAGCATTACTAATCTACGCCGCTAAAATTATGGTGGGAGATTGATATGGCCGCCAAAAATACGACTTGGAGAGGGAGATCCAAGGATCGAGGTTCTTATTCCAGCAGACTCTGAAGAGTGAGGAAGTGATTTTACTGGGTTAACGGAGATCCCAAGGCTTAGTCCGAGTGCGACGACTGTCGACTTGTGGAGACGCGAGGATAGCTAGGTGGAGCGTTAGAGATCACCGCACTTCCATTCTACGTGAAGTTGCGAGGAACATTGTATTGATTATATATCTTATATAGTTGAGATATGAAGTTAAATAAGCGAATATATATTAAGAACAGGTCGCCTACTATATATTGTGAAAAGTCGAGCGTTTTAATATTCACCATTTCGACAATATCAGCCTGTTAAGTTAGATTTCCAAATGTGTTGGAAAGAAAGCTGAGTATCATTATAAATTGCAACGTGAAGTTGACGAACGCAGTTCAAGTGAACAGTGGCGGAGAACTTTTAATATTAGCGCAACACATAAACATTAACAGAATGACTATTATTCTTCTTCAAATATTATCATTCAGCATAATTAATATTGTTGATATGATGAACTAGATAGTCATGCGCCAGAGACATATTCGATAACAGGAGTAAGATACAACGATGGAGCTTCGTTAGACAACGTATTCTTGAATACAGACGTAGTGTACGGTCCATCTTGTGCATTTTCGTCAGTCTACGAACACTAATATAACATCAATTAGCAATGGAAACATTTCATTCACCATTTATATGAATATTTCCATAATTGTATTCCAATGATGAAGCTGATACATATTTACGACGGAGAATGAAGACTATACAGAAGAGATTTGTCAAGGTGCTAGGGTAGCCCAGCAACACAGAAGAATTGGCCAGAAGGATGTCGTTCGAGCCCAGGCGAATGTTGGTGAATTCCAGAGAGAGACGTTTTCTTATCTCTGAGGTCGCAGATCCGAGGTTCGAATGCAGATCCATCTCAGTGCCTTGTACTGAGGAAACATCTTAAGTATTGTGGGAATACTTACAATGATCTTCAAGTTTTCGTCTAAATAAGGTATTAATGTATCTCATTGTTATATAGAGCTTGATTAGTAACATTCTGAGTCGGCGATCTTATTCCATATTTTCGGCGATCTTATTCCATATTTCTATATTCTCACATTATATGTATTTCAGTGCTTTTATGTAGTTTACACTTCAGATGTGTGTTGAGATTTTTATGCTGCAAGATTATATAGAAGATGATTGCATTTCATCTATTTTTCAATTTTATTCAACGGACCAGTAGTGGAACTGACATTAAAATTTTTGTTTGAGGAATTATATTGCCTCATAGGAGACTAGTCGTTTCGACTCTCAAATTTTAATAATTTCATTTAAACCAAGTATTCTGACATTGTGTCATAGCTTAAAATTAAATTCTTATTAAATTTAATTTGAGCACTTTAATGTAACAACCTATTACTTCAAGAAAAGAACAAACATCGAATGATTTTGTTATATCATTATTGTACATAAACTATCGACGATCTAAGAAATACTAGTCATTTGATAAGACCGAAGTCTTAATTCCTATGAACATTCTTTGTGTAGAGTGGAAAAACATTACGACATTATCAAACCTTTCTTATTATCTGTAAAGCTAAGAGCTTTGTTCATTTAATATGTTGGAGGAAATACTTTTTGATAGAAGATTATTCAAATCTTTGGCTAGGAATTCAAAGCTAGTTTATCCCGGTCAGGATTGAATTCTATCTGACACTATAAATAACACGTGTGTCATTTTATCCTATTTGTGTAACATCACGTCATTTGTGGACTTGGTATTACAACGATAAACAATTTATAGCTTGACAAGTGAGATGAAACAGGAGTATAATTTTTATTACATGTATTTGCGACAGACGAGTTAACAGTTAATTATCTTGTTGTGGTGTAAACTTTAGGAGGTTAATCACGACTGTCTAATATCGTTCAATAAAATTGGAAGTTTCGTTTGAAGAACTTACGTATGTATAATTGTAGTCCAGTAATCATGTGCAATGATACTGAGGGTCATGCCAGTATTTGAGAGAAGTTCCTACATAAGATATGTTAATAACAATTAATCCCTTTTGGTTATTGTTTAACATAGTAGATGATAATTGTTTATGCCATATATACTGTTATATGAGGTTTTGTAGAGCTATGGAGTGCTCAGGCGAGGGAATTCCGCATTTTAAGGAAGTCAAAGTATTGTTGTTCTTTGATAAAAAAAAAGGCATGTATCATGATAAGAGCCGTTGTATACAAGTAGTCCAGTTCTTGTGAATTTACGATTTAGCTGTGTTAACAGGAGGGTTTCAGCGGAAATACAACTTGAGAAAGATTGTCTACTCACGTCTATAATATTATTATTAAATTTTATTAAACCTGAAGTTATGTAATTACGTACAGTTTACCTTTATCAGTCGACTGTGTTATACCGATAATGTAATGAAACCTATATAAGACGAGGTGTAAGCAGTATATTAAAACTAGAGAACGTTAGAGAAGGATGGTTATGTGAAGAACCAGTGTATATATTTAGTTAAGAATTATATTGTAACCGAGAAGTTAGAATATCGAAAGTGTCACGTTAGCAACACTAGATAATGGATATTATTATAAACATATTACATGTAAATATTTTTGTGGAAATGATTTAATTAGTTAAATAATTTAGTAGGATTTATAAATCAATTGTTTTGGAATAGTGTGTGTTTTATGAGCGGATGTTTTTGGTGTGAATGATTATTCATTGTTAAGAGCATATGTGGAACCGTATTGGTCTAGGACAATTGCGGAGTGCGAATGAAAGAGTGTATAAAAATTTTAGAATGATTGTTTAAGAAACAAAGTAGTTATGTGAACTTTTGTAAGATCTAAATGTAAATTTTTACGTGTTTTATAAATGCACACACAAGCAGCCTCTGTGGGCTAGCGAGAATGAGTCACCGTTAGCATTGGAGAGCGATGATATAATATGAACAGGTGTAGACTCACAGCCTTCTATTTATTGTATAAACCAGTTTTGAGTACGGCGTGATGCCAGTGTTTCATTGATGAAACAAAGCCACGGCACGTGCCTTCTGCAAACGCAGGTTTGTGAATGAAATCAGGTCTGGAATGTCATTAAGAGGCTTCACTAAACGTTTTTATTTCTACGCTATGTAGGCCTGGAACAAGCCAAGATTTTATACTCATAATTTTTATACAGCATTGTAGTAATATGTAGAATTGAAAGGAGGTGTGAATGTTTGCGTGTTTTTAATTTTAATGTTAATTGTTAAATTCATTTATTGTTATTTTGTTTATAGTAGATTGGTTTACCTTTTTGTTAATAAATTTGTTCAGATTGTTTTCCATTGTTGTTGGAGTGATTCATTTTAAATATAACGAGCAGAGTATTGTGGATGTAGTGTAGGCAAAGCTGAAGTCCCAGTCCCCGAGGTAAGTAAAGGTGAGTGACCCGTGTAGTTGGTTGTTGGTCCACAATATTCTTGTAACTGCTGTCTGTAAATCCCTAAAGACCATGTTGGAAGCGATTTCTAATGTTGTATTTGCCGGAGCAATTAGAAATAGGCAATCCTGCGGGGGCAATGGATATTCCAACAGGATCCTTTCCGGATTATCGGGTACAGTACACCTACCACAATTTAGAAGAATTCGCCGACGCCTTGCAGAGGTTGATATTTGAATATGCCGCATTAGGATAACGTAGGCAGACATTTAGGATATGTAGTGTCCGGCGTGGTAGGGCTCATGCTTCGGCGCACACACACATGACGCAGTCCAGTTGAAGTTGATGCAGCAGCAGTGATGGCGTACACATTGCACAATTCGACAAGTGAGGAGCAGAGAGTCCATCAGGAAAAAACTATCTGGACTGCTCACGAAGGGTGTGATTCTGCTCCATGATAATCCCGCCCACACGTCTCTAACATCACACAAGATGTATTGGTCACGATCAAGTGGGAGCAACTAGAGTTTCCGCCCTACATCACGGACTTGTCGGCCTGTGTGACATCCCTCTGTTTGGTCCGTTAAGAAAACATCTAAAGGGAAACCGTTTCCAATCGGACGAGGAACTGAGAGACACCGTACAGGATTGGCTCCTGTCACAACCACAAGACTTCAGGGAACGTAGAATCCTGCAGCTACTGAAGCAATGGGACACCTGTGCCCAGACCTGTGGTGATAACTTTTGAATAACGAATAAATTGAACCCACAGTATCACTTCGTACCTTTTCATTTCAACAGCCCTCATACATCTTCTCAGTGGAGGCGATTGGACTCTTCCAACTCCTCCAAATGTCAATCAATTTTTTTCACTTCTTTCGACTGCATTTCATTAATTCTGTACTATATACATGGATTTTATCACAAATTATTTTTCTCGGCAGTAAAATTACACTGGTTTGAATGACATTCAAACCCACAGGTGAATCGCCTAAGATGTCTGTCGTTAGTGAATAATTATACGAATCGATATAACTTTCACTTGATCCTTTATCCCCAATATCCATTTTGTTCTCGTTTCCTCCATTATTTGCTAAATGAATAGATTGAAAGGTACGAGTAAAAAGATGAAGTACTAGGAATGTAGTAACTGCCATCTGGTTTCAGTATTGATTGTATACACCGTCTTATCGATCGATTTTATTCCAATCCTTTTAAAAATGTCAAATAATTTACTCCAATCAACGAAATTAACAGTCTTATCTAAGTCTTAAAATACCAGTAACGTTATCTTCTCTTTCGTGTTTCTACCTTTCGAGATCAGTGTAATAGGCAGTAAGGATTCCCTTAATCCTCCGCTTCTGCTGACTAAATCTGGTCTTCGCCTAACTGGGCTGTCGTTGCATTACCACGTAAATTACTCAAGTCAGAAATTTAGAAGCATTAATCATCAAATAAGAAATATGCCTGTCAAAAAATCCAATAAATTGATGAGATCCTGTGCGCCTATGCAACGTAGCGACTCAGGGATATCACCTATGTCTGTTGGTTCTTCAATAAATAGGCCTTCTAGTGGCCAATCAAAATCAGATCCCAATATTAAATCTCGTGTGCCTGGAGAAGAAGTGGGAGACGCGGTAAAATAACTTTGACGATGGCTGGAGAGGGAATCGAACCCACCTTTTCTCAAATTTGCCTCAAAATGCTGAGTGTACCCCGATCCAGCCCTCCAACCAGAATTACCATTCATGGCAGAGCCAGAAATCGAATCCCTACTTCCGAAGCGACAGACAACTATGCTAACCTATACACGATGAGCAAGTCTTTGCACATTTCTCTTTCAAACTTTGTTCTTTGGCTGCTTTGCACCTCATGTTTACCTCAAATTTCAGTAACCGGTATTAGGCTTTCTCCCTTATTATACCCTGAGAGACCACCTATTCTGTCTATACTTACCATCCTTCTACGGATTTTGTTGTATTATTTTTAAAAGTTCACAATGTAGTTCCTCCTTGAATCATATAAATCATAACAACCGGATTGTAGTCAGAGTTAATGTTGACCCTAAAGTTTGTTTAACAATGAAAAGCCAGGTTTTGGAAATTCAGCTTGAACATAACGAGGTCAATTTATTCCTCCTGGTCTCGTCCGCAAGAACATTACTGCTATATTTTCCCGTTGCTTTCAGCCTTGCATCAGTACGCAGATTATATATTATTTGACTATTGTTAAAAATGTGTTCACCTTCTGAGGGACAAGTAAAGCAAGGCTAAATCAGTACTGTTGCTCCCCTACAGAATAATATATTAAAAACTAACCAATTAGGTATCATGTCAAAGTTCTACTAAGAGCACACATACTTCACCGCCAACGTTAGTTAAACCATATCGTATACAAGAGAAAGTGACGTGACTTGTGGAGTTTGTATGTTCCAGCCGCTAGGAGGCTCTAGTGTCGGCTGGCGCAGGGTGCGGACGGTATCAATACCAGCAGTTGAATGTTACTTTTCAGTTCTCAGCTTCCACTACGTGGTATTAGACAATTTGACCCAAATAATAAGTTATCCGCACTGAGTATATAAAACGATAACATCCGTTGGGTTACTTATGAAACATCAGGTACCGTCATAGTTTCATATAATAAGGACTGGGATCAAAATGTAACTGCATGTGTAAAAATCGTAAGCTCCAGAAATACAGTACATATAATATAATGTAACTTATAGCTGTAACTTTGGACAGCTCACACGACGATATTTCAGACTTAGGAGTTGATTGCTCTCTACTAATTTATTTCGTACGAAAGAAAAAGCGGCACTTCACGAAATGAAAAACGAGTTTTCCATTAAAGTTTAGTTTGTGTTCCATGCAACGGCCTTAAAACAATCTCAATAATGCTGTCCAAACACTTATGAAATATATGACCCCACAAATTTGAGAGGGGAGACATTTTTTTTCAACGACTAGTTCGACCTGTAAATGAAAATTGAAGTCACTGTCGGACGGGTGAGTTACTAAGGGTATTTAATGAGCCAAAGTCTTTTATGTTGGTGAAAGTTGGCGTACTAACTGCCTAAAGTTTGGTACAAGATTTCGATATGTCCGATTCTTTTTCACAGACCCTTTCGGGGCAGATTCGCGTGCTTTCCTTCTGTTCCGTGGTGAAATATCTCGCAAAGTTTGGATAAAAGTGTGGGAATGCACTTGGCTTCAAACACCATCTTATTCTCGCCTTTTCGACAGTCTTTCCTCTATAATAAAAAAAATCCGTTTTAAAAAGGATATCATCCGAGAAATGTGGGTCAGTTACATATGACTTAATTGATAATGTAATGACTTTCCTCGTAACGGTCTTAGCCCATTCAAATAAATCATCTACGGCGTTCGGACGTCTAAGAAAGTGCCTAACAGTTGCATGTGACTTGTCGTAACCAGATCGGCCCCCGGGAACAAAACAACACGGCAAATTCACTTACACCGTTTTGATTGACTAATCTGACAAGGTTATATTTCAATTCACTCTACAAATGTAAAGAAGTAAGTGTAAAGGCTTAAACACAGCAGTGTCAGCACGGATTATCATAACACATACACGTATGTATTACTTCACCATCGCATCTTGATCGCATACACATTTCAATACCAAGAAATAAAGACAAAATACGGCAGCATTTCTGTGTTTCAAACTCGCGAACGCTTAGAAACAGACTCTATCGTTGCGCAGTCTGTCGGCAGGCACAACATCTACCCATACTAAAGATGCGGCAGATTCAGGAGTCTCCGCACTTTCCCTTCAATACGCTATGGTTAACAGGCAGATTTACTTTGATCCCGCTCACTTAGAGGCGTGCTGCCAAGCAATGCCATCCTCTTTAAGTTAGGGCACTTCTTGCATGGAAAGTTTGATAAAAACTGTTGTAATCAGGTGTCCAAGAATACTCCTTTCAAAGCCACATCCTCCTAAAGTTCAGTAAGTTTCATATGGAAATTTTCATGAACACTAATCACGTCACTGCTGCATGGTGATGAGAGAATACTTAAATTCACTTCCTCCTTTCTCAAGTCGCTGATTCTAACATTAAACTCTTCAAGCAAATCTGCCAATGAGTCTCCGTAGAAATCACTGGGACAGAGTTTGAAAGTGAGAGGTAATTTTATTTCTAATTTGATTTTCCGATACATTCAGTCCCTGTGATAAGTTTTCTCATGTCCGTAAGTTCATGAGCCAATTGGCCTTGTGTTTGCAGCTTTGAATTCAACTTATTCAAGTGACAGAAAATATCCACAAAGAATGCAAAGTGGTCGGCGCCAAGGCTTCTTTTATCAGAGATACCAAGCTCAGAGGAAAATATTTGCACTGCATTGTCGCGGGTTGGAAAGATGCTTACTTCAGATTAACAGATAACGAAAGAAATACATTTTCAATTACCGATCAGGCGAGCCAAATTAAAGGGTTTAGCAGGCTGCGGACTGCCCAGGGGCCGGCTGTTGCAAATAATTCATCCACACAATAGCTTTTTTTACACTTCGGTAATTTTCTAGCGCTGACAACTTTATATTTTCCAAGAAACGCTTATTTTTTTCACTTGCCAATACCAATTTTGAACCTTCAATCATGGATCCAGCATCATCAATGGCAAGAATGTTTGCCCAAGGAGGGATTCAAACTTCTAAGCTCGCTGCGCCAAGAAATAATCCTCACGGCTGTCACACTACAAAGTGATATAAAACGCGGACTATATAGGCAACACGCTTCACACCGACACACTAAATCGCAGCTCTTTGCTGCGAGCTGGCAATCGCTAACTGGCAGCGATACGAAGTGGTTCTATCCTCTGCACGGCCATATTATTATTATTATTATTATTATTATTACAAGCAGAAGCACCCGGCTTCGCCCAATGGATTTATGTATTTGTTTTATGGAAGATAATGAATGCTACTACTGAACTGACACATCAAACTTACACAGTAACACCAATAAATACGTTAAAATATGTTTGTGGTGGAGGTAATTAACATAATGGACGTAATATCCTGACATATTTCTCTAACGATAATTAAATTAATGAACAGGAAAACAAATATTTATTAGCTTCACTAACTGGCACACGTAATTTACTATAAATTAATGAAAAATATTAGAAAGAGGAGTAAGTGAAATAAAAGACGATTCCTGTTATCATTGGTTGTTACAAAAGTAGAGACCAATAGTGTATTCTTTTGCCGCACATCACCGTAGGAAAACTTCGGCTGTCCCGAGCTCCTGAGGAAGCAAAAGTGCCATTTTTCGCTACATAGCGCTGTAGAATAATGACTGGAGTCCTGCAAGAAAAATTGAAAGCACAAACACTTATTGCATCTCATAACCTCAAAGTACAACACTGCAGTTCTTGAGAAAGCACATCTCAACAGCATTGAGGCAACCTTCATCGCTCATCAACTGAGATAGTTAGGCCATGTTCACCGTATGAGTGATTTCAGGCTTCCACGTCAATTCCTTTATGGTGAACTTTGCTCTGGCACTAGACCTCATAGGGCCCCTCTCAAGCGTTTTCAAGACCAGCTATAACAGTTCATGAAGACGACTGGTATACCTATCCACTCATGGGAAAAATCTGCTGCGAACCGTTTACTGTGGCGGAACACTACATCAAACGCTGTCAACTTATTTGAAGAAGAACGTCGCAGACATGGAGAGGCCAAGCGACAAGCAAGGAAGCTTCGTCAATTACAACCCCGCCCTCCCCCGACCATTGAGTGCAATTTATGTGGGCGCATGTTTTATGCCAGAATTGGCCTGTTTAGTCATCAGAAACACATCCACAAGCTAGTGTGAAAAGCTCTATGCAGGAAGAAGTATGTGTACTCGGAATCGAGTTACAGCCGACGACGACAGTGCCAACACCATCACACTTATACATAGGCCTAATATTTTCATGATTCCTGTTTTAAGGGGCCTAAGAAATCGTCTTGTACTTAGGCGCGGATTCAAGGGGGGGGGGGCACGGGGGTCATGACCTCCCCCCCCCCCCCAAACGGAAACCAATTTTTTTTGCAAACTCAAAAAACGGAAACACAATTACCAGACAAATAAAACTTAACGAATTTTAACTGAAAAACAGTTTTTTTTTTCATTTTATTCAATACTGAATTATCTTTATTGGAATTATTATGTTCTGTTACAACTGTACATATTTACAACTTCAAACCTCTTGTATAAAAACTATTAGTTATACAACAAAATCAACTCACCTATTTTGTTTAGCAAACCTTGTGATTACCGAATCGATGTTTATAGTGATGTCACGATGAATGTGCAGCAATGCACAGATAGGAAACTGGGGCTTTTTTCGCACCAAAAATGTTTGCCGACGTCCAAACTGCAAGCTTGGTTGGCAATTTAAGCTGTGACTTTCTCCCTTTGTCGGTATCAACTCGACTTGCCGAAACTGTAACGTACCTTGATCCTTTTCTCGAAGCTCGATGTAAAAGTCGCAAAACACGCCGTTGCAATTTGTACGAATATTTTTGGTGCGCTAAACGCATCAAATTTCTATCCATGAAGCTTGCAAAAAAATTGATCTGGTTTTGTACGTTTGTTTATTTTGTGATTGCGTTTTTAGTGATACCATTTTTCTTAACAATTTCGATTCTCTGACACCCCCCCCCCCCCAAAGCCAAACTCTAGATCGAATCTCTGACCACCCCCCACCCCCAAAACCAAACTCTAGATCCGCGCCTGCTTGCACTAATTACTCCCCGTGACTGCAATTTGTAAGCAGCATAAGATGTAACTATTTTCACAATTCTGCACCAGAACACAGGAAGGAACGACGTGATTCAGCCCGCATTGCCAGCCATCAATGGACTCATTCAAAAATTCTAACAATTACACCTCAATTCCCAGCATTCCTACTGCAACTTCTGACAGGGTGGTTTTTGGGTCATAAAACATGGTCTTCAGGACCATTTGTCTGTTGTTTTTGGAAATCTACACCGTTTCAGCAAACTGACCATATTTCACGTCCAGTATTTTGTTTCTAGCATTGCGAGGTTTAAATTGAGCCTTATTTACAGAAACCTACACCTTTTCACTGAACTGAGCCAAATTTAAAGTCACAAGTTCTATTTCATGAGTTGCGAAGCTTAAAGTGAGCCTAGATTGGTATTTCGACAAATTCGATATTTTCTCCAAATGACCTAAATGTAAGGAACTACACAACCGATACATTTCTCATCATTTCATAATATTCGTCACACATATTTCCAAAGTATCTCTCTACAGTACCTGGCAAATGCACATTAATAATCATTTCTATAACCTAACATATTCAACATATACAGCATATATTCACACAGGCATCTCTTCAATTCTACGCGGTTTTTTTTTCAAGACTTTTTCTTTATGGTTTATTAACAAAATTAGTGTAACAGATTTGGTGTTTTGAAATTTTACTCTGTGATCTTTTGATATGGTACTACTCAGTTACTTCTCCTATACAACGGTTTCAATGTACTAAATAATTATAGTTTATTATAATTAATAAGGAACCAGGCTCATTCTATAAAAACTCAATATTATTATCCACTTATGTCAGACAATAACACAAATAAATGTGTTCAATGACAAATATATATAAAGAGGATAGCTTATTCAAAGCCAACATTTTTAGTTTGATTTCACAAATACAATATTTTTCCTTAGTTGGTTGGTTCTTAAGTTTAGGGGCTGCGACAACGCGGTCATGTAGCCCCGTGTACTTTGGGTGTGTGTAGAATCTGTCTGATAACCGGTGTTAATTATGATGACTGTAATAGTGTGTGTTATCTGTTTTTTTAATTTAAGTACTGCAACTTACAAATTTTCAAATAGTTCCTATTTTTGCCGCCAAGCGCCACCGTCAACGACTACTAGGCCGAGTTCAGAACTCAGCTACTAGACGCCACCGCAGTCGGCTCTTGGCAACGAACATAGAAACCTAAGAGCGTTGTTTACATTCTTAACCTATCCAATTTAGCTTTACACAGGTGCAATTAGTGGAAGGTTCTTTAACATGCCATAATCTATGACATAGGACCGCCGGCTTTACTTCCCCTCCGAAGGAAGGCATACTGAGGGATTTTTTAACACTCTTAAAAAATCCGACGGCTTTGGCTGGGTTTGAACCCGCTATCTTGGGCATAGAAGCTCAGCATGCTACCGACTACGCCACCGAAGCCGCCAATATTTTTCCTTATTTTGCTGTCTACTTACGGATATGGATGATTTCTATTTGCATCCCTCTCGTCATCATGAGTTTCTTCTTTTATAACCTAGCGACAAAAATGAATCATTAATTTCTGAGGTACAGTATTGTCTTACGTTTCTACAAAATTAATAACAAATAATGTAACTTTACAGCACAGCTCAACTTAAGTGAGGATATATTAGCTATTCCACTAACTGAAATTCCTTTCTTGCTTTACCGTACTTAGTAAGTTATTGAGGCTTTAAGGGACAGAATACCGAGGTAATTTTACCCTACTTTCTTAATCTTCAGTGTATCTTACTGCATTATACAAGTCTCATCTTAAAAGAGCCATCCTTACTTTAATGGTCTAGTAAATCTAAGTGTGATAGAATATGTGGTGAACAGTGCAATAAAGGAAGTAAGAGGCTTAAGGGCTGAAGAAATAATATGTAATAAGCACTTTCTAACAGTAAGACTATAAGGGACTAATCCAACCTCTTGTCCCATTTCAGTCTCACAGTTCACTTACAAGTGTCTTGGCCCCCAACAGTTCTACCTGACAGCTTTTAACAATGAACGTATAAATCACACACTTTATGTCATATAAAATATTCTACATGAATATTTTCACAAATCACAGCAGAATTTATGATTGTGGCTTTTAAATTTGTAAAATCTTCGAGTAAGCTAATTCCAGTAAGCGCACCTGGTTAGAGTGCTGTGTACACTATTTAACATACATTTTGCCACTACATAGCGTTTCTACTGAAAACAGTAGGCCGACTGTATTCACATTATATATCAACAGCAGTTATTTGAGTTACTGCGGTACTGCGAAACAGCATTAATTTTCTAGAAATAAACTTTGCGTTTGTCCAGGCGGCCAACAAAGATGAAATTTGATGCGATAAGCCATCGTGTGTTTCCTTCTTAAGGCAGGCCGAGGTGGTGATTAAACCTCTCGGTGGGATTTTTTAGGAAAACATTCTTGATCTTGTGGGCAATCATCTCCAGCCGCCTTGAACAGCGATATATGATACGACACCGACTTGTTCTTGGACGTTATAAAAGTTTCTTCTTACAACAATGCAGGGCATGATTTTATGGTGCCGGGATTTCATCGTTGCAAAACTCGAAAAAGATTCAAGGACATGAGCCAGTGTTTATATCTCCCCGAGAAATCACCGGTAGAGTTCACCAGACAAAAGAATGCCTGGAGCAGTTCTGACTGCAGTGACGTCGACTTATATTTCAAGAGTTTCGCTCCAACTCACTGTCTATTTCAGAAGCTCTGATAAATGAAGTCGGTATCATAAGAAATGGCTTGAGGAACGGAGCTAAGCTTATTTTAAATATCACAAAACTTGGAGATCCAGTCCATGTGGTCAGGGTACTTCTTTGCTTTGAAGACAACTGGGTTTGGAACCCACCGTCGGCTTTCTATGAAACGCTTAATTTTATTTTCTCAATCTTAAATAAAGGCGAATGCGGGATTGTATGTCGTAATCGGCCGTGGACACTTCTTACCAACTCTTCACCATCTTTCTTTCTGATTAAACAGTACATAGAGGTAACAAAGAGGATTTAATCTAAAAACATCAACGTACATACTGAGAAATATCACTGAGAGATATCACACATGATGGATCATTGACGGCAAAGAACAAAAACATCAAAGAGTAGACACCAACAATCACAAACATGTGAGCATCAGTTCTACGTAATAATTCTGTTCTCATAAACTCCGGCTGTAAGAACCATTGCCACATAGGAACTCTCTCAATCTCCTTCCCAACACTGTGGAAACGGGAATAAAAGGGTAGAAATACACATCTTAATCAGTGATAAGAAATGTAATATACACTAATAAAGATTTGTCAGTGTTAATATACAAATAAGAGTGAAGCTGATATGTATCGACGGTGAACACGAAAGGCCACCTTTCTGCACCTACCCTTTCTCTTCAATGTGTTTGGGGCGTAACTACCGGCTTTAAGTGGATATACATTCCCTTTGAACTTCATATTTATAAATCAATGTCCATAGTTATCGCAGCAATCGGCAGTAACGTATGGTGCCCCTTAGTCTATGATTTAAGGCCTAGGCCACATACTTGATGAAATTCTAGAGTTGATAGTTGGCAACGATTTAATCAAGATTATGCTCGACAACAAATTACGTGAAGAAGTTTAAATTACAAGCAAATTTTTCACTGCAAAAAAGAGGTAGAATTTCACAATACATGTGTAAAAGGGAGACTGGAAAAATAGATCACCAATACAGACGATGAAGGCCAGGACAGCAGAGTTGCGTACCGACCACTCCTTGGCAGTTGTCTATACGGTGAATCTCCAGCCTACATAAATCCGTGGGGCGCATCATAGAACAGCGAAGACACGCCCATTCAGAGCTCGAATTGGACAAATATAATGATTCTATGGAAAATATGGTAATCGAAGGGACTATAAATATAAAGGTGAGGAGTTTGAAGTCATTTGTTCGTGAAAAAACACCAAGTAAACACAATGCGCGCCTAGCTTGGTGTCCTAGGCGAAACCCCACACAAGACACGGCACAAACCTAGAAGAATTGCTGAGTTTTAATTCACCGGCCGTGAAAGCCAATATACCATCTTTTTGGAAGCCTTCATAGGGAGGTTAAGGCTGCTTGAACTTTTAGTTCTCGTAGTCAAGTGGTGCAGTTGCACCTTATATAAAGGGAGGTGGCGCGCAGTTCGTCACTCCTGTGGGGGTCCGGGCGGGGACACCAAGAGCCCGCCGATGAGCCTAGCTTGGTGTCCTAGGCAAAACCCCACACAAGACACGGCACAAACTTAGAAGAATTGCTGAGTTTTAATTCACCGGCCGTGAAAGCCAATATACCATCTTTTTGGAAGCCTTCATAGGGAGGTTAAGGCTGCTTGAACTTTTAGTTCTCGTAGTCAAGTGGTGCAGTTGCACCTTATATAAAGGGAGGTGGCGCGCAGTTCGTCACTCCTGTGGGGGTCCGGGCGGGGACACCAAGAGCCCGCCGATGAGCCTAGCTTGGTGTCCTAGGCGAAACCCCACACAAGACACGGCACAAACCTAGAAGAATTGCTGAGTTTTAATTCACCGGCCGTGAAAGCCAATATACCATCTTTTTGGAAGCCTTCATAGGGAGGTTAAGGCTGCTTGAACTTTTAGTTCTCGTAGTCAAGTGGTGCAGTTGCACCTTATATAAAGGGAGGTGGCGCGCAATTCGTCACTCCTGTGGGGGTCCGGGCGGGGACACCAAGAGCCCGCCGATGAGCCTAGCTTGGTGTCCTAGGCGAAACCCCACACAAGACATGGCACAAACCAAGAAGAATTGCTGAGTTTTAATTCACCGGCCGTGAAAGCCAATATACCATCTTTTTGGAAGCCTTCATAGGGAGGTTAAGGCTGCTTGAACTTTTAGTTCTCGTAGTCAAGTGGTGCAGTTGCACCTTATATAAAGGGAGGTGGCGCGCAGTTCGTCACTCCTGTGGGGGTCCGGGCGGGGACACCAAGAGCCCGCCGATGAGCCTAGCTTGGTGTCCTAGGCGAAACCCCACACAAGACACGGCACAAACCTAGAAGAATTGCTGAGTTTTAATTCACCGGCCGTGAAAGCCAATATACCATCTTTTTGGAAGCCTTCATAGGGAGGTTAAGGCTGCTTGAACTTTTAGTTCTCGTAGTCAAGTGGTGCAGTTGCACCTTATACAAAGGGAGGTGGCGCGCAATTCGTCACTCCTGTGGGGGTCCGGGCGGGGACACCAAGAGCCCGCCGATGAGCCTAGCTTGGTGTCCTAGGCGAAACCCCACACAAGACACGGCACAAACCTAGAAGAATTGCTGAGTTTTAATTCACCGGCCGTGAAAGCCAATATACCATCTTTTTGGAAGCCTTCATAGGGAGGTTAAGGCTGCTTGAACTTTTAGTTCTCGTAGTCAAGTGGTTCAGTTGCACCTTATATAAAGGGAGGTGGCGCGCAGTTCGTCACTCCTGTGGGGGTCTGGGCGGGGACACCAAGAGCCCGCCGATGAGCCTAGCTTGGTGTCCTAGGCGAAACCCCACACAAGACACGGCACAAACCTAGAAGAATTGCTGAGTTTTAATTCACCGACCGTGAAAGCCAATATACCATCTTTTTGGAAGCCTTCATAGGGAGGTTAAGGCTGCTTGAACTTTTAGTTCTCGTAGTCAAGTGGTGCAGTTGCACCTTATATAAAGGGAGGTGGCGCGCAGTTCGCCACTCCTGTGGGGGTCCGGGCGGGGACACCAAGAGCCCGCCGATGAGCCTAGCTTGGTGTCCTAGGCGAAACCCCACACAAGACACGGCACAAACCTAGAAGAATTGCTGAGTTTTAGAAAAAACGACATTGGAGAATCCAGTCACATGACCGGAGAGGCTAGGGAGTGTATAAATGGTGGAGCCCACAGTTTGTGTATCATATTAATTAGGCAACATAATCGAACATTATAACTGTGAAATAAATTGTAATGTGTAAACAACATTTATGTGAGCAAGATGTAAGACATCATTGAAATGAGTGCCTACTTTATAATTATGAATTAGTCGTTATGGAAGGGGCCGTCCGTGACCCGTCACCATAAACTACGGAGGGGGAAGAAAACATTATAAGTTGGCTACATTCCTTTGTCATTTCCTGTTTATGGAAGAGGATTTGAGAAAGTAAATATGACATAGTCCAGTTAGGATACGTTTTTGTTCTTAGTTCTTGGTCTTTGTGATATACTAAAGTAACGATTTGGAGGAGTCTTATTCAGTAGAAACAACCTATTACGAATAATTAAAAGTAAGGAAAGTTACCTTTAGATTATAGGATGTAACACAGTTCAAAAAAATTAGGGGAACATGTTTTTGAACGGATGCCGTTCTCCACAAAGCAATACCTCAAGCCCAGGTATAATTACCTACTAAAACTTTATTCTTTACAGTTGACGTATACAAAAGAATATCGATGGATTCTCGTTCATATTCAGAACAAAAACGGAAATGTCAAAATAGTGGCGAAAACAAAGTGAAAACCGTACTCCAGAGTGGATATTATCACAGTTGGAGAGCTTCAGTATGGTGTATGTCCTCCACGAGCATTTATAACAGCTTGGCACCTACGTGGCATGCTCCGTATAAGTCGGCGGAGGTCACATTGGGGTATCAGGTCCCATTCTTCAATGAGAGCCTGTTGGAGGTCTTGGAGCGCCTGTGTTGGAACAGGACACCCACGAACACTTCTGTCAAACCTATCCCACACATACTCAATGGGATTAAGGGCGTGACTCACTGCTAGCCATTCCATCCCATGAATGTCCAATTCTCGCAAGACAACTCTGGTGATGCGCGCTGCATGAACCCTGGCATTGTCGTGCACGAGTACGAATTCAGGGCCAACACCGTATGCAGCTGCCAACGCATGCTGCAGCAGTATCTGTTCGATGTACCCCGCAGCAGTAAGATTACCATGGACGACGACAAGATCCGTACGGCCATCAATACTGCTGCCACCCCACACCATCACAGAACCTTGTCCGAATCGGTCGACTTCCTGGACAACATTTGGCACGTACTGCCCACCACGGCCTCTCCATACACGTTGACGTCCATCACGCTGTATCAGTGGAAATCTGGACTCCTCTGTGAACAACACTGGTCTCAATTGGCGAAGTTGTCAGTTGACGTGGGTTCGGGGAAACAGAAGGCGACCTGCGTGATGTTGCTGCGATAAACGGGGCACTCGAACAGGACGTCTGGGTCGTAATGACACTTTTCTTAACCTGTTCCTTACTGTCTAGTCAGACACCGTGACTCCAGTGACCCTCCTGTGGTCTTGTTGCAGTTCTCAGGCACTGGCCTGTCTCAGTGTAGCAATTCAACAAGCGTTGAATAACCGATGGAGAGATATTGAGATTCACAGCAACACGACGAATAGTCCATCCTTCCTGGATGAAAGTGACAGCCCTTGCGACTTGAACCTCGATAAGATGTCCCATGCCATGTGCTGGTTTACGTACAACGGGCTGAAATGACCGCAGTAGTCTGTGTACCTCACAACAACACACGAACGCACCGCTATTCACTTTGTTTTGAGGGGTCACCTGACTATTTAATGCATGGATACGCCTACAGATGGAGAATAACTTCGATTTGACATACCCTGTGAAGCTAAGGTCTCAAGGCATGCTGTACGACCATTGGATCTCCATCTACATAATTAATGTTCATATACCAGACGTTACAAAACATGTCCCCCTAACTTTTTTGAACTGTGTATTTATTTCTGGTCACCTGTTCATTAGATGAAGTGTATGTTGAAACATAATCATGTATATTGAGTTTGAAATCACGGATAGATGTCAGGATGGAGTGAGAATATATGATTTCATGACCAGTGATAGAATATTATTAGTAATGTTGAGACTCAGAGGTCATTCACCCCGAGAAAGACTTTGAATATACATGCAGGCGATTGATTGATAAGCGAGATTGATCACGTGTTATTATTTGAGGTGGAATATGAGTGATTCGAAAGGTAAGGTTTATAATGTGTGAGTAATTCGCATGCAATAAGGGTGTGTTATGAATAATGTGCCATTTTAAGTTAAGCCATGTGATAAGTGTATATCGACGAGTGGCGACAGGTGTAGCCACTTACCACCCATAATTTGTGATAAGCATCGAGGTATTATGATGTTCTTCGAGGCAGGTACACCTATAATATGTGAATATTCGACATAGGCCAGTAAGAGACTATCTGCAAGGCTATGAGAACCAAATTGTTTATGTTGAGGTTCGAGTGAGTTGGGTTTTCACTTAGATATACAAATGACATGCATAACCACATAAAATGGCATTTTGATTGTTCAACAGAGATACGTGTGATCTTGGAGCCTCAGCGAGAAATGAATCACACTTATCATCCAGAATTGAACAGAAGTGTTGGTGATAGATATTGAGTTTGATATTTGAGGCTTACTGAGGCGATAGTAAGTTCAATATTTGAGTGGTCGTTAACATTGGATCAGCTGACTGTTAGATAGGGAAGTTTTTTTCCCCTATGTGTTTCCAGTTCAGTTAAGATTTGTGGATTCGCAGTTTCGATTTTGATTGTTCAGTATAACTCACTGGAAGGGTGAATTCATTTATTTCGAGGTAGACTTTTCTGTTTTATGTCTTATATTGGACGGGAACGTTATTTTAAAACCCATTTATAGATTATGAGATCCTGGATCATCGGTCTATCCACACATGCAGATCAACCATTGTAGAGTGAAGGGTCACAGGTTCGAGTCGAGGCTCGTGTAAATAATCAGAATACTCGAGTATTTTCATTAGTTTGATTTTGATCCATGCCTTTCCCTACAGGTTTTTCGACGTTTGGTTTTGATGAGCGCTTGATATAATCGGTGATAAAAGCAATACGTTCGTTCGATAAGATTTTGATTGATCTGATATTCAGTATTCGATTTTGTTTGATCAGGTGGACTCATCCCGCAATATTTGTACTAATATCAAATGTATAAGGTGGTTAATAGTTATAACTTGGTATTTGAGATTAATGCACGGTATCATTCTCCCTCATATAAATAAATAACAGTTGTCACCGATCATTTCTCATGTATTGTAGTAGTGAGGAGAGGATCTGAGGTAATATTTATCACATTTCCTCTCCCGTATCATTTCAAGTACAATTTCGGGAAAGCAAATTTCATGTGTCATAGTTATCATTATTATTAAGCCGGCAGCAGGCAATCTTCTACACGACTTGTACCTTCTGTACTAAACCCAACCTAACAACAGAAAGCTTCCATCTGTCATCTGTCATCAGTACGGTCTGAATACACAATTTTGTATTCCCTTACTTGCAATGGTGAGAGGAAGATGGCGATCAGGTGATGTATCTTATGAGGTGCAACAAGTAGTAACCCAAAAGGCACTTACCTCTTTCAAATCTCCATCGCTCTCTAAAGAAGGACTTTCTATTTCTTCCCTTCTGGGAACAAGCTCTGGTATCGAAAATTCCTCTATCTTGATATCCTCAGTGAGATCAGTATCATCCTGCGGAGAAATGACTTGTTTTACAAACACGTTCCTTTACATAGGTGGAAATAAATCATACACAGTGTTCCATCATTTTGAATACCATCCAAACACAATGCGACATACAAGACCTAGATAAGAAATATGAGACTTCACTGATTGCGAGACAACTTTCTGAAGGAACAGATGAGCTGCCAAAAATACAACAACCCAGTCGAGATCATGTTTATTTTTGTACATATTTTTTTTGTATGTCATTTGTTTCTTGTACAGCTTAGGAATGAGTTTCAGACGCGACGTTTTGTAGGATACTTTGTACAGGATTTGGCTAGCGGGATTACATTTAATTAATATAATTGGTGGATGTGGTTCATTGTAACTTATTATTTTTATTCTGGTTTCTTTGTCAGATGTTACTGAACGTTGTGGAACGACAGGGGATTAGGCATCTACCGAAGATAGGAGCAATGTAATTAGATCTGATGAATAATTCACATTTGTATTTCCGTTGGAACTATTTTTGTACAATCTCTTAGCTTCTATTTTAATGACGTCTCGGAATATAGACTTCTGGAGGTGATATTCGGACAGTAATGTAAGATGAAATTTATTTTCAGGAGTGTTTATTTTCTAGTTAGCTTGTGGACTAAACAACAATAAAGAGTAAGCTAGGGACCTTTGGTGAATAAATCACTCAAGGACAC
Organism: Meconema thalassinum; assembly: GCA_946902985.2. NCBI lineage: Eukaryota > Metazoa > Arthropoda > Insecta > Orthoptera > Tettigoniidae > Meconema > Meconema thalassinum. The sequence continues at coordinate 185,917,826 of OX336398.1, read as the reverse complement.
GAGTTTATATCTTAAAATGTGCGGTTATATTTAGTAGATTTTGAACCTTCTGTTTATTAATTACCATGTGCTTGGACTAGCTTCATAACCACACCCAAAACCTGAGAGTAACGGTCTCGTGTGGGACCAGCTCAAATCCATGTGTGTTTGCTGGTGAAGGGATCTCACGAGGTTTGATTTGGCTTTCGACTCAGAGGTATCTTGGATCAATATGGGCACAACATATTCCCCCGTTCACTTAATCATTAAGCGTGCCTATATCTGAATTCTACGTCAGACCACGTAATATCAAATTATGCGCAGAGATTGTGAGCTGAGCTATTACAGGGACAAAGATGCATAAGAGGGCTGTGGAAGGATTGAGTGAGCTGTGAACTTCATCAGAGTCAAGAGATGGAAACAAATATTTAAATAACAGTAGACACAAACAACACAATAAACTGGGTTGGAAATTTACGGCATGATATTAGACATTATTCTATGTGGGATTAATACACATGGTGATGATAATTGTTGCGTTAAGGGGCCTAACATCTAGGTTATCGGTGCCAGTAACAAATATTTGGAATGATGATGTAGAAGGACATGGTGAAGGAGCAACCTGACTGGAAACGCCTAATTATTACTGTGAGTGCGGAGATTTTTGCGTTGGACCACATGGTACTGAAGACTAAACATTTATTGGTATCATTTACAATACGGTCGAGAACATTTATTTGCCAGTGCGGAATACGCTAGTAACGCGTCGAATATTTCACACACTTTATGGTGAATTAATGAAACACTTGCGAACAGTACACCGCATGGTCAGTCCTCGTGCTGTGTGAAATCGAGCTGCAAATTGCAAAGTTTAATACCAGAGCTAAAGAGGAGAAATGCTATTCTATAAAACTGTGTGCAGTGTAACTTCGTTATTGAAGGCCAGATTGCAGTAATCAAATCATCTATTAGTTGACGTAGAGTAGGGGGCTGTGTTGTTTAAGAATATTAACAAGTGCAATAGGGAAGAAATCAGTTTCAGTTTCAAAGCAGTGCAATTATTTAACACATTAAAAGACGTGTAGAATCCGTGCATCATGGAGAGAATATTTGTGATATCACTGGTTCTAAATCACGTCGTAGCAAACTAAAACCATTCCCGGTGGGAGAAAACGTGTCTTAACGATCACCGCCCTTTTAGTTACTTGATATGACAAGTGGAATATATCAGAATACCTTATATTCCAGGCAGTTGTGCAAAACAATTACACCATTATACCATGATGGTTAGGAAGAGGTCTGACCCCTTAAGAAATTAGGGATATTTATCAGGTACTAAAGAGAACACTATCAATTCAAGTGAGAAAAATGATGATAATGGTACCGGTACCTATAAATTTCGGGATCAGAATTGAAGGAGAGCTAAACTAGGGGTGGTCATGAGAAGAAATGGAAAAGTGTATCCCGACACAAGTAAACAGAAAAAATTAACGGTCTCTACTCAGGTTATGTGGGTCTCAAGCAACTTCCTATTAATGTCGTCGTGGAAACTTGATACTCAGATTATTGTATGCTCTTTAGCTGTTAGCTAGTTAGTTAGTTAGTTAGTTATGGAGGTTTTAAGGGGCGGAACTACGACGTCATCTTCCCCCACTTCAGCTGTCTTAAAAAAGAATTTATACAAATTATTCTAGAGAACATGGCACTCTACAAACTGGTCCTGTCCATCAAGAATTGACAAATGAACTACCAGAGGCAAAGTGCACTAGTCGTGTAATTGCTTAGCACAATTGCCTGAACGCCTGATTTTGTATTTGTCCCGAGGTGGTCACGTTTTCAAGAAAATGAAGAATAAAGATACATTTGCATCAGACATGAATGTGACTTTTACATATCTTGTGTCCTTGTTTCATCTTGTGGGCGATATTACATATTGAAATTAGGAACCCTGGTCACTACTGCACCTCATATTTGTGCTAAAGTACGTAAACATGTGTTATTTATTGCTCTTTTAAAAACGGCTGCCATGTTCCGACAGCGCTTGCATCTCGTTCAACTGTCAACAAGGCGCACTCTAGCGACACATACCGCTGGCGCAAAAATTGTTGCCAACATGTGGGATACAAAATCACTGTTGATAAAGTAAAGTGTGATACAAGATCGCTGTTAATAAAAAAAAGAATGGGAACGCGTTAGGCTGAAACCATTATTAAAAACCATTGGATTGGATGAAACGAAGGTTGGAAAGGTGAGGGTATAGTTGGCAGTACTGTTTTGATGAAGATTGATGTGAGCAATGGCGGCCACAGCTGGAATTTTGCTTATATAAGTTGTGATCCTATTTGGGATGGCTGGATGGGTCACAGACAGACGAGGAGGAAACATATATTTAAACTTCATGTCCTGATTTATTTCTCGTCGTTTGATAAGGCGTTTGGCCAATTCATGTACTATAGAGGATGTTATCACTTGTTCTACTTTCGTTCAGTACTACCCTACTACAAGAGAAATAACGCAGAACCGATAACTACCTGTAGTTCATGTTGCTCCTTAACTGGTATTCTTTGATCGTCAAATATATCAGCAGCCTCGTCTTTTATGTTATCCGAGGGCAACAGGACAGTTTTCTCCTGCGAAGTAACACAAGTATGACCCAATCAAAAATATGCACACACAATAAGAGTACTAAGTTACGTTACTAAACGTTAGCGTGCCATTGACCATTAAGTAGTGTGTTAAGTCACTAAACCTCTCTTGTCATGCACATCACTAAGAATGCAATGTTACACCATATACGAAACAAAATGCAACTCACATTGTTCGAGACTTCAACTGTATTGGTCAACCAGTCTGGCTCACTTTTAATAAATAGTTGATCTTCCATTGTGTTCAGGAAACTAGAAAACACACAAAAAAACACACTGAAGAATTAATTAATGGCCTTACTTATACCAGTAGGCTACGCCAAATCATTCACAAATCAGATGAGGAAGTGCTCAGTGATCAGGAGCGGTTTTATGTTTGTCAACAACAACAAACAAATACGACCATGACGCTGGTAGAGTAGGCTAAGTTGTTATCATTGCGACTGAATTGATAAAATTAATAAGTAATTGTGGCTGCTTAAACAGCAAGGAAACAAAAGATTTTACATTAATCTTAGGCCTCCTAATTTCTATGTACACACAAACTTGATTTGCGGTGAGTAGATTAAATATTATTTCGTCAGACAATAAAGTAGATCTACTGACGGTAAAAATCTATCAATACGCTCAATTAGGCACGTGAAATAGAACTTAGTTTACTGTACAGGAATTGTAAATCGCCACTAGTAGCATACAGCCTTTCGGAATCCATAAATCCATAATGATCTACTTGTGTTACAAACCACGCAGTTCAAACGAGCATCATTATCGTCCCCAACTAACATGAGGGTAACTTGTATATTGCTGTCATAAGGCTGTTCCTAGTTAAATAGTCACACCGCTGTGTCTTCGACAATTAAATATTGTGAAATATCTGTCACTGAAAATCTGCACTGGGCACTTAAGTATTACCTCCGCTGTAAAACAAGTCACCATAACACAGTTTTTGTCATGTCTACCGAATTTTGGAGACAAATAAAACGAATTATAAAGCAGCTTCGACGACAATGAGGCTTCAGTTCAGTAGCACTAGAAAAGGTTATCATGAATCGTAAATAGAATGTATTTTGTTCCAAAATAAACTGCCTAAAACTAAAGGAAATTCAGCTGTAAACGTCACGGTGTTGTACCATGTACGTGAAACCTAATTTAAAGGCTAAATCTGGTAAAGACTTATAGTTTCATTAAAGGGGCTTTGATTTCGTGTCACTCGGCCCCGTGTACTTGAGTGTATGTGGCCTTTTGTCTGATAATCTGTGTTATTGTGATTGCTTTATAAGTGTGTGAAAATTAATTCAGGGGAGGATGTGGAAGGGGGCAGCCGAGGCCTTAAGCTAGGAACCATCCGCCAGGAGTAGAAGTGGGAAACCATTTCCGAGATATCTGAGGTGGGAATCTAACCCGGACCTAGTCGCTACTCCAGGAGAAACTCGAGTACCTTTCATCAGGAACCGGTATTGAAACCTTTGAGGCCAACTGGGAAGCCTATCTAACACATGCAGAACCCAAACATTTGCATGAGACATAGATGGAGATGCTGACTTAGAGTTTCAATGAACAGGGTAGCGTAACAATCATTTTACCTGTCCAGTGTTTTCTGCAAATTTATGGCTGCATAATGTTCGTTTTATATAATGTTGTTAATTAAATAAACTTTTATCATTGATATTACTTGCTTTATTTTTAACTTATGTATCATAAGAACATTCGCGCAAGGACCTAGCGTCCCTGGCCATGCCACAAGAGACGCTGGTTCGATTCCGATTATGGTCTCATTTTCAAGTCTTACTCACCAGTACGTTAATGGGTTGGAGCTGTGTTAATTTTCTTCTCATAAAAAATACACTAAATTTCATCTGCAGACTAGGAGCCATTTAAAATATATATATATGTTATGAGTATAACAATTTTGAAATTTGGTGAAAAGATAACATCTATTAATATAGATATGCCGAAATGCAAGAATTAGCAATATTATATTATTTGCAAGTATTTACACATAATCCAAAATTTAAACGCAATATCTTATAACCGCACCCAGTTGACAGATTACCAATGGAACAAAATCGTCTACCATGCTTGAAACAAGTAGCCTATCCATATTCTAAAGCGTTATCGCACTGATCTACTAAGAAATGTACTTAAAAGTCGACAGTACCAGGCTCATAGACACACATCGTCTCCGGTTGAAAAAGATATCCCTGGGTCTGCTGGACCCAGTTGCCGTTACTTTTGACTAACGACATTAAGGAATCTTTCGCCATGCAAGGACAGAAATTCCATTAATTTGTTCATTTTTATGCGTTATACAATGCTAAAAATTATTTGCAATTTGAGCCCTCAGATAGGCCTTCGATTCAAAGTACAAATTTCGGTCTCGTGCACGATACATAACCGGGCAAGCGGGGTCCGTTTGTCCCTTTATAGTTGGGCAATATTCAACCGGCTTTTTGTAAGCATAATGCGTGAGTAATTCAACGGGTCCCTCTAAAGGGGGATGCTTCAATGTGTTCCAAAGAATTTATATTGATGAACTACTCGTTCCCTTCACAGAAATGTAACTTTTCAGACAGTGAATACTAAATAAACGCAACAAGTACGGCTCAACAACTTGGTGGGCCTGTGATTTTTAAAACGTCCTATCCTCGGATTGATTTGCCCTATATCGGTAAGGACAGTGCCGATAGGGCTCCTCTTTGACTACGGCGTCGAATTGTACTGACTCTAACTGTTCCATACCGGAAGAGAAGCAGAATCATCACCTGTGATATCTAGTTCATGGATATGGAGTTATTGCACGCTCCTGTCAAAGGCTTTCAAAAATCAGTTCCTATTACATAAATCTATATTTTATTGATGTCAACAGATTCCTTTTCTGAAGAAATGCTTTCCTTGCCTGTACCAACCTACTTTTAATACCCTCTTTGCTTTGTTCATTAGTGGTTATTTTGCTCCCTGAGTAACAGAAGTCTCCTACTTCCTTTAGCTTTTCACCTTTTCTTTCGGCTGCATTCCAATATTTTAATACCACATTAATTCTGATATCACCTTAACTGTTTGTCTGGTGACAGATGACACCGTGATAAGTGAATTTAAAGAACCTGTTACGTACAAATCCAACAGGGCAGCCACGCGATTCTAAGATATTTAGAGTTTATTTGCAATTTAATCTGCTGAACGTAATAAATCTGAGCGCGGTGAATTTACTAGTTATCATGAATCGTAAAAATAAAGTCATTTGCTGCAAAATAAACTGGCTAAACCTAAAGGAAATTTAGCTCTAAACGTCACGGCGTTGCACCATGTAGGCTATGTCAAACCTAATTTAAAGGAGAAATCAAGAAAAGACTTAAAGTTTCATTAAAGGGGCATTGACTTCATGTCGCTCAGCCCCGTGTACTTGAGTAGAACGTGGCCTTTTGTCTGATAACCTGTTTTATTGTTATTGTTATATAAGTGTGTGTAATGTAATTCAGGGGAGGATGTGGAAGGGGGCAGCCGGGGACTTAAGCTAGGAACCATCCGCCAGGAGTAGAAGTGGGAAACCATTTCCCAAATATCTGAGGTGGGAATCGAACCCTGCTCAGATATACGTCACGGGGCGGAATGCACTCGTTCCATTCGTCAAATCACAATTATATTTCTCGTCTGAGCCGGGAATCGAACCCGGACCTAGTCGCTACAACACGAGGTGGTAAGAGTTCCTTTCATCAGGTATTGAAAGCTTTGAGGCCAACTGGGAAGCCTAACTAACACCTGCTGATCCCAAACACTTGCAAGAGACATAGATGGAGATGCTGACTTAAAGTTTCAATGAACAGGGCAGCGTAACAAGGGTATTGTGCATATTTATGGCTGCATATTTTTCTTTTTTATAATGTTGTTAATTAAATCATTTTTTAACATGGATATTACTTGCTATATTTTAGACTAATGTATCATAACATCATTCGTGCAAGGACCTAGCGTGCCTGGCCGTGCCATAAGAGACGCGGGTTCGATCCCGATTGTGGTCACATTTTAGAAGTGAGCTGGCGGCTGAGGTCGGAAATGAGCAGGTTGACCAGTGATGATTTGTCCCGCACTATTGTGGATTGCCAATTAGACGCGGAATGTTTAGAAGTTGGCTGACGGCTGAGGGCGGAAATAAGGAGGTTGACCAGTGATGATTTGGCCCACACTATTGTGGATTGCCAATTAGAAGCAGAATGTTTAGAAGTTGGCTGACGGCTGAGGGCGGAAATAAGGAGGTTGACCAGTGATGATTTGTCCCACACTATTGGGGATTGCTAATTAGACGCAGAATGTTCAGAAGTGGGCTGACGGTTGAAGGCGGAAATAAGGAGGTTGGTGTATTCTTGGAATACATGGTACGTGAGAATCCAATTTTTAATGCTCTTTGCATGTCCATTTCTTCCTTTCTTATCAAACACCAACAGTGATCTTCTATTTTCTCTTTGTTGATCAGGTCTCTTATATCTTTTATGAGTCTGTTCTAGATATATATCTTCTATGACTCACCTAGCGTCATCTCGCAGCGAATCTCTGAAGCTCCTCAATTCTTCCTGGTGCAAGAGGACTTACTTATCCATCTGGCCACCAGATCTTGTTACCATCGCCAGCAATTTTCTCCGTGAGCAAGAGAACTACGTCTACTTTTTTACTCACCATGCTGCGCTAGTATCATCTGTTATCAACTCTTTGAAGACCGGCTCAGCAAGAGAAGATCAATTTTTTGTTGTAATGTTGGCTATGTTTATATGTTCTCCTTTTGTCTCCTACCCCCACTTTTTCCCTTCCTTGGACCCTCCGTGCTCTGCTGAGTGGGTCTCACTTGTGCGCCGGCCGTCGACTCAGTTAAGGCTCAACTAGAGCCAGTCTCCTCAAACCAAGAGGCAAACTCTACTTTCTACGCCATGTTGGCATATTAAATATTGTCAAAGGGAACTTCACTTTCAACATGCAAACAAGATAAGTACAGACTTAAGGTTTTAACCTCATCTTCATCAATTTTATCTACATGCTTTTATTGATTATTTTATAGACAGCGTGAGATTACTTGTGGGGCGGTAATCAGTCTTCGCGGGATTTTCCATGTTGAGCTTTTGCCTAATCAAACCAATCTTGGTGAAAAGCAGCATTTCTTATGCTTGCTAAATGAGAACTCTTCTCACCACTTGGGATATTATCTAATACCCGCTGTCTATAAATTATAAAGCAAGTTCCTCCGCTGGATTATCTTTGGCCCCATTTTTCTATTAAGATCGTTCTGGAACCTTCCAGATCCTGTACTCTATCTGCGAGTCTTGCCGTCAGGTATTTTTCACTCACTTGTGAAAATACTGTTTAAAATGAGGAATCTTCCTTATCAATTACTGCAAAAGCAAACTTTCGTCCACCGTTGGAATGTTCTATGGCGCATTTAATTGTAATTCCCAACTTTCTCAAGAAATAGACTCTCGCCTACCTAGTGCAACCAGTTATTTTCATCATTGCAATAACTTTCTTTACATAAACTTTCGTGTCTCTACAGTGAACTTTTCATCTATTTAAAAGACTATAGTGATAACTAGTGCTTGTCCCACTTTTCTACCACGTCGAGATCGTCCGTTTACATTAAATCAGGCCATGAACATTGATCCTAAATCCCAATGATCTTTCCTCAACCTTCCACTAACAAAACATATTAATAAAATTGTAACTTCTCCATAAGGTGTCACTCTTCGAAGTGCCCTTCCATTTTGCTGGTTATCATTGCTTAATTTCTGTATGATTACGTGTTTTATACACGGTTCAAGCTCACATTGTTTCTCTTTTATTACGAGAGAATACAATTCTTTTAACTCATTAGTGAGTTGTTTCTAGGTCTCACGAAAGGGTACCTTCCCCATTTATCTAGTGATTCCTATCTAAATACAGGAAGTCTAGAACCTTCCTTGTTGATTTTTTTCTTCAGGTTTCACAGTAAGTGACCTGCCCTCTTTGTATAATTGTAATAGAAGTAATTCAGCATAAACATAAGAAGTAATAGGAACTTCTTCTTCATTTACTCGCTTCCCTTTTTGTTATTTTCGAAGTTGTAACTTTTTCTAAAATAATTACTTGTAAATTCTTTAAAGTACACTCCTTGTACTCAATTTGATGTTTAAACTTTAAGCATTTTATTTGTCTTTTTTAAATCTTACAAGGATTTTAGTACATATATAAGGTTTGATACCTCATAAATTGTTATTTGCCTGGAGCAATCTCTAAATGTTAGGAGGTCTGCGACCTCATTGTTAAAATATTTAATGATCCATTTTTGTCAGAAAAATATATGTTTGTTAAAGTTATAAACTTCATTTGCATACTTAAATTAATTAAATATTTGGTTTTGGATTCATGATTTCGAAAACACAACGGTTAGGCAAGATCCGGTCTTCCTTGACTCTCCCTACTCAATGCCATTAAACCTATTGATAGGGCTTTCACCACTTGTTGCATTTGAGCAAAAATTCTTAGTGGTAATCTTGTTAAAGTTCTCTTAGCTTTAAAGGCTATTTCTAACTGGCCAGTAAGGCAAGTACAGCTCGCTACGCCAGCTACCTGCTTGTGGAGATCCTCTCCAAAATCTTATGGTCAGTTTTCAAAAAGATAAGTGTTTCTCTTGGCCTAAACTTTTAGTCGGCTACTGGCTGGTTAAAAGCTTAGCCACTACCAAATGCAACTACTGGTTCATTTACAAAATTTATTTTCAAAAGCATAATTCCTTTATCACCATCCTTTTTGGATGCACTTGGTTACTGTTCAGGAAGCTTATAACTTCGAAAACTGGAAATATCAAAATTGATGCAAATTATTGTCATTCTTCGAATTACTTTGAAAAAACGAATTTCTTTGAAAGGACATACAATAAAAGTGTCACTTTCAGTCATGCCAGACCAACACCCTTCCCCATAGTAGTCTTATGCTTGCTTGAGAGGGAATATACTAAGGCCATTCTCCAGCAATCCGCCCAAGCTCTAGCTGTGGTTCCCGTTAGCTTAGACCAAGTCCTTACCCACTTTAGGTATCCGAGAACGAATTTTCAGTGGCAACCGCCTCTGAGTGTATTTAAAGCTAAATTTATAACTTTTGTGGAACTCTCATCCTATTTCTCTATCCTTTTTCTCCAGTCCGAAACCCACTTCCTTTTTTTAATCTTCTTCCCTTGGTGGGTGGGTTATTCCTCAGCCAATAATCTACCCAAAATTTGGTCCCAGAAACCCGGGAGAGTCCATTTGTATTTTTTCTGTTTGGCAATACTTTGCAAATTATTAATATCTGATTTGAATCTTTCAGCTATAACCACATCGTGCAAAGCCTGTGAAGGGGAAAGAGGCCGCTCCTGTCTCCTTTGGTATGTCCCGTTCTCTCTACTTATTGCTGTTGCCAGCTTGGTTTCCAAGGTTCCACAGTTTCGTGAGTTACATTTTGATCTATTTTCTCTAATATGGCTCCTACTGAAAAGGATAAGGATGAAAAACTTAATTCTAAACGAGCATCCTATAAAGGGCAAATTACCCGTTTTAGAAAGTACATAAAAGAGTTAGATCCCTCAGAAGCTCAATTAGACTTGTTGAAACATCGTGTAAGGGATTTTGAACGTTCTTATGAAAACTATTGTAACATTCAAACTGAAATAGAAACTTCCATGCTCAATCAAACCGAAGATCGTGTCGAAGTAGAAAACCAATATTACGAAGGCATAGGTTCTGCTTTCAAAATAATACGCCAACTCGAAGAGGAGCAGAAAAAGGATGCTTCTGTCCTTGGTTCCCTTCACGAACCACAAACTTCTTTCCGTGATGGTACTCACAAGCCCAAACCAATTTTACCGAAAATTGATTTACCCCATTTTCTGGAGATGAATCTACTTGGGATTCTTTCTATGAATTATTTTGCTCCCTTGTTCATGACAATGAAGACATTCAAGTCATTTACAAGCTTCATTACTTGAGATCTATCCTCCGAGGTCAAGCTTTTCAGTTGGTCGAAGCACTTCCTCTACGTGCCGACAATTACCCCATTGCCTTTAACTTATTAAAAGAAAGATATGGAAATGTACGGTTACGTATTCAACGCCATATGAAGGCTCTATTCAACCTACCTGCGTCACAGCACAATGACGTCACCAATTTGCGCACTCTAGTTGATACTACACAACTTCACGTTAAGGCTTTGTCCCAATTAGATCAACCCACTGAACACTGGGATACTTTCCTAATACATTTAGTGGTTTCTAAAGTTGATGCTGCTACTCTCAAAGCTTGGGAAATTGAACTTTCTAAAGAAGATGACTATTCTTACGAGCATTTAGTCACTTACATAAATGCCAGATGCCAGCTCTTAACCGCTTTAGCTAATCAAAGTGAACCCTCTTCCCCGAGTGCCAAATTTGAATTAATGTCTATCAAACCTAAAAGCGATCGCTTAGCGTCTTATACCCAAAAACCCGGGTCCAGCTCATCTAAATTTAAATCAAACACTACTGGTTACCCAACTAGGTCTAGTGAACGTCGTGTTGCTAGCTCTATGGTTTTAAACACTCAAAGCGAACCTCGCAAGAGTTTAAACGAACCTTTAAAGTGCATACTTTGTAAAGATCCCCATGCCCTATACCTCTGTAAGTCCTTTAAAGAAATGTCAGTCGACGACAGAAGAAAATTAGTTTCTCAGAACAAACATTGCTTCAATTGCCTAGCGCCCACGCATTCTGCTTCTAATTGTAAGTCCACAAGACTTTGCTACCATTGTGAAAAGTCTCATCATACTTTGCTACATCGCCATGATCAGGCAAGGTCATCGACAGCATCTACTTCTCCGAAAAATGATAGTAGTAACAGTTCTAATGCTTCATCGTACATTCAAAATGCCAAGTCCATTCGCAGTGCTCAAGTATTGTTGTCTACCGTCCAAATCGAAGTTCAGGATAACTTTGGCAACTGGGTTCGTGCACGCGGTCTTCTAGATTCAGCGGCAACTCATGATTTTGTGTCTAATTCCTTAATTAGAAAACTAGGTCTACCTGTAAACCCCACTTCTATCAATGTGTCGGGCATCAACAGCTCAAAATCGCAAGCTTTACAATTCTCGAAGCTAACCATAAGATATATTTGTCATAGAAACAACTTCTTTAAACTTAATTGTCTCATTCTCAATAGCATTGGAGAAGATACTCCCAGTCACTCTGTGGATATTTCAGGGTTAAATATTCCCTTGCATTTAAGGCTAGCCGATCCTTTGTTCAACATGCAAAATCCTATTGACATACTCTTTAGTGCCAATGTTTTCTGGAATTGCCTTCGTAAACAGGTTCGCAAGTTATCCTCAAACGTGGTCGCCAGAGACACTAATTTTGGATGGATTGTCACAGGTCAACTTCCCCATTATTCTCCCCAACCCGCATCGCAATGTTACTTTTCCAATACTGATCTGGAACAGTTCTGGAGGCTTGAAAGCGTTGATCCTCCTAATGTAACCTCTTCTGAAAATGAATTTTGTGAGCAACTTTTTTTGAACACCACCACTCGTTCTTCTGATGGCCGGTTCGTTGTTCAAATGCCAAGATTACATAATCCTCCAAAACTTATTAATTCTCAGCCCAAAGCTCGAAAAGCTCTCTTTGCTATCGAGAGCAAATTCAAGAAAGAACCTCTTGTTAAACAGCAGTACACTGATTTCATGGATGAGTATGAAAGCTTGGATCACATGGAAGTTGTTAACAAATCTGAGGATGAATTGCACCCCCCACTTGAAACGGTTTATCTAAATCATCATCCTGTGTGGAAAAACCCCCTTGTAAAAGATAAAATTCGAGTTGTTTTCAATGGTTCATCACCCGACGTTAATGGCAACAGCCTTAACGACACTCTTTACTCTGGTCCTGCTATTCAATCAGATCTATCTGCTATACTCTTAAACTTTCGATTATTTCCCATAGCTGTCATAGCTGATATAAAACAGATGTACCGTCAAGTTTTAATTCAACCGGAACAACGAGATCTCCAAAGAATCTTGTGGCGTGATGAAATCAGTAAGCCCATTAAGGTATTTTGCTTAAAAACGGTTACTTATGGCTTAAAACCCTCTGCTTTCCTTGCTATTCGATCTCTACACTTGTTAGCCTCACAAGATGGTCATTTATTTAATTCCAAAGCCTCTGAAGCACTAACTACGTCATTCTATGTTGACGATTATTTGCAGTCCTTCCCCACTTTGGAGGAAGCTTCTTTTGTGTCGTTAGAACTTCAAGCATTGCTAAGGAATGGAGGTTACCCACTCCATAAGTGGAATTCCAACTCCCCTGAGTTTCTCGCCCAGTTTCCCATCGAAGACGTAGATCCTTCTTCTGTCGAAATTTGTGGAAACTCCGAATCTATAAAAACTCTAGGAGTTCACTGGTGCACTAGCACTGACACTCTCATCTATAAAGTTTCGCTCGCAGAAGAGCTTCCTAATACAAAAAGACAAATCCTCTCTGAAATTGCAAAAATTTTTGATCCGCTTCAATTCCTTGCCCCAGTTATCGTTATAGCCAAACTCTTCATGCAAGAGCTGTGGTCGCTCAAATGTGAATGGGATGACACTGTCCCTCTTTCTTTTCTTAATCGTTGGCTCTCGTTTCGCAGTAATTTGCCGGATCTTTCCCTTATCGAAATCCCGAGGAATTTAATCAGCTCTCATTCTAATACACCCTTCTTCCTTCATGTGTTCGCGGACAGTTCCGAAAAGGCTTACGGTTGCTGCGCATATTTAGTTTATCACGGTTCATTATATGGACCCTCAGTTTCCAACCTTGTTTGTGCCAAATCGAAGGTCGCTCCTCTTAAAACTATCACTTTGCCTAGGCTCGAACTGTGCGCTGCACTCATGGCTGCAGAACTTGTTAAGAAATTACGGGAAGTATTAAAAGTCGAATTCTCGCAAATCTATCTCTGGAGCGATTCCATGATCGCCCTTTCTTGGATCGCCAAGAACCCCTCTCACTGGCAAACTTTTGTTGCAAACAGGGTTTCCAAAATTCAAACTCTTTCTTCTGGATGTCAATGGAGGCATGTGCCCAGTGCTGATAATCCAGCCGATATTATCTCTCGTGGTTGTTTACCCTCTCAATTGGCAGCTTCCCAATTGTACTGGCATGGGCCCTCGTGGTTAATCGAAGACTCTTCTTCATGGCCTTCTAAACCTCCAGCTACAAACTCCAACTTGCCTGACGCTAAAGTATCTTTACCTACTGCTTCGTGTCTTGTTTCCAACGTTTCTCATTCCATGTTGTCCCGCTACTCTTCCTTTCACAAATTAATTCGAGTTGTTGCCTATCTCCTTAGGTGGAAATATCTTGTGGTTGACCAACCGCTTCTCCCCAAACCACACCTTACCAATCATGAATTGAATCTCGCTACCATTAAGGTTTTACAACTGACACAGCAAGAAGCCTTTTCTTCTGAATTGTCTTTACTTTCTTCTAAAAGGGATCTTCCCAAATCCAGTCGTCTTCGTGCTTTGGCCCCGTTCCTTGATGACCATGGGTTACTCAGGGTAGGTGGAAGGCTCTCGCAATCTTTGCTCTCTGAGGACAAAAAGCATCCCGTTATTTTGCCTTCCAAACATCACGTAACTTCTTTAATTATACGTGACTTTCATTATCGTAATCTGCATGTTGGTACACGCACTCTGCTTTGCCTCTTAAGGGAAAAGTACTGGATCATAAATGGAATTCATGAAGTATCTTCTGTAATTAATAAGTGCATTCCTTGTTTCAAAGCGAAACCTAAAATCAATACTCAATTAATGAGCGATCTTCCCTCCTTCCGCTCCTCTCCTATACGCCCATTTGCTTTAACTGGTGTGGACTATATGGGTCCGTTCCAATATCAACGAAATTCTCCTGAAGCTAAACGCAAATTATTTGGTAAGCTCTATGTTTCTCTCTTTGTTTGCATGGTTACTGGCTCAATCCACTTGGAACTAGTAACGAATGCTTCTACTTCTTACTTTTTATCAGCTGTCTCTCGCTTCACTGCTAGGCGTGGTGTTCCTTCAGAGATGTTTTCTGATAACGCTTCCACTTTTCAGGGCGCAGCTTCCCTGTGGAAGAAAGCTCTCACTTCCTCTCCTGCCATGGAACAAATTTCTAATTTTTCTTATTCAAAGGGTTTCAAATGGCGCTTTATACCTCCCTACGCTCCTCATCACGGTGGTAGGTGGGAATCTTGTGTAAAGCTTACTAAACGTCATTTAAGAAGAGTCTTAGGTAATCGCATTCTGACTTATGAAGAATTCAATTCACTGTCCGTTCTGATTGAAGGTGTTGTTAACTCTCGCCCTTTAACTCCTCTTTCCAATGACCCTGATGACCTGCTTCCACTTACACCTGGTCACTTCCTTATCGGCACTTCTCTTTCTGCTCCTCCTCCTCTTCCCAATTCTTTCAGGGATTCTAATTTACCTATTGTTTGGCGTAAACTTGAAGCCCTCCGCAATTCATTTTGGAAGAGGTGGAACTTGGAATATTTAACTTCTTTGCAACGGAGACAGAAGTGGTTTCTTTCCAGTCCCGACATTAAAGTGGGGGACTTAGTCTTGGTTAGGGATGTTTCACCCCCTCTAGTATGGATCTCTGGTAGAGTGACCGAGTGTTATCCTGGAAGAGATGGGAGAGTCAGGGTGGCCAAAATCTTGACCACTAATGGTCCGATCACAAGACCACTGTCTTTGATCGCTCCGTTGCCTTTGAATGTGTAACTGTTTATTTGTTTTCTGTTGGGGTTTCCCCTCCCAGTATGGTGTATTCTTGGAATACACGGTACGTGAGAATCCATTTTTTAATGCTCTTTGCATGTCCATTTCTTCCTTTCTTATCAAACACCAACAGTGATCTTCTATTTTCTCTTTGTTGATCAGGTCTCTTATATCTTTTATGAGTCTGTTCTAGATATATATCTTCTATGACTCACCTAGCGTCATCTCGCAGCGAATCTCTGAAGCTCCTCAATTCTTCCTGGTGCAAGAGGACTTACTTATCCATCTGGCCACCAGATCTTGTTACCATCGCCAGCAATTTTCTCCGTGAGCAAGAGAACTACGTCTACTTTTTTACTCACCATGCTGCGCTAGTATCATCTGTTATCAACTCTTTGAAGACCGGCTCAGCAAGAGAAGATCAATTTTTTGTTGTAATGTTGGCTATGTTTATATGTTCTCCTTTAGTCTCCTACCCCCACTTTTTCCCTTCCTTGGACCCTCCGTGCTCTGCTGAGTGGGTCTCACTTGTGCGCCGGCCGTCGACTCAGTTAAGGCTCAACTAGAGCCAGTCTCCTCAAACCAAGAGGCAAACTCTACTTTATACGCCATGTTGGCATATTAAATATTGACAAAGGGAACTTCACTTTCAACATGCAACCAAGGTAAGTACAGACTTAAGGTTTTAACCTCATCTTCATCAATTTTATCTACATGCTTTTATTGATTATTTTATAGACAGCGTGAGATTACTTGTGGGGCGGTAATCAGTCTTCGCGGGATTTTCCATGTTGAGCTTTTGTCTAATCAAACCAATCTTGGTGAAAAGCAGCATTTCTTATGCTTGCTAAATGAGAACTCTTCTCACCACGTGGGATATTATCTAATACCCGCTGTCTATAAATTATAAAGCAAGTTCCTCCGCTGGATTATCTTTGGTCCCATTTTTCTATTATGATCGTTCTGGAACCTTCCAGATCCTGTACTCTATCTGCGAGTCTTGCCGTCAGGTATTTTTCACTCACTTGTGAAAATACTGTTTAAAATGAGGAATATTCCTTATCAATTACTGCAATAGCAAACTTTCGTCCACCGTTGGAATGTTCTATGGCGCATTTAATTGTAATTCCCAACTTTCTCAAGAAATAGACTCTCGCCTACCTAGTGCAACCAGTTATTTTCATCATTGCAATAACTTTCTTTACATAAACTTTCGTGTCTCTACAGTGAACTTTTCATCTATTTAAAAGACTATAGTGATAACTAGTGCTTGTCCCACTTTTCTACCGCGTCGCGATCGTCCGTTTACATTAAATCAGGCCATGAACATTGATCCTAAATCCCAATGATCTTTCCTCAACCTTCCACTAACAAAACATATTAATAAAATTGTAACTTCTCCATAAGGTGTCACTCTTCGAAGTGCCCTTCCATTTTGCTGTTTATCATTGCTTAATTTCTGTATGATTACGTGTTTTATACACGGTTCAAGCTCACATTGTTTCTCTTTTATTACGAGAGAATACAATTCTTTTAACTCATTAGTGAGTTGTTTCTAGGTCTCACGAAAGGGTACCTTCCCCATTTATCTAGTGATTCCTATCTAAATACAGGAAGTCTAGAACCTTCCTTGTTGATTTTTTCTTCAGGTTTCACAGTAAGTGACCTGCCCTCTTTGTATAATTGTAATAGAAGTAATTCAGCATAAACATAAGAAGTAATAGGAACTTCTTCTTCATTTACTCGCTTCCCTTTTTGTTATTTTCGAAGTTGTAACTTTTTCTAAAATAATTACTTGTAAATTCTTTAAAGTACACTCCTTGTACTCAATTTGATGTTTAAACTTTAAGCATTTTATTTGTCTTTTTTAAATCTTACAAGGATTTAATACATATATAAGGTTTGATACCTCATAAATTGTTATTTGCCTGGAGCAATCTCTAAATGTTAGGAGGTCTGCGACCCCATTGTTAAAATATTTAATGATCCATTTTTGCCAGACAAATATATGTTTGTTAAAGTTATAAACTTCTTTTGCATATTTAAATAAATTAAATATTTGGTTTTGGATTCATGATTTCGAAAACACAACGGTTAGGCAAGATCCCGTCTTCCTTGACTCTCCCTACTCAATGCCATTAAACCTATTGATAGGGCTTTCGCCACTTGTTGCATTTGAGCAAAAATTCTTAGTGGTAATCCTGTTAAAGTTCTCTTAGCTTTAAAGGCTATTTCTAACTGGCCAGTAAGGCAAGTACAGCTCGCTACCTGCTTGTGGAGATCCTCTCCAAAATCTTATGGTCAGTTTTCAAAAAGATAAGTGTTTCTCTTGGCCTAAACTTTTAGTCGGCTACTGGCTGCTTAAAAGCTTAGCCATTTCCAAATGCAACTACTGGTTCATTTACCAAATTTATTTTCAAAAGCATAATTCCTTTATCACCATCCTTTTTGGAAGCACTTGGTTACTGTTCAGGAAGCTTATAACTTCGAAAACTGGAAATATCAAAATTGATGCAAATTATTGTCATTCTTCGAATTACTTTGAAAAAACGAATTTCTTTGAAAGGACATACAATAAAACTGTCACTTTCAGTCATGCCAGACCAACACCCTTCCCCATAGTAGTCTTACGCTTGCTTGGGAGGGAATATACTAAGGCCATTCTCCAGCAAACCGCCCAAGCTCTAGCTGCGGTTCCCGTTAGCTTAGACCAAGTCCTTACCCACTTTAGGTATCCGAGAACGAATTTTCAGTGGCAACCGCCTCTGAGTGTATTTAAAGCTAAATTTATAACTTTTGTGGAACTCTCATCCTATTTCTCTATCCTTTTTCTCCAGTCCGAAATCCACTTCCTCTTCTTAATCATCTTCCCTTGGTGGGTGGGTTATTCCTCAGCCAATAATCTACCCAGAGGTTGACCAGTGATGATTTGTCCCGCACTTTAGTGGATTGCCAATTAGACGCAGAATGTTTAGGCGGAAGACAATTAAAACAACAATGATGTTGGGCAATGAGCTTTCTCTTATCGTAGATTGTGAGTGCTCGAAAAGAATTGCGAGAATTCAAAGCGTGGAATTTCGGACGAAGTTGACATTTCGGAAAATTATTGGGCATTTTGTGTATTTCGCCTTGACTATTGAATGAACCGGAGCTGGTTTGTCGTTGTTCTGAAGACCTGAGCCTGTAGCTACTTGATGGAGCGCTAGATCTAGGAGCGAAATAAACATCACAAGAGCCCACTGATGAGCCAGCTTGGTGTTCCTAGACCAAACCCCAATCAAGACACGGCATAGACTTAGAAAAATTGCTGAGTTTTAATTCCTTGGCCGTGAAAGACAATATTCCATCTTTTTGGAGTTTAAAGTCTGATTGAGCTCTTAGCTCTCGCAGTAAAGAGGCGCATGAGCGCTTAATAAGAAGGCTGGTAGTACACTGTTCACTACTCCTGTGGGGATCCGGGCACGGACTCCAAGAGCCCGCTGATGAGCCTGCTTGGTATTACGAGGCGGAACCCCACACAAGGAACGGCAAAACCTGGACTAATTGTTGAGTTTTAAGACAATTGTAACATGGAAACTAAGGGTATCAAAATAGTCTGGCGACCCTGGTGCTTCAGGGAGGGGCTGAGGCTGAGTAGACCGAGAGGTCTGTTCTGACCGGCATACTGGCGATATCTCTCGTTTGCGGAGGGGGCCTTAAGCAATCAAAACATAAGCTGGAACAGTGAGCAAGTTAGGATTTATACAAGCAACATATGGTTATATACAAGTCGTGTTACAGTGTGTGTTAGCCAAGAGCTTCCGTGAGGGTGTGAGTGGTGTCCCTGGGTTTGGTTGTAATGCTACTCTCATTCCCCTCACTGATCTCACCTGGGTGTTGGTTACTTGCTGGTTGTCGTGTTACAGTGTGTGATAGCCGTGAGGGTGTGAGTGCTGTCCCTGGGTTTGGTTGTGATGCTACTCTCGTTCCCCTCATTGATCTCACCTGGGTGTTGGTTACTTGCTGGTTGTCGTGTTACAGTGTGTAATAGCCGTGAGGGTGTGAGTGCTGTCCCTGGGTTTGGTTGTGATGCTACTCTCGTTCCCCTCACTGATCTCACCTGGGTGTTGGTTACTTGCTGGTTGTCGTGTTACAGTGTGTGGTAGCCGTGAGGGTGTGAGTGCTGTCCCTGGGTTTGGTTGTGATGCTACTCTCGTTCCCCTCACTGATCTCACCTGGGTGTTGGTTACTTGCTGGTTGTCGTGTTACAGTGTGTGTTAGCCATGAGGGTGTGAGTGCTGTCCCTGGGTTTGGTTGTGATGCTATTCTCGTTCCCCTCATTGATCTCACCTGGGTGTTGGTTACTTGCTGGTTGTCGTGTTACAGTGTGTGTTAGCCGTGAGGGTGTGAGTGCTGACCCTGGGTTTGGTTGTGATGCTATTCTCGTTCCCCTCACTGATCTCACCTGGGTGTTGGTTACTTGCTGGTTGTCGTGTTACAGTGTGTGTTAGCCGTGAGGGCGTGAGTGCTGTCCCTGGGTTTGGTTGTGATGCTATTCTCGTTCCCCTCATTGATCTCACCTGGGTGATGGTTACTTGCTGGTTGCCGTGTTACAGTGTGTGATAGCCGTGAGGGTGTGAGTGCTGTCCCTGGGTTTGGTTGTGATGCTACTCTCGTTCCCCTCACTGATCTCACCCGGGTGTTGGTTACTTGCTGGTTGTCGTGGTACAGTGTTAGCCGTGAGGGTGTGAGTGCTGTCCCTGGGTTTGGTTGTGATGCTATTCTCGTTCCCCTCACTGATCTCACCCGGGTGTTGGTTACTTGCTGGTTGGACCCACGTCGTGACGTCCTAGTCCATGCACGAGTGAATATGTCGATGTCTCTGGTATTTTTCGGAGGGGGGGGGGGATATGCTTCCAGCACCCCCCGCCTGACACCCGACATTACTAATGGTGCCTCCGATATGCAGTTAGTCTACATAGTAAAAGAGAAGGCATGGAGTTTTGGAAAGGATTGCCCGTCGAAGCTTAACGCCTGTCTGATCGTGATCGCGATTTACCAGGCATCATGGGTAGATATTACCATGGGTATATTTTATATATATGCATATATAAATATGTGCCTATATATAAAGGTTGGATTGTAGGGCCAGGGAAAACCGCATAGGCAGAAAGGAAAGATTCCCTACACGTAAAGCCTGGCCGCTTGGTTATAGCCACATGCAAGGAATGTGGGTATGGAAATGAGTAGTTTTGTAGTACGAGAGGTGTTTCATGCAACAGTTGCAAAATCAGTTTCCTCGCCGAGATTAGTATATGTGGGAATCAGTTAACTTGGTACTGCTGGGACTAGCGCGTCCGCAATGGAGGACGACCTGCACGTCCGGAGTTAGGTTCGGAGCGCAGCCCGCCCGCCAAGTGCGTCCTAGTACCAAGTCACCATGATCCGGAGAGGGGTGCACGCCACAAGGAAGGGGCTTGTTCTCTCGTGTCCTGGACATTGCTGATAGTAGTCATCAATCACTCCGCACCTGCATACAATCGTCCGATGACTCTGGACCTGAGCCGTGTTATAAAGGGTTGGCTACGGGAGGTGGAGAGGGGGAAACCAGTTATGTGGTACTCTTCGTGCCCCAACTCCGAGCCGAGTCGATCAGAGGCTTCTTTCGGGGCTCATCGCGCCCCAACTCCAAGCCGAGTCTTCTTTCGGGGCTCTTCGTGCCCCCACTCCGAGGCGAGTCGAGCCGAGGCTTCTTTCGGGGCTCTTCGTGCCCCAACTCCAAGCCGAGGCTTCTTTCGGAGCTCTTCGTGCCCCCACTCCGATCCGCGTCTTCATTCGGGGCCCTTCGTGCCCCCACTCCGAGGCGAGTCGAGCCGAGGTTTCTTTCGGGGCTCTTCGTGCCCCAACTCCAAGCCGAGGCTTCTTTCGGGGCTCTTCGCGTCCCCACTCCAAGCCGAGTCTTCTTTCGGGGCTCTTCGGGCCCTCACTCCGAGCCGAGTCGATCAGAGGCTTCTTTCGGGGCTCTTCGCTCCCCCAATCCAAGCCGAGTCTTCTTTCGGAGCTCTTCGAGCCCCCACTCCCAGGCGAGTCGAGCCAAGGCTTCTTTCGGGGCACTTCGTGCCCCCACTCCGAGCCGAGTCTTCTTTCGGGACTCTTCGTGCCCCACTCCCAAACGAGTCGAATCGAGGCTTCTTTCGTCACAATTCGTGCCCCAACTGCTAGCCGAGTTAGCCGAGGCTTCTTTCGGGGCTCTTCGAGCCCCAACTTCAAGCCGAGTCTTCTTTCGGGACTCTTCGTGCCCCAACTCCAAGCCGAGTCTTCTTTCGGGGCTCTTCGTGCCCCCACTCCGTGGCGAGTCGAGCCGAGGCTTCTTTCGGGACTCTTCGTGCCCCACTCCCAAACGAGTCGAACCGAGGCTTCTTTCGTCACAATTCGTGCCCCAACTGCTAGCCGAGTTATCCGAGGCTTCTTTCGGGGCTCTTCGAGCCCCAACTTCAAGCCGAGTCTTCTTTCGGGACTCTTCGTGCCCCAACTCCAAGCCGAGTCTTCTTTCGGGGCTCTTCGTGCCCCCACTCCGTGGCGAGTCGAGCCGAGGCTTCTTTCGTCACTCTTCGTGCCCCAATTCAAAGCCGAGTTCGCCGAGGCTTCAATGGGGTTCTTCGTTCCCCCACTCCAAGCCGAGTTCGCCGAGGCTTCAATGGGGTTCTTCGTGCCCCCACTCCAAGCCGAGTTAGCTGAGGCTTCTATGGGGCTCTTCGTGCCCCAACTCCAAGCCGAGTTAGCCGAGGCTTCTATGGGGCTCTTCATGCCACAACTGCTAGCTAATTTAGCCGAGGCTTCTATGGGGCTCTTCGTGCGCCCACTCCAAGCCGAGTTAGCCGAGGCTTCTATGGGGCTCTTCGTGCCCCAACTGCAAGCCGAGTTAGCCGAGGCTTCTATGGGGCTCTTCGTGCCCCCACTCCAAGCCGAGTCGAGCCGAACCTTCTTTCGGAACTCTTCGTGCCCTCACTCCATGCCGAGTCGAGTCGAGACTTCTTTCGGGGCTCTTCGTGCCCCCACTCCAAGCCGAGTTAGCCGAGACCTCTTTCGGGGCTCTTCGTGCCCCCATTCCAAGCCGAGTTAGCCGAGGCTTCTTCCGGGAATCTTCGTTTCCCCACTCCAAACCGAGTTAGCCGAGGCTTCTATCGGGACTCTTTGTGTTCCTACTCCGAGCCGGGTCGAGCCGAGACTTCTTACGGGGCTGTTCGTGGCCCATCTCCAAGACGAGTCGCGCCGAGGCTTCTTTCGGGACTCATCGTGCCCCAACTCCGAGCCGAGTCGGGCCGAGGCTTCTTTCGGGACTCTTCGCGCCCCAACTCCAAGCCGTGTCGAGCTGAGGCTTCTTTCGGGGCTCTTCGGGGCCCAACTCCAAGCCGCGTCGAGCTGAGGCTTCTTTCGGGGCTCTTCGTGGCCCATCTCCAAGCCGCGTCGCGCCGAGGCTTCTTTCGGGACTCATCGTGCCCCAACTCCGAGCCGAGTCGGGCCGAGGCTTCTTTCGGGACTCTTCGCGCCCCAACTCCAAGCCGAGTCGAGCTGAGGCTTCTTTCGGGGCTCTTCGTGCCCCAACTCCAAGCCGAGTCGAGCTGAACCTTCTTTCGGGACTCTTCGCGCCCCAACTCCGAGCTGAGGCTTCTTTCGGGACTCTTCGCGCCCCAACTCCGAGCTGAGGCTTCTTTCGGGACTCTTCGCGCCCCAACTCCGAGCTGAAGCTTCTTTCGGGACTCTTCGTGCCCCAACTCGAAGTCGAGTCGAGCTGAGGCTTCTTTCGGGACTCTTCGCGCCCCAGCTCCGAGCTGAGGCTTCTTTCGGGACTCTTCGCGCTCCAACTCCGATCTGAGGCTTCTTTCGGGACTCTTGGCGCCCCAACTCCGAGCTGAGGCTTCTTTCAGGACTCTTCGCGCCCCAACTCTGAGCTGAGGCTTCTTTCTGGACGCTTCGTGCCCCAACTCGAAGCCGAGTCGAGCTGAGGCTTCTTTGGGGGCTCTTCATGCCCCAACTCCAAGCCGAGTCAAGCTGAGGCATCTTTCGGGACTCTTCGCGCCCCCACTCTAAGCCGAGTCGAGCTGAGGCTTCCTTCGGGATTCTTTGTGCCTCCTCTCCAAGCCGAGTCGAGTTGAGACTTCTTTCGGGACTCTTCGTGCCCCAATTCCGAGCTGAGGCTTCTTTCAACTTAGGCAATCTGAGCAGAAGGGAGAGGAGGACCCTGCAGAATATCAAATGTCAGCAGCAAAAGCAACAACAACAACAGCAGGGGAGGTTGTAAATTCAGGAAATATTGAGTCAGCAATCTATATCAATCGGAAGAAAAGGGATGGTACATTGACTGATGCCAACCCATGCTGAGCTGTCGGTTGAGGGATCAAACCCTCGCTTCCTATGAAGAAAACCTATGAAGAAAATTCGAACTTAATTCCAACGCCTTAGACTGCTCGGCCAACTCGACAATGAATGATTAAGCTAGAATTATGAGGGTGAAAAATGAAATAAATACAGAAAGAAATCCATTCTGCCAACAGTAGTTTCAATAATAATATTGTAAACTTTGAAGCTATAATTTATTATGAGAGGGGCATCGACTTAGGAGGTTGATTTGGTCCTTAAACTTGGCTGTGTGTGTGTAATTTTTTGTTTGATAACCTGTGTTATTGTGACTTAGCTTAACGTGAGGACACGGCTGCCTTCTTCCCATTCCTCACCTGACTTACAACTACACAGTCACTGCAATAAATCAGGTTATCATCTCTCACAGGGGCCTTTCAGATGAGTCAACCTTTTGCGCCTGCGGAGAAGAACAAACCATGGTGCACCTTCTCCATTGCAACTCCTGCCCTC
This sequence comes from Meconema thalassinum, assembly GCA_946902985.2. Classification (NCBI taxonomy): domain Eukaryota; kingdom Metazoa; phylum Arthropoda; class Insecta; order Orthoptera; family Tettigoniidae; genus Meconema; species Meconema thalassinum. The sequence goes on along the minus strand of OX336398.1, from coordinate 185,893,590 downwards.
TCATTTGCACTATGCAGGATGTAGTTCAGGCCACACCAAATGGACGAGATCTTGCCAAATTTTGGTGCGATGTAATTTAATTGTTATTTTGAAAGTACCTTTAGTGTGTTTTTTATTTTTTTAAAGTTATCTATGCTAATTTTACATGATGTATTGCTTCTGATACGAATAAATAAAAATCTCTCACACACAAAACCTACTACACAGAGGGGAAAGGTGGGGAGGGGGAGAGGAGAGGGAAGCATTGGAAAGGGCCTTCCGACAAGATACTACTCCTGAGGTCAACTGTTGGCATGAGCATAACTCGAGTGCACCGGGCTGATGACCTGAAGGGGATAACATTAAAAATAAATAAAATAACCCTACAGCTAGCCTTAGATGTTACGAAAGGGCGAATACAGGAAACTAGATGTAACTACGTAAATGTATAACCTAAACATTCGAAGAAGCGACGAGTTCCCACGAATTTACGGTCGTAACGTCAACTACCTTCTCCACCCTCCCATTTGTTACGAGGATCTTTCCGCCGAGAGAATAACAATTATTGTAGCTTTAAGGGGGCGGAACAGCTAGGTCATCTGCCCCAAAATATTACATGAAACTCACCGTTCGGTCAGTGCTACCGACCCTCACTTTAAAAGCAGTGGAGAATTTGAGTTTCAATTAATATCTATACTTGGGGTTTGATTAAACTTTAATCTATTGATCATTCTTTGACATTCTCGTAAATTCCTGTCTTTTTGTGTTTTTAGTAGCCTGTAGTTCAAACGCTATGGTGGCTTGTGACGGTTATTTCTGCCGTTAAAATATGACGTCATGGCAGAGATTAGCAGCTAATATCACACGTAGGAAGAAGGCCGTTTAATTAGCGAGAAATAAACCGCATATAACTCTTGAAAATAAAATCGGAGTGCTCAGATATACGGTATATGTGGGGAAAAATTAGAATTCTTACACGTCAGGCCCTAGGCAGCTTTTTAAAAATACTCGGTACTGCAATGCGGTCCGTGTCTATGAGACATGTCGTTTTCTATCACCTTGCTTGGATTTGTAAAATTTCTTTCAACGAGATTTTTAATGAACATTTGATCTAGCCTTCCCTGTCATGGTGAGTTGAAAGATGCTCTAATTTGTTTCCCAATCGCTTAGAATTGGACGCAGTAAAGCGAGGAAGAGGCACAGGCCTTTTTACAGGCTTCCCATATGTTTCGCTAACTGAAATCAAGACCTGATTTTTCATTTCCTGGTTAGGTCCTTGCTATGTACTGATATCGCGCCAGGAGTTGGCAGTCGGGTTTGAACTGCAGATGTCTTCCCGCTCACTGCGTATCGCGCATTCCAAAAACATTCAGTTGGTCACTACTTGCTTCACTCACTCAGCACATTCCTTCTTTCAGTGGCTGAGTGTCGCCTGCTGCAATGACAACCATTGACATGCGGGAAGCTGATATAGGCAGGCCGCGCATGCGTACTGCAAGACCCCTCGCACCCCGTCACAGCGTGCCCATCTGCACTCTCCTGCCGCGTTGACAGTAGTTGTATGTTGATTGGGACAGATGCATCAAAATTACAGGCTTCGGGGCTACTACTCTCTTGCTGAATCAGTCGAGATATGCCCTTATTTATTTTAACAAGTTTATGACTGGAGATTTTAAGAGGGAGGGAATTGGGGGGGGGGATAAACACACTGTTTACAAACTAAGCTAGTAGGAATAATATCAATTAGACAGTTCTTAATCACCCTCCTTCACTCATTCATTCATCCTTCTACTTAGTCATACATTTTCTCATTGCGTGTGCTTACTTACATTACACTTAACCATATTTACAGAAATGCTCTTTATATAAATCATATCATTTTTGTTGGGACAAACAAACAACAACTAGAGAGGTGTTCTCACACTTAGGGGACCTCTTTAAAGGGCCTAAGCTTTCAAGGAGGATGGCTGTAGGTTCGTTACCCGGGAGGTGCAGATGCAGGTTAAAACTCCTCCTTAACAGCTGCTTGAGAGGCTCACAGGCCTCTTTGGCCTCACGTGGCAGTGTAACATCCTGAATGTTAACGTATTCATCTCACTCTTTCAGGACCTGGTTCGAATACTTATGCGGTGTCTATGCTTCGACCTGTGAGGAGTCTTTCTAAATAAGGCGAAATAAAGGATGGCCAAATATGACTCGGTTAGCGATGCCAGACATCCCCAGGGCTAATTTTCCAGAAGACTTTCCTTTCATTCTTTTAGTCCCCCTACTCAGGGTTTCTCATCAAGGAGGATGGCCCTAAGTAACGAGAGTAACTGTAGATGAGGCTGGGCCTTTCGTGAAGGTACAGGACTAACGAGGATGCAATTGTCACGGAACTCTTGGGGGGTGTTGCTCAGTAGGTCCTTTCAGGCACGGGTTAAAAGGCAGATTGCTGTAAGTTTCCTTCCCTCTGTAGAAATCAACCTGCAGGCCGAATGGCTGCCGCTTTTATGGGTATGGGGTCGATACCGGAAGCCTATCCTGGGGAATAGAGGGAGGATTAAGTGTCAGACAGGTGAACAGGGGTCACTCCAGTGGGCGTCACAACGACACCGGACGCCCTTAAATTTCGGCAAGGAGAGGCGACCGGTGAAATGCTACCCATCAAACGCACCTTAGCCAGGACGGCAGAAACTAAGACGGAAACTTTTTTCTTGGGTAAGACGAAGAGCCAAAGTTTTGGCTGTCCCTTCCTATCCCGACCAGGTTGCTTAGGCGTCCCCGAGGGCCATACGGAGCACCTTAAAGGGGCTAGGAAGCACGTCCAAAAATTACCGTCACTCGGGCCACCCGACAGGCAGCGACGGCGGTTCCCCGCGCGTTCCGATCTGCCGTTTAGTCTATACTTGAGCCCTGAACGTTTTGTTTAGTTTATTGACAGCAGTACACACACTCGCTCGCTCACCATGGCCGACACGGCAGTCTCAGATCCCGCTTCAGCTCCAGCCCAGACCTCGCCCTAGGAGAGCAAACACTCCGCCTCCAAGATACCCCGCACCAAGCCCGCCCATCCGAAAACCTCCGAGATGGTGGGCAGCGCCATGAGGAGTCTCAAGGAACGTGGTGGGTTATCTCTTCAGGTCATCAAGAAATACATTTCGGCCAACGACACGGTGAACTCTGAGAAGATCGTCGCTTTTTCAAGAAGTACATGAAGACTGCTGTCGCTTCCAGAGAACTGGTGCCGACCAAGAGAAGAGGAGCTTCCGGCTTCGCCAAGCCGACTGCTTCCTCTAAGGTGAAGCGTCTTTCCAAGACCAAGAAGAACGGGGAGAAAGCTGCCACCAAGAAGGTCTTCTCCAAAAACCTGCTGAGAAGTAGCATGTTGCACCTGCCCCTAAGAAGTCTCCTTCCGAGGCTTAAGAAGGCAACATATGTGCCGAAAAATAACCTAAAGAACCTAAGCCTAAGAAGGGATTGGAATAAGGATAGCCTGAAGAACACTCACCTTTGAGGTCTTGAAGTTTAGAAGAGCTGCCGTTGGCTCCTAGTCGGCCCGTATGTCCAACTGGGTCTGTCCTCGCCTCATGGGATCCTTCCTTATATATTGGGAGTTGCTTTGTGGGTCATGAGTCATCAGCGGTATTTCCAATGTTGTGTACAATTGTTTGCAGTAGTGTTGAAAGTTTGCGCCTTCAGTGATGTGATCGTGAGGCAATGTTGCTTCACATGTAAACAGTGACTGCGCTGTAGAGTTTATTATTATGGGATTTGGGTAAATTGGAGTTAAGTCCTGATTGAAGGCTGGGCCGTAACAATATTCTTACGTAAACCGCGCCAATCATAACTGGAACTCTCTACCTGCTGCAATCTTTGAGCCTTCTTCCAAACATATAGGTGTGTTTAACCCGACTAGAGACTAGAGACGGTGCATTAGAACTTTTATTTGTTCATATTCTCCATTCGCTCTTAGGTTCCAAGTCGATCCCTGACTTGTTCTGCCATCTGTTGGGCAGGACGTAGTATATTCTCTTCCAGAAGTAACTAACAGATCACTTTGAATCAGTCTCAAAGTCTGTCCTCTACAGCTGGAGTTCATCTGCGATGTATACAAGCATGGCAGAACAACAAGCACCTGTTGTGAATTTGGATCAAAGAATATGAAATGTTGTACCAGTAAGAAGCAACACGTATTACTTGCTCACGGATTTTAGACAATAATTGTACTTTTGGCCCTTTGCATGGTTTGAAGATGTTGGGCGTAAAGATTTTAATTTGTCTAAGCATAATAATTTATATAGACATGAGACCTGGAATTTGCATTTTGAATAATGAAGACCCAAATGCTAAAGACATTTCAAAATCCCGATGATAAGTTAAAACTACGGTTTCTACAATTTTCTTTGCATGCGAATGAAAAAATCTGCACTGTGGTTGCAAACGATTTGTGTAAATACTCTAGTTTATTTCTTATTTAATTGTTATGTGCAATCGTTTACTTGCTGTGTATACCGAAATTGGCCGCCGGGACAGACACCCCCAGTTGCAAATAAATGAATGAATAAAAGAATGAATGGAGGAGAAGGAGGGTCACTGACGCACTCACGTGCAATACTGTCACGTTCCTCCCCTCTCGCTCCTGCTGCGGCACATGGACTCTCTCCGTACACATGAGCCTTCAGGTAACAATTGCGTTATTCTCGAATCCTGAGGCGCAGAGGTTACACAAAACGATTTCTCTTAGAAGAGCAATAGTCTGGTGTCCTTTTCTTAATAATAACATGATTTGTGCTAAGTGACGTATGATATAATCGGTAAATAAGAAGGTGAAATTAAGTGTGTCCTTCAATCCTATTAATCAGCCATTTGTCAGACATCGTTCATCATTATCTTGGCTAAAATCGAGAGTAGGGAAGGAAAAATGGCAGCTTGTAAGTTTACGGCACGTAGCCTTGAGATTCAGAAGGTAACCGCGACATACTGACAGCACAAAGACCAAAGTGGAAGCCCTTTTACACCACTTTAGATAGAACCTACGAACATTACTATCACTGACTTTATCGAAATATATTCAGGGTAAGAATTCCATTCGTAATTACAAGAAAAATTACTTTCTACTGAATTTCCCACAGAACAAATTCTGAATACCGGGACATAAGTTCCCTCTTCTCGCTGGATAAGTGCATTCACCATGAACTTTAAATTCAAATTACTATAAAGGCTACTTGAATGCACCTCAGCCTAAAGTCTCATTACTTTTATTAAATTTTAAGTATTTTATTGTTTTTTCAAGCTTCATAGTTGCAATCTGAACACGTTGTGTACTCCTGGAAACCATGTTGAATTTCCTTTCATAGTAACAGTGACCTCAACCTTAGGTCTACTTCGCCATTAAATCAAATTAATCAGTAATTCGTTGGTATAAATAGTATCAACTCAAGCAAGTGTTATATGGAATTAAATGCTATATAATATTAAATTTGTACTGAAATACTCTTCCTATTGTTTAAAATTTCACTAATACTGCGTTCATGCCCACAGAACATCACATGGAAAACAAATTTGGTAACAGTGCCAAGTTCCATGAAAATGAAACATTTCTTTACACTGTTAAGTTACTGTTATATCGTAGGCAGGTAGGCCAACCTTGCAGAAGGCGGACTCTGCGCTAATCTGTCTTTCTGTTTAGGATGTAGCACTTCATTAATCTGTCTCATCGAGTAGCCATTCTTGTAGAAAGTGTCGGCCAGGAACACAAGTTCACCGTCTAACTTATCCTTTTCACACACCGTCAGACATGTAAGAGAATCACAACAAGGGTCAAGGAACATCGTAGATATTTACGTCTTTGCCAACCAGAGAAGTTTGATGTGGCTGAACATGTCATACAGAATGACCATTGGATTATTTTTGATGACATTTCTGACATATGTATGGAGAAACGTTTCACAACTCCTATCATTCGGGAGGCGAAAGTAATTAGTAAACAACCAAAGAACTTGAATACAGGTGATGGATATCCCCTAAGTAGATCATGGCTGCCCTCTATAGTTTCATTACCAACTTCCACTTAGTCTCAGGAGGTCACGGAGTAACTAGTTTCCTATCTTATAACTTTTATCTATGGATGCTTTGTGCCCTTGTTTGCTCATTCCTTCATTACAAACCTTGATAAAGGGACAATCAGTTGTCTCAAAACGTCGGTATTTAACATTCCCACCCAACAGCGCCAAACCCGAGAGGGTCACAAAATACTGGCTTATAAACGAGTTCCCGACCAGAAATACGTACGGCAAATGGCATGTTGATTTGACAGTCAAGCTTGGCTATATTGACGGTGAAAGTTCAACATTGTATAATGAGAACTTAGTATATTCCGACAAGTCTAGTGAAGAGATACTCTTGATCATTATTATCGAGAAGTGATCACCAAAGTGAACAGTATATAAATATTATTCCAGTGAACTGAAAATTATTTTACGACATCGTAATAAATATTTAGCTGCGATATTGAAAAGCAGAGGCAACTATAAATCTACAGATATTTAGCTACGAGAGTTATTCGAAAATTATAAGCACTAATATTCATCGAAAATACTTACGAACACTTCAACATTATCTTCGATTATTATACCAAATGAATTACAAAATTGAATATGACTATTTTAAAGACGTTGAAGATGAGATACTAAATACATGGAAGGGAAACAAAGCCAACGATAATATGTGGATTACTGGAGTGATTTAGAAATACGTGGATTTATACAACTTAATCATGGACCACATATTTGGAATCTCAATATTATTTCCTACACCATCCTGGGCGCAAAGTTTTGGATGACAGGCTCTGCCTGTCACAAGTCAGGACAAAGGGAGAGTGATAGAGAAGTAACACCTCTGTAAAAAAAACCTTGGTCCAGCTGACCCGGCTGGTAGTAACATGTGAGGGTCTCTTGCCAGGCTTACGGCGAAGACCTCAAAGGCATATACAGTGGAATAGATGGACTATGGAACAGTGTAGATGGCGGAAGAGTCATCTCAGTGCTCGCAAAAGTAAGAGCAAAAGGCATATGTTTGCCATATATCAGTCAATTTGGTCTACGGTCATAAAGGCGGAAGAGGAATTTATTCCCAACTGCAGAGAGAGCGGAAGAACCTAGTGGAGTCAACCAGGAGAATAAATCAATTTAGCGTCTGTTCTCCATGTTAGGGGTGGCTACAGAGAGCGTCTGTTCCCCATGTTAGGGGCGGTCCAAATAAAGTGCAGAAGGCAACGGGGAACCACTGCACTACTTTTTCCCATGTTAAGCAATCATGATGTGTTCACAGCAAGATGTATCGTTTACTGATTATGAGGCATGGAACCCAAGATCCGGAAGGGGGAGAGCCGAGGCTTCCCAGGTCGTCATTAAGCAAAATCCTCGAGGAAAAGAATCAATGAAACGTGGAACGTGAGAACGCTGTTAGAAGCAGGAAAACTAGAAGAAGCTAAAATGATTATGAAGGAAAGAGGACTGGATATCAAGGGGCTGTGCGAGGTAAGGTGGCCAGGGAATGCTAATTTCTACAGTGATGACTTCAGAATGATCTACAGGGGTGGTGCAAGTTGATTTGGTTAAAGGTAGAAGTGACAGAAATGAAAATAGTATATAGAAGCAATGAGACGCTATTACAAAATGAATGTAGGAAAAACATGGCACGAGTACAGGAGGAGCTTAGAAAAGTTAAGAATGAAAATAGAAAAGCTTAGGAGAAAAGCCAGGAAGAGATTAGAATAGCTCAGGAGAAGAGTAGGAAAACTCAGGGAGAAACGAAGGCTGGTGTTTGGAGAGTAAATCACAATGTTACTACTCTTCACACTGATGTTACCATATTACAAGCTGACGACTCCAAACAGATAGAAACTTGTGAAAGCATTAGTCAGCTACACAAAAAGATGCAGAGCAGCCTAGAAGACGTCAAAGAGGAGAATAAAGTGAGCATAGAGGAACTACAGAAGGAGATTAAGGATGACCACCTCATAACACAAACCACTTTAAACCAGTTAACAGAATACCATGACACGTTGAGTTGTAAGTCTGGCACTCATAATGCAATTGTAAGTGAATTACAGATGCAGGTTTCCGAACAAAATAAAATGATTGAAGAAGGTTTTGATATTACAAAGCGTGTTGTAAAAAGCTATAGGTGTTGTGAAATGAGATATGTTAAATAGTAATCAGGAGTAAAATACTGAAATGCATGCTAAATTGTTAGTTGATATTAATAATCTTGAGTATGATATAGTATAGTATAATATGAATGTTGATATGACTACTTTAAAGGATACATTGTCTAAGAAAATTGATAATGTGCAGCATGCTAGAGTTGTCAATGTTTCTGATATAACGGATAAATCTGACCCTGATAAATTAACTGTTATAGTAGAACATAAAGATGCGATTGAGAAATTGAAGACCGAAATAGGTAATTCTAAGCAGAACCAAGTGTCCGAAATTGAAGCAGTTAATATCAGGCTTCAAAATTTAACTCTTCGAGAAGCTACTATCCTATTGAATGCGAAGACAGATATTAGAAACGAGATCAGAGACGATCTACGGGATATCTTAAGCGAACGAGAGGAGAAGAGTAAGGAAGATCGGCAGATACATGAAAATAGAATAGCTAGGGCTGAAGACGAAATTCGAAATGCTAGGAGTCAAGAACCGTTGAGGGAATATCGACTGCCAGGACCAGAAATGCCTAGATGTAATTCTATGAACCGGAAACTGCGAGATATAGAAAGATAAATGTCATATTTTTGAGAAATTTTGTGGATAAACCTTCTAAATTCTCAGGCATGGGAAATTATACTGCGATCAAATTTTTGAGTGATATGCGTTGTAATCTTGAAGACAATAGAATACCAAGAGACCGAGAAATTCAAGTTGTTAAGAAGTTCCTTGAGATTGGAGCGTTAATTTGGTAGAGGGCATCCGATACACATATCACAATTTCGACGCGTTCGCAGACCCACTTCCAAAGAGATTTTGGTCGAGTACAAAAGGACATAAGGGTTAAGATATACGCTTCCTTAACACCAACTAGGTATGCAAACTACTTCACGGTATAATTAGCTAAGTTACAATATCTTCAACCGCAATTTGCTGTACAAAAATTAGTAAAAGCTACTTCGTGTCAGTTAACCACGGATGTGTGCAGATATTTAATTGCAACGGGAGTGATAACATGAAAAGCAATGGATGTATTTTCTAAGCTCGGAATTTTGAATCCTATGCAAAAGGCTACATCTAAAGCAGGTTTAAGACACATCGAGAAGAGCATTATTCCAAGAGCAGGAAAAACAGGAAATTGTATTAGCGGATCATGGAAGTCAATATACTTGTGTTGAGTTTCATGATGCCATGGAAAGACTAGGTATGAAGCATATCTTTAGTATTATAAGATACCCTGAATCGAATGCTACAGGGAGACTGATGTCAGAGGTTAGCTAGTTCTGTCGTCTGTATTGCTCCGAAGACCACCACAATTGGACCAAGGTTGTACCGATAATTGCATTTCGTTTAAATTACAGAAGACACAAGATCTCCAATGATATTCTTTTCACTCTTCATTTCGACCAGAAATCTAAACGACCATGGGATAGAATTTTTAAAATTCCATTATATATCGAACCACCGATGGAACGAAGATTTGAATTACCTTGAGATTACATGAACAAACAAGCAGATACGCGATTAAAGCGAGTCCAAAAGAAAACGGTACAGCTTGCAATTGCGGGAAGGCAAGCTTTTTAATACGTAAACCAACGGCATCGAACCTACCACTCAAGGTATATTCCATATTCAAAAAACTCTTTATTGGGCCGCTCGAAGTTCTTACACTTTACAACAATAATTGTTATAAGATTGTTGGGATTGACAGCAACCTAGTTCTGGCAGAGTTCAACCACGCAAATTTTAGGAGATTTTACCCTAAGGTGCATTAGATTGAACAAAATACAGTTCAGAATACTAGTGGAATTATAAGGTTAATGAGAGAATTTGTTATACATCATTAATTGAGACAACGAGGAATTGAACCCGTATTATGTGAACTTGAATGATTGTCACAAGGCGAGAGTCGAACTGCAATTTACGTGCTACGTGACGTATCAATCTAAAGGGAAATGTAGGCTACCAGCTATACAGATTTTTGGCAACCCACTCAACATAAAAGACGGAGAAAAGTAATATTTGGAAAGAGAGGCAGATAAATATTACAGGGTTATAATGGATTTTATAAATATGGCTAACTTTGGAAACGATATAAATGATGTCGAGAGCCGAGAGGGTCACAAAAAATGGTCTATAAGAGACTTCTGCACGGCAAAGAAAATCCCGCCGATATAAAATAGATAGATATAGTTATCTTATATACAGAGAGGCTCACTAGCCCCTTATTATATAGTTTTATGAAACCCAACTAACACTGCATTTCTGCCGATGGACGATATTGATCTGCGCTCTGCCAGTGCGACAGCAATGTAATTGACCCATAGATATAGCAAAGAAAAAACCACCATGAAGGTTTCTGCGCCAAATACCAAGGACCATTCTACTAACATGTGATTAATGCTCCTTGAATGAACCCACTTAAACGTAATACCTTCAAATTAATAGTTAGGCTCACTGTACAGTAATGGCAGAAAGTTATATCAACATCATAAACCATGATTGAAGACTTTGACATGGATAATAACATTTGAGGTGGGATGGCCACTGTAACTAGTGCACGTGCAGCGCGTGGTTTCCACGTTGCAGTTGTGGCTGAATCGGTTAAGTTCCTGTCAGACACGGAGGGTGAGAACGGGTAAAATGGTACTTCAAATCCAGACGTACGCATTCACTTTTGAACGACAGCGCATGCTCTATATTAATGGGGATGTAATATTGAGCCACACCTACTAAGTTACACTGACACATTTATTAACTTACGATGTATTCCTGTGAAGAGTACGTTGAATTTTGCAGATTTACAAAGACAATACGATCGAATCAGCAGGCTAAGCCACATGACCTGTAATGGCAGATATTGATATTGACATAACATATTGAAGTATCGCTCCAGAGGTCCAGGTTCGATTCTCGGCTCTGATAAAAAGTATTGCTGCTGTGCAACGGTCTGCACTAAATCCCGTTAGGCAAAACTGAGAAGAAGTGGGTTCGATTCCCACCTTAGCCACCCTGGAATTGGTTTTCTGTGGTTTCCCACTTTTACTCCAGGCTAATGCCGGGATGGTTTTCAACTTGTCTCCATCCTAATCCTCACCTTAATTGCAAATAGACACATTAATACAGACACCGTTATAACATCAGTTATCAAATATCCAGGCACCCCCAAATGACCGCGATGTTCTAGCCTTCAATTGAAACAACAACAACAACAACAAACACAACAACAACAACATATCGAAGGAAATTCTGATTGCCTTATACGTGTCCTGAGAATTTCCCTTGGTATAATTTTGTTATTAAATTCTAACAAAAAGGTGACAACTTCATTTGAGGTGTTCATATTAAGATGTTTCGTGTAATACCGGATTCTTGCACTATGTAACGTTCTTGGAATCCAACCTGAAAATGCACCTGTTCGCTATATTACTAGTGCCCCATCCTCAATAATTACGGTAACTGTGACCTCTTGTATCATTTCTGTCGTAAGGCATTGGTAAAGCGGTCGACACAGACGATAAAACGTAATGAAAACAAATTATAAACCTCTCCCCCTATCAAGTATAGAAACCCAACTCTTTCAATCCGTAGTCCAACGCGTTACCATTTTAGCTACGGATGCTTTCACACTACGCAAAGTTAGAAAGTGACAACGTTTTGCGTTGGACATTGACTTTCTTAACCAAGGCGTTCGTATCGTTTAAAATACTTTTCTTTAGTCAACACGCATAAGAAAAAGAAGTGTATATGTTCTTTTGTTGTGATGGCTTTAAAATGTGCAGCCACCGCCAGCTCCATAGCATGCGCTGACACCTGAGCATCATGGGTAGCGGAAACAACATTTTGTCATGGAGTAATGAGAATTACGAATAGTGTGATATTCTAACTGCATATTATGTGGAGTAGAAGAAGGGTGCTACTGAAAGTCACTTCAAGGTTGATTTAGGTTGGTCTCGAGTAGATGAAAAGATTAGAAAATCAATTCCACAAGCATGCTGATACACCTTATTTTGGTATGTTGGCTTTCACGGCCAGTGAATTAAAACTCAGGATTTTTTCTAGGTTTGTACCGTGTCTTTTTGTGGGGTTTCGCCTAGGACACCAAGCTGGCTCATCATTGGGACCTGGTATCCCCGCCTGAACTCCCACAGGAGTAGCGAACTGCGCTTTTCATGAAGCACACATGCGCCTATTTATTGCGAGACCTAAAAGCTCAAGCAGCCACAACCTCCTTACGAAGGCTTCCAAAAAGATGGAATATTGGCTTTCACGGCCTGTGGGGGTCCGGGCGGGGACCCCAAGGGCCCGCTGATGAGCGAGCTTTGTGTCCTAGGCGAAACCCCACACAAGACACGGCACAAACCTAGAAAAATTGCTGAGTTTTACACTTCACTTAGTTGTATAAAAGTAATCCAACCTGAAAATGAATTCACCAGGCTCATTCAGTTGTTGGCTTTCATTTCTTGTAACGTCACTTTCTCTCAGCATATGTTCAGTGAGAAAAGTAATGTTAACAGTCTAATGAACCGAATACACCCCGGATTTTCTCATAAGTGGATCAATTAATACTATTTTATATTTGTCAAATATAGGAATGACGACTGGTTGACATCCCGGGGTTAGAGAGGGCGATGACATGGCACAGCGTAAGAATGAGGAATGGTTTACAACCCGGTATTACAGAGGGCTTTGTGTTGACACGTGTGGCAGCCTGTGTGAGTCTGAGTTTTCTATAAACCTAGGTGTTCAACTTTTCAAACACTTGCTATCACGAATATACAGAGTATCTTACATTCGTTCTACGGATCAATATGTAGTCATCCAACCTGGCTACGTACCATCGGATAAAAATGGTCCTGAACAGGACCAAATAAGAAATCTCTAATTGAAACAGATAGATAAGCATACATAATATATCCATCTATAAAAGACATTAAGCAACTAAAATACGTAATAGTTTGGGGATCGATCTTGCTACCTGACAGCTTGTCTACCTTTACTTCAGCAATGCTTGATTTAGCTCCCTTAGCTTCTGAGAGCCATGGTGTATCACTGGCACGTATATCATCTATTCGTAGACATGTCATGTCCTGACGTGGTGTTATTCGGAGCTACGATCGTTTTAATCAAGCATAATATTTGCGGTTATTGAAATAACAATGCTGGTAATGTTTTATGCTATATTCGTTGTACTAAGACAGAAAAGGAGCAGGTACTAATGCATTTAGGATAACTATGAACCCGCGTTAGTTGGGTTGCCTTTATCTGAACAAAATAAGGTGCTGGTGAATCACTCGTTTGTTTATTTGAATAATGCATGAAAGGCGTAACAAGAATGCAGGAGACTCAATTAGGAGAGCCGAATACAAACATCTGAAAATTGTCTGACGGTAGGAAAATAGTTGCAGCTTATGAAAAGGCTCACAGTCAGATGGAAAATTAGTAGAGAACAATAGGTTAGGACACGGAAAGCTTACATAGAGCATTTGTATAGAGGTAAAGAGATTGAGAATCGTGATCTGGATGGGGATGAAGAAGTTGATGACGATACGAATGGATATTTAATATGGAGATCTAAATTTGATAGCGGACTGGGAAACCTAAGCATCAACAACACACCAGGAAGAGATGATACACCGACTGAGATGCTACATTACTTAGTTACTGAAGTTGGGCCCAGATTATTTCGTTCGGATGTAGGATTTATGAGATAGGTGAGGTACTCACTGATTTTAAGGAGAATGTTATCATCCCTATACCGAAGAAAACAGAAGCTGACATATGGAAGTCAATCAGCGTGATCGCTCGTGCTTTGAAGAACCAGACTAGAATAATTTACAAGGAAATGGAACGAAAGAAAAAAGCGAGTTTGGTGATGATCAATTATGTCTGAGGAGAAAAGTAGGACCTAGGGAATCTGTAGTAAGTTTTAGGTTGAAAATGGAAGGTAGAATAAGTAAATATAGAAGAACCTTAGTAGCATTTGAGCACAGTGAAAAGGTTTTTATTACCGCTGATTTTTTGACATACTGAAAAGGATTGGAAAAAATGACAGGGAACGGAGGGTGATCCTCAATCTATACAGATATCAGACAGCAGTTATACAAGCTGAAGAACATAAGAGAGCATCTGGTATTCATAAGGTGTAAGGCAGGGCTGCAGCTAATCACCCAAAGTTTTCAAACTAAACATTGAACAAGCAATAAAGCAAGTGATACAATACTAACGCCTCGTTCGTAAGTACACATGATTGTGACAACTGTATGCAACTATCCTCGAGTTGAAGCGTTGTAGTGCTCTTCATCTCCGGTAGAGTGCAGTATCGCTTCGATGTAGGCTATAACTTCGTCGTATTCGCCTGGTGGTGAAGAGAGTAGTCTTATCCGCTTGTAGAATGGAAGTTCTTCCTTGATTAGTAAAAGATGGTATCCCGTAATAACAACTGTTATAATTTTCGATGCGATGATTATTATGTGTTGGAAAATGATCAGGAAAGGACATAACATCAAGTAGTCTGCTGATATTTTCCAATATTGAGTAGCTTTTAGCTATTCAATCGGATCTCTGGCTTCATACTTCTTCTTCGTAGGTGGCTCTACCAAAATATGAATCGATATGGAATAGTATTCTTTCATTTAATTACTATTACCATGTAAAATGTGGCTGAAAAGTGAGGTAAGTTCTGGTGTACACCTGGGATGTGCAGTGGTCTGTGCTTCGTATTGAAATGGACACCTAAGTGTTGATGTCGACAAGAAATATAATTTGCTCCTTTATTATTATTTATATATGTTACTGAAGCTACTTATAAGGAAGCAAACCTATGTGATATGGATTTCTGTAAGAGACCAAATGTGGTTAAAAGGAGTTTGTGAGTATTTGGTAAAAGGTATTATGTTCCAAAAAAGATGTAAGTGGATTATTATATATTTTTGTGGGGTGCATGGGTAATCTAACCTATTGTATGATGCTTTAACACTTAACGTCTCCACCGTGATTGGCTCACGTTGTTGGGAAGTATTCAACTAGATGTGTGGATAAAGCTTTCTAATATTTGTTTCTGTTTTTTTTGTAATCATTCTCTTTATCCACATTTAGTTTGCCTAATAAAGGCCCGTGTTAATTATTTAACTTATTTTTATTTAATTGAGTTGGGGATCGTATTTGCTGGCTTTGCGCTCGTCTACTGTTTATTGGTAATTGGGTGTTGTCTTTTGGGTAACTATGAAATGATTGTCAGCTGATTTATGACAAAAGAGGATCGTAGCGCCATGATTGAAAGTTAACTGCATTGAGATTTAGCTCAGGTTTCGCACAGTTTATGAAAGGAAATAATCAAGGATTTAATACATTTAGTGTCTTATGACATTACCTATTGATGGACGGGTATTAAATATTATTGAAGTTTGATATTCTGACTATAACTGAGAGTTGGAGAAACAACGCAAATGTGGAAACTTGAAGGTTAGGCCTACGTATTTATGCTATCGAGTCAACTGATAATATTTAAAGTGGATTGATATATTTGGTCTAAGAGGATTATTTTGGGGGCCAATGCAAGTAAGTGTATTCTACGTCAGGTACCACACCTTTTCTTAATTTATCTAGCGTGTAATTTTTATGTTATGTATTTTTAAATTGTTTTGTGAATAGAAGCGTTGTGTTTAAAAATATGAATCATGTGTATCATTTCTGGGTCCGGGGCTTCGGTGACAGCTCTCAAAGTAGACATATCGAGTTATGTATGCAAAAGGTCCAGTCGCTTCCCTTCCACAGTATGTTAGTTGTGTTGATCTGTTCGTCGTCTTTTCGCTTTTCAACTTGTAACTAGAGCGTGGTTTAACGTGTCTTAACACATTTATGCCTATTTTGAGAGTTTTTCAGAATTAAGAACTAGAAGAAGTATGCCAAAAAATAAATTGTGAACAAGGTATAATGGTTGTATTCTGTAAATGTTACAAAGCTTTGTGTTTTCTGTGTTTCGTGTACGCAAACCTACCTTGTAATGGAAAAACGAGTTCTTCCTGTGATTTACTATTTAAGAAAGGATGAATTGGGGTTCGAGATTTTAATTCGTGGAAGGATTCCACATGGTAACAGAGATGTTGACTTGGCTGTATTAAGGTCTTTACATGATGCTCCTGTAAATATCCCGCCTATTGACAGCGAATATTGGCCGATGGGTAAGTCTAGTGTCATTACATCTGTTTCTAGCTTATTAAGTGCATGTGCTCCGTTGGAAGGTGTTATCGATTCGTCTGGATATCAGAGAAATAAAATAAAGTGGCGTGCTTTGCATTTGTTATTGAGATTAGCTGATTTGATTAATGTCTGGTCAAAAGTTGATAACGGTATTTTATTTGCAAATGAATTGTCAGGTTTGCGTGATAGGTTGGCTGCTGTTTATGAACGTTTGTTTTCTGGTGTAACCTGTGATTACAATAGTGAATCTTTGGCGTCGTCAATCAGTGGATGATCTGAGAATGGTAATCGGGGTGAAGTGAATGTTGATAATAATTTGGTTGAAGATATAGAATCTGTGTTGTCGATAAATGATTTATGAATTAGTAATCCTGCTGTTAGGCAGAATCTGAAATGGTCGTCTAGTCAGCCTCCGAGAAATATGTCATATTTAATTAGGCCTACTAATATTGACCAGGCTAATTTAAATAATGGATGCAACTTGTCATCTGTGCCCTTATTGAGAGAAAATAGTGCGAATGCCTCAATAAATCGAACTTCTGGAATTTCTCGTTGTGTGAAATCTGTACAACCAGTGAAAGTTTAGTTAATGTAACTCTTGTTGTCGGGCATAATTTAATGAAGCATAATTTGTATTTGAGTGGTTCTTCTCAAGTGTGTGAACCCGGAAATGTCATGTAAGATGGCAATGTTAGATTTTCTACGTTACCCAATTCTGTGGCTTTGATTTCAAAGAATGTTCACGTCTGTAATGGTACGGAAAATGATTTAATAGTGCAATTACTAAGGAAATTTGTAGAACTAAAAGAAAGCGCCGTGGTGTTTGGACTGTCCGAACGTCAAACATTTAGAATGGTGTTTCCTTGTACTACGGGTATGCTAAGAGAAATCTTAATTAATAACTTGTCTGCTGGAAATTCCTTAATTAATTTTCAAATGGAAGTTTTAAAATATTTTATAACCGCACACTCGTTGTCAGATCTTATTCGAAGCTATTTATTCAGAGGACAACGAATGAATGAAACACTGAACGATTATTTTGTGGATGTTGGGTATTGTGCTCTAGTGTTTTCTGATCAGTTGTCAGAGGAACAAATCGATACCTTATTAGTCGAAGGAATTAACACTATTTATAGATTTTGTCTAACTATGAGTGCTAGGCCGCAGTCTTATAAGGAGTTAATGATATAGTTCTTTCTGCTGAGAAGTTTAAAAACACAGATGCTCTACGCATGGCAAATTCGTCACTACCATGTTCTTCTATTCAGGGTACCTTTGGGCAAATTGGTTCTCAGCCTGTTTTTCAGTGGACGAGTGTTGTTCAGACTGGAGGAAGACAACCTGTTTAGGGTTTTAATAATGCTTTATTTCAGGGAGAAGGTCAGAATCTTGTTCCTGTTTCTGGTCCATACCACAATTTTCAAGGGCGTTCCAACCGGAGATATGGTGAGAGTGGCACAAATCGAGGTAAGCGGTGAGACTTATGTGGTTATTATAATCACCCCAGACGTTGGTGTGATGCAAGAATGAATCATAATTCCTGAAGATGTGGTGACCTTGTATGTATTAATTTTCTAAATTGTGTGTGATCGCTGGAAACCGCACACATGTATGTATGTATGTATGTATTTTCTGTTTGAATCGTATGTTTGATGTTTTGGTGGTTGTCACAATTTATTTTCTAAATTGTGTCTAATCGCTGAAAATCACTCATGTATGTATGTATGTAT
This sequence comes from Meconema thalassinum, assembly GCA_946902985.2. Taxonomy (NCBI): domain Eukaryota; kingdom Metazoa; phylum Arthropoda; class Insecta; order Orthoptera; family Tettigoniidae; genus Meconema; species Meconema thalassinum. The sequence continues at coordinate 185,875,484 of OX336398.1, read as the reverse complement.
GTATGCAAGTATGTATGTATGTATGAGAGTGTTGTTGTTTTTATGTTGTCACTAGTTATTTTCATAAACGGTGTATGACCAAAAGGGTTACAAGAGCGACGGATGGATTTGTGTGTATTGTGTATAAATGTCTGTATTTGGAATCTTCTACTTGGCATATGACCAAAGTGACCCATTGTTTTGCATCAAGTTGGGATGTAAGTGATGGATTAGAATTTTCTAAATGGCTTTTGACATTTTGTTGGTATGGAGAGGATTAATATTTTGAATGATGGTAATAATTTTGAATTCTCAAGATTATGTATGATCTACATTGTGCCCAACTCTAGGAATGGGTATTCCAAGATCCAGACACCTAGATATCAAGGGAAAGGCTACAGCCGCTTTTGAAAGTTGAGATATTTGAATATCGCGCTCCATTACTTCTAGAATGGAATGGAAACTTTGTGCAGCCAAGAGCATGTTAAGTGACGTAGCGAGTCGTAGCAGAGGTCGAGACTATTTGTTGATTAAATAGTTAGCCATGGAGTAGAGACTTGAGACTTGGATCAGAATACTGGCACGGCCAAATGAAAGAGAATGCACTTAGTCTCAAGTGAATCGGACCAAAGACACCGGAGATATGAGGATTTCCAGATTTCAGGGTGATCCAGCGTGGACCCGACAGTTTTGAATAAAAGCCGACCGGTCCAAGCATCATCAGCTCACTTCGAACCAAGCTCTTGCATGACAAGGTGCTGCTGCTACGTTGAGCCAAGGCACATGGTTGCCGGATCTACGCAGAAGATATCTTTAAATTGTGATAGTCACAAAAGTGTTACGATACATGTGGAACATAGTAAGTTTCCGGCAGAGGGAATCACTAAGGTGATTGATATTTTTCTACGGACACTGGTGAAATACTTTATTTCTATATGGACATATGCTAGACTTTGTCTAGAAAGTACTTTGTCACAGTCCAGTAATAATAATTCAATACTTGGATATTTTAATCTAATTAGTCAGTTTCATAAATTGTAACTTGATAACCACTCCGATCTTTCAGTATATTGAAGGCCAGTCTATCACGGTGTTGTTCATTAGCCGACAAAGGGAAACTATAAGTTGCTTCGCGCATGATAGATGGTGACAAACCATGCCCAGGGAACGATCTTCAGAACAGCCGTTGATTGATTTAGACTGTCAGTGTTTTCTTGTACTGAAAATATTACCGTGAGTTATGTTACAACTGACGTATTTGAGAATAGATCATTTAGATCTGACCCCATTTAAGCGAACTGCTATGGATTTAATTGAAGTCTATATTAAAATGGATCAGCAGTTACTTCAAACTTCAAGAAATATTTCCACTATGTCGTGTTAGACAGATTGTGGGTATATAATGGCGGCCGATACAAGGATTAGACGTGCGTGTCCAATAGAGCATGTATCTGGATAAATCTGGTACAGACCAGGTTCACTATGCTTCAAGACCAACGAGAAATGTAAGACACATTTTGACTTTATATTATGCCTAGCTAATTGGAACAAACTCATTTTCTGCAGATGACCAACACATTTGTTTTTCTTCGTATTTAAATCTTGCAATGATTTACGCAAGACATATTAGAGTTATTCTGAGTATTTTCAGCACTCAGGACAGTTTAGGATCGATGACCGAGCATAACGAGCATTTATTTGAATGTTTCATATTTTTTGATAATCACGGTAATCAGCCGAGGTAACTGTAAAAGTTAATAATTATTTTTGTTGAGAAATGGATATTTTATCCATATTCGAAGAATCGAACATGTGGATTCTCACATAATGAAATAATAATTAAACACATTTACAATAATATAACTAATAATAATAATAATAATCCACTAATAATAATAATAATGATTTTCATAACTTTTCTAAATAATTCTTGGATCTTTTATTTTCTAATAATCACATTCATTGAGAGAGAGCTTATGAAGTAGTTTAATCATTTCTAGTTTGGAACAGGTGATTTTCCGAAGGATAGTGGTTAGCGCAAGCCCGCATTCAACCAACATTACAGTTCTGGTTGAACAGTTAATATTTGCAATGAGCAAGGTAGATTTTTCAGATAACACGGAGAGGCATGAAACGGGAAGCAAATGATATTTGTATCAATTAGGATATTTTTGTATTTATATAAAATCATGACGTAGATACACATTCGAAAGTGAAATAGAGAGTATCATAAGTGTGGTAACTTCACGATTTGAACTGAATGGTAAAATAAAATAAACTTGTAAGTTTATAAATCTTCCAGAGTTGATAATAAGCAGAGGCTTGATTTATTGTATAAATTTTGGGAAGAAAATTTATGTGTTTGGAGTAGTTGAAATGCCATTCCCAGGTGCGCATGTTTAAGTCGCAGGAATGAGGAGGTTTTTATTTGAGCATCAATCAAATAGCAGGTTCGACGACTCAGTGTTAAAGAAGGAGTATTGGAACTATACATTGCGTCGTATGAATGACCCAAAGGTTATTTCTTAAAAACCATCAGTTCTTATTTCAACCTTGTTTACGGATTCCATTAAGACTTTGATTTTTCTAGAACCCGGATTTGTCATGATAGTATTTTATTCTTCTTCAGAGGAAGACCTTTGCCGTTGTTGTTGGAATATTGTGTTCTTATAAAAATAATAGAATGGGCCACTGCCAATTAAAAGTAATTCTATAACCACGAATAATTTGAAGGATGTTTTCAATCCTAGTGTCATGAACTAAATGAATTTATTAGGAAGCTACAATTATTATTTACGCATTCTGTTCAAGAATTGCAAGTTGTGAAAGTTACTAAAATGGCCACAAATATAAATACTTTTCTTAATAATGATTCCAAGTAGAAAATCGAATAGTTGAATGGTCAACAATTTATTGATCAAGTTGATGATTCAGAAATCATATATTTTGTTGGGAACGTGAAGTTCATAATCGAGTCACTTCTCGAAACGTTTAATGTCAGAAGAACAATTAATTTTGTTGTGCTTCGCACAGTTCTTCGATGCTATGCTCAAGGGTCAGATACTTTTCAGATGTTGTTATTAATATGTGTACATAATTTGTGTTGATTCAGAGATAATAATATTTTTTTACAATATTTTTTGAAACTGGAAAAATAAGTGAAAGTTAAAAATTCTATGAACAATTATTCTACGAGTGTTAATATTATGTAAAAATTCAACCAGTGAACTACAGTATTTCCAGTAAAGACAATTAAATTTGAACTGGATTTAATCATAAATAATGGATATAATTTTGGAACACAGTCTACAGGACTGATAATCAGACTTGTGTCTCCAAAGATAATTTTCCAATGTGTTGGAAAATTTCTGTACATTGTGTTAATAGTACTGTGGGTCGCCACACATGAATGATGCTGCTTTGAGCATTTTATTTTGCAGACAATTTTAAATTCAGAATAAAATGAGATAATTTTATATGATGTGTTATGCCCAGTTGAATCTCCTTCTATCCTTATTGTTGCATTGAGCCAAAAATCAGTAAAGCATTTTTTTCATTTGATGTCGTTTTTGCGATTAGCTTTAACCCATCTGGCGCCCCGGGATATTTTGACTCTCGTGCTGACTGATTCTTGGTAAAATGCATATGTGGTCGTGCGGACTCCGGTCTAAACGGGCACATAAAATAAGATAGAGAGAGAAATGGCTTCGAACGTGGGGCGCGAGTTGGACACGGTCAATCGCATGCCGATTTAAATTGTGATAATTTTTATGTAGATATTTTTGGAATTGAGAGATGTCTGGTTTGGATGAATAAATTAGTAGGAAACCCAATTAGTGGGGAAAATTAAAAATTTAACTGGGTTAATAATTGGAATGGGTTTGATTATTTTTGATAATGGCTTAACCATTAGGGCGTCAAGTAAATTCAGTAGTAAACGTTCGATGACTGGACATACGCATTATTAGAATCCAGGTGGAGGATATTTGAGAACTTGCATATTTTTCTTGTGATATTGTGGTAAATGTAATTCGTAAAAGTAGAGAATTTTGTTTTTCCATCACGTCGACATTAGGACAAATCTCATTTTATTAGAGTGTTCCAATTAGCTATTCATATTTCTTGTTCTAATTATAATCTTGTGTCTGCCAACATGTATACCCCTAAGTTTTGAATAATAATTGAAAATTATGGAAGAGATGATGAGGATGATGAGGAGTTTGGAAGAGAGTTCCAAAGAAGCTGTACTGCGTGTAGCAGCCATTATGAAAGAAAATACAGAGGCTTTGGAAAAGAAACTTAAAGAAAATTCTGATTCTTTAGAAAATAAACTTAAAGAAAGTTTAAATGATAAACTTAAAGAAAATTCTGAATCCTTAGAAAATAAACTTAAAGAAAATTCTGATTCTTTAAAAGATAACTTGAAAGAAAATTTAAATAGTAAATTTAATTCTATGGAAAATAAATTTAAAGAGAATTTCGAAATCTTGAAAATGTCACTTGAGAGTAAAATGACTAAATTATGCGAAAAAACACATGAGCTCGAAACTTCATTAGCCACTAACGCAAGTTTAATGGACGATAAATTTCGCGATGCCGATCTAAGATCCCAAAGCTTAGCTGATAGGATAGAACATGGTCTTAGGAAAGTTGGTGAAGACATGATCAACCTAGAAATCAGAGTGAGGAAAGAGAGCAATGAGATGGCAACTCTAGTTCTTCAACGTTTGACAGAACAATTCAAAGAACTCATAGTGGGAGAAATAAGAGAAGGTGTGATTAATGAATTACAAACTGAAATTAAAACCACAGTTATCGATGAAATTAAAGACACACTCAAGCTGGAGAACCAAGAGGGAGTCAAGTAAATTAGGGAATCTTTGTCATCCCATATTCAAGTAATTTCCAAAGATATTCAAGCAACTCAGAAGGACAGATCAGATGTGACAGGGTCGTTGAAAAGTCACGAGACTGTTATGAACCAGATATCCACTGATGTCAAGGAGAACTGTAAGGAAACCGAAGAAATTAGAAAAATGGCAGAAGAAAACCATAAGGAAATTGAGGCTATGAAAACCCAAATCAAGGACGAGAAACAGTCTGACCATCTGTTGAAAATGCCAAGTATAAGGGGAGAAGAACAGATACAGATAAACCTAGGAGGAGCTAGAGAAACTGATAGTCAAAGACAGGATGAGGTCAGGACAGTATTTCAATCCAACCCCATAACTGTATTCAAGAATGTAGAGGATAAGCCTTCTAAATTTTCAGGGCGAGATTCTGTGACACCCGTAGAATTCTTGAGAGAAGCAGGTGATTACCTAAAAGATTCCAAAATCCCTAAGGAAAGGCAAATCCGAGTGATAGGGAAATTTTTGGCAGGTCCCGCACTTCTTTGGTTTAGAGCTTTTAGGTCCACTCTCACCAATTTTGAGGAGTTCTCCCGTGGTTTATTAAAAAATGTTGGTCCCCGGAAACCCAACAGCAAGTCAGAGCAGAATTATATTCAAAGAGATTCTCGACGTCACAACCTACTCGATACTCTACGTACTTTTCTGGACAGCTTTCTAAACTACAACATTTAGATCCGCCGATGCCAGATAATGAATTAATTACCGCATTAATACGTCAGTTTCCAGCAGACGTCCAAAGAACTTTGATCGCTGCTGACATTTATAATATGGAGCAATTTGACGAGGTATTGCAGAAACTTGATCACACGAACGCTCAATTCTTCCATCAGAAGGGAGGAAAGAATAACAACGCTGTGTACGCTGTTATGGCCGACAGTTATTCCCAAACACCTCGAGAGATTCGAGAGGGGCGAGAAGAGAGAACGCCGAGGGAAGAGCCCGATAAAAGAGGATGGAATCAGAACAATAACAGATACAGTTACAAGCCTTATGCGAGACCGGATGGTGGATATCGATATAATACTTGATGGAGAAGGCCAAGGGATAATCAAGGAAGGTACCAGGAAAGAAGGTACTATGGTAGAAACAATAACTACAATAACAGAGGGAATGTGAACACTCGACAGTCCAATGAAGAGTTCAGTAAGGAGACGAGGAAGAACTTGGAAGAAAGACACCAAGAAAACTTGCAGTTCTTGGAACAGAAGCCCAATGAACCAGGTCTATCGGGAACACAACAATCCCGGGGGAATGGAAAAGAAAAAAAAAACTTCGAATTCACAGTAGAAGATAGAATTTTAAACACTTTCACTTCCAGGATTATTAAATGGCAAACAGAGGATGATGACTTAATTCAACATAATGACGAACGGAAAGAAATGGGTACAAGAATTAAAATGCCAATCATATCATGCGAAGTATTCGGTATGCCTGTCGATACTTTGATTGAAACTGGGGCTATGCTTTGTCTTGTGAGCGAGAAGCTTTATATTCTGTGGAAGCTCAAAGAGAATTTAGAGGAGATTCCAGTATCAGGAACTAAAATCCAAGGAATAATACCCAACAAAATATCTCTGTGTAAAACACAATTATACTTATGTGTTACTATTGGAGGACATGATTTCCGATATGTGTTTGTAGTAATGAAGGACATGGCTTTTGACATGATATTGGGAGCGGATTTCATTCAGAAATATCAAGCAGTGATAGACATGAAGACAGAGACGATCAGATTCAAGAATACCGAAGAGATAAACTTCGAGGGAAAAGAAGAGGAAGACATCGAGGGAGATGCTCAATGGTCTCTGATTTTTCATGAAGCTGAAGGAAGAGAAGTCTACACTGAGAAGGAGTCCCCAGAGCTAGGAAAAATTTTGGAAGAGTACCACGATATTTTTGATATTAAACCTGGTGAAATTAAAGATTTTGAATATCGTATTCGTGTAAATGATGATGCACCTTTCCATGCTAAATTGTATCCGGTAGCGGAAAAGCATCGAGAAATGGTAAAAGGGCTTATCAAAGAGATGGAAAGTAACTATGTGATTGAAAAGTACACTACCTCTTATGTCAATCCATTAGCAGTAGTGTCTAAGCCAGATGGAATTCTGAGACTATGTTTAGACGCACGAAATTTGAATTCAAGATTGCTGCCAGAGTATGACAGACCACCAATCATAAGGGAACTGTTAAGGAAATTCCAAGGCAAGGTCTGGTTCTCTAACATTGATCTCACCTCGTCCTACCACCACATCAGGCTTAGTGAAGATTCCAAAAAGTTTACAGGGTTTATGTTTGACCAGCAGACATATGTATTCCGCCGTCTACCATTTGGGGTCAAAACATCTGGATCTGTTTTGATCAGAGCACTGGAACAAAACTTGAGTCCTGAAGTAAAAGAGACAGCAATTCGTTACATAGATGATATCCTAATTGCATCTGAGACTAAGGAGGAACATTTGTTACATCTTCAGATGTTATTCGCAGATTTGAGAAAAGCGAACTTTAAAGTAAACCTTCGAAAATGTCAGTTCTTTCGGAAGGAAATAAAATTTTTGGGCCACATTTTGGATGGTGACGGATACCGTCCCAATGAGACAAAGACACAGGTGATTGCAAATTTCCCTAGACCTACTAGAGTGAAGAATGTCCGCAGTTTTCTCGGAACATGCCAATTCTTTGCAGGGCATTGTCCAAGCTTCACCAAGACGGTTGCTCCATTGCAGGAATTATAAAAAAAGGAAACAAATGGAAATGGAATGAAGATTGTGAACAATCATTTCAAGATGCCAAGAGGTTATCGGTAAATAGCGTGAAATTAGAGTATCCTGACTTTACCAAGAATTTCATCATAGAATCCAATGCATCCTCCGTAGGGATTGGAGCTATTCTTCTTCAAGAAGATGACGATCACAAGAGACGTTACCTGGCGTTCATAAGCAGGAAACTTCGCCCATCAGAAAGGAATTATTACACCACAGAGTTAGAAGCCCTTGCTGTAATCTTCGCGTTGGAGTCGTGGAAGAAAATGTTAATTGGACATTCAGTAATTGTGAGGACTGTTCACCATGCATTGGAGTTTATCTTGAGAACAAACTTTGCCAGTGATAGAATAACTAGATGGTCACTTTTTATTCAACAATTCAACCTAGTTATTGAACACACTCCTGGAAAATTGAACGTTGGGGCCGATTTATTGAGTAGAGCAGTGGAGTCTACATCTAAGGTTTTTTCAAGTTAACCTGACGCAGGAGGATGAGGATACCTGAGATTGAACCAAGTCGTCAGATGAGGGAAACTCTAGCTTTAGACAAGTTGAGGAGCCAAGCTGAGAAAAGAGAGCGCAGAGTGAGAGGAAAGCGTTTTCGCAGACCCTTGCGCGTAGGAACTCATGTTTTAGTGAAAAGACCTACACCCTCTGACGTGCAAAATCGAGTGTACTCGAAGTTTGCAAGCCTTTACGCTGGACCCTATCGTATTGTGGAAATAAACAACAATGGAAGCTATGAAATCGCCAATACACGAACTGGTAACATCGTGGGAACGTATAATGCAGCGAATTTGAAAATGTATTATTCAAGAACCAGATAATTTAATGTGTAGATAGGAAAAATAAAAATTTTCCAATTTTTATTTTTGCTAGGTGTGGGGAGGATATGCCCAACTCTAGGAATGGGTATTCCAAGATTCAGACACCTAGATATCAAGGGAAAGGCTACAGCCGCTTTTGAAAGTTGAGATATTTGAATATCGCGCTCCATTACTTCTAGAATGGAATGGAAACTTTGTGCAGCCAAGAGCATGTTAAGTGACGTAGCGAGTCGTAGCAGAGGTCAAGACTATTTGTTGATTAAATAGTTAGCCATGGAGTAGAGACTTGAGACGTGGATCTGATTACTGGCACGGCCAAATGAAAGAGAATGCACTTAGTCTCAAGTGAATCGGACCTGAGACACCGGAGATATGAGGATTTCCAGATTTCAGCGTGATCCAGCGTGGACCCGACAGTTTTGAATAAAAGCCGACCGGCCCAAGCATCATCAGCTCACTTCGAACCAAGCTCTTGCATGACAAGGTGCTGCTGCTACGTTGAGCCAAGGCACATGGTTGCCGGATATACGCAGAAGATATCTTTAAATTGTGATAGTCACAAAAGTGTTACGACACATGTGGAACATAATAAGTTTCCGGCAGAGGGAATCACTAAGGTGATTGTTATTTTTCTACGGACACTGGTGAAATACTTTATTTCTATATGGACATATGCTAGACTTTGTCTAGAAAGTACTTTGTCACAGTCCAGTAATAATAATTCAATACTTGGATATTTTAATCCAATTAGTCAGTTTCATAAATTGTAACTTAATAACCACTCCGATCTTTCAGTATATTGAAGGCCAGTCTATCACGGTGTTGTTCATTAGCCGACAAAGGGAAACTATAAGTTGCTTCGCGCATGATAGATGGTGATAAACCATGCCCAGGGAACGATCTTCAGAACAGCCGTTGATTGATTTAGACTGTCAGTGTTTTCTTGTACTGAAAAGATTACCGTGAGTTATGTTACAACTGACGTATTTGAGAATAGATCATTTAGATCTGACCCCATTTAAGCGAACTTCTATGGATTTAATTGAAGTCTATATTAAAATGGATCAGCAGTTACTTCAAACTTCAAGAAATATTTCCACTATGTCGTGTTAGACAGATTGTGGGTATATAATGGCGGCCGAAACAAGGATTAGACGTGCGTGTCCAATAGGGCATGTATCTGGATAAATCTGGTACAAACCAGGTTCACTACGCTTCAAGACCAACGAGAAATGTAAGACTCATTTTGACTTTATATTATGCCTAGCTAATTGGAACAAACTCATTTTCTGCAGATGACCAACACATTTGTTTTTCTTCGTATTTAAATCTTGCAATGATTTACGCAAGACATATTAGAGTTATTCTGAGTATTTTCAGCACTCAGGACAGTTTAGGATCGATGACCGAGCATAACGAGCATTTATTTGAATGTTTCATATTTTTTGATAATCACGGTAATCAGCCGAGGTAACTGTAAAAGTTAATAATTATTTTTGTTGAGAAATGGATATTTTATCCATATTCGAAGAATCGAACATGTGGATTCTCACATAATGAAATAATAATTAAACACATTTACTATAATATAACTAATAATAATAATAATAATAATCCACTAATAATAATAATAATGATTTTCATATCTTTTCTAAATAATTCTTGGATCTTATATTTTCTAATAATCACATTCATTGAGAGAGAGCTTATGAAGTAGTTTAATCATTTCTAGTTTGGAACAGGTGATTTTCCGAAGGATAGTGGTTAGCGCAAGCCCGCATTCAACCAACATTACAGTTCTGGTTGAACAGTTAATATTTGCAATGAGCAAGGTAGATTTTTCAGATAACACGGAGAGACATGAAACGGGAAGCAAATGATATTTGTATCAATTAGGATATTTTTGTATTTATATAAAATCATGACGTAGATACACATTCGAAAGTGAAATAGAGAGTATCATAAGTGTGGTAACTTCACGATTTGAACTGAATGGTAAAATAAAATAAACTTGTTAGTTTATAAATCTTCCAGTGTTGATAATAAGCAGAGGCTTGATTTATTGTATAAATTTTGGGAAGAAAATTTATGTGTGTGGAGTAGTTGAAATGCCATTCCCAGGTGCGCATGTTTAAGTCGCAGGAATGAGGAGGTTTTTATTTGAGCATCAATCAAATAGCAGGTTCGATGACTCAGTGTTAAAGAAGGGGTATTGGAACTACACATTGCGTCGTATGAATGACCCAAAGGTTATTTCTTAAAAACCATCAGTTCTTATTTCAACCTTGTTTACGGATGCCATTAAGACTTTGATTTTGCTAGAACCCGGATTTGTCATGATAGTATTTTATTCTTCTTCAGAGGAAGACCTTTGCCGTTGTTGTTGGAATATTGTGTTCTTATAAAAATAAAAGAATGGGCCACTGCCAATTAAAAATAATTCTATAACCACGAATAATTTGAAGGATGTTTTCAATCCTAGTGTCATGAACTAAATGAATTTATTAGGAAGCTACAATTCTTATTTCCGCATTCTGTTCAAGAATTGCAAGTTGTGAAAGTTACTAAAATGGCCACAAATATAAATATTTTTCTTAATAATGATTCCAAGTGGAAAATCGAATAGTTGAATGGTCCAACAATTTATTGATCAAGTTGATGATTCAGAAATCATATATTTTGTTGGGAACGTGAAGTTCATAATCGAGTCACTTCTCGAAACGTTTAATGTCAGAAGAACAATTAATTTTGTTGTGCTTCGCACAGTTCTTCGATGCTATACTCAAGGGTCAGATACTTTTCAGATGTTGTTATTAATATGTGTAAATAATTTGTGTTGATTCAGAGATAATAATATTTTTGACAATATTTTTTGAAACTGGAAAAATAAGTGAAAGTTAAAAATTCCATGATTAATTATTCTACGAGTGTTAATATTATGTAAAAATTCAACCAGTGAACTACAGTATTTCCAGTAAAGACAATTAAATTTGAACTGGATTTAATCATAAATAATGGATATAGTTTTGGAACACAGTCTACAGGACTGATAATCAGACTTGTGTCTCCAAAGATAATTTTCCAATGTGTTGGAAAATTTCTGTACATTGTGTAAATAGTAATGTGGGTCGCCACACATGAATGATGCTGCTTTGAGCATTTTATTTTGCAGACAATTTTAAATTCAGATTAAAATGAGATAATTTTATATGATGTGTTATGCCCAGTTGAATCTCCTTCTATCCTCATTGTTGCATTGAGCCAAAAATCAGTATAGCATTTTTTTTTCATTTGATGTCGTTTTTGCGAATAGCTTTAACCCATCTGGCGCCCCGGGATATTTTGACTCTCATGCTGACTGATTCTTGGTAAAATGCATATGTGATCGTGCGGACTCCGGTCTAAACGGACACAACATGATGCTTTTATTGGTGCGTGTTTGTAGTAATGTGACATTTTTTTGAATCTTCAAAATTGCGTACGACTTCTGGAGGAATGTAGTATAATTGTGTGAAAGTGTATTGTGTTGGTAAGAATATGAATCTCTAGATTTTTCTAGTAATTTGGGGTGGGACTTTGTTGTTGTTTCATGTTTTTAAGGGTAAAGTAAGGTTTTATTTTACTTTATTGTTTAAAGTTTTAAAGGGCAGCCGACTATACCTAGGGTTTCGTTAAAATATCCTTGTTGAGCTTACGATCCTAATACATATTGAGGTATGGGACTTGAGTATTAGGTGGCATAAGTGATAATGTGTTTAAAATGTAGGTATTTACAATCCGTTCCTAATAGTTTCTCCGAGTAGTGATCTTGTGCCCTTTTTATTGCTTGTTGAACTGACGAAGTAAGTACTTACAGGTGAGTTGTGTTTTTTGTGATGTTAATTTGGTAAGGATCGTTGTTTTGATGAAATTGATTTGTTGAAATTCTCATCCGAGACAGCATAAAGGTAATTGTTTATTTAAAGGGTATTTTGTGTAAGGTGTCGATGTTTTAACGGGCTCCTATTTATATTCTGGTGGAAATTTTAGGGAAAATTGTGGGTAGTATCTGTTTTCTTTGGTGAATTTTGACGTTATGCAGTGATGTGTATGTGAATGTGTTGTGGTTTCCTTAGGTCTGCACGTGTGGTCAGCTGATCCTTCGTTTATTGTTGTTTTCTTGGTCTTTCTATTCTTTGCTTGGGTTTTTGAATCTGTCTGTGAGTTTATTCGGTAGACTTTTCCTGCATGTTGCCTAAATGACTTGAGACAGGTGTGTGATAAGGGACTTATGCCAACGTTCATTAGGGATATATTTTTTGTTGGTACTAAAGAACTCATTTTTAATCTGGGATTTGTTCACTTCACTGCAATTGTTATGATTTTGGTTTGTCAATTCTATATTTTCTTGATTGTAATGAGTACTCATCAACTCTTCTAATTGTTTATTTCAAATAGGCGTAAACTTAATAATTTTTGTAAGAGGTGTGGATATTCTGAGATATGTAATGATATTGTTTGTTTATATTGTTTAATATCAAACGTTTGTGTAAACTATTCCATGAAAACGATATGTGCCTAGTCGAATTTCGTTTCAGCTGTTATCATCGTTAATATGTCCATGTAGAAGATTTCGGATGTACGGTAAAAGTGTCCATGGGCCCGTATGGTGGAACTGTCATCTGGAAGCTAAAACGAATCTCACTTATCCTCGGAAGAAATGATGAATTATGTATACCGTGATGAATTACTGTATGTACAAGTTATCTGATGTATCATGTTACACGTAAGATGCAATTCTCTTGGCATTAAATGGAATGTACCATTAGCTACGCGGTATTCAGAAAGAAATATCATCGACCTGTGTGTAGTCTAACTTGTGGTGGTGGATTTTGTCCGAACTTGTGAAGTAGTGTTTATTTCTACCTTCTCATTTTATGCACGCCTAGAACAAACTTTCTGCGTGATGGACATTTGGTATTGATGGAAAATTGGTATTTTTGCATGTAAAGTTTCAGTTTGACAATTACGTTGCCTTGGTACTTTACCGGCACCAAGGTTGAAGGTAGGGAGTTCTGATTCAATACTAACTCGCCTCGTTCGTAAGTACACATGAATGTGACAGCTGTATGCAACTATTCTCGAGTTGAAGCGTTGTAGTGCTCTTCATCTCCGGTAGAGTGCAGCATCGCTTCGATGTAGGCTATAACTTCGTCGTACTTGCCTAGTGGTGAAGACAGTAGTCTTATCCGCGTGTAGAATAGAGGTTCTTCCTTGTCAAGTAAAAGATGGTATCCCGTAGTAACATCTGTTATAATTTTCGATACGATGATTATTGTGTGTTGGGACATGATCAGGAAAGGACATAACATCATGCAGTCTTTTGCTATTTTCTCTGGCTACGTATTTATGCATTCGAGTCAACTGATAATATTTTCAAGTGGATTGATATATTTGGTCTAAAAGGGTGATTTTGGGAGCCAATGCAGGTAAGTGTATCCTACGTCAGGTACCACACCTTTTCTTAATTTGTCTTGCATGTAATTTTTTATGTTATGAATTTGTAAAATTGTTTTGTGAATAGAAGCGTTGTGATTTATAATATGAATCATGTGTATCATTTCTGGGTTCGGGGTTCGTTAGACAGCTCTCAGGGTAGACACCTCGGGTTATGTATGCAAAAGGTCCAGTCGCTTCTCTTCCAAAGTACGTTAGTTGTGTAGACCTGTTAGTCGCTTTAGCACTTTTCAGCAAGTTCAACAAAATCTTCTAGAATGAAAAATTCAACGTCAAATATTTTCAAACCTGAGATTTAATATTGACATTCCCATCATAGATGATTTATCAAAGTGGAATGACTTGGAAAAGGTATAGACTTCCCCTTAAGGAAGAAAATAAAAAATATTAAAAAATGCAGACGAAGCAAATCCCAAAGCCCTATTGACGACCATTAGGAAGGTGAAAAGCTTAAGTATGGAACGGTCATGCTAATTAGTAAACAGTGATAGTCTTAAAATAATTTCAGTTGTAAAAAAAAAATGAAAATTTCTGGGTAGAGGCACTCTAAGGAATTGAAACTTGGACTGTCGACAAAACAGAAATAAAGAATAAAGAAGCTTTAGAAGTGTCATGTTACAAGATAATGATGAATATAAGATCTGTAGAAAGTGTAACAAATGTGTTTATTCAAACTTCCTCTCCAAGTACATTTTTCTTCGCACAAGCTACATGAATATGGCCACTCGCCACTATGGATAAGCATGAGTGATTTTCTTTGCCTTCTTAAGTAAATTTCGAGTGTTGCTTCTTGCCTGTATGGATTAACAAGTGATCCTTCATATATACTCTGTGTATAAACTTTCGCATCACACTTGCTTTGATTATGGTTTTTCGCCACTATGGATTGGCAGGTGAAGTTTCCAAGTTCTTATTCGAGCAAATTTGGCTTCGCACACAATACATGTATATGGCTTCTCGCCACTATGAATTAGCCTTTAACTGTTCAAACTTCCCCTCTGAGTGAAACTGGCTTCGCACAAGCTACATGAATATGGCTTTGCGCCACTATGGATTACCATGTGTTCCTTCAAATGTCCTCTCTGCTTAAATTAGGATTCACACACGCGACATGAATATGGCCTCTTATCACTATGGACTAGCATGTGTTGTTTCAAATATTTTCTTAGAATAAATTTGGCTTCGGACACGTTACATGTATATGGGATCTTTCCACTATGGATCTCAATGTGAGTTCTCAAACTAATCCTGGTGGTAAATTTGGCATCGCACACGGTACAGGAATAAGGCTTCTCCCGAACATGAATAACCATGTGTTGAGAATTATCATGTGTTGATTCAAAACTCCTTTAAGGGTGGAGTGGGGCAGTGTGGTGCAGTGGCTCCTAGTGTAGTGTTATACAGTGTGGGTATTGCTACTGTTGGAGTGGGGCAGTGTGGTGCAGTGGCTCCTAGTGTAGTGTTATACAGTTTGGCCCAACGGCAAAATGAGCGGAGGAGGAGCCAATCACTCTCATGGCTCCCAACGGTCATAGAGGCGGAAGAGACCACGCCATACGGACTGGCTGTAAAGGCGCACCTCAGTAGTACTTGAGTATGCGGCAGTTCGTTGCAGTCTCTGTGTTCGGTCTGCATGTCTCATTCTTTGTGAGCCGCAGGATAAGGCTCAGAGATCATGGTGTGTGGGTCTCGTCCTGGCAAGCTGAGATCCACTCTAAACAAATTCACGCCAGTGGCATTTCTTCCGAACGTCACTTTTCAAAGTCCAACGGCGATGGGATATGGACGGTGGGGGCAGGTTATGGGTGTAACTGGAAGCCCCTAGTTCGGACCTGCACGTTGGCAGCAGATGTGTGATGGTCGTCTTTCGGAGACTCTGTGACTACTCAGGAATTAAGTCCTGCATCTGTGTTTGGGCAGGCCTATTTAGGATCACCGCTGCCCACCCCACATGGGGAAGGCCCTAGAAAAGTTGGGCTAAACATCGGAAGTCACAATCTTGGTCCGGCTGGGCAACCGCACTCAGCAGGTCACCCCTCATGCGGTCGAAACTCAAAAACAGCAATGAATCACAAATTGATTATTGGATCGTGGAACATCAGAACTTTGCTTGATTTGGACAATAACATTAGACCTGTGAGAAGGTCAGCTCTCGTAACCCATGAGTTATCAAGACTCAACGTTGACATTGCTGCTCTCAGTGAAACTAGGCTGTCTTCTGAAGGCAAGATTACTGAATCTGGAACAGGATATACCATCTTCTGGAAAGGAAAGGAGGAGGGTGAATGTCGTATTCATGGTGTGGGCTTCGCTGTGAAGACCAAACTGCTAAATTATCACCAACTTACGCCCATTGCAATCAGCGAAAGGCTCATGACTCTCCGCATACCACTCTCAGGAGGTTCCTTTATGACACTCATCTCTGCCTATGCTCCTACCTTAGATTCTGATGATGAAGTAAAGCCTCAGTTCTATAATCAGCTAAGTGAAATCATCTCCAAGGTACCATCTGCAGATAAACTCTTGCTCCTCGGTGACTTCAATGCCAGAGTTGGGAAAGATCACAGGCTATGGAATCATGTGGTGGGCAAACAGGGACTTGGAAAATGTAATCCCAATGGACTGTTGCTTCTTGGTCTTTGTGCAGAACACGAACTTTTCATTACCAACACGCAGTTCCGGCTACCTGACCACTTCAAAACCACGTGGATGCATCCTCGTTCCAAACATTGGCACATTCTTGATTATATCATTACCCGGCAGCAAGGAATATAGACGATTGTTGGACAGATCATAAACTTCTTATATGTAAGCTCAGGATATCCATCAGACCTAAACCACCTAGGAACATCAAACATTTGTCAAGAAAGAAGTTTAATACATCCAAACTTCAGGATGAATCCATGTACAAATATTTTGGAAACAGGATCGTCACCCAGTTATCACAAAACCCAGTGACAAATGATATTCAGCAAGAATGGGCCACATTACAGAAGATTATCACACAGTCAGCTGAGGAACCCATTGGTTTTATAGTGCGGAAAAGACAAGACTGGTTTGATGACAACAATGAGAAAATTCTGTCTCTCATCAATGCCAAAAGGAATGCCTATCTTGCCCTTCTACAAGACCCAACTTCCAACACAAAGAGAGATAAACTACTCGAACTCAAGGGTAAATGCCAGACGCAGATAAGGCAGATTAAAAATACTTGGTGGCAACAGAAGGCTCAGGAACTGCAGAGACTATCGGATGCTCGAGACTTGAGGAACTTCTATGCCGTACTCAAGGAAATATATGGACCATCTCGCTCATCATCAGGTACACTGAAAAGCGCTGATAATTCTACTACCTTTACTGATAGTCAAGAAATCTTGGAACGCGTGAAGGAGCACTTCTCCAATCTCCTAAATCGTCCATCAGAAGCTGCTGAAGACTTCCTCTGTGATGTGCCGCAACAACCTGAACAACTGTGGTTGGCAGTACCTCCTACTTATCACGAATTCAGTGCAGCTCTCACCCAATTGAAACCCATAAAAGCACCTAGCCCAGATAACATCCCTCTGGAACTAATTCAAGACGGAGGTCATTCCCTCAAAACAAGAATTTTCATCCTTATCCTCAGAATATGGGAATCAAGAAAGGTACCTGGAGACCAAAAGAATGCCACTATCGTCACTATCTTTAAAAAGGGTGATCGCAGTGTTTGTGGCAACTACCGTGGTATATCACTGCTATCAATTGTGGGGAAGATTCTTGCAAGAATTCTACTTAACCGCCTCAAGGTTATCTCTGAGAAGATCCTCCCAGAGTCACAATGCGGATTTAGAACTTCCAGAAGCACAATTGACTTGATCTTCTGTGTGAGACAGCTACAAGAAAAATGTAGACAACAGCAGAATCCACTCTTCTTAGTCTTTTATGACTTGGAAAAGGCATTTGATTCGGTTCCAAGACCAGCCATGTGGGCAGTGCTGAAGCGGTTTGGTTGCCCTCAGCGTTTTGTAGATCTAGTCAAGGCTCTCCATGATGGCATGACAGGTAAGATTTGCCATCAGAATATGATGTCCGATGAATTTCCCATTACCCATGGACTGAAACAAGGATGTGTACTGGCTCCAACGCTTTTTGCGCTGTACTTGGCTGCAATGCTTTATGATTCACCCACAAACATCCCAGGTGTGGAGGTCAAGTATCGTTTTGGTGGAGGGATTTTCAACCTAACTCGTCTCCGCTCCTTGAGGAAATCTCAGGTTACTAAGGTTACTAACATGTTGTATGCAGATGATGCTGCGTCACCAACTCTCACACCAGAAGAGCTGCAAGGGTCAGTTAATTGTTACAAAAGTGCATGTGATCGCTTTGGTCTTACCATAAATGTCAATAAGACTAAAGTCTTGGCACAACCTTGACCAGGCACACCTCTTCCTCAGTTCAATATCTCCATCTCAAATTTGCCATTAGAACAGGTTGACCACTTCTCGTACCTGGGCAGTACCATTTCTGTGAGCTGTACCTGTGAGCAGGATGTGGATAAGAGAATTGGCGCAGCCCACGCAGCGTATGGACGATTAGCGCACCGGGTCTTCATGAATAAAGATCTGTCTGTGAGTACAAAGCTTATGGTGTACAAAGCAGTAGTCATTTCTACATTGCTGTATGGTTGTGAAACGTGGACCCTTTACCGACGTGATCTTAGGAAGCTTGAGCGTTTCCACCTACAAAAACTTCGATCAATCCTGAGGATTAAATGAGAAGACCGCATTACCAATATTGCTGTTCAGGAAAAGGCTCAAATCAAAAGCATAGAATCATCCATAATAGGTCACCAATTTAGATGGATTGGTCATGTCCATCGGATGGATGATGTGAGATTACCTCGTCAAATGCTATATGGCGAGTTATGCAATGGCACCAGACCTCTTGGTGGTCCTAAGAGGCGCTTCAAGGACCAATTTAAGCAGACCCTGAAATTGACAGGTCTTGATTCACAAACCTGGGACATGCTGGCTGAAGACCGCTCAACTTGGCACCGTACCATCTCGGATACTGTAAAGACATTTGAAAGGGATCGACGCACACATGAAGAGGCCAAGCGTCAAGCTAGGAAACTTCGAGCAGCCCAACCACGTCCTCCTCCAGCAATACTATGTGACTTGTGTGGTCGCTTGTTCCATGCCAGGATTGGACTCTTTAGTCACTGTAAACACATCCACAAACTGGACTGAAGGAAGAAGATTTATACTCGGATTCGAGTTAAAGCCGATGATGATGATGATGGCATCGCATACGTTACTTGAATACGACCTTTTGCCGCTATGGATTAGCATGTGCTGATTCAAATTTCCTCTCTGAGTAAATTTGGCTTCGCAAAAGCTAAGTGAATGCGGCTTTTCGCCGCTATGTATTAGTATGTGTGTATTGAGATCTCTTATCCGGGTAAATTTTGCTTCGCATACGCTGCACCAATATTTCTTCAAATTTTGCTTTAAACAGCATTCTTCACTAGAAGAGCCAGTGATAGTATATTGTCCTCCACAAATACCAACATCATACATCGTCATCGCAGCCGGATTCAGCGTATCAGGACATATCACCCTGAAATAGTCAGTACTAACAGTTTGAAGTATGGTGCATTATTATAGAAAGTGAAATAATTTCAAGGTATAGACATCAAAGTAGTGAAATAATTATTCGGGAAACTTTCCTTAATATTGCTACCAGGAACTAAGTTTTTAAGATTTATCGGTATCTGATTCCGTTTTATTGCTCAATAATACTATGCACTTCATATAGTCTGAATGTTTTGAACTTGAATTCATATTTGACAGAAAATATAGTGTCATACTTGTGGGAGTCCGAGTGAGTAGGAATTGTTTCTTAGCCATCACATTCTTCCGAACCAAAGCCGATAGCCTTCGGCATGCCAGATGCAATAAATGACAAGGTTTTTATGTTTACACCCTTCGCATATCTGGTGACCTTCGCCTATGGATCACCGATGAGCTTATTTATGTAATAGCGTCTCTTCTTGCGCTTAATTGAGCTGAACTCACACAAAGCGGCTAAAATTCTGAGTGAAAAGAATACTTTACTGTTGTCGTTGTGTTTATTCTTGATGTCGTTGATGTTTGAGTTTCAGAGTTGCACTCCATTTTTCCCATTGTTAAGATAAATAATTCGTCTTTACATTGCCATTAAACCCTACAACCGAAGCAATATATTTTACATATTCTAACCTTGCTTAAGGCCTATAGTTCAGGCCTATAGTTCAGGTCCTTTAATCTTGCTTCCATTACTACAGAAAATTTGCTATTCCTGGTGCCTAAATATGATCCCTAACAATCACCTCCTTTCATTACCACTCACTAGAATCATCTAACCCCATTCATCACATAACCCCTCATTTCTTGCTCGATCTAGCCACCCACTCTCCAACATACTCCAATAACACGACATTCAAATGCTTCTATTTTCCCTTTCCTGCAGTAGGAATTAACCATGTGTCACATACTTATAGCACCACACTCCAGACCTCGGCCTCAAAAATGACCTTCCACTAGCTGCATCTATATATGATGTTACCATATGTCAACGCATCTTTCATGTATGTCTTTAGCCTGGTCCATATTGCCTCCTAAGTACCAGGAAGCTCCAACTTCCTTTAGCGCTTCATCTGACAATCGATGTTGGTATATTCCTTGAATATACACCTTACGCAGTTTTTACCCATATTGCGTTTTCCAGTTGTTTCGCTCTTTCTTATCTTTATATTAAGTGAAAACCACCAACGGAGATTTCTGTGTGTTTTTACTCTCTCCATGTGCATTCGCTCATGCCTGTGTTTAGTGTGTTTTAGTGAACGAGATTCACTACCCTTGTTTCATCAAAATCATCAAGCTTCGCCTTAGTGAGCCCTCACACGGCACTTAGCTCAACTCTCCCATCTTCAGCGGTCAACGTGAGAACTCGTTGTCACCGAGTACTTACGATGCTTGGAAGTTCGACTCGTCCTCGACAGATGGCAACCTACTCACTTCAACATTATTTTTGAACCATGCATCAAGAAAATAAATGTGTGTGCTTTAAAGATTTATGCTTTCTACGTTTGTGACCATTTGTCCTCCATCTCTCCCACTCCCTTCCCCCCATCGATCACCTCGCTAGTCGGGAGTCTTCTCACTTGTTACTCTTCTAAAGACAGCCAGCAAACTCACTCGGTCTATCTACAAGGGACTGCCGTCACCCCCCCGACATTTTGTGAAAGCCATGATGTGATAATTGTCCTAATAGCACCGCCAGTCAAAGGAAGCGTTTAGTCTTGCGTGACCGTTAATCATGCGATCATGAGCCACAGGACCTCCTCTTAACGAGAAATTTGAACAACAGGACATGGCATTTCACTTCGGAAATCTGACATGGATTGACCGCGAGTCAGCCAATCAACATGCATAGATAAGTTAAACAGCTCTCTTAATATTTGCAAGTAGTCAAATCTGCTATATTTTTATCTTACCGGCAAGGTATCATTTTCTTGATGTCAACCATCAATTTCACCACCGAGAGGATCCATGCTAAATTTAAAAGTACAACTATTGGCTAGGCGCAACGGGGGATTTACTCTTTTTAGGCTATTTTCATCGATGAAAAATGGGCTTATGAGATCACCTTTTGTCCGTATGTGTGTGTGTGCGTGTATGTGTGGGTACGCATGTGTTTCCCCCTAATAACTTCCAAATTGCAGGAGTGATTTCAATAAAACTCGGTAAGGACATAGTACCATTTCGGTCGACCCCAACCGTGCCTTTCAAATTGTATATGTCTCACCAATCCAACATGTAACTCTGTATCTTTCAAAAACGTGTAAAGCACTAAACAAACATGGTGGCCAAGGGAAGTTGAAACATTTTAATATACTTTTCTCGCGATTTCAACATCCCTGCGCAGTAAAAATTGGTACGAAAAATGCCTATAGAAACTTTAATCCACTGGCATCTAATTTATTTCAATTGTTTTCATAACCAAAAGATGGCAACTGTGCAAAATTTTAAAATCTCGATTCTATTTCTTGTGTCGTAATCAAGCGATTGAAGTTTGAATACCACACCTGCACAATAATCTTCATGTAATAGTACATAACTCTAGGACCTACATACAGTATATAAAAATCCAACATGGCGACCATCCGGAATATTTAGACGGTTCTGAATATCTACGAATACATTACAGCAAGCAAACTGTTTTTTTTTTTGTATTGATACGAGACAATTAACATAAATAGGATATATGAAAATAGGCTGTATAGTTCTTCACGGAAATACTTGTTTCATCTATACCGTTTCAAAGTCAATAACTTGACATCGTGGGAATGTTGTAACTTTGTGTCTGACTGTCTAATGGTTCTACTCTACTCATATCACTAGACTCTCAACCTCAAGCAATTACATCAATGTTAAAGATTGAAAAAGCTTTGAAACAATGCAAATTCTCAACCCGGAAATAGCTCACCATGTTAATCAGCGATTTAAAAATAAACTCTAACCACAACTTCAAAACTGAAAAGTGCATAGCGCATAAAAATAAGCTGGGTACTGTACCATTACCCTCAAGCGTTAGTTGCAGTACTGTGATCTGCAGGATTTGTTTTTGTAACATAGCACAGCACAGCACGTGGCTGGCGAGCTTGCGGCATGACAGCTGACGGAATCCCGCCAGGCTGGCCCGAGCCGAGCCAAGTCGAGGTTCTCCGAACTGGCAGACGCGAGATTGATACCCAGAACTTGTGCTCCACGCAGATCCAAAATATTGATTGAATATTGAATGATTACTTCATATATAATAACGAAGAAGAGAAGTTTATTTATGATTTTCAGCATTTTACCCAAGATGTATTGACATTGTACAGGCTTTGAAGAGCTGATTTCACTGGCAAGACTTCATGATATATGACAGCTATTTTGACTATGTGCCAACGTCTTGATCTATCGATTTACGCACCGTGGGAGTGGAGATGTTCACCCTCGTGAATCTGTGGGCAGTTCGAGCAAGACAGATTCTAATATATCTCTGCTTAGAGCAGAATGACCTAATAGCGCTATTATTTAACACGTATCGCGAGTTAGAGGCCTACTTGAAACGTGTGCGAGGCCATCGCTAGGAAGTTAGAGGTGTGTCGAAAAACTCTAGCATAGGCATTTCAGTAATGAGTGATATTTTCACGCTGAATATGTGCCATGTAACATGCAAGCTTAATCATGTCATACACATATTAAGGCAAGCTTTTCAACGAGCAACATTAACTTGGGCTAGTGAACTGTGATACCTCCAGTAGAACGTTTACTTGAAAATAGTGCTACTTCAATGGACAAAAGTGTTGTTACACATGAGCACTAAATGAACCATATTATTCATTCCTATAAATTTACCGACATGATTATCAAAGAGATGTCGGGAAGAAGGGTTTTCATGCACGAGTACATTATAGCTATGTCTGGCTAAACATTTATACATGACTACTGCGGTGTAGGCGACGCACTATGCATTCTACGGAATGGACACTGACTTCTTAAAGCGTCATCGCTAGTGCTAAATTTCTTCTACCATGTCAGTCCATCATGACATGATGACAGTATGATGCAATTATCGCTTCGGGCGAATACTACTACTCTGTGATGGGATTCTTATTCGGAACGATACGGACAGTGCGTGGAGTGATGTAACAACCGGTGTTGTTCGTGTGGCTGTCTGGGACCCATGCGTTGGAGGCTAGCAATCCAAGGTTCGATTCCATCGACATTCCAGGAAGACCCAGGGCATGTCTACGTATAAGGAAGACTTGATATGGGAGGCATATCATAGCTTTCGACTCCATCATCGTCTGGCGAGAAAGTACAGCAAATTGACACACATCAGTAGTAGTAATGCATGAATATTATAATGTTTTAGTAACTGCCATATTTTACTTTTATTTTTCTTAGTATAGTCAATGGATAGGATTTAGACTTGACGTCTTACTCATGGCTGGTCCTATTCTCGACTAGATTTTGATTCTTTTTAAAAGAATGCATCAATTTTGTAGTGTGTTTTTACACAATTTATGGTAACTTATGGTAACTTATATGGGAACATTTTTGTCGTAGTGAAGATAATCGACTTAGGGGAAGTTGTTATTATAGTGATTTTGAATTTTCATCGTGGTATATATTTTCTTTTGACACGTTTATTCGCATTCGCATTTATCGACGGATCTATTTTTTAGAGATCGTTCTGATTGTTAGTTGAAGGGTTGTTAATGTCCTTTTGAACATTTTTCTACGTCATGTTAGATAGTTGAGACGTTTTTGAGCTCACTCTTGGTCTGATAGGATTCTTTTTAGCTTTGCTAAGAGAAATTTCCAGTTTTGGTGCATTGTGGATACAGTAAGGTTTTCTAATCGACGATTTTGGTGCTTATCACCATCGTCGATGGTGTAGGAACCCTATAATATTTTCCTTGGTCCGCTCGAGCAGGAATATTTCTTTTTACGCCTGAAAAATCATGATCCCATTGAATTTATTCTTTTGAAACACGAATGTGAAATTAATTTCAGCATTTACAATCTTTTCTTCAACGAAAATCTCAGATAATCAATTGTGGAGGCATGTCCTTTAACAGACGTGTGATTGTAATAAACTATTGTAAAAGCATTAACAATTATTCCAATAATTATTTGGAGACAAAAGAGATAACATTTTTAGATACTCTATATGAAGTATAACGAGCCTGTATAATTCTAGAAACGCAAACATAAAGCAAACTGTAACTATTAATGTATATTATTGATAAAATCATTCGTATCACCATTGAGGGTGACTTATGATTATAAGTGTATAAAAGTCAATTTTCAAACGATTAATACTCAGTGGAGTAGATTTATCATATGGATAAGACCATGTTCTGGCACCGTTGAATAATAATAGTTAATTAATGTTTAAAATAATTATGATGAAATCCATTGCTGAAGGGAAGGTGAATAAATATTCAGGTGTGACTTAAAGCGAGCATAGATTTACAGACATCGAACTAGATTGCGATAATGTATTATCAGGAAACGTGTACTTCTAGACACGAGCACGTATAATTTAAGTAATGATCATTATTATCCGATTTCTGGATTTAATTGCAATGCTAATAGCTACATAATCATCCCTTTGATGAATTCTCAGATCAATGTTGAATGAATTTGATTTTTTGCTTATTCTCAAAAGACATTATCGGGTCCAAGGGACACCAAGCATTTATGATATTACTACCACGAAACCACAATTGAATTAAGCAAATTATACTTATGGAGGGTGTACATTCTTCGTCTTTTGCCATAACACTCTGAGAGGTGTTAAAACCAATTGTAAATATGAGTATAAATTCTTTATCAGGGTCATTATTAACTTGTATATCAGGAGAAATCACCCACTGGAACGAGACAGTTCTGATATTTGATCTAATAGAAGTTTGTTTGGATTAATTTCTTTTATGGGAGTTTGCAGGCCGTTCTGGTGTGATGGATTTATCCTTGTTTGTGTGATTAATTCTTGACCACGTCAAGCTTTCTAATGTTCATCAGATTATTATTCTGAGGACATAGCACTTCGCTATGTCGTTTTTGTGAATAAATAATTTTCAATTCCTTTCAATTCGAAATAGTGGTGATTTATAGAAGTGAGTGGAGGTCACGTTCAGAAAGCCATTGCTGGGTATTCCTAGGTATTTCTACGCCTGAGATTACACTCTTGTGTAGATCTCGTGATCTTTGAGCTGTTGCGTTTTAGCGTTTAGCCATGGTTTTTCTTAACGTTGCCTGGTTAGGTTTCCCTGTGCCCTATAATCCCCATCTCTTGCTGGTAGTATCTGGGGGTTTTAAGCCGAGATTTTCCAGGTTCTACGATTCAGTGATCTACGAGGGATTTCAGAAAGCAGATGGTAGGTAATTTCGGGTATAGAACCCATACACAAACAGTGAAAATAAACTAATTCCCTTTCCTTCCCTCTACACCCTTTACTAACAGATTTCAATTAAGTATATTACATAATATTAGCTGCTTTTGTTTTGATAAATCAGAAGTTATATCCAAGAGATGATCCTCCCCCCCCCCCCCTATTTTTGAATTTGTAATTAATGTCATTTCTTCAGTAATTCAGTATTATTCGTCAACCACGTCCCTTGGTCCAATTTCTCGAAGTTTAATTACTTTAAATTTTTTGTAACTTTACAAGCTTCCAAGCTCATATCAACCTCGTGCAGTCTATGCCCTGTTCCATCCTTGCACCATCTAGGTCCAAGCTCATATCATCCTTGTGCAGTCTAGGCCCTGTTCCATCCTTGCACCATCTAGGTCCAAGCTCATATCATACTTGTGCAGTCTAGGCCCTTCATTCCCAATTAAGGAAGGAAGGAAGGAAGCTTGTAGTTTAACGTGACCGTTAATCTTGCGATCATGAGCCACGGGACCTCCTTTTTACGTGGAATCCGAACCACAGGACATGGCATTTCACATCGAAAATCTCACATGCATTGACCGGGAATCGAACCCGGTCCGCCTTGGTGAGAGCATTCCCAATTATAAATGATATTTCAAATTTTCACGGCGACGCTTGCTGTTTCTAAATTGTTGGGATTAGCAAATTGTCAACTATTTAAACTCCAGTAAATCTTAATTGTGTCTAATGGGGCACGTTTATTGTGATATTCTCACTTATAAAATCAAGTCTATTCAATAATTGCGGCAAAATAAGCAATCAAATTTCTTTAAAATTATATCAGTTGCATAGGTTTGAATGTTTAGCCACGGCAGCCCCCTGCTCCGTATTTTATATCGTCTCTAGTCATTTAGAGTTTGAGCGTTTATTCTCAATATTTACCCCAACTAATTACTATTCAAGTACTTGATCATCACTTATGGCAGCAACTTGAGATGCGCCTCGTGAACTTTGGCAATTATTTCTTTTGTTTGTTGTGCTCTTACCAAAACTTTCTAAGCTACTTTTTGTCAGGTTTATGATTTCTCTTTGGATGAGTGTCACTGGTAAAGATGGCTCAGCTTGTTTCCTACCTAGGGTCGTTCTCAATCTATGCATCGTGATTACTGTTTTTTCATAATCAAAACTGTGTCTAATCTTGCTAAATCTCTTAATGCTTTTCTTGTGAGAGATTTAGTTTCTCTTTTGGAGCACAACAATCATTTTTCTTCATATAAGCTTTGAGCTTGATTATATTTGTAACTAATGCCAATGCTTGTAAATGGCCACGGGCCACACCTTCCATCAGCCTACTCTGCTTTGAGAAGTTTAGAGTCCCAACCAGGCTGTAATCTCATTTTCTTGTAAATAACTCTAGTCAAAAATTTAGAAGCATGAGTCATGAAATGCACTGCAATGGCAATCTTCCCATCCGTCAGCTACTTTTCTAGATTTAGGCACATTGTTATACTTCCTGAAAACAAACTTTTGTAACCCTCGATATGGCTGTCAAAAAATCCAACATAATTATAAAAGAATAAAGAGATGAGATTCTGTTCCCATATTCAACGTAGCAACTCAGGGATATCACATATGTATTTTGGTTCTTAAATACATAGGCCTTCTAGTGGTCAATCAAAATCAGATCCCAATATTAAATCTCGTTTGCCTGGAGAAGAAGTAGGAGACACGGAAAAATAACTTTGTGGGAGGCTGGAGAGGGAATCGAACCCACCTCTTCTCAAATTTGCCTCAACAGGCTGAGTGTACCCCGATCCAGCCCTCCGACCAGAATTACAATTCATGGCAGAGACAGAAATCGAATCCCAACTTCCGAAGCGACAGACAACTATGCTAACCGATACATCATGAGCAAGTCTTTGCACATTTCTCGTTCAAACATTGTTCTTTGGCTGCTTTGCACCTCTTGTTTACCTCGAATTTCAGTAGCCTGTATTAGGTCTTCTCTCTTTCATTTCGTTCGTTCTAGATTTTTCATCCATTAATTCTAATATAACCTGAGTGATCACCTACTCTGTCTATGCTTACTCCCAGAGTATCCTCCTACAGATTCTGTTGTATTATTTTGAAAAGTTCACATTGTTGTTTCTCCTTGTACCATATAAATCATAACAACCGGATTGTCGTCAGAGTTAATGTTGGCCCAATCAAAAGCCAGGTTATTGGAAAATCAGCATGACCATAACGAAGTCAATTTAAGAGCTTCTTATTCCTCCTGGTCTCGACGGCAAGAACGTTACGGCTATAGTTTCCCGTTGCTTGCAGTCTTGATTAGTGCGCAGATTAAATATTATTTGACTATTGTTAAAAATGTGTTCACCATCTGAGGGACAAGTAAAGCATGGCTAAATCTGTACTGTTGCTCCCCTTCAGAAATAAGTATTAAGAGCAAACCAATTACGTATCATGTCAATGTTCTACTTTAGCACACACACTTTACCACCAACGTTAGTATATATAGTATAAAAGAGAAAGTGACGGGACTTATGGAGTTTGTTTGTTACAGCCGATAGGAGGCTCTAGCGTCGGCTGGCGCAGAGTGAGGATGGTATCAATACCAGCAGTTGAATGTTACTTTTCAGTTGTCAGCTTCCTCTACGTAGTATTAGACAATATGAACCAAATATAATGTTATCCGCACTGAGTACAAAAAGCGATGACGTCCGTTGAGTTGATTATGAAACGTAAGGTTACGTCACAGTTTCATATAATAAGGAAATAAATCATTCTGACAGGGATCAAAATGTAACTGAATGTGTAAAAATTAGAAGCTGCACAAATTCAGTACATATAATATAATGTTAACTCACCCATGTAACTTATAGCTGTAAATTGCCCGAAACTTTGGACAGCTTACACGACGATCTTGCAAACTTAGCAGACGACTGCTCTTTCCTAATTTATTTCGTACGAAAGAAGAAGCGGCACTTCTCGAAATGAAAAACGGGATTTCCATTAAGGTCCAGTTTATGTTCCATGCAACGGCCTTAAAATAATCTCATTAATGCTGCCCAAACACTCATAAAATATATCACCCCACTAATTTGAGAGGGAAACAGACCTAACTATAAACAGGAATAAGACGGTAAAAATGACGTTCAGAAGAGGAGGCAGAAAAGCGATTGATTATGTAATCCTCCTAGATCACCAACCACTTAACAATGTGAATAAATTCAAATACCTGGGCTTTATACTGCAAACCCAAGAAACCACCTATACGGCGCATGTGAAGGACAAAGGCAAAACAGCTGGCCATGAACGACATTCAACACCTCTCCAAGATTTCAATCCAAACCGCGATGAAGCTCTTTAATACCAAAATTGTACCAATAATCACTCATGGTATACAAGTAATTTGGCAGTACCTTACAAGAAATAATTTAAAAGACATTAAGAAAATTAAAGGGACGTTCCGGAAGCGAGCACTTTGCCTTTCTAAATTTACGCCATCCAGACTGGTTTACGAGATGACGAATGAAACAATGTTGCCTGCATATCTACGATTGAAAATGCTGCTACCATCCACGCCAGCTTGTGAAGAAGTTGTACTTGAACACCAAGAAAAAAACGAGAAATATGGGTCGATTTCTACAGTACAAAGGCTATGACTAGAAAGGATTGGAAGGAGGAGAATTACCATCTTAGACATCTTGTCACAAGGCTAGCGGGGCATGGTTTCCACCATAAGTTATGCCGGACAGAGAGATTCCATGACCCACGCGCGACCTGTATATGTCGTCTCTGTGGAGAGTTATGTGACAAATATCATGTCGTTACAAGTACAGAAATATATGTATCATTGATCAAGTTTTGCTGTGATTAGTGTTATGTTAATGTGTATGGCCAGTTTGCTGCAATAAACATATTATTATTAATTTGAGAGGGAAGACATCTTCTTTTCAACGACTAGTTTGACCTGTAAAGGAATATTGAAGACACTGTCGGACAGGTGAGTTAGGTAAGTAAGGGTATTTAATCAGCCGAAGTCCTTTAAGTTGGCGAACTAACTGCCTAAGGTTTGGTACAAGGATTCAATATGCCTGCATGCCCACGTTATGAATTGGTGTGGCGTACACATTGGCCTTTAAATGACCACATAAGTAGAAGTCTAATGGATTGAGATCGGGAGAACGAGCATGCCACGACGTCGGTACCTGACGCCCTATACATTTGTTACTTGAACAGTGACGAAGCGTACAAGTGGCTTGTGTGCCCTCCACACATGACCAACTAGCATCGTCTGTGTTATGCACACCACAAACAAGGCACACACACTATATGTTTACCGGACATGTTTTGCTTGTCAGGTCCTAATGGAGTCCCACATATTTAGTGACACCCTGTATCTACTGAAATACTCTGAATGAGAATGGTTAGTTTCTGGGCTGCTAAAATACTTAACATCATTATCAACTTATGTCAGACAATAACACACATAAATATGTTCAATGACATACATAAAAGGAGGATAACTTATTCGAAGCGAACATTGTTAGATTGAATTCACCAAAAGTATTCCATATTTTGTTGTCTACTTACTCATTTGGATGATTTGTATTTGCATCCCTCTCGTCATCATGGGTTTCCTCTTTTATAACCTAGCGACAAAAATGAATCATTAATTTCTGAGGTATTATCTTACGCTTCTACAAAATTAATAACAAATAATGTAACTTTACAGCACAGCTCAACTTGAAGTGAGGATATATTAGCTCTACCACTGACTGAAATTACCTTCTTGTTTTAGTTAGTAAGTTATTGAGGCTTTAAGGGGCGGAACACTGAGGTTATCTGCCCCTACTTTCTTATTCTCCAGCGTATGTTACTGCATTATACAAGTCTTTTCTTAAAAGAGCCATCCTTCCTTTATAGGTCTAGTAAATCTTAGCGTGATAGAAAATGTGGTGAACCGTGCAATAAAGAAAGTAATAGGTTAAAGGGCTGAAGAAATAATATGTAATAAGCAATTCCTAGCAGTAAGATTATAAGGGGCTAATCCAACCTCTTGTCCCATTTCAGTCTCACAGGTCGCTTACAAGTGTCTTGGCCCTCAAGAGTTCTACCTGACAGCTTTGAACAATGAACGTATAAATCACTCACTTTATGTCATATAAAAAGTATTCTACATGAATATTTTCACAGAACACTGCAGAATTTATGATTATGGCTGTTAAATTTGTACATACTTCGAGTAAGCCAATTGCAGTAAGCACAACTAAATAGAGTGTTGTGTAGACTATTAGACATACATTTTGCCACTACATAATGATTCTATTGCAAGCAGTAGGCCGACTGTATGTACATTACATACTCGTATCAACAGCAGTTACTAGAGTTACTGCGGTACTGCAAAACATTATTAATTTTCTAGAAATAAACATTCCGTTTCACAAAGGTGAAATGTAATAAGACATCACGTGTTTCCTCCTTAAGGCTGGCCGAGGTGGTGTTTAATCCTCCTGGTTGGATTTATTAGGAAACCTTTCTTGATCTTTTAGGCAATCATCTCCAGCCAACTTGAACTGTGTTATATGATATTACACCGACTTGTTCTTGGACGTTATAACCTCTCTTCTGAACACAATCCAGGGCATGATTTTATGGTGCCGGGATTTGATCGTTGCAAAACTGGAAAAGATTGAAGGACCTGGGCCAGTGTTTCTATCTCCCTGATGAATCACCGGTAGAGTTCACCAGACAAAAGAATGCTTGGAGCAGTTTTGACTGCAGTGACGTTGACTTTCATTTCAATAGCTTCGCTCCAACTCATTGCTTATTTCAAAAGCTATCAAAAATGTAGTCGCTATTATAAAAAACAAGAAGTTCCGTGAAGAACTATACAGCCTACTTTTCATGCCAATGATTATTCTACAGAATATGAACCTATCTAGAATAATGCCGAAATTAAGTTGCTAATATCGAAATTTCCAATTAGTTCGAAATACTGTATACCTGGCATAATGTATCCTAATAGAGCACTACAGTTGGCAGCCCTGATGACTGAATATATTCTTAGTTCCGTCTCTTAAGGTACAAAATACAAAATTTGGTTGAAGTCCAAAGAATAGCATGGACGTTACATGCAGTTAAACATTGGATCTAACAGCGCGCGTAAAATCATGTTGGCAACAATGTCATGCATGTATTGGTCATAAATAATCTGAAATAATATGATCTATTGTTGTGTCAATTTTGAATGAAATCCATTAGTTAGTATAGAAGTTACATGCATTTTAAAATTGGACCTATCAGCAGGCTTAGAATCATGTTGGCAGCACTGACGTATATTAGTTACTCCAAATTTGTCTAGAATGCCAGGTACTATACGTGTGCAAAGTTTAGAGCTATTGGCTTGCATACTTTCTGATATATTGATATTAGGGTAACAAAAATAGGGACAGCACATATTAACAGTTGGCAGCACTGGTTGCTCCTTAGAATACGCATAGTCATATCTGTTATGGTACACATAGCACATACGGAATTTGGTTGAAATCCAAATGATAGTATGGAAGTTACATGTATTTAAAGTTGGACCTGTCAGCAGGCTTGGAATCATGTTGGTAGCACTGACGTATATAAGTTACTCCAAATTAATATAGAATGTCAGGTACTATACGTGTGCATAGTTTAAAGCTGTCGGCTTGCATACTTTCTGATATATTGGTATTTGGATAAAATAAATTAGGAGCATTTATTAACAGTTGGCAGCCCTGGTAGGTCTTAAGAATACGCTCAGTCATATATGGTTATGTACACATACAACATACGAAATTTGGTTGAATTCCAATTGATAGTATAGAAGTTATATGCATTTAAAAATTGGACCTCTCAGGAGGCTTATAATCATTTTGGCAACACTGCCATGTTTAGCCTCCTGGAAATTAAACTGAAATATTATGATCTGTACGTGTGCCAATTTTGAAATAGCTCCCATTCATACTTTCCAAGATATCCAACATGGAGCTCAAATTTCAATTGCGATTTTTTAGCAGTTGGTAGCACTGACATAATTTTCAAATATGGCCGTGAGATATTCAGGTATAGATCTTTACTCCTACCAAATTTTGTTTCGATTGTTGCAGCCGTTTAGGAGTTGATAGGGGGGACACACACACAGCCAGCCAGACAGACAGACAGACACACATTTGCCCGATCTCATAAGTCTACTTTTTCCTCATTTTTTGCAAAATGTGAAAAGTAGGCTAAAAATGGCTTGAGGAAAGGAGCTGAGCTTATTTAAAATATCACAAAACTTCGAGATCCAGGCCATGTGGTCAGGGTACTTCCCCGCTCTGAAGACAACTGGGTTTGAAACCCACCGTCGCACAGAGGGGCAAGAGTGCCTCAAATGTGGCATTGATTCAAAAACTCAAATTGGTCGTATGATATTTTTTGGTATAGCAGAACACTAGAAGACTTGTTCGACTATGTTGAAACACGTTGTAACATTGACCACTTGGGGAGCCCACAGTAGTTGAGATATTACAGAGCAGACAAGACGTGTCCCACGCAAGTTATTGACAGCCTTTAGTTTCCGGTGAACATGAGTCGTGTTTTCGGAATTATTTCATTGCTTCGCCAGGAACCTTCGTGTTCAGGTATGTACTTATTTGTAATATTTGTTTGTCAGAAAGATCGTTCTTTAAACGTCTGCTTATATTTACCATCTTGAGATAAAAGAAGGTCAATAGGTATGTTCCGAGGCATTGTTGATTTCTTCAGTGGTTGTGGCCTCCATATTGTAGATCAGTTTAGTTTTGCAACTTTTTCTAAATGATAATAAAATCAATAACAGATGAAAATCGGAGGGCGTCAAATAAAATCTTGTCTGGGTTTACGGTATTTCAGGTACCAGCTCAAATAAAATGCTCATCACGAGGAGAAAACTTCTGGAAATCATGAAAAATGTAGAGTTTTTGCCTATAGCACAGCAAGATATTTCGTTCAGAAATACCCATGGTGCAACATGTCCTCTACACTGCATAAATATTTGATACATGATACAGTATCGCCCACATTGCTTCTTATACGACAGTTAACAGAGAAAGCACAGGAAGCACGTAATAAGGACAAAAAAATTGCCGGAAAACTTCTTCCAGAAAATGTAGTCGACAGAAAACAAATGCCGATATTTTAAATTACTGTTTGGTGAGTTCTGATCCACTTAACACCAGCAAAAGGAAACATTCAAAAATAAACCTTCAAGGCCGAAAGAAGGATTATATTTATTAAAATCTATTCATATACACAATTAGTCCCAGGAGTCGCGATGATGATGAGGATGATGATAGTAATTGAGACAATTGTACTTTCACTTGTTCTGATGATTCATGTGATTTAAGTTGCTTTCTGCATTTTCATAATAATTATTTTGCTACAGTTATAATTTGTACTAAGTTTTTCAATTATAATATTAATAAACAAATGTCAAATGAACTGTATTTTCACTTTTCGTAAGAAACAAACATGTCCTTGATAATGATGTATAACTTAGAAATCCTATTAAGTAAAATTAGAATTAATGCCGCCATTGAGGCACTCTTGCCACACTGTGCGTCGGCTTTCTATAAAACGCTATAGTATTATATGTCTTAATATGCCGTGGACACTTCTCACCATCTCCTCACCAAATTTAATTCTGATTAAACACTACATAGAGGTAATAAAGTAGGTTTAATCTAAAACATCAACGTACATATTGAGAAACATCACACATGATGGATTACTGACGGCAAAGAGCAAAAACAACAAAGAGAAAAGTAGACACCAAGAAACACAAACATGTTAACGTTTGCTGACAGCGTCACTTCCATGCATGAATTCTGTTCTCATAAACTGCGGCTGTGAGAAAGAACCGTTGCCCCATAGGAACTCTCTCAATCTCCTCCCCAACACTGTGGAAACGGGAATAATAAGGGTAGAAATACTTACACACATCTTAATCAGTTATAAGAAATGTAAAATACACTAATAAAGATTTTTCAGTGTTAACATAAAACTAAAAGTGAAGCTGATATATATCAACGGTGAACATGAAAAGCCTTTTACGCCACCATTCTGCACCTATCCTTTGTCTTCCGTGTATTTGGGGCATAACTCCCGGCTTGAAGTGGATATACATTCCCTTTGAACTTCACATTTATAAATCAATATCCATCGGCAGTAAGGTATTGTGCCCCTTAGTCTATGATTTAAGACCTAGGCCACATACTTGATGAAATTCTAGGGTTGATAGTTGACAACGATTTAATCAAGATTATGCTCGACAACAAATTACGTGAAGAAGTTTAAATTACAAGCAAATTTTTCACTGCAAAAAAAGAGGTAGAATTTCACAATACATGTTGACAAGAGAGACTGGCAAAATAGATCACCAATACAGGACAGCAGAGTTGACTACCGACCACTCCTTGGCAGGCGAATCCCCAGCCCACAGAAATCCGTGGGACGCATCATAGAGGAACGAAGATACGCCCATTCAGAGCACGAAATGAGACAAATATAATGATTCAATGAAAATATGGTTATCGAAGGGAACTATAAAAATAAAGGTGAGGAGTTTGAAATAATTTGTTCGTGTAAACCACCAAGTAAATAGAATATATACACAATATCAATGCGCGAGGAGAACAAACGGCCTTGGAGAATCCAGTCACATGACCGGAGTGGCTAGGGAGTGTACAAATGGTGAAGTTAACAGTTTGTGTATCATATTAATTGGGCAACATAATAAAAAATTATTACTGTGAAATAAATTGTAATGTGTACACAACATTTATGTGAGCAAGATGTAAGACATCATTGAAATGAGTGCCTACTTTATAATTATGAATTAGTCGTTATGGAAGGGGCCGTCCGTGACCCGTCACCATTAACTACGGAGGGGGGTGAAAACATGATACGTTATCCTTTCTGGCTATATTCCTTTGTCATTTCCTGTTTAAGGAAGAGGATTTGTGAATGTAAATATAACATAGTCCAGTTAGGATACTTTTTTATCCTTAGTTTTTGGTATTTGTGATAGGCTAACGTAGCGATTTGGAGGTGTCTTATTAAGTAGAAACAGCCTATTACGGATAGTTGAAAGGAAGGAAAGTTACCTATAGACTATAGGATGTTACACGGTTAAAAAAAAAAGGGGAACATGTTTTTGAACGGATGACGTTCTCCACTAAGCAATATCTCACACCCAAGTATAATTACCTTATAAACCTTTATTGTTTACAGCTGACGTATACAAATGAATATCGATCGATTCTCGTTCATTTTCAGAACACAAACGGAAATGTCCAAATAGTGGCGAAAACAAAGTGAAAACCATACTCCAGCGTGGATTTTATCACAGCTGGAGAGCTTCAGTATGGTGTATGTCCTCCACGAGTACTTATCACAGCTTGGCACCTACGTGTAACTAGGTGTAACTCATTACCGAGCACTTACCTATAGATCACACTGTTTGAGTACCAAAAGGAAGGTATCTGCAAGGAATAACATTCTACGAAAATTATCGGGTACAGCGTGGGGGACGCATCCTCATATATTAAGAACTTCAGCTATAGCCCTTGGTTATTCAGCTGCTGGATACGCCTGCCCTGTTTGGTGTCGATCTAGCCATGCTAATCAAGTGGATGTCGCCTTAAATGAGACCTGTAGACTAATTACAGGCTGCTTGAGATCTACACCACTTGACAAACTCTACTGTCTAGCAGGTATACCTCCTCCAGATATTCGTCGTGAGGGTGCATCCAGACTGGAGAAATCTAAAGCTCAGAATATGACAACCCATACTTTATATGGGTATCAACCAGCAACTCAAAGGCTCAAGTCAAGGAAAAGCTTTCACCTTTCAACAGAGTGCCTTAGTGAATCACCGATGAACTTCAGAGCGGACTCACGGCGTTCCAAATCCAGGCACCTCGCAGGATGGATGATAATCTTAAAGAGCCTCCCTCCAGGTCACCAAGAAAGTTGGCCTACATGGAAGACACTGAACAGGTTGCGCTCAGGAGTCGGAAGAACAAAGAGCAACATGCTAAAGTGGGAATTTGCCTGTGACTCCACACTCTGTAATTGCGGTGAAGAACAGACAATGAGCCATCTTGTTGTCTGCAGGTTGTGTCCAACTACAAGCTCTCCCCAGAATGTAATTGATGCTACCACAGAAGCATGTGAACTTGCCGCATACTGGTCAGGCCAAATCTAATTAAATTCATATTTGTGTGGAACAACTTAATGTTTATCAGAAATGACAATGTTTATAGTACCAGTTCTTGATTTTATCCTGTTTTTTGTAATTGTAATTGTCTTGTTTCTCCTTTCTCTGTTATCTTTTGTTGTTTTTAATAAATGTTTCTGACACGATTAAATAAATAAACCTACGTGGCATGCTCCGTATAAGTCAACGGAGGTCACGTTGCGGAATCAGGTCCCATTCTTCAATGAGAGCCTGTTGGAGGTCTTGGAGCGCCTGTGTTGGAACAGGACACCCACGAACACTTCTGTCAAACCTATCCCACACATACTCGATGGGATTAAGGTCGGGACTCACTGCTGGCCATTCCTTCTCTTGAATGTCCAGTTCTCGCAAGACAACTCTGCATGCACCCTGGCATTGAAGTGCATGAGTACGAATTCAGGGCCAACACCGTATGCAGCGGCCAACACATGCTGTAACAGTATCTGCTCGATGTACCCCGCAGCTGTAAGATTACCTTGGACGACGACAAGATCCGTACGGCCATCAATAGTGATGCCACCCCACACCATCACAGAATCTTGTCCGAATCGGTCGACTTCCTGGACAACATTTGGCATGTACTGCTCACCACAGCATCTCTATATACGTTGACGTCAATCACGCTGTGTCAGTAGAAATCTGGACTCCTCTGTGAACAACACAGGTCTCCGTTGGCAAAGTTGTCAGTTGACGTGGGTACGGTCAAACAGAAGGCGTGATGTTGCTGCGTTAAACGGGGCACTCGAACATGACATCTGGGTCGTAAGGACACTTCTCATAACCTGTTCCTTACTGTCTGGTCGGACACCGTGACTCCAGTGACCCTCTTGAGGTCTTGTTACAGTTCTATGACAGTTGCTGAACGACGCAGCGACGCACAGATTGTCAGATATCGGTCATCATATGGGGTTGTCATGCATCCACGGCCTTGTCCAACCCTCCTTGTGAACTGGCCTGTTTCATTGTAGCGATTTCAAAAGCGTTGAATAACTGATGGAGAGACATTGACATCCACAGCAACACGACGAATAGTCCATCCTTCCTGGATGAAAGTGACAGCCCTTACGACTTGAACCTCGTTGAGATGTCTCATGCCATGTCCTGGTTTACGTACAACGGGCTGAAATGACCGCAGTAGTCTGTGTACCTCACAACAACACGCGGACGCACCGCTATTCACTTTGTTTTGAGGGGTCACCTGACAATTTAATGCATGACTACGCCTACAGACGGAGAATAAGTGGTTCGAAAGGTAAGGTTTATAATGTGTGAGTAATTCGCATGCAATATGTGTGTGTTATGAATAATGCGCCATTTTAAGTTAAGCCATGTGATTAGTGTATATCGACGAGTGCCGACAGGTGTAGCCACTTACCGCCCATAGTTTGAGATAATCATCGAAGCATAATGATGTTCTTCCAGGCAGGTAAACCTATAATATGTGAATATTCGACATAGGCCAGTGAGAGATTATCTGCGAGGCCATGAGAGCCAAATTGTTTATGTTGAGCTTCGAGTGAGTTGGGTTTTCACTTAGATATACAAATGATATGCATAACCACATACAATGGCATTTTGATTGTTCAACGGAGGCACATGGTGATCTTGGAGCCTCAGCGAGAAATGAATCACACTTATCATCCTGAAGTGAACAGATGAGTAGGTGATATATATTGAGTATGATATTTGAGGCTTACTGAGGCGATAGTTAGTCCGATATTTGAGTGAACGTTAACATCGGACCTGCTGACTGTTAGCAAGGGAGGTATTTTACCCAATGTGTTTCCAGTTCAGATAAGATTTGTGGATTTGCAGTTTCGATTTTGATTGTTCAGTATAGCTCACTGGAAGGGTGAATTCATTTATTTCGAGGTAGACTTTTCTGTTTTATGTCTTATATTGGACGGGAACGTTTTTTTAAAACCCATTTATAGATTATGAGATCCTGGATCATCGGTCTATCCACACATGCAGATCAACCATTGTAGAGTG
The DNA here is from genome assembly GCA_946902985.2 of Meconema thalassinum. Classification (NCBI taxonomy): domain Eukaryota; kingdom Metazoa; phylum Arthropoda; class Insecta; order Orthoptera; family Tettigoniidae; genus Meconema; species Meconema thalassinum. The sequence continues at coordinate 185,836,258 of OX336398.1, read as the reverse complement.
AAGGGTCACAGGTTCGAGTCGAGGCTCGTGTAAATAATCAGAACACTCGAGTATTTAGAATAAGATTTTTCATCAGTATGATTTTGTGCCATGCCTTTCCCTACAGGTTTGTCGACGTTTGGTTTTGATGAGCGTTTGATATAATCGGTGATAGAAGAGATACGTTCGTTTGATAGGATTTTGATTGATCTGATATTCAGATTTTGTACTAATACTAAGTGTATATGGTGGTTAATAGTTATAACTCGATATTTGAGATTAATACACGGTAAATGATATGATGGTTTTATCATTCTCCCACTTATAAATAAATAACAGTTGTCACCGATAATTTCTCATGTATTTTAGGTGTGAGGAGAGGTTCTGAAGGAATATTTATCACATTTCCTCTCCGGTATCATTTCAAGTACAATTTCGGGGAAGCAAATTTCATGTGTCATAATCATCATTATTATCTTTATTATTAAGCCAGCAGCAAGCAATCTTCTACACGACGTGTACCTTCAGTACCAAACCCAACCTAATAACAGAAAGTTTCCATTTGTCATCAGTACGGTCTGAATACACAATTTTGTATTCCCTTAATTGCAATGGTGTGTGGAAGATGGCGATCAGGTGATGTCTCTTATGAGGTGCAACAAGTAGTAACCCAAAAGGAACTTACCTCTTTCAACTCTCCATCATTCACTAACGAAGGAGTTTCTATTTCTTCCCTTCTTGGAACAAGCTCTGGTATCGAAAATTCTTCTATCTTGATATCCTCAGTCAGATCAGTATCATCCTGCAGAGAAATTACTTCTTTTACAAACTCGTTCCTTTACAGAGGTGCAAATAAAGCATACACAGTGTTCCATCATTTTGAATACCATCCAAACACAACGTGACATACAAGCCCTAGATAAGAAATATGAGACTTCACTGATTGCGAGACGACTTTCTGAAGGAACAGATGAGCTGTCGACAATACGACAACCCAGTCGAGATCGTATTTATTCCTGTACATATTTTCTTTATATGACATTTTCTTCTTGTACAGCCTAGGAATGAGTTTCAGACGCAACTTTGTAGGACACTTTGTACAGGATTTGGCTAGCGGGATTAAATTTAATTAATATAATTGGTGGATGTGGTTCCATCGTAACTTATTATTTTTATTCTGGTTTCTTCGTCAGATGTTACTGAACATTGTAGAACGACAGGGGATTAGGCGTCTACCGAAGGTAGGAGCAATATAACTTGTTCTGATGAATAATTAACATTTGTATTTGCGTTGGAACTATTTTTGTACCATTTCTTAGCTCGTATTTTAATGACGTTTCGGAATATAGGACTTCTGGAGGAGATATTCGCACAGTAATGTAAGATGAAATTACTTTCAGGAGTTTTTATTTTCTAGTTAACTTGTGTACTAACCATCAGATCCCCAATAACGAATAGGCTACGGAATAAATCACTCAAGGACATGAGATTTTATCTTAAAATGTGTGGTAATGTGTATTAGATATTAAACCTTCTGTTTATTAATTAGCATGTGCTTGGATTAGCCTCATAACCACACGCAAAACCTGAGAGTATCGGTCTCTTGTGGGCCCAGCTCAAATCCATGTGTGTTTGCTGGAGAAGTGATCTCACGAGGTTTGATTTGGCTTTCCGCTCAGAGGTATCTCGGATCAATACGGGCACAACATATTGTCCCCATTCACTTGATCATGAAGCGCGCCTATATCGGAATTCTACGTCAGACCACATAACATCAAATTATGCGCAGATATTGCGACCTGAGCTATTACATGGAGAAAGATGCATGTGAGGGCTGTGGAAGGATCGAGTGAGCTGTGAACTTCATAAGACTCAAGAGATGGAAACAAATATTTAAATAACAGTAAGCATAAACAACACAATAAACTGGGTGGAAACTTACTGCATTATATTAGACACTATTCTACATGGGAGTAATATACAAGGTGAGGATAATTGTTGCTTGAATGGTCCAAACATCTAGGTTATCGGCGCCAGTAACAAATACTTGGAATGATGTAGAAGGACATGGTAAAGGAGCAACCTGACAGGTCGCAGAGGGAGGAAGCCGGAAACGCTTACTTATTAGTGTACAGTACTTGTGGAACGCTTAACAGCGTGAGTGCGGAGATTTGTGCATTGGACCGCATGGTACTGAAAGCTGTAAACATCTATTGAAATCATTTATAATACGGTGGAGAACATTTATTTGCCAGTGCGGATTACGCTAGTAACGCGTTAAATATTTCACACACTCTTTGGTGAATTAATAAAACACTTGCGAACTGTCAGTCGTCTTGCTGTGTGAAATCATGCTGCAAATTACAAAGTTCAATGTCAGAGCTAAAGAAGAGAAATAAAATTCTATACAACTGTGTGCCGTTTAACTTCGTTATTGAAGGCCATGGCGGCCAGATTGCAGTAATAAAATCATGTAATAGTTCACGAGGAGGATACGGCTGTGTTGTGTAAGAATATTAACAAGTGCAATAGGGAAGAGATCAGTATCAGATTCAAAGCAGAGCAATTATTTAACACATTAAAAGAAGTGTAGATGCAGTGCATCAAGGAGGAGAAAATGATCGTGATATCACTGGTTCTAAATCACGTCGTAGCCAACCAGAACCATTCACGTTGGGGGAAAAGAGTCTTAATGATCACCGCCCTTTTAGTTACTTTTTATGACAAGTGGAATATATCAGAATACCTTATATTCTAGGCAGTTGTGCACAGCAATCACACCATTATACCATGAAGGTTAGGAAGAGATCTGACCCCTTAAGGAATTAAGGTAATTTGTTTGTTATTTGAGTCTTCAGTCGTTCGACTGGATTGAGGCAGCTTTCCATGCTTCCCTGTCCTGAGCTAATCGTTTCATCTCTACATAGCTAACACACCCCACTTCCGAGACAATCTGTTTAACATATTCTAACCTTGGTCTACCCCTACTGTTGTCATCCTCGACCCTTCCTTCTATAACTAAGTTTGCTATTCCTGGGTGTCTTAGTATGTGTCCTACCAACCTATCTCTTATTTTCATTAGCAGTTGCCAGAAACATCTCTCCTCTCCCACTCGTCTTAATACCTCTTCATTCGTAACCCTATCTACCCATCTGATCTTCATCATTCTCCTGTAACACCACATTTCAAACGCTTCAATTCTCTTTTCTGCTGCACCAATAGTCCAAGTTTCACTTCCATAGAGCGCCACGCTCAAGACAAAGGCTTTCTTCAGCTGTTCACCTGCCAATTCGACATCCAAAGGGGTTTCTGACTTCTTTCGACTGCATTCCAATATGTTTAGCCTACTTTTCACATTTTGCAAAAATGAGGAAAAAGTAGACTTATGAGATCGATCCGGGAAAATGTGTGTCTGTCTGTCTGTCCTTGTGTCTGTCTGTCTGGCTGTGTGTGTGTCCCCCCCCCCCCCTATCAACTCCTAAACGGCTGCAGATATCGAAACCAAAATTCGTATGAGTAAAGATGTATACCGGAATATCTCACGTCCATATTTGAAAATGATGTCAGGCTACCAACTGCTGAAAAAACGCACCAGAAATTTGAGCTCCATGTTGGATATATTGGAAGGTATGCAAGGGAGCGATTCCAAAATTGGCACACATGTAGATAACACTATTTCAGTTTAATTTCCAGGAGTCCATACATGACAGTGTTGACAAAATAATTTGAAGCCTTCTGATAGGTCCAATTTTTAAATGCCTATAACTTCTACACCGTCAATTGGATTTCAACCAAATGTTGTATGTAATATGTGTACATAAACAGATACGACTTAGCGTATTGTTAAGAGCCACCAGGGCTGCCAACTGCTAATAATTGTTCTCTCTATTCTTTTATCCAAATACCATATATCTGAAAGTATGCAAGCCGACTGCTTTAAACTATGCACACGTATTGTACCAGACATTTTAGATTAATTTTGGAGTAACGTATATACATCAGTTCTACCAATATGATTCTAAGCCTGCTGATAGGGCCAATTTTAAATACATGTAACTTCTATACTATCAGTTGGATTTCAACCAAATTTCGTATGTGCTATGTGTAACATAACATATATGATTATAAGTGAGGCTATTAGTATCAAAAGGAACAATCTCCAATTTCCATCGAAATTGAGTTACTGACACCGTTGTATTGTGCAACTAGCCCTCTATCCCACTATGCTGTTTGTTTCTTTCGAAAAGAACAAAATCTCATCGTTTCAGGGCATGAAAATACAATGTTGCTTTCAAACAGAACAATCTCCGCCATCTGTTGGAATCAAGTGGGACAATCTCCACTACTACCAATCAGCTCCGTCCGTTCCAGTCATGTGATTGCTGCCATATTGGTTCAATGGAGTGATAAAGAGACTGTCCTGCTCACGTGTCCCAACTTCTCGTGTTTTGCAGTTATATTGTAGGTACTTTTTGCGTTTTAAGACTATATGAAGATGCACTAACATATTATAATATCAAAATTAGCTGTAGCTTTCTTCTAGGTGTTATGTGATGGATACGATACCGCAAAACGTGACACCTGTCTTACACCTTTGCTATAGTTCAAGGTACTTCCAAATGTAAACTTACCAAAGACAATGTTTTTGTTATTGCTAGACGGAGGACCAATATGGAAAAGGGTCTAATCAGATTGCCTCAGCGCTTTATGATAGGCTGATGAAAACTGACTTGAGAAATTACAAAGAAGTGAGACTCATTTGTGACTCATTCGGGGGTCAAAATAAAAACAAGAACCTCCTCGCAATGTGCGGTAAATGGGCTTCTGGCTGCTTCAAGCAACATTGAACGCATTGAAATGGTGTTTCCTGTTCGAGGTCACTCTTTCATTCCTCCAGATCGTGTCTTTGCAATATCGAAAATGACATCAAGAATGAAAGAGATCATTACTCCAGCAGGTTACTTAGGCATAGTTGCTAATCATGGAACGGTCATTAATCTTGGGAAAGACTGTACAGTTTTCGATTGGAAAACCAGCACAGATGGTGTTCGAAGCGAACTGGATCTTGGCACTTCAAATTTGCTCCAAGTAAACGAGTAATACTAATGGAGGTGTCAAGAGGGGAGACAGTATACTGTATTGACACTAACATATCCATGTTCATTACAAAGAAAAACTGTTCCATGTCTAAAATAAACCCCAAGGAATTACCTGCGAACAACGTGCAAAAATTATCAAAAGATAAACTGAGAGACGTGTTTAAACTTCTGTCATCCCATTTCCGTGAAGACTGGAAAACACTTTCCGAGCTTCGATACTATGTCGATGTGCTGCACAGAGCAGAAAGACAGGATGAAGGTGGACAGATTCTGCAAGATGATCTTTTGTGTGAAACACTTGACGATGATGACTCTTTTGGTGGTTTAATTCATATTTTAATTTTGGCTAGTGTTCGTCATTAGCTTTGGTGCTTTAATCCAAATCAAAGAATGCTGTGTTCTTAAAATACATATTAGTTTTGTTTAATCGTTACATTTGTGTTGAAATACGTATGCTCAAAATTAAAGGTCACTTCATTACAACAGTTATCCTTAGTTTACATGTTTCTCCTTTTTCTTTTGTTACCGTAATTGACATTTATGCTAAAAGAAGGAGTGTAGGTATCACATATTTATATGTTAATAACAGAAAGAGCAATCTCCATGCATGTTGATATCAAACAGAGCAATATCCACAAAAATCGTACAGTTAGTATCAAAAGGAACAATCTCCAAAATTAAATTTAAAATATCTCATTAACTATTAATCTTATGCTTGGTTTTCTTTGGTTACTCGCATACAAGCATTTACTTTATGTATAGGACAAAAACCATCCAGATAGAGTGGATACAAATGTGTTAGATTAAAAATTACTCCTACTGTAAAATGCAGGAAGGTGGAGATTGTTCCTTTTGATACTAATAACCTCAAGTATTCTTAAGAGCAATCAGGGCTGCCCACTGTTAATAAATGATGTCTATATTTGTTAACCTAATATCAATTTATCGGGAAGTATGCAAGCCAACAGCCCTATACTTTGCACATGTATTCTAAATTAATTTGGAATAATTAATATAAGCCAGTGCTGCCAGCATGATTCTATGCCTGCTGATAGGTACAATTTTAAAATACATGTAACTTCTATACTAACAAATGTAATTCATCCAAAATTGGCACAATAAGATATCATAATATTTCAGATTAGGCTATTTCTGACGAGCACACGCATGACATTGTTGCCAACATGCTTTTACGCGTGATGATAGATCCAATGTCTAATTGCATGTAACGTCCATTGGACTTCAATCAATTTTTGTATTCTGTACCTTAAGAGATGGAACTAAGAATATATTCAGTCACCAGGGCTGCCAACTGTAGTGCTCTTAGGCTACATTATACCAGGAATATTTCGAACTAATTGGACATTTATATTACCAACTTAATTTCGTCATTATTCTAGATAGGTTCATATACTGTAGAATAATCAGTGGCATGAAAAGTAGGCTCTTTAGTTCGTCACGGAACTTCTTGTTGTTTTTCATTTGTTAATTTTAATCATGAATTCATTCAAGACACAATCCATACCATTTAAAAACTCATTCAACTCCTATGGTGTGTCGGCTAAGACGATGGTAATTTATTAGGTACTAAATAGAACTGTCAATTAGGGTGATAAATAATATGATTACAGTACCTATAACGTTCGGGATCAGAATTGAAGGAGAGCAGACTTTGGGTGGTCAAAAGAAGAAATAGAAAAGAGGATCCCGACACAAGTAACCAGAAACAATAACGGTCTCTACTCAGGTCATGTGGGTCTCCAACAACTTCCTATTAATGTAGTCGTGTTAAGCAGTGGAGCCCCGAAGGAGGGGTTAGGGTTTAACCCCCCCCCCCCTCCCCCCGAGATAAATCTTTACTTGAATCTGTATATTGTCCCATCTATCACTTGTTTTACACTACCGCTAGTATATATTTTAAAAGTGATCACGTTCATCACTTGGTAAATGTCCTGCACTCTTCTCGCAGCGAGAGGACTCCTTCAGAATTGTAGCAAGGCATGGATGAGGTTTGTTGTTGTAGTGCGCGATCGGTAACTTTCCTTAGGAAACTTCGAGTTGCTAAGGTATGTGTTCTCGTTGAAAATAGCATTTTTGTGAAAATTTTCAAATTTTTTTCATTTTCATTTTCATTTTATGGAAGTCTGGTCTTTCTACTTTAAGAATATATGTAATTTATGCACATTAAACAAAAGCGAATGACCTTCAGAGAGGTTTAAAACCATATGGGCATTGACTCTGAACTGAGAGTGGGCGTGGCATGTTGGCAGGTAACATTTTAATTCAATTTCTTTTGGACAGTCAGTTTGAATTTAGCGCCCATAGTATGTTAGTTGCCTGAATTGAACGTAGTTCAAGTTTTTATCACCAGATGATGTCCATGTAGCATTCCCTCCAAAAGGAACTGAGAAAACTGACCCAAGATAAGAAATTTGGCAGGAAGGGAAAGTTGACTGGGAAACTCATATGTAAAATGCGGAACTATGTTGGGATAGCTCTACATTCAATTTCCAGCAGTATTGATGCCTTGAGAAATGCTGTTTGAGCTACTCTCTACCACTTGACTGCGACTCGAGATCGGTAGTGACAGCTGGTGTGCATACCAGCGAGCAAAGGCCAAAAACAAACTGGAAGGATATAAGCATAAACCAGGCATTTCTCTAGAGATTCTACATGCTGTAAAACCATTATAATATGAGAGACAGTGCGACCCATCTACTGTATATTGTCCAAGTGTCTATGGCCTAACACAGAACAGCAATGAGTGTTTCAATGGAATGGTGTGGCGGCGGTGTCCTAAAGGAACTTAGGGGGGGGGCTGGACACCCTCAGATTGGGAGTTATGCATGCTGTGTACTATTTTAACTGTGGAAATACTGCAGACATAGAGATTTTGACTAGGATGGACAATCATCCTGGATATTACACCATGAGAGGAGCATTGAAGACAGATCAGGATCGGATAGCGAAGAGCTCTTACCACTCTCCCTCTCCCAACAGAAACAGGGCAGAAGGTATCTCAGAGGAGGAGGAAATTAAAAGAAGATAAGAACACTAACAAGGAAGGAGTGACTTATCGAGGTAGACTGTTTTAAAGAGTCAAGTACGTGTGTGGAATGTGTGTCTTCAAAACATATCATTGTGTAACTTCCTCCTTGATTTTCTCAAAACTAGTTTTTTAAGCAGATATCCAAATTCAAAACAAGATATCTCATTAAGTTTTGACCTAAGATAATGAATAATATAGCAAATTAAAGGTAAGAAACTGGCAAATGTTGTATACTAGGATCTTTAGGATAATTTGAAAATCTGAAATGTGGCCCACAATTGAAAAAAAAATTGCATAAGCAAAAAATAGAAATAACATGAAATTCATTACCTGTCCACTGTCCAGTGTATCATCATATCTGTAGTAACTTCAGTTTTTTTTTGACAACGTGTAGCAACTCATCAGCTGGGTCTTTGGATGCATAGATGAGCAATTTTCATTGAGATTCCATTTATTGTTTTAAATTGCAGTACAAATATTTAGGAACAAATTTTGGCTATATGAACTACCAATTGTGATGGACTTCTGCTGTAGTAGCAAGTAATTAATACAAAATATTTGTACCAAATATGTTGAAATATAGTGACTAGCTTCCACGACATGGAATACCAGACATGTTAGTCATAAAGAAATACTGTACTTCTTTTGTATCGCTAAGAACCTTGTCTGCATTGGCAATTACGACAACATTTAGTTTTTCTTATTTTAATATCGCAAAAACCCAGAAGACTATAATGTACTATTAAATATTTCTTGTTAATACTCATTCTTGCGAAGATTGTATTTTTTAATATCACCAGATTTTATTAAATATTGATGATATCCTTCTTTACGGGGCTCTGGTGGCACAGCGGTCAAGCTGTTGACCTCTCACCATGGTGGACCGGGTTCGATTCCCGGTCTATGCATGTGAGATTTTCAAAGTGAAATGCCGTGTCCTGTGGTTCGGATTCCACGTAAAAAGGAGATCGTGAGATTAACGGTCATGTAAAACTCCGAGCATCCTTTGCTATTGTCCTTCATATCATGCAAAGATTATTGATCCATAATCCAACTCTTCCATTTTTGTGTTATTAATGTTATATAATTTAGTTTGATGGCTATTATATTAATCTTTCCTCTGTTTACAGGTATTGTGACTGTTTTGCCAATGGGGAGTTCTGCCATATGTGCAATTGTAATAATTACTTTAATAATTTGGAACATGAAGAAGATCGGCAAAGAGCAATCAAGGCATGTTAAGAAAGGAATCCAAATGCATTTCGACTAAAGATAGGCAAGGGCATTGTCGGAGAAGAACGAAGGCATAACAAAGGTTGCAACTGCGAGCGATCCGGTTGTCTCAAGAATTATTGTGAATGTTATGAGGTATTTTTCTTAATTTACTTAATTTATTTAGTATAACAAATATTAGAGTAAGAAACATGGATTTCATTCTTTTAAGCATAGGTTTCTTGTATCCATATACACGTAATTCTAAGTCGTGGGGACAAAAAAAATCAGACTTTGAATTACGTGATTTCTAATTAACTGCCACCAACTTGTATAACTGACATGCCAACACTTGTCGCGTCACAACACATTTCTGGACCCATAAATGCAAACAATCACTTTGATTCACTGTTGGAACCTCTCAAATGCTGTGGAAGAACGATATTTCCAAAATGTATCCAACGACGTACCTTTACCATATTTGTATGCATATAACTCAAACTTTTTGACTGTAAATAAGTGTGAACATTTTCCCTGCATTATATAAGTAGTTATTTGAGTGTGGCAAAGTCTATATTCTTGAAAAGACACATAACTTGCATTATTGAAATTCGCTTACTTCATTATCACTGTCGTTGCTGCTGCCAATTTCTGAGCTATCGCATGCATCAACGTCCTTCGACACCATAATGTCTCATTTCCATGCATGTGGTTGCGTGACTGGAAGACAGAAAACGAGATAGCCCTGTAATAAGCATAATGAATAAAGGACCAATCACAAGTCGTAGGCTATCGCGCTTGAACCATGCACAAGTGACGGAGAAGTTGCAAAGCCCGTGACTCTGTCCACATCTATAGTGACGAACACAGCTACATTGAATACTAAGACTGCATAATATTTACTCATTAAATAGTTATTTGCCACGGTGGGTGAGTGGTTATCGTGTCGGATTACTAACCCCAAGCTTGCAGGTTTGCTCCTGGCCGTGGTAAGTGATTTCTGAAAGGCGGCAAAAGTCATGACACGCATGTCATACGATGTTGGCAAGTTAAAGAACCCATTAGAGTTCAGTAGGTGGTGTTCATAATGGCAAAATTAATCTCGGGATTTCCCGCCAACACAAAGTTCCTCAATTCTCTACTAGAAAGCGCTATAGTGTCAAGGAGCTTAGATATCTAACCTCCTTGACTTTCATAGTGCTTCAAGGAACAACAAAATTCGACATGCAAGCTGCCCTCTGGGTGTCAAATTTCAAAGCTTGCACCCAGCACCCGAGGCCATAGGACATTATTATTATTATTAGTAAATCTTTTTATAACAAAAACACGGGTTCATGGTTGTACTAGGAGACCGTGGTATCATTGCTTCCCAGCTTATATAATTTTAAGTGCACTGCATCGTGTTTAGGCTATTATTACCGGAATACAATGTATTCTTTGATTGGACTTGCCAGGCGCGTCCACGTCGCGGGGGTGGGCAACGGTACTGTAATAAACCATGGTACTACAGTACCGGCTAAGTTCTGGTGAGGACCCAGTCCTATGGGGTATAACAAAGGCCCCGTGCACAGGGTTACGTGCGAAGACCTCAACGGAATCTGCAGCGGAGAAGATGGACTTCGGAACGGTGGAGATTGCGGAAGAGGCAACCAAGTACTCAGGGAATAGTATGAGTACAGCATCAATCGGCAGCATCTGTTTCCCAGGTTAGGGGCGGCTGCAAGGGCGTCTGTTTCCCATGTTAGGGGCGGCCTGTATAATAGCTGGCAGTAGTTTCATAAAATGCCTTTGGGAGTGGCGACCCCATGGCAATGGCACTTCAAATGATTCGGAGAAGGTTAGGGCGTACCCTGCAGGCGACGCGCAGTTCTTTTGGTACTGGGGGAACTGTGAGAAATGGGCGACCAGTAACCGAAATGAAAGTGGGAATCATGAATGTCATGACCCAGACAGGCAAGGTGGAGGAGGTGGTAGACTTCATGGAGAGGGAGAATGTTGGATTGATGGGGCTGAGTGAAGTGAAATGGAAAGGTAAAGGAAGGAAGAAATTGAGGAAAGGATATACATTATACTGGAGTGGTGGCCAAGAGGCAAAAAATGGCGTGGGACTGATAACCTCGAAACAACTGGAGGAGTATGTTGAAGTGGTCGAGTGTGTGAGTGACAGCAAAATGAAAATTAGAATGAAGATGAAAAATGACGTGATGGACTTCATACAAGTGTATGCACCACAGACTGGAAACAGAGAAGAAGATATTGAAGTATTCCTGGAGGATGTAGAAAGAGTAATTTCAGATGTAGAAATGGTGATCATGGGAGATATGAATGCACAAGTCGGAAACGAGAGACAAGGAAAGGAAGAAGTCATTGGACCATATGGATATGGGGAAAAGAACCGGGAAGGAGAGGAACTTGTGAATTTTTGTGAAAGGAATGGACTGATAGTGAGTAATTCATGGTTTCGGAAGAAAAACAGCAGGAAAATTACGAGATATGGTTGGGGCGAGAGATGAACAAAATCAGTAATTGACTACTTTCTGGTGGAAAGGACTAATCGCAGAAAGCTGATAGATGTGACAGCTTTACCAGGAGAAGCATTTGATGGGGACCATAGAGCTGTGGTGGCAAAATTTAGATGGGAAAAAATGGAAAACCTAAAGGAGATCAGAGAAAGAAAATAAAAGTATGGAAATTGAAAGACAAAACTGTACAGGAAGATTTTCAGGAGAGATTGAAGCAACAAATTCCAGTTACTGAAGTGGAAAACATTGAAGAGGAATGGTCCCACTTTAAAAAGGCATTTGTTGGTGCAGCAGAGAGTGCTTGTGGTAGGACGTCAACAAGAGTGAAAGAGAAGGAGACACCGTGGTGGAATGAGGAAGTGAGGAAAGCAGTGAAAGAAAAGAAGTCTGCATGGAAAGAATGGAACCGAGATCAAACAGAAGAAAGCAAAAGGAAGTATCACGACAGCAAACGGAGGTGTAAGAAAGTGGTAGGAGAAGAAAAGAAGAAAAGTCGGGAAGAATTTACACGAAGAATGGAAACAGATGTAAGTGGCAGTAAAAGGATGCAGTATGGGCTTCTAAGAAGTAAGAGGAAAGAAAGAGTTACCACAAAGCTGGTGAAAAAGGAAGATGGGGAGTTGTTAACACACCCAGAAGAGATAAAGGGACGATGGAAGGAGTATTTCGATAAGCTATTGAATGTGAGAAATTGTACTGGTGAGATGGAAGTGACACAACCTGACGACTCTATAACAGAAGATGATATAACAATGCTGGAGGTGGAATTAGCAGTACAGAAAATGAAGATGGGAAAAGCAACAGGGATGGATGAAATCAGTGTAGAAATGATAAAGGCTGCTGGACCTGTTGGTATGCAATGGTTCTTTCGACTGCTAAAGTGTGTGTGGAAACGGAAATGTGTACCAGAAGACTGGGAGAAAGGGCTAATAATACCAGTGTTTAAGAAAGGGGACAAGAAGGTGTGTGATAACTATAGAGGGATCACCCTCTTATCACAGATAGTAAAAATACTGGAAAGAATATTAGAAAGAAGAATGAGAAGAAAGGTGGAAGGAGAGTTGCAAGAGGAACAGTATGGCTTCAGGAGTGGAAGATCCACAGTGGACCAATCTTTAGCTTGAGGCAGGTGATGGAAAAGAACTGGGAATATGGAGAGGATTTGATCATGACTTTCATAGATCTAGAAAAGGCATATGATAGTGTCCCCAGAGAGAAGGTATGGGAAACCATGTTTAAGAAGAGACTGGGAAGAGAAATGTTGGAAATGGTGCAAGCAATGTACAACAACTGTGTTAGCAGGGTACTGACCTCAGTTGGAAAGACAGATTGGTTTAGGAACAAGACTGGACTAAGACAGGGGAGTGTGCTGTCACCTCTCTTGTTCATAATGGTGATGGATGAAATTGTAAAGGAAACAAAGGAAGCATATGGACATAAAGAAATGAAGTTACTGTTATTTGCAGATGATATTGTGGTCTGGGGAAGGAACACCGAAGAAGTGCAAAAGCAACTAGATGCACTGAACGAAAATATTCAGAAGTACGGCCTGAAAATCAGTATAGAGAAAAGCAAGACCATTGTGATGACAAGAGGGGAAAGACAAGGAAAGGGTACTGTGAAAATTGGAAGTCAGAGTTTGGAAATTGTGAACACGTTCAAATACCTAGGAAGTGAATTGATGCAAACTGCTAGGTTGGACATGGAGATTGGCAGGAGGGTACAGCAGAGCAATACATTCTATCAAAGTGTAAGAAAACGTGTTTGGGATAAGGAAGTACCAAGGAAAAGCAAGGAGGTAATGTATAAAGTGTACTATGTTCCCATATTAACTTATGCAGCTGAGACTTGGACCCTGACAAGCAGGCAAGAGAGTAGAATCCAAGCCAGTGAAATGAAATTCCTAAGAAGTAAGATAGGAAAGACAAGGAAAGACAGAGTGAGGAATGAAGATGTTAGGAAGGAAATTGGGATGGGAAAACTAAATGAGAGAATTGAGAAGAATAAACTAAGGTGGTTTGGACATGTAAAGAGGATGGAAGAAAATAGAATACCCAAACAGATGCTAGAGGCGAAGTGCAAGGGTGAGAGAGCAAGAGGAGGACCTAGAACAAGGTGGATTCATTCAGTGAAGAACAGCGTAAGAAAAATAAATCTGGACTGGGACAAGATCGTGCAAGAAGAATGGTGAAGGGACAGAGGAAAGTGGAGAAGTGCCATAAATACCCCGACCCGGCAGGAGCTGGATAAGGGGAAATGATGATGATGATCATCATCATATCTGTAGTATACAACATTAGGTATAATGGTAGCTTCAATTTGATACCACGTACAGGTAGATTGTATTATTTGTTGAGGAGATACAATGTTTTGAAAATTTTGAAAAAATGTTATTCTTTTAAATTTTCAGCACTTCAAATTCAAAAAAAAAAAAATATATATATATAAAAGTTGTTTTTGTTATTATGTATTAACGCTGAATCCACCATATAAATTTCAAAATGAACAAATAAGAATTGTAAAAGTTTACTTGCAACGTGAACCGTTTCGTTAAAGATATTTCGCAGTAAAAATGTACAAAAGGTGATCCTTTGTATAAAATTCTTAAACTACTGAAATTAAGCAAATTACCTGAATTAATAGTCGGTGAAATATCTGGAGATGTATTTTATAGATGTTTACTCCTCCGCTGTCTGAGACCCACCCAGCCATCCCATATATTCTCAATAATCTGCCTTGTGAAAGTTATGAAAAGGGAGGAGTACCTACTCTCAACAATTAATGAATAAAGACGTGGTGATGATTGTTCATTAGAAATAGGCTACGATTGCTGACGCCCAAGTTAGAATCTTAACCATGTTTTATACCGGGAACGAGCTTGCTTTGCTGTGGCAGTTTTCCCTCTTCCCCACTAGCCTATAGCAACCAGCAGCGCATTCACTTAAGGTCAATCATATCTCAAATGGGATATTCCCCCACCTCTATTCATTTGTGCCTCACGAGGTTGAGTGTACCCCGCTCCAGCCCACAGACCAGAATTACAATATTCTTGGCAGAGGCGGGAATCGGACCCAGGCCTCCGCGGTGACAGCCAAGAATACAGTTATTTGCAAGTCCTCGTATATTTAGAACCCTTTTCACTACTCTCTATTCATATGAGAAACTTGACTTAACAACCAGGCCCTTACGATAAAGATAAGAGTTTATTCTCAGAGCCTCAGGAATTAGTGTGTACTAACTTACGGCACTGTTTTATGAAATGAATATATTTACAAGGAATGACACATCACACATTACATACCGTGCTTTCCGCTCCTCCAGGCGAATGTAGCCGATTACCTGGACACACTTTTGGTGCGACATCCAGTAGTATTATGGAGATAAATGGTGACTTCGTTGCCAAATATAAGAATAGATTATTACGTTACCGTATTATCAAATAATATTTATACATTTTTCAACAGTTACTAATGACAACGGTGGATATTAGGACGCTTGGCCACTGCGTGATTAGTGTAAACTGTTTCCAGACTTGGTAATTTTCTCTCAGCGATCGTAGGCTATACCGTATTATCAGTAGTTGATGGGAACCACACAGCGAATCCGTTACTGCAATTAGTTATTCTGTGAGATGTTAGTCGAAGATTTTATTAAAAATATACCTGAGTGACAAGTCCGATTTAGAGACCTGAAATACTCTTTAGGGACAAGACAAAACGTCGGTGAAATCATAACATATTTTACAGCGGAAGTAAATGCTCAGTGCAGATTATCAGTGACACTCAATATAAGTTGTCGAGGATACAATGGTGTGACTGTGTAACTAGGAACAGCCTCATGACATCAATACATTAGCTACACCCATGTTAGCTTTAGAAGTCTCATTGGTCATTGGAGAGCTGATTAAGTATCTAGTTCGAGTTGGACGTCTTGTAACACAAGGTGGAAGTTCCATTTTGAGGCTTCTGAGTGCCTGTATGAAATAGTGCCGATACTCGTGCAGTTACCTTAGGTCACTTTCACGTGGCCTAATTAAACGTGTTGATAGGTTTGTAAGGTACTTTATCATCTAACAATATTCTACTCACTCCGCCTGCATCAAAAGTATGGTTGTGTGGTCATAGAAATAGAGAAACCGAATATAGGATGCTTCATTCCTGTAAGCAGGCACAATTATTTCCTAACTTCATCTCTTCAATCGCAATGATAAATGTTAAAAACTTACTTGACCATGATTAGAGCAAATGTTGGGCGTCAGTGTTATATAAACTATCCTTTTGTTGACAAACAAATTTTTCTTGTCTCTGTGCACCTCGTGGGTTAAATTGGGATTACGAGTGTTTACATACATTTAGAGGTCTAAAATTACCTCATTTAATGTATTAAAATTTGAGAGTGATATAAGCAGTGCTCTTCCTATGTTCTAGTTCCCTGAGCATAATGGAGGAGGAACCCTTCATCAAGAATGAGCCACAATGGTGGGCTCATGCAGATGAATTCCCAAATATTGTAAGTTGTATTTTAACTCGTGTAACATTGCAATCTTTGTGATGTGTAAGGGTTAGTGACTGAATATTTAATAGTAAATGGTAGGCTAACTAGGATCTGTTATGTTACTCATAACTTAGTGTCTATATATTATACATTGTGTCACACTTATACAATACTCCCCAGGAGACGAGTGAGCAGTTGACCGCTCATAACCTGCAGGACGAGGCTGCTGATGTATCAGTAGCTGTTAAAGAGGAATACCAAATACAGGTACCGTTTACCTCTCTTATAATAATACTAATGGCTTATTCATAAATTATTATTAGGAAGTTAGGACTACTAAGTCCTGTTTTCCATAAGAACAACTGACAATAGCTGGTGTTATTGTATTGATGCTGCTGATGCCCTGGGATATATTGTAGTCATAGTCTACACCTCGTGCTATACCATAAAGCATTTGAGTTATGATTGCCCCTAACATTTCATCTGGCGCAACCTGTATACCACCACTGTTGCCACTACTGATCTACCATATATCTACTAGGGCTTGGCGGAAACTGTATACCATCACTGTTGCCACTACTAATCGACCTTATATCTACTAGGGCTTGGTGCAACCTGTATACCATCACTGTTGCCACTACTAATCTACCTTATATCTACTAGGGCTTGGCGCAACCTGTATACCATCACTGTTGCCACTACTAATGATCCTTATATCTACTAGGGCTTGGCATATCTTTAACGAACTGATTTTATTCTTTGAATAAAGGAAAATATCCATTGTGAATTTTAAAATGCTCAATTGTTATTAAAATCGGAAAATCAATCCCCCACCGTTTAAACCAAAACATAAGCCTACAAGGGAAAAAGTATCCCCACATAATCTCACAGGTTATGTGCGCTCTATGGAAGGTCAAGTGTTAGTGTATCCTATTGCATATAGGCTAGTGGGGAAATGAGAAGACTGCCTCGGCTCAGTAACAGCTTAAACAATTTTTAGATTTTATATAGACTGCTAAAGAAAGCCTCCGTGGCTTAGGCGGCAGCACGCCGGCCTCTCACCGCTGGGTCCGTGGTTCAAATCCCGGTCACTCCTTGTGAGATCTGTGCTGGACAAAACGGAGGCAGACAGGTTTTTCTCCGGGTACTCCGGTTTTCCCTGTCAAAATTTCATTCCAGCAACACTCTCCACATCATTTCATTTCATCTGTCATTCATTTAATCATTGCCCCAGAGGAGTGCGTCAGGCCTCGGCAGCCGGCACAGTTCATATCCTCGCCGCTAGATGGGGGCTTCATTCATTCCATTCCATTCCTGACCCGGTCGGAGACTGGAAGCAGGCTGTGGATTTTCATTTTCATATAGACTGCTAAAGGAATAGGTTGAATAGAAAATGATAACCCGATAAGCCCTTTCACATGGGCCGCACTATGTCTGGCGTGTGTTTCTAATGAGAACATTCATCCTTTCTAGGGATGGTTCATGTAAATTTGGGGATGAAAGACAATCATAGATTTCCATGTGGTCAGACCATCAAGTGTGCAAAACCAGAAGATTTACATTGATTATATTCTTTTGTCCTTCACGGTCTACTGGTTAGTGAGCTCTTCTCTTTCTTTTTATGATCTCCATTTCATGACTTACTTCTTCCCATGTAAGTTCCGTATTCTTCAAGGATTGAGTAGAGTATTAGAAGTATTAGAAGCCATTTTTCATTGTTGCATTGGTAAGAGAATTGTTTTTCTTTGGTTCAACGCGTTAATGTGCCCAATTTAATATTAATATTTACATATTCGTCCTAATTATGTTTGTACTCTGGTAAAAAGCTCATGACCCGCATTGACGTTTCTAATTCAACTAACTTTTTGCTTTTTATTCCTCCTATAAATACCAATAAAAACAAAGGGGTATAAAACTCAGCAATTCTTCTAGGTTTGTGCCGTGTCTTGTGTGGAGTTTCGCCTAGGACACCAAGCTAGGCTCATCGGCGGGCTCTTGGTGTCCCCGCCCGGACCTTGCACCTTATATAAAGGGAGGTGGCGCGCAGTTCGTTACTCCTGGCTGGGCCCAAGATAGCGGATTCAAACCTGGCCGAAGTCGTCGGATTTTTTAAGAGCATTAAAAATCCTTCAGTATGCCTTCCTTCGGAGGGGAAGTAAAGCCGGCGGTCCCATGTCATAGATTTATGGCATGTAAAAGATCCTTCCACAGACTAAACTTGTGTGAAGCTAAATTGTTAGGTTAGATTTTGTCAGAATGCTCTATCAAAGTTCCAACGTTCAGAAGTAGGTATCATTGATATCCGGTAGCGAAAGTTGGAAATACTTGAAAATGAACGGAACTTGTAGCTCACCCTAAGGGTGTCCGTTAGAAGCAGCTACAGACTCAGGCGAGCCGAACATATCCTTGGACACTCCCGGCACTAAAAGCCATACGATAAATTGATAAATAAATACATGTTTGTTTTGTCGTTGCAGTGAAGAATTTCGCTCTCCATTATTATTCTCTTCCCTGTTTCTTCAACCTTGAGCCAGGAAACTCAAGCTGGTGATTTTATGAATCAGATTAACAAGCTGGGGCCGTGAATTAATGTTTCTTTATAGAAGAGCAAGATTATTCAGCTTCTTAGGTTTTACTGAATCTGAGATTCTGGGAGACTGGAGCTAGTGGAGTCGAATAATGAAAGTCTTTAATACTGTGTGGGTGATATTTAGTCATCTTTATATTGCTTAAACTCAGGAAGAATAGCCTGATCACCTCCACCAGGACTGTTGTTGATCTGATCATGAACAAGAACATTTTAATGGGATCAAAATGGAAATCTGTGTGCCACTAAGACTGGCATATTCAGATCCCGTGGGAGTTATCTGCTTTTTATCCGTTAGGAATTGGAGTGATTTGGTTCTAGATGGAGGAATGTTACGGATATATCTGATTATGCTAGCAAGAAACCGTCTCTATTCAAAAAGAATTATACTGCAGAAATGGGAATCTAATCTAAACAAATAATATGGTCCCCACTTTTATATCAATTTATGACTTTGAAGTTCTTCATATCCCATGTTCAACCATCTTGGTATTGCTGCTCTACCTTCACGTTCCTATTTCTTATTCCCCTGGAAACACTGAATGGGTTTGCTAATTTACCTGGCTTTCTCCATTTCTTATTTAACATGTTTATTAAAGGAGATGCTTATTCCACAATATACTGTGTTCTTTCGAACCTTCTTACATTAATTTTGGTGCATTTTTCTGAGCAGATGTTCTGCATCAAGACAATGTTAGTATTTTCCTTACTCACCCGATTCACTGAATTCTTACATCCCCATTGACAATAAAATCCCTCTCATTTCCATTTTCATTTAACCTCCTGGTTTTATTCAGATCGATAAAATTATGTGAGTATATATCGTGCCCGTCAGACAAGGCCATCGAGGGAACCACTGACCGCAGTAGTCGTCCCGACACCCTCATACTTTGAACCCACACGCCGAGAGGATTGGATGTGTTCACAGACTAGCTTCACACGAGACCTATAACTCAGGGAGTATCGGGACTAACGAGATACTAAATGGTTAAAGAACCAACCCAAGCAACATATCCCAAAATACAAAGCTACAAAAAATAGTCCAGACTGAGGTAAAATTCACTTAAGGTTATTGAAAAATCACAAATCCCTAACCTACTTCGAAGGGTAAAAATATCGGCTTATCAGCTAAGTTAATAAAAAGAATAAAAAAAATTATCCCCTTAATCGAATTCAAGTTAAACCCTCACAATGTCCTATTACAGGAAGATGACATTAAACAAGCAAGCTAAGATAGTAACTCGTAAATTGTCCCCTAAGCAAATACAAACCGAGTTAAAAATACTAATTGTGACATCTCATGAACTTATTGCAGAGAATAACGTTTAATTGCTTCACAGGGCTAATTTCAATAATTTATATATTAAAGCAGCAATAAGTATTAATCTAAGCTATGATGGTGTTCTCTCTGACATTAACGATGCATTTAACTAGCTTAAGTCCTAACTGAAGTTAAATGATTGCAGACGAGATGCGTCCACAACACAGAAAAGTAAAAAAAGCTAAGCAACAACCAGATACAACAATAAACTACAATCAGATCACAACAAGAAATAACTTAACTCGCACATTCACGCAATTATTATTGTACACCCCTGCCTACGCGAACTAGTCGCTGTTTGTTGCTAATCGTCACCTAGGTGAGTGTTGTTAGGATGGTGAAGGTGTAGTCATGACTATGACTGTATTCACTTGGTTGCCATCAGTCTATGTTTACAAAATGCCATTAGACTTGGCAACTCTGTTGTCACGAAATATGTCAGCATGTCCTAAAATATGTGGGTCTAATGAGAACAGCTGTTCCTGAAGTGTTGGTCATCAATAAAAAAATATTACAATTTTAAACAGTTCACTTCATATTTACTTTCAATTTTAGATCAGTTATGCATTTTATTTCGTTTCAAGTTTAGTTTGCTTTTAAATCCCTATAAGTGTAGTTTAGATGTTTAATGACCATCATGACACTTGATGACAACAGCAAAAACCATTGCTCCAAAGGATGTCTGTTCTAAGAAAATATGAGGGAAAAAACTCATTGCAGTCAACACAATAACACGCGACCAGAATGGTGGAACTCGGCGCTCACCTGGCTCGCTATAATACCTCGGTCGATGAGAAAAGCCTCTATCGCCGGTAAAACGCTCCTAAGAACAATGTAGGTGATCACAGTTTATCCCATCATTACCTCGTCCTCCATGGACAGTACAATAACACTGCCTAACAATTACATAAATCATATGGTCAAAAACGTTTAGCAAAGGGATACATTAAATGTGTCATCAACGTGTTCGCAATTTCCTAACAAACAGAATAAGCAAGAAACGTAGTTTGAATGAGATGATACAGTTCAGATATAACTGATAAATTAGGCCCACAAGGTTTTGACCACTGCTCAGTAACATCAATTCATTAATTCAGGCCTCTGGCTCAAGTCGATTTGAAACATGACAGTTTCTGTCAAGTAGTCGTCTCACTAAAAGGTTGCTAAGCATTTTGGGAGCGACACAACTGGTCAGTCTCAAGGCCTCCCCCCTAGTCGTAAGCATGCCCAACTGCAAACTGGCGAACCAAATAACTTCCTAAGCTCACCCACAATAATGAGCTGTTATCACAACAAAACAGTCCAAATCTGTTAGCTCTTGTAACGTTGAATATTACAGGGATATCACCACAAGATTATAAACTCGAGCTGGCCTGTGCCTACGCTCGTAATTAATGCGAGGTTGTTCCGAAAAATCACGAAATGGAATCTATTCCACTAGGTCCAGTTTATGTGCTAAAATTAAAGTTACAAATGACACAACTTTATTAGCATCTTTCGGCTTCTGTGCCTCACACTATCACATGGGTGTGTCTTAAACTTTCAAATAAGAATTATGCACACTCTGCATGAAAATTAAGCATGACCAGCGACACCAAACCTAAACGTGCCGCCAAATGATACGTTGAATACAATCAATTGCCAGCTGGGGCTTCTGACGCCTCTAGTTTTGCTTCTATACATCTCAAATAACAGCTGTGGTTTTTAGCACACAATAAAACACATGAAAAACCAACAGCGCAGCCTTCCATACTGTCAAAAGATGCGACCTTGTCATTCTTGCTTACCTCAAGAATGTGATGCTTCCAAAGCACACCAACACAAAAATATCTCACTGCTTTTCCGTGTCATGGGAAAATATGAAAAATGAAAATCCACAGCCTGCTTCCAGTCTCCGACCGGGTCAGAAATGGAATGAATGAACCCCCATCTAGCGGCGAGGATATGAACTGTGCCGGCTGCCGAGGTCTGACGCACTCCTCTGGGGCAATGATTAAATGAATGACAGATGAAATGAAATGATAGTGGAGAGTGTTGCTGGAATGAAACTTTGACAGGGAAAACCGGAGTACCCGGAGAAAAACCTGTCTGCCTCCGTTTTGTCCAGCACAGATCTCACATGGAGTGACCGGGATTTGAACCACGGATCTAGCGGTGAGAGGCCGGCGTGCTGCCGCCTGAGCCACGGAGGCTTGTCATGGGAAAATATATTTACAATAAATAGTGGTCGTCTTCTTAAGCTTTCCTAAATCTTGTATTAATCACATAGCACATGTGATTCGATTCTCATATCATTTTACTCGGTCTAGGTTTGACCTAAAGAATGCTATCTGGCAACGTATTGTTAAAATTGTGAATGGTTGTTTAATCTAGGAAACAACGAATCCGGTTGCTGCTATTTTGAATGCGGTTACTTACATGCTAATCAACAGGAATCAAGCCTATCAAAATGAGTAAGTATTGGTCAAAAACTCACATATCAGCATTGAAGTAGTAGATCTGCCATTGAGCCACGGTCATTAGCAAGACCTGTGTTCGAACCTAGGCTCCAATAATACCATCGCTTATTCTTCATCATTATGCTCGTATGGCCCTCGATTTAAGCATCTCCCTCCAGCATAAGGTAGTTACTCCATCCTTACCTGAGCATCAAATGGTGGAATAGGCTCCACGTGGTCGATTAGTTTTACCATGTTAAATTGGCGAATTTCACAGGGTTTAATTTTGGACATTGACTAAAATTAGCACAGATTTTACACTGGCGCAGACAGTACAATATGGCCATGAGGGTCTGCCACTGACTCTAGGACACACATATTGTGTTGGCTCACAAATGTAATACTGACAAGTATCGCACAAAATCGTAGCGATCGTCCACACAAAAAGTTTTCTAAATGCACGTTTTTAATATGTAACTTTGGTTACAAAAAATATTATTGATTTAAGCCCACTACGGAGCGCTTATAACTAGTTCTTCTTCGATGCTCTTTTCCGTTCCCAATATCTCTTGAGACCTGCTGATAATTTCTCCTTTCTCTCCTGCGAAAGGGGCTTCCGACATTTAGGGACTCTAGATGGTGGGGTCCAAGACTCTACCTTAGCACAAAATTTAGAACGATCTTCTACATCAAGGTCAGCAATTCTAGCTGCACCCAAGTCCTCTAGTACATTATATAGCCACAGACTTTCTGTCTTGTAGGTTTTAACCACGGAGAAGATCTTCTTGGTAAGCCTGTTGCTGTTCATTCGTTGTAGGTGCCCGTAGAACTTTAGCCTCGTACGTCGCATGCTGGTATTGGCTGATTCTAACTGTTGATACAGGTCAGAATGAGATTCCAAACGGTAGGTTTCATCTGGGAGCAACTTCGGGCCATGAATTTTCCTGAGGATACGTCTTTCAGCTTTCTCCAGGTCATCCATGGTGCCTTTTCTGTTCATCAAGAGGGTCTCTACGGCGTACAGAAGCTGTGGTCTGACAGCAGTTCTGTAGCGACAGATCTTAGCATTCCTCGAAATGCATTTCTTGTTGTACAAATTGTGGGGTAGTTGGTATGCTGCTTTGAGTTGTTACGCCTTGCTAAGATGGAGGTGCCATCTCTACCATTGGGGTGGACCAATTGACCCAGATAGCAAAAGCGATTGACTCTTCCAATCGTTCCATGTATGGTCGTCAAAGGGGTGTTTCCGGAGCGCCGATTCTCCAAGTACTTGGTCTCATCTTAAGATATCTGTAATCCAGACTTCACCGCTATCTCGTGCTGGGTTTGGACAGCTACGACAGCATCTTTAGAGTTGTTGGCTAAGATTGCAATGTCATCAGCGAAGGCAAGGCACCTTATCTCGATTCTTTGAGTCCCAGTTCCAGAGGCAATCGGTTTGATTCATAGATTCCTCAATGTGCATTCCCTGGTCACGATGACTTTATCAAGCACCAGATTAAACAGAATGGGTGAAAGGCCATCACCCTGTCGTACTCCGGTTTTGATCTTGAAACTTCGAGATAGTTCTCCTCTGAAATTCAGCTTAGAGGTTGTATCCGCGAGAGTCTGTTTGATGAGGGTTCTTGGAGTATTGAGAATAGTGTCAGGCGGTCGATGGAATCATAAGCTTTTGCGAAGTCGACGAAAACCACAGTGATGTTCGTACTCGTTACCTGTTTAATTTGGAGAATGGTTTTCAGAATGAAGATCTGCTCGGTACAGGACCTTCCACGCCGAAATCCTCCTTGATATTCACCAATTGTTTGATCACATTGACGTTCTACATTGTCCAATAAAGTCCTGGAGAGCAATTTGTATGCTATTGACAGCAGAGATATCCCCCGGTAGTTGTTGGCATAACTGTGATCGCCTTTCTTATGTTAATGGTGTATGATAGCTGATTTCCAGTCATCAGGGATCCTGCCAGTCTCCCAACATTCGATTAAGATCTGGTGTAGCGCCTCTGCGATCGTATTTACGCTGGCTTTCAGGGCTTCTGCAATCATGCCATCTTCCCCGGGTGCTTTGTAGTTCTTAAGATGGTTGATGGCATTAGCAATATGCTGCATAGTTGGTGGATTAGATGGCAGATGTATCTCTGGAGGATCTTCAACAGGCAATCTGTCCGTAGGCTCTTCGCAATTAAGCAATTGCTCAAAGTTGTTTGCCAATAGTTCCACGTTCTCGCGGTTGTTGGTGATCAGCTCCCCGGCTGTATCCTTAAAGTGAAGCATTGTGGTTTATACCCAGAGAGTTTCTCATCGAAGACCCGATGAACGTTTCTGGTGTTATACATTTTAAATTCTTCATCCGACTTTTCCAGTCTTGATCCATCGTAAGATCTCTTCACACGCCGTATGGTCTTGCTCGACAGTTTCCGCACCACTGTGAAATTCTCTCAATCTTCTTGTCGTTTTGTCGAGTTCCAATTCATCTAGGCAGCAGCACTTTCATCAACTGCAAGGTCACATTCAGAATTCTACCATCTATGGCGTCGCTTCCTTCAAGGTTGTCCGAGATTATTGGTCGCTTCGCATATAGTGGAGCTCAGGTAGTTCCAGTCTTTCATGTCATTTTGCATGATGTCAGATTTAAAGTGTTCTTTATTCGTTCTTTTTTTGGAAGTTTGAATATTGATAGTTCCAGTGTGTGTGATAGTTTTGGGTCTCAGTCGGTTGATGGTATTGGGGAACTCCGACTTTCCCCGCACGATGAGGTCCGAAGGCCTGAATGTGCCACCATTGGTGACGGGAGATTGGATACTCCCTGGGGCAGTGGCATCTGTGTCTATGGTTATCATCGTATGTGAACTAGTAAAGAGATTTACTAGGGGTGAAGACTGAATGCCTTCAAGATTGTCCACTCCGAATCTTACTCAGAAGCGTTAATTACAATGGGGTCGCCACTCCCAGAGGCATTTTAGAGATACTGCCAGCAAGTATTCAGGCCGCCCCTTACATGGAGAACAGACGCCCTTGCAGCTGCCCCTAACATAGGAAACAGACGCTGCTGATGCTTAATGCACTCATATTATTCCCTTAGTACTGGGCTGCCTCGTCCGCAATCTCCACCATTCCGAAGTCCATCTTCTCCGCTGTAGATTCCGTTGAGGTCTACACTCGTAACCCTGAGCTGGGACCCTTATCAGATGGTACACATTGGTTCATTATGCTCTGGACTCACATAGGCAGCGGCGCCAATCCCTGGGCTGGGCTACCTCCGAAGAGGGTCCCTACCTGCTACATGAGGTTACAAAAAAGTTTACACTGATATAATTTTACTGTTCAGACAGTATTTAAGCCAACTTTGTGGCATCACTCAGGAAATATGCCCAGCATGTGGTCAGTCTACTCACAGTTTCGCCAATCACAATTATGCGCTTAAAGAGTGCCCAAATGTAATGGATGTCATATCAGAACATCGCCTACTTGCCCACAATAATTATTGCCTTCACTTTACTGTAGTGAGGCAAAATTTGATACTATCACGCCATAGTTTAAGGCATACGATTACGGCGTACTCGAAACGCATGTTTCCCAAGAGTCGGGACACACAGCAATGGCTTCCTACACGGTAGGATCCGGTTCGAGTCAAAGATGAACTCGTACAGCGACTATAAATTCCTCCTTTCAAATATCTGCGATGATAATATCTGTTTCTGACTGTAAAAATCCAGAAATGTGTCTAGGAAAGTTCCAAAATATCCAATTAGTTTAATAACTCTGCAGAAGTGATAATCAAATTACAGGAAATATCTCCTGTCCTCTGAGTATAAATCCGTACTGCTGTAGTCAAATTGCATGCGGTGACCAGTTCAAGCTATCCCGGTGTATTCTAGCCGTCTGAGGATGGGATACCAACTTGACACAAACTAAAGGAAAATCAGACATGAACCTACGGGTTCATTATATATATTAATAGATGTATGGAAATCAGCTCGTGTACTTACCGTGTAAAGCACCTAAGTATGGGATGTGACCTCTGAGAACACAACTTCCATTCCTTACCCAGTTCCTGATGTAGGTCTTGTATGTCGCATTGTGTTAGGAAGGCATTCGATACAATGAAAATCTGATAAAAGGTTACATTTTTCCTTGATTCCCTGAGTGTAAGTTAACAATTTGTGTAAGTGTATTTCTACCTATGCAAAGGAACATGTTTGTGAAATAAGTAATTTCACTGCAGGATGATGCTGATCTCACTGAGGATATTAAGATTGAAGAAATGTCCATACCAGAGATTGTTCCCTGCGTCAAAGTAAAAACACCATTTTCGATGAGTGGTGGAGATTTGGAAGAGGTAAGTTACTACTTGTATCTTATGGAGAACTTGACCGGATTGTTATTTTCTTCTGTCTAATGATATTCAGGGATTCCATAATTGTATATTCGGACCGTATAGATTGCAATTGGATGCTTTCAGTTATTAGTTTTTATATTGTACAAGCCGTGTAGATGGAAAGTGAGGCATTATAATGTGTGACGAATGCTAGGCTCAAACCCATGTCCTCCCTCTATGTATACCATTGTTCTAGGGAGAATATATCATAATTCTCATTGGCCAAGCTTTAGCACAATCACATGGTATTAGTTGTCTGAGGTGAAATTTGCATTTTTGTATGACGTAGTTGGAGTATTTCGTTGGTCTACGTTTGCCAAATGATAGAGGGGAGATGATTTTGACTACATCCACAATCGTCTTAAGTGTTCTTGCTTCCTTTGCTTTTTACATGTACTCTGGGCAATTGCAGGAATGGTTCTAATTTAAGACGGTGGCCTTCCCTCCTGACATTTCTAAGAACATGCACTTGATGCTAAGCATAAAGGTAGAGTACCCGCAAGAAGAGCTCGCCGAAACTCAATGATGCGCCGAGACCAATACCAATTGGCGTAGTTTAATGCTCATTGCGGGGCTCCTGTGTGTGCCCCGAATGCTGATTATCGGGTTCACTGCTCACTCCATTCTTCAACCATGCGGTCTCACTGCGAGACGCGGTCTACAGCTGTAATTCAAGCGTAGTGTGCAAGGAAGCAGCAAACAATATGGGCTAATGACGGTAGAGGTTACTGTGTCCTGGCTCAGGTAATAACTACTGTGTAAGGCATTACATACACGCGCTGAGATCTCACAGTTTAGGGTATAGGTTACTGTGTCCTGGCTCAGGTAATAACTACTGTGTAAGGCATTACATACACGTGCTGAGATCTCACAGTTTAGGGTATAGGTTTCTGTGTCCTGGCTCTGGTAATAACTACTGTGTAAGGCATTACATACACGCGCTGAGATCTCACAATTTAGCATGCCAAGCTTCCGGCTGGGTAGACGGTCCATTCAGAACTGCTGCCAGCGAGCTACTGCAGCGAAATGGGAGGGGCGTACTCTGCTGCTACCGAGCCCACCCGAACAATGCCGAAGATCTGCGCAGGATTTAGTGGCAAGCTTTTCTTGTGCGAATTCTATCAAAATACTTGCAGATAGCCTATGAACTAAAAGTAAGAGAACATTGAGGATTCAAATGGAGAAGCCGATTGTGAGCACATAAATCCATATGGACCTCGTAAGCCACAATGGTGTGCCTTTCTTTATACCTACTTGCAATCGCCTCGATGTCCATGGGTATAAGTTCTCGCCAAATGTTGTATTAGAAGTTGAGTTGACTATGACCAAGTAGAGGACATTGAACTTTAAGATCACCGGGAGTGTATATTCTCATTAAGCTGGGAGAGAATGGATAGGAGCACATTGACGATCGCCATCCTTCTGTATCAGTTGCACTTTATTTGTATGTAAACACTGGAAAATCTTTATCACTGTATTTCTCATCATTCGTCATGTGTGATGTTCATTTATATTTTAAGATTAAACCCACATTGTTACTCTTTTATCCGAGGGAAATATGGTCATTAGTTGGGATGTCCACCGTCCCAGCATTCTCCTGAAATTTATAATGAGAAACACTGGTAAACCATTTAAACGATTGCCGACAGTGGGGTTCAAACACATTTGCTTTTAGAGGGTTGTCGTATCCTGTCGAAGTGGCCTTGAAATAAGTTTTATAGTATTTAAAATGAATTCGGCTCTAAGGCATGAAGAATACGTTTCGGATCTAATTTTAAAGTTTCAAGGTTTGATATCTGAATTATTACACCATTTAAAAAAATCGCTCTCTGTACGCCAGAGGGCGGAGATAGATTTCTCCAGGCAAACTTGGGGATAGGCGAAAATAGGCAAAATGTGGATGTTTTCGTAGAAGGACCAGAGCTCATTTTATTCCTCTCATTATGAGCTTAATAAACTTTGTTTTCCGTCTTTTGATACATATTTTTTATATTTTATTTTCTTACGAGGACGGTAACCTCTTCGTCATTTGGGGTCTATTCTTATACTGGTGGTCACGCTGTTCTTATGCCAGGTTTCGACACTGATGTGTAACTATCTAACGGTCTGTTACTTCTTCACGCAAAATTTTATCTCCCGCTGAGATGATGGTTGTTTCCTCAGTTTAGGGGCTGCGACAACGCGCTCATGTAGTCCCGTGTACTTTGGGTGTATATAGAATCTGTCTGATAACCGGTGTTAATTGCGATGGCTGTATTAGTCTGTAATTCAGCTAAAGACTGCAGACGGTCAATTCCAAGTAGTACTTCCTCCTTTTGCTACCAAATGCTATCGTCAACGACACCTATATGTGAACATGACTACTAGATACCAACGCAACCAGATCCTTGCAACGAACGTTGGATCGTAGAGCATAAATCAAGTCTAACCTATACATTTTGCTTCCCATTGTTGTAGTCAGTGGAAGGTTCTTTGACATGCCATAGTTCTATGACATGGGACCACCACTTTACTTCCCCTCCCAAGGAAGGCTGAGGGATTACAAATAAGGGATTTGTAACGCACTTAAAAAAATCCGACGACTTCGGGCGGGTTTGAACAGGCGACCTTGACCATAGAAGTTCACCATACCACCAGTTACGCCACCGAAGCCGCTTCCCACAGAGACATTTGGAAAACTGAATGTGATCTCTTGCAATGGTGTTGTCATGGCAACCATTGATGGCTCATCAATTTAGTGGCGTTGTCATGGCAACCTTTGATGGCTCTAGGCATTTTTTCATAATTCATAATTCATTTTTCCCATCTCTTGGCGTAACGGAGGGTCATATAAAAATTATTTCAGACGAAAATTTTAGGTAATTATTAAGGGAATATTGTCGATATTGAACGGTTTTGATGTTGTGCCTATTAAGAGACATATCATTTTTGTTTCTCTAAAAACCCAATTTTCTCCCACCCGTTTGGTCAATGGTACCAAAAAACTTTTCAAAGATACATTTTTGGCCTTTGTCCGACACATAGTATGAACTTTGAACGGATTCGATATTATAGCAATATTTCACTCTTTCGAAAAAGGGCCCACTTTACACCCCCTTGTTCCGATTTTGCTCATTAATGAACTCGACCGAGATTTTCAAGGAATATATACTACGTAAAACATTCAAAGTGATTGGTGCAAAATTTCGGTAGTTATCGTGTCCACAAGAAAGTGAAATACATACATTATGATCCATATATACATATACCGTATACTGAGATCAGTTGATGAAGTTACCTAAGTCTGGGATGTTAACTCTGAAAACAGAACTACCATTCTGTACAACATCTCTTATCTAGGTTTTGTACTGTATGTCAAATTATGTTTGGAAGGAATTCAAATTCGTGGAAAACTGTGTAAGATTTAATTCCACCTATGCAAATGAAAATGTATGCGAAACAAGTAATTTCTCTGCAGGATGATACTGATCTCACTGAGGATATTAAGATTACTCCGATCAAAAGTATCAAATGCCTTTTCTAAGACTACAAATAACATGAACGTTCTCTTATCCTTCCTTGTTCTTCCCCCCAATATCAGCCCAAGGCAAAGTACAGCTTCCCTTGTTCCTATGTTTCACCTGAAGCCAAACCGGTCTTACCCAACTCTCCTTCTATCTGTCTTTCCACCATCTTGTAAATTATTCTCGTCCGGACCTTCGAAGTATGAATGATCAAGCTGTTTGTACGGTATTCTTCACATCTGTCAGCTCTTGCTTTTTTCTGTATAGGGATGATGAAATTTTTCTTGCAATCATAAGGTAACTTGTATCATAAATCCTACACACCAAGTGAAATAACCTGATCAGACCTTCATCACCTATGCTGCGTGCCAATTCAATCGGTATATCATCTATGCCTGGTGATTTGTTTCTGCTTAAGTCTTCTAATGTTCTGTCAAATCTGATTTAATTGACCTATAAGGGAGGGATGTCGTTGATAAATTTCAGGTCTAGATGAGTCTTGTATAATGCAGTAAGATATAATCGAGAATAAGAATGTAAATTCAGTAAGTTTTACAGCTGATAAAGCCTTTTTTTAAGTTGAGCTGTGCTGTAAAGTTGCATTATTTGTTATTGATTGTGTAGATGCGTAATATGATAATGTATAAATTAATGATTCATTCTTGTTGCTAGGATATAAAAGAAGAAGCCCATGATGAAGAGAGTGATGCAAGTGGAAATCATATAAATGAGTAAGTGGACAACATAATAAGGAAAAGTGTTGTATGTATGAAGACTAAAACTGTTGGATGTGAATAAGTTTAGTTGACAAATCAGTTACTCTCTTATCTTTATCGTTCAACGTTTTTGTATTTGTCTGTCTTAAGTGGATATTGATATTCACTTGTTACTTGGCAGCTCATGAACTAACCGTTCTGATTTAGAGTTTTAATTCTTGGAAGTATTCAAGTATGAGTGATATTGAGAAGATGACCTACTAGTTGTTTCCGCCATGCGTTGCATTCCCAATCAAAGAAAGAAAGTGTTTCTGTTGTGATTTTGTTTATTCAAGTGTATTTTGTTTTTCCGTCTGGTGCGTTCATAAATAAATCAGAAGGCATTCCGACGCGTGAGCAAACCACACACAACTGTCCATGTGAGAACATTTGTTGAAACGAAAGTCAATTGTTACATCTAAATGGAACCCCAAGTCGATTAGGGTTCTTGTTCTGGAAACAAAGCTATGCACCACGTGACTCCTTCATTTCACGCTGATAGTGCGGGGTGTCCCAAGCAGCAGGTTTCCCATCATCTTTTCGTTTTAATGAACAAATCTGGGAATTACCATGCAAAACGTAATCCGTAATTTATTTATTGATATAGATCATAATACTGTACGTGGGATGTGTTAATACATTTTCCACCAATGTACAGTGAAAGTAAGCTAAAGCGTAAAATAAATACATCAAATAGAAAAAAATATAATACATCAGCTATATACAGACAATGAATTGAAATTCGGTTGGTACATTACAAAACCATTAATACCATTATAACAATTACTCGCTGTTTCAGTACGGAACAGAATCACAGTAATAATACCGAACCTTGAGTAGCAGAACTCAGAAGAAATGCCTTCGTTTCCCACCCCGCCATCCTAAAAGTGGTTTTCCCCAATTCTTTAAGTGATTGCAGGATGATACCTTAATTCAGGTCACGGCCGCCTCCTACCCAAACCTTTTTCACAATTACAAATACACTAGTTAAGCCACCACAATCCCACTGGTTATCAAACATGTACATGTGACTCCTTGACCATGATGTAAAACTCTTAGATGAGTTATCATTAACCGTCACCAATGTATACACTCAATTGGCCTACTAATCCAAACCAGCGCACCGGGGGGTGACAAGACCCCTGCACACACATTGTCCCAAACAGTGTATTCCTCCCATGGCTCATGATAGTAATATTATTGGTCATGTAAATCTATAAGCTTATACAATGTATCATTTACAAATTAAAGCAAGTTCACCTATGTGACTTCCAACAAGTAGTTCCGTGATGAACTAAAAAGTCAACTTTTCTTAATTTTTAAGATTCATGCCAATCTACCTAGAATAATGACGAAATCAAGTTGGTAATACTAACATTTCTAAGTACTGCAGTTTGAGATACTCCTGAAATAGTGTGGCCTAATAGAGTAACCTACTAGAGTTGGCAGCCCTGGTAACTGAATATATTCCTAGTTCCATCCTTTAAAGTATAGAAAGAATGTACAAAATTTGGTTGAAGTTTAATGGATAGTACGGACGTTACATGCTGTTTGATATTGGATTTATCAGTGCACATAAAATCATGTTGGAAACAATGTCATGTATGTGATGCTCAGTATTAATCTGAAATATTGCGATATATTATAGTGCCATGTTTGGATAAAATCTATTTGTTAGTATAGAAGTTACATATAATTAAAATTAAATTTACCAGAAACTGCGGTAAATTAGTTACTCCAAATTAATCTAGAATGTCAGTTACTATATGTGTGTAAAGTTTAGAGCTGATGGCTTGCAAACTTACTAATATATTGATATTTGGATTATACAAATAGAGAGAGCATTTATTAACATTTGGCAGCCCTGCTGGTTCTCATGAATACGGATAGTCATAACTGTTACGGTACACAAAGCACATATGAATTTTGATTGAAGTTCATTATTAAGTATAGAAGTTATATGCATTTTAAAACTGGACTTATCAGCCGGCTTAGAATCGTGTTGGCATCACTGATGTACATAAGCTACTCCAAACTATGGTACAATGTCACGTACTATACGTGTGCAAAGTTTAGAGCAATGGGCCTGCATACTTTCTGATTTATTGATATTTATTAACAGTTGGCAGCCCTGGTGGCTCCTTAGAATATGCACAGTTATATCTGTTGTAGTACACATAGTTCATACGAAATGTGGTGGATATCCAATCGATAGTATAGAAGTTACATGCATTTAGAAATTGGACCTATCGGCAGGCTTAGAATCATATTGGCAACACTGGCATTTTCAGGAATGTTAACTTCAAGGTCGTTAACATTTGACATTGTTCCGTATTCACGAGATTATATGAATAGATAAATAATTATCTTTTTATTCAAGGTCCGCCTAGTCAATACTTTTATTAAAATGTAATCATAGATCATATATTTTACAAGTACATGTTTCGAGATCCTACATAAAATGATCTCTTCATCAGCTTACAAAGTGACAGGCCCAACATTCATGATCATTGTTGTATTGCGCGAAAACATATTAAAATCGGGAAGATCACATGAAATGAAATTGAAATGAATGATGCGCGAGACATAGGGGCATGATCTAAAACACCATATATCAGTACACTCAAAAACAGAATTAAAAACATAAAAAAACTGAAGACTAAGATAACTTGTCCCGGTTCATAAAACATTATATAAAAAGTTGCATTTAAAATTCACTGTCTCTTCTTGAAGCAGTTGCTTAATGTCATAATCCCCAAAATACTTATTTTGTGTCCAAACTGGGGTCAATTAAAATCTTGAGGGTTGTAAAATCTGAAAAATGTATGTTATTGTTTGAAGTATCACATTTCAAAAACTCCCTTGGCAGCCTTTGATCAGATGTATTATTAATAGGTTACCTTTCCAATAATAATTGCGAAGAATGGGCCAGTATAATAAGCCAGATTCAGAGATATTGTAGTAAAACTGTGAAAAAGAGAAATGAAAAGGAGAAATTAGCGGGATATTAAAAATAGTAAAATTGTACTACAAAAGGGCCTCAATAAGTATTACTTCTGAAAACTTACGTGATCTTCTGAAATGTGCCGTATATAGCTGCTGAACGTACCACAGCGTGGAAGCAACTGTTTAAAGATATATCACA
Organism: Meconema thalassinum; assembly: GCA_946902985.2. Classification (NCBI taxonomy): domain Eukaryota; kingdom Metazoa; phylum Arthropoda; class Insecta; order Orthoptera; family Tettigoniidae; genus Meconema; species Meconema thalassinum. The sequence continues at coordinate 185,801,774 of OX336398.1, read as the reverse complement.
CTCGGGTAGCAAGCGCACTCGGAAAGTGAAAGTGTGACGTCAGCTGTGACGCGTGCTGTTACGTACAGCAGGAAAGAGCGAGGTTGAACTCCTGCGAAGGTCAATGACACCGGAAAGGATTAGCAATGTAAGTGGCTAAAGGGTTACTCACGCGGAGGGGGGTTGAGAGGAAACTTGTGAAAAAGGAAACGTAAAAAGTGAAGAAAACCTATGGTGGTTTTTTTCTGTGTTTAGACTTATTGAAATTGATATAATCAGCCAAAGTGTCGAACAGAATGTTTACGTCGAAGTTGATGTCATTCAAATTTGCCATGTTTGAAGTTCTTTGTGCCGTGTTAATTTCCAAGGCCTGCAGTGCGTTTAAGAAAATGCCCTTTGTGGCATAATATAATGTACTAGCTGTTACCCGCGGCTTCGCCCGCAATAACATTTGGAATCCCGTTATAACATTAGTTAAATAGATAGATAAGCATGGGTCCTAGTGGAAAATAATTCTATCATCTGAAACCAAAAATGCATGGGACGAAAAAAAACCATCAAAATATCATGTTGGTTTCGGACCCTAAAAGACGTGAAAAATATAATAAAAGTATTAAAAAACTATTGTTTGAAATTTCATTCGAATCAATTTTTATGTCATTCCGGGGACTTAGAAAATTTCGGCCAATAAGTACAAAATCATTAATAACTCCCTAAGTATTCGTCGTATGATGAAATTGCAAGAGACAAAAAGATGTAATGATTGTCTTGTTGTCTACAACATAAGCCATGTATAATTTTACACTCAGACATATTACGTTCCCCTACCCCCATAATTTCACCCCTCCCCATGGGCCCCTTAAATTGGATTTATGAAAAAAACGGTCAAACACCCATTGACTTATTTTTTATGCTGATTTTTTCCCGCTGAGTTCCAAACTCCTCGCCTATGTCGTTTAAGAGATACACGCTCCGTTAGGAATCCTTCAACCCCCACTTTTCACCCCCTTTCACCTCACAATATACACCACACCGAAAAACTCTCAGACACGTGTTTTCTTATTTTTAAATGGTGAGTTTATATGCCGAGTATCACATCCCCCAATGAAACCAATCGGGAGATATTGCTATTCAATGAATTGCAGGTCATCCCCCTTAACACCCCTTTTAAACCTGAATATCTAAAAATCCTTTCTTAGTGGGCGTTTGCGGCCCTTTAGGAAGCTGCATACCAAATTTCATTCCAATCCGTTCGGTGGTTTCTGAGATTTCGTGATGAATGAATGAGTCAGTCAGTCAGTCAGTCAGTCAGTGAGTGGTATTTGAGCTTTATATAGTAGATTGACGTCTTTTCAATACTGGTGAAAGAGTGGCCTGTTTCTTTCATGTGATTAGCAATCGCTGAAAATTTACGGTGTGTTACGGCGTTAAAATGTTCCCCGTATCTTATATTAAAACTATGGCCCGTTTGCCCATTGTAGTTGACATCACAGATGTTGCATGTTAATTGGTAGACACCTGATTTACTGAATTAACTTGACTTGTTAACTTCATTTGAGTTGAAAAATAATTTGCTGTTAGTGTTAGTGGTTTTTAATGCTACTTTCATGTTTAACTTCAACACATTTGTAATACTATATGTTGAATGATCAAAGTAGGTAAAAACAGAAGTAGTTTTTTCCTTTTCATTTGTTTCATTGCATAGACGAGTTTTAGGTTTGTTTCTGATGCTTTTTAATATGTTAAGAACATAGGATCTACTAAAACCATTAATTTTAGCAATCTGAAATATGATTCTTAGTTCTTTATTGAAATCTTGTTTGGACAAAGATAGATTCAACGTCCTATTAATAAGGCTTCTGAAAGTGGCTTTTTTATGAACGCCTGGTTGAATAGAATCATTTCTGATTATTGAGTGGGTTTGAGTAGGTTTGCGGAAGATTTGATAATTGAGAGTATTGTCTATCTTTGAAACGGTTGTATTCAAATATTTGATTTTACCACTGACAGCATTGATACTGGCATATATGGACTCCTGAAAATTAATCTCGAATATTTTTATCTATATGTGTGCCAATTTTGGAATAGTTCGCATGCATAACTTCTGACATAACCAACATAGAGCTCAAATTACAATTGCTATTTTTCAGCAGTTGGTTGCACTGACGTCAATTTCAAATATGGCCGTGAAATATTCATGTATTGATCTATACTCTTATCATATTTGGTTTCGATAGCTGCAGCCATTTAGTACTTGATAGGGGGGGGGGGACACATACACAGACAGACACACATTTTCCCGGATAGATCTCATAAGGCTCATTTTCCTCATTTTTTGCAAAAAGAGAAAATTATGCTAAAACAAGATGTTCAGTAAAGAACATATAGCCTACTCACTCCTAAATGCATTGGTATTGTTATAACTCTTTGTCCATTTCAAGGAGTATAATTGAATGTTGTTTGTTGTAGCTTGTTGAAATACAACGTGCTATACGGGTATTAAATATGAATATGAGGTGACCTTTGCTAGTGCTACCACTGTAAAAAAATTCATTCAATTCGTTTTCAACGTGTTTGACTTGATATGGGGAATCGATTTGCACACATACATAGCCGCTATCTACAAACTATTGGGGTGATGACCTTTTAGTTCAGTCAAAAGATGCTTCCCACAAAAAGGTATGTTGTTGCAAAATTTGGTAGAGATCAATTGATTAGATTGGTCGTAATTCGATTTAAGCGTATTTAACATTTGGGTGGCCGCCATTCCGTTTCCGTCAAGATGGCGGCAATATACAACATGACTCTGAAGTGCCCTTTGCTAGTGCTACCTCTGTACCAACTCGTTCAATTCGGTTTACCGTGTTTGAATTGATAGGGGGAATGGATTTGCACACATACATGGCCGCCATTTGCAAACTATTGGAATGATGACCTTATAGCTTGGTAAAAGATCGCTTCTCACATAAAGGTATGTTGTTGCAAAATTTGGTAAGAGATCAGATAATTAAGTTGAACGTAATTTGATTTTAGCTTTTCACATTTCGGTGGCCTCCATTACGTTTCCGTCAAGATGGCGGTGGAATAAACCAAGCCACTGAGGTGCCCTTTGCTAGTTCTACCTCTGTACCAAATTTCGTTCAATTTGGTTTCACCGTGTTTGAATTGATAGGGGGAATCGATTTGCACAGGAACATGGCCGCCATCCGCAAAGTATAGGCTGATGACCTTGTAGTTTGGTCAAAAGATTCTTTATACATAAAGGTATAATGTTGCAAAATTTGGTAGAGATCAGAGATTATATTGGTCGTAATTTGATTTAAGCTTTTTACATTTGGCTGGCCGCCATTACGTTTTCGTCAAGATGGCGGCGATATAAAACATGACACTGAGGTGCCCCTTGCTATTGCTACCTCTGTATCAAATTTTGTTCAATTCGGTTTCACCGTGTTTGAATAGATAGGGGAACTCGATTTGCGCACAAACAAGGCCGGCATTCGCTAAGTATTGGCCTGATGACCTTGTAGTTTAGTCAAAAGATTCTTCATACATAAAGGTGTCTCCCACAAGTCCAACCCCTCCTCCACGTGGTGGGAGACGGGCAACGGCATGAAGTAGGGGATTGCCTGTAGGGGTGAAGTACAGTGGGGACTTTGTGTGCCCCGGGACCGCTACGGTAGCTGTGAAGGCTCTATGGGAACCCTGAAAAGTGACGGCTGACGGGGCTCTGGTGAAGCTACGATAGGCCTAGCAAGCCAGTAGTGGATATCATATTTGCTTTCAAACCAGGAACAGGCCTCGGAAAGGACGGATGCAAACGACGACGACCCGGATATGCTAATGGACTACGAGTTGGGACATTAAACATACAGACACTGACAGGAAAAGTGGAGGAGATTGTAGATGTGATGGAGAGAAGAAAACTGGATGTACTGGGCTTGGCAGAAACAAGATGGAAAGGAGAAGGTCGCAGAGAACTGAGGAAAGGGTACCGGTTGTACTGGAGTGGGAACAGTGAAGGAAGGAGCAGCGGAGTAGGAGTAGTTGTGAAGGATGGAATGAAGGAAGAGGTAAAGGGAATATGTGACAGGATCATGAAGATCAGAGTAACTGTAAAGGGAAGAAGCCTTGAGATAGCCCAGGTATATGCCCCTCAAGTTGGATGTACAGCTCAAGAGAAGGAAGACTTTGAGGAGGAGCTACAACAGCAGTTGAATGGTCAGAGCATCATTGTCATGGGAGATTTGAGTGCACATGTAGGAAGTGAAAGGCAAGGATATGAAAATGTATTGGGAGCAGAAGGATGGGGTAGCAGGAATGAAGAAGGGAGAAAGTTGCTGGATTTTTGCAAGAGAAACGGTTTAGTGGTAGGCAACTCCTGGTTCCGGAAGAAAGAAAGCCACAAGGTAACGTGGTACAGCAGTGATTTAACAAAGAAATCTTTGGTAGATTACATGCTGTACGACTGGGAAATGAAGAGAAGTGTCAGAGACATAAAGGTAATACCATCAGAGGCCTTAGATAGCGACCACAGAATACTTGTAATGAACCTGGGAGTTGTTAAGGATAGCAAGAGGACAGAGTACCAGGAAAGGAGAATCAAAGTATGGAAACTCAAGGAAAATGAAGTCAAGGAAGAATTCCAGAAGATAATAAGGGAAAAGATGCCAACAGACAATCCTAAAACAGGGGAAGAGGAATGGAAGCAATTCAAAAACACAATGGTGGAAGCTGCTGTGGCAGTATGTGGAAGATCAAGCAACAGAAAGCGGTGTAAAGAGATACCATGGTGGAACGAGAGAGTAAAAGAAGCTGTGGGAAGGAAGAACAAGGCTTTCAAAGTGTGGTTCCAGGAAAGAACTGATCTGGCAAGGGAAGATTATAAGATAAAGAAGAAAGAAGCAAACAAGATTGTCGCAGAGGAGAGGAAAAAGTGGATGGTAAAGTGGACAGAGATGATGGAGGAAGACAGCAGAGGAAATAAGAAAGTACTTTATGGGATGGTCAAAAGTAAGAGAAGAGGTCTGCGAGAGGATGTGGTAATGATGGACAAAAACGGAACTGAGGTACACAACAAAGAGACACTCAAGACAGTGTGGAAAGAGTACTTTGAGGATTTGCTGAATCCAAAAGGTCATAGGGAGAAAGACAATGTATTGGAAGATGGAGAAGACAACACAGGAATGGAAAAGGACCTGACTTGGAGAGAACTGGAAATGGCTATAGACAAGATGAAAGGAGGAAGGGCACCAGGTGTGGATGAAGTGAGTGTTGAAATGGTGAAGGCAGCAGGGGAGGTTGGGAAACAGTGGCTGTACCGTGTGATGAGGGTGATATGGAAGGAGAAAAAGACCCCAGAAGATTGGAAGAAAGGATTAATTGTCCCAATATTTAAGAAAGGAAGCAGAAAGGAGTGCAGAAATTACAGGGGAGTCACACTCATACCTCACTGTGCCAAGATATATGAAAAGATATTAGAAAGTAGAATACGAGCCAAAGTGGAGAGAAAATTGAGGGAGGAACAGTATGGATTCAGACCTGGGAGATCAACAGTGGATCTCATATTTTCAGTGAGACAGCTCCAGGAACACCACTACGAATTTGGAGAGGGTCTGTGGATGGCCTTCCTGGACATCGAAAAGGCCTATGATAGTGTGTGTAGGGAGAAGGTTTGGAAAGCAATGGAAAACATGGGAGTGGAAAGAGAGACTGTAGGCAGAGTGAAGGAGATGTGTTGTGGAAGTGTGAGTTGTGTGAAAGTTGGAGGAGAAAGAACAGACTGGTTCAGACAAATAAGTGGCCTGAAACAGGGTAGTGCGCTGTCACCCCTTCTCTTTATTGTGGTTATGGACGAGGTAATGACACGGATAGCAGGAAAGATAGGAGAAGATAAGATGAAGGCAATGGTGTTTGCAGATGATCTCATGGTCTGGGGAAACAAGGAGGAGGAAATCCAGGAGCAACTGAAGGCTTGGGAAGAAACAGTGGGAGAGTACGGATGGAAGTTCAACATCAGTAAATGTGAGATCCTGTTAACGACCAGGAAAAAGGACAGACCAATGAGTGGGATAACACTTGGAGGTGGACAGCTGAAGAAGGTGGAAAGTCTCAAGTACTAATAATCATTTATTGCAGCAAATAGCCATGCCGAAAGTCTCAAGTACTTGGGAAGTATAGTGGAGGAAAATGGGAGAAATGACAAAGAGATTACGGAACGTGGCAGACAGGCAGAAGCATTTCTGAGAAGCATTAGGAGCTTAGTGTGGAATAAAGATGTCCCACAAAAAAGCAAGGAAGTGTTATACAAAAGCTACTATATCCCGATACTGACCTATGCTTCAGAAACGTGGACAATGAAGAAAAGAGACATAAGCAGAATACAGGCAGGTGAAATGAAGTTCCTGCGAAGTAGGATCGGAGTAACAAGAAGAGACAGGGTGAGGAATGAAAAGGTCAGGGAAATGGTGAAAGAGGAGCCCTTGCAAGGTAGGATTGAGACATCAAGACTGAGGTGGTATGGACACTTAAAGAGAATGGATGAGAAGAAGATTCCCAAGAGGTTACATGAGATGCAGATGCAGAAGAAACGACCAAGGGGAAGACCAAGAGATCGATGGCTGAAAGGAGTGGAGGAATGTGTCAAGAAGAGAGGCGAGGACTGGACCAGAGTGACAGCGGAGAGATGGTGGGAAGAAAGAAATAAGTGGCGAGGCTTATGTTCCAAACAGACCCAGCCTGGGGCTGGAAACTGTACAAGATGATGATGATACATAAAGGTATAATGTTGCAAAATTTGGTAGAGATCAGATGATTACATTGCTCGTAATTGGATTTAAGCTTTGAACGTTTGGGTGGCCGCCATTATGTTTCCGTCAAGATGGCGGCGATATAAAACATGACACTAAGGTGCCTCCTTTGCTAGTTCTACCTCTGTACCAAATTTAGTTCAATTCGGTTTCACCGTATTCGAATTGATAGGGGGGGGACATTGAGAGTACGCACACTCACACACACGCACTCACACACAGACACACACACAGACAGACACACAATTTTTGGCCCTGTGTAGATCTCATAAGTCTACTTTCGTTTTTTGCAAAAATCGAAAGTAGGCTAATAAGGTCTCTTTGAGGCAACGAGACCCCGGCATTCACAGTGTTTATAAAAGCCGACAAGATTAACTCCTGGCGCGATGAGGTAAGAAGTTCGAAATGTTTGTCATTGTTTTTGTTGTTGATGGATCCCAGTTTGAATGTTGAAGATGGTATTGGCAGCGCCGAAAAGAATGCAGCGCTTTGATGAAATAAAATTGCCGGCACTAGAAAATGAAGTTGCCAGTTATAAAAATTATATTGTAGATAGTGGTCCAAAACTTGGCCTGAGGCATCTGTGGGTTCATCAACCCAGGATCAATGGGTGGTGTGTCCAGCAAGTTTAATAGAGGACTTCGGTTGTGCTGGAGGTGCTGGCTCAGGTCCAGGACCGAAACCTATGTTGCGGCTGCGCGAAGAGGCGACTGCGTTTCCTGGGTACAATGCAAAGGCGAGGCACAAACCTCACAACAGAGGTCGTGGACAATAACCTGTATTGCGGTTGCGCGAAGAGGCGGCTGCGATTCCTGGGTAATATTTAATGGCGAGTCACAAACCGCACAACAGGGGTCGTGGACAATAACCTGGTTTGTGCCAGCATGGAGTCGACTCCGAGCTTGCGGCATGCAGGTTTGCCTAGTGATGGGTCCTGTAGTCCGTAAGCCTGCCGCCCCCGACTCTAGACTGAGCAGTTGTCGCAGAGTCACCCGCAGACTTCGCGCAAATCCAGCAGAGGTGGTAGAACGCAACTACATACGCCATCAGAGCTAGGGGAACGCAGCTGCGAGTTTTCCGGGAATTTGCAAAATGGCTCCCAAAACCTGGTTTCTGATCACTCAGGAATCAAATCGTATCACAGAAAAGGAAACACTCCTACTAATAATCTAAGTTTATTTTACAGCAACTATGTACACCTGCCATCCTAGCACTCAAACTGTGCACTGGATCTCTTAACAGTCCATCAAAACTCCTAACTGCACGGCTTACCGCTCTGTCACATAATTTACTACCAGGGACACGAAATCCCGCTATTTCGTGTCTTCTTGCCTTACCCACGCTGAAACTAGGTCATCGTTCAGCACTTAACGGAATATTCCTGCACAAAACTATTACACTGAGCGTCTGTCACTAGTCATCATGCATACAAATAAGCCTACAACTGCTATGTCACGCTCGACTGACATTGACGCCCACTTCGTTGACTGACTGCGGTGTAGTACACATGTCACTGAACTGCGTGGCATAGTCTCGATCTTTTGAGATGGTGTGGAAATACCAGACGTTACGATACCTAAGCATTATCTTTTGGGACATTCTCGAGAGCGCTACGCTATCTCTTAAAATCCTCTGCGAAGCTTCTTTACTTGCGTACCTCCTTCTCTTAGCACCTATTGCAAATGCCATGCAGCCGTATGTAAAAGGCCTACCGCGCTTACTCAACTGGTGAGCCAGGCGGTTTGAAGTGGTCAGTGACCGGAAGTTAAAATAACAAGATGTTCAGTAAAGAACATATAACCTACTTACTCCTAAATGCATGGGTAAGTTATAGTTAAAATTCTTTGTAATTTTCAAGGTGTATAATTGAATTTTGGTTTGAGTAGCCTGTTGAAATATAACATGCTATATTATACGTTGATTGATTGAATCGTCACCTGAATTATAAATACACACACTTCTACAGGTATCAAAATAACACAGGTTGTCAGACAAAATTCAACACTCACCCAATTACACTGGCCTAATGGTCGTGATGTCGAAGCCTTTCAAATGAAAGAACAAGAACAGCTTCCTACCCAAATCCTCCCTCGTATAAAAGTAAACACTCTAGTACAGACATCAGATTGACACTGTTTATCAGACAACTTCTACACACACCCAAGTACACGGGGTACATAGCCACGATGCAGCAAAGCCCATAAAGAATCATCATCATCAACAACAGACTCTACCGCGGATGAAGGACAGATTCCTACACAAATCCTTCCTCGTTTACAAGTACATACACTAGTACAGACACCTACCTGCCAACCCTTCCGATTTATTCGGAAACTTTCCGAATTTTCACCTCGTCTTCCGATCTTCTTAATTACTATTATTTCTTCCGAATTTTGGACCCCAGTGATATATTGTAAAAAAAAAGGAATGCAAATAATTTCCATTCTCAAGGAGATTCTCTCGTAAGTCGTAATTGCTTTTGTGATTTGCGTAACCTTGGATTTTTGTGTAAGTTTCTCGCTTGGCTGTGAGCTCCATAGCTGCCTGCGATCTCAGAATGGTGAGTCAGCTGATCGGCCTACAGCATACTGATTGGTGGTATTTTACGGACAAACAGGTGTCAAGCTTGCGCTGATTAGTCGAGGCTGGCCAGGTGACTATGCAGTATGGGATTGGAACCTTGTATGCTACGCGCGGCGATTGGGACTTGATGCGTTTGACGCCTCGTGTTTATACTCTGCTAGCGCCACGTTTAGTGCGTCGGTAGATAATTATTTCAACGAGTTGTGTCGATGATTGTTTCGTGTCGTGTGTTTCTCTCGTCACGTTATGGCGACAAAACCTCAGAAACGTTATCTCCAAGTGTTCAAAGAAAGCTATAAAACTGAATTTCCATTCATTGTACAATCTAGTAGAGGAAACCATTTTGCTCTTTGTTCCGTGTGTCGTTGCGATATAAATATTTCTCACGGTGGAAAAAATGACATTGTAACTCACAGCAACACTCTAAATCACAAGGACAGTGCTAGTTGTTTACAGAAGAACAAAAAATTAGGTACGTTTTTTGTTCACGGGAATGAAGACAATGCTGCCATTCGAGCAGTGTGTTTGTTCACGGCATTCATCGTAGAACATAACCTCTCTTTATCATGTTCCGATCACGTTGGACAATTGTTTAAAAAAATGTGCCCAGATTCGGAAATTGCGAAGAAATATGCCTATGGGAGGACAAAAACATCCGCCATTGTTCATGAAATGGCACGTGACGCCGATTCAAAAATTATTAATATTTTAAAATATGGACCTTTCGCGATCTCCAATGATGGTAGCAATGATAGAGGTAGTAAGCTGTATCCTGTCGTCGTGTCATTTTTCAACAAAGAATCGAAGATGATTGAAAATCGTTTGCTATCCATGGAAAATTTGGAAGGTGACTCGACTGGTGCTAACATTGGTAATTTGCTTCTGAGTCTTCTGGAAAGACATGCTATTCCAATGGCAAACTGTATAGCTTTTAGTGCTGACAATGCCCCTGTTATGAAAGGGAGGAAAAATGGTGTTGCTGCGAAATTAAAAGAGCAGTGTAAAAACATCATCGTTGTAGGATGCCCATGCCATTTAATTCATCTAGCTGCTGAGAAAGGTGCTGATTCCCTTCCTGTGAAAATTGATGAGATAATGATTGATATTTATTAATATTTAAACAAAAGCTGCAAGAGGAAAGATCATCTGAAGTTATATCAAGCTCTTTACCAAACTGATGTTAGGAAAATACTGAAGCATGTGTGCACTCGTTGGTTGTCCTTGGGTAAATGCTTAGATAGACTAATTTCACAGCGGAAGCCACTGCTGAGTTTTTTTTAAGGATGAGGTGAACCAGTCCACTGGCACAAACATATCTCTCAAGTATTTCCAAATTTCCAAAGTAATGGCACATGGAGATAAGCCTGCAGAAGTGGAATTTGGTTTTGGTGTGAACAACAGAGTACAAGATCAAGCACGTGTTATCATTGGCAAAAGGAAGTTGGAGAGCAGTTCTTCTTCTCCGTCTGTAAGAAAAAAGGTGACGGTACTAAGTCAAACTGTTGGTATTTCAAGACAGGAGAGACTATTTCTTTTTCTGTCATCTAAGTTAAATGAGGCATTTTGCTTGTTTCTAGCATTTACCATTCCTACATTTGAAAAGTATAACAAAGTTCTTCAATCGCAAGCACCTCACATCCATGTCCTAAGATCCATACTGATTGACTTGCTGACAGAAATTCTCTGTAGGTTTGTTAAGCCATTGGCCGTAAATAAATATTGCACAATTTTAGAAGTGATCTATCACACAAGAGAGAATCAGAAAGTTGATGATGATTTGGCAATTGGTTCAACAACATCTAGTTGTGTAGAAAATCTGGCTCCTGAGGAGACGAAGGTCTTTTATTTGCACGTCAGGAACTACTTCACTGCAGCCTTTGATTATATTATTCATAAATTTAATTTGGACAGTGAATTTTCTGTTAATGCTCAAGTGGCACAGATAAGGTCTTTGTCTACTGCTTCCTTTAGTGCAGTGAAGTATTATATCTTTATGTTTCCAATTATGTTGCCAAAAACAGACGGTGAAGATGAACACCAAGCAATGGATGCATTACAATGCCAGTTTTGTGCTCTCCAAATGAAGGATTTGCCATCTTCTGTTGTGGAAGGAAAAAGAGCAGATTGTTCTTGGTCTGCAATAGGGGATATATGAGGTGGAGATGGGTGTCTGAAATATGACAGACTAGCTAGAGTACTGCTGTCAATATTAACAATCCCACACAGCAACGTTGAATGTGAGAGATTGTTTAGCCAGGTGAAGAAGACAAGGACACAATTCCGATCATCTCTGAATGACGAAAACCTCAACAAGCTGTTAGTGGTTAAATCAAGCCTAAGTGGAAATTGCTACGAGCAGCAGCATGACGGGGCATTTTTGAAGAGAGCAAAGTCGGCAACAAGATCTGCATTAAATCAGTAAGCAGTCTCAAGATTACCATCCACATGTATATACATCACCTAATCATAATTAGGTAAGTAATGTTGTCCATGGTAATTAACTTTAGTCCGACAAAACGTGAATATGTGGTAGCGAATGCGAAATGTAATCCATCTGATTGTATGAATTTTCTTTAAACACACAATTATGTTCTCTTACGTTTAAATATTGGTCATACATATTACTCGATGATTGATGATTGTTTACATTTTTGTGAATTTTATGCTGAAATCATACTTTGCCTATAAAGACACGCAGGTCTTTTGTGTACCCTCTTTCGGCCACGCCATGGTATACTGCGCATGATGTAATCTATAATTTAATAGAAAGCTTCCTATATTTGACTTCCGAAGGTTGGCAGGTATGCGAGACATCACAGTGTCATAAGTAATCAGACAACTTCCACTCACACACCAAAGTACACTGGACTACGTGACCATGATGCCGCATAGCCCCTAAAGGATCAACAACAACAGCAACTGTCTGTACTGCGGTTCAAGGACAACGAATTTTAATCGCGGTAGTCGTGTGTTCAAATATGTGGAGTTATAAGTATATATTATACTAGCGGAAGTACCCGCTCTTCGAACGGTCTTCGGTATTAATAACCAGACGCCATCAATTGAGCTACTGTTGCAATGGTTAGGGGCTTGTCATTCCTTCATAAGTTTATCAGAACGAAGTTAGTTTTCTGGTTATATCACAACACTGTTAATTTAAGGGCCTTATAATGTGGTTTTCGGAGACCATTTATTGACTCCCTAGTTTTGTATCACACATTGAGAAGCGCAACATATGCTTTGGTCGTCTTTCTAGGATAATTCTTATTTTTCGCCCATTTTAGCATGTATTTTGAGAAGCTTTTTCCCTATACCAACCCTTCTATGAGAAGCACGGTGAAGAGTTTTATAAATGATTGGTGTATTGACTCATGGTTACAATACCTAATTTTACGATGCTCCAAGCACCCGAACACGAGTTATAAGCGTACATAAACATAAATATATATCAACCACACAGTGTCAAACAAAATCATCTTTACGATGAACCCGTTTGTCTACAAATATATGATTAGTTAAAATGTGCTCTCAAACTAAATTCACCTAACGCGTACTTCCTGACGTGAAAATAATATTGAAAACCTTGTTGACGGAACGTAATATATGTCAAATGAAAACCGACCCTCACCATTGTGGAAAGTTCCCATCCCCAGGGAGACTTCTTTAATAAATTATAATGAATTTTGGTGCATTAATTCAGGATTTTCAGCCTCCAATGGCCCAAATTCCCAAAAGCAGCAAAAAACACTATTTCAAGTCAGGAATTTTTGAAAATAATGTTGCTGTTTGAAGATATAATAGACCTTCTGTACAACATATCGCACGTGTAAGTTGCGTTTAAAATTCTAGCGTACCCCATGACCCCCTTAAGCGCATTGATGAGTTTTACAGACTATGTTTGTTTCCATATAACCTTATAGCCTATTGCAAACTTTCGCATAAATTTAATAAATTGAGAGGCATTGCTTCTTACAGAAATAGATGGAAAGTTCATGGTCACCTCTTGAGATACTGTTATCATGGTTACCGGCTTGCATTCCTTCATTAGTTTCGTCTTCTTCTTTTTTCAGATGGGCCAGTTAATGACCACGACGTTGAACTATTCAGCCTGGCGAGGGACTTGTTGTTTGACCAATATTCGCGCATTCTCTGGCAATGTTTTTCCTTTCTCTCTTTTCTCCAGATGATGCCGGTTTTCTTACAGGGCGGTCTGTCCTGAAAACTCTTCTATTTAAGTATATTTCTGTGATGTGATCGGCTTCTAATATCACTTTTTACTATCTTCAGTTCTTGGATGCCTTGTTAACTTCTGTTAGCCACGGTGTCACGCTCTATCTATTCACCCAGTAGTTGAGAAGCCGGTTGGTTAGTCTTGTTGGGTTCATTCTTGAGACATGTCCGTAGAAAGCCAGACGTCTCTTGCTGGCCACATATGTGATTTTCTCAGTATATCTATAGTGCTCTTGATTTGGTCTTCTTCTGTACTCGTCATCTATTTTTATTAGTTTATTAACTGAAATTAGTTTTCTGGGAATATCTCAGAAACGTGGTTTTAGAGCCTTAAAACGTAATAGGCACTGAGGGACTGAAAATGACTTTTGTCTCGTCCTTGTACGCCATAATATAATAATAATCATAATAATAATAATTTAGTGATATAGGGATTAGGATGTAATAGGCCTTCAGTACCACACCCGCCCGTGTAAATGACGTGAAAAATTTCAAGAGTACCCCTTGACCCCCTTAAGTGCATTATATATCCTACGTATTCATGAATTTTACAGCTTAAGTTGGTTCCGTGATAACCTTATAGCCGTTTGCGAACGTTCACAGTAATGTAATGCATGGAATGGCATTGCGTCTTACAGAAATAGTTAGTTATTGTTGTTTTAAGGGGCGGAACTACGAGGTCATCTGCCCCTTACAGAAATAGATGGACTTCAGAGATTTTGTTGCCATGGTTACCGGCTTGCATTCTTTCAATAGCTTGATAAATGAAATTCGTTTTCTCGGAATATCTCAAAAACTGTTGGTTTTAAGAACTTAAAATGTGGGTTTCGGGGCTCGTAGAGCCTCCGAGTTTTGTTTCTCACATTGAGACGCTGAAAATGAGCTTTGTCTCGTCTTTCTACGCCCATTTCAGCATGCATTTTAAGGAGATAGGCCCTCCATGAGAGGTATGGAGAAGTGTTACATCAATGATGACTTACGTGCCTCTGATGGACATCTGTACCATATTTTTCGTTGATCCACTCAGCCATTCTCGAGTGATGCGCGTACAAAGTTGTACACAGACAGATAGACAGAGAGACAGACAAAAATTTATTTTTTGTGCGCAACCGTCTTTAACCAGTCTGAAACGCGTTAATGACTCAAATTTCCTGGGAAATTCAGAAAAGTCAGACGTACTTAAATTTGTATATATATATATATATATATATAGTGATTTTTTCGATTGCAAATACACACTAAATATGCTTAACATCATAATGTGTGAGTAGTTATAAATCAATAAATACAAAATAAATCAAGTGAAAGAAATTGAACCCTTTTGGTTTAGAGTTAAAGACGCTAACCCGCTGCTACACATGACCAATGCTAGTATTACGTTAACAACTGGTTTAGTATAACTGTAGAGCATATTTTGTCTTGGAAAGAACGATTTCATTAGCATTTTCTGACATTTTTACAAACCATTTCATACTAAATTTGTATTATTTTGTTCAGTACATTACTAAAAAGATATAATATCAATCTACTAAAATATGGTGTAGCGAGCATTTAATAGCCTTCGTTGTGACCCAACAGGGTGGCACAGCCCAGCACGTTACGGCATGGTCTACCTGAACTATTAGTCACTACTACGGGATATTCTATTATTCAATGTTTATATCCTGTCTGAGGAGAGTTTAAACCACCCACTGCACGATAAGTGGATTTAGTGAAGCCAGGTCTTGTTGAATCATAAGTTACGCTTAGGCTATAATAATTGCATGATTCATACATCCGCTATCTTGAAACTTTTTGAGTGATGACCTTGTAGTTTGGGCAAAACGCTTCCCATATTAAGGTATTGTATCTGTTCGATCAATTTGGTACAGATCAGATGATAGGATAGTCGAAATTAGATTTAAGCTTAGAATATTTGGGTGGCGCCATTTCCTTTTCGTTATGATGGCGGAGATATACAACACGACACTGAGTTGGTCTTTGCTAGCGCTAACTCTGTACCAAAGATAGTTCGATTTGGTTTCGTCATGTTTGAATTGATAGGGCAGAATGGTTTGCACACATATACGACCGCCATCTTCAAACCTATTGGATGATGACCTTGTAGTATGGGCACAAGACGCTTCCCACACGAAGAAATGTTGTTGCAAACTTTGGAAGAGAGCAGCATATTAGGTTAGAAGTAATTTGATTTAAGCTTTGAACATTTGAGTGACCCCCATTCCGTTTCTGTTAAGCTGGCGGTGATATCAATCATGACACTGAGGTGTCCGTACCAAATTTGATTCAAATTGGTTTCTTCATATTTGAATTGATAGAGGGGAACAGATATACACACACATTCACACACAGAGACAGACTGACAACGTTTGGCCCGTGTAGATCACGTAAGTCTACTTTTACTTTTTTCAAAAATCGAAAGTAGGCTAAATATGGAGGATTCTTCACCATATGTCAGTATCTTAAAACTTTTTTGAGAGGATTTACAGATGCTTAATAAAGTTTTATGTGGAGCATATTCTATTGGACAAGTGATGTAAGTTTTCTCGTAATAAATGTTTACTAACGTTGGTGGTGAAGTACGTGTGCTAATAGTAGAACTTTGATACGATACGTAATTGGTTAGATTTTAATAGATCTTTTTGAAGGGGAGTAACAGTACAGAATTAGCCATGCTTCACTTGACCCAGAGATGGTAGAGACATTTACAACATTAGTAAGATAATATAACAAAAATTTGGTCCTTTTCAGTCGGTCAACACGATTGTACCCAAATGAGATGGGTTATTCCCTAATCCTGAAAGAAATTACATGAGATTAGTAATTTCACTTGGATGACCAGTTTCGGGCGTCAAGCCATCATCGTCAGATCCATTACACTTAGGCTATAATATTTATGTCCGGAAGTATTTACAGTATGTGTACTTATTTAGTTGCAGTATTAGTTAAGATAATACAAATCGTCAGTTAGTTGTAATCTATTTGAAGTTTTGTTGAGATACTAGAAGTGGTGATTGACCTCCGGAATTTGCCTGTTTGGGACTCAGATCTAAAGTCAACACGACAATGGCCATTATTGTTCCTTGTGCTGTACTTCTTAACGTTGCTCAACAGCAAGGTGTTGATGAACCTCCCATGGAGAGACCAATTGTTGATGAATGCTATATAGAATTACCATCCATTCAAGATCAACATGCGCACACTCTAGTATGAGAGACTTTCATTCAGGAATAATTCCCACATCGTTAGCTTCCCAGTCTGAAAAATCTCATTAAGGACAATGAAAGGAACTCTGCAAATGCAGTTTGTTTTATATAAATCATCATACTAATATATAAAAATGAGATGGTGTGTGTTTGTCTGTCTGTCTGTCTATCTGTCTGTCTGTCTGTCTGTCTGTTACTCAATCACGCAAGAACCACTGGTCCGATTTAAATGAAATTTTGCATGGATATAGCTGATTTACCAGGTTTACATATATGCTACTTTTGAATTCGATATTTTGCACAATTTAAAATGGCAACCATTTTAGTGACGTCACTACACCCTTTGGTTTCAAAATTTCATATTTCTATTTCAAATAAAAAGAGAACGCTAGGAAATAGCAAACTTTTGAGGGCATATGCGAGCTTTAAAATTTAATTTTGTATCCGAAAGGTCCATATCACTTTTCGTGTATCTCTAACGGTTAGCGAGTAAAACCTAAACTTGTGCTATAAAACGCGGCCAACGCTGAGTGGTTCAGTATATCTCTCTATATATAAATTGAAAGTTTGTTTGTTTTTTCTGAATTTCTTCAGAAATTTGAGTTATTTACGCGTTTCAGACTGTTTTATGATGGATGCGCGCGAAAATATTTTTTTTTGTCTGTCTGTCTGTGTGTTTGTTTGTTTGTTTGATTGTCTGTGGACAACTTTGTTCCCTTATAACTCGAGAATGGCTGGGTGTATCAACGTAAAATTTGGTACAGATATCCATCAGAGGCACGACACTAATCATTGATGTAACTCTTCTCCGTACCTCTTATTAAAGGGGGCCTGCCCCCTTAAAATACCTGCTGAAATATGCGTAGAAGGACGAGACAAAGCTCATTCTCATCCCCTCAATGTGAAAGACAAAACTCGGTGGCCCTAAAGGGTCCCAGAAAACCATATCTTAAGGCCCTAAAACCTACCGTTTTTGAGATATTCCCAGAAAACTAACTTCATTTAATAAACGAATGAACGAATGCAGGGCGGAACCATGGCAACAGAATCTCAGGTCCATCTATTGCTGTAAGACTCAATGTAATTCCATTAATTACACTAGTGTGAAAGTTTCAAACGGTTAGAAGGTTATCACGGAACCAAATTAAGCAGTACAATTCATTAATACGTATAATGCGCTTAAGGGGGTCAAGGGGTCCTCTAGAATTTTTTCACGCAATTTACACCTACGGGTGTGGTACGGCAGGACTATTATATTCCTATCCCTATATCATGTTAATATTATTATATTGTGGCGTACAACGACGAGACAAAGCCCCTCGGTACGAGAAACAAAACTCGGGGCCCAAAAGGGTCCTCGAAAACTACATTATAAGGCTCTAAAACCAACAGTTTCTGAGATATTCCCAGAAAACTAATCTAATCCAATTTAATTTAACAAACTAATGATGGAATACAAGTCGGTAACCATGACAACAGTATCTCAAGGTGTGACATGCAACTTTCCATTTATTTCTGTAAGAAGCAATGTCATTCCATTTATTACATTTCTGTGAAAGTTTGCAAATGGCTAAAAGGTTATCACGGAACCAACTTAGATTGTATAATTCATCAATGCAATTAAGGGGGTCAAGGGGTAACTTAGAATTTTTTCACGCAATTTGCACGTGTGACATATAGTACAGAAGGTCAATTATAACTCCAAACAGCAACATTATTTTCAAAAATATACCTGAATTGAAACAGCATTTTTTGCGGTTTTTAGGAATGTGGGCAATTTGAGGCTAAAGAACCTGAATTTTCATGCACCACAAGCCTTTATAATTTATTAAGGGCTCTCCCTGTGTATGGGGACCTAACACAACGTAGAGGGTCTGTTTTTATGTGACGTGTATTGCGTTTCGTCTACAAGGCTTTCAATTTTATTTCACGTCAGAAAGTACACGTTAGGTGAATTTAGTTTGAGAGAATATTTCAACGTGTTTTTTTTTCGACATACGGGTTCATCGTAAGGACGATTTTGTTTGATACTGTGTGGTAGATATACTCATATTTGAATATCTGGGTGATATGTTGTAGACAATAGAATTGTCTGTCTGTCTGTCTGTCTTTCTGTGTATCTTTATGTACGCCTATAACTCGTGTTCGGACGCTTGGTGCATCGTAAAAATAGGTATGATATCCATGAGAGTCAATACACCAGTCATTTATAAAACTCTTCACCGTACTTTTCATACAGTAGAAGGGTGAATATAGGGAAATACGTCTCAATATACATGCCAAAATAGGCGAAATATAAAAATTATCCTAGAAGGACGACCAAAGCATCTGTTCCGCTTCTCAATGTGAGACATAAAATTCGGGAGTCTATAAAGGGTCTCCGAAAACCACATTTTAAGGCCCTTAAATTAACAGTGTGTGTGATATTCCCTGAAAACAAACTTCGTTCTGATAAACTTATGAAGGAATGACAAACCGCTAACCATTGCAACAGTAGCTCAATTGATAATGTCTGGTGTTAACACCGAAGACCGTTCGAAGAACGGGTACTTCTGCTAGTTATAGATAGTTGTAACATAAATTACGTGTACTATCTAATTACAGTGGTATCCGTGAAAGAGATATTTTCTAATTTAATTAGAAGCAAGTTCATTCTCAAAGTGTGCTCTTCCTGTTCCCAGTTAGGCTTCTCCTATTCCCACTCGTGTCTCTCCTGTGCTTTCTTCTGTTCTTCTAGAAAATATCATCGACTTTCTTGCCCTGATCCTGTCTTTTCCTTTTTTATCTTCGATTGCCCATCGTGTTGTGAACATAAGAGTTTGCTCGTAGCAGCGCTGGGGACCAGCTAGACCATGACGTTTCAGCTTCCCCTAAAGAGCCCACCTATGAAGAACAAAATGTATATAATAAGAAACATAATATACTGTAATAATCATAATATCACTGTTCTTACATCTCCAAATACACTCAAGGCCTAATCCGCTACCTAGCGTTTGTGAAATATAATCTACTAGCTGAAGTACCCGTGCTTCGCTACGCGTCATAAATAAATTAAAATATGAAGGTGACAGTTAAAACAGGGGATAGGCGAGGTGCTGCGCAGAGGGAGATTAAGGATGGAACATTTTGTCCAACTACAGCGCTCGGCGTTAACCGTGTTTTATAGCACAAATTTAGGTTTTACTCGCTAACGGTTGGAGATACCTTTCGGATAGAAAATGTAATTTTTAACCTCGTATATACCATCAAAAGTTTGCTATTTCTTAGCGTTCTCTTTGTATTTGAAATGGAAATATGAAAGTTTTAAACCAAAGGGTGTAGTGAAGTCACTAAAATGGTCGCCATCTTTAAATAGTACAAAGTATTGAAATCAAAAGTAACCTATATGTTAACCAGGTAAATCAGCTACTTCCATGTAAAATTCATGTAAATCGGACCAGTGGTACTTGCGTGATTGAGTAATACATAGACGCACATCATCTCATTTTTAGCCTCGCTTCGCTCGCGTCATAGTCGTGTCATATTGTTATTCAATGAAATGCAGGTTTAACCCCATTAACACCCCTTTAGAACCTGAATATCCAAAAATCCCTCCTTGGTAGACGTTTTCGACACACAACAAACATATCTCCAAAATATCATTCTTCTAACTTTAATCGTTTGGGTTGGTCGATGAGAGTGAACATCCAAAAATCCTTCATTAGGGGACGTTTTTCTTCCAGAATTTCACCCCTCCCCATAGGCCCCTTAAATTGGATTTATGAAAAAACGGTCGAACACATATTTATTTTATTTATTTATTTATTCATTTATTTTTTTATTTATTTATTTTTTTATTTTTTTATTTATTTATTTATTTATTTATTTATTTATTTATTTTTAAGCTGATTGATTTCCTCCGAGTTTCAAACTCCTCGCTTATGTCGTTTAAGAGATACACGGTCCGTTAGGAATCTTTCAACCCCCACTTTTCATCCCTTTCACCTCACAATATACACTACATCGAAAAACCATTAGACATGTGTCAGCTTATTTTTAATGATTTGTATATATGCCAAGTATCACATCCCCAAATGAAACCACTCGTGAGATATGGTTATTCAATGAAATGCACGTTTACCCCCCTTAACACCTATTTAGAACCTGAATATTCTAAACTCTTTCCTTAGTGGACGTTTTCGACATACAACGAACATATCCCCAAAATATCATGTTTCTAACTTTAATAATTTTGTCTGGGCTATGATGAGTGAGTGAGTCAGTCAGAACATTTTCTTTCATTTATTTTTGATAATTTCACCCCTCCCCATGAACCCCTTAAATTGGATTTATGAAACAAACGGTCGAACACCTATTTACTTATTTAAAGCTGTTTTCCCCCTGAGTTTGATGAGTGAGTAAGTGAGTCAATCAGTTAGGACACTTTCTTTCCTGTTTTTTTTCCCCCCAGAATTTCACCTCTCATCAAGGGCCCCTTAAATTGGATTTATAAAAAAAACAGTCGAACACCTATTTACTTGTATTTTAAGCTGTTCTTTTCCCGCCGAATTTCAAACTTCTCGCCTATGTCCTTTAAGAGATACACGCTCCGTCAAGAATCCCTCAACACCCAATTTTCACCCCTATCACCTCATAATATACACCACATCGATAAACCCTTAGACATATGTCTGATTATTTTTAATGATTAGTTTATATACCGAATATCACATCCCCTAAGAAACAACTCATGATATATCGTTATTCAATGAAATGCACGTTTACCCCCTTAACATCTCTTTAAAACCCGAATAAACAAAAATCATTCCTTAGTTGACGTTTTCGACATACAGCGAACATATTCCCAAAATTTCATTTTTCCAACTTTAATAGTTTTCGCTGGGCGTGATGAGTGAGTGAGTCAGACAGGACATTTTCTTTCAATTATTTTTGCCAGAATTTCACCCCTCCCCATGGGCCCCTTAAATTGGATTGATGAAAAAACGCTTGAACACCTATTAACTTATTTTTAAAGCTGTCTTTTTCCCCTGAGTTTGGTGAGTGAGTTAGTCAGTTAGGACACTTTCTCTCCTTTTTTCCCCCAGAATTTCACCCCACTCCATTGGCCCCTTAAATTAATTTATGAAAAAACGGTCGAACAACGATTTACTTATCTTTTTAGCTGATGATTTTTCGCTGCGTTTCAAATTTCTCGCCTATGTCGTTTAAGAGATAGGCCTACACGCTCCGTTAGGAATCCTTCAACCCCCACTTTTCACCCCTTTCACCTCATAATAATACACCACATCGAAAGACCCTTAGACACATGTCTGCGTATTTTTAATGATTAGTTTATATGCCGAGTATCACATCCACAAATGAAACGACTCGTGAGATATTGTTATTCAATGAAATTCAGGTTTAACCCCCTTAAGACCCCTTTAGAACCTGAATATCCAAAAATCCTCCCTTAGTGTACGGTTTTGACATACAACGAACATATCCCCAAAATGCCATGTTTCCAACTTCAATATTTTTGGCTGGGCGATGATGAGTGAGTGAATGAGTCAGGACATTTTCTTTCATTTTTTTCCCTTCAGAATTTCACCCCTCCCGATGAACCCCTTCAATTTGATTGATAAAAAAACTGTCGAACAGCTATTTACTTACTTTAAAGCAGTTTTTCCCCCTGAGTTTGATGAGTGAGTCAGTCAGTCAATCAGTTAGGATATTTTCTTTCCTGTCCCCCCCCCACATAATTTCACCCCTCCCCATGGGCCTCTTAAATTGGATTTATAAAAAAAACGGTCAAACACATATTTACTTATTTTTATGCTGATTTTTTTCCGCTGAGTTTCAAACTCCTCGCCTATATCGTTTAAGACATACACGCTCCGTTAGAAATCTTTCAATCCCTACTTTTCACCCCTTTCACCTCATAATATACTCCACATCGAAAAACCCTCAGACACGTGTCTTACTTTTTAATGATGAGTTTATATGCCGTGTATCACATCCCCCAATGAAACCAATCGGGAGATATTGTTATTCAATGAAATGCAGGTTTAACCCCATTAAGACCCCTTTAGAACCTGATTATCCGAAAATCCTCCCTTAGTAGACTGTTGAAATACAATGAACATATCCCCAAACTGTCATGTTTCTAACTTCAATCATTTTGGCTGGGCGATGATGAGTGAGTGAGTGAGTGAGTGAGTCAGGACATTTCCTTTCAATTTTCTTTTTTCAGAATTTCACCCCTCCCCATGAACCCCTTAAATTTGATTTATGAAAAAAAACTGTCGAACAGCTATTTACTTACTTTATAGCAGTTTTTCCCCCTGAGTTTGATGAGTGAGTGAGTCAGTCAATCAGTTAGGACACTTTCTTTCCTGTTTCTCCCCCCCCTCCAGAATTTCACCCCACCCCATGGGCCCCTTAAATTGGATTTATGATGAAACGGTCAAACATATATTTACTTATTTTTATGCTGATTTTTTCCCGCTGAGTTTCAAACTCCTCGCCTATGTCGTTTAAGAGATACACGCTCCGTTAGGAATCTTTCAATCCCCACTTTTCACCCCTTTCATCTCATAATATACACCTCATCGAAAAACCCTCCGACTCGTGTCTTCTTATTTTTAATGATGAGTTTATGTGCCGAGTATCACATCCCCCAATGAAACCAATCGGGAGATATTGCTGTTCAGTGAAATGCAGGTCTACCCCCTTAACACCCCTTTAGAACCAGAATATCCAAAAATCCTCTCTTAGTGGGCATTTGCGGCCCTTGGGGAAGCTGCATACCAAATTTCATTCCAATCCGTTTGATGGTTTCTGAGATTTCGTGATGAATGAATGAGTGAGTGGTATTTGACAAATATATAGTAGAAGATAGTGTCAAGTCTTTGTTATGCTAAACTCGGTTGACAGTGCTGTGTGAGAAGTTGAGTAACTAACGTGATTTCAAGTAAAGATCCTCATTTTCTATACCGGTAGTGCAGAGCGCAAATGGCATCCAGTCGGCCGTGTCTCGACTTGAGCTATGTTGCCATGGAAACTATCCGCCTTGCCATTCCTTCATGAGTATATTTTATGATTTGATTAGCATGTGCTGGAGTGCAAAAGGGTCGAAATCAGAAGAATGAGAAAGACTATCGTAAATTCATGTAGCCAGCGGTTCCTTCTGGGTCCTAAACTATGTGTATGCAAAATTTGGTTGAGATTGGTGGAACGGTGTAGATTTGTATACGGAACAGATCCACATACCCACATACATACAGACTTTCACTTTTATATATTAGATATATTTTTACCAATATCCCACTTAAGTCTATCGCTATACTGTATTTCTATCCACAAAGTCATCTTATGTTGTCTAGCGATTACTTACTGAGATTGCTGGATTAGCCAGAGGAGCGTATGCTAAGGCATTAAGTAAGAAAATCATCCTATTCAACATATTCAAGAATTCAATTCAATAATGTATTATAATATATTGTTTTAATCCCTTAGTTGGGGGGTAGTTTGGGATAAAACACTTGTGTCACTGTGCTAATTTGGAAGATAGTTCCTAGGTGAGAGTAGCTTCCCGTAGCTGGGAGAGCTTACTAGTGTAGTGTGTTGTTCAGTGTTTAAACTCTAGGGGGTGTTCCTGCAAAGATGCAAGTGTTTGTTAGGGGATGGACCTCTAAATGCAGGCTACTATACTGGCCTGCCAGCTGGACGGGATGAGTAATACAATAGACGTGCTGTGTCAGCGGCTCGACGTTATCCAGTCGAGTCGCGTGCTGGGAGTACAGTGCAGTCTGACAAAGCAGTTACTGGCTACTACGGTCACGGACAATCGTGACGAAGGTCAGGATGGGTATGAGGACGTGAAGAGGAGTGTAATTATTACTGCAAGTGTAGTTTACTGACCATGTGTTTATTGGTCAGTGAATGTGAATTGGTAAGTCCCTCTTGGGGAATGTAGACAAGTATACAAGTGGTGTGTGCAAGTTATAGGTAGGTGTTCACAAAATAAAGGAGTCTGAGCACTGCTGAATCTCACCTGATGATGTAACTGGAACAGACGTTGGCTAGGGCCGCTGGCGACGCACTGAGTAGAACAGATGATGGCTCCTAGTTAGGACTCCATTCTTATAGTTCTCGGCGCTGCGTGGTCAGCATTGCGTCAATGTAGCTGCCCCAGATATTTGTAAGTGTAAATGTTTATGTATGTTTTGCAAGTAGTTGGCTAACCTCCCAGGCTGGGTGGCCGCCGCTTGCTGTGTATAGATGATGTTCTGGTCTTATGATTTTGCCAGTTGGGGTGGTTTTAGTAAAAGATGGGGGGTGGCTCTCAGGGGGTACTGCCCCCCGGGCTGTACAAGTCCCCTTCTTCGATTAGTTCGCGTCCCCGCGAACGGGAACGGGACGTAGAGTGGGGGTGTCGATATGATGGTTCGTTCTTGATTTCTTCTTGTACTTCTTCTTTTCTTCCGTGTTGGTGTAGGTGTGTCGATGTCGTGGTGATGTGAGTCCAGCTTGTGCTCAGAGGGGTAGGTTTTGGGATATACATGTTATACATAGTTAATTTAGAATAGTTCATTTTTGAAAGTTGACATAGTATCAATAAAGATACAAACAAGAAAAAAAATGCATGGTCTTGCCGTTGTATATATATATGTTGTTATTATCCAGGGAGGAAAAAGACCATGACCGGACGGATGGTTGTGCCGTCCGGCGTTGTATGGAGAAAAAAATTGTTCCCTTCAGTGTATTGTTTAAAAGATGGAAGAGAATAGCAAAAATAGGTGCCCCAGGGTATAAGTTAAAGGGACATATCGTAATGGTTTATTGTTCTTTGGAGGAAACGGGACACCTTCACAAATTTTGGCGTTAGTAGAGTAGAAAGGAAAAAAAAGAGTGTATTCAGTGTTGACATTATGGCAGTGTTGAATGGAGTGACATATTGCAAGTTTATGTGCGTAGGTGTACACTTGAGCATTAATATGTTTGTGTACACTTTGGATTTACATTTTGCTTTACAATCATGATATAACATAAAATAATAATCTTATTACTAGACCGTTTTGCTCGTGAGCCTTGTACCTTGTCTCATTCTCTAGGCCTTCTGTAGCGCTCTCCTCTGTCCACTCATTCTCCCTTCACTTTGCTATTCGCTGAGCTGTAGGTGCCTCTCACCTATGGCTGCGGGTTAGTGGTCATGCCGTTAACTTTACCATTCGCAAATTTTCCCCGTGGGTGGAAACATTCACCTTGGCGGCGAGGGTAGGTGCTCACAACCTCTGCACCGCCCTGGCTACCGAATATTGCTTATTATTCAAGCGTGTCCATACGTGTGTTTGCGTCAGCGTCGCTCGGTGCCCCACGTCACCTTACGTCGCTGATCGCGGCGCCGTCACCTTATTGGCGCGACTGAAGAACGATGAGGAGCAGTGTGTTTGTGTGACAGAGATAAGGGTGTGTGTAATTTGGTGTGGGAAATATATTTACAATAGACATGCTCATGCTCCTTGTCATCTGTGAATCAAGAAATGTATTAATGGCAACTCTTTTTCTATTTTGTATATCTGTGGATGCGTTGCTCCCTGGTTTCCCTGTGTTCCTGAAAGTGGATTAGTTATTAACAATACATTACAATGCATTACATATATATATATATATATATAACCTTTCCTTGGCAGCGCTTAATTTATAAAACTAAGTGTGGCGCCACCGAAGTCTAACTTGCTTCTAGGTCGGCACCTCTATCACAAGACTTAAGTTCATACCCCTTGTGTTTATGTGTAATTGTATGTCTTCTCCGTGTGCACAATTGTGTGAAGTGTGTGTTTGTGACGTCACTTTACCTTGCACCATGATCATTCTCGCTGGCTTCTGTCGTAGCGGTGGAGCTCTTTATCTGAAATAAATTACATGTTAATTAAATACCCTTGGCCATATATTTCCTCTCGCGCCGTTATGGCCGGTCAGCTTTGGTTGCTGTGCCGAGCTGTCGCATATATCGCTTTATCGGGCTTATCCTAGCAACGTTTAGCCGCCAGGTGCCGAACGCTCGATCTTAATCCTAATTATTTTAACGTGTTGTCGGACTTACCCTGGTAACGGATTTTGGTTACCAGGTGCCGAAATGTTTTACCTTAGTCTTATTCATTCTATGTATTGTCGGGCTTACCCTGGTAACGGATTTTTGTCACCAGGTGCCGATCGTGCTATCTTAATACTATTTATTCTATGTATTGTCGGGCTTACCCTGGTAACGAATTTTTGTCACCAGGTGCCGAAATGTTTTACCTTAAACTAGTGCCGAAATGTGCTGTAGCAGTTCTTTTACAACAGTGCTTATTAAATTTGCTTAATTCTAAGTTGCGTTCCAAATGCAACTACCTTACCTACTAGAATTTTGATGGCGTGCAATGTGTAGGGGGGTATTGGGATTACGGGTGCCTACTAGGGCTTACCTGCGCCTTTGACTGTCGAAATACGCGAGCATGCGTATAGTACCCAGGGACCTTCGCCCAATTTGCAGTGTGGTATCGGTAATCCGAGTGACTACGCATGCAGGTTGTAGTTTGGGCACTACGTTTCGTGCTCAACACGGCTCCTCCATTGGACCCGTACGTATAGTAGTTTGGAATTACCTTGCGCCTAGGAGGAGTTGCCCCTACCTAGTGACCTCCCTTGCACAATGTCATCCATGTGTTCTCCCCTTAATAACTAATTGTCGACATTTATATTAGTAATTAATAACTAGTAATTAATAAAGTCCCGGGCGCTTGCGCTGCTGAAGAGCAAACGCCCCGCCCGGCTATCCTGTTCATCGCCGTTGCACTTGCCTGTGTTGTCATCTTTCTTCGTGTATCATTTATTGATGTATTCATCATTGCTGGGTTTGCCCACGGGAACCCCTGTGAGAGCTCGCTGCGTTCCCCATTTAATATCTCTGGCCGCCCGGTGCGTTACCATTTAAGCTCTGGAGACTCGCTGTCAGCCATTTATGTGGGCACGGCTTCGAATGATCGCATTCATTCCATATAGATTATTCATTATTTGTTTATTATCATTTGCTTGGTTGTCTTCACCCCGTCGCGCGGGACGAGGACTTGGCGGATCTAGGATTGATCCCGCTGAATCCTGAGATCCTGCTTCACTTCTGCGAGTAGGAGAATAGCTACCCGCCATAGAAGCTCTACTTATGTTACATACTAACTAGAAGTCTAGTCCTAGTGTGGTCGTCCCTAGGATTGTCTCCTGAGTCCAGTGTGGAGCTGGCTAATTCTCCCACTAGCCGTCGGAAGTCTCCCCTGCAGGTCTTGGCTTCGATGACCGTGGCGCATGGTGGGTGTAACTTTTCTCCGCCGAGGGGGTAGGCTAGACGCACCCTCGATTTTGACGTTTGCCCGCGTCAAGCCATCGATGCTTCAACCTTACGTAGTTCCGTCTTTTTGGTCTGGGTCAGGATCTGTTGGCGTCTTGCCCCGTCCCTGCCTTTCTGTGGAGCTTTCGCTCCCTCCGTTCACATCTCATCACCATTCAGTGTGACATCAGATTCCTTTTTTTTAATGAGTGTGTTATGTAAAATAAGTGTGTGGGTATCATGTAATTATGCAAAATTTTAAGTGTTCTGGGGTTGTAGAATCTTCTAAAAGCATTGACTACTTCAGGCCTGTATTCGCCATGTCGGATTTCCAGCGGTAATGCCTTGGGAATTTTCTGGAGGCGTTAGTAGGTTTTTATGGCGTTGGGTCCCTTGTTATTAGGATCCGGGGGTGTTATTTGCTGAATGGGCTTAAAGCGCGGTAGGAGAGGGTTATGCATCTTTGGACTCCATGTTTATGGTGGCCGGGAGCCGATGACGCTGCTAGGATGTCTTTACAGTGAGTGGACAGGGTAGGTACTTCCCAGGTGTACAAAAATTTTAAAAGTTCCATGCAGGTATGGTAATAATAATATCCCTGGAATGTGGGTAGGATATTCCATGCATGTGGGTGGATATGAGGCGTATCCGCTCTCATTTGAGGATAGGTGTGTGCCGAGGTATGATAATTCTATGTCCCTTGCATGCGGAATTATTTAGTAAGAAAATATTTGTTAGTGTAAATGCGGCCTCATCTCTTTACATAGAGATGTGCATTATGCTTAATTCTGTTTCCGACTCACCCCCGATACTCGGGTGTAGGCATTTAGAACCAGGGTGTAGTATATCCGAATTTTGGGTAGACGCATGAAGTCTATCAACCCCGATGTATATTTTGGAATGTAGTCTTGCTGTTTTTATGTGTCTGTTTGTTTGTGTTGAATAGTGTTGTGAGTGACAGGTTATATAGGGAGAGGGGTGCTAGGATGGTATTCCGTAGCTAGTATCTGGGCCATCCTGGTGGCACTATCCATCTCTGCTCCTGTCATTCTCACTTGGTCACTATTGGGTTTCTATCCCCTCCTTGGGATGATTAGGTGCGGTGACGCTGTGACGTCACGGCCTAATCTTGTCTCTCATTTATAATGTTAAGGTAGCAAGTGATTGTGAGTGTAACTGGTCATGTCCTGATCGCCTGTGATGTTTTTTTAAAGATTAAAAAAACAAGAAGAGAAGTAGTTATTGGGGGGGGGTTGTTCCTTCAGGGAATCTGTCTGTATTCGCCCCTGATTAGTGGGCGCGTGTGGGCAGGAGGTGCCCGTGGCCGTGGTTACTGCGGCTTGCGTGTGTGTGGTTTCGTTCCGCTACAGCACGCTGGCGCGTGGGCCGTTATCGGATAAGTCTAATCGTGTGTCGTGTGGCTAATTGTCAGGCAGCGCGTGTAACTTGTTATCGACCTTGTAAACATGATCCTGTGTTCCTTAGGTTAATATGGCCCACAGTATTTGTGCATTACTAGATGCCAGGCCTATCGGAATAACGCTGAGTCCTGTGTCAATATCCGTGTATCTGTATGCTGTTATTATTGATGGTTTATGACAGTGTCATCATATTTGCGTGTCAACGGCACGTCTGGGTGCGCTAGGAATGTCTACCGGAAAAAATGTTGAAATGCGCTAGAATTCGCAACTCAGTGTTTTGTTGTGTTTGTTTTGTTGCGTCCTTGTCTACGGGAAGTCTCTGATGCTATGTGTGGCGGCTGACGGAACGTGACTTTCGCCAGTATCTGTGTGTTGACATTGTTTTGCATTCTGGGAGGACCAATGTGTTAATCTGTCCTGTTTTTGCTACCGATGTTGTGTGGACATTTATTCCGCAAGACCTTTGCCTTGTGTAATTATCTATAATTTGTGTTTAGGAAGTCTATTTCCTATGTTTGGGGTAATCGAATTTTTGCATGGTTTTTGGCCGGAGAAATGTGGTGTTACCTGTTTTGTGTCTGTGAGAGTGGCGTCCCCCTATGGTTTTTTCTGTAGGGGATGGTGTATGGATGTTATTTGTGGGATGGTACTCGTGTGATTGTCTGTAAGTGATCTTTCGTCGGTCGACAATTCTTGTTTTCCACGGTGTCCGGTTTTATTGGGCATTCGGACCCGCGATCTCGTGTAATGCTCCGTGTTTCATGTCTGCGTTGTCTGTTGGGATTTGGGCGTCCCTAGTGTGGCTTATGATTGTGTTTTCGCGCCAAAAATTCCATTGGTTAGCTTCTTTTTGGCACGTTTTTATTGTGTTTCTATGTTTTCACCCTTGCCTTGGTCTAAGGCCTTGGTATTACAATTTCTGTACTGTATGTACCATGGCACGTGTATTGTGTGTTTGAGACACACGTATGAAAATATGCTTTAGCGTGAATATTTTGTGCCATTCGGGACGACCCTCGTACTCTAATTTTGGGAGTTATGGTGCTTTGAAATTGGCGTGAATGATCGTGTCTACTACAGCCAGAGCTGAGCGCTGTTAGTTTGCCTGGCGCACGCGAAGGTCGCAGGCTTATGTATGTGTTGTCGCTGACCTGGCGATAGTATTAAATTACAACTGTGTAAGGAAGTACTTTGCTTGCTTGTCGGGCGGCTCGCTGAACACATGTGTCAAGACAGTGTGCGTAGTTTTGCTGATGCGCTTTTCCAATGTCTGCACATACAGGCCTTGGTTCCCTCGTAATGTAAAAGACCCTACGTCTATGTATGTTTGTGTCCCCAAATTTTTTGTGTTATTGTGGGCCTGGGATGAATATATTCCTGTTAGTGGTAGTTAGATGTGTTTATGTACGTGTGTCTCCGGGCCGCTAGTCGCGTGTTTGGTGACTAGGTGTCGGAGGTGATTTTATTATTTTGTGCATATTAATTCCTGTTAGTGTGACTGTCCTTTATTGTTCTATCCTTCAATTGGATAGTTACCCGACCTTGCATTCCTGGTAATCAGAAGGTGGCGGGTTCGAGACCGTCTTTGTCCAGGGTAATTATTCCTGGTGCCTTTTAGGCCTGTATCTCCGGGACAGTTCTGCCAAGTGTTTTGACTGTTTTGTACGGTATTTGCGTTTAGTGTGTGACCTCCAAAAATAAATAGTGGTGTTTTTCCCCTTGAACTGTGAGTGTTACCCCATGGTGTTTATGTTTAGTTTGAGCGCTGTTATGGGGAACAAGAAAAATTCATGCTATAGGCAGTGTAATGAATAGCGTACGCCTATGGATCAAATATATACAGTTCAACTTGGATAATTCGCACTTCACGGGATTAGTGAAAGAAAAAAAAAGAGTTATCCAAAAGTTCGAATTAAGAAAGTTCTTTGAAAAGAGAGAGAAAATATATTGTATCACGTTTACATAGTGCTTTACGTTTACCAAAGCAGATTAACAGACGAAGGTACTTTATAAGGATTGTATCGTAGATAATTTCAATAGTTTCAAATGAAAAATAGGACCTGAGTGTACTATTTACCTATTTAACGGCGTTTGTAAGGCAGTAATCTAGTTACGTCTCAGAGAAATCTACTATTTTTCAAAAATAGTTTGAGATTCTTTACTGTTTCTTACGATTAAGTCTCTCGGTCATCACAAAAGAATCTAGCAAATTGTAGGAACGGAAAATAGAACAATTTAGTCATTTCCACTTGGAAAGACGCGCCTAAGCTCTGTGCTGTGGTTTGTTGCTTAGGCTGCATTCGGAACAGTTCTTTCAGGACCTGAGCCGCGTGGCCCAACTGATTGGCCTCCGATTGTCTTTGAACATTAAAAACTTTACATGATCCAGACTATAATTTGACTAACCATGATTATAAACCATAGATGGCCTATAAAATGCTAGGGGCCAAGAGAAAAATTCGAATTAAGAAAAATTTTGAATAATATAATTTTGAGTTAGCCACGTTCTACTGTATATACATGTAAAATTTACAGTTTTGTGTATGAGTCTCTGCGTGTCTACCGTTTACAGGGGTGGAACCTTCCCTTTGTGTATCAATTATCGTGTTTCCTGCGTGTAAAAGAACCTGCCCGTATGTATATTTGTGATTCAAGTGACATTAGTGTATGTTATATTCATGGTGAAAGTTGTTATCCACGTCCGAGCGTCATTGCTCGAGAAAGTGAATACTTTCGCCCTGTCACTAAGGCGTAGGCCCCTGATACCCATTGGGGTGCTTCTTTACTATTTTCTGGAGGCGTTTGTAGCAAAGTAAGTCTGGGTCTACTTTCACCGTAGTGCCTGGATATTGGTCTGCGTGTGCTTGTGCCTGAGGGGCTGATTGCGCTCCGCGCTACCCTAGCAGTGTTTATAGGGTTGTGTGTCTTCCTGACTGCCTGGCCTCGTGGGGTAGGTAATTAAACCTTTCTTATGCCCCGTGTACTGTGTGTTTGTGCCTGGGCAGTGTGCACAGGCGTGCGTTTTGCACCCTGCGGGGCTGAAGGCAACACCCTCTTGTGCATTTGCACTGGGGATGCACATGTCAGTGTCCGCCTCCATTCTGGCAAAGTTGCCTTCTGAACTAGCGGTAAGGGTCGTGTATTCGTCTGTGATTGCCCTAAAATGTGTTGGAGGGTAGTCTGACGATTTCTGGCCTATGGCCATGGTAGACTTCAGCCCTTGTGTTTGCCTATGTGTGTAGGCTTGTGTGGGCTTCATGTGCTGTGGGACGGGCTCTACGTCCTCAGCCCATGACATATTTACCTCCCGTTTTCTCCCTGTGTTATTATGTGTGCCCGGGAGTCCTGGCGTCAACTCCCTCTCGTTCGTCCGCTCTGATGGGGTTGGCGTAGGCTCTGCCCCTTGGTCTGGCAAAATTGCCGCCCGAACCGGAGCTGAGGGATGTGTGTTCATGTGATCTTGGCCCTGTAGTGTGTTGGAGCCTAACCTGGCCGTTCTCTGAACTGTGGCCACGGCGAACTCCTTCCCCTGTGTTGCGGTACGTGTTGAGAGGGACATCCTCGCAAATTGCTGGGTTAATGTGTCCATGCCTATGTCCTCTCTAGGCTGGGCTGGTGGCCCTGCCATGAACTCAAAAATTGCCTTGTTAGCCTGGAGCTCCCTATATTCTTCCCAAATTTGGGCGTACTGCCTATTGAGGCATATGGCCTGTTCGGCAACTTTGGTGCCATTAGTCCCTATCCGTTGGTGTTCCCTGATGATTGTTTCCCATTGCTGGAACATGAATTCGTGTCGGCAGTGTAGTTGCCAGTGTGCCTTAATGATTTGTGTACGGAGGGTGGGGATTTTCGCTCGAATCTTGCGATTCCTGGCGCTGCGGTGTGGCCGGACAAGTGCCCTTATAATTCGCATATACTGGGCGTGCAGTAGCTGCTGATACCTCCTGAGGTAGTCCTGTCTTGTCTCAAAGACCTTGTGCCAGGCAATTAACTCCTGGTATTCCCCAATGCTCCCCAGCACAGCTAGGTGGTATAGAGGGGCCATGCTGAATCAAGTGTATGTATAAAAAAACTGTGTGTGTTTTGCAATGTATTATATCTCTGATTCTTTCCAGGGGGGGTGGGTGGGTTAACAAAATTTCCTTTGTGTCTCTAGAGTGAAGGGAGAAGAGAAAAAAAAATAATAATGCTGTCTTCAAAAAAAAAGTTTTAACTATCGCTTGGCTGTGTGCGGTACGGGCCGTTCTATCACGAGGGCTCGTTGTATGAGTCCTACCCTTATTGTGCGTGGTAGGGGCGCCTCCACCAAATATGTTTTAATCCCTTAGTTGGGGGGTAGTTTGGGATAAAACACTTGTGTCACTGTGCTAATTTGGAAGATAGTTCCTAGGTGAGAGTAGCTTTCAGTAGCTGGGAGAGCTTACTATTGTAGTGTGTTGTTCAGTATTTAAACTCTAGGGGGTGTTCCTGCAAAGATGCAAGTGTTTGTTAGGGGATGGACCTCTAAATGCAGGCTACTATACTGGCCTGCCAGCTGGACGGGATGAGTAATACAATAGACGTGCTGTGTTAGAGGCTCGACGTTATGCAGTCGAGTCGCGTGCTGGGAGTACAATGCAGTCTGACAAAGCAGTTACTGGCTACTACGGTCACGGACAATCGTGACGAAGGTCAGGATGGGTATGAGGACGTGAAGAGGAGTGTAATTATTACTGCAAGTGTTGTTTACTGACCATGTGTTTATTGGTCAGTGAATGTGAATTGGTAAGTCCCTCTTGGGGAATGTTGACAAGTATACAAGTGGTGTGTACAAGTTATGGGTAGGTGTTCACAAAATAAAGGAGTCTGAGCACTGCTGAATCTCACCTGATGATGTAACTGGAACAGACGTTGGCTAGGGCCGCTGGCGACGCACTGAGTAGAACAGATGATGGCTCCTAGTTAGGACTCCATTCTTATAGTTCTCGGCGCTGCGTGGTCAGCATTGCGTCAATGTAGCTGCCCCAGATATTTGTAAGTGTAAATGTTTATGTATGTTTTGCAAGTAGTTGGCTAACCTCCCAGGCTGGGTGGCCGCCGCTTGCTGTGTATAGATGCTTTTCTGGTCTTATGATGTTGCCAGTTGGGGTGGTTTTAGTAAAAGTTGGGGGGTGGCTCTCAGGGGGTACTGCCCCCCCCCCCGGGCTGTACAATATTTTGTGTATGTCATAAGTAGGGTAGATGACCTGTCTGTTCCGGCCCGCGAGAGTACTGTAATAATCGTATCTTGAAACTTACCTATTCCTTCTCCGTCAAACGGATTGCACAGTCTCTTAGCCGATGTTCCCATAAAAGAAATACGTTTTCCCTCATGGGCAGTTTTCTTTCTGGGAGTTTCACTTCCCCCACCCATCAGGGAAATCTGTTTTCTTTTCTTCAGTCAGCTCTTTTTTCGCTTTCTTCTTCATGATTTCATACTTATCCCGTGAATATCTGACAGGTCTTCTTCAACCTGGTAACGCCTCAACTGTTTGGGCTACTTCCCATGCCTTATACTTCTGTTCCCATGGAACGGCGTCGGACTTCTTATTTTCTATTACTGATCTCTTTTGTTCCACCACCTTGATGCGAACTTCCTCTTGTGACGAAGAGAAATTGGTGTGCCTTTTCCTCTTCAGGCGTTTATTCATCTCATTTGGAGATAACTGTTCTTCCTTTTCAAATATCTATCTTTATAATCATAACGTGAATAATGAAAACAAACAGATTGCGCCAAGAACACAGATCAAGGGATACATAATATATATTTATTATTTACTCCCTGACGTAGATTAACTTGAGAGGTATCAAGTAATCTGCAAATTGAACCAGAAATACTGTATATACCAACTGTTGGAAATTATGTGCAGGTCAGCTAACCAACCGTAAACATTAAATGGAACATTGTAAGAACGATCGAATGTTACCGGGACTTTACTCCGACCGTAGCATCAACGGTCAGTTCGAGTACTCTGTCACGACACTGGAGATTGTAAGAATGGGCCTATGCACTATTACTGGTGATAATACCGTCCTCTCCTGTAAAATTCAAATTCTACTGTATGTTGGTCCCGCTTTCGGATCTCCAGCCGAGGACTACTCGAGAGGGTGTTAACATCACAAACTTTACAAAGGTACATCTGACATTCTACTGGGCAGAACGTGGCTGTTAGAATTGTGATTGGCTGAGGCTGGCTTAAAAACATTGAAAGGGAAATGTTTAGGTTCACGTTGGATTAGGCCAGTGTCTAGTTTATTGTCTGGGCTTACTGGATGCAGGTGCGTCGTGTATCGGTATTGTTTCCTGACGTTTCGGCAGTCATTGCAGCAGCCTTTATCAGTATGAGTTCGTGTTGATTGTCAGTCAGGCACTGCTTGATCGGCCTTGACCTCATGCTGCTTCCTGATTGGTCAGAGCCCTAGCCAGTCGGGTGATAAGAGACGTCAATATGTTCAAGTATTGCAGATCTGTAGTTTATTTGTTCTTTTGTTTCGAATGTGTCATGATATCCTAATGGAAACGCATTATTTTGTATGCCCTATGTATATGTCTCCACAGGAACAAGGCGCTTAGTAAACGTCTGCGTCTTGGTTTTGGCTGCTCTATCTCGGCTGATTCACGCATCTCTTGCGTCAGCTTGTTTAGGGGTTAAGGGACGAAGAAAATGCAAAATTATTTTTTGGCGTATTTTGTTATTTAGAATGTAGAGAATAGGAATTTGTAAAAAAAAAAAAGTCGAAAAAATAAGAAAAATGGTAATTTTGTAATATATAAATGGCTATGCTGCATCATGAAAGACAACGCCTACTTTTCAGAGATTTACGTTTGTGCGTATAACTTCTGAACTATAGATTTCTGAACTCACTTCTGGTCTGCTGTGCTGAGCGCAGACTTAGTGTTGGTAACAATGACAACTTCCTGCATGGTTTATGTTATGTTACATCATCATATTATTATAATCACTGTGATTTTGCCCTGACCTATTGAAGAAATATTGTTTTAAGGGGCGGAAGAGTGAGTTCATCTGCACCAATCATTACTAATTGAATCGGTGATTTGAAGAGGGAAACAAGTCCACTTATTTGCAAAATGATAAGTTGAAACACGCCTTCACTAATTTTTTATATATTTTTTATTTACTTATTTATTTATTGGTTTATTTATTTATTTATTTAAAAGCTAAAGGAAGTAGGAGACTTATGAAGCAAAATAACCAGTGATACACGAAATGATGCAAGTTATGGGGCAGTAATGTTCCAAGAAATGTCAAGAGGTAACAAAATGTAATGGAAAACTTCAACCTCATATTTCTCAGTTTAACTTTTTTTTTCATTACTTTGGTACCATTCGCA
This sequence comes from Meconema thalassinum, assembly GCA_946902985.2. NCBI lineage: Eukaryota > Metazoa > Arthropoda > Insecta > Orthoptera > Tettigoniidae > Meconema > Meconema thalassinum. The sequence goes on along the minus strand of OX336398.1, from coordinate 185,764,834 downwards.
AGAAAAGTAATAAAGATAGGTCCTTAATATTTTTTGATATATCAACATCATCCTAGTGAACAGTAATAAGAAGGGATCTCTTTAAATAATATACAAAATAAAATATAAATATTTTTCGACATTATTTTGGATTAAAACATCGTACCTTCAAAAATAAATCATATATGCAAATGCATTTCGCTTTCGTCAATAATTCTTTTCATTATTGCAGATAATTTTCCAAACAGTAATCCATGAAAATGTCAATCGGCTAGCCCAAACAAATTTTGAGTTAAGTGCACCATAAATTTGAAGATTTAACATGGGTGAGAAAGGCAGGTCTTCCTTACCTTAACCGTTGTCACGTTGTGTTTCCTTAGCAACCTGACGATTCTATTTATCACCCCTTGTATACTAGGCAGAAAGGCTTTATGGTGGGGCTGATCTTCGTTCTTTCAGCAGTTCTCCGGCTATGTTCTTTATTACGTATGACCTTATTTATCTCTCCTTTCCTTTATCCATTTGCTAAGAGTGTATTCCAAACTCGTTCTTCCTCTTCATTTACGCTATTCTTATCGCAAATGTGGTTGCATCTGGTGAATAGTGTCCTAGCTATCATTTACCTCTGCGACGGTAGAATTGCTTGAGTTTCCATGCAGGTACCGATCCGTATGAATGCCTTTCCTATAGACCTGTGTCCGAGCGCGTTGTCTGTTCGTTTATAGACCAGAACGTCTACTAAGGCCAGTAGATTATTTTCTTCTACTTCCTTTGTTATGTTGATGCTTAGATGTCTGGAGCACATGAAGTCTAGGAATTCCTGGACTGAGTTGCGTCCATGTTGCCATATCAAGAAAGCTCGTTTTCGTACCTGAACAAACACTCAAGTTTTAATGGACTCTCCCTTACAGCTTCTTCCTGTAATTTGCCGTGAAATCGTTTGCCAATAACGGAGAGAAGGGTAATCCCATGGCTGCTCCCTCCATATGTTGAAGCATCTTCCCATTGAGGACGAAGAATGTGGAGTTTACGCAGGGGTTAACTAAGTCAACTAAAACCGTTGAACCTTCTGTGGCTGTAAACTTTTACCTAATTATCTGTGTGGCTTCAGGTACAGGAACCTTGGTAAATAAGGATTCCACATCGAGGCTTGCCAGTAAAAAAGCAAGCACGATAAATATATACACACATATACATTGATATATACATATTTACAGGGACACATGACAAGGCAGGCTTATCTATTTAAATCCAAATTCCTTATCCATTGCAATGCTGTAGTTGTTGCAAACAGGAAGTCAGACCGATTACCCTGCCAGTAATTTACTTGCCAGTAGATCGCCGTAGCTCAATTTTATACTTGCTGTGATATCTACAAAGTGTTGGGAATTTCTGACTTGAGTGTGTGGCGGAGGGAATGATGGATGCAGGACCAGATTCAAATATTTGTCAAGAGCTTAAGTTGGCACATCCGTCTTGTGTATTTTAGGTACGCCATAGAATGTCGGAGTTTTTGAGTAGCGAGGTTCTAGGGATTTCCATTTCTCTTCTGTAACAGATGAATCCTTAATTCGCCGCATCCTATTTTCTTTACGGGGTTCCTTGAGATCGCTTTATATGCTGGATCTGATCTACGGGCCTGGCCTGTTTGATGTCCTGACTAGCCTCAATTCTAATTTATTCTGCTTCGAAGGCTGGTAGATGACGGATAGAAGCTTCTAGCCCGCAGGTAATATCTTCCGTAGGCATGATGGTGAAATTAAGTACATTGCTTCTGATGTAGGGTGTGGTACTGTAGTTTTATACAGAGGACTGAATTGAAAATATCAAGATTAGAAGACATGATGTACCAAGATTAGGAGACATGAAGTACTGCATTAACCTGGCAGTGGTCACGGGGTGAGAGATTAGCACACTTTGGAAATGTCTTTCATGTAACTTCGCAGCCCGCATGCAGATTAACCTACCCTCCTAGCTATTCCTAATAGGGGGCATAACGAGACACCTCCCGCAACAATAGCAAGTTTACACTTGAAATATTCACACGGTTACTGTTAATGTACGCGTGTGCAGAGAAGTGAGACTTTCCCTCACCCGCGACCATAAAAGCAACTATTTTTGTGTAACTTTTCGTTGTATAGTTTGTTCTCTAGTGAATTAAAAAATTGCTAATAAACTATAGGAACAGGTTATGGTATTCTCGAACGAGATGGAGCAAAATTAAGCAGAAATTATGAGGCAGATGATGATTTGTTGGAAGTTGGCAATGCTAGTGAAAACGAAGAGGATAGTAGAGAATTTAGTGATGCAGTGCTTCAGATATTTCTGGCGATGAACTGGATAATCCTGGTGCACAGTACTCGGAGGAAGATGGACGCATAACCTGGTACATTCATTGCCCACAAAGCGTTGCAAAAACAGATTAAAGAACCTTGTTCGACGCCTTCCTGGATGAAAAGATGAGGCAAATATTGTGACGTCCCACAGTGAGGGGTGGAGATTGATTTTTTCTCCTTAAACTATTCAAGAAATTGTGGACTTCACTGGCATACAAATTTCAAAATTGTGTGAAAATGGGACGCTCGAAACACTGTGAAGAAATAACTGTACTATTTGGCCTATTCTATATCTCTGGGGTTTTTAACGTTTCTCATGTGAATGCAGAAGACTATTGTGCAATCTCTGCCTTACTTTGTCTAACAGCTCCCGCTACTGTCAATCCTTTCTTCAGATAGTCTAAAAGCCAGGGAAACCGACGATAAATAATTACCCACGGTAAAGTGCCTTACACTATTCTCTATAGTATGTGCTAGACGTTTGACAACATTTGCAGGCTTGTTCACAACAGAGCATGGCAGAATGGTTGCTTTCCCATTAAAATTCCATTTTGTATTTATGCTTAATAAATGCGAGCGTCCTCCAGAGAATATTTTTAGATACTATATTTAGGGTGTTATGATTTAGAACGTTAAGTTATTCATATTGGCCTGGAAAAATTATAGTATCTTTTAAGTAAATATCTATTAGATACTTCACGAAAGCAAATAAACGTATTGCCGTCCTTTTCAGAACAATCATTTGTGTATAAAGCTTCAAATTACGAAGGTCAGTGAAAATCACACCCGCGACCACTGCCGGATTAAGAGCGTCTAAAGACTTATGACTCAAACAAAAACAACAACGGGATTGAATCCTTGTCACTCATCAATTGATCCGCGTCTGTGAAATCTCACCGAATTAATTGCAAGATTAGACTTACTTTCATGAACATTGGCGCAGGTCAAGCAGTGTTGCAAAGGGTGGAGGAATGAGCACCATGTCCTTTACGGCACCCGGCTTGTAAAAATTCTAACGACTTTTAATCGGAGGATTTTGGTGGCTAGGATACGATCCAAATACACTCATGCTGTCAGAGCTATTAATCCAAAATCCGACAAGGCACAACTGAATATCTACAGGTGTGTCTTTTATAATTGTAAAATGTTCAGGCTGTATGTTGAACATATTATTGATAAGTGTATAAGACGTCAGTTACTGGTACTTCTTGAAGACAAGCTTTCTGGTGATCGTATTAATAAATGTTGTCCGAATTATATTTACACTTCTTAGATCTCTAAGAATCTGTTATTCTTCTTCCGTGATAATGTACCGCACTCTCAACTGTAAGTGCTAATTATTTCAGGCTGATTTATCCAGATACATCAGATCTGGCAGTAAGGAAGATTCACCGATTTCGCAATAGTGTAAGACAATGTGCTAACAGTGCATCTAATGGAAAATGTACTACCAAACAAAAATTGAAGTCAAACATTGCTAGTCATATCGTAAAAAGGGCATATCCATGTAGCATATGTGAATCCAAGTTTACCCAGCGTGGAAGTTTAAAGACACACATGCTCATCCATAGCGGTGAGAAGCCGTACTCTTGCAGCTTGTGTGAATCAAAGTTTACCCAAAGAGGAAGTTTGAAGACACACATGCTCATCCATACCGGTGAGAAGCCGTACTCCTGTAGCGTATGTGAATCCAAGTTTAACCACGCAGGTAGTTTCAAAAGTCACATGCTCATTCATAGCGGTGAGAAACCGTACTCATGTAGCGTATGTAAATACAAGTCTTCATCGAGAGAACATTTGAAGAAACACATACGTATTCATAGCGGCGAGAAGCGGTATTCATGTAGTGTATGTGAATCCAGGTTTACTCAGAGCGGGAGTTTGAAACGTCACATGCTCATCCATAGCGGCGGGAAGCCGTACTCATGTAGCGTATGTAAATCCAAGTTTTCCGTGAGAGGATACTTGATGAGACGTATACTCATCCATAGCGCCGATAGATCGTACACGTGTAGTGTATGTGAAGCGAAGTTTGAAGAATCACGTGGTCATACATAGTGGTGACAGACCGTACACTTGTCGCGTATGTGAATCCAAGTTTACCCGCAGCGCAAGTTTGAACACCCACATGCTCATTCATACCGGTGAGAAGCCGTTCTCATGTACCGCATGTCAATCCAAGTTTTCCGTGATAAGACATTTGAAAAGACATATACTCCTTCATAGCTGCGAGAAGCTGTACTCGTGTAATGTATTTGAATCCAAGTATACCGAAAGTGGAAGTTTGAAGGGACACATGCTCATCCATAGCGGTAAGAGGCCGTACACTTATGGCGTATGTGCATCCTAGTTTAACCACAGTGGAAGTTTGAAGTCACACATGCTCATTCATAAAGCGGGAAGACTTACTCGTGTAGCGTATGTGAACTCAAGATTCCCCAATGACAGCATTTGAAGAGACATTACGCCCATCCATAGTGGTAAGAAGCCATACTCAGGTTGTGTATGTAAAACCAAGTTTACCCTGAGAGGTGATTTGAAGACACAAGCTCGTCCATAGCGGCTAGAAGTCGTACTCGTGTTTGCCGCAAAGGATGTTTGAAAAGATACATGGTCATCCATAGCGGTGAGAAGCCCATTTGATGTAACACGTTGCGAATCCATACTCGTTTAGCGTGTGTGAATCCAAGTTGATCCAGAGAAGAGGTTTGAGGACAAAAATGCTCTTCCATAGTGGCGAGAAACTATGTCAATATATCTTTATGACAGAGTTCACACATACTCGCCCATAGCGGCTAGAAGCCACCCTACATAGCGTATGTGAATACAAGTTTATCGAGAATGAATATTTGTAGACACATGCTCGCCGATAGCAGCTATAAGCCATACTCATAAAGCGATTGTGAATCGAAATTTACCATGCGAGGAAATTTGCAAACACACATGTTCATCCATAGTGGTGAGAAGCCATATTCATGTATCGTAGCCCATGTGAATCCAAGTTTTTTGTCAGAGTACATTTGAAAACGCACATTCTCGTCCATAGCTGCGAAAAGCCCTTTTCATGTAGCGTATTTGAATCCAAGTTTACCACGAGAGGAAATTGGAAGAGCACATGCTTGTCCCTAGCGGTGAAAAACCCATAGTCACGTAGCGTATGTGAATCCCAGTTTAGAGCTAGAGGAAATTTTTACAAACACATGCTAGTCTATAACGGTGAGCTGCCATACACATGTACTTTATGTGAATCGAAGTTCTCCCAGATAGTATCTTTGAAGAGGCACATGCCAATCCATACAGGCGAAAAGCCATTATGTATACCCAAGGTTAAATTACCTAAAATGCGAACATTTTACGAATTTGTAACTTAAGGTGGCAAGAAGCGATAGTAGTGTAGTACGGGGAGATCCTTTTGTTGGAGCGCTGCGTTCGGCCAACTACCAGGCGCGCAGGCCTTCTGCCAGCCAACCTATCTCAAATCGCAGATTGCGCGCAGGCAAAAACCGTAACATAGTACATTAATTAATGGAAATTTCACCCAGCAAATCATGATTAAAGGACTTACCTCTTCGTAGAGGATGTTAAAATGTTCTTCTTCAGCTGACAGACAGGCGTTGTATCGGGTAAATAAATTGTCGTTTACACGTTGTTATTCCCTTCTGTTGAGGGGGATATTTGCTGCCGTATATTGTTATTACTCCAGTCGTTTCTTAATGACAAAAGTATGAAATGATAGCTGCAACAGTACATTAGGGCACAATATATAGTAATTAATCCTTTGCCGTAACGGATATCCCAAGAATTTGGGTATAACACTGTCATTCAAAGGACACCTACGAATGACTTCTGCCAAAATGAAGTCAAAAAACAACATTTTGCGGAAATTATGTGGCACCACTTGTCGGTGCCAATGCAACTTCTCTCCGTTGCTCAGCTCTGGGTTTAGTTTATTCTGTTGCTGAGTATTGTTCATCGGTGTGGGTAAATAGTCTGCATGTAAGAATAATGGATGTACAATTGAATAACACCATGCGCATGATAACAGAAACAATTATGTCAACTCCTAGACAATGGCTTCCTTTTCTCAACCGCATCCCACCACCTCATTTGCGGCGATGCAACATTTTGATAAGAGAGTACAGAATGATCCAAACCAGCAAACAACTACCTATCCTTGGAGACATTGCTGATCTACATATGAAACGATTACGTTCAAGACATACACCTATCTGCAGAGCAAATAATCTTGCTATCAACAAATTCCACCTGACTGAGAGATGGTCTTCTGATTGGAATTCGTTGGCCCCTCCAGATAGAGCAGTAATGCCATGCATAACTGGGAAGGTGTCAGGGACCACTCAGCCCAGAAAGACCTGGTCAAAATTAAATAGAATCCGGACCAATCACGGTGTATGCGGGGATCTCCTGTACAAGTGGAGGAAAAGATCGTCATCATGTTGCGCGTGCGGTGCTGAAAGGCAGACTGTTCGGTACCTAGTTCAGGAATGCCCACAAATATCTTACAGTGGTGAATTCAGCGACTTCTTCCTAGGGACGCTACAGGCACTTCATTATGTTTCTAACCTTGATGTCAACTTATAAATAATTTTCATGTATGCCATACGATAAATAAATAAAGTTATAATAATGATTTTATTTCATGCATGGAAATGTTCGTAACCAAGATAACAATTTAAGAACAATTTAGGATACGTTTCAAATATTTTGGATAATGCATATTTGTCATGGAAACTTAACAGCTTAACCTGGTAATACCTATGTTCCCAAACATGTAAACACATGTATTGACAAGGTGGAAAACTCTTCATCATTCACTAATTAAACAAACTTATAATCTGAAGAAATATCTGGAAATTGCATCCAATTTCAAATCCCAAGGATTACAATTGTTCTTAAAAATAGTTATATAAATCGTTTTTCAAATATAATGTATGATTTTGTGTGTTGTCAAGAAGCTCTTTAAGACGGGAAGTGGTAAGGCTACGTTGTCATAAATATAATTCTTCCAGGAAACCTTTAACTTAATGTAAATAGCTTATGATTTGACTTGCTCAAACTATATAATTTGATACTTCCTTTGCTGTCTCAAATTCTGTATGTTGAGCGATTCTAAGAAGTCTGATATATATTCCAAGAGTTGGATATAATAATCATCTCTAAATTGAATCTACTTTTCCCTTGACCACAACAAAAATATTTCAACTTCAAACTTCGGATTTAATATCCGAGCAAGCATGTTACCTTTTAAATTCAATGAATTTCAGTGTGGCACAGAAGAGTTTGTTGATCTCTACCAACTCTTGACAAATTTTACATAGAGCAGAGAAAACATGCTCAGATTTTGTGGTTGTCTGAAGAGATTCCAGTTAGCCAACACAGATTACATTAGGCAGGAAAACAGAAACCATAAGAGCATGCTATATTGCGACAAATATCTTATGTAATGTTTCTCATGTTAGGGCATAAAAAATATTTGTTTTCCCGCCTGACAAAATTTGCTAGAACTAGGCAACAATGAAACAATGGCTCCTATCACTTCAATTGGGAATGTTGGCAATACTGCTACAATAAAACAGCTGTCTCATCACATTGCACAGATTTCTTCTACTTTTCTATTACCGCTACGGTACTTGTTTCTCTCAATCGTGTGCCGTTTCATCAATTCTATGTATTCATCTGCAAGTTAAGTGACTCACCAGTAGAATGTCAACTTGTAACAAGCTTCAATGGCCTTTTTGTTCTCCGTTGTTTCATTAGTTTGAATTATTTAAATATGATAGAAATGATTGCGTCAAATGAAGACAATATTTAAAACAATTAAAGTTTGATACTTAATTGTGTTCATGTTCAGACTGCGATGAGTCGTCCTTCAGCAAGAAATGAATTATAACATGATATTTAATAAATGAAATGGATACATTTTAAAATTTTGTTTTAATTTTACTTAAAATTTCATCTATGTTGATGGAGATACCATTGTCCACAAGAAGCATGAATTAAGCCAGGATTTCCATTCCTCTCTGGTATATTTATAGCTCCATGGTCTAATAATATATAAGCCACATCCACATGTCTCTTAATAGCAGCCCAGTGATTACTATAGAGGAAACCAATTGAAACCAAACCCTTTGAAAACACAAGTCTGCGCTTTTCATCTCAAGAACAGACAGGCAAAGAGGAAACTGCATGTAATGTGGGAAGGCATGCTGTTGGATCACTGTGCGAATCCCAAATACTTAGGGATTACATTGGATCGTGCACTCACGTATGAAAGACATTGTCTAAACACCAAAAATAAGGTATCCGCAAGAAACTGCCTCCTTCGCAAATTATCTGGTACCAGCTGGGGGACTCAAGCCCAAACAATAAGAACCACTGCTTTAGCACTCTGTTACTCTGCAGCAGAATATGCATGTCCTGTGTGGTATAGGTCGTGTCATACCAAGCAGGTTGATACTGCATTAAATGAAACGTGTAGACTTATCACTGGCTGCCTGAGACCCACGCCATGTGATAAACTGTATTGTTTAGCAGGCATTGCACCTCCAGATATCAGAAGAGAAATTGCAGCTAAATGTGAGAGATCTAGGGTTGATGTGTCTCAAGCACATCCATTGTTTAGCCTTCAACCAGCCCACTCTCGACTGAAGTCCAGAAGAAGCTTTCTTCACACAACTGAGTGCCTAACTGACAAACCTCAGGTTTTGAGGATTACATCTTGGTTGACCAGAAGCCCCCACATTACCCAGTGGATGGTTCCATCTGAAAGGCTCCCAGCAGGACATACAGAGGCTTGGACAACTTGGAAGTCTCTCAACAGATTGCGATCTGGTGTTGGCAGATCCAAGTCCAACCTTCATAAACGGGGTATTTGCTGCGATCCGGTCCTTTGTGAATGCGGTGAAGAACAGACTATGGGTCATCTGCTTCAGTGCAGTCTGTGTCCTATACTGTGCACCATGGAGGATCTGGTGAAGGCTACACCAAATGGACGTGACATGGCAAAATATTGGTCATGCATTATTTAGAACCTTAATGTTCAAGTGTTGCCATTGTTTTGCCCATTTTGTACATAGTTTGTTATGTAATATTTTTGTTCCTGACACGAGTAAATAAATAAAGCCCAGTGCAATGGAGTGTTACCCTCCTGGTGTGTAACAACCACACCAGCTCCCGGTCTAATACTGTATTAGCCACATCTACATCTCCCTTAACAGCTGCCAAGATAGTTATTGTTGTTTTAAGGTGTACATATACGTTTAAAACAGCATTTTTGGCTCAATTGTTCTATTTTTAGTTTTTGGCATAAAATGATACTCTGAACTCTCTTCTTTCAGAAAATGTATGGTTTCCATGAGTATGATGACTAGAAATGCACTTAAAGTGGGTTTAAAGCGAGCGATGTGCGCCATTTTCCGACATGGGTGTGGCATGAGGAGAGAAGTACAGCACTCTATTTCAGTTCATGTGACAGATGGCTTGTTTATAGTATCAATCCTCACTCACAGATTGCTCTGCAATTATAGTAATATTATACTTCAGTTGTGTGTTCTCATTGTGTTGTACATGGTCTTTGGTAAACAGTAATGGCAGTTCCCAGTTTATGTTTATCTCGTGTTAGGGGAGTTATTTATTACATCATTGGCTCTAACTCTCGAAGCAGTAAGAAGAGAAAGCTAAGGTTATGTCGAAATCAGCATCACAAACGAAAAGAAAGCTCTAGTGGTGCAAGAAAGATGAACATTGACCCCTCTAGTAGTGCTTCACATGCTAAACTCGCAACAAGCGCTGACACATGTCATAGAAACTATTCTAATTAGTATTTAAATGTAATATTTGATTCAGACTACCTTCTGATTTTAATATTTGCATTAGCGTGCCCTAGTTATTCTACAGTACTTCATCTATGAGTGTGATTAACTATGAAAATCAACGGTTTGGCTGTGCTTTGACAATAGGTTTAGTGTGTAAATTCTGAGGTTTTCAAACATATTCATTTTGTACGGTACCTCCAAGAGGCAAGAACATGTTCTCGATATAAACGGTAATCTTGTATATGGCATGTGGTTAATTGTATCTGAATATGGGGAAGCTAGAACATTTTCAACAGCACGTGGCATTTCACTTCGACAATCTCACATGTTTTGACCGGGATTCGAACCCAGTCCCACTTGGTGAGAGGCCAACAGCTTGACCGCTGCGCCACCACACCCCTCCATACTAAGAACTTCAAGCGGAGGGCCTCACGTATGGGGCAGGGGAATTCTGAAGAGCGATCTTGAAAGAGGAATTGGAATCTGATTGCAGTCAAGCCTTGTTTTCTCAGAATAAGAAATTCCTCCATTTTCCAGATTTTCAATCCAAATAACTTCGATATAAAAGGATGGTTGATATGTCAAATGAAAGAGCATGAACTGGGGAATGATTTGAACCTCAAACGTTGAAATATCTTTAACACAAAAAACATACGAGGTATTTTTTAAAAAATATATAGGAAAAAATTACAATATTTTGGGAAACTTAGTTCAGTTACTTCAAAAATTATGTAATAAGTATAATTGTGCTTCACAACATTTTCTATAATGGTCTGGACAAATCAGTGAAGGAATCATCAAAATCCATTTATTTTTAGAAATGCCAGATGGATTGAAAATTGTACATAATTTTCACATTTAAAATACATTTTACATGCGTGTAGACATAAATTGAGGATTTCATGCATGTTAATCCTTTAGTCCTAAGATGCATAAACCATAAAGAACAGATCTTTTGGTTAAAATTGTAATATTTTTTTCCGAAACGTATATGCATACCTTAAGGGGCAAAACTACGAGGTCATCTGCCCCGCACAACAGCTGCCATGTAGATGTGGTTAATATATTATTAGACCATGGAGCTGTTGTGGCTGTTACAAACCAGAGGGGTAACACTCCACTGCACTTGGCAGCTCTTAAGAGACATGTAGATATGGTTAATATATTATTAGACCATGGAGACGTTGGGGCGGTTACAAACCAGGAGTGTTACACTGCACTGCACTGGGCATCAGACACGGGACATGTAGATGTGGTTAATATATTATTATACCATGGAGACGTTGTGGCTGTTACAAACCAGGAGTGTGACACTCCACTGCACTGGGCATCAGACACGGGACATGTAGATGTGGTTAATATATTATTATACCATGGAGACGTTGTGGCTGTTACAAACCAGGAGTGTGACACTCCACTGCACTGGGCAGCTGATAAGGGACATGTAGATGTGGTTAATATATTATTAGACCATGGAGACGTTGTGGCTGTTACAAACAAGGAGTGGGACAATCCACTGCTCTGGGCAGCTGATAAGGGACATGTAGATATGTTAAATATATTATTATACCATGGAGCTGATCTGGGTGTTACAAACCAGGAGTGTGACACTCCACTGCACTGGGCAGCAGATACGGGACATGTAGATGTGGTTAATATATTATTAGACCATGGACATATAAATATACCAGACAGGAAGGGAAATCCTGCCTTAATTCGAGTTTACTGTGGACAATGGTAACTCCATCAACATAGCTGCCAGCTTACAAAACAGGAGGATAACACTCCACTGTACGAGGCAGCTGATAAGGGGCATGTGGATGTGGTTAATATATTATTAGACCATGGAGCTGTTCTGTGTGTTACAAACTAGAGAGGTTGCACTCCTTTGCACTGAGCAGCTGGTAACGGACTTGTGGATGTGGTTTATATATTATTAGATCATGGAGCTGTTCTGGGTGTTACAAACCTGAGAGATAGCACTCCTTTGTACTGAGTAGCTGGTAACGGACTTGTGGATGTGGTTAATATATTATTAGACCATGGAGCTGTTGTGGCTGTTACAATCCAGGAGGGTTACACTCCACATCTACATGTCCCTTAACAGCTGCCAATCGCAGTGGGTGTCACCCTCCTGGTTTGTAACAGCCACAAAAGCTCCATGGTCTAATAATATATTAACCTCATCTACAAGTCCTTTACCAACTGCTCAATGCAATGGAGTGCTACCTCTCTGGTTTGTAACACCCAGAACAGCTCCATGGTCTAATAATATATTAACCACATCTACATGTCCCTTACTCGCTGCTAAGTGCAACGGAATGTTACCCAACATCTTTGTAACAGCCACAACAGCTCCATGGTCTAATAATATATTAACCAACTGCCAAGTGCAATGGAGTGTTACCCCACATGTTTGTAACAGCCACAACAGCTCCATGGTCTAATAATATATTAACCAACTGCCAAGTGCAATGGAGTGTTACCCCACATCTTTGTAACAGCCACAACAGCTCCATGGTCTAATAATATATTAACCAACTGCCAAGTGCAATGGAGTGTTACCCCACATCTTTGTAACAGCCACAACAGCTCCTTGGTATAATAATATATTAACCAACTGCCAAGTGCAATGGAGTGTTACCCAACATGTTTGTAACAGCCACAACAGCTCCATGGTCTAATAATATATTAACCAACTGCCAAGTGCAATGGAGTGTTACCCCACATGATTGTAACAGCCACAACAGCTCCATGGTCTAATAATATATTAACCAACTGCCAAGTGCAATGGAGTGTTACCCCACATGTTTGTGGCAGCCACAACAGTTCCATGTTTTAATAATAATTTTAACCACACATACATGTCCCTTAAGAGCTGCCCAGCGCAATGGAGTGCAACCTCTCTGGTTTGTAACAGCCACAACAGCAACATCTTGGTGTTACGAATGAGAGAGCAGCAATCATGGAAATTATCTCGTGCGGAAAGAAAGGGTTCAGGAGAAAATGAAACCAAAACTTACTAGATAGGGGACAAAGATCAGAAACATCGAACAAATAAACCGAAACAAGAAACTGGACGTTAAAAGAACAGTTGCAGAAGAAAAGATCAAGGCATGGAAGATATTCACTCAGAAACTGGAGGAGAACAACATAGGCAATAGGAAACTACTGTATAGTGTTATCAGAAGTAAAACGAAACCAATGAATACCAAAACGGCCCTAGAAGTTGAAAACGGAAATCTGGTTAGGACAGAGGGAAGTCCTGAAGAACCATTTTGACCCCCTATTGAATAGACCAGTTCAAGAACAACCAGAAGACCAAGGTGGACAATTTAAAGAACGAGGAGGTGAAGAAACAAGCTGAAATAAAGACATCCCTATTA